>JAZDUA010000053.1:3900000-5324028 GCA_038098605.1 Gryllus longicercus
TATGAAGGTGGGCTCCTCACAAAGTTTGTCACAGCTGCGTCGAAAAACTTCACTTATGGTACAAAGGAGAATTAGAATTAGTCTTTTAGATTTGCTATCCCAATGATTTGGAGGGAGCAAAAAATCCATGTGGATGACTTACTTTTGTACTTGGGATGTTCAAGGTCACAATTCCAAAAGTCATAAGTTGATTAACTATTCTAATCTTGGATCTGCTATTCATCCAGTTCCACATGGTCCTGGGTTGCCAGTTCCTCTGTCTCCTTGTGACTTTCACAGTATTGAGTGAGAAACAGATAAAGAATCGTATGTGGTGGAAAACTATGAAACATACTGAGAGTTTGAACCAAACAGTTCAGAAAATGAACCTGAGCTTTTTTTCTCAAAAGGAGTTGAATGACTTAGTGAGAGATCTTGGACTTTCAAAAGGTGCTGCTCAGTTACTTGGTTCCTAGCTTAAAAACAAAAATTTCATTACTACTAGGTACTTTTTTCATTGTATTCACTTACAAAGCAGTTTTTGTTCCATACTTTTCACAAGATAATCTTGTTTATTGTAACGACATTTGTGGACTGATGGGTCAATTTAGTGTATAATATGACTCCTGAATCATTGGCATCTATTCATAGGCTCGTAAAAACAACATCTAAAAGGTGTTTTGTTTACACAGTGGCAATACTTATGCTTCAGTTACAGTTGGACATTCGATAAATTTAAAAGGAAACCTATGAGAATTTAGTTTTAGTTCTCAAATGGATTCTTTATAACAAGTATAAGTGGATGATTTGTGGAGACTTGAAAGTCCTCACCATGCTCTTAAGTCAGCTATCAGCGTACACAAAGTTTCCTTGTTTTTTTATGCTTGTGGGATAGCTGTGACAGAAATTCCCACTGGGACAAAAAAGGTTGTTCACAAGAAGCTCTGTTGCTCTGTAATTAGGAAAAGTTTGGTCCCTTCAAACAAAATCCTGCTGACTCCTCTATTCACAAAGCTAGGGCTGATAAAGCAATTCATTAAGTCACTCAATAAAGAAGCTAAAAGTTTCAAGTACTCATGCACTTAGATTCCTGGTGTAAGTGATGCTAAGATAAAAGAAGGGATCTTTGTAAGCCTAGACATCAGAAAACTTTTCTCAGGTTCATATTTTGCTCAGACCATGGATGAGAAGGAGAGGGAAGCTTGGAATTATTTTAAAGAGGTTGACAAGTTCTTTGGTAACATAAAAGATCCTTACTTTAGATGTATCATGGAATATATGTTGAAGACTTTTCAAATACTAGGATGCTAAGTGAGTTTGAAGGTTCACTTCCTACACTCGCATGTAAGCTATTTTCCAAAAAACTTGAACTTCAGTGAAGAACAAGGGGAAAGGTTCCAACAGGACATCAAGGGGATGGAACGTGGGTATCAGGGTAAGTGGAATGTGCACATGATGCTGGTTGCTACATCATGAATCACTTGAAGAGTCATATACTTGGAAGCGCACATGAAGAAGATTCAAAGAGAAAAGAACACATTTTCACAAAAATAACAATTAAATATGCATCATTGTTTACTCTGACAAGCTTATATTTGTACAGAATAATGTATTTGGTATTGTTAATAATGTAAATTACTAAAAAAAAACTTGCATTTAAAGTACTATAGTTCTTTTATCAAAATCACTGAAACTTTCAAAGCAAATAACTACGATGGGCTGATTTTGTTCACAACAACACAGTCAGCAAACATCGACGATAAAGTCCTAGTAACAGCTCTATTATCTCAAAATCTCACTTTTTGGACTTGGGGTGGTTTTCAAAAAAAATCCCTTCAATTGAAAGATCTATATACACAAAATTTGTTTTGTATTAATTTTCTTGTGTTCATTTTTGATGTAGTTTTCAAATCCAATAATGAAATGATAGAATGCATTTGAAACATCTTTGGAAAATTTAATAATAATAATTATAATGATTAAATTATTTGCTGGAAGATTGTTTACACACATTGTGCAAATTCTGCATGGGAAATCAAGCATCCTGTAGTGATCTCTGTCAGACAGATGCAATTTGTTTTTCTTTTCCTTTTTTTTTTTTTTCTGTTGTGGAATGAAAGATTCTCCCTTCTCTTATCGGGTTTTTTTCCAGTTTCTCTGATCTTTTAATGAAATGTTGAGATGGTCTGTTGTTTTCCTTTAGTTTTTATAACTCTAAAGTGAATATTTTATTTTCAATATATGCCAAAGATGTTCATTGCTGTATGTATTCTTATTCAACTTGGTATACATATTAGTTACTTCTCATAGTTTGCCACACAGTTTCGGTTTTTTGGTGATAAATAAGTAACATGTACATAAATAGATATTTGTTTCTATTTAAACTACATTTCCATATCTCTAAATGTCATTAAAGCCTAATGGGTGCTTTTTGACCCAAATGTCTTGTGTAATGAGAAACCAAACAACACACCAGCAGGATTAAATATAACTTTGAACATGAAATTACGTTTCAGAAATTGCAGTTAGATTTTGAGGAGATGAGTTTTATTTTCCTGAGTTTTCATCTTAAGATTAAATAATCGTGTGTATTCAAACTCATAAATGTTGCTGCTTATGGATTATAGTAAATAAAGTATTGCGTTTATAAAGTCCATTAACAACAATAATAAAAAGTAACATGTAACTTATTAAACCTCTAATAAACGGTATGTGAAAGTGGTGTTAGAAACTGATCTGCTTATATTGTAATTTGAATGAAGTCATGTAGTGTTACTAACATTTTCCCTTAGTTTCATAATAATAATAATTAATTTTTTGCACAGGATACAATACCCATGTAAAAACAAATTTTATTTTCAAATATTTGGGGACTTGCATCTGTGATTTCAATTTTAGATCATCTGTAGTTTTTCAGATTCTTTTATTACACATTTTACCAATATCATAGATAATGGATTTTTTTGCTTTTTGAAATCACTAAAATGCATTTTTTTTAAATTAATTCTGCTCAGAATTTAATTTAAATAAATTCTGTGCATTCAAATTGTTAAAGGGTACACGTATGGGGTTTCAACACCCTAAGGGACGAAGGATTGTGCAGGGGGAAAATAAAAAAAATCAAAAAAATCTAAAACAATACTTACAACCACAAAGTTTCAAACAGTTTAAAGAATCACCTGTTTTCATTGGAATAAAAAAATCTATTTCGGTTAAAGTGAGGTAGACGGTACACCCTCAATGAAGCGGGGCGGCGGTTGAGGGGGGGGGGGGGGGTCTCCTTAAGCCCTCCCTTAAAATATGCTACGCGCTCTGATAGAAATTACGGATAGGCGATTTTCATGCCTTACCCTTCAAACGCTTTGTCCCCGCCGCATTGTAATATCAATTTACGTTCAAGGTCAAATTTTCTCGCTTCGCTTGCCCAGATCCAAGTCACGGTGGGGCTCGGGCTTTCGGCCCTCACGTTCCCTTTTAACATCCTTGAGTTTATCCACCTCATAATTACCAATTCACTTTTATAAGAAAGCACTTTTCAAGAACGCCTCCAGAATTCAAACTGGTCAGTTGCCACCGGAGCGGCGCGGTACCAGGTTAGTCTTCCGTAAGTTGTACCATATACTAGACTTCAGCCGCTATTTTATTTGAATATACATTTTGTTATGAAGTGTTGAGAGCTTCACTCTTTATGAAACATATTAGAATGAATTGTCAACATTGGTGTGTGTAAATGGTGAAAATTTGTTTTTTGCTATTGATCTGTTTCACAAAGTTATATTACATTTATCTCAATAAGACAACTCTGGCTTCACATTTTAAAAATAATTCTCACCAAAAGGAATATTTCTCAAAGAAAATAAATGTTTGTTAATAGGAATTAAATGTTAAACACGATGTGTAGGAAGCAATCAAAAATAAATTTATTTAATATGACCAATCAAAAGTTTATAGAACACTAGGTACATATTTTGAGACATGATTCATTATAACAATAGAACATGTTTTTATAGATATGTATGCCTTATTAACAAAATTTGATTTTTGTTGCAATTTTGTTTCATTTAAAATGAAATCTGAATTTTGTTGTCAGAAATAGTACATTATTACGGAAACAAATTGTCTCCCACTTGCTAAAAAAATATGTCTGTAGGCATTTTTTACTTCTAAAAAACTTTGGAAAACTTAGCTTGCTCTGACAATTTTTAAAAATTGTGGTTTTATTGGTCGACACTTTTTCTAATATCCCATTTTCAGTCGTAGTTCATTTTTGTTTTTAGTCGTAGATCAAAAAGGTTTTAAAGGAAAGTTGTTTTTTTTCTCTACCTTTGAAACTACAAATAACATTTTGAAACAAAAATATCTTTGTTTCATGTTCAAGAATGATTGAAATTTAATTTATCTTGTGTTCTAATCAGCTTAAATTTTATTGCATTAATGTTGGGGTTGTTTGAATGATATGGAAGCAATATTAGTAAATATAATAATGTTTTTTTCTTTATGTTCTGTCCTTATGTATACAAATTATAAATAAACATATTCTGTATAAATATTTTAAGATACTAACGTATTATCAAATACTTTTCATTAATATGTTCTGTATTTTTTAGTTTCTTTAGAAAACTGCTACACATGCTCGATTTCATGAATGTACATTTTAAAGCATTTTTTTTATAACAGTTACTTATCAAAATTCTTAAAAATATTAAAGCATTATTTTATAATTCAGATAATTTATTTTAGTTTTAAGTTTGATGCATTTTTTTTATTAACTTGCAAATTAATAATTTAACAAGAAACAAAAAAATAAAATTTGATGAGGAACCATTGAAACCGGAATATAGATTAATTAAGAAGGTATCTACAGAATGTCAACACTTGATTAACCATCCCCGAAATAATCAGGCATATGTGACTGAAGTATAAAAGAAAACCAAACTATTGTAGCATCATTTTCAAACTGAAACCATATAAATGTAATTCTAGAATATTTTACAGAGACAGATCTAGAAATTTTGTGTACAATTCCAGAACAAATACTGATTAAAGTTAATATTTTAATATTGGTTTAAACATGAAATACAATGTGATTATAATTTCTTGAACGTTTAATATGTATTATAACTCTATCGTATTTGAATCAATAGTGGTACAATATATATTAGTGAAGTAATATGAAATATACCAATGAAACTCATATGAAGTGAATGTTAAGCATTATATTATCAGATATTGGTTTGAAGACAAAATTAATTTCTGTTGACAACAATATCTCCAGAGAATTTATATTTCTACGCAGGCCTAGAAGTTAAACTTTGATGAGTGCCCCAGTGGAAAAGGGTGTTTGTCTACCTGGATCTGCCTCTGTGAGATCAAAACAATCAAGAAAATAAGTCTGTTTGATATACCTATAAGTTTAGGAAGAAAGGTAATTAAAACACAAGCATTCTACTTAGTATTATTTATGCAATATTTTAATTTTTTTTTGTTTTAGGTTTATGGTCGGATGTTGAATTTTTAATTCTTTCTTATATTGTGTACATGAGTAGTATATAAATGTGCACATTCCACTGCAATAATATGATAAAGATTATTTGGCAGACATTCTGAATATAGACATTTGCCATATAACATAATTATATAAGCATCTATCTGTAAACATTTATGCAAGGCTTGAATGAAACAGTTATCCATCCATCACTTTCATTCAAAGATAATATTTCTTTATAAAGGTAACATAAGTTGTAGGTATTAACAAAATATTTTTTTTTATTTTCCTTTATTGTTACATGCAAACTAAACAGACAGCACTTTTTATGTTTTATTTCATTTAAACATCAAAAATTATAACTTTTCCTTTCAATTGGAAGCATCCAAATTGATCATGGTATATGGCAGATATCAAAGTTAATACCTTCTTACAAAGTAACATTTATCTTTCAGTCATGTAGACAAAATGAACACAGATTAGTCTATTTAATATCAGCATTGTCTCCTGCATTGTCTTTGAGGAAAGCATGTGTATAGTGAAAGAAAGTAATATAAAAAACAAACTATAACATTAACATTTTCAAGAGAAATCCAACTTCAACTAAACACTATTTGTAATAAAAAAAATAAAGAAAGAGCAAAACGTGAGGTAATATAAAAAATTCATATTTCAACCAACCTCCTTTTAATATTTTCTTCATAATGTAAATGAGAAATTTAATAAAGAGTATTGTCTAGCCAAAAAAATGTCATTCAAACTTATTTCAACAATATATTAATGTATAATAATAAATATGTTAATGGGTAATTTGCTTTCTCAGCCATGGAGTTGTTTCCCAGTTTGGGACATTAAGTTCTTGACTCATTTGTTTTTACATTTAATTATGAACTGTGTAATTACATTTTGAAAGTATTATGAGGATGATAGAAAGAATATATCCAACACATTCTTTTTATCACAGTAAATTAGTATTGTGTGTGAAATTTTGAAATATCTAATAAAAACAGGATAAGAAACCATTCAGTCATCTAATTTTTTTTTTCTTTCCTAAAATGTAATATTATCATGTCTTGCTTCCCACTTCATGTTTTGAGTGACTAAAATTTTAAGACAAAAATGACAAATCTTTCAGAAAAAGCATTAAAAAATACAAATTTCAAGCATATCTTTTTATCATTAATGCTCATGAACATTTCATAAATCATATTTTCATGCATCATTGTCATGGATGTATTTTTATGTAACATCAGTGTCCTTTAATGCATCAAAATTTATTTAGCTGTAGTTCTAAGGTAGCAGTCATACAGTAGTTGTTATCTACTGTCAATTATTTTGTTAGAAACTTATGAGTTTATTTAATGAATGATTATATTTAATTACTGCCTTTATTTTTGTTTGGACAGATCTTTGTCTAAGCATCTGAATATTTGTTAATTATGTGGGAACCTTTTCCAAATTCTGATCTTAAACTTTGTGCAGAACTAAAAAAACTGTTGTTACATACATTTGCCAGTTAATATATTTATAATTAATTTCAGTTTAAGTTCTCAACTATTTGTAATGTAGTTCTTGCTGTATTGGCAAATTATTTTGTATTATTTAATTAAATAATAAAATATCAATTTGCTGATAATGCAAAACTGTTTTATATTTGTAAAGAAACCAAAAATAAAACTGTTAAACATGGAAGTGGGTGGGTAGGGAAACAGAGAGACTTATGACACATTTTTGGACATTTCATGCAACATAAAACGTAAAGAGACATGTCAAAAAAGCAGATACTTTTTCAACCAATAAAATATTTTGAGCTTGAATTTGTGAGTGAATATTTACCTAATTGTATATGATTAGTGAAATTCTGCAAGATGATTCATTGTTCTTTCAATACATTTCTGTACTATATTTACACAATTTTACAAAACTGGACAAAACAGCTCAATGTCTCAGAGGACACCCAAACATTAAAAAGTGGATAAACATTTTTAAAATTTCTGAAGTTATTATTTACTCTACTCATTGCAACAATTAACAATTCCACAATATTCAGTTTTGTACTACTGGTCTTGTGAATTTTGTATGTAAGAATTAATTAATGTATTTTAATACTGAAAAATTGTATTATGTTCTATGTAATAATTTTTCTTAAACTAGCATAATATTAAAAAGCAGATTGAAGTAATGTAATTTGTGTCCTAAATTAAATTTCCATACAAAAAATTACATATAATACATAAATATTTTATAAAAAGTACATGAAAAAGCATGTTATTCAAGTTTCAAATTTAAAATTGTTTGATTATATTTTCTTCATCAATTATCGACAGATCTGAAAGGCAATGAAAATTTGTGCATGATTTGGGAATCCAATGCAAAAGCTTCTGATCTCTGTGTCCATGTTGTTTTGACCAAAGATGTAATTTACCAATTAAAACAATGGTAAAACATTTAATGTCATTTTAGATTTTTTAAATATATTTAAATATATCAGTCTATGGAACAATGAAGCTAGCATTAGTTTTATGCATATTGAAGAACAGTGTCCTTCATGTCCATTTTAGCATGGCTAATGACCTTTTCATTTACAGTCTCTAGTTTCACTTTCATGTAAGATCAATATCTTCAATATATATTATTTATGGCACATGAGTTTCTGCTAAGTCAATATCTTTCCAGCACCGTATTGTTCAACAAACACTTCACCAAAATTTCACAGCTTTATAGAAAATTAATATCAACATTATAAAGTTCATAGTCATTGAAACAACTAATTTTACATTGACATATTATGAGACAACTTTATCATATGATGGTGGAGGTGACTCTTCATTTCCTTGCATTGACAGATGGTTTGGGTGTGTCTGTTGTGGCATAAGGATTGCAGTATGGTATGGAGGAGGATCTAGAGCTGTAACTAGAGATTGTGGTGGAACAGCCATAGAGTAAAAAAAGAGAGGATTTGGTTGATTGATGAATTGGTTGAGCCCTATATCTTCAGTGGAGACCGCTACTAATTGATCATTACTGTGACATTGCCCTCGTTGTGATGTAGCTGCAGAATGTGATGCTTGAGATGTTATTGAAGTAGCTAGAAGGATATGACCTCGGTTTACCTTGGAATGACAACGCGAGAGAATGCAGGCAGCCAGTAAAAAGACAAAAAGGAGGAAACTGATAACCACCATGTAATTTATAAGTAAGTTCTGCATTTCTGCTAAGTCAACATTTTTCTGTTTCCAGCACCTTATAGTTTGACAAACACTTCACCAAAATTTCACAACTTTATAGAAAATTAATATAGACTTTATAAAGTTCATAATTTTGACATTGACATATTATGAGACAACTTTGTCATATGATGGTGGAGGTGACTCTTCATTAGCTTGCATTGTCTGATTGTTAGAATGTGTCTGTTGTGGCAGAAGGATTGCAATATGATATGGAGGAGGTGGTGGTTCTGGAGCTGTAACTGGAGATTGTGGCGGACCAGCCACAGGACTAAAAATTAGAGGATTTGGTTGATTAATGATTTGGTTGAGCCCTATGTCTTCAGTGGAGACAACTTCTAACTGGTCAGTACTGTGGCCTTGCCCCTGTTGTGATGATACTGTAGAATGTGGTGCTTGGGATGTTACTGCAGCAGCCAGGAGGTCACGGGTTGCCTTGGAACGGCAAAGCGAGACAGTGCAGGCAGCCAGTAGAAAGACAATCAGGAGGGCACAGAAAACCAGCACCTCCAATCCAGTACCCTGAATGAGAAACTTAAGTTACTGAAATAGAGGGTCTTATCAAAGAGCTGTAATCTACACTGTTGTAAACATGTTAATAAGTTCCAGTATTCAAAATTTTTGTGTTACATTAAAGCTCTTTGAAAAGATACAATTAAACAAACATGATTCTAAATGTAGAATGAGTGTATTAATCAACTTTGTGAAAGAGCCTATTATTGGTAGTTTTTCTCAACTTTATTCTTCAACAATCTGATATGAGTAGTTAACCCAAAATTCCACCTATGTTTCAATGAGTTTGCTTCATAAGTAATTTTACAAGTGATAATAACTGGATGGTGTGTGGTATACAACCATTTTCAGGTTGACAAAAATTTACTGATTATCAGAATTATTTTAATTTCATGATTGACATTTGATTTAATTTTTCCTTCCAACTAAAAATATAAGGAATAATCCTTAGTCTCACATACTTATTAATCGATCAAGAATATCTAAATAAATTGATTGAATGCATAACGCTGAACATTCTCTCATGTATCTTTCATCTTTATCATGAACTGACCAGAAATTATACCTCTATAGCTTGTTTCTATTAGTTTATTACAGTATTCTTGGTAGATTCTTCCAAGTGTTCCTGCTATTGCCACCTCTTTAGTGGTCTCGTCTATCTCTGATATCTGTTGGTTTGTACTTCCAGATTAATTTTGGAAATCTGTTGTTATTCATTCTCTATAAATAATCTTTCCTCTCTCTTTCTCCTTGAGACTGTTACATCTCTTCTACTAAACATTTGGTTTTGAATTTCTTCCTAATGTCTTTATTCTCTAATCTGTCTCTTCTTGTGATTCTCATAACGTGTCTTAGAAATCTCATGTGTGCCGCCTGTAGTTTTTGTGTCCCTCTCTATCATTACCCATGTTTCAGAGCTGAACATGATTCTAGGTTTAGCAGCTATATTGTGGAGTTTGTTTTGTTTCTGTGTTCATATCTCTGCCAAAATGCCTCTTGATTGTTCCACATATTCTATTGTAGTTATTAAGTTTGTTGTCTATGTCTTCCTGAGTTTGGTTGTATACACTTGTGATATTTCCAAGGTATGAAAATGTATTTACATGTTCCACTAATTTTCCATCAATTTATTATTTTGGCTCCCCTTTTTCCTTCCCTTGTATTGCCATAACTTTTGTTTTATGAATTGCTATCTTCATGGAATATTCTTGGGCTACTTTTGTCAATTCTTGGGCTACTTTTGTCAAGTCGCTCTTTCTAAATTATATTCAGAATCTATTATGATAGTGTGGTCAAAAGTCAAGAAGATAGATACAATCTTGTATGCTGGTCATTAGCATACAAGATTGTATCTATCTTCTTTACTTTTGTGATCTGTATTCATCTATCTTTCTCCAGTTTATTACTAAGTGGTTAATATGTTGAAGAGGATAGGTGATAATCCACATCCTTGCCTTAAGCCACTGCTGGTTGTTATTACTGCCGACTTTTTTTCCTCTCTTAACATTATTTTAATTCTTGAGTACTTGTAGAGACTTGCATTAAGAAACTGATTTGGAACTTTCTCCTCTTTTTGTATTTCCCAGTGTCTGTCTATTAACTTTGTAGTAAGCCTTTTCATAATCAATAAATATTATAAAAGTTGGTAGATTCCTTTCCCTTCTTTTGTCTATTAATATCTGTAAAGTACAGATGGTGTCTTTAGTGCTTCTACCCATTTGGAATCCACATTGCTCTTCTCCCATGAAATTTCCATGAAAAATATTGTCATACACAACGTTCAAAATGGGAGAAATTTTGTGATTTCAAGTTCATAATAGTTTCAAGTAATACTATAATGATTTCAAGTTCTACTTCCACTGAGAATAATCTTCAAATGAATGAAAGTTTTGGTTCTGGTGAAAGAAATCATGGCTTTTGTAAATTGTTGTACGCCTAATTGACACAAAATTTTAATTTTATAAGTGATAATGTTGTTTCATGGTCATGAAAAAAATATGAACTCAGAATGTAGTAGCAAACTAGTGGTGCTACAGAATGGCACAGACTTTCATGTACTAGTTAGTTTTCTAAATTCTGTGGTCTGGGCAAGCTTTTCAGACTTGCCAGGTACTCTAGCCAACTGCCAGCTATTGCCGCCCAAAGAACATTTTTTTGAAATTTTCTCAATTTTAAGGTTTTTTAATAGAATCAAAATATTATTTTAAGAATATTATAGAAGAGTAAAACCTCATCACATCAGGAAATTTTTGTTGAAAAATTTGGAGCTATTTTTGAGAAAATGGCATTGAAGCATTATTGTATATGTGAAATTTGAAGCTCTTTTTCACAGAAATCTTTTGAATTTTTGAAAAACTTTATGGGAACTCATTTGAAGCACTTGCACACTAAAATGCAATAATGTATACTAATTGATGGAATGTGCATATTAAAGGTGTGAGAGATATTTTAAAAAAATTACATTTGTTTAATTTTTGAAAAAACAAAAGAATACAGAAAAATTAATTTTATGTCATCTTAATCAGTGCACATAGTATTATCCATTCAAAAAGTTTTCAAAAAACATTTAGTGCCGTTTTGGAGAAAATGGCATTTGAGCGTATCTGAAAATGAATTTTGAGCTCATTTTCACAGAAATGTTTTGCGTTTTTGAGAAACCTTATAAGACATTTAAAGCACATGTGATTGTAAATGCAATAATGTGAAGAAATCATTGCTAATGTAAATATTAATTATGTAAGAGGCTAGTCAAAAAAATTAATATTTGTAATTTTTGAAGAAAAAAAAAGAGTTGTTTTGGTTGTTTATTTCTTCTTAGAGAGTACATTTAGCACTATTTCTATGCAGAGTTAAAAGATAAAATTCAGTGCCATTTTTGAGAATATCTCGTTTTTGTTATACTCAAATTTTCAAAACAATGTACCTGGACTTAATAAAAGATCTAATTATGGAGAACAAGTTTTATTTGAAAGAAAAATCTCTATCTTCAATTTTGTAGTTGTAGGAAGATACTGAAGAAAATTCAAAATTTTGCAATTATCGAAAATTCAGAGTTATTCTGAAAATTGGTCATATGCCATCTTTGTAAGTGTATTTTACTCTGTTCTTACAAGAAATTTAAAGAAAAAATTTGAAGCCATTTTTGAGGAAATTTTGAAAATGTCTGTGGGGCTTCATGTAAAGTACCCCAAAAATTAATGAATGTTTTTCAAAACGTTTTGCTGTCAATCAATGTTTTGGTCTCAAGGACTCACAAAATATGGATTCTAGCTACACCATGCATTAGAGGATCTTTTTCTTAATTTAGCAACTGAATTTGTTCACTTTGTGTTATCAGGGCCCGGCAATAAGAATTTTTGTGGCGAAAGTCGCTGATTGTAACATTCTCTCAACTGCGGAAGTGGTAGCAAGAAAGTTAAAAAGATGATTGTTTCCTTTGCAATTAATTTTTTTTCTTCATAACTTGAAGAACGTACTTTTCCTTTATTTACTATTGTATATTCAGGGCGGGTTTAACATAGAGACACATGTGGCTCATACCACAAGCCTCACAGGTTTTGGGGTTTTGTATTATTGTATCTTTTTGAAAATGTTACAGAAACTTATTTCTCAAAAAAGATTTTGCAAATAAAAAATATAGATTATTTAACTCATCACTAGATATGACAATAAAGAGTAGAAGAAAGTATCCTTTTCATTACAGAAAATCTGGTTTATTTTATTTTACTAAAGGGAAATTATTATATTATTTATTATTCCCTCTCTCTCATTCTATCATCCATTTCAATTTTGATATGTGAGGAGTCCCATGTTTTAATGCCATGTGTCTCATGGAACTTTGAACTTGCACTTGTTGTATTTTAACATTTTTTTTCTGATCAACTGTTTTTCAAAATGTTGAAAATTTGAAACTTCACTTGGATGGAACTCTCCAGTAATCTGTAACTTCTTCATTGTATCATTCTTCCCTCCCCCCAGTAATTTGATGCTGTTCATGCTCATGATTCTATATGAATTCTGTCATGTCACCAAGGAATGACACTTCACACAACTATTTTTTAATACAAATTGTAAGAATGTTTAGAACTTTTTAACATACTAGATCTGTAATTGAATCTTGTCTACTTCTGCTATTTAACCTGTGGTGTTTACAAAATGTGAAACATAAGTGGTTAATTTTCACTCCTTGTCTTTCTGTCTAATCTTCATTTTTTGAGACTTATAAATTCAAAATTTTGAATACTGAATGCTAGAGTATTTTAATGAAAGATTACACCCAGCAATATAGTCATGGCAACAATGGTTGATATTAATGGGAAAAAAAAGTTTAATTTATTCAAATAACAAATTGCAACTGAGAGTCAAGAAAGTTATCAGCATATGTGGTTGTAATTCTCTTCTTTAACTTTTAACTGAGTGTAAATTGAACTTTGTTTAATTGATACAGAATCTCACCTGATGATCAAAGTAGAATTTTGCTCCCGCCACAAAGACTGTAGCCAGAGCAAATGATGCCCACATGCCACATTTGAGGCGACCAACAGGCAACAACTGTGGTTGTGGAGCATTGTGGGCCACATTGTCATTACCACTGCCATCTAAGGGCAGATCAAGAAACACACTGCTGTCTAGTTCAACTGCATGAGGACCAATAGAGCGAACTGATGCTCCAGGAGGGCTTGTCAGTCCATTACTGCAAACAAATGGTAAAGTACTGATTAACGTAACAGGTAGCTAGTAATACAAATTAACTTCAAGAGAAGTAATTGATCAAGTCTAATGAAAAAAGAAATGCTGTCCAGGGTTAGCTCACCTGAAAGTGAATTAAATTTTGAGGCACCCCCTTTACTATAGGAGACCTTGCCCAACACCGGGGTATATATGTGATGTGGTGGTTGTGGTGATTGTGGTGATTGTGGTTGCTGTTGTGGTTGTTGTTAATGAAAACAGAAATCTAGAGGAAAAAGTGATGAGGTGAATGGGATAATAAAATTGTTTGTAGATTGTAAAGCAAGATGAGGGTTTTAAATATAGTTTCAAGATACTAATGGACATCAAATGTCTTAGTGGAGGAAAATTGCTACCTCAGTTCAATGAAACACAAATATGGAGATATTAATAATAATAGTAACAACAACAACAATAATAATAGTAGTAATAATAATAATAATATTAATAATAATAATAATATTAATAATAGTATGTGATATCAATTATGGTAACAACTAAATATAATTTAATAATATCAGTACATTTAATGTTTAAATCTTGAAATGGTGAGGAGCAGGAGGCAGGTTTTGGCCAGGTTTTTTTGTATTTCTTTGCCTAGTCCTAATCTGCAGCATCTAATGCATCTTGCAAATCCAGGGTGAAGGAAATAGAAATTTTGGTCATGCATTGAATTTTCTACATTGGTCCAACTGCAATGTAACATAAGCAAGACAGAAAATGCCAGTTCTTTTTTCTTTTTGTCAGTTCAAGGCAGTGAACATGCAATAGAAAGTCAAATGGGATAAGAATTTTTATTTATTTATATTTTTTTAACGGATGTATTGTTGTGATTTGAATATTCCTTCACACTGTAGAACATAATGTTAAGCAGGAAAGCTTTCAATTTACTTTTAAATGTATGAATTAATATCAGTGCCCAGTTTGTTGTAAAGTGCAATGCCCTAGAGGGCTGAGAATTAGGGTACATTTTTGATAAAGTGTAGTTTCATAGTGGGGAACATATAGGTTATCCTTTTAACAAGTGTTGTAGTTGTGTACACCAGAATTTAGAGTAAAATTGTTTCACATTTTAAGTGTGAGTGCACATTTGCAAAATACATTGTTCGAAGTGTGTCTATGTTGGAGGTTGACTTGCGGGTGTATAGGGCATAGCAAGGTTTGGTGAGCTTCTTGTTAAGATTTGAGATGTGAGCATTCCATTTTAGATTTTCTTGGATTGTCAGACTGAGGAAGGTAGTTTCATGAGATATCGTTACAGGGTTATTATTTATGAGCAAATGCTGTGAGAGTTTTTCTTTGGATCAGGGATTCATGAAATTTAGAGAGACAGTTTGCTGGTGTTTATGATGAGTTTGTTGTCATGAAACCATTTCTCTAGTGCATGCAAGGTTTTGTCAATTTCTTTTTCTAATGATTGTTTTGCTTTTGCTTTGATGGTTATGTTAGTGTCATCTGCAAACAAAATTATTTTGTTATTCCTAAAAGTCAAAGGCATGTCATTTATGTATATAAGGAATAGTATTATAAGGAATAGGATAGATCCTTGCAAGTATCCACAATTTATCATCTGAGGGCAGGAGTAGTGTGAGGAGATTTAGTTTTCTGTATGCTGGAGGGCAACTACTTTGCTATGGTTTGATAAATATGATTTGATCCTTTGGCCTACAATTCCTCAAATCCCTAGCATTTCTAGTTTTGTTAAAGTAAGTGATGGTCAATAATGTCAAAGGATTTTGACAAATGCCAATGCAAATTTCCTTCTGATTTAGAGTAACACGTATGTCATTAAAAAAGGAGAATATGGTTGTGTCAGTGGATCTATTACTCCTGAAGCCATGTTGTGCATTTGTGAGGGCATTATTTGCATTGAGAAACTGTTTGCGTCTATTGTGGAAAAGCCTTTCCAGAATTTTTGAAAATCCTGATAGCAAGGAGATAGGTGTCTAGTTCATTGGATCATAACTATTGCCCTTTTTAAACAATGGTTTAATTTTTGCCATTTTGAATATATGTGGGAATATTCTTGTTTTAGAGAGTAATTACAGATACGAGAAAGTAGTTGCATTATACACGGAGCACTGTGTTTGAAAGAAAATCTGTAATTTTATCATGACCTGCTAACAATTTATTCTCCACGTGTCCAATGATTTTAAAAATTTCAGAGGGGGTGACTTCATATAAAAATATGGAATTTACTACTCATGTAACTAGTGTTTGGTTGGTGTGTTTTATTGTTTAGAGAATGTTGAAAGATGAACTTTTTACCAATTTGTGAAAAGTGTTCATTGAATATCTCAGCTATTACTTGTGGATTTTGTAAAGTTTGGTTTCTGTAGTGTAGTATTTTTTTCTCTTATTAATAGTTGGAGCTGTAGTGTTTTTAGCAATGTCCCACATAGATTTTGTTTTGTTACGTGCATATGCAATGTATGTATTGTTTGCATGCTTAGTTAGCTTTTGTTCAATATTTAAACAGTATGAATATGTAGTTATTTCGCTGTGTGCGTGTGCGTGCGTGTGCGTGTGAATTCTGCTACCACAAAAAATTTTGAATAGTCATTGGAATTGCATTAATTAAATATTAAAACAATCGTAAAATAAAGAATTTTACAAAGAACTTTTGCATTACTTCAATTTATTGACGATCAAAAACAGCAAAAACTGTATGGCGTATGCGAGAGAAGTATGAACGTATTTTCTTGATCTCCAAAATCCCTATACCCATGCCGAGGGCAGCTGAGCGTTGAGAGGCGTATATTTCAATGACTTTAGTCAACATCTGAAAAGACTGGGGAGGGAATTGGGGCCGTCAGTCCAAAGACGATGTGAATGACATGCAGAACCCTTTCGTGCACGCAGCGTGCTCCACGGACTGATGAATGATAAGATCCCAATGAACAGAAGTGAACAAATTTCACAAGAAAACAGTGAGTTATGTGCGGCAATGTTTTGATATTCCATTATTTTAATTAATCATTAAAAATGTTATTGAGACTGCACATTCTTCTGCATTATATTTTCGACGCTCTTTGGAATACATATAGATAAATAAGGATTAAATTGACCCCTTCTCTAGACGCCTAGCTATATACTCTCTGGGCGCCCCTGAGTGTGTGTTGTCTTGTACCAATGGGTTTATTATATCTGTTACTTATTATAACAAGTAACCGAAAAGCTTTTGAAATGTGCTACATTCCGGAATTTTTAGTTCTTTAGTTTCCGGAAAATATTTTTCTTCATTATTTTAGAAAATGAAACGAAGGTTCACAATATCCGCTCTTTGTTAATAAATGTTTTAAAAGTGAGAATTATTTCATAATACGAGTAGAACTCATTCAAATGGCCAACCTCTGAACTGGGCGTTACAGCATTATAGGCCTGCGAGGCTGTGCGAGAGTAACAATTCTAATATTGCGAAGCGTGGAGATTAAATAGTACAACAAATCATACAGTACCTTCAATTATGCCATGAAATATCATTTATGAGTTCTTCAATTTAATTTTACGTATATTTTGGGTTTGTGCACTCTTCTGATCTCTCGTGCTATTTGGGAGCGGTAGCACCGAAAAGGACTAAGTATCCAAAATTATAGTCGAAATTTCAAAAATATATCATTTTCTAGCATACTACGTAATAAACATAATTTATATACAATAACATAAAGTTATTGTAAAATTTATTGTAATAAATATCCCTGTTGATTCTTATTTATACACTGTATCTCTGGTGTATATCGCTAATGACTTCAGATGTTTTTAAAGCGACCTAAAATAATTAAAAAAAAAAAACAGTTCGGGCTCCACCTGTCCCCATCATTTCCACAGTATCCCCACATGATTCTTATACCCCTCTGTTCCTTCAAAACTCGCGTCCTCACAAAATGTGTGTCCTTCGGGATAAAAATCTGGTTTTTAAGGGCCTACAGACGACGTTGCATCTGTTCTGATGCGCGCGATTGTAATATGAGCTGTAGTAATCTATATCCAGGGCGTAGCACGACTTGCATACCAAGGGAAGCTGTCGGTTAAGCAGTAGGTCAATAAGTGTAATACCCTGTGTGACCGTAGATAATTCAGGATTTATAATTTTTTAATTGATAGGTATCGGGAAATTGAGCCATGGAGTTTTAAAATTTGCGCGTTTGTAAGCGGCACAAAACAATACGATATCGATCTGATTAGGTCTCCCATGAGAGCCCCCTTTTCTTCCGTGTTAGAGACTTTTCTTTCAACTATTATATCTCATCATGTCTCTGGCCTTTTGTCTGCGCCCACATTTGCACTAGTCATACGTTTCACCAGATGTGCCCCCCAAAGTAGTCATCCATATCGAGTTACTAACATTCAGATTTGCAGATTCAGTTTGCCTAATTTCTGCTTAGTGTTCAATAACCAAACAACTGTTCGCCAAATTTTTGACACTCCACTCTTTACTACGTATTCACAGTCGATTAACAAAGTGAAATACTTAGGTGGTGAGCACTTATGTAAAACCAGTGGTGTTACGGAATGACACAGACTTTCCCGTATTAGTTTTCTAATATATTTCGTGTAGACTACCTTTTCGGCATTGCCCTACCCTCTTCCCAGCTGTTACCCATAGGTACATAAGACATTTTTTCCCATATTTTGTCAGATTTTTGTCCCCCAATAGTAGAATTGAAATATGTCTTCAAGAATATTAGAGAAGAGTAAAACATGCTAATACATGCAAATTTTCATCGCAAATATTGCAGCTGAAAATACGAAATTTTGAACTCGTTTTCAGAGAAACTTCTTTAAAATCATTTAAAACACTTGTATTCACAAATGCAATAATATATAAATTGTCCTTAATGTAAAAATCAAAGACGGGAGAGATACATACATTTGTTTAATTTTCATTAAATACATTAAAAATGACATGTAATTCAGTGCATTTAGCACAATTCGTACAATTTATTGAAGTAAAAAAATTGGAACAGTTTTTGAAAAAAATCTTATTTTTAAAATTGCCCTTATTTCACGCAAAATTACGCGAACACTACTAATGTTTTAAAAAATACACACGACCCCATTTAAAGATTTAACTATGAACAGATTTTATTTACAAGAAAAAATCTCTATCTTTAACATTGGAGTTGTAGGAAGTCTCCGAAAAAAATTAATTAAAAATTAATTAAACTTTTGGAAATTTTAAAAATTCAGAGAATTTGAAGGAAATTGGACCTGCACAATTTTTATACGCGTACTTTCCTCTATTCGGTAAAAAAATAATTCAAGAATTTAAGGCGGTTTTTAGGAAACATTTGAAAATGTCCTTGAGGCTTCATATAAAGAACCTCCAAAAATTAAAAAAAACCTTGTTTCAAATGCATGGGGCCACGGCAGACTGTCGATCGGGGAATATGAATTTTGGTGAAAAATCTGCTTATGGTTTTGTCGCTAGAATTGATTACAGACAAACGGACCATATCTGCAGACGGACAGACGTTTTGCTTCAAATCAATTATTTGATGTCGACCCATAAAATGTGATTTCTGACTTCTCAATATTTTAGAGGAAGTAATTTACTAAATACATAAGAACAAGAATGATCCATCTTTTCAGTATTGGGAACCTACAATTCGTTTTTTTCTTCCGAAAATTACTGTTTTTCTCTGCAGTATTACATAACTTTCTATATACTGTATGAAAGTATATACATACAGAGGAATGGGAGATCAGACCAACTCGAGATACAAATGTATCGAAAATGTTATTATCTTTACAGTTTCCAAATGTAAATATTTTGCTTTCAAATTGAAAGGGAAGTGGCGCTTCCAACCTATCTTTTGACGTTGCGCCCATGCTGTTTCTATGACATAACTGTAAACTTAATTTTTTACTTTCTCACCTTACTAAGCTATTGATAAAGATAAAATATTGTAATCGTGCGGCGAAAATGACGATTTTTCGACAAAATCTGTTATTGTCGGATCTTGGAAACGAAAAATTGGATAAATCTTGTTCCTGTATGTATGACTTCCTCTTTTTAGTTGAAATTCCTTATTTTTCGAAAAGCACAAAAGTTCAGTTTTTTTCTGCGGCTTCCTACAACTACAATATTGTTGATAGAGATTTTTGTCCCAAATGAAATCTGTTGTCCAAAGACAGACCATGAAATAAGGCCGTTAACCATTTTTCCAAAGAGTAAGATCTACAAAGAAGATCATGAACATTTTTTTAAAGTGGGTAATTTTCGCGTAATTTCTACCTGAAATTAATACAAGTTATAAAACGAATCTTACAAGCGGCTCCAAATTTTTTCTTTAATTATTCCACGGATAGAGCACAGAACACTTAAAAAAACGCAGGTCTCATTTTCGTTTCTCTAAATTTTCGCAAATTAGATAAGTTAGAAATAACGCGTGAACGCGTGTGCTGTTGGAGAACCACTACTTTTCGTTTTGTATCGGATGAATGCAGGAATAGGGAGTAAATCTGTGTAACTTTATCCAGGATAACACACTTACAGGGTTTTTATTCCTTGGTTTCTTACAAATTGTCAAAAATTGTAATCTATGGTTAGCGTAATTTATCCTTTCTGTAAAACATCGATATTGTAAATATAGTTTGATTAAAGTCTACGTTTTTAACATCGATGTTTCACCGACTTTTTTAACGTTTACGTTGTTTTGTCTGTAAATGAAAAACTTTATCACAATTTTATAAAAGTCAAAATATGAAATAATAGCTGATTACACCAATGTCAGTTCTTGCGTAGAAACTAAGCGAATGCAAATACCTTTATCGAGCAGATTCTCTCTCCTCCGAGGGATGACCCTGATACCCTGGTACTTTCTATGCCTTTCCTCGCATTTCGCATGTCGCGATACGGAGAACATGCAGTAGGCGTAGCGCCTCCCTACTTCTTCCCGAACCCTTTTACCCTCAAGTGGGGAAACCCGCGAATTGTGACCATTTCCGAGAAAAGTGGTTTCTCACTATGTTTTGTAAGTGTGTCCGGTATTTGCTTCCCCTTCCTCCAATACACACACATACTTAGTTTCTGCAAGCATTTATGCACCCTCGTGTTTGTACTGGCATCGAGGCGAATTTGTTTTGTTTTACGTTGTGCTCATCCGTGCTGCCGATATTTGCATTCTTGAATCTAACATTCGTCAAATCAAAAATATTTCTTCTGATGATCGGCACGCAGCAGAGGTTCTCTTCCTTGACTTCACTCCTGCCGGTTGTTCCAGCCGCGGAAAGCTGCTCTTTGCTTCTGTTGCAGCATTGTGACATTCAACTGTCAGCTGTCATGAATAGGTGTGCCCCCTGCAACGAGTGTGATCGGAATTCCAGGCGGTGGCGGTTTTTTGACATAGGTTTAATTCAGCCGCTATCTGGAGGAGAATTCTAGAGGCCGGCTGCTCTGATCGGTAGTTTTCCTTGGTTTCTCTGAGGAATACCGTGCAGAACATTAGCAATCAGGTTGCGGATCACGCGCGATCTTTCCTTCCTTATCTTTGTCCCACCTCTCCCCTTACACACACGTTTACGCTTTCATGCATAAGACTACAACTTGGGTGACCACTCAGTAAAGTCTGTCCCGGCTGGGTCGGAGCTCTGCTTTGGGAGATCCCTCTCTGGCAGTTATCTCCCTGTAGAAACGCAGTTGCCGAATCCCCAACCCCCCACGCAAACCGAACGAAACAGAACGCAACTTCACGAACCGAACAGCAAGCTGGCGTGAAGGACGGCGCTGGATTTCACGTTGTAACGTGTGAGGAACTTCGCCACCTCCCGCGATATAACATGCCCTAGATCTAAGAAGCTAGTGACGTGAACGGCAACACAAAATAATCAATCAAACCGTGGCAAGGCAATGTCAAGGTTTGAGAAGCACAGCAGCGCGGCGCCGTTCACCTGTAGGCGAGCGTAGAGGGCGAGCAGCTGTGCAGCAGGGTAAAATTTAATATTTTTGGAAGCTACACGAAGGCGCTTAATATCTACACAGTCGATGATCCGAGCTCGCAAATCTATTTATGTTCTGTCACTCCATCATCGCTGGTTCGAAATAGGAAAGGAAGAATTGGAAAAGCATACCAGGAGAAGGAGCCCGCAGGCCAACATGTAGGACGGTGTCGGATCTCACGACCCAGTGGGGGAGGAATACCACCACCGCTCGCGATGTAACATGCACTACCCCTTTGGGACTAATGACCGTAGCAGTTGTCGCACCCCGAAACAATCAATCATTCACTCAATCAATCAACCGTAGGCGTTTCTCGGTTTGAGAAGCCCTGCGAGAGCGCGGCGCCACTCACCTGTAGGCAGGGGGCAAGCAGCTGTGCAGCTGTCGGTGGTGCTGTTGCTGGCGTCGCGCCGCCTGCTGCGCGGAGCCCTGCTGCACGCATTCCACGGGCTGAAAGCGGTGCACGGGCGTCACCATGGGCTTGTCCCGCGAGCGCCGGCGCCGCCGCTGCTGCCCGCAGCCCGCAGACAAGGACGCTGGCACGCGGTGGCGCCCGCTGAAACCGCACGTCTGGCTGCGCTTGTCGATCCAGAAATGCATGGAGGCTCGGCCGGAGGCGGGGGCGAGCGCGCGGGAGGCACGGCGGCCGGACGCGTCGGAGGAGGCGTCGGCGGGGGCGGGGGCGGGGGCGGGGGCGGGCGCCCGGTGCGTGCAGGCGGCGCAGCCTCACGGGGCTCGTCGCGCCCCGCCACGCAGCGCCAGGCTGCGCCGCGCGCTCCTCTCCCGCTCGCGACGCCTGCAACAGGGGGCGTTCTCGTATGAGCACACTTAGCATGTGCTTAGGGCCCCTGTAGGATATGGGGTCCCAATACACTTTTAACAAAATTTTATATTTTATTATAAATTCATAAAAATATTTTAACATTTTTATTCACTTATGTGATCTCAAGTCAAACTATACGAAATTGAAATGTTTCGCAATATCTATTATTAGGACACAAGTGTTTTAACAATTCATTGTCTCCTGAAATTGTTCTTGTTAATGTTTTAACTTAAACAACAATAACAATTTCAGTAGACTATGGACCAACAATGACAAGTCGGAAATTGTTATAACACTTATTGCGAAACATTTCAATTTCGTATAGTATTATATATAATAATTATACGTTTGGGTCAATTAGGTTTACGAAAATCTAGGTTCCCGTTTGCCCATTTGCCCTTGTCCGTCTGTTCTGTCTGTCTGTCTGCCTGTCTGCCTGTCCGCCTGTCCGCCTGTCCGCCTGTCCGCCTGTCCGCCTGTCCGCCTGTCCGCCTATTCGGGTACTTGACTACCCGTCTGTTCGTCTATCTGCTTGTCCATTTGTCTGTCCGTTCGACGTTCACGGTTAGACTTCTTCCGCTTTAGGGCAAATTACTCGACACGTCTTGTTTTGCTGGTGAGGAACTGAGCAATGTCATAAATTCTCATAGCTTTTTGTTTTACCAAAACATTCATCAGTAACAACAATGATTCAGTAACCAACTAAATTATAAAGTATAAAAATAACATAAAAAAGTAAAAATACTTTTAAATTTAGCATGATTGCAGCAATTTTTATTTGTAAGCATCAAGTCATCTAGACACTTAGATCTTCCTCCCCTCATAAAGAAATTCTTAGTTGCGCCATCAATTGATTCCTAGGAACAATTCATTGCATGTTAGTCAAACATGCTATTCAATATACATTATTGGGAGTCGTACATTTTATTCGAATTGTAACAACACTTTGTGTCCCTGAATTAGCAATCACCAATAGAAAATAACACTCAAATAATTGTTGGTTAAATTTAGGCATGGACGGGATGTTCATCGGATTAAAAACAAATGAAGCATCCAAATTTGTTTTTTCTTTATTTTTTACCGCCGGTCATGAGTCTTTCGGGGGGTGGGGTGAAGTGTACATGTTATGCCACAATGGATATACAACGAATTAACGTAAGGCGAATGTGGATCTCAGGATAACCCTTTGCGGCAACCAAATGATATTGGTATCCCTAAATATGATCAGCACATCGGATTTTCAAGATTATTTCTTAGTTTTCTCATGTCAAATATGTTCAGTTTCCGGAAGTTAAGATAAAAGAATTATTCTCACCATGCCCTCACATACTTCGATTAAAACATTAAGTCGGTAGACGTAATCACTATAGTGATGTTCTAGCTCCCGTTTGGGTGACACCGTCACCGCAATGACGATTGAAGTTTGTTGCGCAGTAGCTTCACTTAGCAATTCTTAACGGTCCCTATTGCCACAAAGTGTGCGACTTCTTTCATAATTTACACGTTACATGAGTTATGGCCCAATATTCAGTTTCCTGCCTTTGCGATATACGGATGAAATTGCCGTGTCATTCCTCTACCTAATGCTGCTTTTAATGCAGTTCCCTTAATGAGGCCCGGTAAACACAACGCTTCCTCTTCATGAGGGTCAATGACTTTCGAATGTAGACTTTAAAGAGGTGCCTTTCAAGATCTTGTTACATTTGTAAATGCCAAGAAGCCTTACAGAGAATTTTGTAAACTGTAAATCCGGGTCAAAATTAGTAATGTGTGCAGAAAATATCATTTCGGTGTGTTAAAGTAGGAGAAAACCAATCATATGAAATTAAAAGAAACTTACAACTGCATGTGAGACTGAACATGTGACAATTTCTAGAATGCGAATATTCCAAACGAGCCAGAAAATATCCCAGAAATTGATGCTTTCAAGTCGCCATCGGTTTCCTGAGAGCCTGTTATACGTCAGTCGGGTTAATAACGGCTGATTCTACAACTGGGTTGTCTTGAGGAATCAGGAAACATAGTTTGGTGGGTGCACACGTAATTTATCAACCATACAATTAATTTTGAAGAGAGGCTTCTTCTTGGGTTATTTTTAAGCAACAATAGTCATCGGGCCTATTTTACAACCTAAAAAAAATAAATTAGGGAAGACGAATGTTTTAAAAAGATTCCAAAGATTAAATCTTAAGACCGCAAAAAATATTTCTCCAAAAAGGAAAAATATAGTATCTGAGAATTTAAACTTCCGGAAAAATTAATGGATATGGATAAAATCGAAAAATGCAACGAGTAAACATAAGTATTTGTTGTAATAAATCTTGGATTATTAAGTAAATGTCACAAATTAGTTTGTTGTTTTGTTTTGGATTGTCACATTAATTGAACGGAGATTGAAAAAAAACTCTTAAAATATTTGTTTTTCTTTAATTAATTATCTTGAATATACGTAATGAATATGCCACTTTCACTGCTTAGTTTTGTAAGGTATTTTTGAAAGAACACGTATTAACTATTTTAAAATTTAACACGTTCTGCAGCAACTAATATTTAGCAGTAAAAGTACATTATATTAAATAATTATAGAATTTCTTAATATCCTTTAATTTTTTTCGGTACTTTTTAAGAATTAGTGTTGTGTCACGCGCTGAAGAACATTGCAATACGAATGAAAATAGCAACTACATTATGAACATAGCGTAACATACGTTCTCAGGGTCCAAGGAGGTATTTCGTTCACGTTTCACGTTTTGGCAGATCGTCTCGTACAAGGTATGCAATCCGCCGAACGTACCTGTATTTTTCGAAAGAGATTGCAGTTCGCCTGAGAAAAACTAAACTACGAGTGGCGATAGAGCTGAAATTACGAACTCAAGTTACCCATGCTAGCAGAAAATCCACTTGACTTACTCGTATTACATTTGAGTCGTCTCTTATGTGTCAACACGCATGGAAATAAGCGGTCGATATTTTTAAGCGATTAGGAGAAGTTTGCTATTTTTCTGATGATTCTTAAGTAGTCTGTCATTCGTTGTCCCCCTAGGCTCGTTATTTTTAGGCAAATGGACGGTCGTAATTAACATGTCCCAATTGCTTGGATTAACGGCGATTAATTACGAATTATATTACTAGAATTAATTACTATGTTATATCTGCAATAGAGATACTTTCTACGGCTCTCATGCTAAACAAAACATAATAAATGAGGTGTCCAAAGCAAAATTTTATGGAGAAGTGACGAATTGCACTTTGTATTCTTTTTTGTTACACACGCGTCGATATTGGGTGGATATGCAATCCGGCTTAAGCGTTTTTTCTTGTCCTCGGTGGTGCATAATTCGAAAATGAAGCGTCCTAAGACCTTACAGCCTGATTTTCGAAGCCGAATGTCCAGGTAGGTTTCTCACGTCATGATATGTCCAACGAGACCTTCTATTAAATTATTAGGAATTTGACTCTTCTTTCCACTCTTACTCTGTGGTAATGGTTGGGTGTACAGTATCTTGAATTCTATTAAAACACATTTCGCTAAGTTATTTTTTACTTTCTCACGTTATAAGTAAAGAGAAAGTATTACAATGCTGCGGCAAACATTTTCGACAGTAAAATCGTATTGTGGGGCTCTGGTATAAAAATGTGGATAAACTTTTTTCCTACATGTAGCAGGTTGCTTCCTATATTTTGTGTATTCAGAACCTTTGTTTTATGGGTCATTGATAAGGACAAAATCTGTCAGCAAAACTTCTGTCTCTGTCTGCCTGCTAGCCTGCCTGTCTGTTTGTTGGTGTGTCTGTGTGTTATCTGAACGGACTCCAGATCCTGAGAGTTTGAAACCCAAATTTTGAGTTTTGGGGGGTACTTTACACGAAACTTTAACATTTTCAATTTTTTTTAAAAGTGACTCTACATTTTTTATTAAACTTTGTCCTTGGTACGCTTAAAAACTGTGCAGGCCTCATTTTCGCTGAACTCTCTGAATTTACGAAAATTACAAAAGTTCGAAACAATGCGAGAAAGTAGGTGCTATTAAGTCCCTCTAGTGTTTTCGTGCGTGCGTGGAGGGAAGGAGGTGTACTACATTTGAGAGTTCTTGCTCAGGTACGATTGGTTTCTCCATGCCGTGTCTTTTATTGACATTTGCACGTTTAGTACGTTCTGAAAACATCGTTTATTATTACAATTAAATAGAAATAACTGCATACGTTTTTTTCAAAAGTGATACGTTTTATTGAAAGTTTCTAAAGAGGCATTTCATGTTATCAATTGTGACCCAAATTAATGAAGAAAAAATATGAAACAGTTAGGTACAAATTGATTTATTAGCATACAGTCTTTAAAAACTCATTAAGGGAGTTAATGATGTGCCCCAGCACAATTTTTTCCTCTATCTTTGTTTAGGTAAGCGGTTACAGTTTCATTGCTTAGAAATTTCATTATTAGAAACTTTCTTAAGTGATAGTTTCATCTTTCAACCCTTATCGGATGTTTGCAAAACAATTGGAAAACCCCGGTGTTCCCTTACATCCAGACCTGCGCATAAACGCATTGCAATATTATTTCAGTATTTGTGGACGTAGAGAACAGTTGTGCTTTCGGATCATCGTAATGAATGTTGAACAAGTTATTCCAAAAATGGATGTGGCTATCTGTGTCCCCGTGAAAAGGACTTGAAAAGGAAAGAAAATGATTGTAATAAACTGCTTAATACACGTAGCATTAGTTCTTAAATATTTAAATTTTTCCTCAAATTATTTTGTAACTTGAGACCATCGTCTACACCCCGTCCTCCCCGCCAATGCTATTATTTGGGCACCAGAATGGCATTGGTATGCGACAGGTAGGCATTATTATTCTTTAAAAATATAACCACTACACGATATGATAGATAACAATAATTGAAATATCTAGAAAAAAAGGTTTTTTGAAGAATAATGCAACTAATGTCAAATCTAGTGACACGAAAAAATGGTAATATTTTTGGGCATTTAACAAGTTTTCCAATTCAACGATCTTAAAACAAAAAGTAATGCTAAACATTGTTTAATATTGGCCGGATTGCCAATGCAAAATGAGGATTTATCTCCATTATGAACCGAAAGATTCTCAAATCGCAAATATTAATGTTTTTAGAAAATCTATATAGTCCTTTAGATATAAGATAAGCAATGTTTGACCCCTATCAGCATAAGCTAGACATTCCAGCAATGAGTATTTTGCCAATAAAATTATAAATTTCAGGGCAAACATTTATATATTCACAAACTAAACGGAGTCGCTTAATATTTACATAGTCTATCATTGAAGCACGCCGCTTATGAATTCCTTTATCTCTTATCAATCAGTCATTAAAGTACTTTTAAAGGGGCAAATCGAAATTCGATTGGAAAACAGGTGAAAATGACACATGTTTTGTAATGTATGTAAAAAAATATTATAAGTAACTGTCACGCAAGCTCAAATGTGTCATGTGCGTTGTGTAATGATTCAATGGTTTTGCGGAGATTTTCCTCACAGTGTCAAATATTAATAGTGATGATTTAAATGAGACAATTTAGTTTTTTAGTTTAGTGGGCAAGATTTTCAGCCTGGTTTTTTTCGTGACGACTATTCTCTTACGATAAGCCACGTATTTATGTGCCACATGCATATTCAACTTACTTTATAAATTTCGCAGTTGAAAATAACTATCTGACTAAGCACGATTATGTACGCTAGACAATTACATCGAAATTAAACCTAAATGTCAGCAGGCAATTACAGAATTCAAAAAAATTATGTTCACTCAACGTGAACGTCTTTGTGGGTCACTGCGTATATGTTAATTAATATTAATGGGGTTCTTTTCTTTTAATCTTGTGAGACGGACTTAATGACTACCTGCGTGCCGTAGTTTCACCATCTCTGCTGCTTTGCGATTTATCCTGCGATACCTGGAGGAGATCACAGCTCTAGAGTAGAACACGCCCCTGAATCCGAGGAGGAGGGGGCACAGAGACTGGGCGTCCGCAAGCCTCAACAGGTGGATCGTAGACAAACCACGTCACACGGCCAAGAACTGGGGACTAGTGGCTACCTCTCGCAGAATCTTCAATGAAAAAACGATTCTCGCGAGAGATATCGACTGTACAGTTGCGTCGTATATTTCATTGGTGTGAAGCGTTGTGGATTACACGACGCTTCGAGATTTTTATCATCACTGGTGTTTAATTGTTCTCTCGCGATTCTATTTTAAATTACATTAATTATGACGAAAACAATAAGGAGAAAAATATACGAACACAAGAAAAATAAGAATTATACTTTTTTCCCTTTAAGAACGCAGTTTCAGAGCATTATTTCCTGATTTTACGATCAGAGATATATTTATCATTAATGCGTTTAAAGTAAGAATTATTCATCAGTTAAGTAAGAGAAAGGGTAATCACATCCGCAAAGTAAGGGTTAATCACAAGAGAATACGATGCAATAAACAGAATCATCAGTCAGATAGAAAATGTAGACAAGCTTATGACTTTATTTGAATGATCTATATTCTCATTACGAAGATTGTTCAAAGGATCATGTGAAATGCATCATAAACCATCTGTCAAAGTCACGTTATAAACAGGAAGCAACTGTATAAGTAGTGTTTTGTTACACATTCCTAGGTTTATAAACATTAAATTTTGCCTTGTTTATCCTATTAAGGGACAGACCTTGAGAGAGCGTTTGATTCATGTACGTCACCAGCAACAAAGCTTGGAACGTTATTTAAAGAAACGAGAAAAGTTCGCGCCATGTTCCACGGGGACGCCCGACGCTGAGTGGGTCACTTGAGGTTCCTGGCTCTGATTCCACCTCGAGACGCTCTCCTCCGGCCGGAAAGCGCCAGCCTGGTACTCGCCTGCAGAAGCTATCCTTCGGCCGGCCGCTGGGCTGCGACGAGACGGACGGACGGAAGGCGTCGGGACACTGCACTACGCTGCGGCAGCGGGGGCGTCGACGGATGCGACGGCGGAGGCGGCAGCGGTGGCGGCGGCGGTGGCGGCGGCGGCGGTGCCTCCGAGGTCATGGGTTCCTCCGGGCTTAGGAGAGCCTTCCGGGGTCGGTTCACTGGCGAGGGGTGGTTCGCGCTGCGACTTCCGCGGGGCCGCGACGCCAATCGCGGGCGCGGCGTCGCTGCGACCCGGTGGCCATCTTGCTGCCTCGCGGACGGCGCCCCGCGCACGCGCCGCCGCCTCCACCGCCGCCGCGCGGGGGGAAGCGTATTTTGGTTGCAGCCGGCGCAGCGGACGCTGGCTCCGCCGCGCAGCGCCGCGCCGCGCCCCGCGCCCTCCCTGCCCCTAACCCCTCTCCACGTCCCGCCACGCCCGCGGCCGCACACGCCGCGCCGCGCCGACGCCGCACCCGTTGCCCTGCACTGGGCCCAAACGCGCTTCTGGGGGGCTCTCAGCGACGAGAAGAGCGCTGAGACACGTCAGGCATATTTTAGAGGAGGAATTTTTCCATCCATAGGGACCGTGAGGTGAAACGTACTTGTACGATTTATTCGTTCAGCTTGCCAACTCTACGAACTCTTCTTATCGCCAGATTCAAGTTGCCAAAGTACCTTTCTCTCACTTTTACCATGTCAACAGATCCATACAAGTATCTTGCGCGGGATCTTTTTTCGAAAAAATGAGACGTGATAGGAGTAGATCTTCAAGAATTTTACCTTAGGGGCCTACTATTTCATTTTTTCATGCATGTGTTTATCCGCGAATATTAAGTGATTTCAAGTTGAATATTTATTTGACTATCGAAGAATTTCTAAAAAACATTGCGTTTTGAGGGAAAAATATCCTTTCTCGAAGTGCCAGGCGTACTATAGGGAGAAATGTATTCTGAGTACGTTTTTTAATTCTGGGATCCATACCCTAAACCATATACAAGTTAAATTATAAAAATAGATGGAAATGAGCGTTTGGCAACAATATTCGCTCCCATGCAATAAAAACTGCAAAGGCAAATAAGCAATAGATTTGGACTATTATCGTGACCTTTGTAAAGAAATCTACTCACTGTCGCGAGAACATGGAGCACGATAATTTGAATAACAATATTTCCCACTGTACACTAGAAAAGTGCACAGATAGGCAAATTATCTTCCGACTAACAGCCACCATTCACGAAAGAAGCAAAGGAAGGGGCAAGGTAGGGCACCCTCCCACCTAGGCCGACAATTTTTTAACTTCTTCACAATTTTAATAAGTCTGGTGGTAGGTTGGGTACGCAGTCATTTCAGTTCACATTATGTTCGCTCCAACCATTAAAAAAAAACTTACAATTTTGTAGATACTTCGAAATTAATTTCTTTTAACGCATTAAAACGCATTTTTGCTACTGACGTGATTGGTGTACAAATACAATACGGGTTGAACTTTCCAGGGGAAGAATAATGAGAATCCCAGCAAGTTAAAAAGGTTTGTGTGAGATGTCCAGTAAAGTCAATAACAATTTTCGTTCGGATCAACGGTTCAGTAATGACAAAATAAAATTTCGGTCTTGATGATCTCCATGTGTATCACAGCCTTGAGATTCTTTGAACTCCGGCGTCTTCAAAAATAGGCAACTATGGTGATATTGAATTCACGAAGTCAGTGTTCTACATCTCCGCTGCAACTCGCAGTGTTTTCAAAGACGAAACGGTTTACTCGCCACTGTGCGGAACCTGTGACTGAACCTCGTATCTCTGAAACATACTGAATATTGGCCTTGAAGAAATCTCGGGTAAAATGTGTCAAAATATTTCTCTCTTCTCAAAGATCGATTCATTTATGAGATGATATGATGGGACTGATGACACATTCCACAAACTGAAGAAGGTGTCATTCAGGAGGTTCACAACAATGTCAGAGTAAACGAAAAAAAAGAAACTGAAGATAAACTTGACTAAAGAGTTGAAAATATGAAATTGAAGTAGTGTTGCACGATCAATGTCAAGTGTGATAAGACAACAACATGCAAATACATTCGTCCTAATATGACAAAACTGGAGGTCTTTATTGATGCAGCATTTTGTAAGATTCTGACAGCCGCTATTCTGAATATACAAATATTATGAATAATTTGCTTTCACGACGTTGCTACAGCATCTTATGATGAAAACAAATTCCAATTTCATTTAATGGTTTTTCTAGTTTCAAACCAGTCTTTCTGAATCTAACTTGCTGAGTACGACGACTTTTTCTTTTATTATGTGTTTACTTCTTTTGAATTTTAAATAAAGTTATCAAAATAATGAAAATAATTGATTACAATTTTCTATAATGAATTGATTGCAATTAGACCTAATGAATATTCTTTAAATTGTGAATATTTATGAATACTCAATAATATTAATCTTGGATACTGTGTCACACCTTTCGTTGGTTGATATTTTTAACAGTTGGTTGACAAGTTCTCGTAGCTTGTCAAGCTAGGTGAAATATGAAAACAGTTGCAAGTTGCAATTAGCAATAGCTTCTTGCTTGAGTAGATATGGGGCAGCAATGAGAAAAAGTATATTCTCTTAACGAAGTAATCATAGTCAACAGAAATGTATTTATATACTGATAGCAGGTTTTCGACGGCTTTGTCTAAGTGACCTGCGACACTGCCTCCAGACTCTCGCTACCTCCTTTGTAAGTAAAGCCGACGACAGCCGGCTATTAATAAATAAATAATTTGAAATAATTCAATTCTTTTATTTAGAGCTCTTCTGGATTATGTCTTCAAAGATCTTTATCATTTACTCCTGTTTGAGATCACCAAATTACAGCGCTGCTTGAGTTGAAATCATCTGTGAAATATTTATTTTACGAAACTGATGAACATTACATTTTACACTGTCATATTATATTTAAAAAAATATTGCAATTTTATGATAAAACCTTCATTACATGAAGGTAGTATACTTCAAGTTTCAGTTCAACTTGAAAGACTATACATTAAACTTATTTTTTTTAATATAGATTTTCCCCGTTTTAAGTGTTAGAGACTTCAATAATGAAGTTATTAGTTGTCCTACGTGCACCTAGAGTATCATTTTCGTCCACTGTGTTACCCGCTGTCGTCCGTCAGCCCTCACCGCTTCCAAGCCTGCCGCGCAGCTCGCTACTGCGTTGCTTATTGATTGCGACCAGCGACGCAAGTTCCTTGCACTGCCACCGGCCTCGCAGGCGCTCGCGTCGCTCTACCACCAACGTTCGTTGCTCACCTCCGCCACCAGGGTCGCGACCATCGCGCGAGGTCGCGGGCAGGACGTTCGGCAGGAGGAACCACGCGCGACCTAGCCGCGCGATCGCGTGTACGACCGCGCGCGTACGTCGCCGTTGGCTCAGCTTCTCCTTCGGCGTTCGGACGCACTAGGTTGCCAGGAGAATAGTAGAGGTGGCGGGTTACTCTGCCTGTATGGGCGCCGCCATTTTGTTACAGGTGGCGCGCTCCCGCTCGTCCTCATCGACCGTGTGGCTAGCTGGGATCATTACTTCGCTCGTCCGCAAGACACTTCTGAAGATTCTTAAGGGTATTGTTAATTAAATTAAAAGTAAAATTGGACATAATACTCAGAATTTGCCTTTAGATTCCATTGTACTCTCCCGATACACGTTTAAACGTTAAAAACGAATCCAGTGGCGAGCAGAGCAAGCGGCGCAGATGCCGTTTGTTTGTGGGATTTCTTGGGTTCCGAAAAGGGGCTCAATATTTTTTTCTAGAGGCTCTTGGGGCGAGTGTAGTGTGCCCATCTGTCAACAGCTGTCAATACGCTATCACCAGGGCTTTGCCCGTCAGTCTTGTCCCAAAATTACGCCACCCTTCTACCAGCCATCCATAAATCTGTAGGAGGTGTAGGCACGCTGCACTCCCCCCAACGCGGAAAGAATCCGCACAACCCTCACCCCCTCAGGCGCTTTTTCCCGTTTACCTTTTCATTCGTTGTTTTATGAACCCCGCTTTTCTCCGTATTTTTCGTTCAAACGCGGAGAAATGCAACCGATAATACGAGGCGGAACGAGGAGAAAAGTTGCGAGGATAAGTCGCTTCGAAAATTCCACGGATGGCCGATTCTGTTTTTAACGCGGATTGCGCGGGCCACCGGATACGACGTGTTCGTCGTTGCAGCATTTCTTGTTCCTGCGGAGGCCGGGCACCAGGACAGCCGAGGAGGTGGCGGCGGCGCTAGAGCTCAACCGCCGTGCCTCAGCGTCCGCGCCAACAAACGTGGGCGTGGCCATATGAGTGGCGATACCCAGTGTGTTAGGTATCCGTTTTTAAGAGTGCTCAGAATATTTTGTGTGTGGTCCATTTTTAGGTTTAAATGTGCTTCTACATGAACACACTGAATAACTTGGGCTATGTTTTTATCATAATTACTAGGTACATTTATAAACTAAATGTAAATGAATATATTATTTACATGAAGATGTATGCGGATATTATATAATACATTATGGTAATATACTAAAACTAATATTTGTCCATTTGAAGTGAATTCTTGGAATTATGAAAGGGTGTAGCTAGCAACCGGTGCGATTCATCGAGGCCTCAGAATTCAAGGGCCTCGACTGAAGGCATCGGCCGACCATCCAAAAACGAAGCCGTTGGCCACGAGGGGCTCTATTTGGACTTTCTGCACCGGGTCTCTCGAGAACGTAGCTATACTTCTGGTATTTTGCCATGTCACATGAACTGATGTCTCTTCAGAGATTCATTATTTTAAATAACCTCCTCCGTTATTTTTTAATTACAAATGTAAACAAAATATCTGTCCTTCAACTACGGGGCCTACATAAAAACTTAAAATTATATATATATATATATATAATTATGAATTTCATGAATGCATATATATATATATATATATATATATATATGCATTCATGAAAAATGTGTTCATTTCTCATTGGGCAGAACGGAAGAATGAGCGAAATTGCAAAGTAGTAGTAATTAAGAGTTCTTAGGAAGGAGAGAGGAGAAAATATTCTAACAGCGTTTTTTATATCATTTAAATAATATAATTCAGAGAATAAAGAATAATCCTTTGTATCAAATTAATAAATAATTAATTACTTTCATATGAATTTGACTATTATAATTAATAAAACAATTATCATAGTCAAAGAATACATTGTATGTTTTATATTTAACTATTTTTTGGGGAACTCAAAGATTTATTGAAAATATTTCTATTCATTGGACGGCTAGATAGTTCATTGCATTACAAGACCACGTATGGATTTAATAATTCGCCAATCCCATCGTGCGAATGTGTGGAAAGTTTTTATTATGCTATTTTGTTTATCCCAATTTAAATGTAATTCCATAAGCCAATTACATAAGGTATTTATTTTTTTAATAAGCATACACTCTGTTCCATGAGGAATGACAAATATTTTTAGAGGCTTATCATATAAAGAAAATGGACGACTCACAAGTATAGAATTGTTTCATATATTTTACTTACGTAGAAATTTACATGCTTATTTAAACTGTTTACAGTTGTTTTACAAATCACCATTTCAATGCACTTTTCAGCTCTCTTGGCTCTAGTATATGTACAGCTTTATGTACATACTCAGCGTAATGTACTTTAGGAATCGTCCTTAAAATACATGACGCTAAAAGGGGAATGAGTGCTTGATGCAATGTTACACTGCATTACATGGGGCGTTAGAATTAGTTTTGTTCTATGTAATGCTAATATTATTCTTTCATTTTTCAATATTTACAGAATAATAATTCATTTATTAAATATTAAAATAGTATAAAATATTAACATTTTTTAAAATTATATGCTATGTATGTATCTATAGTACAGTACAAATCTATAGTAATTCGAGAATCCAATTGAATTAGTACAACAGAGAGATTCTCACCCATGCGCCATACCCCAAACGGCGTCTCTCCAGATTCTTGGCAGAAGTTTTTGTTTTTTGTATACGCGTTCTTCCGTTCCTCAAAAATTCTCCTCCAGTCTCTTTATTGTTAGGGGCTGATTATGATAGGTAACGTTCATTTGGCGGTCGAATATGAACTAGTTAAATTCAGATTTTCATCGCGTGTATTGCTCACGAATTAATGTTCAACTTCCACCGCGTGTTGTTTTGTACCGCGTCGAAAGCGGCACCCACCGCCGCGGTATTACAGAGAGCATTTGAGAGAGTGTCAGGGCCCAAGTATTTATTTAAATAAATATTTTATCAGTTTTTGCCAATACTTTTTTTAGGATAAAAGAAAATATTTTGAATATCTCAATAGATTGTTTTTAGAAGTTGCTAGCAAACGGCAAGAAAGAGAATTATTATGATATCTCAAAATCCTGTAGTAAACTGCACATCTATAACCCATTGGCCGCGCACATTCCGTGACTCTCGTCGGTAGTCGCTGTTCGTGTGCAACGTGTAGCGTTTTTCGTGGTAAAACTGGGGATGGCGCACCATAAGGTGAATTTCGTACCACCTTTCCTCTCTTCTTGCTTCACTCAGTGTTCAACGAAATTAAACAGAAATAATATTAGCGAAAGTGAAGTTGTCGTCTGGCTGAAAGAAAACACTAAGAGACAGAGTCAGACGGTCGGTCAGACAGACAGACAGACAGACAGACGGACGGACGAACAGACGTTTTGCCATTAATCAGTTTTCAAGGACCCACAAAACGGATTCTGACTACACACGTGTTAGTTAGAGGAAGTAATTTACTTATATATAGGAACAAGATTTATCCACTTTTTTTTATCTGGAGCGGCTCTAATTTTTCGGTCGAAAATTCGCCCCTCTCCCCTTGTGGCATTCCAATACTTTCTCTATAACGCGTAAGTAGATGCAGATTCGAGTGCCGTATGCAGTACGGACGCTAAATGTACTTACAATCCCCCTCCCCCCTCCCCAACACATCTTCTCCACGACACACTCCTATTGAATAGATTGTTTTTAGAAGATGCGAGCATATGGATCTGGTGAGAACTTCACGGATGCCTTGTGCACTTCCCATGGGAGTCAAGTAGAAAGAACAAACAACCTTCAGTTCCAGGAACCTAAGAAAGAAAGACGGCAGACATCCCCGCCCGCTGCAAGTGCACCACGACGAAAACTGGTAAAGCGAGTCGTTTGAAAAACGTGCGGACTTAAAGGTTGTTTTTTCTTGTTATTTTCTCCTCTTCCTTTTGGAGTCTCCTCACCCTCCTCCCTGGATCCGTCCTTGCGTGCAACGATCGATCTCCATCGGATGAAAGAAAGAAGGCGCAAGGTGGGAGGGAGGAGCTTCGCCTTCGCTGTTTGCCCGCTCGCGCGTCTCGTCCCGGGCCGAGCCCGCATCTCTTTCCCGGCTCGGGGGTCACCGGCTCGCAGCAAAGCTGAGGAGGTCGTTCCTCCTACGCGTCGCGCGCGGCTTTCCCACCGGCGGAGCAATCGCGTGCGCGCGCGCGCGCTCGAGCGAGTATGCAAATACGATTTTTCCTACACATATGTCGCCGGCGCCCTGCAAGAAGATGCGCGGCAGACGCCTTCTTTTTTACCCGTTTATCGGCGACGAGCGCGTCCCGAGTGGCGCTCAGTATGCTAAAGTAGAGCAGTCAGTGCCCGGCGCGCATGCGACCCGAGCAGGTAGGGGCCCTGGCCCCGCAGCGGACGGCAACGACCGTGGCGGCGGCGGTGGCGGCGGTGGCGGCGGTGGCGGCGTGGCAGTGCCCTCTCATGGCGGCCATCTGGGGCACGCGGCGCCAAATTCGAACGCACCCCTCCACGAGGAACGAGGAGAGCCGCAGAAAATGTGAGTGTGGAGTGTAGGGGCTTGTACCAAGCAATCTGCGTTTTCAGTATGTCGTTTCCCTCTTATACAGAGTTGACAAAAAATATTTCTGGTAAAGTTTCTTAAATTCAATTGTTCAGCGTTTGGGTGGATTATATATATTCAAGTTTCTGTGTATTTATTGTTTCATAACGTGTAATTATCAATCCGCATTTAATTTATCTGATACATCAGGCGCAGATCCACGGGGAGCGAAATGAGGGAAATCTCCCCCCCCTAAAATGTTTCAGTAACTATTAATTTTAACTTGTCACGAGGCGCAAGCAAAAATAATTTCGGATAATCATTAACACGATTAAAATTGTATCGCAGCATGAGCTGACTGTAGCCTGTGACATTTTATAAAATCTGTAATATGACATATTCGACGAAAACATTTTGAATTTCCCCTCCCAAAAGTCGTCTCTGCATCCGCCCCTGGGTAAATATAGTTTTATTTTACTATGGTTTAATATAGTCCCATTACATGAGGCCAGAAGTTTTCGCGGAGGAGCTGAGCTATACATTTGTACTATTTAGAGATTCAGTGTCATCGGCCTTCTTCAGTTGTTTAATTTCAAGTTGCACCCACGAGCATCACTTTCCGGTTCCCCTCCGGGCGTTGAGCCGCTCTGAGTGCTCTTGCAGAGTGTGGTCCTAACATAGTCCGATGAAAGGGGCGCTGGTCGGCTGGGAAGAATTTGGAAGTTAGGTGGAAATGGAGGTGTCGTTGAAAATGTGGTGCTGGCGCTAGAGACGGTGACAGCGAAAGCAAGGCAGTAACTATTAAGGGAGGTATGGAAGGTATGGGACAGCCGAAAGCCTTTGCTTTCATTGTGTTCATTTGGTCCTAGGGCATTTACCTCACCCAAGTTTTTAACTACTACACCCTACAAACGTTTAGGACACCAGACTTTAAGGGAAGACGTCAAACTTTAAAATGAGAATGGAAAGAGATATGCAAATTATTTGTAATAGTCTATTCATAGTTCGGTCTATTTTGAATGACTTTTTTGCTTTGAAATCTAAATATAGTAGAGAAGATTATTTCAAAAAGTTAAACACTGAAGAGACATCAATTATGTGTCATGGAAAGCATAATACCCGTAATGTACTGATAGTCCCACTAAGTATGGACCACCTTGATAACTTCTAGACGGTTCGCGATATCGAAATGCAGTTTTCACTGAACAATGCAAATTCATAGGGCAAGTAGCATGCCCTAGAAAAATATGTATATCATATTTTTAGTGTTCGAAAAATTTAATCATATTTGATTTTTTAAATGCAACTATATATGTTTCTGACTAGTAATGGATAGAACATGAAAAGAGGAATAAAACAATGTATGATACGTTGGAATTTTGATTGTAATTTGAGTATAAAATTTTGACGTGTGATTTTGGACGGACAATATTTCATCTAGCAGCCCTCGCAACTCTCGCCTACGGGGAAGGTGGCCTGCCCAGCGTCAAGCGACAGTTGCATGGAGACGAGAGACAAAGGGGTGACAGTGAGGGATATGAGGCATAACTACAGCAATCCATGGTCTTGACAGTGAGGTAACACTAAGAAACACCAATTTTAACGATCAGAATGTGAGATTTTTTTCCATTGATTCATTAATTTATTTTCTTCTAAAATTTCACAAATCATTTCAAAGAACGATGAAATGGAAATGGGGTAGCGTAAAGAAGATGATAATAATAAATATAATTTTCAAACTTGACAGAGACAAGAGTCCAACCATATTCGTTTGTAAATTTCATTTTTAATTAAGATGATCACTCGTCCACTTCGCAACCATACGACTACAGCTGCTCATAAATGGAAAAGAAAACAGTACACTTTCGTCTTCTGATGTGGATTTTCAAATTTGTGGCAGTACGTGGCGCTATGAAGTGAGAAACTCTCCATTCAGTATTAGCAGTCGTGACTGTGTTTGTGCATTTTTGTTAAAGTTTGGTAAATTTACACTGATACAACTGACAAGAGAATTTCAAAATTTGTATTACTTTGTTCTTTTGGTATATGTTTAAATAGGAAGTATATTAACAGTAAGTAATAAGAGAAAAGTCTTCCTATCTATTATTTAATGAACTAATCGAGATATTACAATGAACATCTTTAAACATTTAAGCATCTTTAAGCGTAAGTCCTTTCCCATATTTTATAGTAATGACTTGCTTCTGCCATAACTCAATGATCTCGATTCTTGTAAGTCTGAAAATAACCATTATTATTATTATTATTATTATTATTATTATTATTATTATTATTATTATTATTATTATTATTATTATTATTATTATTATTATCGTCTTTCCGCTAAATTTGTTTATTCTTTTATTTTGTTCTTTCCTATTATCATTGCTTTGGAATTTCCGTAGAAAAAAGGTTCAATTCAGATGAATAAATGCAATTTTCTCTTCTTCTTAATATTGATGATTGTTCATTTGTTCGTCGTGTCAAGACCATGGATTGCTGTAGTAGTAAAGCATCTATCCTTCACGGCCACCCCGCGAAGATTCCTATCTCCTGTAATGGCAAATGCACCTACGTACATGTGAAGTACGCATTGCTTAAGAAGAGCAATGAATATTTCTTTCAACTTGTACGTGAAAGAAATATTACCCTTCATGGTTAAAATTAGGGTCTCGCCGGGAGCAGGCCGGGCTCAGGTCACGGGTGATTAAGACTACCCGAACCGCTGTCAACGTTGACATGATCCAGACGTGGAAACAGGAATGTTTGGGAACTGGTTAGTTTTCAAGAAAGGCAAAAGTCCTCTGACAGTTATGTCAGTTTATTGCGTCTAGGGGATGCCGGGTTCTGGCGGGGGCGGCGTAATGGCCTCGTTAAACTCCCTGTTTCCCATATAAGGATCTGCTAGCGTTGGGAGGGGGAGAGACCGCCTAAAGACTTTGCTGGGTGCACTTCACGCTGCTCTGCAGCGCTGTATTTTCCTTATATTAAAATTTCATACTTCATCGGACTTCGTCTCTGTAATTGAAACCTCGCTGACCACCACGCTCCTCCAGGGAACTTAGCTTCCCTGCGAACCCAAATTTTATTGCATCCTGTACTGGAAGCAATTGTAATTGCCTGCAATCGCTGCTAGCAGCACTACACCTGCAGCGAAAGGCATTACATGGTGGCAGCGGCTTGGATTGAGGAGCACAGCGAATTCAATTACTTTCTGCTGACGGCCGGGCTGGAGAGACTTCGCGCCTGTACCGAGGTGGGCCGGAGCCTTTCTCGAGGGAACAACGCTCCAGAGGAATCCACAAGGCGCCGTGGTACCCGTTCACCGCCTGCAGAAGCCGAGTCCGTGGTTTGGAGGCCAGCACCAGCAGCCGCTGACGAGCCCGAGGGACGTCTTCGGTGATTAGCCGTTGGCAGCCTGCGCCGCGAGAGGGTCCTCTACCCTGAGGGGAGCTGCGAAGCCATCACTGGAGGCCCGAACTGCGCATCTTCAAGCCACCCTACATCTTTTTCCTGGTAAGAGGTTAATCCAGCCATGGCAGACAATGATATTGGCGATAATGAGGAAAATTATATATCAGTTATACAGGCAGTAAAATTAATATCGCGTAACTTTGATGGAAATCCCCGACATCTTAGAGAATTTATAGAAGGAGTTGAGGCAGCAACGGAAGTAGTACACCCCAATAAACGATCATTGCTTTTGAAATTCATTGAATCAAAAATTACTGGCAATGCTAAAGATAGGTTATTAGCACGAACAGAACGCGAAACTTGGGAACAGGTTAGAGCGATATTAGAGGAAAACTTCTCTGTACGGCGTACGTTAGAATATTACGCGGGCGTATTATTCACGTCGAAGCAGGGATCAAATGAAACAGTAGCACAATGGGGTTCGCGAGTAGATAGTATGGCTATAGATCTGAGAAGAGAAGTAAAAGGCAGGTTGGAAAAATTAGAACAGAAAGATAATGCGCGTTACGTAGAAGGAGGTCTGCAGTTAATAGGAGAATTCTTAAAGGGAACGTTTATTGCGGGACTGAAAGATGAAAGGATAAGGTATATTGTTAAAGCTAAAGGAGAAGAGGAATCTTTAGCACAAATAGTTGAAACCGCTTTACAAGAAGAAAGCGAAGTGAAATCGCAAAGGTATAAGAGTAATCAGGGGCAATGGAATTCGCGATACGAGAATACGCGATATGATTCTAGGAGGCAACAAAGTACGCATATTAAAAGTGAAGTTAATGTTACTGCTGTAAATACTGTGAAATGTTATAAATGTCAGGAACTGGGTCATATATCTAGGGTTTGCAATAATGAACCGAAATGCGCCAAATGTGGTAGGCGAAATCATGAAACTAGGAATTGCAAACAGGGAAACAGGCAGTAGAGTTGCTTGAGCAGCCGCAAGTAACTCTACAAAATGGCTGCGTAGGTGATATGGAAACTGGGGGAAATCACAGCCGTGAAAGAGATTCGCGTGATAAAGATACTGTAAGGAATAGCTCTTGTGATAGAGATTCACGTGATATAGTTACTGTGATGAACCCTGGATGCGGCAAGGAGTCGCGGGAGGTTAACTGCGTAAAACAAGGGGACGCCTTTGATAAAACCAGTTACATGAAAAATGATTTGGGACCATACGAGGTATATGTATTGTGTCCGGAAATTAAGGGAGGCTTAGGAATAGCCTTAATTGATACAGGGGCCCAGGTATCATTGGTAAGGGAATCCTCATTAGTCAAAAATATTGCCCAAAGCGATGATGTAATTGAGATTCAAGGTATTAGTGGAAAAAATATCAAGGTAAAAAGTATGGTAAATTTAACTCTGAATAATTGCAGTGAGTCAATAGAATCCAAATATTATGTTGTAAATAAATTGCCTAGAAATATTGATGTTATATTAGGACAAGATTGGCTTTTAAGGAATAATTATGTGTTTACTAAAAATATTGCAATACCACCTTTCAGTGAGTCAGTAGTTCAATTCCCGACCACAGAAAAAGGAGTGAGATATGTAGAGCAACAATTATTGCAGCCAGGAATAGTCTGTGCGGCAACTTTAACGAATTGTGATAAAACGTTTCCGTGTCTTATTGTAAATGTCACGCCCGAAACGTTAATAGTACGAGAAACACCAATATTAAAGAAACCTCCGACTCAGTTAAATAATGCTACTGATAGGACGAATGAAGACGCGTTCACGAAGCGGAGAATAGAATTATTATATGATAACTTGAGATTGCATCATATAGAGGAAGGAGCTAAAGATATTAGAGACATATGTAGTGAATTTGTAGATGTTTTCAAATTACCGGGAGACAAACTGACTAGTACGACAGCGGCAAAACATTATATTCCCACACCCTCTATTCCTAAAGGTAGACCAATTACTTTAAAGAATTATAGGTTACCTCAGGCTCATCAGGAGGAAATTCAGAGGCAAGTAGAACAAATGCTAAATGACGGAATAATTACTCATAGTAAGAGCGAATGGAATTTTCCTTTGCTTGTAGTTCCGAAAAAGATCGATGCGACTGGCAAAAAGAAGTGGCGAATTTGCGTGGATTTTAGACGACTTAATGACGTAACAGTAGGAGATAGCTATCCTCTGCCAAATATTCAGGATATTTTGGATAAAATAGGAAGATCGCGTTACTTTTCTGCTCTCGATTGTGCCAGTGGGTATTTACAAGTGCCAATCGAACCAGAGGATCAATGCAAAACTGCATTTAGTACGGCTAGCGGCCATTATGAATACACGCGTATGCCTTTTGGTCTAAAATCAGCTCCTGCTACGTTTCAACGCATGATGAACTCAATTCTGCACGAGTCAATTGGTGACAGATGCTTTTGCTACATGGACGATGTGCTGATAATGGGAGAAACATTAGCCGAGCATAACAAAAAGCTAAGGGAAGTACTCGGGCAACTCAGAAAACATAATATCAAAATTGAACCCGACAAATGTGAATTTTTGAAGGTGGAATTAAACTACTTAGGACATGTAGTGACAACAAAAGGAGTAAAACCTGATCCGCGAAAAGTTCAATCAGTTACTGAATTTCCCAGACCAGGAAACCCGAAGGACATAAAGTCATTTTTAGGTTTAGCAGGTTATTACAGAAAGTTTATCGATGGGTTTAGTACAATAGCAAGACCTTTGACAGAGTTATTAAAGAAGGATGTCGAGTGGCAGTGGACAGAAAAGGAACAGAACAGTTTTGATTTACTGAGACAAAAGTTAACTGAAGCACCCCTTTTACAATATCCCGACTTTACCAAGCCTTTCATATTGACGACTGACGCTAGTGGATATGCAATTGGAGCAATACTTTCACAAGGAAAATTAGGTGAGGATAAGCCAATAGCTTACGCCAGTAGAACCCTGAACAAGGCAGAAATTAATTACAGTACGGTGGAAAAAGAGTGTTTATCAATCGTCTGGGCTTGTAAACACTTTCGACCTTATTTACTAGGTAGAAAATTTACAGTCGTTACGGATCACAAAGGATTAATATGGATCTTTAATGTGAAAGATCCGAGTTCAAGATTATTGAGATGGACATTATTGCTAGAAGAATACGATTATGAAATTAAATACAGAGCAGGGATTAAAAATTGTAATGCTGATTGTTTAAGTAGATATCCTGTAGAATGTATGCAATTTAATGTAGAGCAAATAAGCAATGAGAGGAAATTAGCAATTATTAAAGAAATGCATAATTGCCCGGTAGGTGGTCACCAGGGAATTCAAAGAACTACAGAAAGGATAAAATTATATACAAGTTGGATGGGAATGGAGAAGGACGTAGCCGACTATATTAGGAATTGCAAGGTGTGTCAAATGAATAAAGACCCCCATCACAAAATAAAACAGCAATTAGAAGTCACTGATACTCAGGACGAACCGTTTTGTAAACTTTATCTCGATGTGGTAGGTCCCCTTCCAGTTACGGAAGACAATTTTAGATATATTTTAACTTGCCAAGACAATTTAAGTAAATATGTTATCGCTATTCCTATTAAGAATCAAACTGTGGAAGAAATAACAGATGCGTTTGTGAACAAGGTGATATTAATATACGGTATTCCAAACTCTATAGTCACTGATCAAGGGAGTAATTTTATGTCTGACGTATTCAAAAGAATATGCAAGTTGTTTAAGATTGAAAAAATCAATACCGCAGCGTATCATCCGGAGAGTAATGGAGCATTAGAACGGACTCATAAAACGCTTGTAACGTACTTACGTTGTTTTTGTGATCCAAAGTCTTTTAATTGGAATACGTGGTTACCGTTTGCATGTTTTTCTTACAATACTACTCCGCATAGTATCACTAAGTTCACACCTTATGAGATATTATACGGTAGGAGATGTAATATTCCAGGGATTTTACAAAGTACTCCGCAACCTTTGTACAACTATGATGACATAATACGGAATGTTAAATTTAAAATGCAGAATTGTCATAAAATTGCTAAGGAAAGATTGATACAATTCAAGGAAAATCAAAGAGAGAATACAAAAGCCAATCCTGTAAAGTTTAAGGTAAATGATTTAGTATTATTAAGAATTGAAGCTAGGCATAAGTTAGAACCATTATGGAAAGGTCCTTATGAAGTAAAGATGATGAAGGAACCTAATGCAATTATTCTAGAGGTGGGTAAACGTAAGCATCAGGAAGTACATACCAACCGACTGAAACCATATTTTTCTTCCGTTTCAGGGAACGAAACGAAGCATGAGGGCTCTTAGGAATTGGGCAATATTAACGGCGTTATTATGGTGGTGGGAAATGGCAAATGGACAGGAAGTGAAGCAGCTACAATCGCAAACCGGGATTTATTTTGATGAAGCTGGAACTATCTCTTTTTACCCAATGCGATGGAAAGTAGTAAGCTATATAAATTTAGAACCCATTAAGGAGCTTTGGAAGAGTACTAAAGAACATCACAGAAAGGTAGCAGAATATTGTAATAAAGTATCGGAAGCAAATTGGTATTATCTGACAGACTGTGGAGCTTTTCAGCAATACATGAGATCTAAAACGTATTATATTGATAATTTGAGAGATTTAGTAAGCGAATATATGGTAGATTCAGAAAATGTCGAATCTTTCAATAAAAGAGCAGTAAGAACAAAGAGAGGAGTATTAAATTTGGTGGGAGAAATAGCAAAGGTACTTTTTGGAACTCTAACACAATCGGATGCAGAGGAATATAATAAACATATTTCAGAATTAGAAAAAGAGCAAAGCGAATTTTTACACATTTCCAAAGATCAAATGACGGTAATAAAATCGACATTAAGTTCTGTTAACTTAACAATTCAAAGAGTAAATCAAAATGAGAAAACATTAAAACAAAATTTGAATAAATTAGCTAATTATACTGATAACAAAGTTAATGCATTAGAAGTGGAGATAGAAAACATCAGTCAGATCAATGAGCAAATAAGAATATTGCAAAGAGGTATCGAGGAATGTCAGCATTCGTTTGAAATTTTGCTAGATGCTTTTGTCCATGCAGAGCAGGGAACGCTGCAGCCACAACTCATTACTACTGCTAAGATCAAAAAGGTAATGGAGAGCCAGGCACTGCCAAATGGTTTGGATTATCCTCCTTTTCCCCTTCCTGAACTCCAAAAGATAATGATTCCCCATGTGTACGCTTTAAAGCAATATTTGGTGTATGTATTAGAAATTCCTCTTCTCTCCCCCAATATCTATCATCTCTATAAGATCCTACCTTTTCCCGTGTCCAAAGGAACTAACACATATGTATTTTTAAGTTCAAGCAAAGAGTTTATTTTTAGTGATTCCATGAGGCAACATTATGGTAAAATGTCAAATGATGAGTTGTCAAAATGTTTTCAAACTAGTATGTTAAACTATGTATGTAAGGAAGATGTACCAATTTATACTTTTATTCCCGGGATGGATTGCGAAGCGTCACTCCTTCATCCATCTACTACTATTATGCCACATAATTGTGAGACTAGAATAATTCGTTTGGAAAGAACTTTTTGGATACCCCTCTTTCTAAATAACCAGTGGTTGTTTGTAACTCCAAGGCAAGAAAGATTGACTGTTCTGTGTGGAGATACATCCGATCACATTACAATTCAAAAGGAAGGAAAGTTATGTTTGAACCAGAGATGTAAAGCTTTTTCCACGTATGTAACTTTGTTTGCTACATCAACTCTGGAGAGTAATTTCACTAATGATTTCTTGCCAATTGTACCGATCAATTATGATTGTTGCTTTGACAGTGACAAGGTCAAAACTTTTGCAGATTTAGAATTAGATATTCCTTTAGTCAATATTATGTCCTCAGTTGATGATTTGAAAATTGCTAGTGTTAAGGTTGATGAGGTAGAGAAACTAATTGAGGAACAAGGAAGAAAGAATTATACGTATTGGTACGCTAATGTAATAACAGGTAGTTCTGTTTTTGGTATATTTATTGTTGTAACATTTTCATGTTGTGTGTGTTTTTGTTGTGTGAAAAAGTGTAGAAATTGTACTTATTGGTTATGGGATAGATGTTCGCCAAAGAATTGCTGGAAAGAAACAAGAGAAAGATTCTGTATTAATATTCATAATTATTCAGGAGCAGGGAGAATTGTTAGTTATCAGACAACTGGCACTCGTGACGAGCAGTCTTCTACTGCAGAAATAAATTCCACAATATCTCCTGCTCACTCATCAAAATTTGTAACTGAAGTTGATGGCGAGAAACATCTATCCATATCCACACGTACGAGGAGCTCAAGTAAAGCTTTCCGTTAGAAAAGTTTTCATCTGTTGATCAAAACTTTTTCTAAGGGGGGAGGTGTAATGGCAAATGCACCTACGTACATGTGAAGTACGCATTGCTTAAGAAGAGCAATGAATATTTCTTTCAACTTGTACGTGAAAGAAATATTACCCTTCATGGTTAAAATTAGGGTCTCGCCGGGAGCAGGCCGGGCTCAGGTCACGGGTGATTAAGACTACCCGAACCGCTGTCAACGTTGACATGATCCAGACGTGGAAACAGGAATGTTTGGGAACTGGTTAGTTTTCAAGAAAGGCAAAAGTCCTCTGACAGTTATGTCAGTTTATTGCGTCTAGGGGATGCCGGGTTCTGGCGGGGGCGGCGTAATGGCCTCGTTAAACTCCCTGTTTCCCATATAAGGATCTGCTAGCGTTGGGAGGGGGAGAGACCGCCTAAAGACTTTGCTGGGTGCACTTCACGCTGCTCTGCAGCGCTGTATTTTCCTTATATTAAAATTTCATACTTCATCGGACTTCGTCTCTGTAATTGAAACCTCGCTGACCACCACGCTCCTCCAGGGAACTTAGCTTCCCTGCGAACCCAAATTTTATTGCATCCTGTACTGGAAGCAATTGTAATTGCCTGCAATCGCTGCTAGCAGCACTACACCTGCAGCGAAAGGCATTACACTCCCGCGACGCGTGTATCGACGCCGGGGAAGGCCGCCTTTCCAAACAGGACCGTTGCAAGGGCTGCTACAGGAAATGTCCGTTTACTTAAAAGTCACATGTCAGTAAATCTAATTTTATTCTAAAATTACCATTAAAACACTAACATATGATACATAATTTTACATGATATATCCATTGCTGGTAAGAAAAATTAATTGTACAATTTAAAAGAACAAAGATGATTAAATTTCTCGAAAACTAAAAATATTATAGACCATTTCTCTAAGACATGTTACTTGACACATGATTCCGCTTTGTTAAGCGAAAGCGATATCGCGAACTGTTTAAAAGTTATGGGGGTGGCGCATAGTTGGTGGGACACTCTTTATAATAAAATTGACAAATATTAGGTTTCTATTTCATGTTTATACCTATGTCGTGAATCCAAATTCTGCTTTTGTTCACAATTACCGGAAATATATATTTTTTCATCCATTTAACTACTAATATACTAAACGACTACAAAGACACAGTCCAACCTATTTGATGTGTTCTTTTTGAAGTTAAGACCTAAAGACCTTAGAAATTTAAGACGTAAAAACTTACTACACCCAAAATTTTTCGCCTACGCTCCAGAAAATTGAAAAGAAAAAAACTGCATTTGAATAAGATCCAGAATCGTTCCCAAGGTTACTCACAGATCGATTAAAAATGGGAATGAGTTACAAATTGCACTACGCGTAAGAGGAGTGTTCCATAAGGTTTGTTTTAATGTTTCGCAACAATATCTTAAATCTGAGAATGATGGCAAAGGGCGAATGTGTATTTAAATGCGCGATGTAAAGAGAGTTCCTAGAAATACTCGGCGTGCATTCAACAGTGGCCATGGCTCGCAGGGAAGGGGACGGAGCACATGCAAGCAGCAAGGGCTGTGAAGTGGACACTTTCACGAGTAATTTGTAGACGGCCGCAGGCTGCCTGTAACTCAGCTGGGCGAAAAACGACTCAAGGAGAGGTGTTAAGAATAAAGGAAGGGAAGAGAGAGACAAACAGACAGAGAGAGAGAGAGAGAGACAGACAGACAGACGCAGAGAGACAGAGAGAGAGAGAAAGAGAGAGAGAGACTGAGACTGAGAGTATTGGCAGAGCGAACGGGAATAGATTGCCTTGAAGAACCCAAGCTAGCGGTATTCTGGGTTTCTATCCGAAATTGTTCATGAAATAATAGGCCATTATTTACGTTAACTCCATCGTTTACTAGCGAGTCACGATAACGAGTCAATATTGAAATACAAATACTTTGATATTTTGTTTTTATCTCGTCAAATAATTTCGTGCACAACGCAATGTTTTGTATCTCTTACAACGTGCCATTGCGTATTTTTCTTGTAATTTGCATTTTTTGTGTACGTGTGTCAATGTTTTTTTTTTCGTGAATATGTTAGGTGATGATAATACCATTTCCCTGCGTTCTGTAATGACAAGAATATAATGAATTGTCTGCCTGTAATGACTGTCTCAATAACCGCGCTCAGATTGTTTGCCAAGGTCGTGGCGTAGTCGCGGAGCACTGCGGAGTGAGCTGTCGGCTCCGTGCTGCACTCTCTGCGCTCCGTCCAGGAACAGCGAATGTGTCCCCGGGCGGTTATGAATCGCAAACGCCCGGTTCGATGCCGTGAAACATTTATTAGCGGTATGTTACAACCTCGTCTGCCGAAGCGCCTCTACCTGCCGCGACTATTTTTACTCGGTCCACAACACGGCGGGTATGCCTCTCGGCTTTTGCGGTGGCCCAAGCCAGTAGTGGGCGTCAGAAAGTGCAGGATTAAAACCCAAGACTTCAGCGTTTGCAGCCTACCGATATCTGCGGGCTCGAGATAGGACAAAGATGAAACGAAGTTAGAAAATATTAAATTATTAGTATCTTTTGCTTGTCATATCTAATTGAGCACTTTTTACTGTTCGAGAATGATTAAAAACTCATAAATGCACTTCTAGGTTACATAACACATGATTTCCAAACAGCGTAGCATTGACTTAACGTAATATCATGTGATACGTTTCTCATTTCACACTTACCTACAATTATAATCAGTAACTTCGTTTAAGTAATATTTATATCAGACCATATTAAAGAGAAGTTTGAAAAATTGCAGAAAACAGTTAGAATATATGGAGCCAAAGTGGTACCAAAAAGGGTTTGAATTCTCTCGGGGTATGGATATTTATACTTGTGGCAAAATTGTCTTTCCCAATCACCATGCTTCACTTGTCCACCCCTATTCCATCACCCTGGCCTACCTCTGTGACTTGGGAGTCTGTAAAGTCTGAAAGCATAGCACATGGGCGGGCCATTCCCCGGCACCTGTCCTCCAGTTTGTGACTGGCAGCACCCGGTTGCCTTCCGCACGGGCCACCGCGGAGCACTACCTCCGAGTGGCTATTGTCTTTTTACTGACGATTCACCCACATGAAGCCCAGGCTAGACAAAAACAGTGGCCTTACAGCCACTGGTTACGGCAGAAGCGAGCTAATGGGTTGTCTCCAGGTCTACGCGTAATACTTCGATCTCAATTCCGGGAAGACTAGGTTCGTATTGATTGATTAATTACTCGTAATTCCCCGCGCGCCAACTGCTAAGGTCATTAGTCCCCAACTTTTTTTCTCGGGAGGTAGCGGTGATCTTGCCCCGCTGGATGGCAAGACCCGGCGCCGATCTTCCGTCGGCTAACTGGGGTTTCCCTAACCAAGTATCTCCCACCAGGAGCACTCACCGACTGGTCTCCCGACAAGTGCGCGTAAGTGTATGTAAGTAAGGAGTGAGGATAAGACAATAAATGGGAAGGAAAGATCTCGGTCGATCCGCGGTCCGATTGTTAGGGCACTGTTCCGGCATTTGCCTGGTGTTGATCGGAGAAACTATCTATCATAACAGCCAGTCACTAGAATTCTCCTCTAGACAGCGAAAGAACTCGACCTACCTACCTGGCCTATGTCGAAAATCTTGCCACCGTCGTGACTCGAACCTAGGACCTCCCGGTTGTAGACACTGCAGTGACATCAGATTCGTAGAAGGGATGCCCGCAGAGGGGAGAGGTTTGAAAGGAGGAAGTGGTTCTCGCGATGCTCCGGGGATTTCCGGGTCACCATTCTTACTTGATTCATGTTTCCGAGTACGTCATTAATACCGTTAAACAAGTGAATGTTATACTCCTGGAAGTAGTGATGATCCTCCCCCATGAATGGAGAAACCCAGCGCCGGTCTACATGCCGATTCTGGAACAATTCGCACCACCAGACATCTTTCCCAGCGGGGCACCGCCCCATCCAGGACAAGCCCTAAGCCCTTGACTAATAATGAAACAAATGTTCAAGTATGTATGAAGAGAAATAGGTTAGAAAATGTGTGAGTTTCAAGTATATACATATGTCTACTACTTGAAGAATACATTGCCCGGGCAATTTCTTCCCACATCATGGTAATAACACCTGCGTTCAGATGGGTTTGTGCTTACTCTGTCAAATTGGCGGTCTCGAAAACACTTTGTTAATTAATAGTTCCCCATCCATGATCACACGCTGGCGGGTTTAAATAGCGGACAGTTCACGGGCAGTTAGCGCAAAAAAATTAAACCTGATTGTTCCAAATCGCGCCGCGCCGCGCCGCTTGGTATAGTACATGCTCGTGTTTGTAGACACGCATTAAGTGATTCTTGCCGTGTCGCATCGCGTTCTGCGTGTTTCTAAGCCAGCCTCGGTCAGCAGGAGGAAGTGCCTACAGCCTCTTTCACACGGTCATTTCTTCATCTGCACAGTGATTGTGCCGGATCAGACGTGAAGTGACGGATCAGACGGGATATAATTTGTACAGAAAATGACGCATGCTTCATTTTCCGGTGCAGATTTCATCTACTATGACTACCGCACTCCTGTCGTCACTTTCCGGAACTTTTGGTTGTTTGCTCTGCTTGAAATTTGTTCCTTTGTTCAATTTGTGAGCGTTCTATGTTAAATTATGAATTGCCTGAGGCATCGTGGAAAAAGGTGAGGTTTATTTAGACACAATAATTCAATGAAATAAGAAAAAATGACAAAATTATTCAATGAAAAGTAAATGGTAGCATGGATTATGTGAGAGATCATTTGGGTATCAGAGAAAAGTACAAATATGCTTTAATATTTGTATGTTAATTTTTTTAATATTCTTTATAGTTTTGCATTATTTTTTCTACAAATAAAGAAATGAAGTTTATAATTATGTAGTATTTAAACATAGTACTCCACGAAAATAACCTTCTTCAAAAGCTTTATAGAACACTGAATTTTGAAGTAGCACCTTACGAACACCGTTTGCGAATGTTGTTCGGTCTTGACCCTTGAAATGCGAATATCTGAAATATCTCAAACTGATTCGCAAGACAATTGCACACCACTATGACGTCGTGTTCTTTAAGACCTCTTTAAGACCGTCAGCTAAGCCAGATTGCAAACTCTCGGCTAGAGCTGGGTTCGACGCCCTAGGCAGTGGCTCGTTCTCCCAGGGTGGTCGAGTTCACGACTCACAAAGATCGATGGCGGAGGCAAGGAAGTGTCTGAACTTGATCAAAGGTCATTCTTGACTGACCGAAATTTCGGGGTATCTTAGGGACTAACAATTCACACATTACATAAAACGAGCGAAAGACGTGATTAGAAGTCATTGAAGAGTAGCATGAAGATTAAATAATTTTTGGCGGTATTGTCAAAAACAGTGGGCAACCCCTAGGTTGTTGCACCTTTTAGCGCCATTTTGGCGGCCTGAGCTCTTCACGGGCGGGGGCTCCATGCAGGCCAGGTCTGGATCTCCTGGAAGAGTGCTAGTCCCGGACTTTGGGTAGCAGACACCTGCCGATGGGCCAACAATTTGTAGTCTTCCGCCAACAAGCCCTGCTTTTCGCCGCACTCAATCAACTTCTTCAAGGCTTCCATTTGAGGCCGCACGGGCAGCGAATCTGTGAAATAGGGTCGGTAAGATTATTACTCGAATGCATTAGTATATTCTGAAACATTGGAGAAAGTTTAATTAAAAATGACCCAGAAGGAACGAGTACAGAGAGAACTTTTTAATGGCTGATGAAGATTTAATATTAAAAAGGAAAGGAGAAAGAGGATAGAAGTATTTCGAAGACCTTCTGGGTAAAAAAAACAAACGTTTATAAATAATTTACTATGAATAAACAGATGTTAACCCATTAATTCCTATTGCCCCCAAAATAGGTCAGTTTTTATCTCATATACTTCTATTGCGAATTTTATTTCTTCAAAAGACGCAGACATCCTAAATCAAACATATAAGCAAGTTTCGGCATTCCTGAATGCTACATGTCGATTTAGCCGAAATCGCTAAAGCATTGAACGCTCCTGGCCAGGGTGTATTCACGACTTGTGTCGGTTCGGATCTTCCTGTAAAATTCGTGTTAAGCCTCTACTATAGAGCAATGAACATCCCTAGTCTATGCTTCTACAGCCTGTGGTTAAGTTGGAGGGAGAGGCCGATGTAAAGTAAACGTTGGTTGGTCCGCACCGAAGTTGAAGGGGCATATGGAGCTTTGAAACGCTGTAGTGGTGTAACATAGCACCGTAACAATCATGGTTTAGCACTAAAAGTTGCAAAACCATGCTCCCGTGGCGCCCTAACAATGAATCTGCGCGCACAGACACAACGACAATGGGCGAGCGCTGTGCGTTCAAAATTATGATGGGAGTTAATAACTTTGTTTGCAAAATTGGGCAAAATATAATATATTATAATAATAACAATGTCAGCTTGAACACCGAGGCCTATATAGTGCGTATTTATTCATCATACTTTCCCTTTCCCAACACTCAAAGATTGCAGTTGGTTTTGACGAAGAGCCAAAACCACGAATCCATTTAAAAAAGCCTGTGCGTACGAGATGGCAGATAGCCATAGATATCCACGAAAACATTTTGTAATTGTGAAATATTTCCCACATACGTTCATTCGAATATTATCTTTGAAACTAATATAATTTGGTGAAATTATATATTTCTAATGAATTTAGCATTTATTTTTTATCGTCTTCAACAAATATTGAGAGTGAGAACTGTTGACAACGACTGCAGAAATCTTGCAATTTGACGCGCAGCAATTCTTCAAAAAAGTAACAACGAAGTACATTGTGCGTGTGTGAACTGATTGGGTAGTGATAATCAATCTTGAATTGCCTAAAAAAATTAAATATTGGCTTAGTGAGGAACAGGATTCGAAACGGAAAGAGAAAATGTCCTTTTATTTATAAAATGCTGTTTGGATGTGCACTTCCAGTACATCGAAATATCGTGTGTACCATTAACACAAACCTGTCGTCTGAACAAATAGTATTCCCATACATGAATGAGAATCTATTGGGTTTTGATATTTCAGGAAATTCGAGGAACAAGTCATTCGTTGTAGCATCGTCATCTAGTGGAAAATCCACAGATTGTGGGGATCCCACAAGTGCACAAACAACCGTCTGTCCTTGAAGTAAGCTTAGTCTCACAAAATGCCTCTCAAGAAACCTTCACTTGCCCATTAGCTCGGCCTTTTCTGAATGAGTAAGGCATCGTTGTGTGAGCACATCAACACACAGCTGAACTGTTTATTTTCATTGTGCTTGGTTATTTTTCCACTTTGTAGAAATGACTTGCGGAGAACCTCTTAACTCCGCAGACAACGAACAATCTGCCAGTCACGAATGCGTCTAAAAACGGAAGCATTATTTCATTCACGAGAGTATCATACCGCTGGCCCTTGATTTTGTCATTGCCTCTGTCCTCACAATGTTTTATTTAAGAGATCTGTATTTGTGGCATTGCCCATTTCCTTGTTGTTTAAGGGATGAACTAGCTTCTTTTCATAACTTCCCTAAAGAGTTGAGGATTGGGTGAATTTTCGGGTATTTAATCACTGAAGTGGCAACAGTGTCGTTTCTGAATTCACGAGAATAACTGGTAAAAAAGACGAAAACAAATCTCTATACTAGTCACGAATCTCCAATAGGAACTTGAAGTACCCTCAATATTTAAAGATGTCTTTTCAAAATCGCGGAGCTTTGAGACGGGCCAGATCGATTAGGAAATTTTCATTTTGGAAGAAATCCTACGAGTAGTTTAGGCACTAGTGTTGTTCACTGTCGGATAGACGGAAGGACGTTTTGAAACTGGTGGTGCTAGAGAATGGCACATATTTTCTCATACTAGTTCATTTCCTAATACTGAGTTAGCTTTCCGGTTTAGTCCCGCCTTCCTCTTAGCTGCTAATTAATGGGATCTAAAAGATTTTTTCACATTTTCTCAATTTTAGGGCCCCTAAAAGAAGAATTGAAATATGATTTTAAGAATATTATAGAAGAGTAAAACAGGGTCCTGTATGCAAATTTTCATTGAAAAATTTGAAACCGTTTTGAGAAATGTATGAGCGTTTTTGAAAATGCGCTATTTTGAGCTCATTTTCACAGCAAACGTTTGAGTTTTCAAGAAACGTCATGGACGACGTGAGAGACATTTAAAATTTGAATTTGTATTTTTTTTTTTTGAAAAATCAGAAGAATACATTACAGTAACATTTAAGTCATGCTCTATCCATAAAACAAGCTCAATGAAAAAAATTGGAGCCGTTTTGAAAAACAAATATTGGTTTTAATATTGTCCGTACATCACCCAAAATTAGGCGAAAATAACTAATATTATTAAAAAATGTAGAGTTTATTAATTAAAGAACTAATTATGGAGAACAAATTTCATTTGAAGAAAGAAATCTCTACCTTTAATGTAGGTAGTTGTACGAGGGGACCTCAAAAAATGTACTTTTGCAATTTTCGAAAATACAGATTTCACAGTGAAAATCGATAGTATGCCATCGTTATAAGTATATTTTACTCTGTTCTATCGAGAAATTTAAAGAAAATATATTGGAGCAATTTTGAGAAAGTTTTAGAATGTCCCAGGAGCTTCTTGTGAAGTACCCCCAACAATTAATGATATATTTTCAAAATCGCAGGGCTTTGAGTCAGGCTGATCGATCGGAAAATCATTTTGTAAATTCCTACGACTAGGCGCTAGAGTTATTCACAGACGGACGATCGGACAATCAGAGGGGCGGATGTTTTGGGGAAAAAAAATATTTTTTTTTGGTATCAAGGGACTCCAAAACCTGTATTTCCGTTAACATCTATTAACGGATTTTCCGCAGAATTACATACTTTTTTCCTGTAGTACCTATATAATTCCGTATAGTATAAGTACATGTATGAGAAAGTAATAAATGAAGTAAACCGAAGAAGATTTTGTTGAAAGGTGAATGATATAGAAGAATAGTTTAACGGCACTCTAAAGAACATTAGTCAATAGACGGTTGGGAAGGATGCCATGTAAAATTTGTCAGTAAGCAGAGATAAGGGAATACTGATCATTTTGAGTCGTCTGGAGTGGAAGGTATTCTGACGGGCGACGGCAGACGAAATATATTTTCTTTTTTCGGTGTGGCAGGAGAAGGACGTATTCTTTTCTGCAGAGAATAATGTGCAATCGAATTAAGGGAGCAGGCCTCTTTTTTTATACACAACGTGCCAGACTCTTCTCGCACATGGATCGCAGTGAAATTGAGAAATTACTCGATAAAACATTATCAGAGGTTAAATCATTTCTAAAGGTAGTAACATAAGGACTAATGAAGAAACGGATTATGGTCACTTTAGAGGAGGGTATTATCGGCCAAGATTAGTATCTTTCCGAGCAGGAGAGAACTACGAACTTTTAAATTTCGAAATATCAAATACTTTTGTCGAACACAGAGATGTGTTCACGTAGGGACCTCAGTTCTTACATACTAGAATTTAATAGCATACAGTCAGGAGTGTCTAAATGTAGAATAATATATCTATGAAATATGTAAATACATGTTATGAGTAGTATTTTCTTATTTCTTAACTAATGTGTTTTCAAAGTGTACTATTATTTTTGTTTATTATGTTATATATGAAGTGTTAAGTGTGTGTAGTCGAACGGTAAAATTCACCAGCAAAGTAATTTAAGCAAAATGGTCGTATGATGATGAGAGTTTTGTTTTTTAAGCGTAATTTCACCCCGTTTCCCATAATTAATTAAATAATAATAATAACCATAATAATAACAGCAATAATAATAACAATAATACTAATACTAATACGAGTAATACAGCTGCTTCCCGCATTGAATGGGCAACAAACGTATGACTTAAATGTCTGAATCTACCGGATTTCGAAATGGCTAGTTGTGTGAGTCAATTGAAATGCTGAATTGATAATAGAATTGATTGACCGGTAGACATCGGAAATGGTTTTTTTTCTTACCCAGATTGGGGCATGTTAGGAGTATTAATAGTCTATCGTTTTTATATCAAGAGAACACTCGTTTCAAAACTTAATGTCGTTCTGAATCCTTGACGTAAAATGTTTTGTTATGTTATATATTTATATGCAGTGAGACTTACCTCCGAAATTTCCGATAAGCATGATACCGACACTCTTCTTGTTATATCCCCTGGTATGAGCGCCCTGGTGTAGCCATCCGGCGCCTTCATACACGTTGCCATCTCCTCCTATCAAGAATCTACAAAAGGCAAAATAAAATTGATTAATATCCGAACTGATGTAATAACCATATATAACTTTGTACACATTTAAAACTTCTTTTTGATATTACGTGTTGTTTCTCTTCCTCGAGCAAAGAAGTACATGCGGGTTTTGGAAAAAATAGGGAAATATTTAATTATTTGTTTTTCAAACTAACTTTAGCAAATTTTTTTCCTGTTTTCTACATTTTGACGAGAATTTTGGATTTTTAGAAAACATAACTTTCCAAGACACAACAATTTGTCCGCAATATTCTAGGATAAATTCCAATGCAGTATTGTGCGGATAAACGTAGCACTTCCGAGACATATTTGACTGTTTGGATTCTTGACATAAAATTAGCGGGCGAACGGGAAAAAGATCTGTTGTACTCATGACACATCCCCCATTGAGTAATTGAGCTAAAATAAAGAACATTGAGTCTGTTGACGTGAATTAGATGTTACGGTGTCATTCAACCGGGAGCTTAGATGCAGGGGGGGGGGGGGAGATCTGAGACGAATTTTGGTAGGGGAAATTTTTTTATTTAAAATGTTTTGGTCGAACATGTCATATTACAGATTATATAGAATGACGCAGGCTAAACTCATTTCATGTTGCAAAACAATTTTATTCGTTGTAATGTTTATACGGAAATATTTTTGCTTGAAAGTTTCGTGACAAGTTAAAACTAATAGTTACTGAAAAATTTTGGGATAGGAAATTTCCCTCATTTCCCTCCCTGTGGATCCGCGCGTCTTAGATGACATTACAGTAGTGACTTTTAATCTCCCGTTTGGATGACACCGTAACAGCTGATCAAACGTCAAAGAACTGTGTAAATAAATCGAAGTTTAGTAGACGTTAGTTCATTCGCGTGTAGTCTATAAGTATATCCTCGTATCGTCGCTGAGACGACATTCCTCGTACTTGCAAAACGCGTTGCAGCGTAAACCTTGATCGGGGGCATTGACACCGCGTCTTTTCCCCAGGATGATGCCGATGAGCGGCGGTTAGTCAAGCTCAAACGGGCTAGGAGTATTGCCACCTCCTTCATTTATTACTGTCTAGTATTTTTTATTGGCGACTTTAACGTGGATTACCTGAATTGTTACGCGTGCCTACATTTTTTAAAGCACCCGCATTGTCCGAAAATACGAATGAGGTTATCATTTAAAAGCACATACAACTGAGACACTTTCATAGTTCACTTGTTATGGAATAGAAAGTTTGTGAACACAGCGCAAGTGTCAATTACATGTGTTATTTAAAATAGAAAACTACTGACCCAAAAATATTATTTTAATGAAATATGATCGTTCAATTCTCTACTTTACATCACTTTATATATTTATCTCAGGCCTGCCGGAGTGATTTGCTGTGCGTGACGCTCAGTGACGTAGGTGGAATGCACGAACAACTCATCAGCAAAGGCCCGCTGCCGCGGCAGGGGCCGGTCGCTGACTCACGCGGCGGGGCTGGGCCCATAGTGCGCGCACGTTCGAGGTGAAGCCCCGGCGCGGCCCGCACCCGCCGCCGCGTCCGTTCAGACCTGCCTCGCCAGGGGTGGCCAGCAACCACAGAGCGGTGGGAGACACCGTCTTGAGAGTTTGGAAAGAGCCGTGCGTATTTTTAATGTTAAATTAACTTTTGAAAAGTATTAATATAAGACAAAAGTCTGAGCAAAATATATTTACAAACTATCACTTTCACTAATTGTTTACGGAACACCTCAAAATGTTTGAATTACAAAATGTTATTAAAATTAGCTTTTTTAACGGGCAAATTTGGCTGCTAATATCTTGGAATCTGCAAGGTAGCTGAACGAAGATCACAGGATGTCGGTCGCAACATTGGCAACTGTGCATAGGCCGCAAGTTTACCCAAGTTCAGTTATAATGATATTATTTTACAAGAGCGTGAGGTTGAGATATAATGCACGCTATTGTTCAATACAATGACTCGAACGAATAGATCGTCTCCAAAATGGGAATGACTCTTTGCCCAGAATTACTTATTTTCAAAGTAATCTCACAGGTGCCACATACGATTGCTGAAAGGTTCGCATGAGGCTTGCGAGCTGCACTGTGGTCACCCCCTGGTATATACCGCTATACTAGTCACGCTTCCGTGATGCATCTGAACACCGTGGGTTTCTCATGAACTTCATTATGGGAGAGATTTAATGTCATGCGCATCAATGATAGCTAAAGTCAGATTTAAATAATCACCGTACTACATTATTAAACGGGACAATTAAGTAAATAATTAACAAACATGCTTGTTAGTAGTTGATGCAAGTTAAAAAAAGGACTGAAACCAAGTTTTCGGGCAATTATTGTTCAAGATAATGTTGAAACGAAAAAAATAGAATAAATAATCCGCCTAGAATGTTATCATAGATGCTGACTATATCATATATTACGTACGTCTTCTTATACTTATTCAAATTGTGTAGATGAGGTTCACAAAAGCTATCGTTTTTCTGTGGATTATGCTATATTTTATTTAGTTGTAAATAGTTACTACTAACTACAGGATCGTTCATTTTTTTAAATATGAAACAAGATAAGTTATTACAGGGCCAGATCTTACGGGGCCATAACCTTGATCACACTACGGGGTCTTCTAAGAATATTGAACATTTGAAATATGTAAGATAAATAACTATTATCTTTTCTATTTCAACATTTAATTATAAAATATAGTTAAAGCTAGTTCACTAATTTATACCATTGTTTAAAAAACAATTGGGGGCTCCATCCAGGGGGAATGCTAAATACAAGTTCTTAAACTGCTTGAATCTACCCCTGAGTGCGAACTCATTTGTAAATGTGAAATGCTGAAAATAACTGGAACAAATCTCTTAACTTCCTTAGATTGAAAACTTACGACGGTCCGATGTCGTCCCAACCGTTGTTGTTCATGTGGTCCGCCTCGATACTACGCACACGATCTGTACATTCTTCCATACTTGTACATTTTGGAGTGGCCGTGTGCTGGATAATGACATACGGCAGTGGAATCACCATATATTCGATTCTCTTCGGAACTCTGCCTCCCCATTTCTCACGTGATATTACCCCTGGGCAGATATCCTCTTCTGCAAAATAAAATTAGGCAAAATTAGACAAAGCACAGAAGTGAAACATAAGAAAATTTCGTTAAATTATGAGGAAAATTGTTCAATACAAGACATCAATGTATTCATTCTATTTGGTAAATATGGCTACAAGTATTTAGAATCTTTCATTTAATTATTAATTTAATTTGTTACAAATTACATGTACAAATATAATGCAAGTTGTGAAAACAAATTGAACTACAACTATTATATAATCATGGTAGTTAATTTAAATCCATTGATATGTACGATTTGTTTTATCATATCAAAAAGTACGCTTTAAAACTTGAAGTACACAAATTTAATTAAAAGATACCAACACTTTAGCCATAAATCTGTTAGATAACGGTTTAGAAACAGGACGTCATAAAAAATTCAAGCCTCTGTATTTGTCTCGCAAATTTTGAAGTGTACTTGTACGTGTATCAATTATGTAAATGGAGAAATACCATTGAGAATCCTCTTCAATCAATGTTAATTATTAAGTCAAAAAATTCACTTATTGTTGTCATGTATGAACAATTGTAAATAAACGTTTAGTAAAAAAATTATGGAAACTGACTGAGAATTACGAAATTGCATAGGCCTTTATCTCACTGCAGTATATCAGAAAATGCGGTTCGTTCCTTTGCTTTGCTTCCTGAGACAACAGGAAACGAGACGGTAGACCACAGAGGCAAATTCTTTTCTTATAATTAAGAGTAAAGGAAACACATATCTCATCATAAAAAAGTGAAATGAATAAAAGTTAATTAGCAATCAAAATTGCTTTATTTACTATCTAGATTTGTAAAATTTAAATATTTTGTATTATGATACTAGCAAATTTATGTGTGAATATGCAAAACAATGTCCGGAAGCACGTATTACCAATGTACCTCAAATTTAATAACGTGGGAGACTAAAAATTATTTTTTAAAATGCGTTGCTCCTAAAGGGCTGTGAGCTAAGTGAGCTTTGCTGCCCAATTTCAAAAAGTAATTATTTTCATAATTTTTTGTATCGTTCGAAAATTAGTCGAAAAAATAGCTTCTATTGAGCTCTATGAAAAGCATGTCACGTGTTAATGTACTTACGGCCACTGACAGCAACACTGAAGCTGACAGCAAGCAAGGCTGTGAAGAGGATTGGACAGCCAGCGGGAAGCTCCATGCCGTCTTCCGTCTTCGCGATTCTGTGCGAGAGTGAGTCGAACAGCGCGGCGTGCGGCGGCGACCGTCGACACTAGAGCGGCGGTACGGGGTTCCCCGGACCGAACGTGGGGAATTTGACACAACGTCACAATAGTTTTTGCAGAGAGTAGCGAAAAAACGTTACGAGTAGGGATCGGAGTTTCACGTAAATACATATTTATCAACATACTTTTTACAATAAATACATTTTATAGGAATAAGATACCTGCATTCAATAATATTTTTATATATTTTGGTATTATTACATTTTTTACATATTTTACCTACACGTTTCTTACATTTTTCATTACATTTTAATAAATGTATACTTGAAACGGAACATTTAAGATACAATACGTCTTACAGGAATCATCTTTCTATCAGAAGGAATGTAATGCTACCGCGCTTCTATAGTATGACCATCGGAACGTCCATATGAATGGTCAAACTAACCCCCGTCTACTGCTTCTTGTACACAGCTTTCTCAGAATATAGAATGAGCGGATGTTTGTGAAGCAGAAATAATTGCGGAGATAAATACGCATATTTTACAACGCCCATGCGTAACCTGATAGAAAATATATATATATATATATATATATATATATATATATATATATATATATTAGGGTGCTTCAAAAAAAGGCATCATCCATATAATTATGGACGCACACCTTTACAGTGTTCCAAATTAAATTTGGGTTAAAATGCCCCCAAAAACAAACGAATTAAATGACATTTAGAGGTCGCTACCATCGTTTTTTTTATATATTTTATAAGAATTCTAAAAAAAATTCATTTAAATGTAACTAGTGATATATCAGTTGATTGCAGTATAATTTTAACAAAATTTTAAGATAGTGAAATAGGCATGTGAAAGTACAATTTAATGTATAAAAAGCTTGGTTTTAAAGGAATTTTAATTTTTTATGAATTTTTTAATAAAAAATGAAATTGATAGAAACATGTAGAAGCCTCATAAATGTTGATTTTTTTGTAACAAAATATCATTAAAATGACCTAACAAACAAGACTATTTGATAAAAAAGTTGCGCCTTCATAAATACTCAATTATATTTCTGTATTTTCCCATAAAAAGGTGAAAAATCGCTAAATAATATTATTAAAAAATTTCAAAAGGTATCAGTTTTTCTACGACACAGTTTCTAGATTTTAGAAAGTTAGGTAATAAATGAAGTTCAATTTTAGCTAGAGTCGTGAACTTATCATAATGTAATTTTTCGAAAGTATTATAATTATAGTAATTTGATTTTACAATTATGAATTGGTATATTTGCGAACGTACTTTTTATTTAACTATTATTATACATGTATATAATAATTTAATTATCAAATTCATAAGTTGTTACATTTAATGTTTGAATTTGTGGCGCCAAAAAAGTCAAAAAATTTCGCGCGACTCGAGATGGACAATAAGCTATTATATAATATTGATGTCATGAAATACTATATTAAATGTAATATTGCATATATTTTTATTTATAAAATTGTATCTATTTTATAGGTGACACTACAAATCCACGATTTAAGGCCCCAGGAGCTATTCATCGTGCTCGATGGATGGCTAAAGCCATATATTCTTTGAAGATATATATCTGATGCAAGATGAATTCACACTAACACCACGTGAAAAAAAATCTTTGGGCAGGATTTGCATATTCATCGTAACTGTTTACATTTTTCAATGGTACCAAGCTCCTTTTGCAATAGACGCACCTAAAAATGATTTAGCTTTTCTGAAAGAGCTTGACTGTTATAAAGCTCTTGACTTAGAAGTGGCTAACGTTGCCATAAAGAAGTTTGTGCATCATTTGTGGTATCTGTCCGAGGACTTGATTTGTTTGTCTTTATTTGATAATAGAGTGTCACCATCTACGAAAGAAAATATTATCCAAGCTTTGAATATAAATGATGAACCTAAAAACAAAAGGGTAAAAACTTCTTCCGGTCGACAAGTCAGGGTTACTATAAACTGTGAAGGCATTAGTGAACTTAGTCTTGAGTCTTTTGTAAGAGTAAACAGTATTCGTTTCTTTGAAATTTTACAATTTGAAGATTACAGCTTTCTACAAAAGAACATTCAACTGTGGCCTGATGAAGATAATTATCGTAAATGTGAAGCTATATAAAAAAAATTGAAAGTTGTCAACGACGTGGCAGAACGGGGTGTCGCACTCATTCAAGAATACAACCTTCTGCGCACCAAAGATGCAGCAACAGAAGCAATGTCTTTTACTAGGTGTGCAGAAGCATTGCAAAGATGTACCAAACGTTAAGAAGAATACCGTTCTTAATTCAATAAAGAAAAACTAAAATAAAACATTTAAACCGTAATTAGGTAACTCCGGCTAAAATTGAACTTCACTTATTACCTAACTTTCTAAAATCTAGAAACTGTGTCGTTGAAAAACTGATACCTGTCACTGGCTTCACGGTACTATTGCTCACGTGAGCGCCAGCTATTCGTAAATAACATTGCATATGCACTTTCTACAAAAGAACATTCAACTGTGGCCTGATGTTTTATGGTTGATGATGGTTTATGTTTCGAATAAAACTTTTATATGTGGTGAAAATTACGGTACAATTACTTCTATAGAGGTAGAACTGTCTTTCAACCGCTGCGAATCTATGTTCAGATATAATCAACAACGTTCTGTGTTCGAAAAATGCTTGCGTAGCGCAATTTTAAACACAATAGTGAGTTTTTATTTTATATAGTATTTTATTTTTTTATTACATATTTTAGGTGCAGTGCCACCAATATGATGTTGCACCATGGTCGTATGTCAAGTCCCTAGATACAGTAATACACTATAATATTTACTGGCGTCCACAAGTTGGGGGTGGGGGCTGTTGAAGCAACTTGCCAACTTTGGGACTCCGAAGTATGTTTTAAAATACATCAAATTAACAAATATTTATTTCCAATTAAAATCAGCCGCTATAAATTATTTCTATTGCTTGGAGAAATGAATTATGTAAATGTATAGCACATTTTGTCGCCACAATTGGGAACAAATTCCATAAATCGTTATCACGTTTCTTTCGTAAATAAATGTAGAATTTGAATAAAACTTGGAAGTGGTTGACAATTGAGTGTGGAGGAGGGCAGAATTGCCTTGTACTAAGCGCTCTACCCCAGTTTCATAGCCAACCAACAATAAGAAATTAACAGAATATGCTAATCTCAATTCCCGCTAAGGGGACGAACTACATCGAAAAAACCTAAATCGCAACTATCCATGTTTTTGACGTTTAATGGCGCTTAACTTATTTAAAAACAACATCCGAGCCATGCGATGTATTTGTTTTATAATTTAAGGTGACAACATTGTACAAATCCTGAAGCTGTTGCTTAAGTTGCGGTACTGACGTTACCATGCGACCAGGAACAGACAACCTCTTTCTAATATTATTCGGAGCATAGTCTAAAATTCCATACGCATTCCTAATAATTAGCAAATGCTATTTTGTATTTTTAAGATAATATACATTTATTAGTTCCCATAATAAGTAATTAATAATTGCAGGCTTTTATTTCATTCTGAAAACAAATTTCAATCTTATTGCATTTAATTAATATAACAAGTAGCCCAACCAGAATATTCCTATGGAAGGGGCCGACTTGGTATTGTCTTAATGAAGTTAAATCTGAGAATCAAAAATATACCAATGAAATAATTCCATTTAACTCAAATATCATGAGTAAAATAATCTTCAAAATAATTTTATTTGTGAAGCCGACATTTATCAAGGGAGCAATCCTCAAATTAGAATTCAGCATGCCCCAAAAACATTGAAAAGTGGGAAAACAAAACTTCCGGATTATTTTTCTGGTCCGGAAACCATTTGACCATAAGGACACTGAGATGCCAAAGAGTTTCTAAAAAACAATGTACTTTCAATACAGGGAGTCAAGAAAGATAAAACTATTTATAATTTACAAACTAGGGCTAATATTCGACACCCTGAATCTTGATCCATTGGGTCCCTGTGAATCCGAGATTGTTTTCATAAGAGTTGATTTAAAACTCGGACTACTTAATTTTGTTGATGTATGATTAACAAACATAAACTACTTACAAATAGAACATTTATTCAAGTCTTGGGAAACAAACTTGTTTATCTTGTAAATTGTATTGTTTTTCTCTTTTTCCTAATGTGGATCAGTTCCTTATAATAAACAAACGAATCTGAGCGATCAGGTAATTCTCATTTTTCATACAGTCAAATCAATGCTTTTTACTGAGCATTGTGTTAAGTTTTGTTCTGATAATTGTTAATACAAATAATAATTAGAACGAATGTATTAATGATTATAATAAATACAATCGAATCCATTTATATTTCCCTGCTCGCATATTTACTATATAAACAGGTAAAAAAACTGATAACAAATTTATTGGAACCTCATGTGACGAAACGTTGGGGAGTAGATCAAATTTTGATTCTTAAGTGGAGATTAAGATTCTCTCTGCAATGGATCCACGATTACTCACTCTATCAGCAGCAGAAGAAGCCGCACTCTAAGCAGATGTGAAATCGTGAGTTTTTGTTGTAGAGTTTCTTAGAAAGTTTCAGATAATCAAGCGTTTGGAAGACATAACACAGACACGATTACGTTGCTGCTCAGAAAGACTTTTAGTAAATTGCTGCTCAGTAACTTTCAATGAGGATAGTTTTCATTTCGCAAAACGAAATCATCGTTCTTGTTAGTAATATTTGACTTGTTCTCTCTTTCTTGCATTTGCTGGAATCTCAAAAAGGATTTTTCTTTTCCTTTCCATCTATAAATAAATGTCTTTCATCATTCCAATTATCAGTTTCCCCCTACAATTGTCTTTTTAAAACATTTTAACTTCGTCAAATGATACGAAATGTTTATAATGCCAGAAAATGGCGCAGAGACTATAACACAAGCTTCCGCTTACACTAATCATTACAATAGAGATTAAACGCCTACCACGTCTTCGAACATAATGATGACGATAGACTATCTATTCCACAGATCAGGAGGTCGTGAACATCCTGCGAGATAGTTTGATAGAAAAGCAAGTTAGTTCGGTTAGGAAAGCAACCACTGGCTGAACAAGAGGTACTACAACAGCACATTCTTTCTCGCATTATTTCTCTTTTCCAAATTTCGAAAATTCAGTGTTCAACGACAATGAGACATACGCCATATTTAAGCCTCCCTTGTTCTTTTCTTGGGAAACATTTAAAGAAAAAATTGGAGCGATTTTTGAGGAAATGCTTTTGTTTATACATTGCATTAACTTCAAACACAAATTATTTAAAAATTGCTCGTTTTTTAAACAAAATTGTACATAATGTTTTGTTATTTTGTACAAATTATAATGTTAACTTTTACAATTTTTGAAAAGACAGAGTTTGCCGAAAATGGAGCCAGCACCATTTTTTAACGTTTGCTTCTTACGAGGTTACGAGTTTAAAGAAAAAAATCGGAGCTTTTTTGAAAAACTATTATCAAACATTGTCTACTAAACATTTCACGCAAAATTTACTCATATTTTCGAAATATTTTACATTACCTTATCTTGAGACCTATCTGTATAGAACAAATTTCATTAAAGAAAAAAAACTTTATCTTCAATATCGTAATAGTTATAGGCCGAAAAAATGTTTAACTTCTACAATTTTCGAAAAGTCAAACAGTTTAGCGAGAATGGAATTTGTGCCATTCATCTTCATTTGCGTTTTTTTATGCTATTCACGGACGAATGTTCCCTTTTTAGTACTCCTACGTATCTACACCGTATTCGAAACCTATTCAAGCGGCTCTCGCTAATCCGGCACTATACCAGGACTAGAATAGCGGGATTACCAAAATCGTTAGTTAACTGGAGGGCACAAAAGAAGTATAGAAAGAATGTACACGGTCGCGGTTTGAGTTATACACACAGGTAAACATGCAAAGATCCGCCACTGTTGACAATTGAACTTTTGTGAGTAAAGTGAAAGGTCGTCTACAGCGGCGCGCCGATTGCAAGTCAGAGGGCAATTCGGGATTTTGATTTCTGAAATCGTTCGACCATTGAAAATATCTTGACGCCCTTCAGTGACAAGAAAGAACCGTGAGTACCACATCAAATGCAGTATCTCTTATGAGGGACAACTTTGTGGAAGTGGTGGATATACGAAAGCATGGGAGACATTCCAAATCCCAAAACAAATATTTTCTATGTTTTACTCAATTTATTTAAAAACAACTACTGCGCATTGTTTGCATTGCATTCAAAGGAGTATCTTATTATTAAAATAGGTAGTACATTTTACTTTCTCTCGGGAACTCTATAGAAAATTATTAAAATGCTACAAAAAACGATGTCGATATTTCGACGGAAATACGTAATTTGAGGATACTCCTAATACATAAAAAGTTGCTCACGTTGGGTAACTCGACAGTAATGCAGATCCGCAGTAGTCTGCAAGGACTGGCGAACTGACTGCATTGTTTTGTGGCGCTATGAATCGATGCTTTGGAATTTAAACTTGTAGAAGTTCAATTCTGATGCATCAATGGAAAAATGTTTTTATTAATCGTTAACATTGATGTTTGTTCTTCGTCCTTCTAATGAAACCACGAATTGCTGTAATTGCGCCTGTACCCTCACTGCCACCCCTCTGAGTCTTCCCTCTCCCTGTGAGTCTCGGCCCCCGTGAAAGCCATCTTCCCCAAAGGTGAGAGCCACTAATATTGTCCGTTTGTCCGGAATATTGTCCGTTTAAAACAATAACCCGTCTGTTTTAACCCTCAAAAACTAAAAAAATTTCAAACAATATCTCTAAGGCATGAAACGTGCTCCATGATTTCGCGCGCGATTGTTGAGCGAAAACTGAATTTCGGTATCGTGAATTTCTCGAAAACTTGTCTCAATCAAAATTAGTTCAAAAGTGCGCATTTTCCGAAAAACTCAAACGACATTTTCTTAAAAACTAAATAAATAATAATAAATAAATGAAAATATATAAATAAATGATAATAAATAAAAAAAGCCCAAATTTTCAATGAAAATTAGCACGTAGAATTAGATATTATTTTTCTATGGTATTCTTAAAGCCATAATTCCACTCAATTGTTAAGGGGCCGAAAAGTTGATAAAATGTGAAAACTAGTGAGAGAACCGGTTGTTAAAAAATGGAATGTCAGCACTGCACTATCGACATCCCACTCAGTAATAAATAATTTTCTTAAAATTAACTAACACTACAGAAAACTTGTAGAACATAATATTTACAGCACAAAATGGTTAGTTTACTTTTGTGTAATATGTATATTAGGAAAATTAAGTTTTATTAAAAATATAGTATTTTTTCTTTATATTTTATCAATTTTGCGTTCTTTAGTAGTAGAATTTAATCACAACTTCAGTAATATCATAGAGAAGTGAATGTAGTTTTAATCTTCAAATTTTAATTGCAAAAATATGGAGCAATTTTGTTTTAGTGTGAGAGTTTCTGAAAATGCACCTTTTTGAGCTCATATTATAGAAAACTTTTGTTTTCGAGAAATTCCATACATCTTTTGAAGGCCTTGTGGTTAACAATGCAAACAGTTATAAACTACCGGCTATAACGTAAATGTTATCGATGAGAGAGATTTAAAAAAAAAATGACATTTGTGTATTTTTTGAAAAAATAAAAGAATTCGTCATAATGGCTTTTATTAAGTATATTTAATACTAACACATTTCCTTTTCGTAAAAAACAGAATTGAATTCGATATACCCTTTTAACCGGTAACAAGTAAACACACAGACAAAAAAAGAAAAATCAGTTGAATTGTCCTTTTAAGAAATTTTAATATCATTTGTTCATTTTTTTCTGTAATTTAAAAGTCGGGGTGATATTGTGTTTTTGAAAATTTTACACCAAATCTCAAAAGGGAGTGTACTACGTTCGAAAAATATAGGCACATATTTTATTATTTCTGGCGGTATTAGAGAAAATTCTGAATAATCATTTTTCTTGTGTGCTCAATTTTGTATTCAGTTCAACCGAATATATTTTACATGTCTAAATCAAAAGACTAGAAAATCTTTTCTTTAACTTATATAATTTACTGCAATTGCTGCTGTTCCTTTGCATGGTGGATGCAATATCTCATTTAAAATACAAAACTTTATTGTTACTGTTCGTCCTTTAATTAATATTAACTAAGCACAACGCCAACTCGAAACACCAATATCACTCTCGCGATTTGTGTATTACAATGATCATTATTCTGCTCGATTTAACGCGCTAAATATTTTCAAACATGTTTACTTCGAAATTCATTGTATTTGAATTTTTTGAGGCGGGCAAAACACGAGAGGCGCCAGTGATATACATTCTCCGTTTTTTCGTGCCTCGCTTCCAAAGCAACCCCATCTAGCGGTGGATGTAAATGTCATTGGATTCGCTGTTTCAGCTGAATCGCTGCAAAGCGGCCATTGCTCTCTGACGCAATGAGTTCTGGTAGCAATGAGCTGTGATCGGTGAAATTCAATTCTGGAACGTGTAATTTGTAGTAAAGTGTGACGATTTCCAGGAATGTCTGAAAGGTAAGAATCGCTTAAATTTGTCTTTATGTATTTTTATTTGATTCTGTGACGCATTAATTTGAAAATCTGAAATTTGCAATCGTACCAGTTTGATGATCTTAGTGTAGTTACAAATTGGATTGTCTTAATAGTAATATTAATAATAATATAGTTGGTGTAAAATATCTAAAAATGAGAATATCGAAACTTGTCAACGAAAATAAAAAAATAAAACTGGATATTTTGAGCAAACTCCAATGATTCAGAAGTAAGAAAAATATATTGTACAAACGTTGGAGACTTTTTTCATAGTAAGCATCGTTTTGAATCGTATTTGCAATTTGGTAAGATTATTCTGTTTTTCTTTGGGCGTTCTGGTTCATTACCTACGTATTGGATTATTGCCTCAAAAGAGAAACTTTTCCGTAGATTTCTCGATATCAGTCGTGGCGAAAAGATCACATTGTATCATAAAATATCAGCGTACTCACTACGCGTCTAGGTAGTCTTAGAAATAGGAAACTTAGCAAGGCAACTCGTATACTCCTGAACAGTTATGCAAGTGCAAAACGGGAATTTTCTGTGCTAATTCTGCATTTGTGCACATGTTGAGTACGAAATAATTAAATTGATTATAGGGAAATAATCCATGTAATGATAAAGAATAAACGTTTTCTGTCCGAAGGCAGAAGATAAAAAATTGATATCTTGATATGTTCCAAATTATCCTGAAATATTAGTTTTCTAGTTTTTCATTCTCTCGCCTTTTGCAATTATTTTTTCATAACATTCTACTCAATTTACAATCAGTGAGAATTTATTGTAAATACATATTTACATGCAAATAATTTTCTTCAGCATTCCTTTCAGATATATTTTTGATAGGCTGACTTGTAGGGCAGAGTTTTTCTCTGCAAAATATTCTTATAGTTTTCAATATTAATACAAACTATTTTCTTGTCTTGTCAATACAAGCTTTTTGTTTGGCGCAAGAACCCCTTCCTTGATTCTTTCGGAATAACCTTCAGTAAACTAGTAAAAGCAATTCTACGTATTCAGATAAAGCTGTGAATATAGCAAAGAAAACAAAGTACTTTCGCTTTAACCCCATCAGATATTGCTAACCTTACTGTATCATGTAGTGATTAGTGTATTTGAATTGAAATAAAAGGACAGTCACTAAGGCTGTCTAAAAAATTGGGAACGATACGAGATAAGAGATTTAATTTTGCTCATAGAATAACGCCACTCGGCCTCTCGGCCTTGTGTACCAACATTACTTACTTGCAAAATAAAAGGTCCACTTATCATAACTACTGGTTTCTTATTCGCGGTAGCCGGAAGGTTCGTAGAAGGTGCCAGTCAAAAGGTGTTGCAAGAATTCCTTGTCCATTAAATGCATCTCTGAGAGTACGAGGTTCATAGTTACTTCGGTTGATTCCTTGTTTGATAGAAACTAATTGGAACCTAGAATACTGGAATAATTATTTGTACTGTTGATGCAATAATTAATTCGCCACCTTCCTCGCGTCTTGCAAAACGAGGTCAAGAAAACTTGCGTGAACAGTTCGTGGTATAATACGAATATATTAGGTTTATGACCATGAGGAAAATTTCCTTGTCCAGTAGTGATAAATATTTCTCCATTTCATGATTTGCTCTCTGGTATAATACTATAAAGCAAACCTTGACAAGCAAACCCAAAAGGATAATTTAATAACGTAAAATTAAGAACATAATTTTTTTTAAATTCTGTTCTTAAAAATCCTTTTCTTGTACTCGTATCTAGTCGTACGCAGGTTATTTGCAGAGTACACATAAATATACAATTTTAGAGCCCTAAAAAAGTATATTATCGACCATTCTCGATTGTTTGCTTTCGGAGTCTGGAAGAGCGTGCGCTTTTCTTATCTGCCCGTGAAATCTAAGCCTAGTTCTGAGAAGACACGGCGACACTACTCATTCTCGGCAATATCTGTGGAGAGTTCAAAGCGCGCAGTTTGGAGTGGTTTTGGTGTTTCGCTGTCGTTGTGAGAAGCGACATGAGCCTTTTGACAAAGGAACTTCAAAAATTAATTTAAATGTGCTAAATAGCATTCAGGTGATGCAATATTCCTTACAATATAAAATATTTCAGATTTCATCTTAGTTTTTCAAATTCTGTTCAGCAACTGTTTTTACTCTAAAGTTAAAAAAAATAATTAAAGTGTTTTCACATTTTTGCATTAAAATTAATGTAATAATTTCTGGATTCAAACTTACAATTTAAAAGTATAAAAAAGACACAATTAAGCAAACGTGCGTTAATGCAAATAATTCCATTGTTGGTATAAATGTTTTTTGTAGTAACTGTGGCGAAAAAGTGTATGTTGTGGAACCACTTGCCGAAGTTCCAAAAGAGTCGACAAATGAATTTCGAACATTTTGTGGTTCAGGGTACTACGTAGACAAGGGGACAACTTATCTTGTTTCAGGTTATTTTGATAAATGGAAAAAATTAAGTCACTGGTTATAAAACAGCGTTTTCAGGAAAATGCCATCGGAAATTTCTGTTCTGAAGGAATGACGATTATTCACGCTTGAATCGATAGTGCAAAATTTCACCTTCGATTCAAAACATACTCTCAGCTTTCACAAATTTGTGGACATTAATCTTAGCAGGCATACACATAGAGCACTGGGCAGGAAACTTCCAAAACTGCTAAAATTAAGCACTTTGGATTAGAATAGATGCTAAATGGAAACATTCTCTGCAGCAACACCAAATCTTCCCGTGTTGAATTCCGCCGCCGTGAGTCCCGATACGACGCCTTAATTCGTATCTGCAACAGGTCTGTATTACCAACGGCAGTGCCTCTGAGTGCAGTTCAATGTTTCGAAATCCGACAGAGACAGGTTTTTGACACTAGCTACTCGTACAAAGCGAGGTCGAATTCTGCCTCTGCGCTGATGGGAGGAGAATTCTATTATTCGGTTGCTCTGTTCGGTTTTTCCGTCGTTTCTCTCATCAGTCGAATGCCAGAGCAGTACCCCAACAAACGGGCACGGACTTCGCGCGATCGTTTCTTCCTCTAAGGGGGCGACAATAAATTAAGGAAGAGAGAGGAAAGACCGCGCGCAGTTCGTGGCCCAATTGTTTGAATACTATTCCGGCATTCACGTGGTATTGATTGAAGACCCCATGAAAAAATACCGATCTGAGCAGCTGGCGGCTAGAATTTTACTCCAGGCAGCGGATGAATTCGACCTAAAACTGTCGAAAATCCTCTAATCTCCCAGTCAGATGCACTTCAGTGACATCAGTTGATTTACTGATCCACGTTAACCTCCTATACACGGGAATATCAATAAAAATAGGTTTCAAATTAGTACAAGTATTTCAAGAAACCTTATTCGTAAACTTCTGACAAGCGTTTGCTCGTAACCAATGAAGTTTATAATTATTTCATACAAATCCTAGCTCTGCTCGTCGTTATAGTTCAGGGTTGTTCAACTGGCGGCCAGCGGTGTCATTTACTGTTTCCCGCTGAAGGTTATTATCCGAGATAAGTCCCTTGCAACCGTATCGGGCGAGAACAGTGTGCGACCATTGCACGCGCCCTGCCTGAGCCAACACCCTTGATGTAAAAATTTGTTAACATTAGATTTAAAGATTTGTTCTAGTAAATTCGAAAACAGTCGTCCCAAGGTGTTTCATTGCATTACGGCTTGGTATCAGGCACGATTCCCTACCCGCTCATCGTTTCAGAGCAGTCGCGCAAATTGCTGAGATTAACAATAAGGGAAAGTCCGGTGTGGATAGCCCTATTAATGAAGAAATGTCTCGCAACCGTATTAAAGGTTTTAATTGTGGCATTGAAATTTGGACGTGGTGTATTACAATGAGAGAGGCTGATAGTAGTGGTGGCGGTTTGGACGACAGCGCCAAGAACCGGAAGTGGTGCTGCGGCGGTGGGTGGTGCCTCTCTTGAGGCAGCGCTCGGGTAGCTTCTCCCTGTGCCTCTTCGACAGGTACTTCCCGCTGGGCTCCCACATCGTCACCAACATCGCCGACGCCATCGACCCGAGTAGGAAGGTCTTCCTCGTCCTCTCCCAACACTTCATCCAGAGCAAGGTGAGTACAAAATCACGCCTAACTATGAACATTTTGAGCCTTTGTCAATTATAACTTGTGGTGATTTCATTAAAGTTATCGTGAAAGTGAATAGAGACCAATAATTCATTTTTCATAGCAACAATAATTATTATTTTATGTTACGCGAATTATCGGCCATCAGTGGGCAACGCGATACGTGCATTGCACCGGGGCTCATGATTATCGTAGGTGTACGTTATTTTTCTGTAGGAGGGAATCAATATTTCAGTGATGATTCTATTTTTATACCCCAGGGTTTTTAGCCCAGGGAAATGGTATGACATGATGATGATGATGAATGAAGAAATAGACATACAAACGTACAGACACAACACAAAACAACCTCACCCGATGCGGGACGTGAACCGGCGATCTTCTGGTCCGAAACTATAATAATAATAATAATAATAATAATAATAGTAATAATAATAGTAATAATAATAATAGTAATAATAATAATAGTAATAATAATAGTAATAATAATAGTAATAATAATAATAATAATAATAATAATAATAATAATAATTTATTATTACCCCGTGTGGTGTCGGGGATTTTAGTAGAATAGCACCACGGGACCTCCCCCTGTCGTAGAAGGCGACTAATCGGAGCAGCTGTCCGCTGTCACTCCCCTAAACATCCCGTCATTCCCACTAACTCTGTGTGTCATTGCTTCCACTTACTTGTGGCACACATCTGTTTTCTGTCCTGTAGGCCAATCTTGTATCGGCCAACTCATGTGTTTCCGCCCCGACGCTATTAGGTTGCGAGGGCTAGGGAGTCGTTTCCATTCTACCCTTCTATTCTAACTCTGTCTTCTCTGTCCCCCCTTGTTCCTTCCGTTTCCTTAAGCTGGCGGTAGCTCAAAAACGCTAGGGGAAGGTGACTCTGAAGAAAAAACCCAAGATGGAGGATCTGTCAGGATCAACAGTTACGGTGCAGGGGATCGGAGCCCCAGTACCGGCGGTCGGTGGTGCGCAAGCAGGCCACCGGGCGTCGTCACCCAGCGACTGCAATGCCAGGGGTGCGGATCACTCGGCACCGCTGGCAGATAGTGCTACGAGTGATAGCAAGCTTCGCGGGACTCGTATGGAAGTCTGCGAACCTAGGGTTGAGGGAACCTTTAAAAACCCTCGTCCAGAAAAAAGCCCGGAGTTTAATGCTAAAAGAATGAAAGTTGGAAAATCAACAAACTATGATGACCTGTTCAAGAACACCGCAGCGGTACTAAAGTACCTTACACTAAAAAGAACTGAAGGAAATTTTGATAAAGTGAGCCCGTTTATAATAGAGAGGAGTATTAGCACCTGCGCTGGATCTGCCGTAAAAGATATACAGAAAACTTCATCTGGACTCTTGGTAGAAACAGTTAATGACAATCAAGGTAAAAAGTTACTAGAATTGAAGAAAATAGGCACTATAGATGTAGAAGTAAGTGCTCACGGCACACTGAATACCTGCAAAGGTGTTGTAGTTTGTAGTGACTTACTAAACTGCAGTGAAGAGGAAATAGTTCAAGAACTAGCTTCTCAAGGAGTCATTGCCTGTCGTAGGCTAACAATGAGGCGGGATGGGCAGATAATTCCTTCTGCGTCCCATGTCCTGACGTTCAAGCGTTGTACGTTACCAGAGAAGATTAAAGCAGGCATTCATCGTCTAACCGTACGAATGTTCATTCCTCAACCAATGCAGTGTTTCCAATGTTTACGATTTGGACACCCAGCATCTAGATGTGCGAGAATCAAAGTATGCCATTGTGGTAAGCCATTTCATAGTGATGATCCATGCCTAGATCCTATCAAATGCGTCAATTGCAGTGGACAACATTCATCGAGGTCGAGAGACTGCCCTATATATAAGCAGGAGGCAGCAATACAACAAGTTAAAGCCAGACAGAAGATCAGCTATCCTGAAGCAAAAAAACTTGTGTGTCCCGAAAATAAAGGAAATATTACATACGTGGAAGCAGTTACTAAAAACACAAATTTACCTTCTTTAGTAGTGAAAGAACTAATGCCTGCAATAACCCGATGCATAGAAAAGTACTTCAACGAAATTCACAATAACAAAATCAACACAGAAGCCTTAACCACAAACACTCAAAGTGAAAAGGTAAATGAAAAAGAATCAAGACCCCCACCAAATGAGGCAGACAGAAATCCAGTAGCTGCGCCTGCAGACATACCCAGCAAAGAAGTATCGACAACAGGCTATCGAAGTCGATCGCCTCGTTCTCCTAAGCACACCGAGGACAACTTCCTCAAACAAAAAATGAAATCAATGACCAATGATCAAGACACGACCACTGGCTCTGAGACAAGTTCGATGGTAAGTGCTGAAAATAAGGATTATCAATCCATCGATCTATGCAAAACCCCGCGTAAGAAGAGAAAGAAGAAAGAATGGCCAAAAGGAAAACCAAGAAAATAAGCAAGATCTACACATCCTACAGCAGAAAAACCCCATTCCAACCATGGAAAATATAATTCAATGGAATATCAACGGCTGTATCTTGCATTACTGTGAGCTGAAATTGCTACTGGCCAATCACACACCAATGCGTGTGTGCTTGCAAGAAACTCATTTTAAACCAGAAGACCGTTTCAATTTTAGAGGATATAAAACCTTTCGCAGTGACGTAGAACCTGATAGACGAGCTAGAGGTGGCGTTGCCATATTGATCAGCAATACTCATCCTGCTAGTCGTCTTGATCTCAACACACCTCTACAAGGAGTAGCTGTAACCCTGTACAAGCCATTGAAGATGACGGTATGTTGCATATACTTACCCGATGCCTCATGGCGAAATGAAGATCTACAAGACCTGATCGATCAACTACAGACTCCATTTCTAATTCTAGGCGACTTCAATGCTCACAGTAGCACATGGGGCTGTTCAAGGACAAATGACTCCGGTCGCAGAATAGATGACCTGCTACTTAACAACGAATACGTACTTTTAAACACAGGAGCAAGCACTCATTTTAATGCTAGAAATGGATCATTCTCAGCCATAGATCTCTCAATATGTAGTCCAAATCTTGCAACTCGGCTGACGTGGAAACCACTGCCAGATCTTCATCAGAGCGATCACTTTCCTCTGTTGATATCATCAAACATGCCAAAGAACACAGTACAATTACCAAAACGTTGGTGTACCAACCGCGCAGACTGGTCCAGCTTCACCAGACATATACCATCAATAAATGTCAGTGGAAACTCCGAGGAAGACGTTACCGATTTTACCAACACTGTCATATCTTCCGCTGTAAAATACATTCCACAGACCAGTGGCCGCTCATCTAGGATTCCAGTACCATGGTGGAATACGGAGACCAAAGAAGCAATAAGGGAGAAAAGAAAAGCCCTCAATAGATATAGACGTGCACCAACCCAAGACAATCTTATTGCTTTCAAGCGTCTGCGTGCGTTCGCTCGCAGAAAAATACTAACAGCAAAACGATAAAGCTGGGAAAAATACGTAACCACCATAACTCGGACGACCAAAGTCACGGAAATATGGCAGAAAATCAGGTCAATAGCTGGGAAAAATGTTTTCAGTCCAATAACATGCATTGAACACGAAGGACAACTAATATGCAACCCTGACGAAATAGCCAATGCATTAGCGACCCAATACTCCAAAGCCAGTGGCACAAATAGCTATCCTAAAGACTCTCTCGACAAAAAGAAAGAAGAAGAACAAGTACTTGACTTTACAACCAACATAGATAAGCCATATAACGCTCTTTTCACATGGAGAGAATTGCAAGACGCCATAAATGCAGCTGGAGACACTGCAGCAGGATCAGATAATATCCCTTACAGCATATTACGTCGATTACCGAAGAAAATACTGTCCACTTTGCTAAATATGTACAATAACATCTGGACACAAAGTAATTACCCCAAAGTCTGGAAAGAAGCGATATTAATTCCAATTTTAAAGGCAGGCAAGGATCCATTAAAACCTGAAAATTATCGCCCGGTATCGCTGACATGCTGTCTAGGAAAAATCTTGGAAAAAATGGTCAACACCCGGCTAACATGGTGTCTCGAAAGAAACAACCTCCTAAACATACACCAGTGCGGGTACAGACAACATCACTCTACAATCGACCAGCTAATATATCTAGGAAATGCAATTCAGAATACCTTCATCCAAAGAAAACATATGGTTACCGTATTCTTTGACCTGGAAAAAGCTTTCGATAAAACCTGGCGACAACATTCTGAGACAACTAAATAACTGGCAAATAAGAGGATATCTACCAAAATTCATATCCAGCTTCCTTAGTACCAGATCTTTCAAAGTTCGCGTTGGGCAGTCTATCTCAGAAAGCTACGTACTAGAGAACGGTGTACCGCAAGGCTCTCCATTGAGTGGCACGCTCTTTATCATAGCGATTAACAGGATGTTTGACGGCATAGAAGCGTCAATAGGAAAATGCATGTATGTAGATGACATTGCTATATTTTACTCAGCCAAATCACTGGGAATGGTCAAATTCAAAATGCAAAATGCCATCAATAAATTAGTACAGAACGCAAAAAACATTGGTTTCTCATTTACAGCAGCCAAAACGAAATGCGTTCACTTCAGTAGGAAAAGAAAAAGTTACAGAGATCCAGAGCTGACGCTGAATGGTGTTCAACTGACATACAATGAAACGGCAAAATTCCCTGGTTTGATTTTTGATAGGCATTTAACATGGAAACAGCATATAGAATACACCTTGCGTAGATGCAAAACAGCTCTGAATGTAATAAGATGCATTTCCCATATAAATTGGGGAACAGATAGAGACATCTTACTCCGCCTGTACAAATCCATGGTGATGTCCAAAATAGATTATGGATGTGCAGTGTACTCCTCAGCCAGAAAATCAAGTTTAAGGAAACTAGACCCCGTTCACAATGCAGGCCTCCGATATGCATCTGGCGCGTTCCGCACTAGTCCTTCCTCAAGCCTCTACTGTGAAACCAGCACCATGTCGCTACATCACAGACGACAAACAATGCTACTCAACTATAGATCAAAATTGCTGTCTCTACCGAAACATTTAAACCACTCATTGATGACTCGACCTAAGCTAGTAAATATTTACGATCAAAGACCTTCAGCTACTCGTCCAGCCAACATCCGCGCAATCGAGATAGCCAAATGCTACAACATCGTCCTACCACCAGTTTTGAAATACGAACCATATGAAATTCCAGTTTGGATGTTGAAAATGCCAGAAGTAAGACTCGATACTACCAGTGTAAAGAAAACAGAATGCCTTCCCATAGATTTAAAAGTTAGATTTCAATCAGTTCTCGAAGAATACATGGCAAATCACATCATAATCTACACAGATGGTTCAAAAACAAAACATCAGGTTGGAAGCGCATTTATAACTGAGAACTTGTCGAGGGCTTGGGCGCTTCCACCTGAAGCAAGTGTGTACACTGCCGAATTATATGCAGTATTGCAGTCTTTGCGACACTGTGAAACTCTCGATTCAGGAAGGTTCGTCATCTGCACAGACTCTCTAAGTCTTCTCACTGCAATAGACAGGCGCCAAACTGTAGATCCACTGCTACAAATGATTCTCATAGCATGCCATAAATTAGAACAGCGCGGAGCATCAGTTACGTTTATCTGGTGCCCTGGACACGTGGGTATCCTAGGCAATGAAGAAGCCGATTCTGCAGCACGAAATGCCGGGAACATCCAATCAGAAATGGATATTGAAATACGACCTCAGGATGCAAGAAATGCTGTCTCGAAGTACATCCTCACAGAATGGCAGACCACGTGGAACAGTCTTCACACGAAACTACACCCCATTAAACAAAATATCAGTAAATGGTCACCAAATGTCAGCTACCCTCGACGAGAACAAGTGTGCATAACCCGACTAAGAATAGGCCATGCAAGAATGACTTCTTCATACATGTTAAGAAATGAAGAACAACCCATCTGCAGCTGCGGAAGACTACTGACAGTGAAACATATTCTGACAGACTGCGTAGATCTCTCAAGACTTAGACACAGATGCGGCATGAGAGGCAACATGAAGATAGATCTCGGCACCGACAAGACAGCAACTGACAAAACAATACAGTTCTTGAAAGAAGCCAATCTTTTCTTCAAAATTTAGACTTAATATATGATTAATCATAACATCAATCAGTAAAAAGGCTAAAGGCCTTAGATGCCAAGCCTTCAAACTAACAAAAAAATTATTATTATTATTATTATTATTATTATTATTATTATTATAAAAGTAGTAGTACTATTTTCATTGACATCTTTGAAATTTTGAAAATTACAAAAGTTTATTTTTTAAACTCTTTTTAGACAAGAACGGCGGCGGCGACGGCGGCAACCGTGCCTTCTTGAGAATACATTCAGGTGAGGAAAGGGTTTTTAAGGTTGTTGCAGATAAACTGTCATATATATATATATATATATATATATATATATATATATATATATATATATATATATATATATATATATATGATTATTATTATTCTCGTTAATCGGCCGACTAGGACCACGCATGCAAGCATCCTGCATTTACCGTGGCTCAGTTTTTATTTATTATCGCGGTGGCAGGTGCTTGCAACAACTTTTGGGGGGGGACCAGCATTTTTAGCTGGATCCGATTTTTATCACCCACGGTTGTTAGCCCTGGGGTATGGAAGATGAAATGATGATATGATGATAATGGGGTGAAAGGACAACACATACAGACATACACAAATACACCCATGCCCGAGGCGGGATTCGAACCCGCGATCTTCTGGTCCGAAACCACTCCGGCACTACTGCCATCTGATCGGCCTCTCTCTCTCTCTCTCTCTCTCTCTCTCTATATATATATATATATATATATATATATATATATATATATATATAGATATAGATATAGATATAGATAATTGTTTTTAGTGTTGATTTGATTTTTATTTGATTTATTTACAGTCGCATCAACTACATAGTTATTAGCGACTAACTTAATAATACACAATCAGTACAAAATAACACAGTAACTTAGAATTTTACATATATGGTTATATATTGTTATACATTTCAATTTCATTTACAAAGCAAATGAATTTCATGCAGTTCTTTGTTATTGAGATCTTTAAGAGATCTTAGTTTGTACTTGTTTCTTGCACTTTCATATTCAGGGCAAACAAACAAATGTTCTACTGAAAGAGGGATCTTGCACACACTACAGTTATCAGCATCCGTCCCGTTCAATAAGTAGCCGTGTGAAAATTTTGTGTCCTATTCTTCATCTTCTTAAGACGACCTGATCATTTCAGAAACTGACCGTTGGATTATCATCTTCAAGTTTCCTAACTGATCTTAATTTGCAACCCTGTAAGTTGTTCCATTCTTTACTGTCGAGGTCAGCTAATTTGTTCTTGACTCTTTTGATGTATTCTTGATAGCTTACTGGTATATCACTTCTAACTTCGCTTCGCACTGCTTCTTTAGCTTTTCTATCTGCCAATTCATTTTCTGCAACGCCAACGTGCGAGGGTATCCAGCACAACGCTATTTCTTTACCCTCAGTGTTCAAATGGTTGATTTTTCCAACTATTTCTTCGACCAATACATTATCAATGGATAGATTCATTCGCTGGATATCACTGACAAGTCATCCGGTAATTTTTTGGTGATCACCTCACATGAAGCTATTACTGCGCAACCTACGTTGTTTAGAATCTTTGAGCCATCAGTATAAATTGTATTGTAACCATTACATTTTGCTAGTTCATTTCTTATTTGAGCTCCAATTTTAAGATGATTAGTATTCTGCTTGTTAAGGATATTCGCAAATTCAGTAACGTTGATGTCTCGTATTGTCCAGGGGGCATAGTCAGGTACAGTCGTAATCTTTAGGGATGGTAGTTTCTCCTGTATCTTCTTTAGTGTTTGAATTGCTCTTATTGCTACGGGTCTCGGGAGCTTCTTTTTATAGCTAGATGTTCTATAATGTTTGTATGCATATTCGAACACTTTATTTATTGGATTCAGTTTGTTGGCTGCCACTTCAATCATATACCCCATAATTATGTTTCTTCTACGTTTTTCTAATGATAATAAATCTGCTTCACACAAAATGCTCATTGTTGGGCTGGTCTTGAAAGAACCACACGTCAGTCTTGCTCCCGTATTATTGATAGGATCTAACATTCTCTTGATGTTCTTCTTGGCCACATCGTATAGTATACAGCCATAGTCCAATTTTGATCTGACGATTGCCTGATAAGTTCTCCTTACAATCGTATATTCCGCTCCCCAGGCTATATGGCTAATGACTTTGACAAGGCTCATTCTTTAAATTCTTGATATGCGGAATCCATGTCATCTTTTCGCCTAAAATCATTCCTAAGATTTTAATTTTCTTACTCTGTACCAACTTATGCTGTCCTAATTTCAGTTCAATGTTTCTTCTATGAGATCGTTTCCTAGAAAAAACTATGAAAGTGGATTTTGTCTTGGAAATCTTGAGCCCGGTTTTCTTGAAAATTCCATGACTGCATCTAAGATGTTTTGAGCCTTTTCTTCTAATGATGTAATATCTTTGCCAGTTATGCTAATATTGCTATCATCCGCATACATATTGATGATGGCTAGAGGTTTAATATTGTTCTGGAGGTCATTAATAATAAGTAAAAATAGAGTAACACTAAGTACTGACCCCTGTGGGACGCCATTCATAACTTTTATAGCTGTCCGACATTCCATTTATTCCATTTATTCTAATCTTGATAAAGCGTTCTTTTAGGAAATTGTAAATGAAATTGCTAATGTTGCCTTTAATCTTGGCCTACGTTATTAAATTCACCACCTGTCTTCTCCACACCATCTCATAGGCTTTTTCAATGTCTAAGCTTACAACTAAGGTGTTCATATTATTAGCAAAACCGTTGTATATGCTGTTTTCTATTGATGCTAGACAGTCCATTGTTGAACGATTTTTCCGGAACCCGCTTTGATATGAGGAAATCAATTGGTGATTTTCCAAGTACCACTTGAATCTCTGATTCACTATTTTTTCTAGCAGTTTACAAAGGCAACATGTTAATGCAATAGGCCTATAGCTGCTTATCAGGGATTTATCTTTCCCTGGTTTGTGGATCGGCACAATAATAGCTTCAGACCACTTTTTAGGGAATACATTGTGAATATAGATCGTGTTAAATATATGCAACAGGTACTTTATGGCGGATGGAGGCATCTTCTTGATGAATATATTGGGGATTCCATCAGGGCCGGCACTGGTGTTTTTTAAGTTTATATATTGCTTCATGCAGTTCTCTTGGTGTGATGGGTGTGTTTAGATGTTGAATATCATTATCTACTGTGCTTCCTTCTTCAAGATCGGGTTTAATTTTCTCAGTCTCTTCTTTGTATTTAATGAAAGCATTATCATAATTCTGATCACTAGAGTTTGATGAAAATAAAGCCCCAAGCTGTTTGCAATATCCCAAGGATCATGTAAGTTGGTACCGTCGGAAGTGTAGAGTGAAGTAATGCTGGTACTTTTGTATTTTCCATTTATGGCGTTGATTTTTTTCCAGGCTTCTGTACTATTCATTTTGTAATTAATTGATGAAATAAATTCCCTCCAACAATTTCTTTTGGCTTCTTTTATTATTTTCCTTGCTTTTGCTCTGGCAGATTTGAATCGGATTTTGTTTGCATCCGTATCATGCCTCTTATATACATTAAACAAATGCATGCATTTCTTAACAGCCTCCTCACAGTCTTTAGACCACCACGGTAACTTCCTTTTACCTATTTTACCAGTAGTTTTCGGAATGGTTACCACAGCGGTGGTCATAATTATTTCTTCAAAGCTGTCTAAGATTGCATCTATTTAATTTAAATGAAAATCATCGTTACTATTTAAATGTTTAATTTTGCCTTCAATGATTCGCTGATATAAGCTCCAATTTGCTTTCGAGAGAATCCATTGCGGCTCGTAAATAACCTCATGTTCCGATGTATCTTCGAAGATCACAGTGATAGGATAATGGTCGCTGTTGAATAGGTCATCGGAAACTTTCCATTGTGAGTATCTTACTAGATTCGGCGTACACATACCTAGATCGATATTACTTACATTTCCTGTTGCCACGTTGAAATATGTAGGCTTATTGTCATCATTTAATAACACAAGGTCTTCTTTCTCAAAACAATCACCTACTATTTTCCCCCCTGATATCCGTTCTTACTGAGCCCCATTGCACATTGTGACAATTAAAATCACCAAGTAATATTAATGGTTTATTAACTTGTTGAATTAGACTTACAAGTTCACAACTACGCAGTTGAAATGACCTTGGGATGTATATATCGCACAACATGTTTCTAGATCCTATATTAATGGATACACCAACTACTTAAAGATCACTTGTTATTTGCACTTCACTGCTTACAAACGACTCGCGAACGTAAATTGCCTCACATCCACTAGCATTCACACAAGACGATCTATTTTTGTAGTAACACTTGAAACCTTTGACATGATTATAATGGTTATTTTTAAAATTGGATTCTTGTATACACACAATATCGAAGTTCTCCTCATTTTGAAGTTTTTGGAAGATCTCGTATCATGCCCGGAAGCCGTTCACGTTCCATTGCAGAATTTTGATTTTCATTATTCTTCTTCACTTGATAAACTTTCATTCTCCGAAGATGCTCTTGAGGAATCAGACGCTACCGGATCCTTCAGCCTCTTCATGATTCTCGTAAAACGGGACTTAATGCCTCTATCCACTAGTAATGGATACATATCTCTGAGCAATGCAATCAGTTTATCAGTTTCCTTAGTATAAATAAGAGATATTTGTAGTGCCTTACTAGATCCGTACGTATCTTCTAGAAAATCTTTGAGTTGTTCATAATTAAGTACTTTCGAAGTTTCTTCTAATTTTTCTTTAACTAGAGCTAACTGTTCACTAATGTTCATTTTCTCACTTTTATTTTCAGAGTTGTTTTCTCGATTGCACTTCTTTTTCTTCTTTTTGACAGGTTTAGCAAGTTCTTGTGCTCTTTCTTCCGAACTATTCAAGGGTGGTTTCGAGGTTCTATTACTAGATATATTGGTGATATGCGAAAGTGTTCTTTTAGCTGTCTTTCCAGTCTCAATTAAAGGGAAGTCTTCATCAAAAGTAAAATTATCGTTGTGGTTGTGCTCAACATTCCTGTTTGTGTCTTGTGCTAAATCTGCAGTGATATTAGAATTAATATTATCTACATTTTTACAGTTTCTTACTACATGACCTTCTTCCTTGCATTGATTACATTTAATAGTGCCATAAGAAATATAAATCCAATTTCTCTCTCCTTTGTACTCAAGTACCATAGAATCAGGTATTTTGTTTAGTGAGTCTTCCGGCACATACATTCGCCTACGAAAGCTCAGAATATGTGTGAATTCTTATCTTCCGAATCCCGCTCTAAGGAATGTCACTTTTGAACTTCGCACTACGTTCAATTTATCACGTTGTTCTTCAATTACTACATTGGGGATCATTGGGTAAACATTTGACAAATCTACTCGCCTCTGCTTACTGATAAATGGTCGCATATTTTGTTCACTTCCATCTATATTAATAGATTCATATTTATCTGATACTTCATCAACTAATTGCTTACCGCTAAGAAAGATGCACACTCTGCTGTTTGAGATCTTGGAAGCGTATATTATGTTTCGTGGTGAAACAATAGCAGCTAAGGCTTGTACATACCTTTCTAGAGATGTACTGTAGTCCTTCCCATCAATTATCAAACATTGCTCTTTGTCCGGATACATAGAATTTTGTACGATATTACTCCAGTTTGTGCGCCTTGAAGGTTGACTTGGGGCGGGTTGGCTCATGTAGTCAGAGGTCTAGTCTTCAGCCGATGCTTCATTCGAGGTCATTTCCCGTTAACTTGTCTCCCCGTAGGGGAGGAAGAAATAAGGGTTTTATACTTCTCTGTAGTATTTGCTGATTAATAAACTGTCCACAATTAACTCGCAGACTAAGGAAAGTCACAAGCTCACTGCATAACACTGTGTTGTCACTGTGGGCAGCGCGGCGCGATGTTGACTCGACGACTGTCTGTGACGGACCTGTTTTTAAAGTTGTATTTGTTTTTAAAGTTGTTTCTGTTTTTAAAGTTGTTTTTGTTTTTAAAGTTGTTTTTGTTTTTAAAGTTGTTTTTGTTTTTGTTTTTAAAGTTGTTTTTGATTTTGTTTTTAAAGTTGTTTTTGATTTTGTTTTTAAAGTTGTTTTTGATTTTGTTTTTAAAGTTTTGTTTTTGTTTTTAAAGTTGATTTGATTTGGTTTTTAAAGTTTATTTGATTTGGTTTTTAGTTGTTTTTCTTTTATAAGTTGTTTTTCTTTTATAAGTTGTTTTTCTTTTATAAGTTGTTTTTCTTTTATAAGTTGTTTTTCTTTTATAAGTTGTTTTTCTTTTATAAGTTGTTTTTCTTTTATAAGTTGTTTTTCTTTTATAAGTTGTTTTTCTTTTATAAGTTGTTTTTCTTTTATAAGTTGTTTTTCTTTTATAAGTTGTTTTTCTTTTTTAAGTTGTTTTTCTTTTATAAGTTGTTTTTCTTTTATAAGTTGTTTTTCTTTTTCAAGTTGTTTTTCTTTTTCAAGTTGTTTTTCTTTTTTAAGTTGTTTTTCTTTTTTAAGTTGTTTTTCTTTTTTAAGTTGTTTTTCTTTTTTAAGTTGTTTTTCTTTTTTAAGTTGTTTTTGTTTCCAATGTAATTTTTGTTTCCAATGTAATTTTTGTTTCCAATGTAATTTTTGTTTCCAATGTAATTTTTGCTTCTAATGTAATATTTGTTTCTAATGTAATATTTGTTTCTAATGTAATTTTTGTTTCTAATGTAATTTTTGTTTCTAATGTAATTTTTGTTACTAATGTAATTTTTGTTTCTAATGTAATTTTTGTTTCTAATGTAATTTTTGTTTCTAATGTAATTTTTGTTTCTAATGTAATTTTTGTTTCTAATGTAATTTTTGTTTCTAATGTAATTTTTGTTTCTAATGTAATTTTTGTTTCTAATGTAATTTTTGTTTCTAATGTAATTTTTGTTTTTAATGTAATTTTTGTTTTTAATGTAATTTTTGTTTTTAATGTAATTTTTGTTTTCAACGGATATTTGTTTTCAACGGATATTTGTTTCCAACGGATAATTGTTAACGGATTTTTAACGGGCGTAATTTTGGCTATAACGTAAATTTTGGTATGCCGTAATTTTGTCTTTAACGTAATTTTGGCTTTAACGTAATTTGCGCTTTAACGTAATTCGGGCTATAACGTAATTTGGGCTATAACGTAATTTGGGCTATAACGTAATTTGGGCTATAACTTAATTCGGGCTATAACGTAATTTGGGCTATAACGTAATTTGGGCTATAACGTAATTTGGGCTATAACGTAATTTGGGCTATAACGTAATTTGGGCTATAACTTAATTCGGGCTATAACGTAATTCGGGCTATAACGTAATTTGGGCTATAACGTAATTTGGGCTATAACGTAATTTGGGCTATAACGTAATTTGGGCTATAACGTAATTTGGGCTATAACGTAATTTGGGCTATAACGTTATTATGGCTATAACGTAATTTGGGCTATAACGTAATTTGGGCTATAACGTAATTTGGGCTATAACGTAATTTGGGCTATAACGTAATTTGGGCTATAACGTAATTTGGGCTATAACGTAATTTGGGCTATAACGTAATTTGGGCTATAACGTAATTTGGGCTATAACGTAATTTGGGCTATAACGTAATTTGGGCTATAACGTAATTTGGGCTATAACGTAATTTGGGCTATAACGTAATTTGGGCTATAACCTAATTTGGTCTTTAACGTAATTTAAGCTATAACGTTATTTGGGCTATAACGTAATTTGGGCTATAACGTAATTTAGGCTATAACGTAATTTAGGCTATAACGTAATTTAGGCTATAACGTAATTTGGGCTATAAAATAATTTTGGCTATAACGTAATTTGGGCTATAACGTAATTTAAGCTATAACGTAATTTGGGCTATAACGTAATTTAAGCTATAACGTAATTTGGGCTATAACGTTATTTTGGCTCTAACGTAATTTGGGCTCTAACGTAATTCGGGTTCTAACGTATTTTGGGCTGTAACGTATCTTGGGTTATAACGTAATTTTGGCTATAACGGTTTTTTGGCAATAACTGTTTTTTGGCTATAACGTAATTTTGGGTATAACGTAATTTTGGCTATAACGTAATTTTGGCTATAACGTAATTTTGGCTATAACGTAATTTTGGCTATAACGTAATTTTGGCTATAACGTAATTTTGGCTATAACGTTAGTTGGGCTATAACGTAATTTGGGTTATAACGTAATTTGGGCTATAACGTAATTTGGGCTATAACGTAATGTGGGCTATAACGTAATGTGGACTATAACGTAATGTGGGCTATAACGTTATTTCAGCTATAACGTTATTTGGGCTATAACGTTATTTGGGCTATAACGTAATTTGGGCTATAACGTAATTTGGGCTATAACGTAATTTGGGCTATAACGTAATTTGGGCTATAACGTAATTTGGGCTATAACGTAATTTGGGCTATAACGTAATTTGGGCTATAACGTAATTTGGGCTATAACGTAATTTGGGCTATAACGTAATTTGGGCTATAACGTAATTTGGGCTATAACCTAATTTGGGCTTTAACGTAATTTGGGCTTTAACGTAATTTAAGCTATAACGTTATTTGGGCTAAAACGTAATTTAGGCTATGACGTAATTTAGGCTATAACGTAATTTGGGCTATAAAGTAATTTGGGCTATAACGTAATTTGGGCTATAACGTAATTTGGGCTATAACGTAATTTGGGCTATAACGTAATTTGGGCTATAACGTAATTTAAGCTATAACGTAATTTGGGCTATAACGTAATTTAAGCTATAACGTAATTTGGGCTATAACGTTATTTTGGCTCTAACGTTATTTTGGCTCTAACGTTATTTTGGCTCTAACGTAATTTTGGCTATAACGTAATTTTGGCTATAACGTAATTTTGGCTATAACGTAATTTTGGCTATAACGTAATTTTGGCTATAACGTAATTTTGGCTATAACGTAATTTTGGCTATAACGTAATTTTGGCTATAACGTAATTTTGGCTATAACGTTAGTTGGGCTATAATGTAATTTGGGCTATAACGTAATTTGGGCTATAACGTAATTTGGGCTATAACGTAATTTGGGCTATAACGTAACGTGGGCTATAACGTTATTTCGGCTATAACGTTATTCGGGCTATAACGTAAATTGGGCTATAACGTAATTTGGGCTATAACGTAATTTAAGCTATAACGTTATTTGGGCTATAACGTAATTTGGGCTATAACGTAATTTGGGCTATAACGTAATTTGGGCTATAACGTAATTTGGGCTATAACGTAATTTGGGCTATAACGTAATTTGGGCTATAACGTAATTTGGGCTATAACGTAATTTGGGCTATAACGTAATTTGGGCTATAACGTAATTTGGGCTATAACGTAATTTGGGCTATAACGTAATTTGGGCTATAACGTAATTTGGGCTATAACGTAATTTTGGCTATAACGTAATTTTGGCTATAACGTAATTTTGGCTATAACGTAATTTTGGCTATAACGTAATTTTGGCTATAACGTAATTTGAGCTATAACGTAAGTTGGGCTATAACGTAATTTGGGCTATAACGTAATTTGGGCTCTAACGTTATTTGGGCTATAATCTTATTTGGGCTATAACGTAATTTGGGCTCTAACTATATTTGGGCTATAACGTAATTTTGGCTATAACGTAATTTTGGCTATAACGTAATTTGGGCTCTAACGATATTTGGGCTTTAACGTTATTTGGGCTATAACGTTATTTGGGCTATAACCTTATTTGGTTTATAACCTAATTTGGGCTATAACGTTATTTTGGCTATAACGTTATTTTGGCTATAACGTTATTTTGTTCATAACGTTATTTTGGCTTTAACGTAATTTTGGCTTTAACGTAATTTTTGCTCTAACGTAATTTTGGCAATAACGGTTTTTTGGCTATAACGTAATTTTGGCTATAACGTTAGTTGAGCTATGTAGTAATTTGGGCTATAACGTAATTTGGGCTATAACGTAATTTTGGCTATATCGTAATTTTGGCTATAACGTAATTTTGGCTATAACGTAATTTTGGCTATAACGTAATTTTGGCTTTAACGTAATTTTGGCTTTAACGTAATTTTGGCTATAACGTTATTTGGGCTATAACGTTATTTGGGCTATAACGTTATTTGGGCTATAACGTTATTTGGGCTATAACGTTATTTGGGCTATAACGTTATTTGGGCTATAACGTTATTTGGGCTATAACGTTATTTGGGCTATAACGTTATTTGGGCTATATCGTTTTTTTAAATATATAATTTGCATGTTAGCTGTATTAATTTTTTTATGTAATTAGCTGCCACAGGTGTATGCCATTTTGTTATTTTGGCTGTAACGTTATTTCGGCTATAACGTTATTTTTAATTTATAATTTGCATGTTAGCTTAATTATCTTATTTATGTAATTAGCTGACACAGGTGTATGCCATATTTTTAGGCTATAACGTTATTTAGGCTATAACGTTATTTTGGCTATAACGTTATTTTGGCTATAACGTTATTTTGGCTATAGCGTTATTTTGGCTACAATTTTATTTCGGCTATAACGTAATTCTTATTATATAATTTGCATGTTAATATTATATAATTTGTATCTTATTTATGTAATTAGCTGCCACAGGTGTATGCCATGTTTTTATTGAGGCTGTAACGTTATTTAGGCTATAACGTTATTTTTATTATATAATTTGCATTTTAGCTGTATTATCTTATTAATGAAATTAGCTGCCACAGGTTTATGCCATTTTGTAGTTCAAATAAATTTATCTTATTGTAAAAAATGGATTTTACTAAAGATATTTTCGATCGCGTAGCGATCATCGCGTAAGCTAAAAATAAAATTACTCATTTTTGGGGCGCATTGTGACTGGATGCGAGTCATGAGTCCATTACCACGAACCACAGAGCCAGCGCTCCAGTATTAGCAAGTTTGCGACTGACACGGTGGTGAAACAGGCGGTGAATGAGTGGCTGCATTCACAGCCAAAATATTTGTTTTACTTTCTCGTATACATATGTAATATACGGAGTAGTATACGTAGTAAAGAGTTATGTAATCCTGCGCGAAGAAACGGCAAATTTTCGGCAGAAAAACTCTCATGGCCATGGTAACGAAAAAATTGTTAAATCGAGTTGCCAAATTTAGAAAAAATCCTGATATGTGATGTAGCCAGAATATGTTTTGTGGGACCTTAATACCGAATAATCAATTGACGGCGAAATGTCCGTCTATATGTCAGTACGTCTGTGAACACCACTAGCGCATTACTTGTCGGTCTGGCTCGAGTCAAAGATCTGCGATTTTGAAAAACATTAATTTTTGGCGTTACTTTACATGAAGACCGTGGAATATTTTCAAAATTTTCTCAAACTGCTCCAAATTTTTTCTTTAAATTTCTTGTAAGAATAGAGTAAAATACAACTTACAAAGGTGATTTTCAGGATTAACTCCGAATTTTTGAAAATTTCAAAAATTTCAATTTTTTCGGCCTCTTCCTACAACTACAAAATTGTAGATAGTTTTTTCTTGAAATGAAATATGTTGTCTATATTTAGTTCTTTCATTAAGATCATGTACACTTTTTTCAAAATTGTAGTCGTTATCCCGCAATATTGCGTGCAATATGCGCAATTTTAAAAAAAATACAAAAACATTTTCTCAAAAAATGGCTCAAATTTTTTTATTTAAACTTTTGGTAAGGTTGCATTCTTTAGGATTACATACCATTTCGCTCTGGTTTTTCAAAAATTACAAAAATTTTATTTTTTTACTTGTCTCTCATGTCGTTAATATTTACATTAGCGGCGTTTTTTCACCATTTCATTTTTGCGAGTACATGTACTTTAAATGTCTTACAATTTTTTTTTTTAACTGACGTTTCTGTGGAAACGAGTTCAAATTTCTGCATCTTTAAAAATTTTCAAATGCCATTTTCTCAAAAATGGCTCCGAATTGTTTTTTCGAACTTTTCGTACGGAAAGTGCTAATTACACTGTTTAAGATGACAAGATTAATTTTTGTGGATTAATTTTCTTTTTTTGGTTGTTTTTCTAAAATATACAAATATTCTTATCTCTCACGCAGTTTATATACACATTTCCAGTGGTTCATATACACTATTGCACTCGAATGGAAGTGCTTCAATAGTTTTTAAACGAAGTTTATCGAAAATCCAAACAATTTCCATGATAACGAGCTTCAAAGTTTCCATTTACAGTAAAGCTTAATCATTTTTGTAGAAATGGCTCCAGATTTTTCAAATAAAATTGCCATTTAGTACGAGGTTTTACTCTTCTTTGATATTCTTAAAGTAATATTTTAGTTCCACAATTAGGAAATAGAAAAATTAAAAAAAAAGAGAATTAGAACATTTAAAAAAATACTTTGAGTGACGATAGATGGCAGCACTCACAAGTTGGGATGGAAAAATATTTTCTATGCCAAATTTGCATTTCAAAAACATACACACCAGAAACATGTAAACTGTTTATTTACAAAAGAAACAAATATATTTGTTTAAAAAGAAAAATAAACAGAGATAAAAAACAAATTGAATTATGTATTGTGGGTGCTGTAACGAAAAAAATAGAATTCAATGGGTTATTCAAAAAAGTTAGTTTTCGATCCAATAATATCGGCACCAATAAAGCTCTTTTTAAAGTTTGTTTAGGGGTGCCATAAACCCTATAAACACGCCATTTTTTCGGTCTCTTTCCGCTTATTTTTAATAATAAGGAATAAATATTATTTACTGGTAGTTTTATCAAGGGATTTGTGGCTGAAGTGGTGCCCACAGTGGTGGCTTTGTGGTGGTTATCTTGCAACAACTTTATGATCAAACATTGCCATTACTTCAGTCGCACAGTGTGCCACATTAGTTCGATTATGATCAATTTTACGTTAAACCCGTAGAAATATACACTTTTCAAATGGTCATAGCTACGTAAATTTGAATCCAAAATACTTTTAATTTAGATGAGATTCAGTTTAAAATCTTAACTTAAAGAACCTTACTTCGCCCAATTTAACCATTTCACTACAATGGGCTAAAAATGCGCCGCGCGCCACCACTGTTAACTGCCCACATTTGAGCTCCACTGCTGTTTGATTTCTTTGTTCACTATTAGGCTGCTTTGGACATATTTTTGGAGACATCAGACAGGTTTAGAAGTTACTAGACTTTATAGAACACTATACGGTATTTTAAAATCCATAGCTATTTTTTCATATTTGTTTCGGTGCGTGCAACAGTGCCCATGTCATCGCGCCAGCTAACCTGATCAGAGCACGCGCCGCTGTCAGAGGCACACCCATTAATGCATTCTTAAAAAACATCTTTCCCCCTTTTTAGGATTTCTAATGAATTTCAATACCTCAGTTTCAGAGATTTATTGACATTTCCATGCGCAAGCCTCGTGCGCCCAAAAAGTAAGTAGTATACGGCGTCGCGAGTGGATAGGCCGACTCTTTTAAATGTTAAACCATTGATGTAGATGAATTGTCCTTCAAATTTAATTAGGTATTTGAGGAAAGATGACTACCTGTTACATTCAAATGATGCGATTGTTATTTTTTATGGCTTCAGTGTTATACATTTTGCATTCTTTTTTTTATTTCATCACATTTTCGGTTATTTGTTTCAGGTAAAATTGAAAGAGATTGTAACTTAGTTATACCCAGCATTTTTTATATTTATTTTGACTTTTTGTTAATAGTATTTGTGCCACAAAACTTAACAATTATTGATTTTTAGTCATTTGTTACCGTGGTGTAACTGGGACATCACTAGATAATGTATATTCGGTCAGCTACAGTCACAGCAGATTAAATACTACCTATTTATGCTATGCCCAGCCCAATCGCTAGGTAACTCGGGAAACGGCGTACTTGCATTATTACATTTTCCCCGTCTGTAATGTGGTTTGTAAGGATGTCTCAGTACACTGTTATTTGTATAAGAGTTTGCAGAAACCACTTTCTGATCTTAAATGTGCTACCATTACTTATTTCACTTGCAAGATATATAGTTTTTGTATCTTATTTGGTGTGGTACTGTCTTAAGCTAATGGACTGTACATTTCCCCAATGTACTGTACAATTCCATGTAATTATTTATATCTGATTATACTTTTTCACAATGTCTACCAGCGTGGGCGCGACACCCGGCCCGACTGCTCCCCTGTGATGCTTGTCCTGCTACCATCGCCTTGGCCTGCCTACTAACAGTTCCCGCCACCGCCGCCATAAAGGGCCTGCATCGCCTTCGAGTCCGAATCAACAGCAGCGCCAGCTCTCTGCTGGCCCCGCTCCCTCGCCTCTTCCTTCTTCTCAGAAGCCAAGCCCGTGCAGACGTGACTGAAACCCATACCATTGTTGTTCATGTACGGCATTTCTTCTGTGGTCGACACGCAGACTGTTGGCATACCTTCGCGAGCATTCGATTATGAGTTGTTCGCATATTATTTGGTTAGGTGCTACTGAAATTGAATTTGACATATTTTTGCCGTAATACAAACATTAGGTGGAAAGTAGCTTCTATCATTGAAGTATCTAGTTTTGTAATCGTTATACCATCTGAAATGGATAAATTCTAATCTCAAATTTGAAAACAAATAATTTATTACATTAATTCATATTATTCCGTGAGATAAAATACAGAATATTCAATATTTATGTATCTTAAAAATACAAATTGTCAATAAAATATGTGAATAGTATAAAAAATCAAAGTTTTTCGTATTTTTCATGGAAAAGAAAACCTAAATAAATCAAATGCAATATTCTATTCAGTACATGAGTGTTTACCTCTCTTAAATAGGCACAAAAATTGTCTTGCATCCATAAATTCGTCTGTATAAATTCTTCATGTATAAATTCGTAAGTATATTATTTATATCTAATATTTTGTTTGTAAAAGCTCGTTATGACTCTAAATACATATTCCTTTGTTTATAACGTGTTTCTTATGGTTTTATGTACTATAAAGACAATCAAAATAATATAATTCTTTCGTGTGATTTACCTTTTACTACAGAGTCCCAACATGAACTAGTAAGTCCTTCATATCATTTTCTCGAAAATTTTAAGTTGTATCAAATATTTGTCTAAACAAATATCGTTTGGCAAGACTTTAAGTACAAAGTCAAATGTTGATATTTTCCTTCCCTAGGCAAAATTCAAGATTGAATAACGGAGTAAATTGTCGCCGCCTGTAAGATACCCCATGTAAAAACCGCTCCTGGGTCAATCCAGTGGTTAATATATGCCCTGCTATAAACAGATGTCAGTGGAAATCGGGGAAAATATGTAGAGGAAACGGTCATACCTAGGGACATTTTTAATGTTTTAATTTTTTCCCTCTTTTGGACATGACATTGTTTATGTACCTCTTTTTGGAATGTTACACATCTCAGCATATTTATGTGCATGAATAATAAATTTTAAGAACATTCTATAAGGTACTCCTTAGTATGGTTTGTGTAAAGTGTCCCTAGGTACATTGTAGTTATGTACCTGGGTACAATGTAGGGAAACTGAAAAAAATGTAACTAAATGTATTTTTTTCCATGCAGAGATTATTACTATAACATTTATTAAACAAAATATTTCATCTAGATTGTAACAAGTAGTGTGTAAAGGAAAAAATAAAATGTTGCCGCCTCAATAACAACCAAACACACATTGGTTCTGGAGCTTATGTTCTGTTCTCTATGCCAACTTCAGAGAATATAAGCCTGTGTGATAAACATTTCTTGAATAAAAAGGACTTCATCCTAGATTATAACTTGGAAAAGAAACAAAAAAAATGCTGCCTTTGAGAACAATCAAACACAGGTGGGTCAGTGAGATTAATGCCATCCATGTAAAATTAGAACATTCTTAAATTTTCAATGAGTGTATTTTTTTGTAAATATTGCACAATAAAGTTTTCAAATTTGTCATTTTCTACAATTTTTTCTCAACAACGAATACATACACTACGATCTTTAACAACAGTCAACACTGGACCATTATTTGTTTCTGCTGGTGGTTGAGGCCTTTTGTCGTAAGCTGGCCATGCCACAAAGGAAAGGAAACATCCTGAAGCCAAATGAATTTAATTTAATACTACACCTATCCTGGGCTGTCCCTAGGTACATCAGTAGACACTGTCCCTAGGTACGACAGTCGGCAATCATAAATGAACAAGGCTACTGTTGATTGTAGGTTATCTGTAGGAAAGAGGTATTTAGATTTATTTAGTCAAAAAACAGTAAAAACTCTGAGACGTATGGGGAAGATGATCATCTGAGCACGTTTTCTTGAATTCCAGAATCCCCTTCCATCATAAATCCCAACTATAAATAGTTGAAGGATGAGTAAAAGTTAAAGATAAATAAAAACAAAATTTAAAAAAGCGGGAGATTAGCAACATTTGAAAAACTAGACATTTTCGTTCCTGAGTTGTAGAAAACTTATTTGCAACGGAAAACAAACTGCAGGTTTAATTTTTCTGTTTTGCTAACAAAATAACTCACCCTCACCTCTACTCCTACCACTACAAGCGAAAGGAGAGTTCAACAAAACGTGCGCATAGTGAAGTGACAATTACGTTCAGAAACAAAACAAGGGGCCATCTCAGCATTTGCTCAATGTATCAGGGAAACTGGACAAAAACCTGATCGAGATAGAGGTCATTGACCCGGAAGCTATACATCTTGAATTAACTACATTCCATGCTAGTAAGTTTAGGTTTACTTAAGTTTTCGTTAAGTAATAGTTATTATAAAATGTATGAAAGAGAAATAAAGAAGTATTTTCTTTTCACTCGTCAAATCTTTTAAACACAAATAAAATCACGGAATCACCCCACCCTTCAAAATCGTTCCCTTGAATAAACACAAATGGCAATAGCAATGTAGGGAAAATAAGAATTCGAAATTTCTCTCACAGGCTTTTCGAAAACGTGCTTTGTCCCTGGGTACAACAGTTTCCCCTACAGGAATATGTTATTAAAACGACAAGATGATGTAGTGAATATGTAAAAGGGATATAATATGTAATATAAAAATATACTCTTATTTTCTCGTTTGCAAATGAAATAAATGTACACAATTTGAAAATACGTTAATAAAACATCACAAAACCATTTTCTAAAACAAATATTGCTTAGCCTACTGAAATAATTATTCAAGCACTTTTTTAAAAATATTTTAAAGCAACAACAACCATACAAACGAGAACTCGATGCTCAATGGCCCGCAAATAATCCCCGTAGTCACACGCCTGCGACAACAAATTTTTATTGGAAATTCTGATTAAAGATCGAGAAAGACGAAGATACTTTCCGACTCTAATGGTACATTCTTAGTAGTCATGCGCGCACTTGTCGCGAACATACGAGCAATGCGGACACAGGATAAGCCAGACATACCGCTTGCATCCCTCCGCGTCTTCACGTGGGGGATCTCGCTTCTTCAGCACGCAATTCTTTATTTGTGTAAGAAAAAATGTGCCCACTTTTTCAAAAAGAAACTTTTTTCGAAAATCCATTAAATATTTTTTTCTGAAATAAATTACAAGGAAATTGGAAGAATAATCAGAAGTTATGCAAAATATGTTATATGTAAGCAAAATATATGACATATGTAATGTTGTACAAAATATGTAAAAAAAGTAACAAAAGGTTTGGGTATCGTGTTAGAATTGCCCTGACTCGGCAAGATCCCAAATTTGAACCAACACAGACAAAAATATGTAATTACATAAAAATATGTAATTACATTACTAGGTATCAGTTATGGCCAATTTTTTCTTTGTATACCTTCATTTGTTGTTGAGTTTCTTCTTCTTTAGCTCAGATCAAAATCTCCTTTTGATTATTCTGAAAGTGAATCTGAATTGGTTTCTAGTAGCGGCTTAGAGATTCAGTAACATGATGTCGTGGCACACGTAATATTAAGAGTGAAAAAAGTTTTCAAACGTAATCCGTTAAACAGCGCCAAAGACTTTACAATTGTTTGAGGCTTCATGTACAAATCCTGTCCGGGAATGTGTCAGTTTGGAAGTATTACGACTGAGATGTCAAAATTGAGTCTTTTGAGGGACTACAACTGATTTTTAATCGTGCTTCGAAAACATTATTTGTAATTAAGTGTAGAAAACGGAGGTTGTCTGTTGCACAGTACAAAATTTGCTGCTTGTTTTTATTAAATCGCCAACAGATCATATAAAAGAGTCGGATCGGTGTGTAAAATTACAGGTGGAAACATTTTTAAGGTAATGTGACGTTATCTTCCCTACTGAACCTTCAAAGTAAATATAATCGTAATATAAGATCTTGGGGAGGAATATTTTCACCCTAATCCGTAATTCCGAGCCAAAGTCTCTGCTTGAAGTCTGGAGGTTGCTTGTTCTATATTTGTGAGTGTTGATTGGTTTTTACCAGAGATTAAACTACATGTTCGAAAAATGCCTGTTGTAGAATAATTTGACAGGGCGCTGCCGCGTGTCACGATGGGGCCGTGCATGCATGCATTTGTAGAGAGAAAAAATAGAATAACCCAGCACAGAAACTGCGCGTTTCACGATGGGACCGTGTAAGCATTGCCGAATGCGGAAGTGTCATCCTTTTCATCCTAAGGGTAACCAAAAAGCAGTAACATAAGTAGTTGTTCAAACAAGAAGTTACACAAGGGCTCCGTAGCTCAGCGGTTAAGTGTTCTATGTTATATTTGGAGTTTCCGGGTTCGATCCTTGTCAGTATTGTTTCGTTTTATCCATAGTATATTCTACAGTTTCGAAGAATAACTAAAGAACAGTAAGATAAGGGAAATCCGGCGCGTGTCACGATGGGGCCGTGCATGCATTGCCGCTTGCGGAAGAGGAGGTCGCGGGTTCGAATCCCGCCCTTTTCGAGAGATTCCCGTGGAGCCTCGTAACGAAATTTAACGTAATAGAATTATTACAAGTTTCGTTACGTTGCTCTCGGAAAAGTCTCGTGATGTTATAAGTACTATTGAAAACTTATAAGTTGCATTACGGGTCCTTTCCACCGGGAATCACTCGGATAGGGTCTCCTCCGCCGGGAGTCGGCGCGCGTCTGAATCTTCTTCGAAAAGCAATAGCATGAGGTCCCATCGGGGGGCGTTTTGCAGAAAGTTATCCTGATTATTACAGAAAAAATCATCAAAATGCCCTACACATGGCATCACACTGGGACCTCCCAAAGCAGAGCAGACGGGGGCGGGCTGGGCGGAGGCGTCCCGGAGCACGGGCCAGCCTCGAACCCGAATCCTACGCTTTGTTAGGTCTCAGTGCTAGCCATGAGCCACCAGGGCACGAAGGCAGAGCGGGTAATTATTCTATATGAAGTCAACAAGCAGTTAGCCTCATGTTCACTTCGTAAAAAACGTTGCTGTGGGTACGAGGATACGAACCCCCAATCTTCCGCATGTCAGGCAACCACCTTACCACTGGGCTACAGATGAAGATGGATTTTTTTCTAATAACTAGTCTATTACTGTTATACGATACAGAGCTCACAGGCTGCAAACCTACCGACAGGATGCAAACCTGCCTCTACATTCACACACTCAAGCGATAATTGTGCCACTGTGTTAGTGATCATGTGATTATTCCAACTGTGATGCCAAATAAAATCTGGTAGCTTACTACAATATTTTCGCGCGCTCTTGGTCTTTCGTACGCTCCCGCGCCGCGATGATTCTTCTTCCTTCCGTAGCGCCTAAATAATGTTCCAATACAAGATGTGACTATTAATATCCAATACTGACGTTACAGCTTGAAACTAATCAGTCTCCCGAGAGAGGCGCTGCTGGCGCATGCTCCCCGCACCGCGCGTCAGTTGTAGAAACGTGCTTGACTAGGAAAGACGCGTGGAAACGTATCTAGTGAAGTTTTGTTGTCGAAGTCGGAAAGTGGTGATGTGGAAGTGCTGAAATGGAGCAAGGAGTGAACATCAAACCTTTTGACAAGCTTGCCGAAACGCTGTGACAAGTTCGCAAACGTTCTCAATGGTTTCAGGGGTACATACGAAAATCGGTGTTTCGGTGTGGTCGTCATCTTCAATACTTATCTCGGCCATCCCGAAAACGTCCATACCATTTAAATGTGCGGGAACGGAATTCACTTGCTTCAACATTGCATGTTTCTGTCGCACTTTTGAAGATTGAAGCAAAATTTGATGTTCACTCCTTGCTCCATTTCAGCACTTCCACATCACCACTTTCCGACTTCGACAACAAAACTTCACTAGATACGTGTCCACGCGTCTTTGCTAGTCAAGCACGTTTCTACAACTGACGCGCGGTGCGGGGAGCATGCGCCAGCAGCGCCTCTCTCGGGAGACTGATTAGTTTCAAGCTGTAACGTCAGTATTGGATATTAATAGTCACATCTTGTATTGGAACATTATTTAGGCGCTACGGAAGGAAGAAGAATCATCGCGGCGCGGGAGCGTACGAAAGACCAAGAGCGCGCGAAAATATTGTAGTAAGCTACCAGATTTTATTTGGCATCACAGTTGGAATAATCATTCCCACATGATCATTAACACAGTGGCACAATTATCGCTTGAGTGTGTGAATGTAGAGGCAGGTTTGCATCCTGTCGGTAGGTTTGCAGCCTGTGAGCTCTGTATCGTATAACAGTAATAGACTAGTTATTAGAAAAAAATCCATCTTCATCTGTAGCCCAGTGGTAAGGTGGTTGCCTGACATGCGGAAGATTGGGGGTTCGTATCCTCGTACCCACAGCAACGTTTTTTTTACGAAGTGAACATGAGGCTAACTGCTTGTTGACTTCATATAGAATAATTACCCGCTCTGCCTTCGTGCCCTGGTGGCTCATGGCTAGCACTGAGACCTAACAAAGCGGAGGATTCGGGTTCGAGGCTGGCCCGTGCTCCGGGACGCCTCCGCCCAGCCCGCCTCCGTCTGCTCTGCTTTGGGAGGTCCCAGTGTGATGCCATGTGTAGGGCATTTTGATGATTTTTTCTGTAATAATCAGGATAACTTTCTGCAAAACGCCCCCCGATGGGACCTCATGCTATTGCTTTTCGAAGAAGATTCAGACGCGCGCCGACTCCCGGCGGAGGAGACCCTATCCGAGTGATTCCCGGTGGAAAGGACCCGTAATGCAACTTATAAGTTTTCAATAGTACTTATAACATCACGAGACTTTTCCGAGAGCAACGTAACGAAACTTGTAATAATTCTATTACGTTAAATTTCGTTACGAGGCTCCACGGGAATCTCTCGAAAAGGGCGGGATTCGAACCCGCGACCTCCTCTTCCGCAAGCGGCAATGCATGCACGGCCCCATCGTGACACGCGCCGGATTTCCCTTATCTTACTGTTCTTTAGTTATTCTTCGAAACTGTAGAATATACTATGGATAAAACGAAACAATACTGACAAGGATCGAACCCGGAAACTCCAAATATAACATAGAACACTTAACCGCTGAGCTACGGAGCCCTTGTGTAACTTCTTGTTTGAACAACTACTTATGTTACTGCTTTTTGGTTACCCTTAGGATGAAAAGGATGACACTTCCGCATTCGGCAATGCTTACACGGTCCCATCGTGAAACGCGCAGTTTCTGTGCTGGGTTATTCTATTTTTTTCTCTCTACAAATGCATGCATGCACGGTCCCATCGTGACACGCGGCAGCGCCCTGTCAAATTATTCTACAATAGGCATTTTTCGAACATGTAGTTTAATCTCTGGTAAGAACCAATCAACACTCACAAATATAGAACAAGCAACCTCCAGACTTCAAGCAGAGACTTTGGCTCGGAATTACGGATTAGGGTGAAAATATTCCTCCCCAAGATCTTATATTACGATTATATTTACTTTGAAGGTTCAGTAGGGAAGATAACGTCACATTACCTTAAAAATGTTTCCATCTGTAATTTTACACACCGATCCGACTCTTTTATATGATCTGTTGGCGATTTAATAAAAACAAGCAGCAAACTTTGGACTGTGCAACAGACAACTTCTGTTTTATACACTTAAATACAAATACTACATAGGAAATGCATGAAAAGAGCCAAGTCAGCATGACAACCACAAATAAATCACAGTTGTCAACTAAATTCACTTTTGTATTGTATTCCAGTATATACATTAAAATGGTTAAAAAGGCAAAATTACCTTGTCCAGAACTTCTAGCCAAATAGGGCCTACTGACGATGATGCGTAGTGTCCAAAACACATTAACTTTGTTATTTAAAAACTGCCTATACTCTCTAAACACATACCTTTTATTAACTGACATTTAAGAACATCAAGATCATAAAGATTCTGCAGTTATCCGTTTTATAAATATTCTGTACGTGTAATGTTTTCTGCTATTCTTAGCTGAATTAATCAGCGAATTCTTTCTCTGTCACTTTTTACATGCACATATTTACTGCAAATTTACTCCCTTAAAACTTACTTAAAATACTTACCTTACTTAAAATAACTTTTTTAAATAAGCACTGGACTCACACATTCGTGGATCGCAAAATGCCAAATCTGTAATGAATCATAAATTACACGTTTATATTATTTTATTCAAGAGCAGTGGATATTATCCTCACAAATCCAAAGTACCGCTTACCACTACGTATGACAATGAACATTCTCACGGGAAGAAATTCTGTTTGCAGCAGATATTCATCTTATTAGTTCGTCCCTTGTAAACTTAAAATGGGGGAACAAACTCTACAGAGTCATAATTTCCATTGATAAGACACCCTATTTCACTCTCCGAACGGCGACTGCTGTGTAATCATTGCTGGGCGATTATTGCGCCGTGCGCCGAAGTATAGTAGTGTGGCGTCTTTGCCGGGGCAAATAATTACAGACGTGAACGGCTTGTAAATATTTAGTATTTATTAGAATAAAGATACTCCGACACCATAACACTATATACAATATTTACAATTGAAGTTAACCGTTACAAGAAGGAACTTTCCCTGGTTACCACCACCGCTGGCCCGATAATTAATTACCATCCGCGGTGTGATGCACCAGTACCTTACGCGAGCATACATGCGAGTATGCCGCACCTGCCGTCACGACGTAGCACGCCGGCTTCGATTCCCCGCCTCGGTAGCCTATGCATTACAATGCAACGCCGCGCACAACCCTCACGACGCCCTACCGACGCGCTCCAACCTGAAGAATCAGAAGAATAGAAGAAAGCTCTTGAGTCGGAATCCGCTTTTATACCCTCTGCGCAGGCTGACGGAAGCGCGTCACCCGCAGTGTCTGCCGACGCTTTCCCGCCGGCTTCGGGGTTTCCAAACTTGCACCCACGACACGGCACTCATTCCCAAGCCATTGTACAGCCGGCGTCACTTCCGCCAGCGCTGTCCACATGGCTGATATAGTACGTTTATGCTGGCGACAGATATGACGCCACAGTAGGATTAGGTTAGGAGCTGCTTTTGAAGTAAAATAACCGATAAAATAACTGACTTATTTCAAGCGCAAGGTGTCATTCATGATTCAATGTCAAGGTGCGTCATTCGTGCGTAGAGGAGGGATTATGGTATAAGATATATTTTAGACCGTAGGAGGGATAGATATTTGTGTTATGCGTTCACGTCGCTGAAAGGAATCTAATCACATAGTGAGTCACTCATGGTGTACGAGAAATTTTCTTACCCTGTGGACACGGTGTAAGAAAAATTATCTTAAACTGTGGATCGGCATTCCTTGCAAAAACCACAAACACGATCAAGTCCGATTGACTCTGGACAATTGTGCATCCTCGAACATTACAGCATCTTCTGCGCATGCGCAGAAGATCGATATTGCTGAAGTAGTGTGTGTACGCATTAGGGAGTTTGTGCCACCTCCATCAATTAAAGCACTAACGATCTTTTGTGCATACGCAGTCCAAGTTTTGCATCACTTTAGTGCAACTGCGCATGCGCAGAAGATCGATAGTGCTGACGCTATTGTGTGCACTAATTCCCTTGTGCCAGCCTTCCCGGGAAACAACAGACTACATTTTTTAGTCTGCACATGGGCCAATTCGAAATCGAACTCGAAGTGTTAGTGAGACCCGCTAGGCCCCGCTATTAGGGAGTTTGTGCCACCGAACGTTAAAGCCCTAACGATCTTCTGCGCATACGAAGTTCAAGTTTCGCACCTCTAGTGCATCTGCGCATGCGCAGAAGATCAGTAGTCCTGACGCTATAGCGGGCACAAACGCCCCCTTTTCGCCGGATTTAGCGAGCAACTTATATCGCATGGTAATCGATCATTCGACCATTTTAGGGAGTTAAGTCATCTGATATTATACGCGCACTTTTCTTGAGTCCTGACATACCTACTCCCACTCCTTTACTAATATTAGTTGAATTCAGAATAAATGATAGCAACAAGTTTTGTTGACAAACTCTGATAACCAGAAGTATTTGCTCCTGCCTAATAGAAAATAGTTTGCATCGAAAAACGAACTACCAGAATTTATATAATGGTCCTGTCTATAAAATAATCAACTCCCCACTCCCCTCGTATCCAGCGAAATGAGGGCTCAAGAAAACGTGCGTTGATAATATTACCAATTGACTCCCACCTGACTGACTCGGAAGTCTACGAATCCACCACAACCTTAGCGTCTACGGGGCGTGGGACTCACCTGTAATAAGGATAAATTACTTGCTCGTACAATTTTAAAGGTATTATGATTAGGTAAATTAAAAACAAAAATTGTTAAAACTAACTGCTGGAGTTCCAGAATGGCACACATTTTCTCAACTAATTAGTTTGCTACTTGGGTTTTTATTTCTTGACGCGCGATGCCTTGTCTTCACGATAGAATATTTCATGGTATTTCGCATCTTTCTCGGTCGTGCCGCTAGATGTTGCATGATCGTCAGCACTGCTCGATACGGTCGCGATCATGCGGCATCTAGCGGCATGACCGAAAAAAACGCGAAATGTCGTGATATATTCCATTGTAAAGAGCAGGCATCGCGCGCCAAGAAATAAAAACCCAAGTATATTCTCTTAAGTCAAGGCTAACTTTCTGGGTATGCCCAGCTTCTTCCCAGGTGACGCCTGAGAGACTTATCAGGGCGTCTCGCGAGTGTGTGTCTGCGAAGTGTGCGAGTGCGAACGCTTTTATGGTTGCCACGTGTCCACTATTTGAGCGGACAGTCCGCTTTTTCACATTATGTTCCTATTTTATTCACAAAATAGTGGACACATTATTTATTCAAAAGCTTTATGATTAAATGGTACGTAATATAAAGTTTTACAGTCTAATTGCATTTTGGGGGAATTGCAACAGGGGAATTGCATTTTGTCTTTTTTTCCATTAGAAAGGGGGGTTTCAAACCCCGAACGTCGTGGCTCCCAGAGGCGTGTGTGTGTGTATATATATATATATATATATATATATATATATATATATATATATATATATATATATATAAATTTTCATTAAAACTGAGCTCCACCTTGGCTTCATTGTTGCTGAGAATTGCCGTGTGACGCAGGGCGAGGCCGAGAAAGTCAGGATAGCGACACTCGAAAGGGAGTGACAGAGAGACGGACAGAACGAGATAAAGTGACACAAACACGGAGAGAGAGAGAGAGAGAGAGAGAGAGAGAGAGAGACAGAGAGCGACAAGATACAGACAGACACAAACAGAGAGGCAGGCAGAGGCAGACAAAGATAGAGGCAGATAGAGACGGTCATAGACAGAGGCAGATAGAGACAGAGAAGTGGAGAGAAAACCAAACACATACACACAGGCAGAAAGAGAGAGAGCGAGAGAGAGAGAGACACAAGAGGCAGACAGAGAGACACACCGGAAGAGAGAGAGACAAACACATAGACAGAGAGAGACAGACGGAAAGACAGCCAGAGTCGCGGAGAGAGAAACACAGAGAGAGAGAGAGAGAGAGAGAGAGAAAGAGAGAGAGACGGGCAGACAGACAGACAGAGGCTGGCAGACGCGGAGAGAGAAAAAGAGAGAGAGACAGAAAGAGATCCAGAGACGGAGACAGAGAAAGGCGAAAAGACAGAGAGATACAGAGACGGAAAGAGAGAGGCGGGAGAGGCGGGGAGAGAGAGAGAGAGTGACGGAGAGAAAAAAGTTTGAAAACCCCTGAGTTAGAATGAGACAAAGATCGCATATGCATTGAACTCGATTCACCGAAATAGTTATGTATCTAGGGCGTTAAGTAGATGGTTTTGATCCGAGGGCGACTTCCAAACCTGAAGGCCTCCGACCCGAGGAGTTGGAAGTCGCCTCAGGGGCAAAAACATCTAGAAACGCCCATGGTGCATACAAAACTTTTTCGTTTACGTTTCGTTCTCGTTGTTCGAATGATTTGTTCGCACAAAATTAAAGAATATTGTAAAGTTCCTGTGGAAATTCTCGCAGAAGCTAACAAAGCTACGGACAGTTTTTCCGGTAAAATATCTAGAAATCTATTAAAATTATTATGATGTATTTGAGAGTTATTTGGATTATAACGTGTGAATTGCGCTGATGAATAAGTGCTTTTAGGTTATTTGCTTCTATCGCCAAAAGTTATTTAGAATATTTCATAACTTCAAAAAATAACATTTCGAGGATGTTAGCCGATGTCCCTTGCACATCTTATTATTACTAGTAGTACTGTTGCTCAAGAAGCACATACTATATATATATTTAAAAAAAGTGATAAGAGTGAAATGTGTGACTCATGGCAATTATAAATTCACAAGAACATTATAAAATTACAATTTTCATATCAACGAAGTAAAATATGGTGTATAATGAGATATTTTACTTATTGCTGAGCGTTATGCCATTTATTTAACTTTAATAAATCGAATTCATAAAACTGTATGTATTGTGTTGGTAGTAGGGCGGGCCATAGAGTATGCAAAAAGCCCTCGGGCCTAAAGAATCAGAAAGGCCCGAAGGGTATTGACAATACCGTTACCTGTTTTGTTTCAGGTCCGTAAACACACAGCAATGACCTGTAAAAAATAATAGTTATTTTCATATTAACTGTGTTAACGATTCTTTCACGGCAGAAACTGTAGGTCGAGGAAAAAATCTCAATCGAGACCATGAAAGGAAACGGAAACTTCACACACGGAATTCGAGCATTTTTGTACAATTGCATAAAAATATAATACACAACGTTTTAACACGCGTGCGCGAAACGCGTTTTTTCATGCTTGTTTTCCGTGTGCGAAACAGATAATTTTGTGGGCAACATCTTTTAAACGATTCTCAACTGTCTTTCGACTTGACGAAGGTTTGATTTTTATATACAAATAATAGTGTTACGACACTGACTGGAATTCAGTTACTTTTGTACAAGTAAGGTATTTCTGAAAATTGGATGTTTAATTTATATTCCTTTACTTGACGCATTGCATTTCGTCACGGTATGTTAAAAAAAAGTATACGCAACACGAGCGCGAGGTCATTCCCGCACTCGTCTCTTTGTCGTCCGAGCGACATGCGTGACTCATGCGTGAATTATCTGTTTCGCGCCCTTGTTGCGTAAACTACTGTTTTTCACGGCACAAGATAGTGGTTTGGTAACAATATTTTTTAATGTATATTAAAAAATGACGAATTCACGTACGCTAGCGATTGCTAGCGATGCACAGCAATTGCGTTTTTATGCAGTTGTAGAAAATATATAATTTATTTGAAATTTGTTGAATTATTTCTCTACTTCCCCCTTCCCTCTCCCCCCAACGGCTTGTCCACTATATTTTGGAAGAAGACCTGGCAACCCTAAACGCCCTCGACTCTCTAGACTCCCTATTTGCAGACTTGGGGAGTTTCGAAGTTGTAGGTTTGTAAGGACGACACCTTTCCGCTTTCACCAGAGGAGCTAGAAAAGGGCGAGGGGTAGATTGCTTGCTCGAGGGCTGTGGAGGAGTGATCTATGGATCCTATTGTCAGGTGTAGGTAGGTGGTGATTTTGGAGTGGTTCGGAGGTAATTTTGGAGTGGTGTAAGGATTTGTTTTGGGACGTTTGGTTAGGGATGTTACAATTTAGTATTGGGAAAGATGTCTTTTTGTATGTCTGTCGTGTGGTTCATGTGTAGTTTCAGTTCTGTAATTTTTCAACTTGGTGGAGGAGGGAGTCTAAGGATCTCGAGGGAATTTTTTTTTCCTGAAAAATTCTTAGAAAAGAGATAAGAATTTGTACATGGAATGAAGGTAATCAAACATAGGGTTAGTTACAAACATTGAACTGTTTTTATCTGAGATCTGGGATGTGTTTGGGAAAGATAGGATATTGTGTTGGGATCTTAATCAGAAGTAGATGAAGATAGGTGTTTGGAAGACTGGATGGTTGATTCTATCTTCTATTTTGTTTAGGATACATTTTTGAAGATTTGCCGGTGACGGAGATAACGCTGATGGGACGATTGTGGGAGAAAAGTGCTATGTGATATGTAGTGTTTTGAGATCATGGTGATGGAGGTATTTTTATGAATCGAGATAGTACAATGATTGGAGAGAAGAATCGAATCGAAAATTAAAGTGGGGTATTCGATTGCGTTCTTAGAGCCGTGTTTTAGGAAATCAGGACCAGTGCTGGCCGGTGGGTTACGAATTATACTTCGGTTTTTACAAAGTGGCGCATCAGGGCCTGTCTCACGTAATTTTGCGTCTTTCTCGGTCGTGATAATCGCGACCGTATCAAGCAGTGTGATGTGTCTAACGACACGACCGAGTATGACGCGAAATACTGTGAGATATTCCATCGTGAAGACAGATCCTGACGCGCCACGTTATGAAAACCGACGTATAGGAGGGGACGTAGGAGAGGGAGTACGTACGAACTATCATATACATTATTTTACTTCTTCACAATATTTCTTGAACGAGAAAAATTATGACATGTAGAGTACAAACGATTTGCACTATCGGGGTTATTATCATTGTATAAGACAACTTTTACGTTGATAACAAAAGATGGTGCTCACGTGAAAATTGAAGAAATTTTAAGAAATATTTCCAGTAAACAAACCAATTATTTATGAAATCAGATGAATGGGTCGGTATTCTTAACTTAATTAATAGCCGGGGACTCTGACAAAAAACCCTAATATTAGGAGCACGCTGCCCCCACCCAACTTCCAGTCCCCCTCCCACACACACACATACACACACTCTTCTTCAAGTTTCCATTTCTTCGCATGCACCAGCCACGGACGGACTCTTGAGAGTCCACGATGCTATCCATTCCAAAAACGTGTATCTTTCGCATAATCGGGCACTAAATTCGTCCTCAAAAATTGCGCTGGTGACATGCATAAATTAACCAAGTCGATTTATTGCCAGGTGAAGACTTTTTGCAGATTAGTACAAGGAGAGTTGGCTCAACTGATGTGACTGCAGTGCCTCTGACCGGGAGGTCCTAGGTTTGAGTCTCGACAGTGGCAAGATTTTCGACAATAGCTTGTCAGGTAGGTCGAATTCAGTCACTGTCTGGAGGAGAATTCTAGAGGCTGGCTGCTCTGATCGGTAGCTGTCCGTGGTTCCTCCGATTAACACCACGGGAATGCCGGTGCAGTACAATAACAAACGGGCCAAGGACCGCGCGCGAACTTTCCTTCCTCACCCCTTTCACACACTACCACGAACATGCACTACACTACCACTCATGCCGGGAGGCCGATCTGGAGCTTGGAGCATGTCCCGGCTGGGGCGGTGCCCCGCTAGTGGCGGATACCTGGTTGGGGAAAACGCCGACAGTATGTCGGCGTCGGATCTCGTTATCCAGCGAGGGAAGATCACCGCCACCGCCCGTGAAAAAACATACACTACACTTACGGAACTAATTACCTGAGTAGTTGACGCGTCCAGAATTACTAACAACCAACCTACTAAACGAGGTTGATTTTTCAGAGGCTGCCTCCCTAGAGTTCTTAATAAACAGCCGCCACTGTTCAGGATGGATTTTGTTGTATCTGGGATGATTTGAAGGAGGAAATTGCTTTTGTCATGTGGGAATGAGTGGTGGTCCATTTAGTCTGTTGGTCGAGTGGTTGTGGTAGGGTGTGAAGGTACGGAAGTATTGCAGAATTAGGCAAGCGGGAATGTATGGAGATAAATCTAGAGGTATGGGAGGACAGCGAAACAAATTCAACTACTACTTTTCCTGGTGTCCGCGAACTAAACTGCTGTGTCCCTTTATGTCCTATCCTAGGGATGAGGCGCTCTCCTCATCTTGCTCGTAAAATACACAGGCCACTTGTTCAGAGACATGGGTAAGATTTTCTAAGCATCAGTCTCAATATGAGTCTTGTAAAGTGAAGACTGATAGAATTTGTACTGTGAATCGTAAGTACACTGTGCAGCATGAGTGGCGGTCACCGTGCAAGATACATGTTTCAATTCATATAACCTTTCAGATAACGATTCAAAGAAGAGAAAATATTTAAACGAAACAGCCGCGATTTACTAGTGAGGTTTCATTTGGAGGAATCATTAGATTTGCGAATTTGTGATTCGTGTCGGAAAATTATTTACTTGGTTAAAATACATGGTTAAAGTGAGCAATACAACAATAAAAGAAAATTAAAAATATTTGCCTCCATGAAGATTTTGGAGTGTATGCAGAATGACATTTTTTGCGACGTCACATGGTAAAATACCATGCGATGTCATTGGAGGAACTCCTGAGAGTTGCCACTCGAGCCAGTCTACAACCAGATCAAGATCCAATTACAGCGTCGGAGAAACTATTTGATTAGACAGAAATAAGTATTTCTAATATATCCTTTGTTTTTTTTCTTTAGTTACCCAAAAGCGTTATTGAAAATGCGAATTTTAAACCTCTTTTTCACAGAAATCTTTTGAGTTTTTGAAAAGCTCCAAACTTTTTGTATGCATAGTGTTAAATGCACTGTTTAATATGACATAAAGTTGATTTTGGGATGTTCTTTTGTTTTTTCAAAAAGTACACAAATTTATTTTTTGAAGTAAAGCTCAGGCCGTTAATAAGTACATTTCCAACAATTTATAAACACTATTGCTTTTCTGAGTTAAGGTGCTATAAATGACGTCCAATGAAGCTTTTCAAAAACTCAAACATTTTCCATTAAAACCGCTTTAAATTTCGCATTTAAAAGTTTTTAAAAACGACTCCATTATTTTCAATGAAAATCGCCTTTTATAGTGATGTTTTACTGTTCTGTAATATTCTTAAAGTAATATTTCGGTTCTACTATTAGGAAACCGAAAAATTGAGAAAAGTTTAAAAAATACTAGATTTACAAACATGACCTTTTGAATTACTGATTTTTACCTACTTTCTGAACAGTTAATAAAGTTCAAAGTTTTATTAAAGTTTACATAAATATTGAAGAAGTTATCATATTTGTTTTTTAAAAAGATTTAAAATAGCCGGCAGGTTGTCGGGAAAATTCCAAAATATCCGAATGTTTCCGGCCGAAGCTGGAAATAGCCAGCAGGTGGAAATTCATTCAAATGATCTAACGCACCTATAAGTGTTCTTACTATTCTTAGTTATTTATATTTGAATAAATATACCTGCAATAATCATAGGGAGCTATACTTAGCTTTTGTTTTACACAAGAAATATTTTACAAAATAATCGAAAACACCAACAACCCCACCCCAAACTTTTGATTTTATTTAGTCAACAAACAGTAAAAACTGTATTTGACTGATGGGGAGAAGATTGTCTGCGCACGTTTCCTTGAGCTTCAGAATCCCTTCCCAACATTTTAATTATAAATAGCTGAAAGATGAATAAAAGTATAAAAATAAAACAACCAAATAAATTATTAAAAACGTAAAAAATCGCTAGATAAGCAACATTTGAAAAACTAGATATTTTCTTTCCCGAGTTATAGGAAACATTTGGGTAATTCCATGTGAAATAAGCCGAAAAAAGCATGACCCATTCCGATTGGTCTAAAAGTTGTTTGAATGGTTCATTGTGATGTAGAAAAAGCTAGAAGCCTCATATTTAGTGCATATGTTTGATCTGTGACATTGTTTTATATTTATTTAAAATTAGCCAAATTTCCGAGCAATTTGGAAGAGCTTTAGAAAAATTGAATTTTTAAATGAAAATCCATTCTAATATCAACAAGAATGTTTCTCCTAGTAGTACATAGTTCAAAAATTTTTTTTTTATTGCGTTAAAGCTTGCATAATTCGCATTCTAGACCAAAGTTTTACTCCCGAACTCAAAAGTGCATTTTTTTTCAAAAATAAATTTCCAAAATACGTATCCTTCGATTTTCGAGCTTTTTTGTCTGAAAAATTCTAGACACTCTATATTTTCATTCCTCAAAAAATCAGCGTGTGATTGTAGAAATTTCAAAAGTTTCGGATGTTTAAAGTCAAATTTTTTTTTCAAATAATTCATTTTTTAAATGTTGTGCATATTTTCATAGATTATTATTACAATCTACATTTCTCAATCAACCTTTATGGATAATTAGTTATTATAACAATATTTCTGATCATACATTCTGCAAAGATTACGTTAACTCTATATGATATTTCATACCAAGTCGGACATTTTTTCCATAACAATTTTTAAGCCTAAATAATTTATTTCTGATTCATCGGTACCTCAAACTCAAAAAATAAATGATAACATGCCTTGTTTGACAAAATTGTTTTTTCTTTATTCTAAAAGTCAATTAAGAATTATAAAAAATATTTGAGTTATTTTTTCGTAATAAAATTGACTTTGTGTTTCAATTCCCGGTGGACTTTCTTCTTTTTGCTGATCTAAAAAATAAAGAATTAAAACATAATAACTTACAAATACAAGTTAGAGTAATTAATTTATTCAATTTATTTATATATTTTTGCACCTTGTGAGTGTTGGTGAATTCTCTCTATACTGAGATTTCTGGTTGTAGTTCTCAAGTACGTTTATAATTTTCGAAAATGTGGAAAACGAAGTGGCCTTCATCACATCTCCGTTGGGTTCAAGAGTGAAAGAATGATGATTTCTAATCCCATGAATAGAAGGGGCATGTTTGAATCTTTTATTTTGTTCCTGCGCTTCGATCTTTATTTCTTGTTTAGAGGCATAACTGAAATTAATTCCAGTTATGTTCTCTTTAGTCCAGTTATATAGTTGTTCAGGTATTTGAATTTGATTCTCGTAAGGTGATTGTACGCTATATCGCATTGCTAATCGTTTAAGAGTGCCCCCTAATCAATCACTGGGTCCCTTTCCGTGCGCTGTCGCAAAGAAATGCCACTCTGCCGAAATTCCAAAATCTTTCTCATGAAGTGCCAAATTAAGAATGTTATATCTGTTTTTATATTGAGCCGTGGCACCATCAGACATGTAAACTATTTTATCCAAAAATGGAATTTCGGGTTTTAAAAACTGTATTAATAGTTTTTGGAAGTAATGGACTGCCGTGGTATTGTGGGTTAATTCGTCCGAGATTATCACAAAATTTAGGGGCTTGACAGGTTCACTTTCACTCGGTCGGTAATAGCAAGCGAAAGGGTGAATCGTCGCTTGAGTATAACTCCAATGGACGTTTTGGATACTGTCTTGCAATATAAAGGCATAGTTTTCGGAAAAATCGGCAATAGCAATTACTTCTCCAACACGAATTTCTTCTTTTGATTTTCTAAAAAATTCTGATTGTTGTTTAGCAATAAAGTGATGAGGAGATAGATCTTGCAATTTTTCCAAAAATATTTCAATGAAAGAATCTGCAGGTCTTGCAATTGTTTCCAAAGAACAACGATCTACTTGTATCCATTGTTTACATGTTATTGTATCCATCAAATTTTCCTCGAATCAAAATTTGTTAAAACTTCTTGTAGTACAATAGTTCCTGGACACTTTTGACATATCATTAAATGGCAAACTTCAGTTGGTGAAATGCATTTGATTTGTAAAAAATCTGTATATGTACTCAATTGTGTATCACGAAACTCCAGAGAGGATATTTTTGCACCCAATAACATGAGTTTGAAATTTTGATGTTGAGTACATACACACACTGTATGAGTGCCTGATGCACCGGCTAAAACACATTCCTTAGGTCGCAGTTCAGCGAATTTTGAAAACGAAATTTTCGTATCAGTATATTTCTCTTTGAAATAGATAAAAATTTCTTTTAAATTGCCCAAAAGCAGTCGTTTTTGTTTGTGCTCACGTTTGCCACTTACATAAACACTCACGTAATCCTTCTTTCCAGGTAACTGTCGACTGAATTCTAAGTCCAAATAGAATGAAGTGACTTGATCAATCGCTTCTTGTGACATAGTTCGTCCTTTTTTCGACGCAGGTCGAAAAAATACAGAGGATACCTTCTTTTTTCACTAATTCGATGGTTTTAGCAGCCAAATGTTTTGACACTAAAAACTTTTACTATTTTTGATGAATTCCAGGACGCAGGGAATAGTGACAAAATCAAAACTTTTTCAGCATTAGAACACGTTGTTTGTAAGTTTTCCTTCAGTTGCAAAATCATCTCATATCCATCTGTTTCATAATCCATAGCATCATTAAAATCTGAAAAATATAATTTAATTAAATAGTTTGCTCTTCTCCATGATAAATTTATTTTGGATTATTTCAAATACCTTCAATTTGTTTGCCGCTTTTGTCATTGGGAACAATTTGTTGAAAAGCACTTGCATAACAAGTTTTTATTTCCTTAATTTTCTTCAATCTATAATTCATACTATCCAAGTCCCTTTTCTTTACTGTACTTAAATTCATAATTTCTAATGCATCATTGACTTTTTCAAGAGTGATTTCTACAGGAGTACCAAATACGCTTGGCGAGGTATCACTTTCAGATCTGACAATCCAGATGTTTGACTGATCATAGCGTCCAAATGTTCGTCATTTGTTGCATGTTCAATTGTTTGCAAATTAACATCGTCATTATCAGTCACATAATTTTGCTTACCATTTAAAGCTTTTATACGTGTGCAAATTTTATTACCTTCTAACACACTTGGATGGAATGAATGATGTAGTTGCTCAAAACCTATTGAAATCGAGCGTAAAGATCCCGTGACTGGACGTTCATGAATATTGAGGGGATCACATGTTTTTGTTTCTGGTTATAGAATGTCAAGAAATATTTTTCATGGTTGCTGCACAAAAGATCCACCTCAGTTCCACTTCGTTTAGAAAGGAGGTACAATTCTCTTTCAGAAAACGTGTGCTTTTCTTTGAAATCCTCTGAACATTTACAAATTAAATGCTGTAATGAACATTGACGGACTGCCGCCATAGTTTCTTAATACTTAAAAAACTTGTGCCGTGAATGAATTACAATCTAAAATATAAATATCACATTAATTAATTGTAAGCATACAATTTTTATATTTGTTACATATTGAATGAAAACTTTTGTTTATGTGGTTTGTGAAAGGTAGTATCCATTTGTTTAATTCACTTTTTTTATTTAGTACCTAAGAATTTTTAAGTGTTTTGTTGTCGACAAATTGTGGCGATAAGCTTTTTGCCGTTTAAGATATAATAATAACCTAAACTAGGTTTCGTACCTTTAGAAACTGATTCTCTGGAGCCAATTAATAGTCAACTGCTTTTCTTAATTACGTTCTAGTCACTTCAAATTAGTTTCTGTATACAAATATTGAACAAGTATTGTTCAAAATAGCCAGAAGCAACTGCATTGTTATGCAAAACAGTCGAATACTTCAAGCCCGGTGAACCGTGTTTACGTTTGTCATGAATTCAAACTCGCATTCAATAATCCGTATTGTCATTAAACACATCGGTAAGGTTAGGAAATGTGTCGATCTATATTATCGACATATCGATGTTATAGATCGATTACATTTCATATACTTTTGTGTTAATTTTCATATACCTCACGTGTTTATAGATAGAATTAACGTAATCTTTGCGGAATGTATGATCAGAAATATTGTTACAATAACTAATTATCCATAAAGGTTGATTAACAAATGTAGATTGTAATAATAATCTATGAAAATATGCACAACATTTAAAAAATGAATTATTTGAAAAAAAAATTGACTTTAAACATCCGAAACTTTTGAAATTTCTACAATCACACGCTGATTTTTTGAGGAATGAAAATATAGAGTGTCTAGAATTTTTCAGACAAAAAAACTCGAAAATCGAAGGATACGTATTTTGGAAATTTATTTTTGAAAAAAATGCACTTTTGAGTTCGGGAGTAAAACTTTGGTCTAGAATGCGAATTATGCAAGCTTTAACGCAATAAAAAAATTTTTGAACTATGTACTACTAGGAGAAACATTCTTGTTGATATTAGAATGGATTTTCATTTAAAAATTCAATTTTTCTAAAGCCCTTCCAAATTGCTCGGAAATTTGGCTAATTTTAAATAAATATAAAACAATGTCACAGATCAAACATATGCTCTAAATATGAGGCTTCTAGCTTTTTCTACATCACATTGAACCATTCAAACAACTTTTAGACCAATCGGAATGGGTCATACTTTTTTCGGCTTATTTCGCATGGAATTACCCATTTGCATTGGTAAACGAACTGCAGATTTGATTTTTCTGCTTTGCTTACAAAATACAATATAGTAACTCACCCCCAGCTCTACTCCTACCACTACAAGCAAAAGGAGAGCTGTACAAAACGTAGGCATAGTGAAGCTATATTTATCCCCAGAAGCAAAACAAGGGGCCATCTCAGCATTTGCTCAATAGATCAGGGAAACTGGACAAAAATCTGATCGACATGGGGGTCATTGACTATGAAACTGAAGTTTACAGGCATATTATTTCTTTTAATTATTCAATGCAAATGTAAACTAATGCATTATACACTGAAGAAGAAAAAAAACTGGTAAACCAGCCTAATATCGCTTAGGGACCTCGCGCGCACGCAGAAGTGCAGCAACACGAAGTGGCATTGACTCGTCTAATATCTGAAGTAGTGCTGGAGGTAACTGACACCATGAATTCTTCAGGGCTGTCCATGTACACATGAGAGTGCGAGGGGGTGGAAATCTCTTCTGAACAGCCATCCTAGGTATGCTCAATAATGTTATTGCCTGGGTTTTGGTGGCCAGTGGGAGTGTTTAAATTCAGAAGTGTTCCTGGAGCCAATATGTAGCAATTCTGAACGTGCAGTCTGTCTCATTGCCCTGCTGGAATTGCCCAAGTCTGTCTGGATGCACCATGGAAATGAATGGGTGCAGGTGGTCAGACAGGATGCTTACGTACGTGTCACCTGTCAGAGTCGTATCTAGACGTATAAGGTATCCCGTATCACTCCAACTGCACACGTCCCATACCATCACACAGCCTCCACCAGCTTGAACATTCCCCTGTTGATATGCAGGGTCCATGGATTCATGAAGTTGTCTCCATACTCGTATACGTCTATTCGCTCAAAACAATGTGAGTCGTCAGAACAGGCAGTGTTTCCAGTCATTACCAGCCCAATGTCGGTGTTATCAGGTGGTTCTTCAGTGTACATCATTGTTTTGTTAAAATAAACATTATTTTTCTTTTTGATGATCAGTATAGTTTCTAGTAGTATAGAAACAGTAATTTTGTAGAAAAGAATTTACTTTTAACTTCAATTTGTGTACTGATTTTAATTGTTTAATGTCACTTTAGTATTCTTATTTGCATTATTGAAATATTTGTGGGTGAACACATACGTAACCAATAATCAGTTTTTAGTCAAGTTGGTGCAAGCAATTTATGCTCCGCCAAAAGCAAATTATGCATCGGCAACTATGGATAGAAATGAACTCTGCAAACTTTATTTTTTCGAATCCAAACCACAGTCATATCGCCCCGCTGGTTCTCTCAGTTTCATACACATACCAGTAAATCCCTCGTGAGTGACACACACAACCAAACCTGTCTTATAAATTTCTGATAAATAATCTACAATGCAGCTGAACATGATTTGTAATCAGTTGTTAGTGTGTATCTCGTTTTCACGAAGGTAGTAATCTGGAAATTCAAATGTTACCTGTTAAATTTGATTTCAGAATGTTCTATTAACTCCCGTACAAATACCTTACGTTATTGTCAACTAGACACTGTTTTGATTTCCATACACATATCACATGTTCCTTTAGAATTAGTTGGCTTGGAAATGAAGTACCTACTTCTGCATTGAATCATTCTTACGAATCGATGCAGCCAAAAGAGAACAATAAATATTAAATGATATTATTTTTATGTTCATATATTTTTCGCGCGGTTCTGCTTTTGTCAACACACTACAATTTTGCACTCCGTGTCACGAAAAAAAAACAATTTATTAGTGTTTTCATACTGTTAGGGTTAATATGTTCGACTTTTCTGCACAATATATCACTTTAAAACAGGAGTGATTTTTTTCCTCCAAAATTTATTTTTTGCTTCATAATTTCCCGATTTTCTCCGGCCATTTTTACTGTTGGGAACGTTCTAGTGGCAATATATTGGCGGCAAGAATAGCAAACCCCGTTCACTTGTTTCTGTTTCACCTTCTTATTATTTAAATTAAAATCAATTGTTGCAAGATTGTTTTGAAGAAAAAACTGAAATTACTATTAAAAAAATATTAAATATTTTTCATAGCGCTTATTTCTTTAGAATTGCTTCAATTAAGAAAATCGTGAAATGAGCGCCAAATTCGTTAAGTGAGCGCCAACACCTGCCTTGATTTCGACACACCTGTCGTGTGATTGGCAACCGTCAATCAGTGTAGGATCAGAGAATGGAAGGAGCAGGTTCATGGGAGAACCTATGTTAATACTTATGCTTTTTTTACTCTGATATCTTCTGGATAAACTGACAAATAATTGCTGGAGATGGCAACAATACATCAGAAAGAACATTTTACTACATTCTTTAACAATTATTACCAATGGACTTAACGAAGGTAAACTTAACAAAGGTAAATGTGAACAAAAAATGTTCTTTGTTAGTGTACGTTTTCTTTTTCTTAATGTCCACACATTTGTTTCCCGGTGATGTGTGATTGAACGCAACGAACATGTTGCATTGTTGAACCATTGTGATGCTTTAAAATTATTTCATATTGTTAACTCGAATTTACATGGATACTTATATTATAATGTGGTTGGTTATTTGTATTTCTATATTTTCATATATTTTTGCTTGTGGAAGTTGAATATGATTGTACTAATAACTATACCCTGTTTACTTATTCGAACACACATTTTGAGATTTTAAATTTGTTGCTAACGTCTTTGTTTTACTCTATACGATTTGAAATGTCTTCTAGTAATTGGACGTACTTAATACGTTGACCCTGCAGTTACAGTAATTTTTATGATGTTACAATTTGAATTTCCAAATATCAATTTGAATTCACCAACCACCTGTCTTTATTTGAGGTTGTGATTGCGTGATTGTACATGTTCTGTTTTTAATTGTTGAACTTGTGAATGAGAAGTGAAGTGGCAGGTGCATTTTGGATTGGATATTTCCTGCCTTAGAAAAAATCAAACTCACTGTACATATGGTATATATAGAAAAACGTTATCGTTGACAAATTGGAATATTACTTATTACGTCTTTATCATCATCATGCATCACCTGTTTTCTGATTAAGAATGCTGTACGGATACTGTGAGAAGTATTATTTTTGATTCTATGAAGTATTTCTTTTCTTTACGTTGTATTCCTATAGGTCTACTTCAGCGGGAGAACTGGCATTACAATCCGGTACCCTTACAATTCAATTTCGTTTTATGCGGCACTCTTGGCTCTCCTTGTGTGGAAAACCTCATTGGTTTAATTCAAACACCACTTTACTTGAACATTGCATTACTACGTTATTACACATATTACATTGTACTTTCATTGATACATTTTCCAAGTACTCGTAGGTACCGTACCTATTTCTATTTAAATTGCTAATAATTTAAGTACTTCACTATAAACGATTGTACGATTTTACTTATATAATTATTTACGTATGATGGAGGGAGAATTGTAATGCTGCTACCCAAAACGGCCATTTTTCGACAGAACTGTAATTTAATTTTGAATACTGAAAGAATGTTTTATGGATTTGTCTAGTTAGTAATTAGCGTTTCCGAACTTTTTCATTGAGAATTCGAAATTCTTAAGACGTTTTGATTAACGTTGTGGATGTAGAGGAGACTGCATCAATTAAGGATTTTTTTTCAAACTTTCCTTCACTTACGAAAATATTGCAAGTAAATAATCTTAATACTTAATTGACATGGTCTGTAGGATTCTAGACAGCCAATATTAAAACTCAACAATATTTTTTGAAATTAATTAATATTTATTTTAAATAGACTTACCAATAAATACATAGCAATATTTTGAAAGAACATGATCTTTCATCCTCAGGCTTGTAGGCCATATACATCATGGACTATAAAAACAAGGAATTTAACAAAATTATAAAAAACATGAATGATGCACAAAAAAGAATGATATATATAAAAGTATCAAATTCAAATACATTTGGTAACAGCCTAAAATAAGATAAATTTCAAAAAACAATAAGATATTTATATATAAAAAAAAGGTTTGAGGTTTCTTACTGCATCATTAATTTTAGTTGTACACTTCAATATAAGTGAAACACAAAGAAACATCTGCATTTGTGATAACTACTTTGCAAAGCTCAGTGTGTGAAGGAATCAGTGCTTTATGGTTCCTTGCAAATATGATTATAGATAAATGCTTTTAATCAGGTAAGTTAACTTTATCAAAAGCAAAATTATTATTTTATTATTGTGATTTTATTAAAGTACTTTATGAAGAAACACAGAAGAAACAAGGTGGAGAGGGGTGCGACACACACTGTTGGTACAATTGGAACAACAGTCTAAACAGTCTAATACAATAATGTAAAATCATTTTTAGTAATTATTTCTTCTGGTTTAGTAAAATTTTATAACTTTATGGCCTGATACTTTTTATTGGATAAATTCAAGCTGTCTTTATACTGAAAGAAACATTCTGCCATTTTTTATTTAATTATGTGATTATTTTCTTTTATTTCTTGTCTTAAAATATTTAAGACACAAGCACAATGGTTGATGTTACCATTGAGAGGACAGACTACAATCTATTTGTTTAACTATATAAATTCCTTTTTAGTGGATATTGATACATTTTTAGTTATTCATTTTCTTCATTTATAACATTATAATATTTTGTACTGTAGGACTAAGGCTGGTGGTTCCTCACAGGGCTCAGCCTGGTTATTTTAACATAAGATGAGACTATTTTGTGTTATTTTTCAATCTAGATTAGTAATATTTAATGTTTTAATTGAAGAATATTATACTATAGGTCTGAGGCTGATGAAACCTTCAAATACTCAACCTCATTACTTTAAGATATTTAAAAAGGATAATTATAATAATTCTTTGTTTTAGTTTAGCAATTAATAGTTTATCATTAACACGTTTCAGACGATAGGTGTCAGGCTGTTGAAACCATTGAGGGCTCAGTCTGAATTAATTCATATAAATTAATTAAAAAATTTGGTAGTTGTTTGCTATTCTTTTGTAATCGGTAATTTTTACATAACGTAATTTCATGGTACATGTTGGCTAGTGAAACCTTGGAGGGCACAGTTTAGAATTTTTTGTTTTCTAATGTATTTTCCAGTTTTTGTATTAACTTTAGTAACATATAAATTTTATTACGCAGAATATTCTATTATAATATGGGGCATGGACTGTTTAACATATTTGGTGAGATAAGATTTTTTCTTAATGTGTCCTGTAGCTTAGTAAATTATTTGTTTAAAATGTACTGTTATTATGCATTAGATATCCGGCTGTTGACACCTTCCAGGGCTCAGTCTGAAGAACTTAGATATTTAATCAGAAACATTTGTAAATTTTGTCTTAGTATTGTATTATTTAATGAATACTTACGTTTTCTATCTTAGGCCTCAGGCTAGTGAAACCTATAAGGACTCAGTCAGACAGACTGTCCTCACTCCAGTGTATAAAGTAATTGTCAATATTTTGCCTTTGTTCAATATAGCATATTAATGCTTAGATATTATCATCATAGAAGTAGGACTGGTGAGACCTAGTGACACATATTCACTAATTTGTTAATTCAACTTGGTAATAAAATTAATTATCAGGTAATTATTTGTTACATTTATGAAAGGTAAATAATTATATTAGAGAGAATACTGTTCTTGGTTAGGTCACAGGTTGTTGGTACCTCACAGGGCTCAGTCTGGTTTATTTAACATACAACCAGAGATAATTTACTGTTATTTTTCAATTTAGATTCGTATTTTTAAAGTTGTAAATTAAGATAGGTATACATACAACTAAGAGAGAATTACTGTTTTAGGTAAGGACTCAGGCTTCTGGTACCTCAATCGGCTCAGTCTGGTTCATTTAACATACAACGTGAGATAATTAATTTTAATTTTCAATTTAGATTAGTATTTTTAATATTGTAATTTAAGATAGGAATCTATATATATACATAAGTTAGAGAGAAATACTGTTTTAGGAAAGGACTCAGGCTGTTGAAACCTTCCAGGGCTCAGTCTGAAGAAGTTAGATATTTAATGAGAAACAACTGTAAATTTTGTTTCAGCTTAGTATTAATTAATGAATCCTTACAACATTTTCTACATTAGGCAACAGGCTGGTGAAACCTATAACGACTCAGTCTGACTTTCTTCACTCCAGTGTTTAATGTAATTATTAATATTTTACCTTTCTTCAATATAGCATATTAATACTTAGATATTTTCATCATAGAAGTAGGACTGGTGAGACCTACTTGCACCTTTGTTAGTTCAACTTAGTAATTAAATTAATTATCAAGTAATTATTTGTTACTTTTATTAAAGGTAATCTAGTATATTAGAGAGAATAACTGTTCTAGGTTAGGTCACAGGCTGTTGGTACCTCTCAGAGCTCAGTCTGTTTTTTTTAACATACAACGTGAGATAATTTAGTGTTAATTTTCAATTTAGATTCGTATTTTTAATGTTCTAATTTAAAATAGGAATCTATATATACATAAGTTAGAGAGAAATACTGTTTTAGGTAAGGACTCAGGCTGTTGAAACCTTCCAGGGCGCAGTCTGGTTTATTTAACATACAACGTGAGATAATTAATTTTAATTTTCAATTTACATTAGTATTTTTAATGTTGTAATTTAAGATAGGTATATATATAAGTTAGAGAGAAATACTGCTTTAGGTAAGGACTCAGGCTCTTGAAACCTTCCAGGGCTCAGTCTGAAGAAGTTAGATCTTTAATGAGAAACAACTGTAAATTTTGTTTCAGCTTAGTATTAATTAATGAATCCTTAAAACATTTTCTACGTTAGGCATCAGGCTGTTGAAACCTATAAGGACTCAGTCTGACTTTCTTCACTCCAGTGTTTAATGTTATTATTAATATTTTCCCTTTGTTCAATATAGAATATTGATTCTTAGATATTTTCATCATCTAAGTATGACTGGTGAGACCTACTTGCACGTATTCGCTAATTTGTTAGTTCAACTTAGTAATTAAATTAATTATCAAGTAATTATTTGTTACTTTTATTAAAGGTAATCTAGTATATTAGAGAGAATAACTGTTCTAGATTAGGTAACAGGCTGTTGGTACCTCTCAGGGCTCAGTCTGTTTTTTTTAACATACAACGTGAGATAATTTAGTGTTAATTTTCAATTTAGATTAGTATTTTTAATGTTCTAATTTAAGATACGAATCTATATATACATAAGTTAGAAAGAAATACAGTTTTAGGTAAGGACTCAGGCTGTTGAAACCTTCCAGGGCTCAGTCTGGTTTATTTAACATACAACGTGAGATAATTAATTTTAATTTTCAATTTAGATTAGTATTTTTAATATTGTAAATTAAGATAGGAATCTATATATATATATACATAAGTTAGAGAGAAATACTGTTTTAGGTAAGGACTCAGGCTGTTGAAACCTTCCAGGGCACAGTCTGAAGAATTTAGATATTTAATGAGAAACAACTGTAAATTTTGTTTCAGCTTAGTATTAATTAATGAATCCTTACAACATTTTCTACATTAGGCAACAGGCTGGTGAAACCTATAAGGACTCAGTCTGACTTTCTTCACTCCAGTGTATAATGTAATTATTAATATTTTCCCTTTCATCAATATAGCATATTAATACTTAGATATTTTCATCATAGAAGTAGGACTGGTAGGACCTACTTGTACGTATTCGCTAATTTGTTAGTTCAACTTAGTAATTAAATTACATATCAAGTAATTATTTGTTACTTTTATCAAAGGTATTCTAGTATATTAGAGAGAATAACTGTTCTAGGTAAGGTCACAGGCTGTTGGTACCTCTCAGGGCTCAGTCTGGTTTTTTTAACATACAACGTGAGATAATTTAGTATTAATTATTAATTTAGATTAGTATTTTTAATGTTCTAATTTAAGATAGGTATCTATATATACATAAGTTAGAGAGAAATACTGTTTTAGGTAAGGACTCAGGCTACTGAAACCTTCCAGAGCTCTGTCTGAAGAAGTTAGATCTTTAATCCGAAACAACTGTAAATTTTGTTTCAGCTTAGTATTAATTAATGAATCCTTACAACATTTTCTACGTTAGGCAACAGGCTGGTGAAACCTATAAGGACTCAGTCTGACTTTCTTCACTCCAGTGTATAAAGTAATTATTAATATTTTCCCTTTGTTCAATATAGCATATTAATACTTAGATATTTTCATCATAGAAGTAGGACTGGTGAGACCTACTTGTACGTATTCGCTAATTTGTTAGTTCAACTTAGTAATTAAATTAAATATCAAGTAATTATTTGTTACTTTTATTAAAGATAATCTAGTATAATAGAGAGAATAACTGTTCTAGGTTAGGTCACAGGCTGTTGGTACCTCTCAGGGCTCAGTCTGGTTTTTTTAACATACAATGTGAGATAATTTAGTGTTAATTTTCAATTTAGATTAGTATTTTTAATGTTCTAATTTAAAATAGGAATCTATATATACGTAAGTTAGAGAGAAATACTGTTTTAGGTAAGGACTCAGGCTGTTGAAACCTTCCAGGGCTCAGTCTGAAGAAGTTAGATCTTTAATGAGAAACAACTGTAAATTTTGTTTCAGCTTAGTATTAATTAATGAATCCTTACAACATTTTCTACGTTAGGCGTCAGTCTGTTGAAACCTATAAGGACTCAGTCTGACTTTCTTTTCTCCTGTGTATAATGTGATTATTAAAATTTTCCCTTTGTTCAATATAGCATATTAATACTTAGATATTTTCATCATCGAAGTAGGACTGGTGAGACCTACTTGCACGTGTTCGCTAATTTTTAGTTCAACTTTGTAATTAAATTAATTATCAAGTAATTATTTGTTACTTTTATTAAAGGTAATTTAGTATATTAGAGAAAAAAACTGTTCTAGGTTAGGTCACAAGCTGTTGGTACCTCTCAGGGCTCAGTCTGGTTTTGAGATAATTTAGTGTTAACGTGAGATAATTTAGTGTTAATTTTAAATTTAGATTAGTATTTTTAATGTTCTAATTTAAGATAGAAATCTATATATACATAAGTTAGAGAGAAATACCGTTTTAGGTAAGGACTCAGGCTGTTGAAACCTTCCAGGGCTCAGTCTGAAGAAGTTAGATCTTTAATCCGAAACAACTGTAAATTTTGTTTCAGCTTAGTATTAATTAATGTATCCTTAAAACATTTTCTACGTTAGGCATCAGGCTGTTGAAACCTACAAGGACTCAGTCTGACTTTCTTCACTCCAGTGTTTAATGTTATTATTCATATTTTCCCTTTGTTCAATATAGAATATTGATACTTAGATATTTTCATCATCTAAGTATGACTGGTGATACCTACTTGCACGTATTCGCTAATTTTTTAGTTCAACTTAGTAATTAAATTAATTATCAAGTAATTATTTGTTACTTTTATTAAAGGAAATCTAGTATATTAGAGAGAATAACTGTTCTAGATTAGGTCACAGGCTGTTGGTACCTCTCAGGGCTCAGTCTGTTTTTTTTAACATACAACGTGAGATAATTTAGTGTTAATTTTCAATTTAGATTAATATTTTTAATGTTCTAATTTAAGATACGAATCTATATATACATAAGTTAGAAAGAAATACAGTTTTAGGTAAGGACTCAGGCTGTTGAAACCTTCCAGGGCTCAGTCTGGTTTATTTAACATACATCGTGAGATAATTTTAATTTTCAATTTAGATTAGTATTTTTAATATTGTAATTTAAGATAGGAATCTATATATACATAAGTTAGAGAGAAATACTGTTTTAGGTAAGGACTCAGGCTGTTGAAACCTTGCAGGCCTCAGTCTGAAAAAGTTAGATATTTAATGAGAAACAACTGTGAATTTTGTTTTAGCTTAGTATTAATTAATGAATCCTTACAACATTTTCTACGTTAGGCCTAAGGCGGGTGAAATCTATAAGGACTCAGTCTGACTTTCTTCACTCCAGTGTATAAAGTAATTATTAATATTTTCCCTTTGTTCAATATAGCATTAATAGTTAGATTATAGCATTAATACTTTTATACATTATTTTTTTTTATACATTATAGCATTAATACTTAGATACTTTCATCATTGAAGTAGGACTGGTGAGACCTACTGGCACGTATTCGCTAATTTGTTAGTTCAACTTAGTAATTAAATTAATTATCAAGTAATTATTTGTTACTATTATTACAGGTAATCTAGTATATTAGAGAGAATAACTGTTCTTGGTTAGGTCACAGGCTGTTGGTACCTCTCAGGGCTCAGTCTGCTTTTTTAACATACATGTGATAATTTAGAGTTAATTTTTAATGTAGATTAGTATTTTTAATGTTATAATTTAAGATAGGAATTTATATATACATAAGTTAGAGAGAAATACGGTTTTAGAAAAGGACTCAGGCTGTTGAAACTTTCCAGGGCTCAGTCTGGTTTATTTAACATACAACGTGAGATAATTAATTTTAATTTTCAATTTAGATTAGTATTTTTAATGTTGTAATTTAAGATAGGTATATATATATATATAAGTTAGAGAGAAATACTGCTTTAGGTAAGGACTCAGGCTGTTGACACCTTCCAGGGCTCAGTCTGAAGAAGTTAGATATTTAATGAGAAACAACTGTAAATTTTGTTTTAGCTTAGTATTAATTAATGAATCCTTAGAACATTTTCTACGTTAGGTGTCAGACTGCTGAAACCTATAAGGACTCAGTCTGACTTTCTTCCCTCCAGTGTATGATGTAATTATTAATATTTTCCCTTTGTTCAATATAGCATATTAATACTTAGATATTTTCATCATCGAAGTAGGAATGGTGAGACCTACTTGCACCTTTGTTAGTTCAACCTAGTAATTAAATTATTTATCAAGTAATTATTTGTTACTTTTATTAAAAGTAATCTAGTATATTAGAGAGAATAAATGTACTTGGTTAGGTCACATTCTGTTGGTACCTCTCAGCGCACGGTCTGTTTTTTTTAAAATACGTGAGATAATTAATTTTAATTTTTAATTTAGATTAGTATTTTTAATGTTGTAATTTAAGATAAGTATATATATAAGTTAGAGAGAAATAATGCTTTAGGTAAGGACTCAGGCTGTTGAAACCTTCCAGGGCTCAGTCTGGTTTATTTAATATACATCGTGAGATAATTAATTTTAATTTTCAATTTAGATTAGTATTTTTAATGTTGTAATTTAAGATAGGTATATATATAAGTTAGAGAGAAATACTGCTTTAGGTAAGGACCCAGGCTGTTGAAACCTTCCAGGGCTCAGTCTGAAGAAGTTAGATCTTAAATGAGAAACAACTGTTAATTTGTTTTAGCTTAGTATTAATGGACTGCTTGGTCTTTGGAGGGCATAGTCTCCAATTTTTTTAGTTCAATAAAGTAAATTAAATCTTAGCTATTATTTTATATTATTCTTTAGTAATACAGAAATTATATTAGACTGGGTAAGATGATTTATTAGGATGGTTTCTATACAATTGATGATGGTGGGGATGGTCTAATTGCTAGTGCGTTAATTCATCAGAATAGTTTTTTTTTTATTCTTTTCTTCAGTTATGTTATGAATTGAATTGTTTTCAAATTGGTTGTCAGTATAGTAGGTTTATCATTGAACATGTGGTTTTTACTTGTGCAAGGTTTGCTCGAAACACTCTTCAGAGCCATAGGCCTACTGGGGAAGGAGGGCTCTTTAAATTTATTCTCCTAACGAGTGTGATGCCGCACCGCAAGGTCACTGGGAAGACGGCATGAGATGCTGATAGGTAAGCTGTTTATGTACTTTTGGCTGTTGTAGCCAACTACAATTCTACAAAAGTATAATTAAAAAAATGCCAAATGTAAATGATCATACTTTCCATGTTTTTTAATCCAGAAATGAAATTTCCCCTGTAAAAAAGGAGAAGGGTCTTCTTTCAATGGTTTAGATACACATTCCCACTTATGTAGTTATTAGAAACAATTTCCCTTATCACCTGCTCTGTAATAAAAAGAAATCATGTTTTTTATTTTAAAGAAAAACAACAGTTGTTTCATTGCTTGTTATGGACTTCATTTCATCAAGATTGATTAAATTTATTGAATGTACAGACGATTTACTTAGAAGTGAATAGAATTCACCAAAATATGCAGTTTTTTCAAGTTTTGCCTTTTTATCTTACGCGAATCTTTCTCTAGATATTATTCGCAAGGAATTGAAATTCTGTAACACCTAATACGTGCATTGTATGCGGTGATGAAAAACAAAATCTAGACCAGGAAACATCGTAGAATTAACCTAGTAGTGTACAGTTTCTTATTATTTACTACACAGAATTAATTGTATTATTTGCAAATGGGTAAATGTTCCGTAAGAGGGAGCTCTACCTCTTGGAGGATGCCCTTTCATAAGCTCCCCGAAAATTAATAGATGTGTAAACGTTGTTGAAAAAGATTTAATTGGTAAATTATGTATGAAATATAAAAGTTAATAAAATTGTATGTACTAATAAAATTAAATCGAATATGCACACTTTGATACAATTGGGGAAACAGAACCTCACTTCTATAGAGATATTTTTTATAGTAGAAAATTTACAATCTACGTAATAAATGGGTATCTGTAGACCATTAAATAATTTCTTGGTTACATATAACAATTTTTAATGAATTTTTAACGTGAATACATAGATGAAAAACATGAAAAAATTGTATAAATGTCTCATTATTTCGTAAATTCATGTTAGTAATAGGAAACAAAAATGAAAAATTGGTCCAGTTTTCTTACTGTTGGAATGTAGGTACCGGCCCAATTATTTGATGTCAATTTGTTTAAATTAAAATCTTCACTTATCTTACATCCTGACCTTGGAACACCATTTTGGATTTCTTCATGAAATGTATCCACAGAGAAACAACAAAAAAGACAAGAAAACAACAAAGAAAGTTAAATAGACTCTACAAAGGGCTGGAATTTATTAAGAGACAACGAAGATTCCTAAAGGCTCCTCCGAAACACAAACCATTGGGACAGAGTGATACAGGAAATGCAGGAAGCTTCTAGAATATTAATATTATTCTTATGATACTTGTCAGCTTAAACATGAACATGCCTCGTATCCTGCATTTTTTACAAAAATGTATCTTTTATGAAATGAAAATTTGTGGAAGATATAACAATTTCAATTTGGCCTGTTTCCCCAAATTTTTAGGCAATCTTCTTTTGGGTTGGGAATATTCTTAACTTTAAAATAAAACATTGGTATAGATTTCTTCTATTTAGGCTGCAATACAAGATTTTTCATTTTCTATAGCTATTTGATTGGTTATTGCACATCATGACTATGTCCACAAAGTCCATACACAAACTATCCTCATTGAAAGCTACAAATGGGCAGAACAATACTGAATTGTTTTGGATGACTGAATTTTGACAGTATATGTAGTAAAATTGGATTAGATTTTTACTGTAACTATCAATAATATTATTACAGGATTTATTGTTCAGATAATTCATTTACCAATTCAAATTTGGCTACATTTAATTAAAAATCATCAAAAACATTAACCTCTTGTAGTACTGAAGTACGTGAAATATCCAAAATAGTATTTTACCTAATTAAAAAAATTTAATATTTTTAAATTTTCAAAATAAACTTTATATTCAGAGTATATTATTTATTACACAGTTCTATTATTACACATTTCAAAACAATTTTTTTTAATTGTTCACATTCAAAATTGTTTTATTTATTAATAGAATTCCAGTGCTTGTTAGGCAGGTTTTTGTAAACAAGGCAATTATTAATAGATATATATGTTGCTGAAATAATATATTTGTCTACAATATCATCAAGACTAGCAGCACTTGCAGCTTCAAAGGAAAAAAAGATTTCACTGGCACACTTTCTGATAAGATTTTCTTGTAATGTTCTTTGAGAAGACATGAGGGCTGGGCTTGTAAGAAACACTGTTGATACAATTCCATCTTCTAATGTTGGTGAAGTCAAATTCTTTTATATTGTGCCAGTTATCTCCTCAAAACATGCGATAACCCGAATATCACCTCCACAATGGAAATGTAACTCGTACACCTAAGCAAATTAAATTAATTACATTTCATCATACACTAATGAGAGTGTACCTATTCTAGAAATTCAAACAATAATGAATTATGTATATTTGAAAATGAGACATTTTAAATACCTGGGCATTGCAAACCATAGATATACAATGGATATATTACAAAACATGTCCAATACCATACGAAATGATCTGTTAGAAATAATGTAATTACAATACTTTTAAACAAATAGAATAGAATAAATGACAAATGTACTTAGGTTAGGTTAGGTTATACTACATGGATTTATGGATGAATTATAAATACCTTCACTGCTGGTAGGGGGAATATCCTAGCAATGTAGCATCATAATATTTGTCTAACACCAGTCTTCTAAATACCATCATCCAAAATGCCGAAAACAATGGGTAGATTCGGAGTTGAGGGTGACACTGTTCCTTGGGATCCAGTTCACTAGAGGGAAATCGACTCACTGAACTGAATCCTTGTTTACTATTCCCGTGTTGTAATGTTCACCATTTTATCGCAATAATTATGATTTCTATTTAACACTCACATGCAACTTCCCTCTCGACGCAAATCATAAATAAATCCTGAATTCATACCTTCCATCTCGGTAGACACAAAACTATTAAAAGACAACTTGAAATGAAAAAAAAAAAAAAAAAAAAAAAAAATTGCAAATCCATGCCAACAAAGTCTTTAGAATTTTACAATTCATAAATTGAAGTAAATAATTTTGTCATAGTAACAACTAAATGTGTTATTAGGAGGCTGTTTAATTCGTAAATCAAGTCTATATTTGTAATCAATTTCAACCAGCAAGCTAAAATCTTATTTTGTGCTTCGAAAGTGTTGTGAAGTGTAATTTTGGATGTGAATTGAAATTTATAATGTGTCGTCCTGAAGAAAAAAATGTTTCGTAATAGCAAAATGTATAGCTTCATATGGCATTGATTCATAGTCATATTGTGTATATATTTGTGCTTTGACTTAAGAAAATTAATCAATGCCAGCAAAATTATTCTCTAGTGATTGAAGCAACGAGTTAGAGATACATAGAGAGGCAAACAGCCTTATTTCAGCGCTCCTAGCGTGATATTCGTGAAATATGGCCGCCATGTTTTAAGGTGTCAGAGTGTTTTGAACTGTATTTTTTCTACTTGCTACTGGATTACCTTTCTTCGGTGAGTTTAGTTGCTTAATTGTCCTCGAGTACGAAACCATAGGTCCTTTTTTAACTTAATTTTGATCTGTGGCATCTGTCATGGATGGAAAGCCAGGATTTACTGAAGAAAGTTTCGTGAAGTTAAAGCAAGAAGTTCAGGCAAGTTCTGAAGTCATCATTGCTTCTCTTATGTTTGATGAAATGGCCATTAAAAAAAGATATAGTGTGGGATGGCAAGAACATATGTGGGTATGTTGATTTAGGTCAGGGATCTATGGAAAGCGATGAATGTCCAGTAGTTTCAGAAGCCCTTGTATTTATGGTGACAGCATTGAATAGGAGTTGGAAAATACCTGTGGGGTAGTGCCTTATAAATGGTTTGTCTGTTGCTATTAAAAAAAATCTAATTGAGCAGTACCTTAGAAAATTGCATGAGACAGGTATATGTATTGTTGGTGTAGTGTGTGATGGCACAGCGACCAACAGAGCAGCAATGAATCAACTGGGTATCAGTGCTGAGAAATTACAATCTTGGTTTTGGCATCCAGCTGATAAAACTCAAAACAATTTCTATATTTTTGATGTTGCTCACATGCTGAAGTTAACGCGCAATCTTCTGGAAGAGAAAAAAATTCTTATTGATGGTACTGTAGAAAATTTCTGTGAAATTAAGTGGGAGTATTTTGAAAAGCTGGCAAATGTTCAAGAAAAAGAAGGGTTGCATGCTGCAAATAAATTAAGAAGGCAGCATCTACTATACGAAACTCAGAAAATGAAAGTTGGTTTAGCAGCTCAGACTCTCATTCTGTCAGTGGCTAAAGCAATGTTGTTTTGTAAAAATATTGTGATGAATGAATTTCAGGGTTGTGAAAGTACAGTGAAATTCATAAAAACAATTGATTTAATATTTGACTTACTAAATAGTTGTCATCCAATGGGTAAAGGGACAAAGGCTTCCATTTCTATGAGAAACAAAGCTACAGTGTGCAGTCAAATTGATGAGTGCATTGCTTACTTACAAAATTTAAAATTTGCTGATGGCTCATCTGTGTGGACATCATCCAGAAAGATGCCATTGTATGGATTTGTCAATGACCTGCTAAGTATAAAAGGTATTGCAGAAAATTATGTGTGGGGAGATAAGCCAAAGCTTAAATATCTGTTAACTCGCAGGTTTAGCCAAGACCATTTGGAATTATTTTTTAGTTCTTTACGAACAAGAGGTGGTCACAGAAATAATCCCAATGCTGTACAATTCCAAGCAGCATATAAAAAATGTTTAATTGCACGGGTCATTCCATCTGATAATGGCAATTGCACATTTTTTGACAGTGAAATGCTTACTCAGGAGGATCAGACTTCTGAAAATGTAAGCACTTGCATACAAGTAGATGACCACGACTATTGCAATCCAGGATATCAGACACTCAGTCTTTATGTTGAAAATGTTGTCGAATATATTGCAGGGAGTATAGTGCATGGCATTTCAAAAAAAAATTAAATGTGCTGAATGTTTGGATGCTCTGTTTCAAAACAAAAGGGAGAGCAAATCAGAGTTAATTGCATTGAAAGATGTCAATAATTCCCTTGTGAATCCTTCACAGGGAGTGGTAAAACTCTGTAAGATTGCTGAACAAGTTTTCAGAAGAAATGAAGTAATCTTAGAAAGAAATAAGAAGAACAGAGTGCTAAAATTTCAGACTGAAGTGATGTCAATGTTATCGGATTGCTCATTATTTGATTGTGATCATATGTTTACAGCAACGGGGGCAGATGAAAATCTCATTTTGCATCTCTTGTAAAATTAATTTTGAAGGATTATTTTACATGCAGAATTAATTATGTTTGTAGAAAGAGATCTGCAGAGATAAAAGGAAAGAATGTGAGACAGATGTTTAAAAAATTAATTTTATTTAAAGGTCAATAAAAGTACCCTAATGTAGACCAATGGAAAACTTGTGTATTTTCATTCTGAACATACTTTACCTTACTTACTATAATGGTTATCTTTTATTAGACCTTTTTTTAATAATATCCTGTAATTTTTTTTGTGAAACCTTTCCATGTAAATATTTCCCCAATTACAATTTTTATTTCAGTGAGAAGCGTAGTTTCCAGTGTGTTAATTGCTACAGCACAAATTCCTCCAATCAAATAGGAACCTGAAATTATTCATTAAAAATGTAGAGAAATTAAATTAATGAGTGTTCACTTTTTTTTCACTTGTGCATGACCATTGAGTTTTGAACGTCCTTAGTTTATGATATAATTATATTTTATTCTAATCGATTTATAAATTCAATTTTGTTTACGTTTAATTTTGAAAATAAAATAATTTAATTAACAAATTAAATTATATTCAATTTCAATGAACGCACGGTGCAAGATTGTACTCGTCAGTACTTTGCATGCGAAGAAAGTTTGAAATCCCGCGCAAAGGTTGACACCTTAAAACATGGCGGACAGTGACTCTACTATTTCAAAGATGGCGGTGCTATTGCCACTCTATGATCTCTAACTCGTTGGATTGAAGTGATCCGCGCAAATATAATTTTGTGAATCACGAGAAATAGTGAACCGAATCAGTGACCCAAAGGAGCCGTGCCACCCTAAACTTCGGATTAACCAAACAAAGTTTTCGACATGGCAAATAAATATCGCGAAACAATCCCCTCTACTTAAAAGGCATGACATTCTACATACTAACAAAATGTTGGAATATTTGGATAAAAAAGAGCACTTGCCTGCACGTAAACGAAAAACAAACACCGCCTACATTGCCAGCTTTTCAAATTCCATGACGTCACACATTTAGTTCGGCTCACAGCCTGCTGTAGATGGCGCAGAAATCATTATCCCGTTTTGACCGCCAAGATTCACACATTTGGCTCAAACTCACTGCTCCCGCTACAGAATAAGGTTGGCAAACTGTACCACACCAAATACGATTCATTCCCGATGACCGATGCGCGTCAGAGGATACCATTAAGAAATATTATCCGCACGTTTTCTTGAGCCCCGGAATATCTATCCCGGACTATTTTTCAAATATTGCTAATCTTGCGATTTTAAAATTTTATTTTTTATTTATGTTACACTTTTACTCATCTTTCAACTATTTATAGTTAAAATGACGGGAAGGGATTCTGGAACTCAAGAAAACGTGCGCAGATAATCTTCTCCTCCCTACGCCACATACAGTTTTTACTGTTTTTTTGACTGAATAAATCTAAATCTACCCCCACTCCTTTCCCAACATTAGTTAAATTAAGAATAAAGTATAGCAACGATCTAATCCACAGCTTTAAGGCTAAATGCACCGAAAAATACTTGTAGGAAAATTCAATAGATCGCAGCACTATCACAGGGGAATTTACTTTACTGATAACGTCTGAACCAATGATCCGATTTTTGATCTGTAAACGACATTTGACGCCTTTTTAAAATAGAATTTACGCTACGATAACCTTTTTCCAAAAATCTAGCAAAAACGCGAATTTGAAATTAGTTCTCTAACTTCAGAGAACAAATTAAAAAATGTGGGCTTATAGCACGATGGCGACATGCTTCCTGAATCAAACGCCGTGACAATCATGCAAATCGGACGAATAGGAGCGTCGTAATGAGAAATTTACGAAAACACCTCCCTCTCCCTTCCCCTTCTGCGCCATTGCGTCATCCACCCGACTGTTGTGGGCCCTCTGTCGGCGAGGCGGCACGGCCAGGCCAGGCGGCGTGTACCAGCCTCGGCAGAGCAGGAGGGACTTGCGGGATTCGCAAGCCAGACAGTCGGTTTATGCGTTCGTCACTTTGCATCTCAATCTATTTTTCCACATATATCAAACTAGAGATGCTATACTACTATCTTTTTCACATAGTTCGGTCTTCCTTCGAATACCATCTTAAAATTGTTTGAGGCATTACTCAAAATATCGTGTCTGATTTGGAACTGTTTTTTTAAATGAACTAATTCTGTAAATATCACTATTATTCCATCTTCTCACATCTTATTTTAGATATATTTTACTACTAAGGTCCTCTGTTATCATTCCACCTTGCTCTATGATGTTCCGTTGTCAAATACCGGAAAGAATTAGCGTAGTATAAGCACGAGCTCTTTTATCTACTCGATTTTTGATCTCAAAACTACGTTTATCTGCTTTAAAGAGTTCATCTGGTGAATATCTAAATAATATAAAATGATTTGGAACTGTTTTATTAAAAAAATGAACTAATTGTGTAAGTATCAGCATTATTCCATCTCCCCACATCTTATTTTAGATACATTTTACTTCTAAGGTCATATGTTATCACTCCACCTTGCTCTAAGATCATCCGTTGTCAAATACCGGAAAAAATGAGCGGAGTATACGCACGAGCTCTTTTATCCACTCGACTTTTCATCTCAAAATGACGTTTATATGCTTCAAAGAGTTCATCTGGTGAATCTCTTTTCCCAAGTAAAATAGCCGAAGCTAATTTCAAAAATGGTTTCGTACTTTTGGACAAATTAAAAAAAAAGCATGATCTTGGCTGTCCGGGTGACGTCGCGTCGAAGGCTGTGTTGCCGTCGTTTTGACCATCATGTTGTAGTCTTCCTCAGGGCCTTATACCAGCCCTGAGGAAGACCACGACAAGATCGTCGAAACGTCGGCAACACAATCTTCGACGCGGCGTCACCCGGACAACCAAGATCATGCACATGACTGCCGCGGAAGCCTACGACTACAAATTTAAAAAAAGGTGGTAAAATTGCGGGCTGGCGAGCTGCATCCTGACTCCAATGCATCGAAATAAAGTAGTAGTATGAATCATGTCTTATCCCAGTTTACTTGGTAAGTTATTTTGATATAAACTAAATATGTTATATTTGTATAATTTTGAAAGGAATAAATAATTCCTGGTGAGTCGTTTCATAGAGACTACGTAAATGAATAAAAGGTAATGATGCAATTGGATAACTCCTAGATGTTTGCTTGCATTTGGAGCGTGTTTTCCCTTACATTTTCTTTGTTTTATAAAAAGTGGATTTTCTAGAAAAAAATTATCTGTAGAAATTGCAGTATGCAAAACCAGTTAACGTGACTTTTTCGTGACATATCGACCACAATGATATAAATAATATGGAACATTCAAACGAGTTTAAAAACGAAGGAAATCTTTTTCTGTGAGTATGATCTTAGGATATGCTTTACGCTAACGCTTACGCGACGTAATGTAATCTACACAACTTTTCAGAGGAGATAGAAAATGAGGTTTCTTTCAATGTGAATTGTTTTTGAAAACCTTAAGAAAGTATATGCTTACATCAACAACATTTTTAAAATCTTTGTTGTTGTTTTTTTTTCCTTTTCTGACGGATGACTTTTGCAGATTGACTGAATCACACGGTATTCATGAAATTGTGTTGTTATTTGAACAATCTCGGCTGCCCCCTTTCTTTGATAATGGAGTAATTATAGTGCGTTGCAAATCTGTTGGTCACTCTTTTCTTTTCCACATCACATTGCATAATTGTGTTAGTTTCGCCAAGATTTCTTCCCCTGTATCTTTGAATAGTTCGATTGGAATATTATCTACAGCCGGGGACTTCCCATTTTTTAGTTGTTTTGTCACCCAATTCATTTCTTCGATCTCAGGTTCTTATTCGTAATCATCTATATTTATCCACTACTCTATTTGTAAGTCCTTATCATATAACGTCTTCGTGTATTCTTCCCATCTTTTCGTGATCTCTTCTTTTGTTGTATTTATTTTGTCGTTCTCGTTCTTAACATTCGCCATTGTTGGTTTACGCTCCGTGGTCATACTTCGGATGACCTGGAAAATTTATTAAGATCTCCATTTGTTGTTATGTTCTTCCACTTCTTCGCTTTTTTCTTGAATAAACTTTTCTTTATCTTGCCTTGGTCTGAGCTGAAATCCCCGTAGAGTTTTCTGACTTTCGTCTGGTCATTTGCTTTCTTTGCAGAGAAATACGCCAAGTATCCATAGGCAAGAATTAAAACATCATACGAGAATAAGGAAAACAAATAAGCAATAAGTGGATGTCATCAATGTGGAATTTTTTATCTTCACAATATGGTCTTTTCTTACGAGAGTACTCAAGGCTGCCCCGCCGGCTTCAAATCCTTCTTTTTTAATTGATATCACAGTTTGAATAGATTCTTCAGTATAGTTTATCGCTTGCTGCTAATTGCTGTTATGCAGCGTGTGATGAAGAACGCCCGAATTTTTTTCTTCGTCACATTTCTTAATAACGAGACGTATAATTTCCCTAGCTTAATTTTGTATTGTTTGGCCTTAACTACGAACAGAAGCCATACCGTTCCACCAAAAGTCACAAACCAAATTGTAATGAATACGCTATACACTTGTGCTACGAACAGGAAGCAAACAACATGTTACTGATTGAGTTCATGTCTTCTCAGAACAAGAAACATTCTATATCAGATGAAGTGATATTGAACTTCATACAATGTTGTAAAAGCAGTTGTACTATTTCCTCGACTGCTCGCGTAGGCGGCAAATTGCAAAACACGTCAATATGCCGAATACTTACACTGTAGGTCTTCGGAGAATTCTTTAGTTCAACCTCGTATGTACGACAAATAACAGTAATATTTAAATATGTGGTTTACTAAAGTTTTTTAGAAATATATTTATTTGTGCAATGTAATTGAATTTCCCTCACTATTCAAGGGAGATTATAGTCAAATTGCCGCCTTGCGAAAGATGAGGCGTCAAAAATCGTTACACTAGTGTGAACACTTTTCAGGTTTTCAACGTCAAAAGTAATTTGTTGAGACCGCAAAGTGTAAAATTGGCGTTTAGATGGTACTATCTCAGTTACTAAAAACTTCTATTTATAGAGGAGTATACTGCACTGTAATTGAAGTAGAAAATGGTTAATGAACTGCATCACTCTTCAGTGCAAGAAGCTGCAGAGACAAACACTCATTTTTCATAATTTACTGTTTTCATGTCACAAACATTATGTACAAACTTTTAGAATTACGTTGGTCAGTCACAAAAGCTTTGTGTTATCTCTTTTTATCTGCCTTTTAGTCTGTATAACAGAGATTCTGAAAGTATTGCATGTCTGTCCTAGCGACTTCGATCTCACAGTCACACCTTGATTTCGGTGCTTTTGAATAAATGTGCATAGAAATAATAATAATAATAATAATAATAATAATAATAATAATAATAATAAATTAACTGTAGATAACTGCGGCTACTTGCATAAAAAGAACCAAGAAATTCAAAATTATAATTTACTTTTAGTTTACGATATAAAACTTTCCCCAATGTTACCAGTAATTGCAGCTCGCGTCATGAAAATTTCAGTCTCCTCCTCATCGCTTCGCCTCTCCCTGAAGCGGTGCCGTGGGAGACGCCAGATTTGTGCAGGACCTGCGGTCGCTTCCGATGACATACGAGGGTCTCTGTGTTATCGCCTTCCGCTTACGATGTTAAGAGAGGTGTCACAGCAGGAGCGGATCCAGCCGATTATTTTGCGGGAGGTGTATATTTTTGGATACATATATTTATGTAAATAATAAATGTATTTATTATTACATTTTATATTATTTAGATATTCACCAGATGAACTCTTTAAAGCAGATAAACGTAGTTTTGAGATCAAAAATCGAGTGGATAAAAGAGCTCGTGCAGTCTTTACCTGACTGCAGTCTTTAGCAGTTAACAAGCCCGGAATCACTAATCAATCAATGACTTATAGCTGATGCAGCAAAAGCGAGTAGTGAACTGACCTGGGTGCGGTTTAAGAGTGCCTCGAGGTCGGGGCGTCCGTCCCCGCCGCGCAGGTGCTCGCGGAAGGTCTCCGCCAGGATGAGCAGCTGTAGTGCGCGGGCAGCTGCGCCAGCGCGAGCGACGCCAGGCGCACCACCACGCCAGCCTGCAGCAGCGCCACCAGCACCAGACAGCCCAGCAGGCAGCCCCCGGCCAGCAGCCAATTAAAAAAAATTGTTAATTGAAAGGAGGCACAGAAGTAATGTACACTTCCCCCATTGTCATGGACTGCACACACCTACCATAAAAACTCAAACAATGTTAAGTCCATAAAATATACAATAACAAAAGTTTTCTTACAACATATATTCAAATTGATTTTTAATATTTTGATGTATTGAATAACAGGTGATCTTTCACATTAAATTGAGAAACAAAGGGAATGAAAAATATTAGAAAATATAATTTCAATAGTGACAACCAAATCTAAACTATTTCCTTGTTCTAACATTTTGTTCAAATTTTCTGTTCTGAAGAAGCAAATTAACAGTATTGCCTCACATTTAAAAAAGATCTTGTGACTTCAAGTATTAGGCACACAATTGTATTTTGACAAGTTTATCCTAAATACATTTTCCTAAAGATGTGATTGTAGTGAATGTATTCTGAATCATTTTCTCATTTTATAATTTACTCATTCAAAACAAAAATTTTAAAAAAAGACTTGATTTCTCAAAATTTATCATTGTGGCGAACAGTTCTCTATCATAGCCTGAACCATAAAACTTTATGTTGTACGTTCACTAATCATTTTTACTTAAAAGTTAATGTTATTTGTGCCAAAAAAGTGAAAAACATATAATAAACAAAACAAAATGCCTAAAATTTCTAAATTACACAAAATATGCTTCATATGTAAAAAGTTCTCTTTTTGAGACTAGTATTTTACTCTAGGACATATTTCAAGATTCTGAGAGAGATTGGCTACAAAAAATATACAATTACAAGAAAGTTTGCAGTTTTACAAATAACAATTATATACCAAATGTGTATATACATTTCTAAACTTGAAGAAAAGATGAATACATCTTAGTCTGTACATTGTCACCATGTTTAAGTATTGACTAATACTAGCAATGTCTAGCAAAGCAAGGTTTGAAAAATTATATTCTTTAACACTGTTCAAATTTTAAAATACATACCTTACCAACATTCACTAAGAAATGTTGCCTTTATCAAATATATGAAATTACTGATTGATTTTTGACAGAAACAGATCAGAAATTAAGATCTGATGCAAGTAGGAAGAGCGAAAAAATAAATCCTGCAACATTTGAAAACTATAAACGAATAACTTCCTTTAAAAAAGGACTTGAATAATTGATTCTCTTAACATACTTCCCTAGATTAGCAAACAATGCTATTATTTTATGTTTAAATATGAAAATAAAGGGTTAAAGTAGGGAAAACTATACAACCTCAGAAGCTTGGGGCAGGGAGAGGGGTCTCTTTAAGGCTAAATGCACCGAAAAATACTTGTAGGAAAATTCAATAGATCGCAGCACTATCACGGGAATTTACTTTACTGATAACGTCTGAACCAATGGTTCGATTTTCGATTTGTAAACGTCATTTGACGCCTTTTTGAAATAGAATTTACGCTTCGATGACATTTTTCCAAAAATCTACCAATACGCGAATTTGAAATTAGTTCTCAAACTTCCGAGAACAAATTTAAAAATGTGGCCTTATAGCGCGATGGCGACATGCTTCCTGAATCCAACGCCGTGACAATCATGCAAATCGGACGAATAGGAGCGTCGTAAAGTGAAATTTACGAAAACATCGCCCCCCCACTTCCTCTTCTGCGCCGTTGCGTCACCCACCCGCCCGTTGTGGGCCCCCTGTCAGCGCGGTGGCACGGCCAGGCCCGTCGCTTAAAGCGGTGCTAGGTCAAAGATTAATTTTTAGCTCTGAAAATAATTCAGCAATTAAAAAATAACAGTATCCTTTTTCAGCTTTATGGGTACTGGCCTGCGATGACGCAGTTATGCTCGTATTAACAAATAACAGAGTTGACGCCCTTATGATGATCTTCTTCTCCTCTACTCCAAGGATGGGTTCATGACCTGTTCTGGCTTCTACCAATTTCATTTCTATAACGATCTGCCTCTGTGTCTTCTACCTCGCGTTCTACACATAAACGCTTGCTTTAGAATGCGTGTCTGTCCCATGTATCGAAGTCATTCCTCCCTTCACTCCCTGAAGTCAGAAAGATAGTATTTTGCCATTGATTGCTTGAACAATTAATTTTCATCTTATTTCGCGTCGCGCTTCTGGCCTGTAGTCCTATGGCGAGAGAGACAATTCGCATAGTCGAGGCTTGCGAGCACAACGCATGGGTGGACAAATGAACATCAGCACGAAGACTTCATTAGTTATGGAATCCCGCCAAGCGATTTTCGCCGCTAACTTATATACCTCTAGTTCACGTGAGTGCCTCCTGCGCTGGAGAATGGCCGGTGGGCAAACACATTCGTTAATTTGTTTTGGCCATGCACAGCGAATTCCGCTTGCTAGGTGCATTCCGAGACCTGCGCCCAGACTAACGCCCGCACTCGGGCTCTTGAACCGCAACACCTGCACTTGGAGCTTCCCCACCGTTTGTTCTGTGTACATACCGTGTCATTATATAACTATTCAATTATAATAGAACTAAAAATATAGGAATATTTTGTTTCTCTACCAAAATTTCTATGTGTGTTTGTGTGAGAGAGAGAGAGTGTGTGTGTGTTATTTGCCTGTAATAGATCGAAAATGAAAACCAATAATTATTTACGAAATATGTTACGTAATTTCATCCATTACTTTACGAGATCAAATCACACAAAGAGAAATATCTAGATTGTAGGAAGATAAACCATGAAACTCTACAATATACCGATGACGCAGCAATCCTGGGGCCGGCGTGATTATCCCTTCTCCCTTGCACTCGAGCAAGCAGTATATTTTCTGGAACTTTTGGATTTTCTTCATCTAGATCTACCTCTGTTAAACAGGTTATATTATTTTAAAAATATTTATAATGACCAACTGGTCACATGTCATACTTTTCAAGAAGTGCGTATAATGTTTTTCCGTAAATGATATCACTTTGGTCTTTGTATTTGAAATGTTTAAATAATATCCTTTGTGATTTTGATAAAATTAATAAACAGACTGTAAATTATCTTATCTGTAAGGATCAAAATTACATTTGTATGAAAGTTCATAAATATCACGCAATGACGTTTCGGTCATTTAGGAATTTGCCGCACATTTTTCCAACATGTTATCTTCAGATGCAAAAAGCCGAACAGTGAGAACTGTTGGGTTGCTATAAATAATCTAGTGACTACATGATAGTTACCATAGGGTAAAGTGAAGGAGAAACGAAATGAAAGAAAGTTTATAATTCTATCTAAAGATGAAAAAGAATTCGTGCACACACACAGGGAGTGACAGACGGACAGACTGGCGGATGGACGGACTGGCGGATGGACGGACTGACGGATGGACGGACTGGCGGATGGACGGACTGGCGGATGGACGGACTGGCGGATGGACGGACTGGCGGATGGACGGACTGGCGGATGGACGGACTGACTGACTAACTGTCTGACAAAATATTCAAAATAGTCAAAACAGTCACATCGATAGTCATCGATAGATCGACTTGCTAGACGGATCAGTCAGTTGATCGACCCGCTGGGTCGAATTCTCACACGATCGACTTGCTGCGTCGATCCCTCACACGATCGACTCGCTGCGTCGATCCCTCACACGATCGACGTGCTGCGTCCATCCCTCACACGATCGACGTGCTGCGTCCATCCCTCACACGATCGACGTGCTGCGTCCATCCCTCACACGATCGACGTGCTGCGTCCATCCCTCACACGATCGACGTGCTGCGTCCATCCCTCACACGATCGACGTGCTGCGTCCATCCCTCACACGATCGACGTGCTGCGTCCAACCCCCACACGATCGACGTGCTGCGTCCATCCCCCACACGATCGACGTGCTGCGTCCATCCCCCACACGATCGACGTGCTGCGTCCAACACCCACACGATCGACGTGCTGCGTCCATCCCCCACGCGATCGACGTGCTGCGTCCATCCCCCACGCGATCGACGTGCTGCGTCCATCTCCCACGCGATCGACGTGCTGCGTCCATCCCTCACGCGATCGACGTGCTGCGTCCATCCCTCACGCGATCGACGTGCTGCGGCCATCCCTCACGCGATCGACGTGCTGCGTCCATCCCTGACGCGATCGGATTTGCTGCGTCCATTACTCACGCGATCGACGTGCTGCGTCCATCCCTCACGCGATCGACGTGCTGCGTCCATCCCTCACGCGATCGACGTGCTGCGTCCAACCTTCACGCGATCGACGTGCTGCGTCCAACCCTCACGCGATCGACGTGCTGCGTCCATCCCTCACGCGATCGACGTGCTGCGTTCATCCCTCACGCGATCGACGTGCAGCGTCCATCCCTCACGCGATCGACGTGCTGCGTCCATCCCTCACGCGATCGACGTGCTGCGTCCATCCCTCACGCGATCGACGTGCTGCGTCCATCCCTCACACGATCGACGTGCTGCGTCCATCCCTCACACGATCGACGTGCTGCGTCCATCCCTCACACGATCGACGTGCTGCGTCCATCCTTCACACGATCGACGTACTGCGTCCATCCCCCACACGATCGACGTGCTGCGTCCATCCCCCACACGATCGACGTGCTGCGTCCATCCCCCACACGATCGACGTGCTGCGTCCAACCCCCACACGATCGACGTGCTGCGTAAAACCCCCACACGATCGACGTGCTGCGTCCATCCCCCACACGACCGACGTGCTGCGTCCATCCCCCACACGATCGACGTGCTGCGTCCATCCCTCACACGATCGACGTGCTGCGTCCATCCCTCACACGATCGACGTGCTGCGTCCATCCCCCACACGACCGACGTGCTGCGTCCATCCCCCACACGATCGACGTGCTGCGTCCATCCCTCACACGATCGACGTGCTGCGTCCATCCCTCACACGATCGACGTGCTGCGTCCATCCCTCACACGATCGACGTGCTGCGTCCATCCCCCACACGATCGACGTGCTGCGTCCATCCCTCACACGATCGACGTGCTGCGTCCATCCCTCACACGATCGACGTGCTGCGTCCATCCCTCACACGATCGACGTGCTGCGTCCATCCCTCACACGATCGACGTGCTGTGTCCATTCCTCACACGATCGACGAGCTGCGTCCATCCCTCACACGATCGACGTGCTGCGTCCATCCCTCACACGATCGACGTGCTGCGGCCATCCCTCAAACGATCGACGTGCTGCGTCCATCCCCCACACGATCGACGTGCTGCGTCCATCCCTCACACGATCGACGAGCTGCGTCCATCCCTCACACGATCGACGTGCTGCGTCCATCCCTCACACGATCGACGTGCTGCGTCCATCCCTCAAGCGATCGACGTGCTGCGGCCATCCCTCACGCGATCGCCGTGCTGCGTCCATCCCCCACACGATCGACTTGCCGGGTCCATCCCCCACTCGACCGACTTGCCGGGTCCATCCCCCACTCGACCGACTTCCCGGGCCCATCCCCCACTCGATCGACTTGCTTGGTCCTTCCTCCACTCGATCGACTTGCCGGGTCGATCCCTCACTCGATCGACTCGCCGGGTCGATCCCTCACTCGATCGACTCGCCGGGTCGATCCCTCACTCGATCGACTCGCCGGGTCGATCCCTCACTCGATCGACTCGCCGGGTCGATCCCTCACTCGATCGACTCGCCGGGTCGATCCCTCACTCGATCGACTCGCCGGGTCGGTCCCTCACTCGATCGACTCGCCGGGTCGGTCCCTCACTCGATCGACTCGCCGGGTCGGTCCCTCACTCGATCGACTCGCCGGGTCGGTCCCTCACTCGATCGACTCGCCGGGTCGGTCCCTCACTCGATCGACTCGCCGGGTCGGTCCCTCACTCGATCGACTCGCCGGGTCGGTCCCTCACTCGATCGACTCGCCGGGTCGATCCCTCACTCGATCGACTCGCCGGGTCGATCCCTCACTCGATCGACTCGCCGGGTCGATCCCTCACTCGATCGACTCGCCGGGTCGATCCCTCACTCGATCGACTCGCCGGGTCGATCCCTCACTCGATCGACTCGCCGGGTCGATCCCTCACTCGATCGACTCGCCGGGTCGATCCCTCACTCGATCGACTTGCCGGGTCGATCCCTCACTCGATCGACTTGCCGGGTCGATCCCTCACTCGATCGCCTTGCCGGGTCGATCCCTCACTCGATCGCCTTGCCGGGTCGATCCCTCACTCGATCGCCTTGCCGGGTCGATCCCTCACTCGATCGCCTTGCCGGGTCGATCCCTCACTCGATCGACTTGCCGGGTCGATCCCTCACTCGATCGACTTGCCGGGTCGATCCCTCACTCGATCGACTTGCCGGGTCGATCCCTCACTCGATCGACTTGCCGGGTCGATCCCTCACTCGATCGACTTGCCGGGTCGATCCCTCACTCGATCGACTTGCCGGGTCGATCCCTCACTCGATCGACTTGCCGGGTCGATCCCTCACTCGATCGACTTGCCGGGTCGATCCCTCACTCGATCGACTTGCCGGGTCGATCCCTCACTCGATCGACTTGCCGGGTCGATCCCTCACTCGATCGACTTGCCGGGTCGATCCCTCACTCGATCGACTTGCCGGGTCGATCCCTCACTCGATCGACTCGCCGGGTCGATCCCTCACTCGATCGACTCGCCGGGTCGATCCCTCACTCGATCGACTCGCCGGGTCGATCCCTCACTCGATCGACTCGCCGGGTCGATCCCTCACTCGATCGACTCGCCGGGTCGATCCCTCACTCGATCGACTCGCCGGGTCGATCCCTCACTCGATCGACTCGCCGGGTCGATCCCTCACTCGATCGACTCGCCGGGTCGATCCCTCACTCGATCGACTCGCCGGGTCGATCCCTCACTCGATCGACTCGCCGGGTCGATCCCTCACTCGATCGACTCGCCGGGTCGATCCCTCACTCGATCGACTCGCCGGGTCGATCCCTCACTCGATCGACTCGCCGGGTCGATCCCTCACTCGATCGACTCGCCGGGTCGATCCCTCACTCGATCGACTCGCCGGGTCGATCCCTCACTCGATCGACTCGCCGGGTCGATCCCTCACTCGATCGACTCGCCGGGTCGATCCCTCACTCGATCGACTCGCCGGGTCGATCCCTCACTCGATCGACTCGCCGGGTCGATCCCTCACTCGATCGACTCGCCGGGTCGATCCCTCACTCGATCGACTCGCCGGGTCGATCCCTCACTCGATCGACTCGCCGGGTCGATCCCTCACTCGATCGACTCGCCGGGTCGATCCCTCACTCGATCGACTCGCCGGGTCGATCCCTCACTCGATCGACTCGCCGGGTCGATCCCTCACTCGATCGACTCGCCGGGTCGATCCCTCACTCGATCGACTCGCCGGGTCGATCCCTCACTCGATCGACTCGCCGGGTCGGTCCCTCACTCGATCGACTCGCCGGGTCGGTCCCTCACTCGATCGACTCGCCGGGTCGGTCCCTCACTCGATCGACTCGCCGGGTCGGTCCCTCACTCGATCGACTCGCCGGGTCGGTCCCTCACTCGATCGACTCGCCGGGTCGGTCCCTCACTCGATCGACTCGCCGGGTCGGTCCCTCACTCGATCGACTCGCCGGGTCGGTCCCTCACTCGATCGACTCGCCGGGTCGATCCCTCACTCGATCGACTCGCCGGGTCGATCCCTCACTCGATCGACTCGCCGGGTCGATCCCTCACTCGATCGACTCGCCGGGTCGATCCCTCACTCGATCGACTCGCCGGGTCGATCCCTCACTCGATCGACTCGCCGGGTCGATCCCTCACTCGATCGACTCGCCGGGTCGATCCCTCACTCGATCGACTCGCCGGGTCGATCCCTCACTCGATCGACTCGCCGGGTCGATCCCTCACTCGATCGACTCGCCGGGTCGATCCCTCACTCGATCGACTCGCCGGGTCGATCCCTCACTCGATCGACTCGCCGGGTCGATCCCTCACTCGATCGACTCGCCGGGTCGATCCCTCACTCGATCGACTCGCCGGGTCGATCCCTCACTCGATCGACTTGCCGGGTCGATCCCTCACTCGATCGACTTGCCGGGTCGATCCCTCACTCGATCGACTTGCCGGGTCGATCCCTCACTCGATCGACTTGCCGGGTCGATCCCTCACTCGATCGACTTGCCGGGTCGATCCCTCACTCGATCGACTTGCCGGGTCGATCCCTCACTCGATCGACTTGCCGGGTCGATCCCTCACTCGATCGACTTGCCGGGTCGATCCCTCACTCGATCGACTTGCCGGGTCGATCCCTCACTCGATCGACTTGCCGGGTCGATCCCTCACTCGATCGACTTGCCGGGTCGATCCCTCACTCGATCGACTTGCCGGGTCGATCCCTCACTCGATCGACTTGCCGGGTCGATCCCTCACTCGATCGACTTGCCGGGTCGATCCCTCACTCGATCGACTTGCCGGGTCGATCCCTCACTCGATCGACTTGCCGGGTCGATCCCTCACTCGATCGACTTGCCGGGTCGATCCCTCACTCGATCGACTTGCCGGGTCGATCCCTCACTCGATCGACTTGCCGGGTCGATCCCTCACTCGATCGACTTGCCGGGTCGATCCCTCACTCGATCGACTTGCCGGGTCGATCCCTCACTCGATCGACTTGCCGGGTCGATCCCTCACTCGATCGACTTGCCGGGTCGATCCCTCACTCGATCGACTTGCCGGGTCGATCCCTCACTCGATCGACTTGCCGGGTCGATCCCTCACTCGATCGACTTGCCGGGTCGATCCCTCACTCGATCGACTTGCCGGGTCGATCCCTCACTCGATCGACTTGCCGGGTCGATCCCTCACTCGATCGACTTGCCGGGTCGATCCCTCACTCGATCGACTTGCCGGGTCGATCCCTCACTCGATCGACTTGCCTGGTCGATCCCTCAGTCGATCGACTTGCCTGGACGAGCCCTCACTCGATCGACTTGCCTGGTCGATCCCTCACTCGATCGGGTTGCTGGGTCGGTCCCTCACTCGATCGACTTGCTGGGTCGATCCCTCACTCGATCGACTTGCCGGGTCGATCCCTCACTCGATCGACTTGCCGGGTCGATCCCACACTCGATCGACTTGCCGGGTCGATCCCTCACTCGATCGACTTGCCGGGTCGATCCCTCACTCGATCGACTTACCGGGTCGATCCCTCACTCGATCGACTTGCCGGGTCGATCCCTCACTCGATCGACTTGCCGGGTCGATCCCTCACTCGATCGACTTGCCGGGTCGATCCCTCACTCGATCGACTTGCCGGGTCGATCCCTCACTCGATCGACTTGCCGGGTCGATCCCTCACTCGATCGACTTGCCTGGTCGATCCCTCACTCGATCGACTTGCCGGGTCGATCCCTCACTCGATCGACTTGCCGGGTCGATCCCTCACTCGATCGACTTACTGGGTCGGTCCGTCACTCGATCGACTTACTGGGTCGATCCCTCACTCGATCGACCTGCTGGGTCGATCCCTCATTCGATCGACTTGCTGGGTCGATCCCTCACTCGATCGACCTGCTGGGTCGATCCCTCACTCGATCGACTTGCTGGGTCGATCCCTCACTCGATCGACTGGCTGGGTCGATCCGTCACTCGATCGACTTGCTGGATCGATCCCTCACTTGATCGACTTGCTTGTGGTTGGCTTATTGCTTGCTTGGATTATGGTTGGCTTAACAAATATCATAGTTGGCTTACAAGGATCACGGTTGGTTCAACAAGGATATTGGTTGGCTCAACAAGGAAATTGGTTGGCTCAACAAGGAAATTGGTTGGCTCAACAAGGAAATTGGTTGGCTCAACAAGGAAATTGGTTGGCTCAACAAGGAAATTGGTTGGCTCAACAAGGAAATTGGTTGGCTCAAGAAGGAAATTGGTTGCCTCAACAAGGAAATTTGTTGGCTCAACAAGGATATTGGTTGGCTCAACAAGGAAATTGGTTGGCTCAACAAGGAAATTGATTGGCTCAACAAGGATATTGGTAGGCTCAACAAGGAAATTGGTTGGCTCAACAAGGATATTGGTTGGCTCAACAAGGATATTGGTTGGCTCAACAAGGATATTGGTTGGCTCAACGAGGATATTCGTAGGCTCAACGAGGATATTGGTAGGCTCAACAAGGACATTGGTTGGCTCAGCAAGGACATTGGTTGGCTCAGCAAGGACATTGGTTGGCTCAGCAAGGACATTGGTTGGCTCAGCAAGGACATTGGTTGGCTCAGCAAGGACATTGGTTGGCTCAGCAAGGACATTGGTTGGCTCAGCAAGGACATTGGTTGGCTCAGCAAGGACATTGGTTGGCTCAGCAAGGACATTGGTTGGCTCAGCAAGGACATTGGTTGGCTCAGCAAGGACATTGGTTGGCTCAGCAAGGACATTGGTTGGCTCAGCAAGGACATTGGTTGGCTCAGCAACGACATTGGTTGGCTCAGCAACGACATTGGTTGGCTCAGCAACGACATTGGTTGGCTCAACAACGACATTGGTTGTCTCAACAACGACATTGGTTGGCTCAACAACGATATTGGTTGGCTCAACAACGATATTGGTTGGCTCAACAACGATATTGGTTGGCTCAACAACGATATTGGTTGGCTCAACAACGATATTGGTTGGCTCAACAACGATATTGGTTGGCTCAACAACGATATTGGTTGGCTCAACAACGATATTGGTTGGCTCAACAACGATATTGGTTGGCTCAACAACGATATTGGTTGGCTCAACAACGATATTGGTTGGCTCAACAACGGTATTGGTTGGCTCAACAACGATATCGGTTGGCTCAACAACGATATCGGTTGGCTCAACAACGATATCGGTTGGCTCAACAACGATATCGGTTGGCTCAACAACGATATCGGTTGGCTCAACAACGATATCGGTTGGCTCAACAACGATATCGGTTGGCTCAACAACGATATCGGTTGGCTCAACAACGATATCGGTTGGCTCAACAACGATATCGGTTGGCTCAACAACGATATCGGTTGGCTCAACAACGACATCGGTTGGCTCAACAACGATTTCGGTTGGCTCAACAACGATATCGGTTGGCTCAACAACGATATCGGTTGGCTCAACGATATCGGTTGGCTCAACAACGATATCGGTTGGCTCAACAACGATATCGGTTGGCTCAACAACGATATCGGTTGGCTCAACAACGATATCGGTTGGCTCAACAACGATATTGGTTGGCTCAACAACGATATTGGTTGGCTCAACAAGGATATTCTTTGGCTCAAAAAGGATATTGGCTGGCTCAACAAGGATACTGGTTGGCTCAACAAGGACCATGGTTGGCTCAACAAGGATCATGGTTGGCTCAACAAGGATCATGGTTGTCTCAACAAGGACCATGGTTGGCTCAACAAGGATCATGGTTGGCTCAACAAGGACCATGGTTGGCTCAACAAGGACCATGGTTGGCTCAACAAGGACCATGGTTGGCTCAACAAGGACCATGGTTGGCTCAACAAGGACCATGGTTGGCTCAACAAGGACCATGGTTGGCTCAACAAGGACCATGGTTGGCTCAACAAGGACCATGGTTGGCTCAACAAGGACCATGGTTGGCTCAACAAGGACCATGGTTGGCTCAACAAGGACCATGGTTGGCTCAACAAGGACCATGGTTGGCTCAACAAGGACCATGGTTGGCTCAAGAAGGACCATGGTTGGCTCAACAAGGACCATGGTTGGCTCAACAAGGACCATGATTGGCTCTACAAGGATCATGGTTGGCTAAACAAGGATCATGGTTGGCTCAACAAGGATCATGGTTGGCTCAACAAGGATCATGGTTGGCTCAACAAGGATCATGGTTGGCGCAACAAAGATCATGGTTGGCTCAACAAGGATCATGGTTGGCTCAACAAGGATCATGGTTGGCTGAACAAGGATTTTGGTTGGCTCAACAAGGAATTTGGGTGGCTCAACAATGAATTTGGGTGGCAAGTCGATCCCTCACTTGATCGACTTACCGGGTCGATCCCTCACTCGATCGACTTGCCGGGTCGATCCCTCACTCGATCGACTTGCCGGGTCCATCCCTCACTCGATCGACTTGCCGGGTCGATCCCTCACTCGATCGACTTGCCGGGTCGATCCCTCACTCGATTGACTTACTGGGTCGGTCCGTCACTCGATCGACTTACTGGGTCGATCCCTCACTCGATCGACGTGCTGGGTCGATCCCTCACTCGATCGACTTGCTGGGTCGATCCCTCACTCGATCGACCTGCTGGGTCGATCCCTCACTCGATCGACTTGCTGGGTCGTTCCCTCACTCGATCGACTTGCTGGGTCGATCCCTCACTCGATCGACTGGCTGGGTCGATCCCTCACTCGATCGACTTGCTGGATCGATCCCTCACTTGATCGACTAGCTTGTGGTTGGCTTATGGCTTGCTTGGATTATGGTTGGCTTAACAAATATCATAGTTGGCTTACAAGGATCACGGTTGGTTCAACAAGGATATTGGTTGTCTCAACAAGGAAATTGGTTGGCTCAACAAGGAAATTGGTTGGCTCAACAAGGATATTGGTTGGCTCAACAAGGATATTGGTAGGCTCAACAAGGACATTGGTTGGCTCAGCAAGGACATTGGTTGGCTCAGCAAGGACATTGGTTGGCTCAGCAAGGACATTGGTTGGCTCAGCAAGGACATTGGTTGGCTCAGCAAGGACATTGGTTGGCTCAGCAAGGACATTGGTTGGCTCAGCAAGGACATTGGTTGGCTCAGCAAGGACATTGGTTGGCTCAGCAAGGACATTGGTTGGCTCAGCAAGGACATTGGTTGGCTCAGCAAGGACATTGGTTGGCTCAACAAGGACATTGGTTGTCTCAGCAAGGACATTGGTTGGCTCAGCAAGGACATTGGTTGGCTCATCAAGGACATTGGTTGGTTCAGCAAGGACATTGGTTGGCTCAGCAAGGACATTGGTTGGCTCAGCAAGGACATTGGTTGGCTGAACAAGGACATTGGTTGGCTCAGCAAGGACATTGGTTGGCTCAGCAACGACATTGGTTGGCTCAGCAACGACATTGGTTGGCTCAGCAACGACATTGGTTGGCTCAACAACGACATTGGTTGGCTCAACAACGACATTGGTTGGCTCAACAACGACATTGGTTGGCTCAACAACGATATTGGTTGGCTCAACAACGATATTGGTTGGCTCAACAACGATATTGGTTGGCTCAACAACGATATTGGTTGGCTCAACAACGATATTGGTTGGCTCAACAACGATATTGGTTGGCTCAACAACGATATTGGTTGGCTCAACAACGATATTGGTTGGCTCAACAACGATATTGGTTGGCTCAACAACGATATTGGTTGGCTCAACAACGATATCGGTTGGCTCAACAACGATATCGGTTGGCTCAACAACGATATCGGTTGGCTCAACAACGATATCGGTTGGCTCAACAACGATATCGGTTGGCTCAACAACGATATCGGTTGGCTCAACAACGATATCGGTTGGCTCAACAACGATATCGGTTGGCTCAACAACGATATCGGTTGGCTCAACAACGATATCGGTTGGCTCAACAACGATATCGGTTGGCTCAACAACGATATCGGTTGGCTCAACAACGATATCGGTTGGCTCAACAACGATATCGGTTGGCTCAACGATATCGGTTGGCTCAACGATATCGGTTGGCTCAACGATATCGGTTGGCTCAACAACGATATCGGTTGGCTCAACAACGATATTGGTTGGCTCAACAACGATATTGGTTGGCTCAACAAGGATATTCTTTGGCTCAAAAAGGATATTGGCTGGCTCAACAAGGACCATGGTTGGCTCAACAATGATCATGGTTGTCTCAACAAGGACCATGGTTGGCTCAACAAGGACCATGATTGGCTCAACAAGGACCATGGTTGGCTCAACAAGGACCATGGTTGGCTCAACAAGGACCATGGTTGGCTCAACAAGGACCATGGTTGGCTCAACAAGGACCATGGTTGGCTCAACAAGGACCATGGTTGGCTCAACAAGGACCATGGTTGGCTCAACAAGGACCATGGTTGGCTCAACAAGGACCATGGTTGGCTCAACAAGGACCATGGTTGGCTCAACAAGGACCATGGTTGGCTCAACAAGGACCATGGTTGGCTCAACAAGGACCATGGTTGGCTCAACAGGGACCATGGTTGGCTCAACAAGGACCATGGTTGGCTCAACAAGGACCATGGTTGGCTCAACAAGGACCATGGTTGGCTCAACAAGGACCATGGTTGGCTCAACAAGGACCATGGTTGGCTCAACAAGGACCATGGTTGGCTCAACAAGGACCATGGTTGGCTCAACAAGGACCATGGTTGGCTCAACAAGGACCATGGTTGGCTCAACAAGGACCATGGTTGGCTCAACAAGGTTCATGGTTGGCTCAACAAGGATCATGGTTGGCTCAACAAGGACCATGGTTGGCTCAACAAGGACCATGGTTGGCTCAACAAGGACCATGGTTGGCTCAACAAGGACCATGGTTGGCTCAACAAGGTTCATGGTTGGCTCAACAAGGATCATGGTTGGCTCAACAAGGATCATGGTTGGCTCAACAAGGATCATGGTTGGCTCAACAAGGATCATGGTTGGCTCAACAAGGATCATGGTTGGCTCAACAAGGATATTGGTTGGCTGAACAAGGATTTTGGTTGGCTCAACAAGGAATTTGGGTGGCTCAACAATGAATTTGGGTGGCTCAACAAGGAATTTGGGTGGCTCAACAAGGAATTTGGGTGGCTCAACAAGGAATTTGGGTGGCTCAACAAGGAATTTGGGTGGCTCAACGAGGAATTTGGGTGGCTCAACGAGGAATTTGGGTGGCTCAACAAGGAATTTGGGTGGCTCAACAAGGATTTTGGTAGGCTCAACAAGGGTTTTGGTTGGCTAAACAAGGATTTTGGTTGGCTCAACAAAGATCATGGGTATTGGTTGGTTTAAAAAGGAACAAGGGTATTGGTTGGTTTAAAAATGAACAAGGGTATTGGTTGGTTTAAAAATGATTATGGTTGGCTCAAGGACGATTATGCTTGGCTTAACAAGAATATTGGTTGTCTTAACAAGGATATTGGTTGGTAAAAAAAGGATATTGGTTGGCTCAACAAAGATATTGGTTGGCTCAACAAGGATATTTGTTGGCTCAACTAACATATTGATTGTCTCAAGAAGGATCATGGTTGGCTTAACATTAATCCTGGTTGTCTGAGCTATGATTCTGATTGGCTCAAAAAAAATATTGGTTGGCTCAACAAGGATCATGATTGGCTTAACATTAATCCTGGTTGGCAAGAAGACCCCTTTTCTGCAATTTAACATGCACTGCATTCACGAGACTAATCACCATACATCAAAGCTCTGTTATAAGTGAACCTTTTAGATTAGTGTGAGTGGAAATGCCTCTCAGAAACATTGTTCGATTTTAAATCGTAACTCGAAAGACAAATAGATGTTCAAAGTAATGTAGACACCAAAACCGAACTAAATAAAAGAGTAGAAAAATTATCGTACATTGACTACTTATTGGCATTCTGGACGTTATAAATGTTAACTCAAATTGTTGAATATTTCTTGCGCCAGTATAAGCCTACCGAACATTTCCATCCACGACAGACACATTCTCATCCGCACAAAATACAGACCGACAGACACAGGCACACAGACTGACAGACGCACAGACCGACAGACACAGACGCACAGACCATTCCCGTCCTTAACTCGGTGAAACGAGGCAAGTGAGAGAATCGTTTGCTCGACAAGTTATCATCGGCTGCGCTGCGCCGAAGGCGGTTTCCGAGAAGGACTTGTGACTACTGCGCTCTCGAGCAAGCGAGCGAGCGAGCGCGCGCAACACTGGTGAAGGCCTTGTTCAGGCAAAGCTCGCCAACTCTACGTATGCGACAAGGGGGGAGACTTGAATTTCCTATACGCGAGCTGCAATTACTGGTAACATTGGGGAAATTTTTATCTCGTAAACTAAAAGTAAATTATAATTTTGAATTTCTTGGTTCTTTTTATGCATGTAGACGCAGTTACCTACAGTGTAATTATTATTATTATTATTATTATTATTATTATTAATTCTATTCACATTTATTCAAAAGCACCGAAATCAAGGTGTGACTGTGAGATCGGAGTCGCTAGGACAGACATGCAATACTTTCACAATCTCTGTTGTACAGACTAACAGGCAGATAAAAAGAGATAACACAAAGCTTTTGTGACTGACCAACGTAATTCTAAAAGTTAGTACATGTTTGTAACATGAAAATGTAAATTATGAAAAATGAGTGGTTGTCTCTACGACTTCTTGCACTGAAGAGTGGTGCACTTTTATTGAAAGAAATGTTTACAAACGCTCAATTCATTGACCATTTTGTACTTGAATTACAGTGCAGTATACTCCTCTATAAATCGAAGTTTTTAGTACCTGAGATAGTACAATCTAAAAGCCACTTTCACAATTTGCGGTCTCAACAAATTACTTTTGACGTTGAAAACCTGAAAAATGTTCAACACTAGTGTAACGATTTTTGACGCCTCATCTTTCGCAAGGCGGTAATTTGACAATAATCTCTCTTGAATAGTGAGGGAAATTCAATTACATTGCACAAATAAATATATTTCCAAAACTTTAATAAACCACATATTTAAATATTACTGTCATCTGTCGTACATACGAGGTAGAACTAAAGAATTCGCCGAAGTATACAGTGTAAGTATTCAGCATATTGACGTGTTTTGCAATTTGCCGCCTACGCGAGCAGTCGAGGAAACTGTATATCTGCTTTGACAACATTGTATGAGGTTCAATATCACTTCATCTAATATAGAATGTTTCTTGTTCTGAGAAGACATGAACTCAATGATTGAGTAACATGTTATTTGCTTCTTTTTCGTAACACAAGTGTATAGCGTATTCATTTTAATTTGGTTTGTGACTTTTGGTGGAACGGTATGGCTTCTGTTCGTAGTAAAGGCCAAACAACACACAGTTAAGCTAAGGAAAATATACGTCTCGTTATTACGAAATGCGACAAAGAAAAGAATTCGGGCGTTCTTCAACACACTCTGCATAACAGCAATTTTCGGGTAGTAAACTATACTGAAGTATCTGTTCGAACTGTGACATCAATTAAAAAAGAAGGATTTGAAGCCAGCGGGGCAGCCTTGAGTACTCCCGGTAAGAAAAGGCCATATTGTGAAGATACAAAATTACACATTGATGACATCCACTTATTGCTTATTTGTTTTCCTTATTCTCGTATGATGTTTTAATTCTTGCCTATGGATACTTGGCGTAATATATTTGGGACAGCTAGTAGTTGCAGATTGGGTGTGGGGGAGGGCAGCTTTCAAGAACATTGAGCGCATTCCTCAGCCTCGCAATCGAGTCTTTAAAAAAAAAAAACTTTTTATACAACAAAGAAAATGGAAGGGAAAACACGCCCCAAATACAAGCAAACATCTATGAGTTATCCAATTGCATCATTATCCTTTATTCATTTACGTAGTCTGTATGAAATGACTCACCAGGAATTATTTATTCCCTTCAAAATTATACAAATATAACAAATTTATTTTATATCAAAATAACTTACCAAGTAAGGTGGGATAAGTCATGATTCATACTATCTTATTTCGATGCTTGTTGCGGCGTTGGAGTCAGGATACAGCTCGCCAGACCGCTATTTTACCACTGTTTTAAAATTTGAAGTAGTAGGCTTCCTCAGCCAGAGTCATGTGCATGATCTTGGCTGTCCGGGTGACGCCGCGTCGAAGATTGTTGCCGACGTTTCGACCATCTTGTCGTGGTCTTACCATGTCCATACCATCTTATGTATGGGCATATCAGCCCTGAGGAAGACCACGACAAAATGGTCGAAACGTCGGCAAAACAGCCTTCGACGCGACGTCACCCGGACAGCCAAGATAATGCATTTTTTAAAATTTGTCCGAAAGTACGAAAACATTTTTAAAATTAGCTTCGGCTATTTTACTTGGGAAAAGAGATTCACCAGATGAACTCTTTAAAGCAGATAAACGTCGTTTTGAGATCAAAAATAGAGTTGTAGGATAAAAGAGTTCGTGCGTATACTCCGCTCATTCTTTCCGACATGTGACAACGGAAGATCTTAGAGCAAGGTGGAATGATAACAAAAGATCTTAGAAGTAAAATATCACTAAAATAAGATGTGAGGAGATGGAATAATGGTGATATTTACAGAATTAGTTTCATTTTAAAAAAGATAGTTAAATTCGGAATCAATATTTTGAGTAATGCCTCCAAAAATTTTAAAATGGTATTCGAAGGAAGACGGAAATATGTGAAAAAGATAGTTATGTACTACTATTACAGACCGTGTACCTCGGTCTGTAATAGTAGTATTGCACATCTAGTTTGGTATCTGTGGAAAATTAGGTGGAAAACCATTGGTTCAGAAGTTATCGGTAAAGTAAATTTTACTTATTTTGGTGCTGCCACGTGGTGGCTACAAATTGTACTAGTGTCGGGACATTTAGCCTTAAACCCGGTGTCTTCTTCACAACAAGCAATCCACGTGTCATCACTGTGTAATGTTGCTGCTGTCATCTTCCGCGTCTACATCAGATTCCACAAAATCTGAAGAATTTTCTTCCGCTTCACTACAAATAAATTCTTCATCAGAAACACTTATTAAATTACATTCACTAAGTTCTTGTAGAAATTAGTGTATATCTACGTCTTCCAAACTATCCATTTTGTTGTCGCTACTTAACACTTCCACACTGTAGAAACACTCTCTGAAGTAGAACGACAAGAATGAATGTGGAAAAACGTTTTCGGTCAGATAGCGTCCGTAAGCATTTCAATAGATCAACTATTTACGATTCACAACGCTGTCTCATTGTTAAATGGCGATCTTATCTCAAAATATGAACGAAAAGTAGCTGTCATCTCTGAGATGCCCTCCGATTGAATCAAGGAATTGACGCTGTCATCTGAGAGATGCCCTCCGACTAGTAGGACGAGCCACCATCCTGAGGTCTCCGACCTAAGCGCCATCGACGCCATGTCATCTTATAGATGTCTTTCGACATGTAGGACGTTTAGCTTATGAAAGCTTCCGACCACAAAGGGTTAAGCTAATGGGTTCATACCCCATTCATAAAGGTAATAATCCTTTTCTTTTTAATTTCAACATTTAATCCGTCAAAATCATTATTTTTGATAATATTGATTCTAGGCTCAATAATTTCTATTAGATCTAATTCATGACCAGCCACATGAATGGGTTTAGAAATTAATTTACTAGCTTTCATTCCATTAATATCTTCAAAGGATAATATAATATCAACTGAAGCAGCCATAAAATATTTTATTATTCAAGCTATAGCTCCATCAATTCTATTAAGTTTCGTTTACTAGATTTTTTTAAATTTATTTTAAATGAAAATATTATTAATTCAATTATTTCTATCACTTTATTCTTAAAAATAGGTGCAGCACCTTTCCATATATGATTTCCTTCTGTAATAGAAGGATTATCATGATTAAATTGCTTCATCCTAATAACGTGACAAAAATTAGCTCCATTTATCATTTTATCCTACCTATAATACTATCAGCGTGTCATAATATTTGTAATAATTTCATCTATTATTATTATTATTATTATTATTGCTATTACTATTATTATTACTATTGCTATTACTATTACTATTGCTATTACTATTATTATTTTTTTTGTTAGTTTGAAGGCTTGGCATCTAAGGCCTTTAGCCTTTTTACTGATTGGTGTTATGATTAATCATATATTAAATCTAAATTTTGAAGAAAAGATTGGCTTCTTTCAGGAACTGTATTGTTTTGTCAGTTGCTGTCTTGTCAGTGCCGAGAACTATTTTCATGTTGCCTCTCATGCCGCATCTGTGTCTGAGTCTTGAGAGATCTGCGCAGTCTGTCAGAATATGTTTCACTGTCAGTAGTCTTCCGCAGCTGCAGATGGGTTGTTCTTCATTTCTTAACATGTATGAAGAAGTCATTCTTGCATGGCCTATTCTTAGTCGGGTTATGCACACTTGTTCTCGTCGAGGGTAGCTGACATTTGGTGACCATTTACTGATATTTTGTTTAATGGGGTGTAGTTTCGTGTGAAGACTGTCCCACGTGGTCTGCCATTCTGTGAGGATGTACTTCGAGACAGCATTTCTTGCATCCTGAGGTCGTATTTCAATATCCATTTCTGATTGGATGTTCCCGGCATTTCGTGCTGCAGAATCGGCTTCTTCATTGCCTAGGATACCCACGTGTCCAGGGCACCAGATAAACGTAACTGATGCTCCTCGCTGCTCTAATTTATGGCATGCTATGAGAATCATTTGTAGCAGTGGATCTACAGTTTGGCGCCTGTCTATTGCAGTGAGAAGACTTAGAGAGTCTGTGCAGATGACGAACCTTCCTGAATCTAGAGTTTCACAGTGTCGCAAAGACTGCAATACTGCATATAATTCGGCAGTGTACACACTTGCTTCAGGTGGAAGCGCCCAAGCCCTCGACAAGTTCTCAGTTACAAATGCGCTTCCAACCTGATGTTTTGTTTTTGAACCATCTGTGTAGAATATGATGTGATTTGCCATGTATTCTTCGAGAACTGATTGAAATCTAACTTTTAAATCTATGGGAAGGCATTCTGTTTTCTTTACACTGGTAGTATCGAGTCTTACTTCTGGCATTTTCAACATCCAAACTGGAATTTCATATGGTTCGTATTTCAAAACTGGTGGTAGGACGATGTTGTAGCATTTGGCTATCTCGATTGCGCGGATGTTGGCTGGACGAGTAGCTGAAGGTCTTCGATCGTAAATATTTACTAGCTTAGGTCGAGTCATCAATGAGTGGTTTAAATGTTTCGGTAGAGACAGCAATTTTGATCTATAGTTGAGTAGCATTGTTTGTCGTCTGTGATGTAGCGACATGGTGCTGGTTTCACAGTAGAGGCTTGAGGAAGGACTAGTGCGGAAACGCGCCAGATGCATATCGGAGGCCTGCATTGTGAACGGGGTCTAGTTTCCTTAAGCTTGATTTTCTGGCTGAGGAGTACACTGCACATCCATAATCTATTTTGGACATCACCATGGATTTGTACAGGCGGAGTAAGATACCTCTATCTGCTCCCCAATTTATATGGGAAATGCATCTTATTACATTCAGAGCTGTTTTGCATCTACGCAAGGTGTATTCTATATGCTGTTTCCATGTTAAATGCCTATCAAAAATCAAACCAAGGAATTTTGCCGTTTCATTGTATGTCAGTTGAACACCATTCAGCGTCAGCTCTGGATCTCTGTAACTTTTTCTTTTCCTACTGAAGTGAACGCATTTCGTTTTGGCTGCTGTAAATGAGAAACCAATGTTTTTTGCGTTCTGTACTAATTTATTGATGGCATTTTGAATTTTGAATTTGACCATTCCCAGTGATTTGGCTGAGTAAAATATTATTATATATACTATTATTACTATTATATACTATTATTATATATACTATTATATATACTATTATATATACTATTATATATACTATTATATATACTATTATATATACTATTATATACTATTATTATTACTATTGCTATTACTATTATTATTACTATTACTATTACTATTATTATTACTATTACTATTATTATTATTATTATTATTATTATTATTGGTCCTATTGGTGGTTTAAATCAAAGATCAACACGAAAAATCATAACCTGTTCATTCATCAATCATATTGGTTGAGTATTACTAGGACTTACGATATCAGAAGCTTTATGACAATTCTATTTCATTATTTACTCCATTCTATCAGCAAGTATCCTTCTAATCTTTTTTAATATCTCGACATGACAACTAAATTCCTTTTATATGAAATTCATCAATAATCAAATTTTTTACACCAATTTATTATCACTAGGTCTACCTCCATTCCAAGGATTTTTACCTAAATTAATAAATATCCAAAATTCATGCTACAATGAAATAAGAGTTATAGTATTGGTTATAAATTGATGTACATTAATTACTCGATTTTATTATTTACGATTAATAATATGATCTTTCCTAATTATCGTAAATCAACTAAATTGGAATCATCAACAACCAAATCAAAAATTTCATAACATTCAATTAATATCCTTACTAACAAGAATTTCATTATTTAGATTACCTTTATACCCGATCATATATTTCAGAATTTAAGGTCTTAAGTTAAATAAAACTATTAGCCTTCAAAGCTGAAAATTAAATTCCTATTTTAAGCCTTAGTAAATATTACCTTTAGAATTGCCTTTAGAAACCTTTAGAATTGCTGTCTAAAATCATCTTTAAATATAAGGGCAATGATAAAGGATTTTTTATTCATAAAAAGATGAACAATCTATCATCTAATATTCAGTCACTATATCGCAACAATGATTATTTTCTACTAATCATAAAGACATTGGAACTTTATATTTCATTTTTGGAGCTTGAGCTGGAACAGTTGGTACATCATTAAGTATTTTAATTCGAACTGAACTAGCATAACCAGGTTATCTAATTGCAGATGATCGAACTTATAATGTTATCATAACTGCACATGCATTTATCATAAATTTCTTTATAGTTATACCTATTGTAATTATAATATAAATAAACTGACTGTCTGAGGCAGAAGATTGAGTTTTTTACAACTGACTGTCTGAGGCAAAAATCTCAATCTTCAATTTTAGAGTTTAGAAATATCAACTTTTTCCATTTTTGAAAATTCGGAACAATAGCTGAAAATGGGACCAGCACTATACTTTTTACTGTCCCTTATTACATATGAAGAAATTTAAGGAAAAAGTTTGGAGCTCTATTTCAATATCATTTTTAAATTTGTGATGCCAACAAATTTTGAATTTTTAAAATTTTCAATAAAACCTGAAATTTCAACAAAAATTCGACTTGCACCATCCTCTTATGTTATTCAATTCTATTTCCTATCATATTTGTGAAGGCTTTATTCTAAATTAAATAGCTGCTATTGATTGTTGAGGTAATGGACTGTTGAGGTACGATGTGCAACACAAAACTGAAAAATGCAATTCCTTTCTGAAGTCCTTTGTGAGCATCTTTTGTGATTACTTCTAATGAATTATCAAGTATCTTCATACATAGTTGATTTGTTGATAATCACCAATTCAGAGTTATTGCATTCATTTGAGCCTAATTGATATGAGTACTTGTATTTACTGTACAAGGATTCATTACATAGGAAATTATGCATTATTACAATATTACAAAACAAATTATACATTATTATGTTTCTTAACAATTGCATTTCATTAAATTATATGTAAATATTGTGTTAAAAAAATATTGCATAACTCATTTTAAAAATAAAAACTTTGAATGCTTTTGTATATATTTTTAAATAGATACTAAAATATCAGTTGTCATCTGACAATGATCCTGATACATTGCTTAAGACAGGCCTACATTGCTTAAGACAGGCCAAAAATGTTTTTGAAGGAAAGAAGAATGTTTTATTTTACATACAATTTACAATGTTTTACTATAATGTTACACTAATTGATTCGAAATTTTATTAGCAGCACATTCAGGGATTGTTATTTACGGTTTAGAGTTTCTTGGGTGTTATTTGAACATTTGGAGTTGTTGCTTCACAATTCTGTTCAAGTCATAAAGTATTTGCCCAGTAAATCAAATTATCTTATTTAATTTTTCCACAAAATTATTTTAGATAATTATTAAAAAAAATTAAAATAAGACTAGTAGATTTCAGATCAATAACTATGAGCAACCAATTTTTCTATTGATAAGTACATCACAAATGCACGTAATAAAACAAAAGCTATGTAGGACATTATTAAAAAGACTACAGCACCATCTAATAATAACAGAAAAAATATAGAGCTCCACTACAAAAACCAAACTGTACAAGACCCACAAGAAATAGCTGATATATTCAATGAACATTTTTCACAAATTAGTAACAAGTTAATCTCTCAACACACTCTAAACAATAAAACACACCAACCAAACTAATATTACACAAATTGTAAATTCCATATTTTTATATGAAACCACCCTCTCTGAAATTTTTAAAATGATTGGACAAATGGAGAATAAATTCTCAGCAGGCATGGACAACATTCCAGATTTTCTTATTAAACACAGTGCTCCATGTATAGTGCAACCACTCTCTCATATCTGCAATTACTCTCTAAAATCAGGCATATTCCCAGATAATTCAAAACAGCTAAAATTAAATCATTGTTTAAAAAGGGCAATAGTTATGATCCAATGAACTACAGACCTATCTCCCTGTTATCAGGATTTTCAAAAATTCTGGAAAGACTTTCAATGATAGACTCAAACAGTTTCTCAATGCAAATAATGTCCTTACAAATGCACAACATGGCTTCAGGAGTAATAGATCCACAGAGACAGTCATCTTCTCCTTTTTAAATGACATACTTGTTGCACTAAATCAGATCATCACATACTTTTTAGAAATGCTAGGGATTCGAGGCATTGCAGGCCACTGGATCAAATCACATTTATCAAACCGTAGCCAAATAGTTGCCCTCCAGCACACTAAAGAAAACAGAATCTCCTCATATTACTCCTGCCCTCAAATAATAAATTGTGGAGTCCCGCAAGGATCCATCCTTGGGCCAAACGTATTCCTTATATACATAAATGATATGCCTTTGGCTTTAAGCAACATCAAATTTATTTAGTTTGTAGATGACACAAACATAATCATCAAAGCAAAAACACAACAATCATTAGAAAAAGGAACTCGCAAAACTTTGCAAGCACTAGTAAAATGGTTTCAAGACAACAAACTCATCATAAACACCAGCAAGACAGTCTCTCTAAATTTCATGAATTCCCAATCTAAAGAAAAACTCCCACAGCATTTGCTCATCAATAATAATCCTGTAACGATATCCCATGAAACTACCTTCCTCAGACTAACAATTCAAGAAAACTTAAAATGGAATACTCACATCTCAAATCTTAACAAGAAGCTCAGCAAATCTTGCTATGCCCTACACACCCTCAGGTCAAGATCCAACATTGAGACACTTCGAACAATGTATTTTGCAAATGTGCACTCACACCTAAAATATGGAATAATATTCTGGGGAAATGCCCCTGAAAGCACTCGCACATTTATTATCCAAAAAAGAATATTGCGAACAATAACCAGCACTCATAAGCTGGAGTCTTGCAAACCTTTGTTTAATAAACTAAGGATTCTTCCTCTACCATGCATGTATATATTTGAAATAGTGGTCTTCACAAAGAAAATTCTCATGGAAAGAAGACACTTACTTTAAATTCTGACGTACACAACTACAACACCCGTGAAAAGGATAACCTACATGTTCCCCACTCTGAAACTACACTTTATCAAAAAAGTACCCTAATAGAGGGCATTACACTTTACAACAAACTAGGCAATGATATTAAAGACATAAACACAATTCATACATTTAAAAGTAAATTGAAAGCTTTCCTGCTTAACAACATGTTCTACAGTGTAAAGGAATATTCAAATTACAACATTTCCCTTAAAAAATATAAATAAGAATTTCTTATCCCCCCAAAAATCTGTGTCTCTCAGGACTACATGTACAAATTGAAAGAAGAAAAAAGAAAAAAAACTGGTCAAAACTTGCCTCACCATTTTAAGTTTTAAATACAGAATGTACTAATATTGTTAAATTTTATGTAGTTGCTAACAATTGATATGTATTGTTCTATTATTATTATTATTATTATTATTATTATTATTATTATTATTATTATTTAGAAGGGGGTAAATCCTTTACGGAGACCGGTGAAGCTAGTACTGTCGGACTCCCGTTCTTGGTTTACCGACTAAAACCCTAAACCTTGATCTCGTAAGTCGTGATTTCTTCCACGCGGAAACCGTCGCTAGACATTACTTCGCGTGGAAGATTGACTGGAAGCTAGTGCTTTAACTCTTCCGCTCCTTTTTCTTCATGATATTTGTTAAATTAACTCTTGAGAACTACACTGCATTTCACTTTTATTTATAACAAAATACATATACATAAACTCTTATTGAACGTCTTTGACGGTCTTTTACAAACACTACATTGCTGCACAGTAAGACAAAAGGACGAATGAATATGATCATTCGTTTACATACCAAAAACAGATGACGACAGTGTCGGTGCGTTCACAAACCTCAATCTCTCAATATAGAGTACATTTCCAATAATATACTAGACGCAGATGGCGACACTGTCGACATGTTCACAAACTTCAACCTTACAATATAAATGTATATTTCCAACACGCCTCCTTACATTTATATACATACTATCTTAAATTCAGTTAATATTCATCATATTCCTAAAATACACAAACTTGTCTTTACACAAAGCTTTCGTGAAAATATCTGCCATGTTATCATCAGTATTTACTTTGACTATATCAATTAAACCATTCATATACAACTCGTTGACAAAATGATAATGGACTTCAATATGTTTTGAGTTTTTTGTAAAGTTACCATATTTAGCGATACTCAATGCTCCTGAGTTGTCTTCGTACATTACAATCGGTTCATCAAAATTCAAATCAAAAATTTTCATTACATCTTTTAGAAATTTCACTTCACTCACAGCATCTGATAGCGCAACATACTCTGCATACGTCGAAGCTTTTGTTACACTTGATTGTTTGCGAGACTTCCAAAATACAACATTGTCAAACATACGGATCACATAACCTGTCGTAGATTTACGATCTATATTGTCACCTGCCCAATCTGAATCTACATAACAATCAAGAACTTTTGCATTTTCGTTTCTACAATAATTCAATTTCAGGTTTCTTGTCAAATACAGATATTTTAAGATTCTCAGACAATACTTATAGTGTGTGCCGTCATAACAATTCTGAAACCTGCTCAAATAATTAACAGAATAACTGATATCTGGCCTTGTTCCTGAACTAATATATAACAACGCACCAATCAAATTTCTATACTTTATATCATTACGCAATTCCTGAGTTGGTTCTAATTTCAAGTTAACTTCCATCGGTGTAGCATATAATTTTGAGTCTTTAATCTTGTATTTTTCGGCTAATGAATTAATATAATTTTCCTGACTCAAGCTCATTTTGTTTTTCTTGTATTCGTAATTTATATCAATTCCTAAATAACTTTTAACCTCACCTAAATCTTTCATACTAAATCTATTTGACAACAAATTTTTGATTTCTTTAATTCGACTTTTCTTTACACAACAAATGAGCAAGTCGTCAACAAAAATTATCAAGTAAATCAGGACATTACTTTTTCGCAAAACATAAAGGCAATAATCATATTCACTTCTTTGGAATCCTAAACTTTTCAAGAAAGTATCTAAACACTCATACCAAGCTCTCGGACTTTCTCGTAAATCGTACAGTGCTTTCATCAATTTGCACACTCGATTTGTGCCGTCTTCGTAGCCTTCAGGTTGTTTAACATAAACTTCTGACATGATTTCGCCATTTAAAAAGGCTGTTTCTACATCCATTTGTTCAATAATTAAACCAAAATGACAACAGTATGACAGTAAAATCTTCAAAGTTTGCATTTTAGCTACTGGTGCATATATATCATCAACACATTCCTTTTGTTGAAATCCCCTAACAACTAATCTTGCTTTGTACCTATTATCAAACTTTTTAGTAAAATCCCATTTAACATCTATAAGATCTTTGCCCTCTGGCTTACTAACTAACTCCCATGTGTCATTTTTCTTCAAACATTCAATTTCCCTATCCATAGCTTGACTCCAGCTTTTCGATTCATTGCTATTAATCGCCTCCTCAAAACTAACCGGGCTATCTGCACTACATACGTTAATATAAATAAAGTTACTTGTATTATCATCCCTATAGCGTTGTGGAGTTTTAACCACTCTACCCGACCTTGTTGTTTTTTCCTTTAGCGCTGCTTTTGGAGATTCGATTTCGACTAACCTTTCTTCGTCCTCGCTGTTATCTTCAGACCCAGTTTCCCAATTTTCACACCCAGATTCATCTAATCTTTTACTCACGGAACCATTATCCTTTAAACCTACACATCTAATATTTTCTTCAACAACCTCTACATGCCTGGCCACAACAATTTTATTATTTATGAGTACCCTATATCCAACGTCACTGTAACCTAACAGAACTCCCAAATCTGCTTTTCTATCCCATTTTGACTTTCTCAATTGTTCTGGCACCCTTACAAAGACTCTACTTCCATACAATTTTAAATGTGTGACATTAGGCTTTTCTCCAAAAAATATTTCATAAGGAGTTTTCAATTCTGCGGTATTTGCAAGACATCTATTTTTCAGATACGCGGCAGCACAAACTACTTCTGGCCAAAACCTATTGTTAACTTTTGCTTCGGCTAATAAACATCTTGACATGTCCATGATTGACCTATTGAACCTCTCAGCAGTTCCATTCAACTCATGCACATATGGCGGGCACGCATTTAAAACAATCCCCTTTTCCTTGATGTATTGATATATATTATTATTCATGTATTCTTTTCCATTATCACACCGCAATTTCTTAATCCTTTTCCCAGTAAGATTTTCAACCTCATTTACATACCCAACTAAACAATCATATAATTGGTCTTTAGTTTTAATTGTGTAAACGCGTGCAAGTTTACTATAATCATCAATAAAAGAAACAAAGTATCTTTCACCATGCATACCTACTGTTGAATGTGGCCCATTTAGATCTGTGTGAACAATTTCAAGGATTTCTTTAGCCTTATTTCTGTTGTTTTTAAAAGGAACATTATGCATTTTATTTTCTATGCACACTTTACATTTCATAGGTTCAGACTCGACGTTTTGAGGGATTCCATCTACTAATTGATGTTTGCAAATTTTATCTAAATAATTGAAATTTACGTGCCCCAGTATCCTATGCCACTTTTCCTTTATTGTCATATTTTCTTTATTGCAGAAGTTTACGTTAAATTCCCCTTTGTTGATCACACTTGTCACTTTATATAACCTATCTTGTTTCCATGCAACTGCAATTAAACCCCTATCTTTACTAAAAACTTTTGCGCTGATGCCTTTTGCAATAATATCATGTTTCTCTGTGACTCTTGAAAAACTAATTAAATTCCTATCTAGATCTTTAATGTAAAATACATTTTTCATTTCAACTCGTTCTAATCTGTCAAACACTAAAAAATCGCTAATTACATTACCAACTTTAGTTGCCTTTAAAATCTTTCCGTTCGCGATTTTTACATTAATCGGTTCTTTTAACGTTACGCATTTAGAAAAGTATTCCTCGTTATTAATTATATGATCTGTACAACCGCTATCTAACAACCAATTAATTTCAATCTGACCTGAATCCTGTGTTACACTGTTTACTTCCTTGGCGAAGACCTCTGTCACGAAACTGCTTGCGCCACTTACATTCTGATAAAACTGTTGTTCTCCACGGTTCCTACCACCATGGTCGTCCTGTCGGTAATGTCGGTCTCCTTGCTCGTTCTGTCGGTAAGATCGGTCGTGACCATAGCGACCGCCTCTGGACCCACGTGGTCCTCCTCTGCCTCCGCGATGTCCATTTTCATAACTTTGGTTGACATAACCTCCATAGTTACCTCGTGCTCTTCCGCCACGTCCCCGGGAACCTCGATGATTCTCAGTTTGTCGACATTCCCTCTTGAAGTGTCCTGGTTTACCACATCCGTAGCACACTTTTTGGCCGCTCGCACTAGGTCTCTTCTCCGAGATGAATGCATTTGATTTTACGCCCTCACTGTCCTGGTTCTCCTTGATGCTCTTCATCCTTATTTTTGCCTTCACGTACTCCGCAGTCCGGTCTTCCTTCTTCAAAACATCCACTAGATCTCCGATATAACTTAGTGACTCGGGCAGCGTTTTGAGCATGTAATTTAGTTTCTCTTCTTCGCTTACCTTGGCCCCGGCTGACTTCAGTTCGTTTATGTATTTCTCAAACACAGTGAAGAATTCATTTATGTCGCTGTAATTCTTTAATCTGAGTCCATCTAGTTTGTTCCTGCAGACAATCTGCAACGCTGTTGACTCTTTGGAGTATAGCTCGTCAAACTTCTTCATAACCTCGAAAGCACTTACTTTATCATTCACGAACTCTAGCTGCTTGTTAGTAATTGCACTAAAAATGCAATGCATCGCCTTCAGGTTCTGTTCTTCCCATTCTACGTCCTTGTCTTCTTCTCGCTTCGACCTCGTGGTCACCTCATGGCATTTTTTTAATTTCAAATAGATAGTTAACCTCGTTTTCCAGTTTGCGTAGTCCTCTCCATCAAAAGCTGGAATGTTCAGGTCGTCCATGTCGCAAACTTCCTCGAATCGACGGACACTGGGCTGAACTCCAATATAACCTCTTCAGCAATTCATCTGCATCCGGAAACCACGCTCTGCTACCATGTTAAATTAACTCTTGAGAACTACACTGCATTTCACTTTTATTTATAACAAAATACATATACATAAACTCTTATTGAACGTCTTTGACGGTCTTTTACAAACACTACATTGCTGCACAGTAAGACAAAAGGACGAATGAATATGATCATTCGTTTACATACCAAAAACAGATGACGACAGTGTCGGTGCGTTCACAAACCTCAATCTCTCAATATAGAGTACATTTCCAATAATATACTAGACGCAGATGGCGACACTGTCGACATGTTCACAAACTTCAACCTTACAATATAAATGTATATTTCCAACAATATTGACTAAGTAGTTCTCTATTATAGTCCACGTCTCCTCCGAACTTGACATTATGTCCACCATGTTTCCTGGAGTTATCACTTGTTGAAGCTTAACGTTACAAATCTCCCTTTCCGCATCCCATACCTTGCACTGAAACAGCGTATGCTCTGCATCGTCAATATCTTCTCGACATAAGCTACATGTCAAACTTTCTTTAATATTGTCATCGAAAAGGTATTTACCAAAGCCACCGTGTCTCGTAAACGCCTGGGATACCTAATAATTTACCTCCCCATACTTTCGACCGACCCATCTCTCGATGTTATTAATTATCTGATGTGTCCATCTACCTTCAGCGTCCACATTCCACCTTCTTTGCCACTCTTCCAAAAGTAGCTTCCTAGCATTACTCTTAATTATCTCTATTTCCTTGGGAGGGAGAAGTTTGCTTACTTGTCGAGCTTCCTTTAAGGCGGAGTACGTCCTTTTCCTTTCCATAGCTATCAGATCGATGGGTGGGATATTGGCCAATACTAGCACTGCGCAAGTAGACACCGTACGGTAGGCAGCCGCCATTGACGATCGGTTTCGATTGTGGCATTCGCCACTCCTACTTCTGAAGCGCGCACAAAGCCTAGCTTCCGTGACCGGATGTCACACTGGGATACAAAGTCCGTACTGGCGTATCAACTGATGGTTTGCCTCGATCGCAGGAGCGATCTTATCCGATTGAGAATCGGCGTGAATCGTGGCACTCAACCACTCCTCACCTCGGAGCACGCACACAGCATCGCTCCCACGTGACCGCAGTCACCCAAGGACACGTCCTCCGCAGGCTCGTCAACTCGTGACTTGCCTCGCGAGCCTGGCCCGCATATGCACCGTCGTGGCGCCAAGTTTTGTGCACATGCACGAGGTTCTCCCACAGTCTCCAGAACCCACCCACTGGCTCTGTACACTCCGTTATATAGTCGAGGCCCATGTGACCTACTACGTCACGCCACCCCCACCGCTGTTATAATGCTAACAATTAAAAAGGGTTTGGGTCTCCGTTTCTTAAGACCGGAAGACCCCAAAGCCTTGTGTCTCCCGTTTCCACGTTCTTGCTTTACGGAAAAACCCTTCTCTCCTTCCTGTGGCGAGGAGTTTCCTCTTACTAATCCTCTACCAAGCGTCCCCAAATAGATGCCACGAGGCACGCTGGCTAATACGTTACACTACTGTCTATCTCAACCCCTAAATATGTTATTTGGCGCTTCCAGTTTATTCTCTCTTCTCCCAGTCGGATATCGGGAAAGCGAAAAGCCTTCCGATCGGTAATTAACACAGCTTCAGTTTTTCCTTCTGCTATTTGAAGAAGTCGTCTGTCTAGCCACCTTTTAACTCTATAGAGGGCTTCATTCACTCTTAGTTCAAGCACCTCAATATCGTCACTATGACTTAGTGTATCATTCGCGTTCTGCGTATTTCTTGGAAGCTCTCCGCGTTCTCGTATTATCTGCGTATTTCTTGGAAGGTTGATACTCAATATGTCATCCTACAGTACATTCCCTAGAAAGGGGAATGGTCTGGACCCTTGTGGAACTCCACACGTCATATTTTCTTCAATCTTGATGCTATCCATATAAATTATCTTTCTTTCATGAAGGTAGTCCTCGATGATCCTTAACAAATATTCAAGGATCCCCCTGTCAATCAATGCTTCCATGACATCCTTCCACCTGGCTGAGTTGAAGGCGTTTCTATTATCAATTGCTACAAGTGCGCAGAATCCCTTCTTCCTCCCAGTTCCATTTCTAGCTGCCCCTGCAATGCGAACTACTTCTAAAATCGCATCCGTCGTCGAACAGCCTTTCTGAAATCTATATTGTCTATGAGAAAAGCTTATATATTCCTCAAGTCTATTAGCTCCTCCAGTAACTTTCCCATAGTATCAAGAAGGCACAGTGGTCTATACGATTATGTCTGTTCCAACGGTTTCTTGCCCTTCCGGAGGAGTATCAGCTTTTGTTTCTTTCAGTTCTTGTAAAATTTCCCTTCCTTAAGGCATCTATTATAGACTGCCAGAAGACATTCTGGATATACTTGTACCACTAATTTTAAAATTTCGGTGGGGATCCCATCCAAGCCTGGTGCCTTCCCGGTTTTCATATTCTTCACTGCTTTCCGCAATTCGTCTGTCGTAAAGTAATCAACATCATTAAACATAAAATCATTCTGTTTGCCTTGCATTGCCTCACCAAGCGATCTCTTTTGGGAAAGAGCTCTCTAATAGCTACTGTGGGTCCACTGTGGGTCATTCAGGTAAGATATTTTGGGATCCATCCGAAACTTCTTAGTCACTATCTTATACGCCATACCCCACGGTTCATTATCAATCTGCCTTAGAAGTACCTTCCAACTTGTACTTTTGTTCTTTTTAATTTCTTTTTTAAGTCGCTTACGTTGCGTTTTATATTGCTCTCTAAGGCATAGGTCGGTATTGGCTCTTGTCGCCATTCTTCTAGCCTTGATGCAGCTCTTACCTGCTTCTGCTATTTCCGAGGCCCACCAGTACATTTGTTGTTTATTCCTGGGGCCACTGCTTCGAGGCATAGACGTGTCGCACACTGCTGTCACTATTTCTTCCGTTGTCTTTACCACATCTTCGAATGTTTCCGCTTTATTTGTCCAACCCATGCTTGCCAGTAACCTGGATTCTTCCAAAAAGCGTTTTGCCTTATCCTCATTGAGTTTTTTGGTATTCCAAGACGGCCCTCTTTTGTATCTCGCCTTACTATACTGTGGTCCCTCTGATACTACGGTATACCCTAAGTATCGGTGGTCACTCAAGGTTTCTTCATCCCACACCATCCAATCTGTGATGCCCTTAGTCAGTCTGGAAGTACTTATTGTCAAATCCAGTATAGGTGAAGTATCTCCCCGTTGGAAAGTGTTCTCGTTCCCAGAGTTTAGGATGATAAGATCGTTTCTTGCTACAAACTCACATATAATAGCTCTTCTGTCAGACCGCGTCTCCCCCCATTCCGACGATTTACCATTGAAATCACCTGCTATCAAAACCTCTCCTTTCGTTGTTTTCAGACTTGCCTGCAATTCGTCGATGTCTTTTTGAAATTTCTCTAATGTATCGTTTGGAGAAAAGTAACAGCTATATATTCTCATATTATTCACCTCAACCCATACAAACCCATACTTCGTCTTCTTATATTTCTTAATACTTAGCTTTCTATTATGGATTATTATACCCGCTCTTCCAGTGGTATCGCGATACAACGTATTCTCACAGTAAGGTTGCTCACTAGTAAGTAACACATCCACTTCCCTCTCTGCAGCAACCTGCCACATCAAGTCCCGCGCCTGCTAACTCCTCCCCAGGTTTATCTGTAGGAGTCGAAGCATATTGATATTTTTTTCTTTTCAACCGCCGCTATAAAGGAGGCACATTTGTAACTTCCTAACAGATGATGAGCCTCTTTGTTTTGGAGCACTTGTTTCGGAGGCAGCAGGGGGATCACTTGTTTGTGAGGTAGCAGGGGGATCACTTGTTTTTGGAGGCAGCGGGGAGAGCACTTGCTACTTTGATTCGGAGCCGGGACTATCCGTGCCTGGTCGCCCCGAATGCCACGCCGCCTCGCCCACATCGCAGCCCGACTAGCGTGACGGAAGCCGAACTATGGGACGGGACACCACATGTGAGTGCCTGACCGCAAGTGCCAAGTGAGTACGAGCCGGGGCGTGAAAGAAACGATCACGACGCGACCCGCCATCGCCCGGGCGCGGCCCTGCCGACCGCCCGCGCCGAGCAACGCCGAGGCGCCGTCCGGTCGACGCACGCCGCTGGCCTGGTCCGGTCACTGTGGGCCGCCACCGCGGCAGCCGAGTGGTAGCCACAAAGGAACCTCGGGCAAGCATCGACCGTGGCTGCCCGCCGCCAGACCTGCCGGGCGCTGGGATGCCCGAACGCCGCCCTGTAAGCTGGGTCACGACCGCCCGGAAGGGCGAAAACCACGGAGCTAAGATGAACTCTGAGCCATTGTAAGTTAATCGTAAGTTTTGTTCTAGCATTGGGCTTCACCCGCACTGAATTCAAGATTGATTAAAGTAATATTAAGGAAATGCCTCGGTCTTTCTCTCCAGTAGTTCGGCAATCACGCATGCCTCCCTCTAGGAAGTCTGCCGACGAAGCAGCCGGGCAAAGCTGAATCGCCGAAGGAAATCAGGTAATCGGGTGAGTCGGTGGTTACACATTATCAGCTTTTGAGCTATCTCTTCTCCTATCAACATTGTGGCTGACTGTATTCCTCCGTATCCTCTGCGCATCCTACAGGGGGTGGGCATCTGGTCTGTAGCTACGTTTATAATTTTGCTCACCGCCTCCAACACCTCGTCAGCGGTGACTGTTTCATCGATATATCTAATTTCTATTAGGCGCTTTCGTTCTAGAGCATTCACATGAGCTTGCTTCCCTACCGCTTTCTCCAAAGCCTCATTCAATGGGGGTATTATTTCCAGTTTTTTCAAGAACGATAAGTAGCTCTTCCTTTTTTGTCCTCCGTATAGCCAATATTTTTGTGCCGTGATCACTAGGGTTCACAGTCTCTTTCATCTTTTTTATAATGTCAGCATAGGTTTCCCCTCGTTTAGCTGCCACTTTGATAGCTGGGTTTACTTTCCTGACTGTTGTCTTAGCTCCTGGCTTCTTTTGTATGTTTTTCTCTTTCCTGCTTTGTTGAAGCTGCCAATTCTCCCCTGTTTGGTCTTCTGTCTTTTTAGTGAGTTCTATCACCTCGCCCTGATTTGCTTGCTTTTCCCCTGGTGTAACCTCCACCGTATTTATCTCCTTCTGTTTATCTTTCTTATCTCTTCTATTAAGTTCTTCTGGTGGACTAGGTGCCATCCTCTTTTTACTTCGTCTTTCTTATCGTCTCTTACATTTGTTTCCTTTTCTCTACTCAATAGAGAGTTCAGGATCCCTGAAAATTTTCTCTTTTTATCTGCTACCTCTTGTACCCTATACTTCAGGGAATCAATATTTTCTATAGCTCTAGACAAGGCTTCCTTCACACTCATCGGGTTGGTTTTCAGCATATGCTTCTCTATCGCCCTCATGTTTTGATTCAGTTCATCTAGGAGCTGCAAGATAATCCGACTTCTTTCCCTCCATGGGTCCCAGCCGGCTTCCTGGTCCACTTTGCGGCGAATTAACTGTTTGCGGCGGATTTGCCGCGCCATCTCGTTCCGCAGTCGTGCTTATCCCTGGAGTGGTTGGGGTACTTGGAGGCGATCTCCGGAGCTTCGACCTCCTCGAAAAGGGGTCAAAATCTGCACGCTCTAGGCTTTCGCTTGTTGCAGTGTAGTATTTCAGAGACGCCAAGCGGTTCACGTCTCTGAAATTGCGGTCGCTGGTTGACGACCGCCGGGTGCCTGCTTGCCCACCCCCGGCTGCCGGTACTGGGGCTCCGATCCCCTGCACCGTAATCGATGATCCTGAGGGACCTTCCATCGTGGGTTTCTTTTCGGGGTCACCTTCCCCTACCGTTTTAATGCTGCCGCCAGCGTCTGGATTTGGTCCACGGGTGGTATTTTCTTTCCCACCTACCCTCCGGCGTGGCCGGTAAGAGGATTCCCCGATCCGCCACCTGGGGACGCGTCCGATAGGAGGCCAGCTACTCCCACGTATTATTATTATTATTATTATTATTATTATTATTATTATTATTATTATTATTATTATTATTATTATTATTATTATTATTATTATTATTATTATTATTATTATTATTATTATTATTATTATTATTATTATTATTATTATTATTATTATTATTATTATTATTATTATTATTATTATTATTAATATTATTATTATTATTATTATTATTATTATTATTATTATTACTTAATTATCGATCTTCAATGTAAACATTTAACATCAATAATTAGAAGAGCTGAACACTAAAATGACCACAAAATGTTTTGGAAATTGAGTCTTATAATCTGGGGGTCATCATGTAATTTACATCATGAAAATATAAATTCTGCTTTATTCTTCTACCTGGTATCCTTATTTAGCGCTTCCATGAAATAATTTTATCTGACCTTTTGTTTGTGAAGGATCTCAGGTGCATTCCTCAGACCATTGTCCATTAATAGGCAGTACAGATATACTCCAGATTCCCAGATCATTTACACTTATAGTTTGATGAAAGTTTTCAAGTTTATCACAAATTGCATTACAATTTTCTGAAATAAAAGTCCAAATCCAATTGAAGAGAATGAACTTTAAAGGACATGATGAATCATACATTCTCATACTTGAAAAACTATTAATAATGTTTACACTGTTCTTATAGTTTATGATCTGGCCCCAGAAAAGTGAAAATTTCATCTTGGAACAATTCCAATAAAATTCTCTTTTTACTACTGTGCCTCAAACCAGAAAACATGTCTTTGGTTCAGTGTTGTATGAATACACGTTCATTAAATTTTGAGTCTGAAAACAGGCCCATCAATATATATTTTTATAAAGATTTTTATAAGACTTACTTTTATACAAGGTATTTTTATTAACTTAACCAAAATCTGCTGCACAATATTATTCTCTGCAACATTCTAATTCTCACAAAGCAGCCAGTCTTTCCTCAAAGTGCTTAGTCTTATCTCATCAGCCCCATTCATAAAAAAAAAAAAATGCAATTGATATTTGCTAAAACAATGACAGACACGTATGGAAATTAACGTTATTTTTTTTTTAAATCTACAAGAATGAAGCTAGGTGATGACAAACCAGTGCCATTTTCTTATTGATATTCAGAGATATCAAATATTCAGCCATTCTTAGATATAGATTAGACCCGCTTCTTTTTCCTTCTTACAAACTTATTTAGTATATTTTAAAAAATATTTTATTATAATCATCTCTCTCCCTCCCTCCCCCTCTCCCTATTCACATTAGGCTTAGTTATTGATTCTCTTTTAAAATTGACGTTTTAATTTTTTTACTGTGTAACAAATAATTTTTTGGAATATAAAGGTCAGAATGAAGATCTGGTAAATGTAACATAGAGTTTAACTTAATATTTCTGCAATTAAGACTAATAGTCGATTGCCTTTAATGTTATTACTTGCATTATTTAATATATATGTCAGAACTTTTCATTACAATTTATAGCAGTTTTCAGTATTGAACTGATAAATGAAGAAAGAGGGGCATGTAGGATGTGGGGTGTGAATTAAAAGATTACAACACATGGCACTTTATTATTAAATATTATTATTTATTAGGAGTGAGTATCATCACTGTATTTACTAGGCTGTCCAGACAGCCTAGTAAATACTGACTCCTGCCGCGGAAGCCTATGCTCTCAAATGTACAATGCTTTACAACACTTTACCAGATGACATTAATTAAAATCAAATACCAAGTTTAAGTGCCAAGTAAAATGTTTTATTTCCTGCATGTTTCTACACAATTAAGAGACTATACTGACCATCAAAAAGAAAAATAATATTTAATAAAATATATTTAATGAACTAGTTAACATTTGTTATGTACAATTTGAAAAGGACTAAATGTGCACTTAACAAATAATGTACTTCAGCTTCTAGGTCCATCTCCATCAAGATGATCATCCAGTTTTTCTTATCCATTATCAAATGTGGAAACGACCCCTTGTTTTACTCTTGGAAATGAATTCACTATATGCAAGTTTTATTGACCTCTCCTTTTGCTAGTTGTTGTAGGTGTCAAGCTGTATGGGTTCTATTTTGTTTGCAATACTATAAAATCAAATCTGTAGTTCTGTTACTAATGCAAATAAGTTTTCTACAACTCAGGAGTGAATATTTCTATTTTCAAATCTTTCTAACCTTGCTTTGTTGGTATTTTATTCATCATTTAACTATGTGTATAAATTTTTCTACTAATTATTCGGAAAGTGAGTAATACAAAGCTAAAATATACAAATTCAAATTATTTTTGAATATATTATGTAAAATTTTATATTAAAAAGAATATTTTGTCCCATTATAAAGATAACTGAGCTCTTACTCATTTATCACAATTCAGAAAGGTAATTTACTTTCAAACTGAGGAAAACTTTTCTTTCACTTCTTTATACAGAAGTATTATCTGTATTTCAGGTAGGTTTATCAGAAACAAGGTTGAATTATCTAATTGATAAAAGCTTCATATGTTACTAATTTTTTTAAATAAAACTTACAAGGCTGATTTCACCAATTGCCTTATTTTAAGTATTTTACAATAGTGTCAGTCACTGACTAATGCTACTTTAACAAAATACTTGGTAGACCTCATATAGATATCTCAAAATGTGAGGAAATCCAATAGAAAATAAAATCTGACATCAATATTAAATATTAACAGTAATGTGCACAAACATGAAAGGGTTGTTTTATAGTATATTCAAATATGAATCATCTAAAGGCTAGGAGGAAGAAAATTATTCTTCATTAACAAGCAACTTCAGGCAAAATTGATTATTACCCCAGATTCAAGAGTTGTTTTACTTACAACAACTTTCTAAGGAAGTTTTTTGTATTATAATAATATTTTTTGTTATTAGTAGTTATTTATAATATTAAGAACAATAAGAGTTTGATTTACATATATCATGACCGGAATGGTCGTGAACAGCCAGGTGAAGAATGCTCTATTTTGAGTGAGTATTTTAATTACTATGTACCAAGAAATATCATAGAGCTTCATCTTTTATTTGACAATTCCTAGGTCCCACTTAAAACCAGATTTTGCATAGTTCTACTTCCTGTTTTAGAGTGTGACAGCTAGATTCAACAAGATTGAACAGTATATTCCTATCAATGGTCTCAGCTTCAAGCAATGTGCAGGGTTTTTGGAGTCATAACAGCTTAGGAAGGTTTGACAGGAATTACTACATTCATGAAACATCGGAATACATTATTATCAGTCTAAACCTGAAAAATTTGAGGTGAAGGATGTCACAAGATCCAATTTCACTGGTTTTAAAAACTGAAGCATGCCCTTGTACAAAAAGATATCTCTCCGGAAGACAAAAAGTAAAACCAAAAATAACAAAGTTATATTTTCTATCAGCAGTTAGTGGCAACTCAAATACAAATTAAAAAAAGAGGTTACCATACTGATACAAATTAAAAGGGGAAGAAACCATACAGAATCTACCCATCATATACATTCATTCCTGGTCAAACTCCTGATTTTTACACTTTCAGATATCATTCAAGCCTATCCTTCATGAAAGGTTCTGATCAAAGTGACAAAGATCTAGACAAAATCTGATTATACATACTGACACAGTATAAGGGAGTTTGTAAGGATGTTCTACAGAGGTGAATTGATACAGAATTTGTAGTAATGGATATGAAAGGCATCAAAGGAAAACAAAGGATTTTGTTGTTTATCTTTATATGAATCGCTAAATTTTTGATAACCTTAATATCAATTCAATTAAGATGTTTGAAACATATTTAGACATGCTTAAACAGATTTGTAATAATATTTATTCTATTCAAGAGCATTAAAAAACATCACCTACATTAAAAACTTAATTTTTTATTGACATATTCAATGTAAACTCACTGCACTATCCCATTATTAGAATGATGCCATTAATTGCAGTTTTAATTTTAAACAGTTTGAATTAATTTCCCAAAAAATGTTTTCTGACTGACAACCTATTAGCAAATCTCAATTCAATTGTACTTAAGGTATACCAGGAGAGGCACAGAAAAAATTAAAAAAAACATTTTGCAGTAGATCCAAAGGGTGTCATTTCAAGCAAAAATTTCCTCCTCTATATACAGAATAATTCATTCACAATTTCAATATAAACAGAATTCATCACACCAAGCAACCTAAATAATTTAGAGCAATTAATTTGAATTAGCAGTAAATACATTTACACATTTTGAATGACAAATTGACAGAACCCCAATTACATCACAACCTGGGATCTTTTCCCTCAGCTGCCCTTTCTTTTGGATGACACCGAGTAGAATTGCAACAATTTTTTAATCATTACATATTTGCCAATCAAAAGTGTAGTAATTCATAAGATTTAGATGATCAACATTTGAATTAATTTTAATCTTTAAAATGCATAACAAAGCTAAAGGAATAGATGGTTTAATAGGAATAGATTAGAATTTGTGTTAACAGAGCAAACATAGCTTTCGTGAAGTTTCTCTTAGCCGCTAATACAACAAAAAATGTCAACCATGTTCACATTCACGAGCACTGCTGTTTTTAACCAAACAAGATTTAACAATAAGAACTGTTTTTCACAACTGAAATGGTAAGCTCTAGTAATCGCTTGCTAAATACTGCAAATTAACTACAAAAGACAAAACCAACTACTTCTCAGGGAACATAACTGAAAGACCTGATTCTGAAAGGTAGACACAGTCCTTCGTAATATCAGTCATTCCATCCCATGATCTCTCCTGGAAACTTCCCTAAGGTCTCGCACAATCTTCTAGTGTACTCAAAGGAAAACCCGTTTGAAGATACTAAAAATTTCTTAATCTGTATTTAAAAACTGAGAGCTCTGTAGCAATGTTTTATATAACACTCGTAATTAAGAGCTCAAAATTCTTCAGAAATTATTTATTTTATTACCAAAACAATTTAACTGTTCACCAGTGTAAATGAGTTACCTGGTATTATTAATTTTGTGCTGAAAAATGTAATCTATCATCAAATTAAAATAATAAGCATATTTTAGAACACTGAAAGAATACCTTAAATTTACATTCGCGCCTCTATATATTAAACTTCTAAATATCAAAATTCTCCATAATTCAAATTATATTTCTGTCCCTTGAAAATTTTATTTCAAAATGACATTTTCATATCAGAAATGATTTCTATGTATCGAATTCCTTTTCTGAATTGCTTATTTTCTATCAAATGAAAATGTACAATACATAATATAAATTATGTTCAACAATTTGGCAGGCTATTTGATTGAGACATTGATTATTCCAGACAACATATTTCAGTGGGTTAGAAAACTTGAACCGTATTTTGAACAGAGTGCATCACATGTGTAACAAGACAATAGAATTTTTGAAATTTCATTTCAATGATTTGATCCATATGCAATACTAAATTCATGTTACTATTCATAAATATGTGGAATGAAATATTAAAACATTTGTTAATTGTTTATTGTTGAATTTTCATAATTATTGAAAATTTCATAATTATTTCTATACATCAGAAATTATCAAAGGAATCATCAGATTCTATATATGGAGGTCTGACTTTATTGCCGAAATTGCATGTTGATTTTTTTGCATTATAAAATAAAAGTTAAACAAATGTAAGTTTAGCAATGGACGATTTGAATCAAGTGTTGCTAACTTCATTCCATTCCATTCCGTTTCATTACATTAAGAAAACAAAACCTTTTATTGCAACAGCTTGATTTAATAATGTAGTTGCAGCGTGATTCCAAATTTTTATCATTTACCTTTATAAAGAAAGAGTACTAATTTGGCCCTTAGTAATATGAATCAACAAAAAGAATGCAGCAATTCTGTTAAAAGATATTGATTTAATGCAGTCTCGATTTTGGAGAATTATAACACGTGAAACTGTTTCAAAAAAGGAAATATTCCAATTCTAATATTTGCTTTGGTATTTCATTTGAGATTTTGTATTTTATTTATTATCAAAAATATTTGTTGTAATAATTATCAAGTGTGCCCTAATTTCAAAGAAAACTGAGTAAATAATTAGTCACATTAATAAATTTTGATAACAATGGTTACAAAAAAAATTTCTGGAAATCAATAATTAATTTTATGATTACTTTTACACTATTTCATTATGTCCAAGATCGTGACTATGACCTTTTCTTCATTTCCCTGATTGGGTATTACTGATTTGTTTGCAAGACAAATGACTTGCTGTTCTTTTGTTAAAGATTCTGAATTGCATTTATTTTATCATCATTTTTTGGTAAATAATATATTGCAACAAATTTTTAACTTATGTTTTGCCATGAGATGAACTTACAAGTTCTTTAAAAAATCACATATGCTGATTGTGAAAATGAAATCAGAAAGGTTCCATCATGTTTCAATTTTTCAGGAAAAGATGTGTCACATATACCAATTTCGAAAAACTTGGAAGGTTGATCCGGAGTTCATGGTGTCGTTCACTGAACCTTCGGTTCCTTCGGTTCACTAATCTCGTGATTCACAAGGTTATAGTTTCGCGGCAACCGCGCAGTTTGAATTGTGGAGGCTTTCTTGAAAAGTGCTTTCTTATAAAAGTGAATTGGTAATTATGCGTTGGATAGACTCAAGGTTGTTTATAGTGAACGCGAGGGCCGAAGGCCCGAGCCTCGCCGTGACTTGGATCCGGGCGAGCGAAGCGAGGAAACTTGCCTTTGAAACTAAATTTGCATTACAATGCGGCGGGGACAAAGTGATTGAAGTGAACAATACAAATACAAATATGTGAGTTTTTATTATTTTATTGCGCATTTTAGAGCGTATAAAAAGTGTTAAGTAGATAAGATGCTTTTTTTGGTAATTAAATTTTGGCTTTGAGTAGTAATGATAGTTTAAGTAGCATGTGAGTGTTGAATAGAAATTATAATTCTTGCGATAACATAGTGACCATTAGAACATGCGAACAATAAACAAGGATTCAGTTCAGTGAGTCGATTCCCCTCTAGTGAACCGGTTCAGTGAACGACACCATCAACTCCGGATATACCAACTTGGAAACAACTCAATAACACTACAGGGGGATTCTGTAGTGTATTAACCTACATTTCATTTAACAAAAGTTATTTGTATTACAATAATTTTTTGTATTAAATTACTCATTTAATTAATTGTTTGTAATACAGCACATAAAATGAAAACAGTACAAAAAGCTGAATAAAGCTTGAAATGTACTTACAAGTTAAGACTATTTTTTCTAGAAACGTTTGTGGGTTGAAAGTGATACTTCTTGTAGGAATGTCCAGCATTAATCTGTCAAAAGGTTTGGAGACCATCGTCTCTCTTATCTTTCCATAGCAACGGTATCTTGGTGAAATCACTCACGATGTTCGTCACTTACATTTCGAAGAGTACGTGGAAAGAAATTTAATGGGAATGAAGGAAATTAAATTTCAGAGACAGGATTCACCCCACAGCTTTGTAACGATCCAGCGTGCGTTCCGTCAGTTCTCTGTAATTCTCAAACATTAGTTTCCCAAGACATTGTCGCATACATCTTTCAATGCAAGCCATGCTGCCTTCTCAGTATCCGTCAGCAACTGTTCAAAGGCAAATAGCTTTCGTCAAGTCACCGATCTGATGCCCAATGAAAATTAGTTCTTTAAGTTTTGCATTAGTAATCGCAGGAAATTTAGGTAGTAAAAATTGTTGACGTAGGGTACACGGTACACCCTTACAGAAGCGGGGCGGGAGGAGTCTCTTTAAGCCCGCCCTCAAATTACGTTAAGCGCTCCGATAGTCATTAATAAAACAAACAAAAACATTAAAACACAAAAGGATTAAAAAACAATTTGTAAGGCGGTTTGATGATCCAAAGATAAGTCATTACTAATACCTGAATCATACTCAACTTGCTTCCCGCGAACCACAGCCCCTTCCGCACAGAACACTTACGCACATGAATAGTGGCTCCTTTCTTGCTGCACTTCCGCTAGAAACACTTTGCGCTTGGCCAACCTCATCGGACAGCCATTCAATGACAGCCAAATACCCCGTTCGGCTCAACACGTAAAAAAAGCCACATTTATTCTCACCATCTTAGCACAGACACTCGACACCCAAAAACTCAAATCACAAAGAATCTAAAGAACGCAAGAGACTTGACTGTACGACAGCAACGTAGCTAACCACTTCTACAGATACTCCCAACGCAGAAAATCACGTTGACAAAGACTTAGACGCACGTGCTCCACACACCATTTCTTACTGAAGTTTCGACAAGATACTAGGGAGCAATTGCCCCTCCCCCTTACTTATGACGTCACGTTCGTGACTAATTACGATCCCCTCCACCGTGGATTTCCCCATTGCCGGAGCGGCGCGAAGTGCCGGTTTAAATTACTTTCATAAGTTGTACCGTATACTAGACTTCAGCTATAAAAATTAAAAACCTTGATCATCTTCTTCCATTGATTTCACAAAATTCTTCCTAACGTCCAATTTCAGATGGAGTGGTGGAAACCGCACACTATGTCAACAAGGGATTCATGCGACACATTTTTTCACCAGAATTGAAAATTTCTCTCAAAGGCCATTATTTCGCTACATATATTCTTTCTACACTATATTCTTTCCTTGCCCTAATATCCCAGTGGAACAAGAAACAGAAACACACACTCTCTCTCTCTCTCTCTCTCTCCCTCTCCCTCTCCCTCTCTCTCCCTCTCTCTCCTCTCCCTCCTCTCCCCTCTCTTTCCTCTCTCTCCCTCTCTCTCCCTCTCTCCCTCTCTCTCCCTCTCTCCCTCTCCCTCTCTCCCTCTCCCTCTCTCCCTCTCCCTCTCTCCCTCTCCCTCTCCCTCTCTCTCCCCCCCCTCCCCACATTCTCTTACCTTCTTTTGAAAGCCATGAAAAAAATTATGGTGCACTTTCATCCTAGTGAAACTGATTTTTTCAAGAAAAAGTGACATAGAAATTTTTCATTATTTTTTATTAAATTAGCACCAAAAAGTACATTCTGTCATTATTACCCTTACATTTTTTTCATTAATTTTTCATCAATTATAAAAATATAATAACTTAAAAAGTTACGATATATACATTTCTACAGTACATTTTCATCAATGTATACATCAGTATATACATATATTTTCATCAATGGAGTATTGTTTGAATCTGTTAGTTTATGAAGAAAATGTTAAAAACTTTAATATTATGTTCTAGAATTTAATAATAGAAATATATACAACTTATCTGAAACTTTCTCACCTACGCATCCTTCCTTGGTTCATTAATTGTCCTCTGTCTTATTGTTAGGTGCAGTTCACATTGCCAACTGATTTTAATTACTATCATAAATTTTTATATATAACACAAATAAAAATTATTCCGATTTATTGTTTCTGCTTTATAATGTATTTTTTCTTATTATATAGGGGCTCTTGTCACAAGCATTGCATATTTATTTAGGGGACTTCAAGCATGCATTATGGGTGTGTTAAAAGGGGGATTCAAAATACTCCCACTTGGCATTACATAATTTCTAGATAATCCCTTACTTGTAAAATATGTGACAGGTAAATAAAATTCTTTAATGGAAAAGGGGTCCAGAAATACTTCCCTTATGCTATGAGTGAATTGATGAAGTGTATTTACTTTCAAATTACTTATTTGTAACATTGAAACACAATTAGATTTATTGAAATAATGAAATTATAGTACTCATAACTCATAAGCTTTTTTTAAAGTGATATTAATTAAATGAAAATAGATACCTTAAGTGGATGAGAATACAATTAGTCATTAAAGAAAGCAGCAGAACATTTAGATTTAGATTTATTCAGTCAAAAAGTAAAAAATGTATGTGACGTAGGGGGGAAAAGATTGGAATTGGAACATGAACAAAGATAAAAGTTATAATACAAATTTTTCATCAAACACTTCCCAAAATTGTTCTTTTGGTATTGACACAAGAAAAGAAAAAAGTACTTTTATAGTAATATTTGTTAAATGAATTGCAATCATGAAAAGAAACTTTATTGATGGAAGGAAATGTTTTTTAGCTTCGCAAAGTAAAGTAAAGAATGATATAAATTTTTTATGCCTGCTGTGGAAAGGTGCAAATGCAAAATAAACAAAAGACATAATAATACAATTTTGGGAGGATATCAATGTGTAATGTATATTTGTTGTTCACCATAAAGTTACATGTCTCAAAAATCATAACTTTTTTTAAATAATGAAAAAGGAAGGTCTGTTTGTAATATTAAAATTTATAGAGCTATTTCACAATTGAGCAGGTGCATAGAGTAAAATGCATGGCTGGAAAATAATTGGTATTGGTCAGGTTAAAATCATTCTCCTACAAAATCTTTTTCAACATCAATTCTTCTACAAATTTTTTCCGAACCTATTCAAAAATTCACCATTTTTAGTTTCCATGTACTCAAAAATTTATGGATTTTTGGAAAATCATCATTAGAGATAATTTTTATCTTGTGTTAACAAATGTATTAATAACTGAAATAACTCTATTATATAAATTGAAATGATGCAAGAATATATTATATAAAAAGTACATGGTAATTTTAAAAAAATGAAATACATCACAGTGGTGTATTAGTGCATTTGTGTATGGTAAGTTTTTTGTGCAGTCAAAATATCATGTTTTTCAGTGCATTTAGTACTACCCACATAAAAAGGATAAAAAACAAAATTTGGAGCCAGTTTTTGAAAATCTTATTTTTTAATATTATCCATATTTTACATAAAATTGCATGAAAACTATTACTTTGAAAATTAATTAACATTACATTAATTAAAGAAGTAATTGTGAAGAACCAATTTCATTTGAAGCAAAAAGTTCTATCTTTAATAAGTAGTTAAATCAAATAGTTTAGATCTAGTTAGCTGCGAGCTTTTCAATGATAGACGTTTAGAGCAAGTGGTGTTCACAACCGGTCGGAGAGGGAAAGATAGCGGGCGGACGGACGGACGTTTCGAAAAAAGAAACAAGATTTTTATTAAGGAACCACAAAACGTGGGTAAGTTCTAAGTATGAGAACAAGTAGTTTATTACATACAGGAGCAAGAAAAATCTTTTCCGCAATCAAGCAGCCACAAATTTTTTTCTGTCGAAAACCGGCCGCAGCATTACGTAACTTTCTCTGTACAACGTGTAGGGGAATGATGGTTCAGGGCATCAACTGATGCCACTACAGTGTCACTGACTGGGAGGTCCTAGGTTCGAGTCCCGACGGTGGCAGGATATGCGGCACTGGCTAGATAACTAGTAGTTCGAATTCAGTCGCTGTTTGGAGGAAAATTCTAGCCTCCGCCTGCTCTGATCGGTATTCCGCGGTTTCTCCGATCCCCAGGCAAATGCCGGAGCAATACCCTAACAAACAGGCCACGGACCGCACGCAATTTTTCTTACATCTTTTTTTTTGTCCAATCCTTACCCTTACTTACACATGAACTTGCATGCACTTCCCTATCATACATGCCGGGAGACCGCGAGCTTGGCGCTTGTTCCATCGGGCGGGCCCCCGCTGGAGGGAGGTACCTGGTGAGAATCTAGGCGACGCAAAGGTCGGCGCCGGATCTCAGAGGATCGTTGTGCGGGGGGAAATCACCGCCAACTCCCGTGAGAATAATATGTACCACTCTTACGGGAACAATGACCTTAGCGGTTGAAGCGCTCGGAACGCGTCCCATTACGAATTAATTATACCTGCTTACGTATATGAGAAAGAATAATCGCATCAATATTTTATTCAGAAGTATACTTTAATATGAATGAATGAAAACCAGAAGGGTGTGACATTTTATAAATTCTGTGAAAACGTGTTAATTTTAGGCTGTATTTCAGAGGCAATTAATTTGTATGGTTTTAATGAACAATTGAAATGCCCTGGTTTTAATGATGAAACGAAGCTCGACACCTTATAGTGATATTGGCTTAAATAAACTGATTTCTCAGAATTTATAAAATGTCACTTATACCATTTTGGTTTTCACCCATTCATATATTCCCATTGTTAATGCTAGTGATTTGAAAGTACAACTCACATTAATACCAGCATATTCTTCTCGTGAGAAGAATTTGAAATGAAATTTTATCTTTTAGAGTTCTTTTAAAAAAAAATTAAACTTCATGACGCCGTAATTTATACATTGAATCAAAACACATTTACAATAGGGCGTTATATAGTGAAATAAATCAACACAGGATTAGATTTGGTATTCTTTCGGATGTTTTTAAATTATTATTTTTTTTTAAAAAATACAAACTTTCAACATTTTATATAAACACATGATTTTCATAAATATTTTAGAATCTCGCTACATCCGCAGAAAACCTCTCCTTCTCCAGTCACTTGTAAAATTCAAGCCCGAGAGACTGAACCACGAAACACAACATGTCGGTATTTTCATCAATTAGTTTTGACGTTGGCTTGCCTCCCCCGTGACCTGCTTTTGTTTCCACGCGTATCAACAGAGGGTTGGTTTGCCTATGGTTTCCCCTTACCGCGTGCTGCAAGGCGGCGATAAATTTCAGCGAATGCAAAGGCATGACCCGGTCGTCGTGATCCGCGGTCAACAACAAAGTAGGAGGATACTGCATCCTTTGTTCGTCGGGAGGTCGAATGTTGTGCAGAGGAGAATAAGCGAACAGAAACGGAAATTCCCTCGGATCTTCGGGATTCCCGTAATCAGACACCCAGGCGTGACCGATCGTGAACTTGTGGTAACGAAGCATGTCTAGAACGCCTACTTGGCAAAGCGCGGCCCCGTACAGATCTGGGCGTTGGTTGATGCACGCAGCGATCAGCAACCCTCCGTTGGAACCTCCTTGGATTATTAGTTTCTCTTTGCAAGTGTAGCCCTGCGCAACCAAGAATTCGGCCGCGGCATGAAAATCGTTGAAGGTGTTCTGTTTGAAGTACAAGCGACCTGCATTATGCCAGGCTTCCCCATACTCGCCGCCGCCTCGTATGTTGGGGATGGCCAAAACGCCGTCGAAGTGTTGCATGAACACCAGTCGAACCACACAAAACGTAGGTTGAATGCTTACGTTGAAACCCCCGTAACCGTACAAAAGGCACGGTCGGGTTTTGTTAAGTATTATACCTCTTCTGTACACTATAAACATTGGCACACCGGTACCGTCCCAGCTTGTGTAAACTACCTGCTGAGTCTCGTATGCTGTAGGATTGAAGTCCTTTAACGTTATTTCCCGATAAACCGTTGGTTGGAACGTGTTCTGTGTAAGATCGCAATGATATATGATGCCCGGATTCAAGAAAGATGTGAATTGATAGAACATTTCAGTATTTTTCTTTTTGCCAGAGAAGCCTGTGATTGTTCCGACGTCCAGGGGAAACGTGTACAGCCATTGTCCTGTTCGCATGTCGCACAATTGCAGCATGCTTTTCACATCATAAATATAACAGAGAACAAGTTTGTCATTGCGTATTGGTGCCGCCCAATCTAAGACGTTTCTGGGGTGACCTTGTATTAATGCCTTCCAATTCTCAGGGGCAGGATTGAGAATGTTGATTTTGATTAATCGGTAATTAGGTGCTCCTCTACTGGTTCGGAATATGAGATCTGCGCCATCGTTGGTAATATACTCGTAGTCTGCTTCCATTTTGCCAACTACATGGTACAAATTCAAAGGTCCTGTAATTTGACCGTTCGGTAAATTATGCAAATCGCAAACTAAAATCATATTTAGACTGCAATCTTGTTGAGGAGTAACTACAAGCCATCGACCGCAGTCGCTTACTTCAGCACCAATCCTCCACAATGGTTCATGAGGAAATTCCACGCACATAACATCTTTATCTTGTGAGGTCCCCACTCTATGATAGAACAACTTTTGATGTTCGTTACACAGCACTTCTGTTCCATCAGGCTTTTTAATTTTTCCTGGATATTTGGCATAGAAAATACCTTTATTGTCGTGTGTCCACGTCATTCTAGAATATTTTACGTATTTCAGTTCTTCCGGGAATACTTTTCCTGTAGATACCTCCTTAAATCTAATGGTAAACCAATCCGATCCACTGCGACTCACCCCATATGATAATATATTCCCATTATCAGAAAAACGAGTTCTTGAAAGTGACACAGTTCCATCTTTGGAGAAAGTATTTGGATCTAAAAAAACTTGTGGTTCAGAATAGAGAGTGTCTTGCATATACATGACATTATGGTTTTGAAGCCCTGTATTTTGGTAAAAATAGTATTTGTTGCCGTGGCGATAAGGGCACGAATATTTAGGGTAGTTCCATAATTGCGTCAAGCGATTTTTGATGTGAGATCGTACCGGACAGCTCTCGAGGTAAGGTTTAGTGATTGCGTTCTGTTCTTCGACAAATCGAGCTGTTTCAGGTGAATCTGGATCCTCCAGCCAACGGTATGGATCTGTTACTGTTGTTCCAAAAAAGTTTTCTACGGCGGTTTCATCTCTTCGTGCTTCAGGGTAATGGAACATGGTCCTGAACTGTACAAATGCGTTCTTAGAAGAAATCTGCTGATTTGGACGACTGAAAACACAAGTTGGGCACCAAAGACTAGCAAAGGTGCCCAAATTTTCTGTGACTTCATGAAACGTGTCGAGCAAAATTTGCGCCTTTGATGAGGATATTTTGTCTTACCTGCGTCACTTGATAATACACTGAATTTCACTAGGATTGGCGAGTTGAAAATTTGACATGATTACTTCGTTTCACAATTAATTCTTCAACATTTAATGTAAACGTTTAATAATATTTTATAATGTAGAATTGAACTTACAGAGAATTTAGAACTCATAACTTCCACGAATGGAGCGGTCTGCACAGAAATTTAGGTTAAGTCACGTTGTTTATTTTGCGTTTTTGTTTAGAACAATGAACATATTGATAAATGACAACCCAAGATCCATTTGAAAATATTGGAGTAACTTGGATCGTTTGTAAATAGTAGCAAAACACCCCACTCACTATTTATTTAAGTATAAACAGAACACATTTTCTTAAGGTCCAGAATCCCTACCCTCTGTCTTTTACTATATATACTCGAAGTTGAATTATGAATAAAAGATAGCAGCGAGCGTTGTTGACAACACATGATAACAAGATGTGTACACTCAAATGTAATAGAAACTATTTACACCACCAAACCAATTGTAGATTTCATTCGATATTGCTGACGTAATAGCTGAACTCACATCCTTCTCACATCTAAAGAAAAATAACTTAAAGAAAATGATGTGCGATGATAGTAACGAAGAACTATAGTATATTGTACATGATTACGAAAATATGTGAAACCTAAAGCATAAGTTTGTCATTGTAAACATCTGAATATATTCAACAGTACGAATATTCTATGTCACAAATTTTAGTATGCCCAGGAGAGTCAACACTCGCAATCCCACAGTTTGGCCGACCAATCATTAAATTCGAAGCAAATTAACACTTGAAAGTGATATAGGCTTAATGGATGCGAGTGATGTGTCGCATTCTCAAGTTTTTTAGTTCTTTTAAAACTTTTGTTAAAAATATTTTTCTATTCCTCGAGTGTACCTCTCTGTTCCTTTGTACCTTTCGTTTTTTCCTTGCGCTTTTCGGTAGGCATTTGTCACTTGCGTGGGTGAGGCAGGCCGAGAAACATCCCTTAGATGGCTTTGCTTCGTTACCAAGGTCACTGAACTCTTACCATGTGCTGAGGATAAGATGCGAGGTTTCGGCCGAGGGTGAAGCGACGCTGACTGTTTACCCTCGATTTTTTCATTGACGCTTCTGTGTTTCCCCCTTCCAAGCTTCACCATCGCCTCCTTTGAGCATTTCCTCTTCTTCCAGTTGAGGATTGGGAAGGGGTGGACGACTGTGGACTCCGTAGTGAGTTGGAGGGGTGACTTGACCACACTACACACGCATCAGTCCCGACAGTCAGCACACGCCGACAGCCCCGATATAGAAGTTTGACTGAGCACGTAACGAGACGTGAGGTATTAGTACTTACAAAGAACTCTTACCGCATTTAACTTGTTCCTTGTTGCCATATTTTCCCGTCTATTGTGTGTTGTTGTGAAAGTGTTCAGTTTCCTTGAAACTTCATTATAGCGTACTTACATAAAGGCAAATCATAGTTCCGAAACTGAAACGCGATAATTAGAATCAAACAATTTTTGTGCGAAAAGAAGTGACTTGGCGAGCACACGGTTTGTAGAAGTAGATGGACTTGAAGCAGGAAACAGTGTGTGGAAACTCCCAATATCCTATGAAAGGTTTCCAAAACTATTTAGTTCTCGCGCAAGCCAGAAGGTAACGGAAAATAGTCCTCTAATTAAACAATTAAGTGTATTGTTCAAGTTTCTATAGACTTTTGTCTATTGTTTTGTTCATGATTGTCTGAGAAAGCAACACAAAATTAGCAATTCTTAAAGAATATGCAGTAGATTTGTGCATCGTAATAACACTAGACAGATAAGTCAAATTCAGACGCTGCCTGGAGGACAATTCTAGCGATTGGCTGCTCTGATAGGTAGTTTTCCGTGTTTTTTCCAATCAATACTTGGCTAATACCGTAGTAATACCTCAATATGAATGTGGTGGAATGACGCCATAAAATATTTCCATTTTTCAGTCAAAATCGAAACCTAAGTTTCATTGTTTTTGTATTTCCCCCTTATTTCTGGACTTCCAGTGAAAGCATAGGCACCTTTCAAAAGGCCGGAGACTGCGTAGATTTCTTTCAATATCTGTATGCATTGGAAATTAGTAATATAGATTTTAACCTTACCTTTGAACATTTGTGGACGTTTAGTTGTTTTGAAATAACTGTTAAAGGGAAAACTAAATATTTAGTGACCACAGTAGCGCACGCAAGGAGGGGTATCATGGGGATCAGGCCCCCAGAAATCAATGAAACTTCCAAATTTATTCATTTTTCTAATTTTCTACACAGCCAAAAAGCATTCAATACATCAATCGTTAATATTATATATATTAAACATAAGTCAACAAATGAAATTATATTTTATATTAAACATAAAAAAAAGATTTATAAGAAAACGTCAAGAAGCCTGTACGCTACAATTGAGCCATTGAGAGCAAACGTGATGTAAGTCAAATTTTGGAAGATTTGAGTTACATGCAGTGGTAGGTGGTTTTAACATTGTTCCATCACGGGCTAAAACAGTGTGAGTCAAATTTTAATATTTCTTCGCTAGAGCACAATACAGAGGTAGTCAACAAGTTGCTCATACCGCTGCATGCAATTGTGGTGTGTCACAGGTGGGACGAAACAACAGCTTCCAGGGGTGCCGGCTCCGAAGAAAAACCTAATCTGTACTCATCATAGAATAAGCATATCGAAAAAGCAACATTTAATCTCTTTTAGTGATCTCTTTTAGTACTATAAGTCATTTATGAAAAATGACTCTTATTTAAAAACATAGAGCAAGCTGGCAAATAAAATAAAATTCATTATGTTCCCAATGACGTATAATACCATCCGGTTAGCTCGAAAGAACAGGACGTGAAATGTTCCAAGCAGATTTTAACTAACCCTTAACCTTTAACCCTTCACCAAATGCTCCTTCTTTTGGCTGAATGTAAAACTTTTAATATTAGTAAACAAGCTGCTAATTTATGTTCTGCGATATGAACTAGTTATAATTTACAGTGTACAAAATATCAAAACATGTATAAATGTATAATTATGTATGTGTAAACATAACATGTATAAAAACAATGTGTACACACATTGTGTACATTGTTCTTTTATGTTTTGCATTAATTTCACTCTATTTCCCTATTTTCCCACCACATTACTATTGCAGACGAAAATTATGCATGCAATTATTTGAATGTAAGTACTAGGTTTCAGAAACGATGTGTACAGAAGTGGTGTACGTCAACAAAATAGTTAATTAGTTAATAAAATAAGCAATGATTCAGTCCAAAATATATGTAGTAAGTTAAAAGACTATCTCTTTAACACATTCATAACACTTTAGATCATTTATTTCTAAGCATTATAGTTTTACAGCGTTTTTAGTTTACACATTTCCCGGAAAGTATGTTTTTGACTTACACCACTTTTTTAACTTACTTTTGCTCTCAACTGCTGAAATGTACCCTCCCATCTCGATCCCCCGAGAAAAATCCTACGAACGCCGTCTAGTAATCATTGTGATATTTTGCAGCCTCATAATGACAAGATCCTATCTGACTTGAAGCAAAGATCATTTACAGATCATTTTCAAAATTTGGAAGTATAATAAAGCCACGTAAAATGTAAATTGAGTGAGCCTTGGGATTGTGTTTGTAGAAGTTTTTCTACAAATATAATTTGAAAAATATTTTAATGTTTTGTATACCTAGCAATAGAGTTAGAACATGTCAATATCAGTTTTGTGGGAAAAGTTAGATAGAACCTTGTCATTCTGAAGCTACGAATTAAAGCTTAGAGCAAAATTCTTTTGGAGACTATAGTAAATGAACGTTAGTAACATCAAGCATTATTAAAATTACTAACAATTTCGATTATTTGGATTTGCTTTAATCGATAGAACATAGATTGATACATTTACTAGACATTATAAAGTTAATACCGAGAGAAGTGGCTCAGGGCGTAAGGAGCTGACCTCAGTGTCGGGACCCTGACCGGGGTTTTCATGGTTTCCCTCAAGTCATACAGACGAATACTGGGATGGTCTCAAAATGCCACGATCATCTCTCATCATCATAATACCTCATAATTCATAGGCTGGCAGCCAACTGCTTTGAATATCCTCTTAGGCGGATTATCAAGGATCGCACGCAATCTAAGTATTACTACTACTACTATAAAAATAATAGACATTATAAAACAATAACTAACGAAAATACTATATAGAATGTCCGCAAGCTACCGCACAAAATAGCTCATATTGTACGTTAAAACGTTTCATGAAGAATGGCAGATGTAGTTTTCCGAAGAAAATGCACCTTGGAGAATATTGGGTATCAATTTCGGGCGCGGTATTCAAACCGACTGCCACTCTAACGCAGACTCTACAGCTACCGTAACGACGCAATGCGCTTGGCGTGTCAGTGAAACTGTGTAGTAATAGTCAGTGAGTAAAAACGTCGCAGGCCACGCATTAGAATATTTGAATAGTACTCTTTTGTATTTTTTTTGTCACGGCAGTTGCGGAACACTCTGTCTAGGAGCGGTATCGTAAACGTGTACAGGTGCTTGTCACAACTTGCACAACTTGCAGACCTTTGATTTGCTAAAACTATTTCCACCTATTCTGCTGGAGAATGGAAACGTATCCCAACATGGCACCAAAGAACCCAAACAAAAACGGCAAGTTTAACCGAAAGAGTCCACACGCGCTGAAATGCACCGGTGCTAACTCTGCCTGCCGCAGAAAATCGCAGATCGTGACAGTTGTCGTCCTCATGAGGGACGTTGTCGTCACCGACAGTCCAAACGATCTTGCCACCGACGTCGACGGACGATGCAGCCGATGAACTCCATCTTGCAACCGCAACAGCACCATCACTGTTCGCCGTGCTGTTCCAGACACGGCGTCACTACTCACACACATAGCAGTTACGCTCACGGTCGCAATGCCGAATCGTAGCACCAAACCAAAAAGATTCGCTCCGAACTGCATGCCGTACACGGGATCATTGTACCGCAGCGTCGCTATGAAGTACAAGGCCAGCGTACCAACTATCCACAACATTGTGATTTCCCCTGCGATACTCAATCCGAAAATATTATTGACGCATCTGCACGCGTCAATTAATGACAGGTGAGACGATTTCAGGGTCTGTACTCTCGATGCGACACCTAACATTTCTGAAATTGACAACTGTGTTCTAAAGTTGTCACTCAGAATATTCTCTATTTTTTCATTGATTGCAGCAAAACTTTCTCTTAGAACAAGAAGGATGTTGATGAACATGATCAATAAAAATAAATTGGAAAAGTATACGACAAAGTGACAAAAGGCCAAGTAGAAAGGCCGAGGCCAGAATACGAACTCATAAATTAACAAGAAAAAGCATACAACAACACCAACTCCCATCTGGATGAACACACCCCATCTCCTTTTCGAATACATTTTCGTGTATTCAAAAACTTTTTCATCGCTGTGATGTAGAAATGAGATAAATGAATTCCATGCTTGAAATTTGGAGGTCAAAAAGAGCATCGCTGAACATGCCGGGAGAAAGAAAGCCCAGATATAAAATCCAACAACTAAAATATGATCTGCGCCTAAGTAATATTTGCTGAAATAGTCTATATACGCCTTGACAATAGAACAAGCAATGTACAAACTGGTCATAAAGATAACCCAAATTATTTTCTTAATATTTCTTTCAAAACAGTATGTGTCTTCTTTGAGAGAAAATGGAATAAATCCTAACCATTCACACACCACGAAAATTGGGCGGAGAGGCCATCTTTGTTCACAAATTATTTACGTTATTAATTTGGCTATGAAAAATATTGAGGACTCAAACTAAATGTCTAAACCATTCGTCAGAGATAATGATGTTCAAGTGTTGAAGACAGATTCCTTCTAGCTCATAGATATACTGTAATGTTGCCAATAACGCCATCCAGTCTAATTAATACCGGTCGATTTTCTCATCATGGTACAGAGTTACAAGTTGACAGATTGTTAACATAAATATACTTCGGGAGCAATTACTATAAGGGAAATTATTTGCAATGACGCAAACATCTGCAACATAATAATTAATCGACTGACATGGAAACAACTCCTGAAGTATAATTTGTTATATTTTCCATCACACTTCGCAATATAACGAGTTGTCATCAAATGTGGAAATCAATTATTTTACTTCAGCGTAATTCTCTCCGTTACTCCGTTCAGAAAGAAAATTCGTCACTGTCAAACCCTCAGGTGCAAATTAGTTTAATTTATCATAGAGACAAACAGTAATCCTTTATGCTATGACATTAATAGCTTTGTACATTCATTAATTTTAAATAACGCAATGAAATAGACTGACGCTTACTCTGTCAGTACAAACTGGTAAATGAACTTTTTTATACGTTTGTTCCGAAGAAAACTCAAGCATCCGTATATGAACGTTTTTGTATTATCAACGTTGGTGTACAATTAGTCGATTCTTTCGATTGGTCAAAATCGACTACTGGTAAAAGCAACTGAAAATACATACGCCAACATTTAATTTAACAAGCATTTATTAAATTTGAGCATGGTGCAAAGCAACCGCCATGGCCTAAAGCCACCCCATGTGACTGTAATATCGTGAGGGGAGAGTAAATGAAAACATGGGCGGTCTCTCATTTGCAATCGCCTAGAGCCGCATTGAGTATTAATCCGCCACTGCATGCACTACACTTACGGGACAACTGACATTAACATTCATGAACCCGAAATCACTAATCAACTCAATCATCTTATTGTCCGGATTTGGTGCCAATATCAGGCACACGAAATAAAGACTTTCGTCACTTCACGATGAAAGGGGCTTCGTTTTCAGGTAGAAACTGTATTGAAGAAGGGAATTTTAAACTTCGTAAAATGTTATGGCAAGCTTTCAATTTGAATAGGGATTACTCTGAAAAGTAATGTAATGACTTTTTTAATATTTATAATAAAAGTGTGATATCCACGAGAGTATTTTATAAAATTCCGGAATGCACTTGTATTTTATTTTGGGATTGTTGCCACCAGCAACAACGGCAACACATAAAACCGTTGCCCTTGGAATTCTTACGACAATGTTCAACTAAGAATCACGTCTCCGAGGTAGCAAATCTGCAGACGCGACTTTCACATATAGAAGTATTGATGACCCCCATGCAAGAGACAAAAACATTGAATGGTGGTGTTTTAGAAATATTTTGCAACAAAACTGACTTCATTGTTTCAAAGTGAAACCAAATTAAGAAAATGCAATACTGTTATCCACTAGGAGAGATGGAAGCTGCACCACCGTATGCCACGTAAGGTCTCGAAATAATTGATTCTGATCGTGTATCAATGGGGCGGGGTGAGGGTGTCTGATGAACCCCATCATAGTTTTCCCCCTGAACCTTTGTTTAGGTAAGGAGTTACTATTTCAACGTTTAGGACTTTTATTATTATAACTATAGATCCTTGACATTGAAAAGGTTTTTGATAAACTATGGCATATGGGATTACGTTATAAGTTGCAGCCACTAGGTACACCACAATACATGCACGATATTATTAAAAGTTTTCTTTCGAACCGACACTTCTATGTCAATGTTAATAATTCATTTCCGATTTATTCCCCAGTCCGCCTCCCCCTCCCCCCAGTTTTAGTGTTCTCCGAGTACCAGAATGGTATTGATTTGGGATTGTTAGAAGGAAATTTAAAAAAAATCAATTCTTTAATAGATATTGTACGTCTATCCAAATAACTTTTCTATTACTATAATTATCAAAACTTTAAAAATCTGTATCTCATCGTTATAGAAGAATACAGCCCTTTTACATCAAATATACCGCTAAGATATGATAAATAAAGCTACCTGGTAACTACACAACAGGGATGTGCACTTACAAGGTCTCGAGGGTCTGATATAAAACCTTTAATGAGGTTGCGGGCCGTATTTGCATTACTCGGTCGATCCACACCTGACTTCCCGGTAATGTTGATCTTGGAATTAAAATCGGGGGGAGGGACGAATCATGCGTGATATCAGGCCGTACCTTGCAAAACACAATGAAACACATTGAGATAATTTTGAATTTATGAATTTACTAGAAAAAATCCTTAAATCTGAACTTCACCTATTTTTACATTAAAGGGGGTGTACACCCTGGCAGGTCGCGTGCACAACGTTCTCGCCCGACATGGTTGCATGGGACTTGCACTTTTGACTAATAACCCTCCGCGGGCCACAATAAATGGCCTCTAGTTGGCCAAGTCTGCTGTATAATTATGCTGCTATATAACATTTCTACTGATAAATTAGAGTAATAAATAGCACTACGAGTACAACCTAGGGCATGACAACACGTATAAGTAAAGTTAGTCCATATTTGTAAATAACCGAGTATTTTGAATTAGAGTGTAGCGACAATTGATTGTTTTGCTTTGAATAACAAAAAAAATTGTTAATATCCAATAAAGAGTTGATACACAAAGATGATACTAAAGAATATTAATGACATTATTTTAGTGTACATATCAAATTTGAATAATAAATAGTATTTCTTATAATTTTGCAATAAATAATGTATAATAATGGCTTAAAAGAGTAGAAAAAGATTATGAAGGGGCAGCTTACAATAAAAATAACTCTCGGATTTGACACATTCATTCAAACCAAGCAAAAAATAAGCAAGACGAAAAACAAGTAATAAAATCTTTCTTCAGGACTTCACTGCCAGTGACTTACGAAACAAACACCTATGCTGCTTACGGAGAGTATGGCACCAACGGAGTCAGCTATTACCAGGATCCCTCGATGTATTATGGACAAATACCTGTGGAGCATTACAACCTTCAGGATAGCACGGCTCAAAGTAGTATTGTCTCGGAAAACTCAAACAGAGAATCGGAGAATTATGGGACTCCAGGAGACGTCAATTCGTACTACGCCAGTAACTACCAAACAGACCCTGCAGCGGGATTTTACTGGCCCTGCGCTACGGACAACCAAGGTAAAGTTATGTCTACCCTATCTTCTTGGATTAGGTCCAGGACCCATTCGCAAGTCCTATAAAATGTGAAGGTCGGAGTGGGTTCGTACATGTACTGACCCACATGTCTGTACCCACATATCCGTTTTATCAGCTGGAGGAAAACAAAGATTTTTGTAAATTCAAAATCCGTGACTTAGCAAAGAAGTCTTTCTGCTTTCTACACACATTCTCTATTTCTAAGAATACGTTTGTACAGCGTTTCGCTCATAATGTTTGTTTTTAGGAGACATTATAAGATCTTTATTTTGGATTTTTGAAATGAGGGTTGACACTACCTTCTCCCTTCCCCTTTAAATGACCATTTCTACTGACAGACTAACATCTACTTACTGACTCACTGACTCAGTGGGTACCTTTGATCTCTCAAAATTTATTACTTCTTATACTTCATTTTTCGAGACACGTCTAGCGTCATTACACGGAAATTTAAAACTGACTTAAAATGTATAGAACAAACGAGTCTACATACAATCTGCGAACATAGCTGCTACATAAAGGTATGACGTGAATTTTGTTTTAAATCATAAATTTTGTTGTAACCTTAATATATAAACAGGTGTGTAATTGTATATTTTTGCAAACGCTTTTATTTTTTGCTGATATGTTATTGCTTGTTATTGCGTTCATAAGGAACTCGATATATATTGCGTCACCTGGATCGAAAGGATCGTGGTAACGAAGTAAATATGAAAGCAGTTGATACATGTTTTCTTACATGGAGGGAATTATGGGAGGGAAATATGAAAAGACAAACCAAGTCACGTTAACATCTAGTTAATTAATAAGTAAATCTAAATCAATATTATTAGGAAAAAATAAAGTCTTGACTGTACCATAGGCGTTAACTGGTTCTAATGATCTCGGGCGCCAAAAAGCTCTCGGACAAAGGCGCTCGGGTCTTTTGTCGCTCTATCTTTAGAAGACGAACACGATTGAGCAGGCGGAAAAAAATATGAGAGGATTCGCGACCACAAAATGTTGCCTCCAATTTGGTTACCTCACAAACTGGAGTTACCGGAAATGAAGCAGAAGAAACATGTAGGCGGCAGCATTTTGGCCAGATGGCGTTGGGTGACACAAATGGGGGTGGTTGAAGCGGTTGGAGAGTGCAGAGTGAGCGGAGTTGTAAGTAAATACCCAGTCAACGACGGGGAACCAGGGAATTGCAATGGTGGTCGTCAACTTTATGTAACGTTTGGTACAGGGGTGTAGAGGTGTGGTCTAATAAATAACTGGCAAATGAAACAATTTTCATCCGTCATATTGTTTAATATTCAATGCTTTGTAATAATATGTCTTTATATACATGTTTGGTCGATAGTAAATCGATATATTTCACTGAAATTAAAAATAAGGAGAAGCTCAATGTAATAAACAGTTCCTTTGTTAAAAAACTGAAAATACTTTTTTATATAGTAAAAGAAAAATTACTAATGAATAAAACAATACACCCTTTGCTATATAATACTGACAACCAAACACAAGAGAGTTCAAATAGTGATTAGGCAGATAAACTCGAACCTCGATCAGATTTCCCCCCCACACACATTGTGATCCCAATATCCCCCACCACAATCAGAATTTTTTGTTCTTTTTTGTTGAGTTTCCCTGCCCAATTGAGCACATGCCGAGAAAACTCTTATTTTACCTTCTGGTCATAATTGTAGCTTCACTATTCTCGGGTTTTGTTGAGCTTCAGTTAGTTGTAGGAGTAGAGCCGGTGAGTATTGTATTTAAACTTTTTTTCCTATTTTATCAAGTATCATTGACTCAAGCTAATAAACCCGCGACCCTTGAAATATCAAAGTAGAGTAAGACGTAAGCAGATAGCAATATTGGCATTAAATAATAAAGACAAACAGAAGCAGAAAAGGGCGGATTACTAAATAATGAGTACGGCTTATGTCATATTTATGCTACACTCAATAACTTCAGAACTAAAGCAGATAGCGAAAAACCTTTTTCAAAATGTTCGACATTCTCGAATAACCGTGCGTTATAACCGTATACCGGGATAATAGATAATCGCTATTTATTTATAAGTTTATTTTACCTGAATGTCTTCATGAAGATAGTGAAGTGATACGTTTGTTTCAAACTACGCCTCTCTTTTGTCTTAAAACATATTGTTGCATTAAAGACATAACGCAACAATACAGACATTGGAGTACAACCTATAGTGAAGCTTCTTAGAGCAGCACTTTCAATGCGCAAGTCAAACATGCGTAAGTAACCGCTTTAAATAGTAGCTGTCTAAAAAGGTCATTTAGTATAGTGTTTTTTTCTTTCTAAACAGAAAGATTACATTAGTACTGGAATGGATTTATTTATTGAGTTTCATTGTATTCCAGAAGTTACACCAGCAACGACGCCCGCACAAATAACGTTATCTCCAGCAAGGCCAGTTCCAACGACGCCAGTACTAACGATGCCTTCAGTCTCATCACTTACATCTACTTTACCTCCGCGGCAAGCTCCCGAGTCGAGTAGGGTTCATTCACCGGAATCCGCCTTCTGCAGTTCACCTACGCTAACATCCCCCATACCCCGCAATCTTTATTACTCACCCAACCACTTCTTCCGGATGGTCGAGAACCTTAAAGATGAGAGTCAAGCACAGGACGACCAGGAATCGGAGAGTGGACATTCCTCAAGCGAGGACGAGATCATATTCGACTTGAAATCGGAACGAAACAAGAAAGTAGGGGAATTGCTCAATGATAATGAAATAAAGCACAGGTTTAGCAAGGTATCTAACGACTGCACGTCTCTATTCAAGATTCTTGATAGACTCAACAACACGCGCGAAGATGAAATGTTGAGCCTGGCAACTCAGGAACGAACCATCAGCGAAAGTTTGACAAGCCTGAACCCTAAGAGATCCCAGGTAGCGTCCAAAGACGAAAAAACTCAGTATTACTCTCCGGTTGACGAGTCGAAGTATCCAAGTCATTACGAAAGTCCAGTATACTACAACGTCCCTCAATCTCATCAAGTGGAGTGTGAAAAACATTTAGAAAACGAAGCCACGAAAATTGTTTCGAAGTATTCCCATAATCCGAACGTTACGGAGAATCAGAAAGTTCAAGTCTCACATTCTTATAAACACTTTCTATCTCGTAAGAAAGAAATTGAAAAAACAAAGCGAAACCCATCTACAGCCACTAGGGTACGAAAATCAAAAGAAAAAATGGAAGCACACAATATAAACAACTTATTGGAACTATACGAAAAAAATTGCGTACATCAAATTGATCAAGATCCAAACCCGAAGCAGATGAATCTTCCTCTTTTCCAAGAAGTATACGATAAGATTCCGAAAGCAAAGGAAAAAGAAACTGCGAAGAAAGAGAGCGTCTCACTGGAAAAAATGTACCGTAACGACGCAGTGCCTTCCAACACTCAATTACGGGCAGAAGTTCGAGCAGTACTGAAGAAATTCAAATTGAAGGCAAAAGAGGTGTCCACAGACACCACCCACAAAAGGATCCGCCTTAGGAAAGGATCCGCGAAGAAAAGTGGGAGTAATTTACCTAAGTTACCAGTTTTACGTGAAATTCATCATATCAAGTTGCCAAAGAAAGGGTCAGGCCCAAAAGACGAGACCTTTTTGCCTCCAATCAGCGAGAGAGCACAGAAACCGCTCACAGTTGTAACCCCACGACAAAAAGCACAGAACACGGCAATGCAAATGAAGGTTGTTCTTTTGTTGAATCATATTTTTTAGATTAAAAGATAAATGTAGTCACGATCTTAACACTGCTTTACATTTACACCGTTTTTGTGCGAAGTGCAATGAAATCATGCTCATTCTCAAAACAATGATTTGTCTATTTGGAGTTTTCAGTAAAGTTTGTGTTGAAATATGAAATTGATACACTGTTTTTTTTTACAATATCAAATACGATTATGAATGTATTTGGTATATCTGCCATTCAACTTAATGTTTCATGCCTCTTAATGTTTTATGTCGACTAAAATTGAGGTAATATTAATATTAAATGCTCCGATGACTAGACATAAATAACCGCACTGTCACCCCAAACACTTAACAATTATTAGGGGAAGGTGTTATACCTTGGGACAGTTAAAAAATATTTTACCATTAGGATAAATTTTAAAGTTGAACGATTTACGGTCTATTAAAGAAATGCACTACACTTTTTAAATTTATTATATGTCATTTAAAATGGATGATATTAGGGTTTTTGCATACCCTTGCAAGTATTCCAAGGTACAATACCATGCTGTTCCTTGTAATTCTCAATGTTGTACCTTGGGCTTGGTGAAAAAATGTAAAATATACACTTAAAGAAGAAGATATTTTATTTATAACTTTATTAATAACTAAAAATAGTCACATATCCTTTTCTGGCAGAGTATTTTATTTTATAACTTAAATGTTAGCTGATTTTATTTCCTAAAGAATTTAGAAATTATACAAATTACTTAAAAAGACGAGTTTATTTCATCAGCTGCATATAGTAAACTAGCTTAGTCCATTGACATTTTGGCGTCTCTAAACAGCAACAATAAAATATGTGATAACGCCACCAGTATTTTTGATCAGCTCTGTAATAATTTAAGCCTTATTTGAACAAATATAGAAAAATTTTCATTTAAAAAAATGTGATTCAGGAAATCCTGTTTATCTATTTGTCTATTTATAACCATTGTTACAAAGAAGATATTTATGTCTCTCCAAAATCACACAAAATACTTATACATGTCAGTAGTATGTTTAGATATTACTTTTAAGTCTCTCGTCTTAATGTATTTGATGTAAATATAATGTCCATACCCTTGAAAGACTAATTTTTGTCGAACAAGGATCAATAAATATTGTTTGAAAGGAAATCCTGTTTTTAAATCAGACGTGGAATAACTCTTATGTAGTAAAGTATAATACATAGCGTGTCGATAACATGTAATTATAACAAAGAAAAGCAAATCCAGAACCTATGTGAATAATATAAAGACAATGTCCATAGAGAATATTGGCAGGAGGACAAGGGCAGCAGAATGAATAATAACAATATGTATATTGGCTTATTATCAACTAGATGTCAGTGGAATGCAGTTTGTCCCAAGGTAAAACTGTCCGAAGGTACAACACTTTCCGTTAACATGAATATCTTCGTCATGAATAGCTTCCACACGTACATTTCTGAAACATTTGACTTTTTCATTCATATACAAGTTGGAAGTAGCTGAGCAGAAAATATATCGTGTGATCTACTGTAAAATTTTAACGTCTTAATTTACAGAACTCAACACACTCCCTTAGAAAAGGAAAGGATTCTTCCCATTCCGAGTTACCGCAAGTGAAGAAACCGCTCACAAACGCCTCATCAGGTCTTCCGGCCAGAAAGGAAGCTCCACTTGCAACGCTTCGTCCGTTGCAAAAGGAGAAGCACGTTCGCAGGAAACGCATTACTTCCGCCACCGGCGCTCGAACTGCAAGGAAACCTTTGCCGCCTATTGACACGAAACTTCAAAAACGACGCCCATTCAAATAAATATTTATAAACAGTGGAAACGTGTATCATTTATACATTTTTCAGTATTTATTATTTATTTACATTTATACATATTTCATTCAGTCTTTATTTATTGTCATTTATACATATGTCATTCATTCATTATTAACATTTACACATATTTCATTCTTAATTTATTTATAATCATTTATACATGTCATTCATTCATTATTATCATTTACACATTTTTCATTCATTCTTTATTATTTTTTATATACGTTAATAGTAAAGTGCGCCAGGAAAGTCTCTCCGCAGTGTCGCCATGCTGGTGAGAGTGCTAGCAGCAGAAATTAGGTTAGTATCACGAGAACCAGGGAAGGCTGAGACGGTCCGAATAGCGCTGCATAAGCAACTGGAGACGGAGGAGCGAGGTGACGGCACACACACGACACTAGCGCAGCGCACGGCAGCGAAGCCGAGGACGGAAGCGGAGGTGGCTGTAGGCTTTGACCCGGGGCGGAGCGGAGAGACTTTCCTGGCGGGGCTGTATGTCTCCATTATATTGAAGGCAATCAGGGTGTCAACTACTGTGGCCATTAGTCCTGTAAGTTTAGTGCATGTTATATCCCGAGCTGTGGCGTGTTGTGACGGGTTGGACCAAGAAATCCGGCGCTAGCCTACGTACCGTCTTGCGAAGTCCCCTCCCTTCCAGGAAACTCCAACAGCAAGACAACGCCCCAGTCGGTACAAGACCTAAACCAGGAATCAACAGAATTTGCGGCTGCTCTAAGCTCGTTTGGTTTTCAACATGTGTGATAGTTTAGTAGATGTAACTATGTAAGAGTTTGTGGAAGTAAGGGGTGAGAATAGGACAAGAAAGAGGAAGGAAAGATCGCGCTCTGTCGGCTGCTCTTTGTTCAGGTAGTGCTGGGGCATAACAAACGGTCGAAATCATCGACAAGGCCACGAAAACGCCACGGTCACAGCCACGGCCACGGCCGGGAAACCGTACAAAGACCACAGGTCACAGAAAGAAGAGATGAAGTACGCAGCGCTGTCAGTGAACTCTATTAGAGTTACGGCGTGCGGTGTTATTGCTGTGATCAAATAAAACAAACGTTCGCCGTGAGAGATTGCTTCTGACCGTCCGGAAAATATCATTGCATCAAATAAATTGCATGCCGTGAATTTGAAAGACGTAACTCAACAACTGAAGGGGACGCGGCCAATTAATAACTACTCTCATATTTTTGAAATTGAGTTGCGTGTACTACTGTACTCTAGTGCATGCCTTCTGTACCACTGATATCAATATTTGTAGAAATAGTATCGCAATCCATTAAGATATTATATCGATCTTTTAAAATAGGTAACGCGCCCATTGTCTACAATTTCGCGAGAGATGGAGCTAAGCGACATTCATGAGAGTCGTTAATAATACCAACAATAGCACCAGAACATCAGATGTTTTGTTACATCCCTTATTCAATCCACCAAACGAATTGTATTACTGACATTTTAAGTAAAGTTTTTGGAATAGAATTATTAGACATTTGATGTTCAATACTGACGTCAATTTCACGGACTTTGAGTATCCCTTGTTTTGCAAGAGTACCGATTGGTAACACAATAAAAAATGGAGGCTTTCTACAAGGAACGGCTGAGATGGCTCGGGGCAACAATTATTCCCACTGCAGTGTCTCTGACAGGAAGTTTCAAAGATTCGAGACCCAACGGAGTTTGGACACTAGCTAGAGAGCGTGGTCATTTTCAACCACTGACTGGAGAATTCTAACAGCCGGCTACCCTGTTCGGTAGTTTTCTGTTGTTTATCCGAATAATATCAGCTGAATGCTGAAGCAGTATCATAACAAACGGGCAATGGACAGCGCACATTTGCTTCCCAACCTTGACCCACCCACTCCTCTTACACACACACTTAAAGCACTATTATTTATATCGGGAGACGAGTCAGCAGCTTGGAACTTGTCCCGGCTCGGACGTTGCTCAGCTGGCTGAGATATGTGGAAGGGTAATACCGATGTGAACACATTTCATGTGTTAATGGCTGACACTTCACCTCACTTTCGCCACAATCGCTTTGAATATTCGACACTAATGTGCAATAATCTTGGAAATAGTGTAAAATGCAATATGTACGAGTTTAGAAGCAACAAAATACAGCAGGAAATTTATGGTAAACTTAACTCGTGTGAATTAAAATGTTTCAGGAGTAAATTAACGTATCTGTTTAGGATTTGTAGGATATTTGTAGGTAGGGACAACATTAATATCACAAAAAACTATTTATCCGCAGGTGACTATAATTACACACATTTTACATTACTAATAAAAGCAAGTGTTGTTATAATAAAATTGGATGGTTATATCGAGTTTATCCAGGTAGCAATACTTTTCTTTTATGTATAAATGTGTATATCACGAAATAGCATGATGCAATCAGATGTATTAGAAATTTGTATCTTGCAATTTGTATGAAATCAAATCTCAAAAGAGAAGATATAAACATGTTCATTAAAGGCATTTAGGTATTGATAGTAGTTTTCTATTCTATTTTCTATTTTTAACGTATTTTTTCGATTGAACTGCACGCAAAAACTAATATTTTGAAGATACATTTCCTGTTGGCATAAATGATTACGTACTACGACTTTGGTTTTCCCGTCTTGCTCACACTCTCTTTTAAATGCTTACGCTGCCTTGTTGTAGACCTCTAACTTCGAATGAGGGACAGAAAAAGGTCGTCAACAGTCAGCCCTGTGTTTCAAAACATCTTTCTTCTATATCACGTTACTGAGCGCCAATAATTTGAAAAATTGCACGTTCATCTCGACCATGCATTTATAGCATTTTGAGTCGTGGTAATGTCCCTCTGATTTTGTTCTTCTAAACCGTGTTTTAGAATGTGTTATATCAGAGAACAGCCCCTTACAACCTCATGGATGTCACAATTAACGTGACCGACCGGGAACCCCCGGATCTAAGCCGAGGCGAATTGAATCGTTTATTTCAGAAACACGTCAAATGCCAAATTCCTCATTTTGAGAAAACTGCTAAAAAGTCTCCCAACTTATCTGATTTCAAAATACTTTTATTTATTAAAGCAGTTGATAAATTAATATTTTTTATATAAATATGCACTAACCGATGTGTCTATCTTCTTGGAACAATAATCCACCGCTTATGAGTGTTTTAAATTTCGGCGTTTGACGGGTTTCTGAAATTCTCTTTACGGGATATACAATGGCTAAATACAAATACAAATACTATAAAATAAAATCGTACCTCTAAAGCTGCAACAAATGCAAATAGGTTCTATTGAACGAGACCAAACATCTCCGCCGTGTGTGCATACACAGAGTCTTTAAGACGAATTTGGATTCGTGTCTGACACAAAATCGTGTTGTATTTTACATTGGAATAGGAACGAATTCACTGGGAGGCTAACACTAAATCTACGTCTGCAAGTCAACGGCCAAGATAGAATGACAGCAGCAAAATAATGGAGAAAGCAGGAAGGGTAAGATTGCAAATACAAACGGTTTATGTGAAAGCGGCGGCCTAATTCTGGGAATTTTTGTGCACGCACGATATTCTTTCTTTAGGACAGCATGTGAGGAAAAATGGTCCGGGCCGTTGCGGGTTTTTAAAAAAGGATTTCTCACCAGTCTCACATAGATGGGGTTCTCTCTTTCCCTCTCTCACTCTCTCTCTTCTCCCGTCCATCTCTTTTTTCTTCCTCTCACTCTCTTCTTATTCATCCCTCTCTCCTTCCGGTTCCTATTTAAAACAAAAACCCGAAGGCGAATGAGGTCTTTGCTTTGTACTCTATTCTCAATATTAATAATTTACCACATAATGATTCTCCTAATTTACTACGTATTCATCCACGCCACGCTGCAAAGATCCTGGTGCATCATTTCTTTCAATCTATTTTACTTTCCTTGACAATATTTACCGTCCTCAAGCTGTTCCAATGTCTGAAAATAAAAGATGAAGCAGAGGATTTTGGACACCAACTCAAGAGATGACCCGCGTCCAGCTTCCGGTTTCTTTGTGCTGTGAACTTCAGGATCCTTAAATACCATGTAAACCACGGGCGCGCGATCATTACTTTTCATCCTTTCTCCATTCGCGTCCTTGGCGCAGAGTAATGGAATGTAATGAACCCTCATACCCATACAGCACAACCTGGAGCTTCCCATCTAAAGGCTATAACCGGCAAAGGTATCTTGGTGACATCTACTGATGTCACTGCAGAGCCTTTGACTGGCAGGTCTTAAGAGTTCGAGTCCCGATGATGGCAGGAGTTTCGACATTGGCTTGTCTGCTGGATCGAATTCAACCGCTGTGTGAAGGAGACTTCTAGCGATCGGCTGCTCTGATCAGTAGTTTTGCTTGGTTTCTCCGATCAACACCAGGCGAATGCCGGTGCAATACCCTACCAAACGGATCACGGACCGCGCACAATCTTTCCTTCCTCTTCCTTGTCCTATCCTCATCCCTTACATACATTAACATGCCCTACACTATCACAATTATCGGGAGCGTAAAGCTTGTTCTGGCTGGAACGGTAGCACGCTGGAGGGACATACTCGTACTTGGTTCCCCAACCCGCAAGCCTATGCGGATCTCGCCATCGAGGTGGGGAAGTTCACCACCACCTCCCGCGATAAAAAACATGCACTACACTTAAGTGACGAATGAACTGAGCAGTTGACGCGCCCGGAGTCACGAAATCAATGTTTAAATACTATGCCCAACCCAGCGATCTCGAAAGACTCGAACAAGGGGAAAGATAGAGAGAAAGAGAACAGAAGGAATGAGTGAGTATTGATTCAGGACACGTCAACCACTGAGGTCATTAGTCCCATAAGTGTAAAGCATGTTGTACCCTGGAAGTGGTGGCATTCCTTCCCCGCTACAACGTGAGATCTGGCGCCGACCAACATTTGCGGAACTTTGCCCGCTCCGATACCTCCGCCAGCAGGACAACGCTTGTCATGACATGCTACCGACCTACTGATCTCTCGACGGGCGTGGTAGTGTACGTCTGGGTTTAAGATGAGAAGAAGATCGGGCATGGACTGTAAGCAGATTGTTAGGATGCTGCTCCAGAATTCGCCAGCTATTTATCGAAGAAACCGAGGAACACAACCGATCTCAGCCGTCAGCCGTTGAAATCCGTCCCATCTAAGCCCCTAAGCTGGTCAGAAAAATCTATCACCGTCGAACTCGAAATCTACGTTCTCCCGGTCGACGATATTGCAGATTCGTTGCCGCTGAACTATCACAGCCGGCGGAGAGAGAAATATATAAATATACACCGAGCGAAGTGGCTCAGTGCGTAGCGTGCTGGATTCGCAATTGGGAGGTCCGGGTTCGATTACCGGGCTGGCCTTCCTGGCTGGGGTTTCCGTGGTTTCCTTCGGCCACAAGGCGAACCCTAGGATGGTTTCAAAATCCTACGAACACCTTCCACCTCCCACTACCCCACCTAACACCTCCTATCATTATCCTAGTTCTTTCACCCCTCATCATCACCCTATAGTAATAATAATAATAATAATAATAATAATAATAATAATAATTATTATTATTATTATTATTATTATTATTATTACATGTATATACATAAGTGAGTGGGAGAAAGAGTTGGTGGAGGGGAATCAGAGGAAGAGATACATAAAGACGGAAGTGAATACAGAGTTGCACAGCCAAGTGCAGAAAGAGTACAGCTTAAGTTACATTCACATAAATTCCTTTTTACGGCTTGTTTATGGCTAACAGCAAATCCAGGGCAAGTTCTGTGACTATCAAATGGCAGAGCGTATTTTCGGAAGTGCTTCTTGCGACCTAGTCTTTCGCCTAATCGCACAGTACCTGTGGACGAGGTCATTGACCGGTCACTGGCGCGGTCACCGCGAAGGACGCAGAAAGCAGCGGAGATTGTCTGCTTAGACTGCGTTCTAGGGGACTCAAAACTTGGAGCAGAGGCTATAGGAAGAAACGGTACACAACACAGGTCGCGGAAATAATGTCATGTTTTGTAATGATTTGTATGGTCTTAATAAAACAGACTCAATAATATTTTTAACAATTTTCAAACCCAAATGGAATCTTTTTCAAAAATCTATTGTCCACGCTTGTTGACACCACATGACAAACAAACAACATTTTGATAAAGTGTGGTAAGCGTAAAGCGTGGTTTGATAAAGGTATAAAAAACCTGGTCAAGTGGTAATCATCTGGTAAACGGGAAATGAAAATGTTTGTCAGTAAAATTCGTATTCTTAGGCACAGATATAAAAGCTAGCGGTGATAAAGAATGGAACAGATTTCCTCGTGGTAAAGATTTCCACGTTCGTTGATGTGGACTGGCATTGCGGTCTTGCCCCATCCTCCTGCCAGCTGCCATCTACCTCCGCCCAAAGTATTTTTTTTTTTTTTTTTACATTTTCTCAATTTTTCGGTTTCCTAATAGTAGATATTAATTTAATAATATTAAAGAAGAGTAAAATCTCGTCTTAAATAGCAATTTTCATTGAAAAATTTGTAGCCGTTTCTAAGAAAATGCCGTTTAAGCGATACTGTAAATCCAAAATTTGAAGCTCTTTTTCACAGAAACTTTGTGTTTTCGAAAAACTTCATTTTAAGTCATTTAAAGCACTTTAACTCACAAACGTAAAAGTATTTACTAATTGCTGGAAATGTGCGTATTAACAGCGTGAAAGATATTTAGAAAAATTATATTCGTGTATTATTTGGAAAAACAAAAGAATACAGAAAAATTAAATTTACGTCATATCAAACAGTGAAATTAGCACAATTCGTTGGAAATGTATGATGAAAGAATTTGGAGTTAGTTTTGAGAAAATAGCGTTTGAGCGTTTCTGAATAAGCAGAATTTTGAGCTCATTTCCCCAGAAATCTGTTGAGTTTTCGAGAAACGTATATTATTTAAAGCAATGTAATCATAAATGCAATAATGTGAACAAATCGTCGCTAATGTAAATACTAGCGATGTGAGAATGAAGTAAAAAAATACATATTTGTAATTTTTGAAAAAACGAAAGAATAGAGCAATATTGCGTTTATGTCATCTTATAGAGCACTTTTGGTACTATTTCTACGAAAAGTTTAAAGAAAAAACTTGAAAAGAATGTTTTTGTTACTTTTTAATAATGCAGATATTGCTCGCAATATTTACCAAAAACTTAAAAAAGTTTCAAAAAATGTACACGACCTTAATGAAAGAAGGGAGAAAAAGGGAGAAAAAATTTACTTGAAGGAAAAAAATCTATCATTTCAATTTTGCAGTTGCAGGAAGATGTCTTTAATTTTGTAATTGTAGAAACGAACAAAAATCATACTTTTGAAAGTTTCGAAAATTCAGAGTTCACCGTGAAAATCGGACTAATGCCGCATTTAATGTCAAATGTCAGAGATTAATTTTAGTGAATAAGGTGGTTCAGGTGTGGAATGTAGAAAGAATAATACAAAATGTTTTCTTCGTAGTTTACTACTACCGTAGAGAATGTGTTTCAAGTGCATTAGTTCGAATTGTTTTACAACTGAACAGGTTCATTTTGAACCTGACTGGGGGATTTTGGGACGGCAAAATATTCTCATTGTGACATGTCACGCTTGTTACATGGAAAAGAACCCAGTCACAGCAACATTAAACTTTTTCAAATCCCCGTCAGATGCCATAAGCAGACGCTTAAACAAGGAAAACCGCAAATAAGCTGTTAATATAACTGAGATTGTCGTTCCCTCGGCCCCAGCAGAGTACATGGGAGTCAGTAAAAGAGTAATTGGAAACATGTAGTGCCAAATTCACAACTGCCCAACAATTCATTACGTCCATGGCAGGCAAATGACACGTTTCCAGGTTGCTGACATTGTCCAATAACAACTTTCATACATTATAATTTACATCTTCCGCTTTCAACCCTTTAATTTGAAACAGAAAGATGGGTGTAGATCCAGCCTTCGCCTCCAACTCCTCCTCGAATATTCTTAAGTACCCGCCTTATGTGAGTGGGAATAACGTAGTACTCGTACATACGAGGCACAATTTTATGCTTGAATGCACATAACTAGGGGCTAATACACCTTCCGAAATTAAGAAAATCTCACGAATGTCGTACTGTCAGTTGGTTAAGGTCATGTGATTTGGTGCAAATGCTGGTGAACTAATGTTATATTAACAGTCTAAATAACACCGTTAAAATATTAAGGACTTTTTTTCATTTGGCTGAAGTGAAAATGTATCAAATTATTGTAACTGAATTTCACACATTATTACATCACGTTTGTGACAGTTTGACCTCTTAAGTAAAATATTTACTGGTGAAGTTATCTTGGATGGAAAAACTGGAGGGGGTACTACGTGGGAATCATAATGTTACTTTACTTCAACGTGAGCGGAGCGAAAAATAAGAGTTACAATAGAGTTCAAGAACACGAGACGTAGTAGATAAATACGTCTGCTGATAGCGACAGAACCACGCACAAAGGGAAGGGTTGCCACAAAGAGAACGAGTAGGTTCTTGACCCGACCTGTACAGGCTGCAGAAAAGTGAAAGTTCCCGAGCGGTGCGAGGAATGCACAGTGGGGGAAGCGGCCTATTATGAAGGAGCTTATAAACTGATAGGTGATTCATGATCAGCAGATTCGACTCTGCAGAAGAATTGGTCTGTAAGGAAGCACGAGTTTAAGGAGGGACTTTGGTGCTTGTGTTAATTACAGAGCGCCAGCGTGAGCGAGGGAGAAGGGAGCGGGGACATCGGGAGCGGGGACAGCGGGAGCGGGGACAGCGGGAGCGGGGACAGCGGGAGCGGGAATAGCAGGAGCGGGGACATGGGGAGCGGGGACGGCGGAAGCGGGGACAGGGGGAGCGGGGATAGGGGAGCGGGGACAGGGAGCGGGGACAGGGGAGCTGGGATACCCCTATTATGAAGGTGTGGGGACAGGGGGAGCGGGGACAGCGGGAGCGGTGACGGGGACACAGGGAGCGAAGAAGGTGGGAGTGGAGACGGCGGGAGCGAGGTCGATAGGAGCGGGCCTGGGGGAACTGGGCCGGAATAATAAAGGGATCGGTTACGAGGGCGGTGGGGAGCGGGCGCCTCGGAAGGGAGGTCGACGAGAGCAGCGAGGAATGCGGGAGCGGGCATGGCGGTTGCGGGGACGGCGGGAGCGGGACGGTGGGGCGGGGAAGGCGGGAGCGGGGCCGGCGGGAGCGGGTTTAGCGGGTGTAGGAACAGTGGGTTCGGAGACGGCGGAAGAGGGGCCGAAGGAGCGGGACTCAAAGGAGCGAGGGAGGCAGGAGCGGGGATCACGGGAGCGGCGACGACGGGAGCAGGGACAGTAGGAGTGGATACAATGGGAGTGGAGACGGCGAGAGCGGGGTGGCGGGGGCGGGGCGGCGGGATTGGGAACGGCGGGAGCGGGGCGGCGGGAGCAGGAGCGAACCGACGAGTAAAAGAAGGAAAAACACAATTTTTCAAGTACGTACTACGCATTATACTTGTTATCATGTTTGTTTTTCGTTATTTGCCTACCTTGTGAGAATCTGAATGAATAATCTATGCTCTACAGGTTTCCTCTGAATGACGAAGAGAAGCTGAAAATGTGTATTATTACTGTGAAGAGGAAGGATTTTGTTCCTACCAAAAACACCTGAATTTGCAGTGATGATTTTAAAGAAGATAACTATTTATGTATGCCCAATATTAATGTACCACGACTGAAGAGTGCAGCCGTGCCATTTGTTTTTCAATTTCTGGAGCACATGAAGAAAAAACCTCCAATTCGGAGAAACCCGCACAAAAGACCCGATGAAGCTGTGGAAGAAAACGTCATTTCTGTGAAAAAAGCTACTGTTTCTAGTCGTACCAAATTGCGAAGGAATAAAACCTCTTACACTGAAGTTACGCAGAAGAGAGAAAAAAATTGTCCCTAACAGATTTACGAGTACATTTAAGAAATAAGCAATTAATAGACAAATATGTCAATAGCATAATTGAGAATGAATTTGATGGGACAACAGCAATAGTTTTTGAAAATGAGCTGAAGAACCACAATAGAAAATATAATGGGAGGAAATATTCGATGGGGTAAATTACAACCAAAATAGTGTAAATCAAAAATGTACATCATATCGACATTTCCTCATGTCTGATTTTGACCACTCTGCACGTTCTAATCCCATACGTAGTCTTCCTTCATTGCTTATTCCAAAGTCTCTGATACCTTCTTTCCATAAGGTGATGAAAGCGTTCTCCGTGTTCCTCGCTTACACCTTCCAAATTTTATCTAAAGAAATTTATATGATAAAACCAATGCATTTTTACTGACATTCTCCATCTAAGCAAATGACACTTCGTAGCAAATTCTATGTCAGTTGCATATAATTCTCACTTCTTTTGTTTCCCACAAAATCTTGCACTACTTTTCTGAAAGCATCTCAAGCATTATGTTCATCAAGAGACATTTCGATTGCAAGTGCTGCAGATTGCAACATCAGTCGAATCTGAGGTATACTAAAAATTCCACCTGTAACTTTTGTTTCTGATAATTTGGGGAATATTAGTTTGATGGTGCTCAAATACACACTGTTGCTATTCAATGCTTTGATAAATTATTTAACAACCTCGAGTTTAATATGAAGTGACGGAAAAATAATATTTTCTCTGGACACAATGTTCAATTTTTAAGTACATGAGTGCACCTTGAAACATTCTGCTCTTGTTAACTTTTCCAAGAGTACCTTGGCATTTTCGTTAGCCTCTTTCTTGCGAACTGAAGTTGAAGGAAACTTACTTCCATTGTGCAGTAAGACAGCTTTAGGACTTGTGGCTGAGCTATCTATAAAACGACATCAATAGTCTGGTTCATGAGGACACTCAATGGGTTTAACGACTCTATTAACATCATCACAAAGTCAAACATTTTCGTACATTTGATAGAAGCACGCAAAGTTCTTACGCCTTGCCTTAAATAGTGTTGTTTTGTAATATTTAACATGCTAATTGTATTTGTTAAGACAGAAATCAAGGATTTCAGCTTTTGATTTCGTTAGTTGCAACTCTCATATAAGGTAACCTAATCTTTTTTTACTAAAGAGCTGGTGTTCTGTAATAATCTGCAAATTAAATAACTGATATTTCTTTAATTTTCCATTTCTTCTTCCCATACGGTCTGTTTTGGAGGCGAAGGAATTTGTAGCTCTTCACTATGACACATTGTAGCAATACATGACGATATGCTAGGACAGAGTTTTCTTCTGTTCTTAAAACTTTGGTAATGTGTAATGTTTACCAAGGATAACATTTGTCATGATGATTTGATGGCCTCCAGATCCGGGGATTTGCAAATGACTTACACTTTCTTGAAGAATATAGCCAACCTTTCAATGTAGATCGGCAGCTGCCACGACACACGTGGGGAGCCCATGAAACATCCTGGTTTTGAACATGTACACTGAAATAAGCAAGATACGCCTCACAGAACTTTGTCCCGGGCACGATTTTATGTTTTACTAATAGACTCGGCAATGGTTTGCTATTGCAATGTATTACACTTCACGTGTATTACACGTCATGTGATTGTCAATCACGTTTTACGCTACGCTCTGTAAAAAATTTAATAGACAAAAGACTTTCTCGCGAGTGTGATTCCGTCTCTCTCTTCGTGTCTTTCCCAATCTCTCCCTGTCTCTCTCTCTTTCTCTGACTCTCTGTTTCTGTTTCTCTCTGCGTCTTTTATTCCTCTGACTCTCTCAGTATCTATCTCGGGAGAAATTTCACAATCGCAGTGGCAGAATACGCAATGAAGGCGCCATCATTTAGCGTCTGAATCGTACTTCAGTGTGCAGTAGGCTGCGTAGAGAGCGCCGTTGGTAAATCGCGCTCATCAGGGTCCACGAGTCTACATATAATCATCATCAACGCGCGTGCATGTGCGCAGGCATATGCACATTCCCATCGTGTTATGCCTATATTCTTTCCAGAAGTGCAAGCAATAAGCTGACAAAGTTTTTATCTCAATCGGTACGGCAGCGCATTAAGCACGAACCAAAACAAACAAACATTGTCTTTTATGATTTATTTGTTTAGCGCCGATGTAATGTCAACAAACAAAACAAAAATAATCTGCTGGCAATTTACTTACAATCTTACAAGATTACAATCTTTGGATGCTGACGACTGACCCAATAGAAGAACAACCTTTGTACTTATACAATTGCGGACCTGCAACAAACGTAGGGAATACACATTGTGATTAAATGTATCGGTGTATACTTCTTAAATGAGGCTATATATTGAAACCTTCTACCTTGCTACTAATACAGTTGGACTTCACATCCCTGCCATCCACCAGTATCTATTGGAACTATGACGATTGCCTGAAAAGCGGAAGAAAATCAAATTACCTAACAATCGATAAAATATCGAAAAGTTTCGACAATAATCATCAAGAAAGTTGCATAAACAATTTGTTGTTATATTAAGTTGTTAATCTTTCGTGTCGCAAGCGTCTCGTAAGTATAGCGTAGTTACTACGTTACTTTGTCGTAGTATCTATACATTTCTCATGGCCGAGTGCTGTGAAACCTAAACTGTTTTCTGAGCAGGGTTGCTACATCTAAATATTTACGAACTATTTACAAAAATATTTCTCCTGGTTTTGCGCCAACATCGAATTTGCCGTCTCTTCGTCTCTTCAAGACGCTACTATTTCAATTTTAATTAATATATTTATTAATTGATATTAATAAATAACACTGAACATCTCATTTTTACTTTGCACATATGGGCCGAGTTTTATGTGAGCTAACTCCAGGTGCAGTGAATTCGAATCAATTAATCAACCTAAATCACATTTTTTGGAAAGTGAAAATTAATGAGAATCTCAGTACCCACGCAACTGTGATTCGGGTAATGTTACTTTGTTTCGTCTTGACTTACCAACAAAATATCACTTTCACATTCTAACATTCACTCACTAATCTAGAGTACTTCATGTTACTATATATTAAAATAGTTACGATAAAAGTAATAATTAAGCATGAAAATAGAACAATCTAAAATAGAGGGTAATTCTTCTATGATCAGCTAAAAAACACATTCTTTCTTTCTATGAAGGAACCCGGACATACTTTGGAAGCCCTTGAATGACAACGTTCTTGGCGAGGGTTTGACTGCGAGGGCGGCGACGGCGGGCGGGGGTGGAGGGGGGAGAGTAGCGCAAGCCAATGTCAATGGCAGTCCATTTTAACCGTTGGCAACTTTTCGTAGCGGCGTTGTGCATCTGTACGTAACGACACTAGCCTCTCCACTCCTTTTCTTTGGCGTATCAGTTGGCCAGCAGCATACGCTGTCATTTCTACTCGCGGATTTCGTTTATGCTTATATTAAATTCCACATTCTCTAGTCCTTCTCTCACATATATGTAGTTGTTTACTGGCATTAAATAAATAAATATTCTACGTCCTCGTTTCCCAACAGCACTGCTTTCTGTTTTACAGTCAAACTAGTAAAGGATGAATTGAAAACAGTGGTAAACTTTGAGTCTTCGAATATCTAGTATGTTATGTAGGTATTAATGTACTTGCATCAGAGCTAATAGAGTTTACAATACATTTTTTAATTGAGGTGTTTGATTAATTTTTAAAGGTTAAGCCTATGTACGATATCTGGAAAACTAAATCTATGTATTTAGATTTCTATAGTCTCGGCTATTGTCGAGTAAATAAAGAATAATTCTCCTCCACATATATAATTATTATGTCTGGCGTCGGATATAATTATTATCGTGGCCGGCTGCTCTGATCAATAGTTTTCGGTAGTTTCTCCGAGGAACACTAGGTGTATGCCGGGATAGTAACCTATCAAACGAGCCCCGCGCGATTATTTCTTCCTCTTCCATGTCCTAACCTCACCCTTTACCTGCACACTTACTCTCACATTCACTGCACTATCACACTGCCGGAAGACCCATCGGGAGCTTGGAGTTTGTACCGGCTGGGACGGAGTGGGAGATACCTAGTCGGGGAAATCCCAGCTAGCCGACGGTAGAGCCGCGTCGGATATCACCATCCAGTGGGGAAAGATCACCGCCACCTCCCGAGGAAAAATACACTACAATTACGGGACAGCAGTTGGCGCGCCCGGAATCAGTAACAATCAATCCATCAAGCAACTTAACTTCTAGGGCAGGGGTCTAATTGTCTCCATGGTCTGCAGTTTCAAGAGCACCTGCTTCACTTCAAGATTAATGACGTCATCATTTTTATGTAATTACCTATTAGACTGTTGTTTTCATTCCAATAACGTTATTAATTTTTAAATTAGCATTTTCGCAAAAGAAACTTATTTTCAAGTTCCTGCTTTTTCTCCCTTCACTGATTTAACTTAAAGTTCAGCAAACCTGCCTGAATGACAAAACGCACCGACCGCAACGACTTTAATAGCAAGTTCTTAATATCAGGATTTTAGAGCGCACAAAATACTAAATTCATCAAAGAACTTCACCACACGAATGTTCAAAATATGCTGCGTATTATTCATGTCAAATGGAACATGAACGAAGCATATCTAAAAACACGTGTAACTGTGAAGAAATAATACATAAAAACTTGTCGTATGCAGAATACATATTATTTTTAAAATAGGAAAATTACTGAAAGAGTTGAAAAATATACGACTGTACCGATAAGTACTTTTTATTTAAAAAAAGCAAAAACGAAGATAGAACAAACCAAATCTCTGGCGGCTATGGTCGCGGTAAAGAGTGCAGACCCAAATGGCGCCGACGGGTGCCAAGTGGTGCATTCCAAAACATAGCGGGGGGAGGAGCAAGTAGCAGCCCATTTTAACTGCTGGCGAACTGCCCTTTGCAAACTGTAAACCGCACAACCAGGGGGGGGGGCGGGGGGCGTCTACACCTCACAATTTCTGCTACATTGTTGAACGGGGCCTTAAAACCGCCAATAAAACAATTGTTTACACAATTTCCGATTGCTCTACAGCTCAGTTTTGATCTCGGTCCACTCGCATTATCAACTACCCCCAACAGTCCATTTCCTAGCAACAATTACAGAGAACCTCTGCCATTACCACTACTACTCAAAAGTACCATCCACAACTCTGCCGCCGCCATCGCCGCCACCACGACCACATCCACCGCTACCACTTCCGCTGCCGCCGCCACCGCCATTGATGCCACCACAGCCGCCGCCACCGCCACCGCCGCCATCACAGCCGCCACCACTGTCACCACCACCGCCACCGCAGCCCCAACACCGCCGCCGCCGCCGTCGCCGCCCCTATTGTCGCTGTGCATTCCTCACAGCCCCTTCTACTGGTTGTTTATTTTCGACCCCCCTCTTCTGCCACAGCCGCCGCCCGCTTCCCAAGGGCATCGTCACCCTTGCTGTGAATGGACCAGCCCCCTCCACGGATCATCCTTTGTAAACTTCTGCAGCCGGCACCGCCATTACCACCATCGCCACCACCGCACCTTCACCTCCGCCATTACTACCTCCACCACCAAAACCGGCGCCGTCAGCACACTGCCACTACCATTTATCACTGCGCCGGTACCCTTAGCAACTACCACCAACCGATCATTACCTAGCAGCCATTGCAGATAACCACTGCCATCACCAATACCACCCAAAAATGCAATCAACAACTCCGTTGCCACTGCCACCGCCACCGGCACTTGCCTATCCACCACCGCCACCATCTATCACTGCACCGGTACCCGGTGCCTCCCTATCACCTCCGTATATCCTACGTCATTGTCCTTTCTCTACCGACAACGTTGTCAGTCTCCACTGCCATTACCGCTAAGGTCATATCCGTACAACTCTACTCTGTCACCCCAATCGATCAATGCTTCAGCATTTATAACCAGCGACACCGCAGCCACTGCTGCCAGCAACACTGCCACCACACCACTACCCCAACCATGCTCATCGTCACCCACTCCGACCCCTCTCCTTTTCACCGTCTCCGATACCGCCATCGGCACTGTTATTGCCACCGCCACCTCTTCCTCCACCACCGCCGCCATCTCCTTTGCTTCCGTCAGCGAAACCGACACTGCTGTTGCTGCTGACACCGCCGCCGCCGATGCCGCCGCCCCTGCCATCACCACCGCCGTTGCTACCCCCATTGTCACCGCCGCTTCCATGGCCCCTCGGGCCCTCTCGCAGATCGTCTGTCAGCGTCCCCTTTCACCGCCTCCGCCCCGCGGTACCACAGCCCGCCCGGCCCCCTCCGCAGATCGTCCGCCTTCGTCCTCTTTCGCCGCCGCCGCCGCCGCCGCCACCGCCGCCGCCGCCCGTGCGCGCACGGGGCTCCGAGCGCAGTGCGCAGCTGGCTGATCAGCTGAGCGGTGCAGCAGCCGGTGCCAGGGGCTCCAGAAGCAGCGTCGCGACGCCGGGACTCGCGCAGTGCAGTCAGATCGTGCGCTCTCTGTCTCAGAGAAAGCGCGTGGCCCCCAGGCCCTCTGGAAGCTAGCAGGTAGAGCAAGGTATGTGGACACTGGGAAGCCCTGGCAGTGCGATGCCTTACAACCACTCTTTCACGTCCGCAGACTTGTGTTGCTTTCTAAATGAAACTACCGATGAACTGATGTCTCTCATACAGAGTGGCGGCTCTGAACAAAGACTTCATAGACAACTATTTTTGAATAAAAATGTAGTTTGGCCCAATGCCAGGTCTAACCATTGTTGTGTATTTATATGAAAAACCTGCTTATCATTGAGGTTCACGAATCAACAAATATAATCAACATATTATGATAAAAATATAATATTCCTATCTTCATAGTTTAGGCGTCGTCTGGTCGGCTTTACAAACCTCTTTCCTAGTCTTCCTTGGCCTTCTGAATCTCTCCAATCTCTTGGTTTATGTTGAAAGGTTTACTTCTCAAAAAGGGAGTTCTCTAAGATGTAGTCACATATTTCTGCATTCCACCAATCTTTCGTTGAAGCCCGAATTTCAGGTTTTCTGCTACATCTTCATTTGAAAGTCTATTTTTTCTAACCTTTCTTTCTTAGAAACTTCATTTTGCACTCTCTAATTGTGTGAATGAAATGTGTTTAGGGACCCAACTCTCACTTCGTGGAGGACGAGGACGGCCATAGTGTTCTTGTGTATTTCCTTGTTTCATTTTTTAATGACCTGGGGATTCTGCGAGATATTAATTGAAAATTTGATACTAGTTATTGGTATCATCTTCACGTCCTATTTCACATCCTAAACAATTGAAGAAATGATTTTTTTAATATTAAATTTAGATCGCATAAGAAGCACCTTATTAACGATTGCTATTATTTAAGAATTGGTAACATTGTGCGATATGCCTATTGTTTACATTGTGTACAACACTAAATACACAACATAATATAAACATAATGGTAGTGATTCGTAAAAAATATAATAACAACATTTAAAATATAACATTACAATGATTTAATTCGTTAAATGATTAGTTATTCCGGCGCATCAACTGCTAAGGTTATTAATCCCGTACGAGTAGTGAATGTTTTTATCGTGGAAGGTAGCGGTGATCTTTCCCCACTGGATGCGAGATCTGGCGCCGCACTACCCGTATGCTTGTTTTCCCCAACCTTGTATCTCCCACCAGCGGGACACCACCCAAGCCAGGACAAGCTCTTACGATCCCGACGTGTGTGGTAATGTAGTGCATGTTAGTGTGTGTGTGTAAGGGGTGACGATAAGACGAGGAAGAGGAAGGGAAGATCACGCGCGGTCCATGGCTCGTTTGTTAGGGCACTGCTCCGGAATTCGCCTAGAACAGTTCGGAGAAACCACGGAAAACTACCGGTAAGAGCAGCCGGCCGCTAGAATTCTTCTCGAGTCAGCGGCTTAACCCTACCTAGCTATGTAGCTAATATCGAAAGTCCTGCCAGGGACTCGAAACCTAGGACCTCCCGGTCAGAGGCGCTAAAGTGGCTTCAATATTGATGCCATGAAACATCTAAACCGGTAAATTGATTTAATTAATTATCTATAAAACTAGATACAAGATTCTTAAATCCAATTATTATAAGGCTATTAATGTATGTCTTATAAGGTGTTAAGGTGTATTGTAAACCCATGTGCTTCGAACTGAGTGAAGACGCTTAAACATTACGGGACGTATTTGATTACAATGTCCACGAGTCCAACAAATGAGTGTCCCAGCCAATGAATACAGAAAATGCAAGCGCGCGGGAAAATTTAAATTCAATGGAAACACGAACAAGATCGGAGATATTAATCGGCGAAGACAGATTGAATTATGAAAAACGTCAATATTACAAAGAACGCTACAATATAACTCGAAAGATGGATGACTGAATCTCCTTGCCACAGACGCCACTGCTCATTTCCGAATATTAATTTGAAATCTGCGCCAGAGGTATAAACGATGCCGCCGCTACAATAGTCGCTTACGTTCCTGTGAAAAATGGCACCATCTCATTCCACCAAATATCTAATAATGTATTGTTTTTCAGCAACTGAAAGAGTGTGTTTGTTTGTCAGCAACTAAGTAATCCATAACTATCTTTCGATGAAAGACACAGTAATTCATATCGCACCAAAATTAGCACGTACATTTTACTGCAATCTTCCCCTCGTTTCGTGTGCAAGATTCCACAACCTTTGTCTTGATGTCCCAACCCTTCCTCGCATATGCAACCCCTTTCTGTTACACATATTACTTTTCGTAATATTGTGTTGTTTATACGTCGAACAGGAACGTGCGACTGACTTCCTTCATGGATTGAACAATTCACCGTCCTTTGAAAATAATGGAAGAAAATGAGTTATATCTAAAGATAGCGATTTTTTATTGAATAATTACATGCCTTGGGTCAGTTAGGCCCTTGGCAGCAGATGATGAGCATATTGTATATTAAATTTAGAAAAGGAGTAGCATTATAAATGCATCCCACGTATCAAGAAAAAAAATCAAGTAGTTAAATAATATTCTAAAGGGGATCATGGAGATTCGAAGAATTGTTTTGTAATTTTGCGTTTTAGTCGATTACATACAACAGAAAATCATGCGTAATCATGAAACGTGAAATGTTATCTTCGTGCTTTTGATTTGACAGCTTGTGCTAGTCACTATTTTACGCGGCTTAATATCAAGAATAATGATGAAATGTCATGGTACTATCGCGGCTTTAAAGAACTAACCAGTAGTCATCATGTTAAATGAAGCTAATAAAAGACGATAATGGAGTACACATTGTACGAGTATTCTCCAGTTATGGAAGTTTTAAACCGTGATCTCTTGAGTGCGCATTTTCAAAGTGTCTTACTCATAAAACTGGTTGCGATATAGATACTTTTGAATGATTACTCGTTCTTTAATTCTGCAGAATCAAAGTCCATTGAGTGTCAAAAAGTTCACATTGAAAAGGTTTGCATAAAAAACATTAAACCACCATTTTAGTATTACATAAAGTAGCTGGAGAGTGATTCTCCTGTACTCTGGCTAAAGACTTAGAATATCAATAGTGCCTTGCACATTGAACAACATTGTGTATTACAATGTTCCATAAAAGGTATACCTAACAGGCACAAATGGAGGTCGGAGTGATAGAGCTCAGCAAGAGGAAAATCATTGTTAACCTTTTTGAAAAACTCTTTGAAATGATATTACTTTCAGTTCTATCAAAGTTATTGTTAAAATTTGAATTTTTTATCCCTTTGTGATGTACATCTTATTTTTATACCAAAAATAAATACTTAATTTTACTCGCTGGTAAAACGTAGAAAACATTTACATTGTCACAATAGCTCGTCACCATTTACCGAGGTGCGTCCATCAGTAATTTGCATAAACGATATTGTAAGAGATACGTACAAATGAGTAATTCTTAACCGACAATATATCCCCTGACAACGATAAAAAGTATTTCTTGTAAGAAATAATGTAACTTTAATCTTCATGAGTGTTGTTGAAAGACTTCCTAGGGCAACGATTTACTCCAAGTTATTTGTCAGTGTGTAGGTGAGGTAATATTTACATAGATGCCTCTAGTCAACAAGAAAGTAAAAGTTATATTTCACAATTCATCACCCATTGCTCAAGTGAAAGTACACATTTGACGGTGTAACTATGTTTCTTTCCACGAAGTGGTAAGGAACTAGTTACCACATAATACGAACTGACGATTTACACTGACAAATGTCCAAGTAGTTGATATATTTCTTACTCGTTCAATCAAAGAATTAGGTTTAGACAATAATTACAGCAAAATTTAAAATAATGGTTATGATCAACTTTATAGAATCTCTTTTCACAGTATGTTAAAGAAATATATAACTTTTGAACGTACAGAAGAAAATAGTGCTAATCTAAAGATATGGTGCAAAGTAAACCACGTGTATTGTTCTGCTACCCAGGGGCTTCTCGGCGTGTAAACGCGATGTCCGATATATAATAAGTAGATTCAGCAACTTCATAGTGTTGCTTACATGGGTTATCCTGAGTGAATATCTTTAGATAAATTTAAATAAAATCATAAAGCACTAAGAGATACATCAAATATAACACAGTTATGAGTATTTTAAATGTCTATTTCAATAGCTTTTTTCAAGTATTTGTGGGAAAGTATAATTCCTCTGTAGACACAGAAGAAGAAGAGGACGAGAAGAAGAAAGAAGAAGAGGAGGAGGAAGAAGAAGAGGAGGAGGAAGAAGAAGAGGACGAGGAAGAAGAAGACGAGGAAGAGGAAAATCACGCAACAACGCATAACTGTCAAGCAGATTAAGACCAGAAAATGTACCTCACTCCTACATTTCGTTACCACCTCCCAGTTGAAAAATTTCTGCATAAAACACTGCTAGAAACACACTTCGCGCAGGTCTGTCAAACGGGGGTCGCGGGCGGTTCCCCTCCGTGCGAACGGATAAATAAGCCACGCGGCCACTACGCCGCCGCCGATCCTGTCGCCCGCCCGCGCTCAGGCCCGCGCCCGCGCCACGGGGGCAAAGCTCCCGCGACGGGGCGCTTACGTAAGCGGCGAGGGCGGCGGCGGCGGCGGCGGCGGCGGCGGCGGCGGCGGCGGCGGCGGCGGCGACGGCTTCCGAGCTGCACTTCACCAGCACGCAGCGGCGCGCGGCTGCACTGGCAATAAATGTAGCCTGCACGTCCGCCTCGTGGCCAGGCACCGGTCAATTATGAAAGGCAGGGCATTATGAACAGCAGATCTCCAAGAAATGTGCATTAAGATATGTCAGAACAGTTACCAGAACAAGTACTTCAGAAGTACATCCGAAATCAATAAATATCACATTGGATACGAGGGGCTGGCCGAAGGCGAACTGAAAATGTGAGATGAATAGGGACCGGATTTGCGTACATTATGAAATGGGTATGCGTTTATGCGGATCAAATTTTGAAAATAAGCTATAAAATGTGCTTTCTAAAGTCTATTAACCCATTATATCACTATCTCAATTGTTACGCACAGTGCATTCAAACGGCACATTACTACACCGCTCTATGAAATTTCGAATAGAAGTATTAAATGCGCAAGAGTACGCGAAACCCTTCAGACGCGATTTCTCCTTTGGTTCTTAATTATGACATCTTCGTTTTTATAAAACTGCAGGATGCCACCAAATGTTGTGGTTGGGCTTATCTAGAGACGCCATTAAATGTGGCGGAAAATAACATAATTTCGATATCATTATCTCTGTAACCCCAGGTCCGATTTTTCAATATTTATTTTCAATGAAAGCTAATAAAGTGTGCTTTAAGAAATGTTCTTTCACACTTTTTGATATCGGATACCTATTTTATGTTCTACTGCATTTAGAACTGTATCCCAAGAATTTTTAGAATGCTTCGAAAATGTTCGCAAGTTTAGCCACTACCATCGCTTTTATCTTATGTTTTTAGGTTTAAACTGTAATGCAATGTTAAAATTAATCGTAACTGGCGTGGATTATTGAGTTTTTAGGAGATGGAGAACAGAAAGTCCGAATTAGAGAAAATTCCATTCCATGTTTTAATATTTTACGTTATCAAAGCAAATGAAGACGAAGGTATTTGCATCTGCAATACATTTCTGAGCGGAAACAAATGGTATGATCTTAAGTAATACCAAAAACATAACTATCATTTTAGGCAGGATCTGTAGTCACAGTTCAACAAATTATCATTTAAGTAACGAGATTATTACGAGAATTTCCTCTTGTATTTAGGAATCCATTTAGACAGTAAATTGGGCTGGGAAAATCAGGTAAATTTTGTCTTTGGGAAGGCCATGAAGTCTTTGCATTTTGTCATGCGGGTGTTGAAAAAGAGTTTCTCTAATGCTTAAGATATTGCTTATGTTTTGTTCGTTTGAACGTTGTGTTCGGGTGTTTCATTACAATTCATAACAATATTCATTCAAATACATTGCTACCTTTTGTAATACTTTAGAGATGTGAACAAACCTTGACAAGGAAAGCAAGCCAAGCCAACCCAAGCATTGGATCATAAATGTTTGCAATGTCAATCCCTTGGATAGTAATATTAGTTCTTGAGGTCCTCTAGAATTCACGCTTGTGTGACCTACATTGTAGTTGATATTTGAAACTTTTTTAAATCTAGCTCTTGCAACTTAATATCTTTGGCAGACCTGCTGGAAACAGAACAGACGCACAAGATTATATTTCGTAGTGTCTCAAATACAAACGCATCTTGCTTGATTTCTCGAAATAATTGGTTTACAACCTAAAAAAATACTTGTTTATTTTCTGTTTTTCTCCTTTCTCTTTTCTTCTTGTTTTTTTTTCGTTCTTTCTATCAGTGTTAAGACCTTCTGCTATAGCCGATGTCGCTATTTTCCTTCTCTAATTTAGGGATTCCCAGCCTTTTTCTTTCATTAACTCTTTTTAAAAGAATTGTTTGCTCCATAGATCCCCTTACGTTATTCTTTACGATATACAGCATACATGAAACACAAACAATTGCACATAAATCTCTCAAAGGTAATCATTTCGTTAGCCAATATTTTGGTAAATACCTAGATTTTCAATAATCGAAGAGTCTTCAGCTTCTGAGTAGTTGTTTTTCTAATCTTCATTGTTATGCAATGTTTAAAAAATGCTGAGCTTTTTTCACGGCATTTCACGGATACACAGCATTTCTCCGTGCGCATTTCTCCATGCGCATTGAAGAAAGTATTTTCTTCTACAATAGTGTATCCTTGTGAATACATACTTGTAGTTATAATTTATTGAGTTTTCTAAACGTCCTAGATTCTCGGATGGCCCGGTGCAGAAAGTACAAATGACGCCTCTATCTGTAAAATGCGTGAATTTAAGAGTTTTAAATGTAATTGGTTTAAGAATATGAATGGACAAATTGAGATAATAATAAGCATGGAGGGTGACGTGTTTTATTCTTTGCCGATATTCGTCCACGAGGATTCTTATTAAGGGCCTTTTACTTCGGGGGACCGATGGACATAAATCCCTCATCCTAACGATGAAAATGGATAAGAAAGAAGAGCGAATTTGTAAATTGTTGTATATTTTGTTGCTCTATATCAGAAAACAATAATCAATTTTTGTAATGAATGAAACCTTGATTATATCTATCAATTGCTGGTTCATATTCGGGAATAGACCCCCAAACGACCCCTTCAAAATTTCATCGATCCCTAGGGGCTCGACACTGACCCCGTTGAGAATCCTGGTCTAGTTCGTTTTCCGCTAGATGAGATTGTTTCTTTCGTCTTCTTTCTATAGAAAACTGCTTCAGGAAACATTTTATTAATGTGATGTATCCAGTAAGTTCGATGCCAACCCACTGTCACTTTTATCAGATACATCCTGTTCCTGTATGATATCATTGATATGTAATCAAAGGCTTAATTTGTAGCACAGTACTCACAGACTAACGAAGTGCATTTCTGTTAACTCGAATAATACGCATAATATGATCTATAATGTGTTACAATTTGCATTTTACATGGCGATGTTAGAAGTTCATTTTGAGCAATAAATTAACATAACGGTTATTTTTTTTTAATATTGCGTCATTCAGGAAAAGTTAGGAAGCCTTGCTCCCTTCAACTCCTTCGGTACCGGCACTGTATTAATCTTCCCCTTTGCATTCCTTTATTCTCTACAGAAAAATTCATCTTGGTTGCTTAATAAGGCTTTGAGCTTTGAAGATGACCCAAATGATGGTACAGCCAGGTCATAGAATTTTAACTTTACCTTATTTTCAATCGAATTCATGATGTTTTTGCATTATATTTTCAATAATTTTCGTGCCTTTCAATTTTTTTGCGTTTTATCCATAATGCGAAATCAATTCAACATTATAGAATATTCTCCCCTTAAAATATTGTAGTACAAATTAAATATTTCGAAATACATAACTGAAATTATACTGGACACGGATAATTTTTTTTTATATCTTTTACTTTAATACGTACATAAATGCACATAAAAGTATTGTATTACTTTGGAATTAAATATTTTCCGGCAATTAGTATTTGCTTGACTCCTATGTCGTCTTAGTTTAATTTTGTAGTGTTATCTTGTATTTATTTTTAATACAGTGAACCTTCGTTAGCCCGTTCTCGTTTAACACGATTTTCGTCGAGACGAACCAAAGCTGAATCCTGCAAGGACTCACAGTAATAGCGATATATACGAGCGCAACAATAGATAACACGCATTTTTATAATACAGACCGATTTTGTCGGTTCCTTGGAATCCGTGTTAATGCAAGTTTACTATAATTAAATCATAAACTTCTAAAAACTACTTAATAATTTCTGATTCTACTTTGGAGTCTTTAAAATCCGTCAAAAGGCTAGAATCAAAACCGCAACTTTTCCAGTCTTCGATAATGTCAGAGACTTGCGTTGCTCCCGGAAATGGTGATTGACAGTAATGAATAGTAATGAAAGCACATTTATGCATAATGCAAGACGATCCGTACGTTAGGAATATGAAGTCAACAGCGTACTTTGCATATAACGATGATATTCACTTGATGTAAATTCACATTATGAAGCTCCAACAATTACTGTGAGAGCAATAAGTTTGTATTTTAAGCTTCACAAAACACCAGGAACTTAATAAATTGATTTAGAGATTACACATAATTTCTATTACAATTTTTCATAAATGTAATACAATAAAAGTGTTTCTTGTTTTGCATAATGTTAGAACAATGCTTAGCCTTACATGTTCAATTTATTACCTTGGTCATTAGGTTGTTAACAGATCTCGTTTTCAAGTGATGAGAATTTTCACTTCCTTAAATAAAATATTTTTGTAGCGGTTTTTGTATTTCGTAAAATTCAATTGTATGATTGGCTGGTACATGTAATACAATACAAATAATCCAAAAATAAATATTTACCTCCAACGCGACTGACCAAAATCTATTGACAGAAGTACCTAGACGAAGATCTCCCGCTGCATTCACGACAAGAGCCAGGGATGTAAAGATACTAAATCTACCATAAGTGAAGTTTTCAAAATAGATAACCTTTCAGAAGCGAATATTCTACGTGCAGGAAAATTGATTCAAATTCTGTTTACAACATGCTTCACACTGCGGAAAAATATCTAAAACGTCCCATATAGTTTTTATTATGCAAGATATGAATGAATAAATAAATAAATACATTTTCGCCTTTTAATATACTCAGACCTCTATTGTCAGCCTCTAGCAGACAATTTCACTGAACTGAAATGTTGCATTATTTATTATTGCATTCTAAACTCATCGTCTTACAATAATATGTCAATATTTATTTTGCACGGGTCTCAGTGTCTCTCTGACGCTTCCTGAATCGGTAGGGGAGAACTCTGTAAGAACGGAGGACCACACTATCAGGAATCAACTGAAGCAAATAACACTTCACCCTGATACCGAGCATTTAGAAAGAATTCATTCCCTGTTCATGTTGAAACCTAAGAAATACGAATCTCTGTAATCTTCAACAGTCTAATTTATACTTATTTTATTTATCACTTTTTACTTAAGGAAACTCTTATTCCTAAAGCGTCGTGTATGGATTCGGTTATTAGTATCCTTGGAACTCCTGAAAATTGACCACCGTACCTATGCTTCCAGAATCTCTCTCCAATAAGATGAGAACTCAGAAGTCAGAGATGAAATTCCATAGTTGCTTGTCATGCTGACTTCGCATCTAGCGGATGACTCTAGATTTTCATGCTGAAAAAACTTACATTCATGTTTCGTGTTCAGATAATAGGTGACGTAAGAGAGGTCATCGTTAATAAACGGAATCAAGTGTTGTGATCACGTTGAGATGATTTTCACTTTTCCAAAACGGAAAGATGTACGAGTAATACACCAATACCAGACAGTTATTACATTGACAAGAACCAAGAACTATGTTAAGTGTACCTTCAGTTTGAAATAGAAATAGTAAATTATTTTCTAAATTAATTATAAAGTTATTCTTTATTTATGTCCTTTTGCACCAATGCAAATTACAAAAAGTGTTTAACGCATATAATTTTCTTAATCTCATTAGATTTAAAAGTGCATTTAATATTCAGACAAAAAAGATAAAATCAATCCCTTGCTGCAATGTCAGTATTCTTGAAATTGATTAGTGAAATTTCAACTTTTAAAAACTACAAATTTTCTTAAAACGTTGCTATTACATTAATAAGTTTTCTTATATCATAAAAGTAAGTGCGAAATGTGCGGAATTTCAATAAAATTCATTCAATACTACGTATGACTGCTTTAACAGTTTTATTAAAAATATTTTACTGAATACTGATCGAGCAGTGAGCAAACATTTATTTTATTGTCATTCATTCACATCAGACCACACGCACAAGCGCGAGTGCACAAACGCATACAAACAACAACAAAACACGCATGCAACCTACACCAAAGTATGCGAAAGTCCTTACATGAAAAGCTCATTTATGTACACTGGAAAACGAACTCAAAAATACGCACTAATACATTCATACACAAACGTCACACAAACTCTCGCACTGACGCATAGAACCAGGCGCACTCAGACGGCACGCACACCCACACTCACACACCACACAAAAGCATACGCGGCACACAAACACCCGCGCTCGTACGGCACACAAACACCGGTACTCACACGGCCCCCAAACACGCACACTTACACGAGACACAATCACCCGCACTCGCACGGCACACAAACACTCACAAAGTGCACAAACGTGCACACTCACACGACACACAAACACCCGCTCTCAAACTGCACACAAACACAGCACACCAATAAGCGCACCCACGCGGCAAACACACGCACTGACACTGCACACACTCTCACTCACACAAAAACACGTGCGCACACACGACATACATACTCGCTCAATCCCACGCACAAAAACACATGCACTCAAACGCATCTCAACCACACACAAACTTCGCACTTCCACGTAAACAAACACGTACTTTCGTCTCTACAAATATTCTCCCAATTACAAAGAAGCGGGCAAATTTACCCTCAGTTTTAAACGGGCTTATTTACGCATTCGCATAGTGTGCACAGCGTGGCTCTTCACAAACATTCTTCACTCGTAACACGCTTCACAGTCGCGTAATGGGGCGGGTGACGCGCACGGCGCCAGCCAGCCACCCGGCAGCTGTGGCCCTGGCGAACGCACCTTGGCACGGAGCGTTTGTCCACGCGGCGCACGGCTGCTCCTATAAATACGGCCACGCACGCCGGCCGCCCGCCGCACGCGCCAAGGCATCTCGCATTTGCACGCGCACGGTGCAGTGGGCTGTCGCTTGGTTGGGATAGCGCGAGTGGGAGATGGATTGGAATGGGTGGCACTGAATGGTACAGATCATACTAGTTTGATAAGCAGAATGTAATACAATTTATAGATGACCTTTTTTTCGGAAGTGTCTCTTTGAGATTATTGAGAATTTTTTTTTCTGGAATCTCCCTGGCCATTCCAGTTTGCTGAACACTGAAATTGTAGGAACAACAAACTCCAAGTTTCTCCACATCTTCATTTTCGAGAATGCGAAGCACTAAGTAGCATTAGAGAATGAGACATTCTAGCTTTTCCGTCATTTTACTTTTCGTCCCACGAAGCACACAAAACATGTGAATGCACCGCTGGGAACAATAGTCTTTAACCATAAGAAGCATTGGAAACGGAATAAGAGTTTCGAAGAAATGTGAAACGTGCGTGATGCAGCCTATTGTTCATTGTAGAGTGTCTAGAAGACAAGACAATGAGCTTGGGAAGAAACCCTGTTTCGTAAGACTATGAATACTGGCACGAAAGTTACAAAACAATTGAAAGAAATCTCTGAGGGTATATTGAAATGTATGATCGCTGTCAAGAGAAAAAACATATTACATATTCGTTCGCCAACAGGGCTACCAACGTAAAGACTTCTTTCCCTTACAAATTCACAAAATCGCTTCGCCAACAGTGCTGCAAACGTACACATTTGTTACCTCTCTCATATTTGGCGAAACGTTAATTTAGTTTATATGAGTGCACCTCATTTATTATACTAATAAAAGCTAATAAAATCGGAAGTTGTATTATCAGTTTTCGTGTTTTGTGGATGGGACCTTTATGATTGAACCATTCTCCGACTCCTGCCTCAAAAGATGCCCGCATGAGTTGACGTATATCTCCCGTTTATAATATCACCGAGAGCTAATCGAGTAACTACACCGCCTGTCCGTCACATACTTTGCCGTTCAAAAATCTGTTGGGAGCGTTCATAGTTGTGATGTCGATATTTTCTGAAGTTGAATAAATAGTTAGATGGTTCTAAAACATCATTAGTGTTTCCATAGAGTCACATATTTTATAATTTTTCCCAGTAGTGGAGAATTATAAAGGGCTACGGTGGAATATTTAGAAACGAACTAGATCTAGAACTCAATTAAAGCCATCACCAAGTGAATCTCCTTTCGGACCTATATAAAATCCTGGCCCCGATTTATATACGTTTCATTGACTTGAGAGATTATAGTAATTAGCATTACCTAAAGGGGAGTAGCTTCCTACATCCCAATAAAGGACATAAATTATTACTGTCATACAGGCAGTGCGGGGGTGGATTAATATGTAACCCGCCTAACAATAAGAAGTGCTTAGGCTTCCCGACGGAGAGGTCCCTTACATTTTTAAACAAATTTTAAAATAGTCCATAAAAATTAAAAATATTCGATTTTTAATAATCAGTTGCGAAGGCAACTGATTACACATTATTATCACATTCATATTGATTACTTCTCTTTATTTTCTTTAATTTATTGGTGGGAGCGTTTGGTCTGCGCCTCCGAAAACATTAGTTCGACTCTGAGTGACTGTAATGCACCTTAACATTTCAGATTTGAAAATTCACATTCTTTAGACCACTTAGGTCTAAATGACTCCGAAGACATTTCAAATGTTTAAAACTTTGCACAATTTTTTTTCAAATATGAATATCTTTCAAATTTGTGCCCTATGAATGCGTCAACAAATCTCATTAACGGTGAATATTCAAAAATAGATTTGAAATCAAAGGGTATGATCTGGGCTGTCCGGGTAACGCCTACGACATCAATCAAAGGGTATGTTTCGCAGAAATGTTAGCGCTTCAGTTGCATTTTAAAAGGAGGTTACTTCTGAGAGATTCGATGCGTGATTCAATACAACTTTAAAACTCAACAAAAATATTCCTTTACTGTTGATTGGAACGTTACATTTTGTTCTTCAAACGCACATGAAAAGACTATTCTGAATGCCATTATGCTATTCTGAATGTCAATATTAAAACAGAACAGTTATTTATTATTTGTATTTCATCTTAATTCACGAGGTGTTTTTTTTCTGACTAATTTAGAATGTTTTCGAATTTGAAGAAATGTTGCTCATTTTTCAAGCTTTCTGCTTCATCACAAGACAATTAATAATGGTTTCATACAACTGTTTCCAGAAAAAGTATTTATTTCCGAATCTACTATTTTTTTTAAAAAAATGAAAAAGTTTCCAAATAAAAATTAATAAATAGGAATGATAAATAATACAAAATAATTTAAAAGTGAAAATAAAATTAATAATATGAATAATTGCATAAGTTGATGGTTTTTTGCTCATTATTCCAGATAATTTCTTTTTGTCTCGCAAAAAAAGGATTAAGTAATTGAATATCATTGCAAGCGATTGATAAGCAGAGAGTTATAGAAACGACCCATCGCGAAGGTCACATGAAAACAGCTCTGCATTGAACCGCTTCCGAGAGCTGTAAATTGCGAGCTGAAGCCAGAGCGCGTGCTTTATCGGGCGTGCGCCTGTAGTAAAAATACTACTAGTCATGGACGGTGATGTCACTCGCAGAGATAAAAGTGAAACGGCTGGTGCTGTTAAAATATTCACTAACATAGAGGCATAGACAACGTGCAGGGGAGTATATACACATACACACATAAATATGCAGGAAATCGGTATCAAAGTTGTACTGCCTGTGGAAAGAGAAGTGGGGCAGATTGAGTTTCTCGGAAAGTTTTTCAACGAAAGTACTGACAGGCCACACTTGAGTGCGTCTAGAAATGTTCGCAAACTTTACTCTGACTAAACGTAAAAGCAATTCAAAATGAGAAAATCTTGGAAATATTCTAGTTTTCAAAAATCCGAATTAATGAATAAATACATTTTCAAAAATGTATCAATTTAAACGAAAATGCTATGCCTTAATAATTAGTAAATAACGGCTCTTGCCCTTGTCACGTTTTATAACTTATTCCAGTTGTTTTTTAAATACTTATTAATTTAAAACACTGGGGTTTTCCAAAAGTCTCTTAATGAACAAAATCAAGGTTGCAATTCTTGTAGTTATTTATTGATGTGAGCGCATACAGTGACAGTACATTGATGTGAGAATATACACATCATTTGGATCCCCCTTCCCGACTTCTGCTAGTCATTAATGTCGCAGATTCCCAGAACAGGGACCAATCCTCTCTTTTTTTGTTCCATTGAACTTGTCATCGGATAGGGACCATTTCTTTCTTTGACTCTCGAAGGCAGCCCGTAGGTCCACGAACGTTGTTTTTTCTTTTCAAATTTGAGGGTACTGCTTTCCATATGAGTATACTAGCTTCCCAACTAGACTTCGCTTATGCTCCTGCCTGGTAAGGAAGGAAAAGGCAAACGGAAGATGCATGGTGACCGACACACCATGCTAATAAGATTAGGGTATGGTTCTCTTTAGGTGCAATGGGCACCTGCCTTCAACGCAAGCTCCTACATCACGTAGGCAGGCCAGAAGTGAAAAGGTACGGTTCAAAAGATAATGAAAGAGCGGGGGTGGGTCCACCATGCCACAATACATGGCTGAATAACCACGCATTTGTGGGACTTGAACCCACTAACCATTGCGCCTAGATCGCCCCTGGCGCCTTAGCGATCTCCGCTATTCGAGTCAGCCCAACTAGTTTTGATGTTTTCAGAACTGTTAACCTTTGTTTGTTTTACAAAAACTAGATTCATTTTTATCCAAACGTCATAACAAATTTGAAAACACTCAGATTTTACAAAATTCACATCAATTAACTAATATCATTTCTAAAATAAATTAAAACAAATGCACTATATCTGTATTACGTATTAGTAAGTAAAAATTAGTGCTGCTACCGCTGCCTCGTTTTTCTGTTAGTCTCCTTACCATTTCCCGTAGTAGGGTCTTCAAACTTTTTGCTCTAATTGAAATCACCAAGCTCTTCAACAACCGCAAGCAAGATCACTTTGTAATTCGTTTCGATTTTTTTCTTTGGAAATGTTACTTTAACTTTGAAACGACAATAGATATACAGTAGATCTGTTTGAATTCGAACTCCAGAAGGATCTGGAAAATATACGAACTATCCAAAATAAGATTTACCGAACAAAAACTGTACGAAACAATGAATAAATTGATGATTTGAAAGTAATGCAATGAGGAAGGAGTTACTGTCACCGTAATCACTGCTATGTTTTATGTCTGGCTTTCTTTTGCAAGAGATATTCTTCTCCTTGCTGCTGGGATTTTGCTCCGTGTTTAGTAGTAAAATGCCTCCCCCTCCAACATCACAAATACTGTTTTACTGACTTTAATGTCATAAAAATAAAGACATTAATAAAAAGCGTTATCACGAGTGTACGTTCAGAGAAAAAATATTATAAGAGAAAGGTCTTCATTTTCTCGTTACTAATATTAGTCCAGATATATAAGATTGGATATGAGATAACTAGTTTAATAGTTTTATACTTATCAATCAATGTATTGAAGCAAACATTTCTCGCTTAATTTTTAATAAATACTTAGTGCAGTTGGTTCTTGATGGTTTTTGGTGTTCAATATCACTAATGCTTTTCATAGGATTTCTTTCCATATTATTTGATGTTGAGTAATATTGTAAAATCTCATTTTCGCAATCTTACAATTGAATTTTAAAAGAATTTGGTGTTTACGAATAAATTTAGTTGCGATTCAATACATGTTTCGTAAATTTAAAAAAATTCTCTAGGCAATTACCTCACGGAAGTTCATAACCAGCTGTTACATTATGGTATTACATAGGTTGTACCGGGAAAATATACTCTGTAGACGCCGATTCTCTGGTTAACACAATGGTAAAATAAGCAACTCACATTGAATGACCGATCAGTTTTCCCTAGTCTCCTTCATGTAATACGTGTTTTGTAATTTAATATGAGGTAATCGTAACTTGTAACAAAGAAGGCTGTCTTTTGAAAAGAGAGCGTACAGATCAGAGCAAGAGTTACCGAGTCAAAGGAACATCTAAATTGATTGATTGATTGATTGATTATTTCGTCAATTGCTATGGTCATTTGTTCCCTAACTGTACCGCATGTTTTTTAACGGGAGGTGGCAGTGTTCTTCCTCCGCTGGATGGTGAGATCCGGCGCCGATCATACATGGCCATGTGGGGTTTTCCCCATCTAGGTATCTCCTACTAGCAGAGCGCCGCTCCAAACAGGACAAGGTTTAAGCTCCCGACACGTGTGGCAGTGTAGTGCATGCTGTAAGTACCTATAAGAGGTGAGGAAAGGACAAGGAAAAGGAAGGAAAGATCGCGTGCAGCCCATGGCCCGTTTGTTCGGGAACTGCTTCGGCACTCGCCTGAGGATGATCGGAAAAGCCACGGAAAACTACCGATCTGAGCATTCGGACGCTAGAATTCTTCTCCATACAGCAACTGAATTCGACCTAGCTATCTACGCTAGTGTCGAAAATCCTACCGTAGTCGGGGCTCGAACCCTAAGACGTCACGATTCAAGGCACACCAGTGACTGCAGTTGATGGCCTGAGCCACCTCTGCCAGTAGGAAGAACTGTAGAATAAGGTACTAAGGTGCATGCCCTACGAATAGAAGAAACAAGATGCTAAAGTGGAACCTCAAAGCCACATCTTGTGGCAATCATCTGGCTAAGGGAAATTTTAACAATTTGCATTACTCAATGGACTTCAAGACTTCGTTTGCTTTTTGTTAGACGACACTAAAGAGTGAACTCGTATGACGGTTAAATTCATTGTTTATATTTTGAACATCTTCCTTTAGTTTACTTTGATATACTGAGATAACATATGAATGTTATCTCTATGAACCACAGCCGTTCTGAATGTACTAGTGTGTTGCTCTCACGAAGATTTCTTATCTCCTTTCATTCAGAGTAAAGAAGATGTTTTCGCTTGGTTCAAAAGATTGTCGTAACTAGTATGTAACGTGTACTACCTGGAGTTTTTGATAATCGACCGTCGGTGTCACATAGATTTTTATGCAAACTATTTGAGTACTCTTCAACTAGCTTCACTACGCTCACTTCTTGTTGAATTCTCCTCTTGCGAGTTATAATACGAGTAGGAATAGAGCAGGAGTGTTTGTGTCACTATTCTATTAGCAGTACTATAAAATCAAATATGTCGTTCTTTTACCGGTGAAAATAAGTTTATTATTACTCGATATCACTTTTTTTTCTAGTTTTCCAATGTCGTTAATCACGCTTTTGTGGTACTTTCATTCACATATCAACTATGTAGTATATACGGCAACCAGCCAGTCAGTTTTCACCTTGTGAAGGGACCCTGACTCCCAGATAGCGCTCCGCTGTATCCCATAGGACCGTACAACATCTATCAATCTTTCTATCATTTACGAGAGGAACTGTGGAAATCTGCAAAAAGCCCTCACCCTTCAACAGTGTGAGATTTCTTCTCTACTAAAAACAAATCCATTATGTACCTGGCGTTGTCCACCCTGGAACCGCAATTATGAATTACTTCAGGGTAGTGCCAGCTATAGTACTTTGGGGTACTATTCAGGTTCGACTTTGTTGTTTCTTTTTTCTTCTTGAAGATGGTGGTGATATATCTTTATATTACTGTCCACTCCTCCTTGTAATAGACCATTAGTGTCACCATGTTTTATGGTGAGACATTACACCCGACCTATCATATTATTCGATGCGTCCCATCTCGGGCAGTGGAACAGGGTATGCTCGCCGTCGTCCTCTTCATGGCTGCACACCGCGTCTTCTGTCTTTCTGAATCTCTTAAGGTATGCTTTAAAACATCCATGACCTGTGAATGCCTCTGTTAAATGGTATGTCACGAACCCGTGTTTGCGGCTTATCCATTTGGATATAATCGGGATGAGCCTATGAGTCCATCTGCCGGTCTCCTCTCTGTCCCAACGTTTCTGCCAGCGGTGCATCACGTTTTCTTTAGCTTTTTTAATTTCACTATCCATATCTTGGTACGTTCACCGTCTGTTGCCTTCTTTTTCATGGGAATAGTTGTAAACTTCTTTCTAGAGCAAACAGGTCAGTGGGAGGGACGTTCGCCAGCTCAAGAACAGCGGATACAGTTCTATACGCCGATGTACTGTGTATGGCACCTTTCCTCTGGACAGTCTGCATTTCCTTCTCAAATTATGATTTTGGAGATATTCTGTCCATATCGGAGCTGAATAGAGCATTTTCGATTGCATCACATTCATAAGAAGTCGCCTCATCTAGTCGCTGAAGCCCTGGTGTTCGGCATCAATCTTGAAAGTGATGCTGCTGTTTCTAGTGATTTTTCCGCCGTCTTGGTAACGTGTGGTCCAAAATTTAGCTTCCTATAAATCTCCATTTCTAGGTAGGCTCTTGGAACATTCTGTTATGTCCTTGCCTATTTCGAATGTTGGATTGGAGTAGGATCGTCTGTCAGTGATGAGTATCACTCCCGTTTTATGGGCTGCGAATTCCAGCCTTTGGACTTCAGCTACCTCATCACTCTTCTCAGGGTGTCGCACACGATAACTCCTAGTAGGGCGGATGTCTCAACCGTTATTATCGCATCGTTGGCGAAGCCTACTATTGAGATGTTTTAAGGGAGTTTTATGCCTAGTAGGCTGTCGTAAATAATATTTCATAAGAAAGGACCGCAATTGGAAACCGTGTGGGACAACACAGGTTGTTTCGTTTTAATTTCCTGCGTTTTATTTCTATCTATCTAATCTCTGTTCAGTTCTGTGGTTCGACGTCCCGCTTCCTCACAGTCGCAGTATCCATCCGCGCTGAGATGCGTCCAACGTGGTCGGCCGTTGTGCCCACAGCCGCCGGGTGGCCTTAAAACGTCGCTACCGTTCGTAACAGCCGTCGCACCGTTCCTCCCTTCCAAATGCAGACCACCTCGTACCTTCCCAGTTTCGCACTATACCATATATCGTTGTTTACTGGTCGTGTCCTTTGTTCAAACACGTCGATCGCGTATGTCAGCGAGAATTCGCACACTATGTTCTTTACTTCCGACACATGTCTGCCTCACGTACTATTATTTCACTGACTTCACAACACTGCCTCTAATAATCGCTAGTTTCTACTATTGTCTTCAGTTTTCCTAACGCCACTTAACGCGATATTAACCGATTATTCCCACTTCGCTTTACCATCCGTGTCCGCCGCCATACTGCCACCTTTGCTATCTCGCACGTAACTACCACTCTCGTTATCCCTTCCGATTGCTCGCTCACCTTAATTCCTCTTTTCGTGGAGGATTCGTACATTCTGCCGTTCGTCTTGACAGCGCCGAATATGAATGTTTGTTTTCTCGTACTGATGCCCATATATATATATATATATATATATATATATATATATATATATATATATATATATATATATATATACACTTAAAATTGAATGAAAAAAGAGGATGCTTTGGTCAACTTTTTTGAACTTTGCTTGGGCACATAATTATAATCAATTCTCAGTTTCAATTTTTTAAAATGTATTGTTTTCAATTTTTGTAAGGCATCCCTGCATGCAAATGTTATTACATACTTACACATTCAAGGGTGTCTCATATTGTTGCGAATTTTGAGCCAATTTGTCATTGATTAAGTACTGATAAATAATACGAAGTTTCAAAAGAAAAAATTGATATTTGCAGTTTGCAATATTGTCACGTACATCTTATGACGAGTTCTATCTTTCAATTTTTATGATTTGTCATTTTCAAGAAATCAGTAAAAATGTAATGGTGGATTCCTGTTCTTCAATGTTTTATCAAGATTTATTATGAGTAGTCTGCAGACAGAGGCACTCATCATCAAACACAGCTGTTATTATAGCTAAAACTAATAAATAACTAGACATTTGTTAGTAACATAATTATCTCAGGGACAATTAGCAGAAAATAAATGCTTCATTTGTTAAAGAAATGTTATGTTATTTCTTAAAACAGTTTCTTGAAACAGAGTTCAAATGAGGAAAACCAATGGACATTTCAACGATTCAGTAACGTGGCCAAGCACTTTACTCTAAGTGATTTTTAAATTTGGCTAGTGATCTGGTTTTTTGTACTGTACAATCAAATGTGCGCGTCACCTACACACTCGCATTTACACTACGCGTTGTGTTTGGCCTCGAAGCCACGCAGCGAGGGGCGACGTCACGGATCAGTGATCAGCACGAGTTACCTTATCTTAAGATTGCTCACTGTGTCACTAAGTGATAATACCGTAGGAGACTCGCTAACTCCTTCGCATTGAATAGAACGTGTGCTGCCGCTGTCCGAGGCGGAGTCTAAACAGTAAGTAGAGCTTGAGCAGGCAGATGCTGATATCGCTTGGCTTCTTGTCAAAATAAAACACGGGCGTGTCCTTTTGAATAGCCCTATTTATTGAAATGAAATATTATATTGATAGTAGATATATTGGGTTGCAATACCTGACACTGATACTTATTACTATTGATATATATTTAATTTTGGAATTATTATTATTATTATTATTATTATTATTATTATTATTATTATTATTATTATTATTAATATTACTATTATTATTAACACTAGTAATGATAATAACGTGATATTAATAATAAATATATTAATTTTACGAGTATTATCAGGATCAGTCCGTCACTGACTTTCAGAGGTTTTCTGTAAGGAAAGGGTTTATGCAATAAATTACGTACAATTATTAATTCTAAGAAATTCGTAAAACCTATACAAGAAATCAAAATTTGCTATGAAAGTTGAAAAAAATTCATAAGAGTTGATGTAATAATATTAGTACTGTAATCGACATTATTGAGTGTATGATCGGTGATTAGAAGGTATATTCCTTACGAATGTGTAATTACTAAACTTCCTTGAGTGAACTAAAAGTTATATTGTTGCAACATTTCTGCAACAGGAACTTTGTTTCATAATGCTGGATTGGTAATATAAGATGTCGAAAGGAGTTGTCCTTCAATACCTGGTCCAACATATGATGAGGCTGGTGGTGAGAAGCAAGGAGCCCACAACTTTAATTTTCTAACACGCATTACTGACCTACGGGTAATGATTCTGAATTGTTATTGGTTTATTTTTTAGAAATATTCTTGGATATGATAATTTTACAATTCTTTATGTTGTGCTCTGAAAATGTACAAATTAAGAATAACGTTCAACTAATACTTCAATTTAAATTTCCACCAATGTAGATAAAAACGATGCACTAAAGCTTTACCGAAAATTTCTAGACTCAACTACGAAACATTTGGAATGACCTCACTTACCGGTAGTGTTGGCACTCAAAGTCACAGACTATTGGAGAGAGAAAACGGAAGCTCAGTAGCTCACCGACCGAGACGAAACCAGGAAGAACGAGAGGGGAAAAAAACAACAATCGGCGGTGGCCACGACCACCTCCAAAAACCGTTCCGTCGCCTCCGTTCCATTCAGTCCGCGCCGCGCCGACCCGTTAGGAGAGGCTGACACTCTCTGCCTTCTTCTTCAAATAGCCCCATTAGAGCTCGCAAGTTTGAGTGAGGCCTGATTATTTGAAAAAAATTGGAAAAAAAAATTTAATATAATTTTATAATAATGAAAATTAAGTAAATGTTGTAAATATCGAAATTCAAAAAAATAAAACAGTTTTATTGTGGCATTGGAGGACATTTTTGTCACAAATTGGTCGTCTAGGACCACACGGACATACACCAACACTTACCGAGGCTCAGTGACATATATCGTGTGGCAAGTGTATGTGACTCCTTTTTTGGGAGTGTCAGAATTGTGCGGAATCCACTTTTTATCTTAGTCCTGGGGTGGATGGAAGATGGAATGATGATGAAGGAACGACACACATACGGATGTACATAAACACACCCATGCCTGAGGCGGGGCTCGAACCCGCGATCCTTCCGTCCGAGACGGCACGGCACTACTGCCTCTCGACTAAGCGGATCGGCGTTTTATTATTATTATTATTATTATTATTATTATTATTATTATTATTATACATGAATATCAAATAATATTATAAATAAAATAATGAAATGGAGACCCGTTTTTCATAAGATTTAGGACCTGAATACCACTTAAAACGACTTTGAACAAACAGTAACTTCAATAAACTGAATTACAAGATTAGTGTTGCTTCTACGTCGCTCTTAACAATTTCAGAAGTATTTTTATATTTATTAATTTGAGGATCTACTTTAGTTCCGTTCTACCAGGCCGAAACGTGGCGGATAACCTCTCAAATGCATTACCCGGGTCCATGTTTGCTTGCCCCAAAGGGTTGTTCGGAAAGTCCCAATTTTTTCCCATTCTTCACTTTCCCCATGACTCATCCGTCCGCATTTTCTACTTAATTCTTTAAACATTAAAGTAACAACAATGTTCTCGAAGAATACGAAAAAGGTCAGTTACCCACCAGTAGACCGAGACGCCTCGAATGACTATCGAAACCAAAAGTTGCTTGGTGAAAGTTCCGACGGTGGAGGAGTTTCTATTGTCTTCTTAATATACTATTTTAATAATACAAATTAAAAAAGAGTAGATATTTTAAATTAATTTTGTTTACGAATTATGTTATATTATACGTAAAATGTTATTTAAAATTTGCATTGTTATTAAAATATCAGATTGTACGATATCATAAAATCACTTAAATATTAACGAAAATATTTATTTCCACACAGAAGGGTTGTTTCACGCATTGAGGTAACTTCATGCAAACTAAAAAACTATATTATGGTATTACAGAGGGAGATAAATGACAAGATTATTTGATAATTTCATTTATTAGTTTTCACCCTTTAGGCTGGTTTTAGATACTACGTTACTAGGCAATTATTAGTCACGTTAATTATTGTGAATTTGACTGATATTGTGCGATACGCGACAATTTCACATTTCCTTCCAGGACGAAATCACAAAATGAAAATATTCCAGATCTTATACCGTATATTCCAAATCTTATACCCACAACCATTCCTACAGCATCACTTAGGGCTGCTATTTGGTTATTTCATTCGAGCGAATTTTAGGGACGTCCTCACAAGCAACATGCGATTGCGTGCCCTTTTCCTAACGCCAGACGCCGCTGTGTTCGTCTGGCGTGATCGTAGAAAAAACCGCAGCGTCATCGTGAGTGTCACTGAACAAGACAAGCGGCGAAGCAACGTTCAACGCGTTAATCGGGAGAACACGTGCTGCACAGGAGAGGAGCCAATGGGTGAGCCAATACTAGTTGGCGCGTGAGTGGAAGCTGCCTTGCTTGCGACGTGAAAGGCTAGATCTCGCCCCTTCAAACGGCTGACGCATCCCGCTAAGTGGAAGTGGAAACCATGATATTCACATGCAAATTGCGTCCACTTAGCACATAGAAAATCTTCTTAGAACGAAGAAAATCTTCTCATTGCCACAAAAAACTTGTTATGCTACTAGAGCATGTAATTTCTCGCCCGTATTTTCACGCAAAATTATTCGAAAAAAAACAACAAATTTTTGAAACATTGTACTTGAACTTATTTCAAAATCTATCTTTAAGAACAGATTTCATTAACGGAAAACCTCTATATTTAATGCTTTAGTTGTGGGAAGATTCCAATAATGTTTGAACTTTTTCATTTTCCGAAAAATCAGAATTTTCATCGACCATGAGAACTGCACCATGCTCTTAAAGGTCCCTTACAGTACCAAACAACAATTTTTTGAAAAACCTTTGAGTCATTCTTTTAAACATTTTGAAATTGACCCAGGGGCTTCATGTAAAGTAACCTCTCCAAAAAATTAAAATATCTGTTTCAAATTCAAGAGGCCGCGACATAAGCCAGATCGCTTGGAGAATGGGGAATATTAATTTTGAAGAAATTCGGCAGAACGATTTACCCGTAAGCGTTGTTCACAGACGGACAGACAGGAAGACGGACAGACAGGAAGACGGACGGACAGACAGGCAGACGGACGGGCAGACAGGCAGACGGACAGACAGGCAGATGGACAGACAGGCAGATGGACAGACAGGCAGACGGATAGACAGGCAGACGGACAGACAGGTAGACGGAAAGACAGGTAGACGGACACAGGCAGACGGACAGACAGGCAGACGGACAGACAAGCAGACGGACAGACAGGCAGAAGGGCAGACATACAGGCAGACGGACAGACAGACATATGGACAGACGGACAGATAGATAGACAGACAGGCGGATGGACGGACAGGCGGACGGACGGACAGGCAGACGGACGGACGGACGGACAGGCGGACGGACGGACAGGCGGACGGACGGACAGGCGGACGGACTCATAGACGTTTACCCTCACTTGATTTTTCAGTATCAAAGACCCACAAAATATGAATTGTGGCTACATCACGTGTTAGAGGATTTTTTTCTAAATTTAGCAACTGGATTTATCCACTTTTTCGATACTAGGGCCTGTTATAAGAGTTTCTCTGCCGACAAATCGCCGTTTCTTCGAGCACCATTACATAACTTTCTCTTTACTCCGTAGTTGATGTAATTGAGTGAATTGCAATGTTCATTGTTGTTTTAATAAACGATCATAAAGAGTATCAAAATAAAATAATAAATTTCTAAAGAAAGCAATAATGTAAACTAATTTTAAATTTGTAACAATCCAATAATTTATTTTGTTCATCCTAGGAAAAACATCAATACTATAATGCTAATGTAAGGATCATTTCCATCTTTCAAATAAAGGGTGTATTTTCATTTTTTTTTCTACAATGCTTTCACAATCATGAATCATATTATTCTTTCGAATATAATATAGGTATTAGTATCGTATGATAATGTATAACACGGTAATGATTATGGATGTTGATGTGACTATCTTTTATAAGGTAATCTAGTAATCTGCGTGCGTCCGCCCGTGTGCCTGCCTCTCCGTCACTCTCGGTTATACCCACTTGCGGTCTATCTGCGGCAATCGAGGTGTCATTTGTCACGTATCGATCTAATAGTTAGTAATTTGCTGCGTGTTTGTTATCTAATTAAAAAAACTGAAATCTGAAATAATAGATATGAAAGTACTAGTAAAACTTTTGGAATCGTTGCTGAAGCAACAACAAACTAACAAATGACAATAAAGTACAAAGAAAAGTACACCTAGACAAACTAGATAACTACTAACTATCTTGGCGCAATAACATTCCTTTGTATAGTGAATGTTTTATCGTGGGAGGTGGCAGTGTTCTTACCCGCTGGATGTCGCTGACCTACACGTCGCCTATCGGGGAATTTCTCTATACAGTTATTGCCCCCCAGCGAGTAACCGAGACAGCCAGAACAAGCTCGAAGTTCTTCCGCAATATGAGGTAATGTGAGTGTAAGAGTCTGTGAATAAGAGGAGATGATGGATAAGGAAGAGGAAGGAATGATAGCGCGTGGTCGGTGGCCAGATTGTTAGAGTACTTATCCCGTATTGATAATGCATTCAAGTATTGATGAGAGAAATCATGGAAAACTACCGATCAGAGCAGCCGGCCGCTTGATTTTTTCTTCTAAAAGCGGCGCTATAGCTAGTGTCGAAAATCCGCTACCACAATAGTCTAACCATAGGACCTCCTGGTCTGAGCCGCTGCAGGTACAGCGACAATGCTGGCTCCAAGGTACAATGATGAAGATGATGAACAAGGTCCTGATCTCCCCTCTTTCTCTTTAACCAACACTGATAGGGCGAGCTAGCAGATCTCTCCCCCACTCCCCAGAGCCTTCCCTGAGGACCCTCCGTCGAGCCTTAACAAGCCCCAATGCCGCGTAATGGGTCGAGCCGCCTCGGGGACAGGGGTGCCAATCACCCGACCAGAGAAGATCGCCTCCGGTTCACTGGGGCCTGCTCCGCCTTCGCCCTTGACCGCCCACGGGCGATGACGCACGCGACTGTTAGCGATCGGATGTTGTTTCGCTTCGTGGGTCATCCATTAGTTCGAACGGTAATTGGGGGTTGACCAGCTCGTCACTTTTGTACAAGCGCAAAGCGACCAAATAAGGGTTTGAGCAGAGCGGCATAGTGTTTTCTGAATGTTGACTGAGACGGAGATATACGCCTTGATGTTCTCCCTTACCTGAGCACACAATCACCAGGTGGGAAGGGAGGGGATGCAACCGGTACATCGCGCAGCACACGTCAATCTCAAGCTCAAGGAGGGAGCAAAGATGAATGCGTCGGTCCCGATGGACGAGATCGTCAAGGCAGTAGTGCCGTAGCGATAACGGACCGAAGGATCGCGGGTTCGAGTCCCGCCTCGGGCAGGGTTGTATTTGTGTTCGTTCCATCACCCCCTATCATCACCATATCATGTCATCTTCACCATACCGTCAAATTCAATAGTAGTCGCTAATGACCTAGATGTTCAAGCGACCTTAAATAACAAAAAAATGATAAATGCGTCCAAAACTTTTTTTATTACAATTTGAACATTTTTTTCAGTTACTTAATGTTTACCTTACCTTTTTCAATTATGTAAGGTAATATATACCACTCCCACTATGGACCACCCCCAAAACTTCTAAACTGTTCGCGATATTGAAAGGCGGTTTTCGCATAACAATGCGGAATCATGGGGTAACTTGCCTAGAGAAATGTTCTATAATATATTTTTTAGTTTTTGAGAGATTTAATCATCTTTGTTTTTTCAAATGAAACTATATAATTTTACCAGCATCATGAAGGAGGAATAAAATGAAGAATCATATGTTAGTATTTTCATTGTAAACTGAGTAGAAAATTAGACTCTCACTTGTGATTTTTAAGCAAACTGACATTTCCTATTGCAGCCCTGTAGCAGAATGAACCCAAACGGTCCACCCAAATGTCGCTAACTTTGCATGCCAAAGTCTAAAAATATGTTTTTGAGTCCCAAGGCATCTAGTTAAATTTCTCACACTTTATTTAGACCATTCCACTCGTAAAACTAAAACCAATAGTGTTTAATTATATATACAAAATATCCCAATAAGGGCGGTGGACCTAAAAACGTATATCCCCTTTTCAATCCGATTTTTCTTACCGCTTCTCCCTACTGGCCTATCATAAACTATGAGTTATCTATCTTAGGTAACGGTATACTACAACTATCACTGTGTCTAATATGATTTTAACATAGCTTTCAGTAATTTTCAATATTTGGCGCATTTTGGAACTGTTGGACATCGGAAATTTATCACCAATTTCCAAAGCACTCATGGTATTACCTATGATAATTTGGAATCTATTAGTCTTGCGGTTTCAACCGTTATGGCTACCCCACTCAGTGAGGTAGTTGTGCAGTTGTGAAGTAGTTGTGCAGTTGTGATGTTGAAGTAGAGGTGTGAATTATTTCAAGTTTTTTAAATACACGTTTCGCTAACATCTTTCTCCCATAAAACGCATGTGGAACACAAGGGAGAGTCGGATTTTCACTTGCGAGAGTTTTCGCATGTGCTCGCTAGTCAAATGTTTATTTTTCCGTCACATGTTTCTTCGCGCTTTTTGAAATCCTCTTAAGACCTCTGGCTTTTTTGCCTCACCGCGTTGTGCAATGCTGTACCACTTCACCGCGTGTTACAATGCTGTACGAAATGGATCATTAACATTTTGTATATGAAAGATTCGTTTCATGAAAGATACAGCTATAGAATTGAAACAGCGAAAGCGTGTAGTATATAAATGGGTAGTAAGGACTTAACAAAACCAAGCAGAACGAGACGAAGGTCGTTGGACAATCACATGTACTAGTGTGACAATTAACAGCATTAGAGAGAAGTTGATAATCCGAAACCTAAATCGTAAAACTCTTCTGTAAAGAAGTTAGAATTAAAATCGCACTTAACTAATGTAACAAGATGTAACACAGAAGTAATGTAAAAAGATGTAAGAAAGTAATATATAAGAATACGTAGTTTCAATTCTTAAGTTAATGAATAATCGTTAAGAAGGCGTTAAAACACGTAATTATTTTACCTTCAAATTCATATTTAGACCAATTTTCGCCTAAAATTATAACCACAACCCCCTCTGACATATCGTGCAGTGTTCTATATTGTGTAAGAATCAAAACAAAGTTAGACGCGAAATAATACGTTACAGCAAAATTTATGTCATACACACTGATTCTAGAACATTACTACAAATTCACGTAAATATGTCAAAATCTTACACACGTAAGCTTCCGCGGCTCGATTCCATTAATTCTTGGCTATCCGGAAGACGCCGCGTCGTTGGCTGAGAGGCCTTTCAGCCGATGAGGCGGCGTCTCCCGGATAGCCAAGAATTTGCGTCAAAACTTTTTTTCTTAACGACAATGCTTTGGATGTTGCTAATTTTTGTTTCTTTTTTGTTTTGTAATATATGTAGTATTGTAATGTATTTGTTAAGACCGGGTCGTAACGATGCACAGAGTAGTCTACTACCTGGGACATCGCTCATAAGAACAGTCGAGGCACCGTGAGCAATAATTCTTTCTCTTTAGCGCACAGTCACGAGTACTTGACCAGCTGTAAATTTACATGTCACTGTGACTATCTCTTCTTCAGCGATCACAATAGATCATTTAATTTTAATGAAATCTTTGTTCTTCTTACCTACGGCGTAAATGTGAATTCAAAAGCAAGGTTTCTAACTTTACACACCCCGTGGAGCCACATTCCTTGTTGGTTCCATTGCTGGGTCACATGGCCAGTTCACCACACTGGTTAATGATGGAATTGCTAAGCGGACTCATTCCTAATTGGCTACGTCCCAATAGGGTTGCAGTGTTAGGTGGCGAAATACTAACTGGCCTCTTTGCTAGATAGACAGGGCTGAACACACGAGCCCCAGAGACACAATTTACAGTCAAACTTTTTGTGTAATTTAGGAAAAAATTATTTTCATTTTTACTTTCTCGTATATAATTATATTAAAAGTATACAAGTACTGTGCATTGTACATAGAAACTTATGAAAGGCAGCAAAAAATTATTTAGCATGTTCCTTAAATGAAGCTCTACAATTTACATAAAACAATCCGACGCGCTCTTCAGATTTATGGAATAACGTAAAATAGATATTATGTAACACAACATTTCGCTTGCTATCTCTCAGCTAAAAGTTATCATATACAATATCATTATTAGCATTGGCCTTCGTTTCCTTTTACTTGTTTAGGTCCTCCAGATAGTTGGCAATATTTTCTGTATAATTAGCAGATAGAAAACTGAAAAAAGGGTGGTAGGAAAGCCCTGAATGATATTCCTGTAGATACGGGTTGAGCAAGAGAAGGTGATGGTAAAACACTCTATACTATTTTATGCAAAGTCACTTCCCTGCCTCACAAACTGCAGGAAGAAAGAATTCTTCGCTCATAACATTTGAACGAATTTACGGATTTTTATGACCGAAACAAACTATTTTAACGTCATCCCCATACAGTGTATACAGATGTCTCAGATTAAATGTTATAGACTTCGAGGTCACGTTGAATGGTCGAATATGATCACCTTTTGCCTTCTTTGGCAAAGTGGAAAATTTCTTATAGTGGAGTTACACACGATATTTGTCCCTCATTGTTGGGCAACTTGTTATGCACAGCTGTCCTGCAGGTAACGTTTTGACGCAACCAAAGAGTTTCCATGAACCTTCCGAACTCCTGTGCATAAGGGGTTTCCTAACATTCAGGAGCAAATATAACATAAGTCATTCCGTAATGTGAAATGTTTCACGAAGTGTTCATTGCCAAAAAGTGATAATTTTAGATACCTCTACAAGTCCAAGAAGTTGGTAACATATATTCTGAGTCATTCAGTACAGATATTTACGATGGTCCTTTGGTGCACGAATAAAATATTGACGTGAGTCCGATATTTTGAAAGAGTACGCCAAGGAATCTTCTTCGGTGTTGCGTACATAATTTTAAGAATACACTGCATTTACAAGTACTTGCCCTTAGTATCATTCTCAATATTTTAAGCGGCAGTAATGTTGACTTATTGTCCCAGTGTTTTGTTTGCGTTTTAGTACTCAGTTGTTTTTTTAAGACCGGAAGTTCTCTGCCGTATACCTACCGCAAAGCAATACATTCCCTTCAATAAACGGTCAATGGAAGTACAAATTTCCGTGCACAAGGCTTCAAAAAGAATTTTTGTCGATGATTTTTATCTTCCTTCTTATGCATGCGGAAAACGAGCGTGGTAAATGTATTATGTTTAAAATTTCGCTTTATGATGAACTTTCACCGGACAAATACTTTTTACCATGAGAGTACACAACGGAGGCACCAAAGTAAGCTAGCTATATTAATATTAATATAACTAATAATACATTTAGACATGTTAGAAGAAAGAAACTTAAGACAGAGTATTTTGTTTATTAAAATAATATAAACAATAAAAATGATGTGCCAACATATGATGCGTGCGGTCTTGGAGCTCAGACCAAGTATAAGAGCTGAAGGCTGCGATTTCGAGTCCGTATAAGGCATTGGTATTTTCATCATTTCGTTGTGGCGTGTTATGGTACTCAATCAAATGTTTCTCAACTTGAAATAATCTCACTAATAATCATTCATCTCAATAATATTTCACCTCTCATGATCTCTCAACTTTCCTCCGCACAATTAAAGGCAAACTGCTCTTGTTCCCAAGAAAGGGGAAGACGCGATGGCTAAGTTTCCACAGTTGCCTACTCTCAAAACGAATATATATCGTTAAGTATCACGTAATCATACCGGTAATTGTTTTAAATATAACATTAAATTGTGAAAAATTATATTGAAGCGATATTCACGTAAAACAAGAGTTTAGAGTAGAGAAAGAATATTGAGATTTTAAAGGTATTAGATTCAAATATTTGGTTAGGTTTGAAGAATTCGAATGACGAATAAAACTGGGAATTTGCTAATAATTATTGTTTTTTCGCAATACGAATGTCCGAACCTTAATTTTTGTAAATGTTGTGGATCAGGGTTTAAAAAGTTGTTAATACATCGTTGTGCATTTTTAACAAATGCATCTATGTTAGAAAAGTAAACGCTGTGAATGTCATTTGGGACGAATTGGATTAAAGCCAAAATGCGAATTTGTGATTTTAATATTTTAAAAGACGTTGGCCTAACTTGTGTAAAACGCAAATCCTCAAACCTTCCAGGTTTGTAGAATAGCATTTTCTTCAGCAGATATCTAAGTGTAACGAACAAGTTGATCAGCAGAGCATTAACTATAAATTCCTGTTTCGTTGATAAATCGTTCAAGATTAGAATATTGCTCACGTACTATCGTTTTTATATTTATTACATGTCAATATTTTGTAAGCTCTGTGATTTTTGCGAACTGATTTCAAATTCATGATTTAAAAAACAAATTTCGCCCAACTTTTCCCAAAGAGCAATGTTCTAATTGTTGAAAGATTTATCAACGAAACACGAATTTATCATTAACGCTCTGTTGATTCATTGTCCCAGGGTTCGATACACACAGTTATCTGCAGTTCTGCGCTGCGCTGTTAACAGCTGTGTTGACATGAGTGGCAGTGAGGATAATCATACCACTATCTCTTTGATAAATGTGTTGCAGCTAAAGGCTGTGGTTTCTAAAGAAATCATTTTTCAGGCGTAGTTCAAAGTAGCTCTGAAAGCTTAGGGATGTTTCTCAACAAAGTCTTAACACTATTCACAAAGTTATCGCAGAAACATCTTCATTCATTTATGTATTTATAGACGAATTAAATAATTACAAAAGAAGAAATGATCCAATTGAGTAAATGAAAAGTCACATGCCAGGAGACCTTCGGGAGCTTAGAGTTTATTCCAGCTGGGGCGGAATAAACATTTAACTCCCGAAGCTCTCCTGGCATCTGTGGTATTGTAGTGCATGTTAGTGGTGTGTGTAAGGGGTGAAGATATGACAAGGAAGAGGTAGGAAAGATTGCGTGCGGACCTCGGCCCGTTTGTTAGAGTACTGCACCGGCATTCGCCTCATGTTGATCGGAGAAACCGCGAAAAAAACTACCGATCAGAGCAGCCGGTTGCTAGAATTTTCCTCCAGACGGCAACTGAATTCGACCAAGCTGACAAGCTAGTGTTGAAAATCCTACCACCGTCGGGACTCGGACCTAGGACCTCCCTGCTAGAGCTACTGCAGTGACATCAGATGCCTTGCGCCATCTCTCCCAGTCCCTGTTTCTCGGAAATTGCGTGCTCCAAATCAAGGATGAGCAGATAATTGCGAAGTAGGAGAAATTGCCACCACGTGCTTTTCATGTTTCATAGAGACCGAAGATCAAATTTTGATATTTCTTACATACTTACGTCAGGGAATTACTTACATACTATAGGGCATTGTCTTATCGGGCCTTCTGCTCCCTAACGAGAAACATACAGCCCTAGATCAGGGACACAAAATTCGGGACCTACTCGTGAAATCCCGCCACCTCGTGATAATAATTTTGGGGAATGTGATGCGATGAACATGTGATCGGCTTGTGGGTTTATTTCTCCTCCATGTATCGACCCCAGTAGGAACTGTCCCAACCGGAACAAGCTCCAGCCTGCAAACTGACGTTTCAACCTGTGTTGTAGTGAGGTGAATATGTGTGTGTGTGTGTGTGTGTGTGTGTAGGTAGGTAGGTAGGTGTGTGCGACTGAAAGGGGGGAGGAGGGACAAGAATGATGAAGACAATATCGCACATGGTTCGTGGTCCATTTGTTAGTTGGCATTTTCCCATTATGAAAAAGCACGGAAAACTGCCGATCAGAGCAGCTCTCCTCTAGACGGGTTGAATAAGATCGAGCTCGTGTCGAAAACCTCCGCCGTCGTGATTCGAACGCCAAGACCTTCCGGTCAACGATACCGCAGAGACAACGTCAGTTGCGTAGCTTCAACTGATGTCAGCCGGGGCAAAATAATGAAATCACCCCCCTCGTAAATTAAATATAAAAATGTCATATACTGAATAGTTTAATAATTACTTTAAAAAATACAAATATATTTGTAACTGCCCTATTTGTATATTAAAAACTATGTAATTCGGAATAATTGTAATATAATTTTGAAATAAATAATCTAAAACGTAGTATAACTAATTAACAAGGACATGTTTTTTTTTATAAAAACACTTATCGAGATTTCAGAGCGGCAAACTTATCAAAATAAACAATAAAGCATATAGGGCGGGGGGGGCATGATCACCTTATTGCCCCCACCGATCCGTCACTGACTAAGCAAATAAGTATGTTTATTTATTATTTAGTTATTTTTTATTAGTTATTTTTTATTTATCGTACGTATTTTATAAATACATACGTATACTCGTTTTGAAACTTAGGTTGTTTGGTGAAGAATAGTGTCATTATTTCTGTTCCGAGAGATCGTTCTTCAACAGCTCCAAATCCTTATTAAGAACTGTTCGCCGACATTTTGTGCTCAAAAATTTGAAAATGCTCGTATGGGGTAAATTTGATTTTAATGATTTTTATTTTACATATTTTAAATTTATTCTTTCATATTTTTTGAAAAAATAAGTACATACAATTATAGTATATATAGTATTATTAATTATTGTAGTATATATAACTATATATATATATATATATATATATATAGTTTTTTATTACAATAAATTCCATACTCTAATAATAATAATAATAATAATAATAATAATAATATCAATAATAACAATAACAATAATAATAGTAATAATAATAGCAGTGTTTATATTTAAAACACTAAGGGGCATTCGATTAGAAAGAATTTAAGCTTCATACTACATCAAATTTCATGATTTTTGCATTAAATGAAAAGTATTGTTCCTCAGATGCGTTATAGATCGCCATTTTTCACCGGTTTTATAGTATAAAAATCAAATCGTAGAGTTAATAGGATGAAGGTTTATCTGCCGTCATTTGTTCATTATTTTGTTCTGCAAGTTGCTATCGATCGCAGTTTTGTCACATCGCCCAGAAAAGTTCGTAGGTATGAGGTTATAGTTATGTGGCCATGTCTGTGTGAGCATGCTCGTTACAACAGAAAATGAATATCTTATTTACGATGAGGTCTCTACTTTGTAAATACCAGGTAATTAATTCCATGTGAAGGTTTGCTACAGAATTTCCCTAAAGACAATGCTTCTGAGACGATGCTTCAAGACCAGTTAAAATGCACAAAACTCAATGCATGGTTTAATTTAAATATACATATTGAAAACAATTGTATTTTCATTAACATGAAATATCGGTTAATAATGTGGGTAAAAGTAATACGGGATAGAAGACAACGAAAATATTTAAAATTCTTGGGTTTACAAAGCAACCAGTTTTGCGAGTCAATTGCGATTGTTACTGTCAATTTTTGGCAATTGTCCCACTAGTAGTGATAACAATAACAATTAAAATGACGATAACAATAACGATATCAATAACGATAACCTCGACAAAAACAATGATAGTAACAATGGCAATGAGACAATGACAGTGACAATAGCAATAATGACAACTAACATTAATGACAATTACATTATTGATAATAATGGCAATAACATTAAAGATAACTACAATAACGATAATAACAACAAAAAGAATGACAATAGCAGTGATTGGGCTTGTGTTGTGGCAGATGACGCGGGCGTGGGCGTGGCTGGTGGCGCTGGCGCTGGCCGGGTGGGCGTCGCCCGGCGGGCTGCCGCCGGCGGCCGAGGGCGCGCGGATCTTGGGCGTGTTCGGGCACATCGGCAAGAGCCACTGGGACGTGTTCGAGCCGCTGATGCAGGAGCTGGCTCGCAGGGGCCACCAGGTGACCGTCGTCAGCCACTTCCCGCAGGCGGCGCCGCGCGCCAACTACACCGACGTCAGCCTCAAGGGCTCTCTCACCGACTTCAGCCCCGTCGGGCAAATCGACGTCACCGAGATGAAGGTACGTGCTCATATGCGCTAAGGATGCGACCATGATAAAAAGACATGGGTGAGCGGTACTTCGATGTATTTATAATGTCACGTGACGTTTAATCAGCTATCACCACAGTGACGTTCAAGCTCCCGATTGGATGTTACCGTAACGCGTAAGTGCCTCTACAAACTAATCTAAGTATAGTTCGGCGCACCGGTATGCGGTCGTTCTGCACAGCACCATTTTCGGTCACGAACCACAGCATGGGCATTGCGTTTGAAACGTCTGACCAAACGCTCGCCGCCATGTTGCATGGCGAACGAGATCTGTTGAGAAACATTTTGAAAGTGTCATAAAGAGAGTATTTTCAAGGGTGACCAACAAAACAAAAAAACACAATGAAGGTGTAATTGAAATTAGAGATGCAATATTTTTAAATATTACTTCGTATATCTGTTTCAAAGACTTGTAACAAGGTGATTTTTGGTGTGTGGCTGCATTGAAAATTCTCGCTAATATTGTGACGCAACTGGTCCCTAAACCTCATTGGCTCAAGCCGGATAAGTTGCGCAATAGCTCACCCATCTGTTTTCATCATGGACGCGTCATCGCCGACAAATATCGATGTTTAAAATTAAACCATCGATGTTAAACATTGCCCTAAAACGATCGATGATTTTAAACAACGAGTTTTTTTTTAAGTTTGCATCAAAAACTGTTAATGTTCTCACGGGGCGATATTTTATATGACAGTGATCACATTTATTGAGATATGACTGAAACAACAGTCAAAAAACAATTTGGACTTTTAACAAAAGTTTGTTATATGACTGGATAATTAAAAAAAAACAGGAACAGGAACTTCAGCTATCGACGAAAACTTGATTTAAAATTATTCTCTCTAGGTCACTTTGACCTAAAGAATATTCAACTGGTATTAAAATATCTGAAAATTATTACATGCTTTTATTACGATGGTATATTTTATTTTAAAAATTATATAGCAATAACGTAAAAACATCGAACACAAAACACCGATGTTACAAACATGGGATTTAAAAATCGAATTGTAGGAATTCTGATATAGTATTGACATAATTAACTAAAGAAATTATGGAAGTCATCTCAGTCATATTAATATATTCATTTAGAGAGCTAGCTCTCGGCGACTTTGCGGAGATGACTTCCATTATTTCTTCTCTTAAAAATTGATGTTACATCCATCGATGATTTGAAAAATTTGAATTCGATGTCGCGTCCCTAGTATGCTCAACGGTGCCACTTGCCCCGCGGCGCATCCAGAATTTTTCATTGGGAGAGCTTCAAGTACAGTGTTCTGCCCTCTTGATGATTTTTTGCAAAGAATTATTCATTTGAACTGATTATAAAATGAATTTTTATTTGCTGAATTCTAGTTCAAATTTATAGACACTTGATATACTGCATGGCTTTCGTTAGTATAAAAAATTTTGTAATTTGTAAACTGACCCGATCAAAACTGTGGATTTTTAAGAATGGCAATAAAATCCTTCCTACGCATTCCTGCAGAGAGGAAGTAAAGCCGTCTAACCCATGTTGCATATTTATTGCTTGTAAATAATCCTCAAGCCTAAAAGAAGCATCTAAACTAAATTTAAATCGCCTGAGTGATACCTTATTTCTCCGCTAGATGGTGAAAGGAGCGGGCCTAATGTCCCAAATTCTGTGACGTAAAATAAAACATGAACTAAACTAAACTAAGGCACTGATTTCTTCCGGGTTGACTCTTCTGTTTGGAAGAAGCGACCCGTCGCAGTCTCCATCCCCGATTGTCTCGATTGTGCCCGCCCAACGGTCGATGGTAACCGAACAAAACTTGATATATTTGTTCGTAACTCTTGTTCTCATTGCCGAAAGCACCTCAAAATTGCACTGTATGCGTTTTAAATTATGCATTATTTGCTGGTAAACTCCGAGTGTCCGACATCGTGAGGGTTGCATGTAATCAATTTTGATTTTTAGAACGAGTTACAAAATGTAGAACTTCACTCGGGACCAGCTAGTAGATTTTTATTACTTTTATTCCGTCAGTTTTTGACATTTTCCTAATTATCATTAGAAATTATTTTTAACATGCCACATAATATTTTCATTTTCAGTGCAAATATTTATAGACTCTTCTTTATTTTGAAATAGACAGACATAGAACACCAACAGTGTCCCGGATGATACCAATTCTAACAACACCGCTTTAATGGTTTTCGAACAACCGGATAACTTAGAATTACAGTGACCGAATATTTCATTGACGCGGTAGCTCGATATTGTTGCAACTGAATCAACTCTACACACTATTAACTTTTCCTTCCCTGTATAACAGTATAGCGAGGGAAAGTATTGGAAACACCGCAATAATATGGTTTCGAATTTGTGGTCATAAAATCCGTGTTCAAGGTTCTTTTAAGCTGTAACTTCGCACTCATATTCGTAACAAATACTATTGGTGGTGTTGTAAAGATTATTAAAATTGCTGAAATTATTTCCGGATCCCAGGTAAATCCAGCGCATATTTAATATAACAGACAATTATTTGTTCCCGGGGCGTTCGGAAACAATGGAGTGATATTTTCAACATCTCACTCACGTTTGCTCTCCATCCCCAGGTCGACAACATGTGGGACGTGTACAACGAGCACCTGCTGCTGTCGCAGCTCGCGGTGACCGGCTGCGAGGTCGCCTTCGCTCACCCGGACGTGCAGCGCTTGCTTCGCTCCAATGAAACCTTCGACCTGCTCATCACCGAGCTCTTCACCACCGACTGCTACGTCGCCTTCGCTCATCACTACAAGTAAGCGGCAATCGAAGCGTAATATACGACAAATCGTCTTTAGAGGTAGAATGGGGTCCCTGGCTCTGAAATTGCGTGCAGTAAAACCTCATTATCGCGAATTCTAAAAGACATAAATAATCGAAGATCGGATAATTCAAATTCGTGTTATCCGATTATTATAAATGACCGTATTACTGTAATCCCTTGCCGGGTCCCAAGTTTTGTTCGTGTTGCGGGGAAATTCGTGTCAAGCCAGTTCGTGCTAACGAGGGTTGACTGCAGTTAGATTTAGAGAAATCAGAGAGAAGAGTTGTACAGAAGTAGAGTTGTTACGTCACAGAAAATAATCGAAAAACCAAATAGAAATTTTATGAAACGTGTAAGATTGGTGCACAATAGTGCTATATTTATAAAATTTCAAACGTTTTTACAGAAAACACAGGTTGTCGAGTTGGAAAATTTTTGTTTTTTATTTGAAACAGCGCAAGTAAACTGAGTCTCCTTTTGACGAACGTTAAGTTGAAGAAAACCAGAATTTTAGAAAAAAGTTTCAAAATTTTCGGGAACTATCTCCGGTTCTGATGAAACTCCGGGCAGTTGTAGACCTCGCGCGAGGAATCTCGCACACGGCTGACGTCACAGAGGGAGACGGCTACATTGGATGCCGTCTCAAAAACATCGACTTCGTAGCTTTTCGATAGACAGACCCGGCTCCAAAAAATTACATTCTCATTTTTGTGTTAGAAAACATACAAAAAAATCAATTAAACAAATTTCTAACGCAGCCAAATCAAATTTCTGATCGATTTCAATCCCTAGCTCGCAATAGACTATCCGAAGTTTTATAATCAACTGTAGTATGCGTAGGTGGCTCTAATGCTCATACGCAGTGTCTTCCTACTTGTGTGTCTCGATCGCGATTCAAAGGCCGTCAAATGCACAAATATTGCACGTGAAATCTATACTCTGAATTAAATGTACGGCGAATTAATTGCGGTCAGTTGGAACGTGATTATCCAATCACGAGCTTCGTTAAAACTTAAATTTTGGATATTGAAGCTCACGTTTTAATAACCTCATTCCAGCTGGTCAAAACTCAATTCGTCCTACATTTATATCGGGGTATAATATCAGGGTTTATGTTACCTGAGATTCCGTCATTAATACTTTGAGTTTCGTGAAACGGACGGGAGTGAAATATTTCGATCCTACCACATGGCCGATTGAACGAACATCCAATTAACCTCTTTTCCAGCATCCCGTCCATCGGGCTGAGCTCGTGCATGATGATGCCGTGGGCGTACGAGCGCTTCGGGAACCCGCAGAACCCGGCCTACATCCCCGACCTCTTCCACGCCCACGGCATGCAGATGTCGTTCTGGGAGCGCTGGCAGAACTCGTGGAAGATCCTGCTGGACAACCTGGCGTACGAGTACCTGTACCACCGGCCGTCGGAGCAGGTGGTTCGCCGGTACGATGTGTTTTTGTTTTCTTCTCTAGCAAAAAGTTTCTTATCTACTTTTAAAGAATTTCTTATCATCTGATATCTCGCTACTGTTTTACAAATATTCTGACTTTTTCTTCAAAAACTGACACATTAATACTATTTTCCCAATAATTTATTTTGTTAACCATTTCCATTCCTTTTTATTTTATTTTCTAAGGTTGCTTTTCAACATCTGGGGCATAAGCGATTACGAGAATCAATTTATATTTTACACAAGAATAAACATTTTTTACAGTTATGTAATTATATAATTACATACAATTCATACAAGCATATAAATGGTCAACATGTATTAATATGTGATACTTACATAATTGGGATGGATACACATATTTATTTACATTACACAAGTCATTGAAAGAATTGGAACCTGAAATTAGTCGGCTTGATGTAAAGAGGGCTTTGGCGAGAGCCAAAAACAATAAAGCTCCAGGACCAGGAAACCTTAGAATGGAACGTTTAAAATACGGAGGCTCTAGTATAATTGAATACCTTCAAAATCTTTTTAACAGAATTGAAGTTAGCGGTGATATCCCGCAGGAATGGAATATGTCATACATCAGTTCCATACACAAGAAAGGTGACAAAACTATTTGTGAAAATTACAGAGGAATTAGTGTCATCCCATCGATAGCCAGGCTATTCGCTAGTATTCTAAAGGAAAAAATACAAAAAGGAATAACTTTCACTGAAGAACAAAGTGGTTTTAGGAGTGGGAGGTCATGTTTGGATAACATCCATTGCTTACGCCAGATAATAGAAATAATAGAATGCACGATACAGATACATATATAACATTTATTGGCCTGGAAAAGGCCTATGACAGTGTTCCAAGATGTAAAATTTGGCCAGCAATAAAAAGACTGAAATGCAAGAAAAATGGATTAATTTAGTTACAAAAATGTACCAGAATACTGAAGCGTGCATTAAAATGGGGAGGGAAGTTACCCGAAGCATTAGAACTAACAAAGGGTTAGAGCAAGGATGTAGTTTACAAGTACAAGCTTTGGAAACCTGGTACAAGAAATGTTCTCAAATGGGAGTTCCCATAAATGACAAGTACTTACATTCTTTAGTAGAGAAATGTGGTTCTTCCAAGAGTGCTTTTGGTCGAAGATCATGCCAAGATTTTTCAACAGAATGTACGACCTATTTGGTGGTTTCCAATAAAGAGGACAGGATTTTCATTTAAAGGTTTTGAGCTTCTAGAGATTATAATAAATTCCATTTTCGTAGTTCTTGACAGGGAGAAACCTGAAGAACGTGCCCATGTTTGAATTTTGTTTAAGGCTTCTTGGATTATTTTAGTTGTTACAAGGAGATTTTTGCCAGAGCATACAATTGAAATATCATCAGCGAAGAGAAATAATTTACTTGGAGCTTCTATGATACTATTTATTTCATTTATTGCGATCAGAAAAAGGAGCAGGGTAGAGCCCTGAGCGAGGCCATTCATCATATCCCTGCATATTGATATTTTATCAAACATGCGTACACGCAGATATCTATGTTACACCAATTTTTTTCAAAAAAGCCATAAGTTGCCTTTAATATTCATTGGAATAAGATTACGTAGTAGTCGGAGTTAAAAAATAATTTCGTAAGCTTTCTCAATATCAAGCGAAACAACAATTGCATGCTGGTTAATTGCTAGTGCATCATAAATTTTTGTGTCGATACCTATTAGATGGTCGTTGGTTGATCTATGTTGTCGAAATCCATTTTGAAAAGGTGATAGTAAGTTTCTTGTTTCTAGGAGCCTTCTGAGACTGTTGCCAACCATTTTTTCTAGTACTTGGCAAAGAGTACATGTCAATGATATTGGTCTAAAGTCACTGATTTTAGATGGATCTTTGCCTGGTTTCGGTGCAGAAATTACAAGAGCTTCTCTCCATTGCTCAGGGAAGGATTGGGAGGTCAAGATGGGATTGGGAGGTCAAATTTTTAAGAGATATTCAATGACACATTTAGGAAGATTCTTCAAGAAAATATTAGGAATATTATCAGGACCGGATGCAGAGTTTTTACTATTTTTTTTTAAAATGAAGAAGCTCATCCATCAGGATTTGACAGTTAAATGAATAATTCTTGTTACGTAGGAGGGTTTGGATGTTTTTTTGAGTGGCTAGGGATATAGACGGAATTAATTTATGAAAGGATAGTTTATAGTATTAGCTGGAATTGTTGTCGAATGAATATGCAGATGTCTTGAGAACCCTTCTACTTCATTCCGTTTTCATCTTCTAATATTGGAGGTAAGCTAGTTGGAATTATTTATTTATTATACCACTGGTAATGTTGAAATTATTTCTATTACAAAATGTAGATCTGTATCCAAACAATGAGTCACAATTTTGAAATTTAAAATTTGTTTCTTGAAAGCAGATTATTTTTGGTTTGAATTTGTTTATGAGAAGCTTGATGACTGGTTTCCTTACAAAAAAACATTACAATTCCATTGAATAATGTCCATTATAAATAGATGAATAAGTTTATTTTATATGAACTTCAGCTGGAATGGCAAAAATGGAGAAGGTTAGATCACTGCTCTTCTGAATATCGTTTTTCATTCATATCTGCATCAAGTTTTTTGATATTCTTGAGCATCTACATTTCACACCCCGGTTCCGTAAGTATTGGTGAACAGCTCTTAACATTGCTATTAAAGCTGTAAAATCATATGTGAATTCCCTAGCAATTTCTACAGTACAGTTATTACTCTTCGTTCAAAGAAACTTAGGAGTTGATGTATATTTAGTGGGTAGTGGACGTTAGGAGATTCTAAGATTGTTTTAATATTGGACCACGACTGATCATCAATATTTTCAGAAGAGGTTTTAGGTTTTTTCTTATTTTTGGAGGGTTGTTTCTTTACTTTTTCTTTAGTTTCTGTAGTTTTCTCTTCCAGAGGTTTCCGAATTATTGTCTGGGAGTTCATTCTCGCAATCAGATTGGTTGCTAACCATTTCTGTGTTCGAGCTTTCAGAACACAACGGTCTCTTCAATCTGACAGGGTTGCTGGCAAGGTCAACTTCCATTGAGTTTCCTTTGGAGTCAACAGGGTTTTCATGCGGCCGACTCAAGGGGCGGGGTGGTGGGTAGCGGGGAGGGGGAGCTGTCAAGGGCATGGTTAAGGCTAGGATTTTCGCTTTCGGGAAGTGTTGGTTCAAATACTTTGGGAGGAACATTAGAATTTACAATAACCTCATTAGTTGACTCTGTGATTTCTACTGCCGTAGGGAGAAGTAGGGTTTATGTAATTGGGAATTACATGGATTTGGGCAGTTAGTAGCAATATGGCCCTAATTTATACGTTAAAAAAACAAGTAGAAACATCAGGGTTTATATATATATATATATATATATATATATATATATATATATATATATATATATACACAGTGGGGGACATTATCTATAAACACTTGAAATTATTCAGGTAATTTATGTTCATCATCCGGTGAAACAAATGTTTGACGACGCAATCTGCGGATGTGGGTCAAGTTGGAGTTATTAAAACCAGCACGAAGGAAAGTTAACGGTACTACAGTTCTAACAATGAAAGTTAATAATTTTTCTTCTATCACTTGATGAGGGATACTTGGACAAACATTTGAGAGAATAATTCATTTGTTCCAGAAAATTAATGGTCTTATTGGGACACCTTGATTAGACACAACGATGCTTTTATGATTGAAGACTAGATCATCTGCGATTTCCTTACTGGATAGATAAACAGGTGATTGGTAGATAACGTTTCAATAAATTCTACAATTGGCGCACTATTTGCCGAATCTATGATGATAGCATTTTCTTTCTTAGGAAAGAGAGATTGCATAGTAACTTCAACATAATTAATTGTAGTCTTACTGTTCTGGTTTCCTGAAGATTAATGAACTTGACAGGGCTCCATGATGGTCACGAAAAAAATAAACTTTTCACTTAGTTAAGCAATATCGCTTCACTTAAGAATAACTCCACTTCTACCACGTTTTACATGGGACTGACTGCCAAGCGCCGAGTCGGTGAACGCTCGCACAACGTGATTTTGCCCGGAGCGGACGGAGCGTCTGACCTCCACGGCAGTCAGGACGCGACTGCATTTCGATTCTTATTGGGCAATTATAAAAGTTGTGACAAACAAGTCTTGAAGCTTGAAACAGATTTCGTGTGTGTGTTTCTCGACTGAAGACGTGATTAATGTTGTCTTATCCACTCGCTCTGCGTGGGTGCTTCAAAACTATTTAAATCATATTGACTTGCTCTAAATGTGAATTGGAATAAAAATTAAAATTCAGAAACGCTTATAATTGGTCAGTACGAACTGATATATATATATATATATATATATATATATATATATATATATATATATATATATATATATATATATATATATTTCGTTCGTATGCATGACACGCTGTGCCATGGGAACAATAGTACTGATGACGTCATTCATAATTAGTGCTGCATAGTAGTCCATTTCAAACACTGTGATCCAGCGCTTGGAAATGGTCATGAACTGTAACTATCTTGTTCTTAAGGGAATTTTTTTACATGCGTTCGTTAGTGCCGGAGCTAGATACTTTTGGGTCTGGAGCAATGATGAAACGTAGTCCCCCCTTCAAAAAATTCAAAATGTGAAAGTTGTGTCAATATTATTTCAATAAATACCAAATATTCATTAACGACGTTTAAGCTAGAAAAATGTTTTGGATACATGTTTTAAACTATAGTTTAAGTAAAAATATTTTGTGATCAAATAATACAATTTTTACGGTGAACTTAAATCGCAAAAAAATTGTGAAGTTAGTCTTCAATAAAATCACTTGTTGTTTAGTACATGAAATAATATATATGAATTTCAGTAGAACCCACTTCAGTAAGACCGTCATTTGATTAATTTCATAGAGTTCTCCCTCATATGTAATGACTATAATTAACTATATGAAGTAAAAAATTAATTAAAATTTTATAAAATACCACACTAATGTACCGCGACTTATAAAATTCCGGTAACGATTTTCTCGTATTCTATTTTTTTCCCTATCTTTTACTATTTTTTTCGATCAGACCCATCATCGGGCCCCTTGACTTGCGCGTCTGAGTGCGATCGCCCCGTCTGCCCATATCTAGTGCCAGCACTGACCTACGACCACTTCGACTTAACTTCCTCCCAGTTATTACATTTCACAGTTTGTCGGAAAAATTTTGGTTCACCTATACATCAAAACTCACGTTGTTTACACAGAAGCATTTTCAGCATCCTCCACGTGATATTTTTAAAAGCGATACCTCTTCGTGTGCGCGCAGGTACTTCAAGGACCTGCCGCCGCTGAAGGAGATCGCGCGCAACGTGAGCATGATGTTCGTCAACACGCACGTGTCGCTCAGCCACGCGCGCCCCTACGTGCCGGCCGTGCTGGAGGTGGGCGGCATCCACCTACCGCAGAGGAAGCCGTTGCCCAAGGTGAGCCACGCGGCCAAGTGGGAGAGCGAGCACCGCATTTACCCGAATACCTAGCGTCACCCCCACCCCAATCCCTACTGTCCAAAATGAAAGTCTTTTCACGCCAAAATATAGGAGCAAAGGCGCTCGCAGCCTAAAGCGCGAGAAGTTTCTGAGCCTTTTTTCGCATTTAACTTTTTTTACTTACATATGTCATATTTTACTAGTACATAAATAATACGTACTCCAATGAGAATGAAATTATAATTTTCATTACACAATTAATAAAAGTAATTAATTTTATATTGAACCATTTATAAAGTTACTAGATGACTGGGAGAGCCTCTTGCCTAATTGACCTATAACAATTTCCCAAATTTTAGGTAAAAAGATGTAAATTAGGAATTCAAAATATAACGGAAATAAAATATTTAATTTTATTTAAGATTATTTAAGATTAAGGTGTACTTTTCAAAATGTTCAAGAGGGCACGTCTATTTATGCGATGTTTGGGCTGAAATGCATTTTGTGGCATGATTCGTTCACGCGGGCGGTCGCGTATAATTCGTTCACCCGGGAATATATATGCAAGAGAAAAGGTGTGGGGCAAACAGAAGGTAACCAAAATGAGGGCTTTTCTGGAAAACATTAAGAAAATATACATGCCAAATGGTTTTTAAGGAGAGCATTCGCATAAATGTGATGGTAATTATGCGTTTTATATCAAATGCGCTAGTAATTATTCGTTGGATAGACACAAGGATGTTAACGCGACGGCCGAAGATCCGAGCCTCGTTCTCAACTTGGAACTGCGTAGCGAGGAGTTACTTTTATTCTTTCCGCGCGAAAGTACGCCGCGCCGCGAGAGACTCATTCCCAGAATTGACAGCGCGCGTGAACGAATCGTGCCAAAAACTGCATTTCTAACACGGAATGCTCCGCAGGACGTGAAGGAGTTCCTGGACGGCGCGGGCGAGGAGGGCGTGGTGTACTTCAATATGGGCTCCATGATCCGCGCCACCTCCATGGCGCCGGAAAAGCGCCGAGCCTTCCTCGAGGCGTTCGGGCGCATGGGGCAGCGCGTGCTGTGGAAGTGGGAGGAGGCCGACATGCCCGGCCAGACGCCCAACGTCAAGACCAGCCGCTGGCTGCCGCAGTTTGACATCCTGAGTGAGTGCAAACAAACGTCGACTCGCGATACTTTTGATAAGAGTTCACGCGCGGAATCTCTGCTGTCAGTGACGTCGCAAAGGAGGATGGCAGTTGACTAAATTCCGCTTCGAAACATCGACTTCCTAGCTTTTCGACAGGCAGTGCCGCCATCTAAAACATTTCATGTTAGAGAGCACACAATATCCAAGTTTTGGGACTGGCGGGACCATCAGTTGCTACGACGTCGGGAACGAAATAGCCGAAAGCTTTAAACAAATCGCTTCTCCGAAAACAAAAATGTTGTTGGTTAATTATTAACATTCCGACAATTCATTTAATATAACCTGTCAAAGAATTTAAGAATCATTGCAAGGGTAAAAACCGTGATACAAACCTCCAAGCGACCCAGAAACCGTTCTCCTGAACTAATCTGTCAAAAATCCTTTGTACGCTAAAAAATACTTTTCTTTGGAGTGGAAACAAAGCCGGCTGACCCACGTTGTAGGTGTACTGCATGAAAAATATCCTCAAACCTATAAAAAGCCTCTGAGATAAATTCTAATTACTTGTTTCGTTGGCTAAGTAATACCTTTTTTCGTTGTTAAATGGCGAAAGGAACATAGCGAAATTGGAGGTGGTCAGATGGAAGAGCATGCCTGATGGCTCGAGCATCTCCATGTAAAATAAGGCATCATTGAATTGAATGGAATGGAATGGAAATGCTTAAAAGCTCCGGGTATCTCTTGTCCGTAGACCACCCCAAGGTGAAGGTGTACATCGGGCACGGCGGGCTGCTGGGCTCTACCGAAGCCGCACACGCGGGCGTGCCCATGGTGGCCATCCCGATCTTCGGCGACCAGCGCGCCAACGTGCAGAACCTCCTGCAGGCCGGCATGGCGCTCAAGCTCGACTACCACGACGTCACGGCCGACAGCGTGCTGGCCGCGCTGAAGGAGGTGTTGCAGAATCCCAAGTAGGTCGCTCCACCTTTTTCTTCTCCGCCTCCTCCTCCTCCTCCACATTCTTCTCTGACCAATCCCCCGTCTTCTTTCTCGCTTTCTCACCGTCGTCTCCTTCGACACATCTTCATATTTTTTTTCGGCGCATCCTACATCTTCTCTTTCTCCTCCGTCACCACGTTCTTTTTCATTTTGACCATCGACTCCGTCTCCTCGACTCCGACTCCGTCTCTTCGACTCCGTCTCCTTTTCTATCTTCTTGTCTGTCTCTTACACCGTCTTCTTCTTCCGTCTAGAATTTGTGAGCAGTATGTCTGTATGTGTGTGTATGTGGGATAGTTTACTTAAGATGTTCCCCATCGAATGTCTCCTTACCATTGCGGATATTGAGATGCAATTTTTACTAAAATATATGTATGCGAATGGCACATGTATAATTTTAAAATAGTTTTAGTTTTATCATTTAAGTGATTTTAACAAAACATTTAATATTTTTTAATGGAAACCTACATCTTTCTTAAGAGGTGAAGAAGTGGTGAAGAGGAGTTTTTCCGTACATGCATATTACCACACGTTACGTAACAACATTTTTTTTAGAAATTTTGGTGTTTTCACGACAGACTCAACTCTTAATATTCTGCCACTGTCGCGGGGAAAGCAATCATTTCCCTTCCAGACTCCCTTCCTTGTCACCCTCTGCGAGATCTCGGCTGCGACCGCAATCGCCGAGACAAGACCACCTGCAACCAAGACGGAATTTTGCGCGCCGCTGCTCTAACAACAGGATATTTTCAATAAAGTGTAGGCAATATCAAATAACGATTGATAAAGAAACTGTTTTTACCGAATATTTCTTTTAAAATATTAACAAATGCGATATAATTTTATTTCTCTGTCATGGATAGTTTAAGATGAAAAACTCAATAGATCAATTTAAAACTCAAAGATTATTCAATTTCTCCAAACCTCAAGGTATTACAAACAATATCTCTCCAGCATACACTACTTGTCTCGGGATCCAGTATTGCTAAGCGAAAATTTTAAGTCAAACATCATAACGTTCTTTCATTCTCTAGTAATCCCCAGTTTCATTTTCTCCATATTCACTTGAAGTTCTTCAAGTTTAGTAAGTTTTGAGACAATACTGTTCGTATGTATTCGCAAATTTATTTTCAAAAACACGATAATTGAATCAAAAATAAAAGGAAACCTGCAGCGCGATTCACTAAGTAATTCAATTGTTCACTAAAAGATATCAAGATCAGTGTTTAGAAACGGCGAGAAAGAAAATTATGGCGTATTGAGCGAAAAATGCCTTAAGATACTTGAGTTTAATCAACGCTATCTACATAAGATCTATTTAGGAGGCGTTGGTTTAATTCCTGAAATCACTAAGATCGCAGCTCGAAAAAACACGATTTGGGAAATTTCTTTGAATCTTATGGCCGGATCCGAAAACAAATAATCAATTCCCCATCAGGACACCGACGCGTCGAATGATACCTCAGATGTCTCGATGGTGCTCGGGAAGTGGTCTAGCCGTGACGGAACCGCACATCCGAACATTCGTACGTCCGCACATTTGCAAAATCCAGAGTTACTGAAATACTGTATGGGGATGAACTCGTATTTTTACCCTCGTTATCGTGAGCTAAAAGAAATATATAGATTCCATTTAAAAAGTCATGTTTTGTTCATATCTCTTAAATTAATAAAACTATGATGTAGTATTTTACATCGTCTTATGAGACCCTCGCAAATGTTCGCTTTAGTGAAAACCATATTTTGCATAAACGCATTTCAATATTTGTAACGGTTCATAAGATATTCGAAGATAATACCTTATATCTTATAACTTAATATCTTAATATATTAAGCAAGCCAACTCTATGTAGTTTCGTATTTATGAATGTATGTAGTATGTGTGTATGTATATATGTATTGTATGAATGAATGCATGTAAGTACATGTGTGAGTGTAATGCGAATTTGTGAGTGGTTGTGGAATTACAATAATATTACAGAAAGCAGAAGAATGTGCGTATGCAAACTGCAAACTGCATTTATGCAAACTGTTTTCCTCTGCCTTTCAGAGACGCGTGTCTTGATGATGTTGGCCCAACCCCATTTCTCCTCATTCATTGGGCGCTTGTGTCGCAGGTACCGCGAGGGCGCGCGGCGCGTGTCCGAGGCGTTCCGCGACCGGCCGGTGGGGCCGCTGGACGCCGCCGTCTTCTGGACGGAGTACGTGCTGCGACACAACGGGGCGCCCTTCCTGCGCAACGCCGTCGCCGCCGACCTGGCGTGGTACCAGCGCTGGCTGCTGGACGTGGTGGCCGCGTCGGCCGCCGCCTTCGTCCTCGCCGTCCTCGCCCTTCGCGCCCTCGCCGCCCGCCTCCTGCCCCACGGCCCTATCGCCCACAAGCTCAAGGGCGAGTGATCGCTTGGGATGGCAAAAAAAATCATCGATTGTTTTAAAACAGCGATATTTTCCAACAGAAACTTTGATATCATAACATCGATATTTTGATTTCGACATTTTCTTCAGATCGATATACTATTTATTGAGAAACATCGATGTTTTCAAAATAAATTCTCATGTTATAAATGTTCCAGAATCTATTTTATCTGTGGATTGCTCGCAATCAACAGACATCGGTGACTGTCACTGTTGTCGATCCCCACGCGGCACTAAACCGTTTGCTATTCGCAACCTTTCTCTAGTGTTGTTCCTGTTTTGATTATTTTGTACGTGGTACCGTCGTTAAAGTGCAATTTCAACTTTAAATACACAGAGCTTTGATTAGAAAATTAAGATGACAGTCAAATTCGAGATAAAATATACTTTAAGCTAATAACGACGTACTATGTATCACAATGGAACCAGGACGTTTTACTTCGAAATGTTTCATAATATTTAAAACATCGATGCTTTTTGTTGACGTTTTCATCGACATCGAAAACCTTTTGGTGGTGTATCGAAGTATCGATGTATCGATGTGTCAATGTTTAGCTAAAATTTGCCATCACTAGTGATCGCCTTTCGGTTTGGAGACGGTTGGGCGCGTTCTTCGTTTGTGTTAGGATGCGTCCACGAAGTGAAATTGCATGCGCGAGGTTAAAAGACGCAACAAGAGATAGAGAGAGAGATTACTCTGAGAAGGGAGCGCTTTGGCAGCTACCGTTTGTCTACTGCTGACAACATAACTGCAGGTTATGTCCATGGCTCAATTCGTCAATGCGTTCGTTTGCAGATAGTTTACTTGTAAAATTGCTTCGACACTACCTCTTGCAATGCCGTCTCCTGACAGGACGTTCATTTGTTACCCGACCAGCCAAACTGGTCCCTTCTTAGAGTACCTTTTCTGTATTTGACGCGTATATGCTCTACACTGCCCACACTATGCCTCCTTGTCGTTCACTGGATGCATGACTGACTGCACTGACGGCATGCGTGGGATTTGCACTTGCAACCGACGAAAGAACAATAATGGTAGAGTGTTTTTTAAGAAGAATGTTTTTTAAGGAACTTAGGACCGAGATAATTATATTTTAATTTGAGTGGTAATGTCATTGTTTTATTATGTTTTGTGCTTAAGTCACAACATACAACATTGTGTTCTTTTCGACATTCATAACTTCAGTCAAGTAATCTTCATTAAATTAGATGTTATTCTCATTTCCGGAAAGGGACATAGTTATGATGCTGTTGCATTTTTCCCACAAGACTTCAAATAAATTCTCGGCTATTCGGGAGACGCCGCGTCGTTGGCTGGGAGGCCGACGTTTCGCCTGACATGTGGCAGGCTTCCTCAGGGCGTCACTGCACTGCGACGCGGCGTCTCCCGGATAGCCGAGAATTTATGGATTCGAACCGCGGAAGCTTACGTGTGCACAAGACTTCAACCCTATCTAGTGTACCTAAAAACGACATCGCCGGCGTTATAAATGCAGGTTTCTTTTTCTGAAGGGTATCTGTTCTTCAAAGAAAACGCACAGTGAGATTCAGTCTTCGTGAGGAAGCCGTGTGCTATTTCATGCGTCCTTAAGAAAAGACACATGCGCGACGCGCGCTATTGCATGCGACATACGTCTTCCCCATACGTCACAGATTTTACCATTTTTTGACAAAAAATCAAATCAGATACATGGACAGAATTCAAGGAAAAGACACATTATGTGAGCACAGTCGTAGACCTTTAAGATACAGAACGTAGAACAACAGGGATGGCCGCTGCCATCTAATATCTTCTCATCAATCCATTAGCCCCACCATGTAGCGTTTAGAAATTGAGAAAAATCTATCAATTTAAGACATTATGGAGTCTGTAGAGTGTGTTTATATTAATGTTGGGTTCATTTGTGGTTACCAACATACACAATAACGTACATTTCGAATTCTCCTGACCATAGGCGGATTCGGAGACGCAAAGGAACGCACTATTGTCTGTAAGAACTGCTTTCATGATCATAAGCCCTGATATTCTGGCGTACGTTGTACTTCCGATTGGGCGACAAACCTTGAATTTGGGGCTTGTTTCACTGTCCTTTTTGTAACGTTTGGTGGTACATTTGTTTTTGCAACCAATAAGGTCTGGATATTAGATAAATGCTGTCACGTGCAAAGTGATGATCTCGATTTGGCTAACATGCCATGAGCTGAACTGAATCATTCTTGCAATCAGATCAAGACTTCTTTCGTATTTGTCACCAATATGCACTGAACTTAGACAAGTGTCTCATAATACTTTATCCTTTCGATTTGATAAACAAAGCATGTCTGTGTCGCTCTCAATAAGCCGTCATTTCTTTAACCAAACTGAGGCATTTTCGCTTTTATAATCAATACACAGCGACGAACGTTACTATTTTGATTTGGTAAACAATATGAGATTGAGATTTCTGGACGAGTTCTCTCCTCTCTGTAACACTTCGCAAAACAATGGATGAGCAACGAAGCCATGTGTAATGTGTTCTTCTTTTTGTAGAAAACTTTATTCATTCTTACATTTAGCTGCAAATTTCTCATTCTTTGGGAAGGAGAACACGTTTATTAGACAGAAAAAATAGTCTGAAAAATCATTGGAACATAATATATTTGGCTGATGGTAAAGGTTAGTGAAAGGATATATCAAAGATCTTTGTAGTAGAAAATTGTTTGGCAATGATGATGATGATGATGATGTTAATGATGATGATATGATTAAGAAGACTGAAATGTTGAATTTGAAGAATCAGTGCATTTAAATATAAAGATTATATATTTTCACAAGTTGATCAAAGATGTTTTTTTTGTTTTTGCATTTTCTTATGTAAAACTAAAACTGTTTGTAAAGATTATATTACGTAATTGCCAGTGACATCTGTTTGATACTTTCCTCTAGTAGTGAATATTTTGAGAAAAGTTTCAAAATATCTACTCATCAAGAGTGATTCTAAGAAAGTTTTGTAATTGACGAATTTCATCTCGTAAAAGAGAGTAGGGAAATTTGAGAAACCTGAAAACATGCAGAGAAGGAAATGTTATTATATCAATTAATATTTTCAAGTACAAATAAAATGACCCAATGAGAACATGAACAGACTTTTTGGCAACCTACGTACATAATACCCACACCCATATTCATTTGATTATTAGTATATGTTGTTATTTATTGAAAGGTATTATAAATAAAGAAGGTTTTAAAAGTACATGTACTATGTGAATTTATCCTTTTCCCAAAAATCACGGATAAGCAAGAAAAATTTGGGCAAGTATTGGATTCTGTCCTGCTGCCTAGAGTTCTGGAAGAAAATATTTTACTGCTGAGCCAAACGAATATTTCAGTATTTCTTGCATTCTACTTGAATAAATATAGTGCCAAATTTCGGACAACGTTTGAAATGGCTCCAATATATTTAGACAATTACAAATAATGTTGATACATTGAATGTCTTCTATCAAACGGAATTGAAAAAGGAATTCCTGAAACACACACACACACACACACACACACACACACACACACACATATGGGCCATCCTCATAACTTCTAAACAGTTCCCGATATCGACTTAATTGTCGCTCAGCAATATGGAATAATAGGGCAAGTAATATGTTGTAGGGATATTGTTTGAAATATTTTTAGTTTTCGACAAATTTAATCATCTTTGGTTTTTTAAATATTGGAACCATTTTTTTTCTCTAGCAATAGTTATGTCATAAAAAGACGAATGCAATGATGTAACATATGCTAATATTTTGGCAGTAATTTGTGCATAAAATTATACTTTCTGACCTGAGATTTTAAATTAGGCCGGGCGCACACGGGAGACTTTTTGTCGCGCAACTATTTCGTCTTTTCCACAAAGTCTGTACAATCATATATACGTGCGCACACGGAGCCGCGTAACAGCGACGCAACTTTTCAGTTGCTCTGGCCGCCGACAGGAGGGTGACGAAACTGTCTGCGTACTGTCTCCCCTCCCATAGTTTATTAGTACATGCGCACACGGACGACATTTTAGTTGCCGTCTCAGGCATTTGTGCAAATATCTCCCTTGTTTTCTGCAGTTCGAAACTTTGAAGTTTACAAAATGGCTCTTGTGAGGGATGAAGACATCGATAGTGAATTGGTCATAAATGAAGTAGAAAAGAGGCCAGCATTGTTTAATAAAACTTTGAAGGATTATTCCGACGCTAATTTGAAAAGCAAGCTATGGGAAGAAGTGTGTTTAAATGTGTTGTCTACGATCTGGGGACAACTCTCTACCGAGAAAAAAAAACAAGCAGGTAGGTTTTTATTTTACAAAGTTGTTTTTTATTTTACAAAGCTCATGACATATTTTTAACATTAATATTTTATCACACATCTTAATAATGTTGTGTGGATAGAATAAGTAAGTTTCATTGTTCTTGAGTCAGTGAAATTAAAGTCCATCGTACTGCCACGGAACAGATCCTGCAGGGGACGTGAAATAGGCTGCAAAATAGTTACGTATATTGACAGCAGAGATAGTTCTAGCCTGCGGTTCAATGTTTATACTCTGCAGTGGGCATTCATAAGCTGTATCTGTAAAGTTGATTCCATCCCTTCTGCGGACGTAATTGTGGAGCACACAACATGTTTTGATTATCGTATCACAAAAATCGATGCTAACATCAAGAGGTCTATGGAAAATACGCCATTTATTAGCCAATATGCCAAATGTACATTCAACCATACGACGAGCTGTTGTTTGCCTGCGGTTGTAAATTTTCTTTAATGGGGTAAGCGTTTTTTTAGCAAATGGGCGTAAAATGTGTCTAGATAAACCAAAAGCTTCATCAGCAACCAAACAAAAAGGCATTGGTTTACCTTCTGGATCGTTAGGCAATGTTCGGTCATTGGGTATGTTCAGAAGGTTACGTTGTAGCCTTCTGCCCATATTCGAGTTATTGAAGACAGAGGAATCACCTGCTGCTCCATTCGCGCCAACATCTATGAAGACAAATTGATATTCGGCATCGACCCATGCCATCAGCACCACAGAAAAGAATTTTTTATAATTAAAAAATTCTGAGCCAGTACCTTGAGGTTGGGTTATTCGAATATGTTTTCCGTCTATAGCACCAATGATGTTAGGAAAATTGGTGTTCTTATAGAATTGTTCAGCAATATGCAACCACTCTTCTTCATCTTTCTCTGGCATAACTATAGGCTGTAAGATATTCCATATTTCAGTGCATGTTGCTTTCACTATTTTGCGGATTGTGCTAGCACCAATCAAGTAGTTGTATGAAAGATCGTTGAAACTTGATCCGGTTGCTAGATACCTGAAAAAAGAGTTACAAATTTATGAATTTACATAAATGATTTAAAGTAACAAAATTTTAGATAGTTTTCATCTTTATTCCTTCCAAATAAATTAAGACAAAAATGTCAAGTGTTTCAATGTATTATTTTTTTTTCTAGGAACGCTGGTACAACGAAGATGGAAAAATCTAAGGACATGCTTTGCAAGAGAATTGCGTGAACAAAAATCGGTCAAGTCAGGACAACCAGCCGGAAAGCGTCGAAAGTATAAATTTTACGATCAACTGTTATTTCTTCTACCAACCGTAGAAGTACGTGAAACAAGTGGAAATGCTGAACCAGTCTTAAGCGATGAGGAACATGAGGAAACAGAGAGTGCTCAAAGACCACCTCTTGTTCGTTCTCCAAATACCTCCTCCAATCTAAATAAGAAGAAGAAGAGAAGTTATGAAGAAAGTTTACTCGATATACTTCGAGAGAAAAAAGAAACTGCTTCACACATGGATGACTCTGAAACACATTTTGCGTTGTCTCTTGTACCTATGCTGAAAGCACTACCCACACATCGTAAGATTGATGCACAAATTGAAATTCTTCAGGTACTAAGAAATTTCCAGGACCGCTGTCCACCAAGAGACACACTTAACAGTTTCAGTGATGACGTTCGGTATTCAAGCTTCTCTACCCCTGTGCGTTTATTTACTGGTACATTTACGTCTGCGAATCAACCTACTACTGGGAACAGCTCATACACCGCCCTTACTTCTCCTCAAGATTGCGACAGTGTACAGTCATACCTGTCAAATTTTTCTGTGGATTCAGATGGATCACAAACCATGTACGATGTCACCGTACACAACAATGTCTAAACTTTATATCAGTTGCTTTGAACATATTTTATACTTTTTTTTATGTAACGATTAGTTTTATTAACTGGTGTTGTTGAATAACAAATAATAATAAACTAAATAAAAAATCGAATAATTTTATGCAACCTACCTTAATGTAACACCGAGCCTCTCTTCTGGTGGAATCGCCAGTCGCATGTTTGTATTTTGGTAGGTGATGGTATGTCCTAGAATTGCGACCAGCTCGTCAAATGATGTTTTACTCATGCGAAAATAACCGAAGAATTTCTCTGGGTAACATCTCAACTCTTCAAATATTAAAGTAAATTTCCCTTTATTTAGTCTTTCAGACATGAGAGGGTGTATCCAATACTTCCTTTTCCGTTGATTTTTCCTGCGTCGAATGATGAGAGCACAAACCACTGCAGTCTCAAAAAAATCCATCTTTAAAAAAATTGCACTTGTCGATTCCACTACAAGAACCCGTGAAAATGGGTCTGCTGTCAGAAAACAGTTGCTCATCGTGTGCGAGCTCTCAAAAACCGAAGCAACTCGAAAGCAACAAAGACGAAATAGTTGCGCGACAAAAAGTCTCCCGTGTGCGCCCGGCCTTAAACTTGCATTTTTTTCTGTAGCTTTAGTCGCAACTATCGCTTTTGGTGAACGTGACCTTCACGGCCTCTCCCCTCTCCCCGTAAAAGTGCCGGCGCCACGAAGGAAACCTTCCCCAAAGGAGACAGTTGAAAGGGTTGCTATAGGAAATCGTGTAGTTTCAATATAAAATCACACGAGGAAAGTATAATTTTATACTCAAAATACTATAAAAACATTAACATGTGTTACATCATTGCGTTTGACTATTTATGATCTATCTAATGGTATGAGATAAATTCGTGGTTCTATTTAAAATAATAAAAATGATTAAATTTCTCGGAAACTAAAAATATTTCGAAAATTAAAAAAATACTTGCTCCATGATTCCACATTGTTGAGCGAAAACTACATTTCGATATCGTGAACCGTTTATAAGTTATGGGGGTGGGCATAGTTGGTGAGACTGTCTGTATACACTGCACAAAAACTGTTTAACAAATTACAAATAAAAAGAATAATGCAGTTTTGTGCATGCCCCGACAAAAAAAATTGCGGTTTGTTTTATTTTAAATTCTGAAAATACTTTTGCCCCACAAAAATTGAAATTATCCTAATGAATGGGTAACTGAACAAATCGGAAATAAATTCGAGTTGCTAGAATTTTTTCTTGATACGTGATCCTCTTCCTTGTCTTTCCGTCAATGGTGATTTTTTTATTTTACGAGCGCATTTTCATGGTCAATGTTAGCGCTCTACTATATAAAAATTATTTATTTTGTTAGTAAAAGTGAAAATAATTGAGCAATGTATTAAAGTATTCCTTTTCCTCTCGATTTACATATACATCATGCACGCAGGCGGTGTTCGGATCGCTTTCTGATCTTTTTCCTGAAAAAATCTGCTAACTGCGTTTAGCCAGTGAGAGTGGCCAGGTATTTCTTAGGGACATATATACTCATCAGATGGTGCTTTTTTTCAAATTTCATGTATGAAGTGTGATTTCGTTCAATAGTGTAGGAGCGACTTGTAGGAACCGTCTTAAGGCTAAATGTCCCGACACTAGTACAATTTGTAGCCACCACGTGGCAGCACCAAAATAAGTAAAATTTTCTTTACCGATAACGTGTGAACCAATGGTTCGATTTTCGATCTGTAAACGGCATTTGACGCCTTTTTAAAATAGAATTTACGCTACGATGACCTTTTTCCAAAAATCTAACAAAAACGCGAATTTGAAATTAGTTCTCAAACTTCCGAGAACAAATTTAATAATGTGGCCTTATAGCGCGATGGCGACGTGCTTCCTGAATACAACGCCGTGACAATCATGCAAATCGGACGAATAGGAGTGTAGTAAAGTGAAATTTACGAAAACACCTCGCCTCCCCCCACTTCCTCTTCTGCGCCGTTGCGGCACCCACCCGCCCCTTGTGGGCCCTCTGTCAGCGCGGTGGCACGGCCAGGCCCGGCGGTTAAAGCGGTGCTACGTCTAAGATTATTTTTTAGCTCTCCAAATAATTCAGCAATTAAAAAATAACAGTTTCCTTTTTTATCTTTATGGGTACTGGCCTGCGATGACACAGTTATGCTCGTATTAACAAATAACAGAGTTGACACCCTTATGATCATCTTCTTCTCCTCTACTCCAAGGATGGGTTCATGACCTGTTCTGACTTCTACCAATTTCATTTCTATAACGATCTGTCTCTGTGTCTTCTACCTCGCGTTCTACACATAAACGCTTGCATTAGAATGCGTGTCAGTCCCATGTATCGAAGTCATTCCTCCCTTCACTCCCTGAAGTCAGAAATATAGTATTTTGCCATTGATTGCTTGAACAATTAATTTTCATCTTATTTCGCGTCGCGCTTCTGGCCTGTAGTCCTATAGCGAGAGAGACAACTCGCATAGTCGAGGCTTCGAGCACAACCGCATGGGTAGACAAATGAGCATCAGCACGAAGATTTCATTCGTTATCGAATCCCGCCAAGCGGTTTTCGCCGCTAACTTATATACCGCTAGTTCACGTGACAGTGCCTCCCGCGTTGGAAAATGGCAGGTCGGCAAACACATTCGTCAATTTGTTTTGGCCGTGTACAACGAATTCCGCTTGCTAGGTGCATTCCGCGAGCTGCACCCAGACTAACGCCCGCTCTCGGGCACTTGAAACGCAACACCTGCACTTCCCAACCGTTTGCTCCGTGTACAGACCGTGCCATTATATAACTATTCAATTATAACTGAACTAAAAATATAGGAATATTTTGTTTCTCTACGAAAATCTCAATGTGTGTTTGTGTGAGAGTGTGTGTGTGTGTGTGTTATATGCCTGTAATAGATCGAAAATGAAAACTGAAATAATTATTTACGAAATATGTAACGTAATTTCATCCTTTACTTTACGAGATCAAATCGTACAAAGATAAATATCAAGATTGTAGGAAGATAAACCATGGAACTCTACAATATACCGATGACGCATAAATCCTGGTGCCAGCGTGATTATCCCTTCTCCCTTGCGTTCGAGCAAGCAGTATATTTTCTGGAACTTTTGGATTTTTTCATCTAGATCTACCTCTGTTAAACAGGTTATATTATTTTAAAAATATTTAAAATGACCACCTGGCCACATGTCATACTTTTCAAGAAGTGCGTGTAATGTTTTTCCGTAAATACCATCACTTTGGTCTTTGTATTTGAAATGTTTAAATAATATCCTTTGTGATTTTGATGAAATTAATAAACAGACTTTGTAAATTATCTTATCTTTTAGGATCAAAATTATTTTTGTATGAAAGTTTATAAATATCACGCAATCACGTTTCGGTCGTTTAGGAATGTGCCGCACATTTTTCCAGCATGTTATCTTCAAATGCAAAAAGACGAACAACAGTGAGAACTGTTGGGTACCTATAAATAATCTAGTGACTACATGATATAGTTACCACAGGGTAAAGTGAATGAGAAAAGAAATAAAAGAAATTTATAATTCTATCTAAAGATGAAAAAGAATTCGTGCACACACACAGGGAGTGACTGACTGAATGACAGACGGAAGGAGTGACTGACGGACGGACTCACTGATGGACGGACGGACTGACGGATGGACGGACTGACGGATGGACGGACTGACGGATGGCCGGACTGACGGATGGACGGACTAACGGATGGACGGACTAACGGATGGACGGACTAACGGATGGACGGACTGACGGGTGGACGGACTGACGGATGGACGGACTGACGGATGGACGGACTGACGGATGGACGGACTGACGGACGGACTGACAGACTAACGGATGGACGACCTGACGGACGGACTGACAGACTAACGGACGGACAGATTGTCTGAAAGACGGGCTGACAGACTGATGGACGGACCGCCTAACAGACGGACTGACGGACGGACGGACGCACGGACGGACGCACGGACGGACGCACTGACGGACGCACTGACGGACGCACTGACGGACGCACTGACGGACGCACTGACGGACGCACTGACGGACGCACTGACGGACACACTGACGGACGCAGTGACGGTCGGGCTGACGGACGGATGGACTGACTGACGGTCGCATGACGAACAGACAGCCGGCCTGATGGACGGTCGGCCTGACGGACTAACGATCGGCCTCACGGACGGACGGTCGGCTTAAAGAACGGACGGTCGGCCTGACGGACGTACGGTCGGCTGACGGACGGACAGTCGGCCTGACGGACGGACAGTCGGCCTGACGGACGGACAGTCGACCTGACGGACGGACAGTCGGCCTGAGGGACGGACAGTCGGCCTGACGGACGGACAGTCGGCCTGACGGACGGACGGTCGGCCTGTCGGACGGACGGTCGACCTGGCAGATGGACGGTTGGCCTGACGGACTGCCTGACGGACGAACGGCTTAACGGACGGACTGACAAACGGACTGACTGACGGACGGACAGACGGACTGACGGACGAAGGGACTGACGGATGGACTGACGGAAGGACTGACGGAAGAACTGACGGAAGGAGTGACTGACTGTAAAAAAAATTGTCAAAATAGTCACACTAATCAAAATAGTCAAAACAGTCACAATAATCAAAATAGTCAAAATAGTTATAATACTCAGGATAGTCAGATCGACTCGTTGGACGGATCCGTCAGTTGATCGACTTGCTGGGTGGATTTCCCACTTGACCGACTTGCTGTGTAGATCCCTCACTTGATCGACTTGCTGGGCCGATCCCCCACTTGATCGACTTACTGGGTCGATCCCCCACTTGATCTACTTGTTGGGTCGATCCCATACTTGATCGACTTGTTGGGTCGATCCCCCACATGATCGACTTGTTGGGTCGATCCCCCACTTCATCGACTTGCTGGGTTGATCACCCACTTGATCGACTTGCTTGGTCGATCACTCACTTGATCGACTTGCTGGGTCGATCCCCAATTGATCGACTTGCTGGGTCGATCCCCCACTTGATCGACTTGCTGGGTTGATCACCCACTTGATCGACATGTTGGGTCGGTCCCCCACTTGGTCGACTTGCTGGGTCGATCACCCACTTGATCGACTTGCTGGGTCGATCCCCACTTGATAGACTTGCTGGGTCGATCCCCCACTTGATCGACTTGCTGGGTCGATCCCCCACTTGATCGACATGTTGGGTCGGTCCCCCACTTGATCGACTTGCTGGGTCGATCACCCACTTGATCGACTTGCTGGGTCGATCCCCCACTTGATCGACTGCTGGGTCGATCCCCCACTTGATCGACTTGCTGGGTCGATCCCCCACTTGATCGACATGTTGGGTTGGTCCCCCACTTGATCGACTTGCTGAGTCGATCCCGCACTTGATCGACTTGTTGGATCGAACCTTCACTCGATCAACTTGTTGGGTCGATCCCCCACTTGATCGACTTGCTGGGTCGATCCCTCACTTGATCGACTTGGGTCGATCTCTCACTTGATCGATTGCTGGGTTGATCTTCCACTTATGGATTATGGTTAGCTTAACATGTATAGTTTGCTTACTAGGATCACGGTAGGCTTAACAAGGATCATTGTTGGTTCAAGAAGGATATTGGTTGGCTTAACAAAAATTTGGTTGGCTCAACAAGGATAATTTGCTTAACATGGATCATAGTTGGCTCAACTAGGGTCGTAGTTAGCTTATCAAGGATCATGGGTGGCTTAACAAGGATATTGGTTGGCTCAAAAAGGATATTGGTTGGCTCAACAAGGATATTGATTGGCTCAACAAGGATATTGGTTGGCTGGCTGTGTACAAGAGGCCTAGAAATAAGGATATTGGCCAGGCTGTGTATACAAGAGGCCTAGAAATAAGACATAGGTTTGATGGTGGGCTCTTTAATCTGGGGAGACTACGAGCTAAAACTAGAACGAAATTTATCACGGACCTTCAATATGCTGATGACTGTGGTCTGATATCCGACTCAGCGGAAAATCTACAAGAAATCCTTAAAACATATTCTTGGGCATATCAGGCACTTGGACTAAATATTAACATCGATAAAACGAAAGTCATGTCCTGCCCTCCTAGTGCAACGCAAACGAATATCATGATAAAGGACAGAAAGGTAGAATATGTTGATTGTTTCAACTATTTAGGCAGTGTAGATAACAGAACTGCGAATATTGATGATGAGGTACGATACAGGATAAATGCTGCATCAAAGACCTTTTGGAGACTACGTGAACGAGTGTTTGACAATCACGATCTATCTGTCCAAACTAAAGCAGCTGTATATCGAGCAGTGGTTATTCCAACAATGCTCTATGGGTGCGAAACTTGGACACCGTATAGAAGACACATAAAATCTCTCAGCTCGCTACAGCAGAGACATCTACGGCAAATCATGAGAATAAAATGGTTCCACAAAGTCCCAAATAAGATTGTTCTCGAAAGAGCCAAATGCAGGGATATTGAGATGCTGATGTCACAGGCACGACTCAGATGGATTGGTCATGTGTATCGCATGGAAGAGAATCGACTACCGAAATGTGTTCTTTATGGTGAACTTGTGAACGGCCAAAGGAAACAAGGAGGACAAATCAAAAGATATAAAGATGTTCTCCACGGCACGCTGAAGCAAGCGCAAGTGCAAGATTCTTGGGAGACGTTAGCATTGGGCAGACTGGAATGGAGACGAGTGTGTAAAAACTTTAGTGTTGAAGTACACCAAAACAAGAAGAAGAAATGTGCCCAGTGAAGTGTCCGAGTGTCCGGAGTGCGGTCGGGTGATCTTCTCGCGGATCGGTCTTTTCAGTCACCGTAAGACGCATCAAACTTCATAGCCATGGACAGTTTTTTTTTATTGTCTACATGAGTGTAGTTCTTAATTTTTAAACGGAAGTGAAGGTTATTCTTTTTAAACTTTTTAAACTTTTTAGACATTTCATTTTATATATGCAATCCAAAAAATGTGTTTTTATATACTCGATTTCGAGTTCAGCAATGTATGTGTATGTATTGGTTGGCTCAACAAGGATTTAGGTTGGCTCAACAAGGATAATGGTTGGCTCAACAAGGATAATGGTTGGCTCAACAAGGATAATGGTTGGCTCAACAAGGATCATGATTGGCTTAACAAGAATCCTGGTAGGCAAAAAGACTCCCATTTCCTGCAATTTAACATGCACTGCATTCACGAGACTAATCACCATACATTAAAGCTCTCTAATAAATGAACCTTTTAGATTAGTGTGAGTGGAAATGACTTTAAGAAACATTGTTCGATTTTAAATCGTAACTCTAAAGACAAATAGATGTTCAAAGAAATGTAAGACACCAAAACCGAACTAAATAAAACAGTAGAAAAATTATCGTACATTTACTACTTATTGACATTCTGGACGTTATAAATGTTAACTCATTTTTGTTGAATATTTCTCTCCAATATAAATGTTTTTGACGACTCATCTTCCGCAAGGCGGCAATTTGACAATAATCTCACTTGAATAGTGAGGAAAATTCAATTACAATGCACAAATAAATATATTTCCAAAACTTTAATGAACCACACATTCATGTGTGTCTCATATTGTTCAGAATTTTGGCCAATTTTTCATTGATTAAGTACTGATAAATAATACGAAGTTTCAAAAGAAAAAAATGATATTTGCAGTTTGCAATATTGTCACGTACATCTTATGACAAGTTCTATCTTTCAATTTTTATGATTTGTCATTTTCAAGTAATCAGTAAAAATGTAATGGTGGATTCCTGTTCTTCAATGTTTTATCAAGATTTATTATGAGTAGTCTGCAGACTGAGGCACTCATCATCAAACACAGCTGTTATTATAGCTAAAACTAATAAATAACTAGACATTTGTTAGTAACATAATTATCTCAGGGACAATTAGCAGAAAATAAATGCTTCATTTGTTAAAGAAATGTTATGTTAATTCCTAAAACAGTTTCTTGAAACAGAGTTCAAGTGAGGAAAACCAATGGACAATTCAGTAATGGACAACGATTCAGTAACGTGGCCAAGCACTTTACTCTAAGTGATTTTCAAATTTGGCTGGTGATCTGGTTTTTTGTACTGTACAATCAAATGTGCGCGTCACCTACACACTCGCATTTACACTAAGCGTTGCGTTTGGCCTCGAAGCCACGCAGCGAGGGGCGACGTCACGGATCAGTGATCAGCACGAGTTACCTTATCTTAAGATTGCTCACTGTGTCACTAAGTGATAATACCGTAGGAGACTCGCTAACTCCTTCGCATTGAATAGAACGTGTGCTGCCGCTGTCCGAGGCGGAGTCTAAACAGTAAGTAGAGCTGGAGCAGGCAGATGCTGATATCGCTTGGCTCTTGTCAAAATAAAACACGGGCGTGTCCTTTTGAATAGCCCTATTTATTGAAATGGAATATTATATTGATAGCAGATATATTGGGTTGCAATACCTGACACTGATACTTATTACTATTAATATATATTTAATTCTGGAATTATTATTATTATTATTATTATTATTATTATTATTAATATTACTATTATTATTAACAACAATAGTAATTATAATAACGTGATATTAATAATAAATATATTAATTTTACGAGTATTATCAGGATCAGTCCGTCACTGACTTTCAGAGGTATTCTGTAAGGAAAGGGTTTATGCAATAAATTGCGTACAATTATTAATTCTAAGAAATTCGTAAAACCTATACAAGAAATCAAAATTTGCTATGAAAGTTGAAACAAAATTCATAAGAGTTGATGTAATAATATTAGTACTGTAATCGACATTATTGAGTATATGATCGGTGATTAGAAGGTATATTCCTTACGAATGTGTAATTACTAAACTTCCTTGAGTGAACTAAAAGTTATATTGTTGCAACATTTCTGCAACAGGAACTTTGTTTCATAATGCTGGATTGGTAATATAAGATGTCGAAAGAAGTTGTCCTTCAATACCTGGTCCAACATATGATGAGGCTGGTGGTGAGAAGCAAGGAGCCCACAACTTTTATTTTCTAACACGCATTACTGACCTACGGGTAATGATTCTGAATTGTTATTGGTTTATTTTTTAGAAATATTCTTGGATATGATAATTTTACAATTCTTTATGTTGTGCTCTGAAAATGTACAAATTAAGAATAACGTTCAACTTATACTTCAATTTAAATTTCCACCAATGCAGATAAAAACGATGCACTAAAGCTTTACCGAAAATTTCTAGACTCAACTACGAAACATTTGGAATGACCTCACTTACCGGTAGTGTTGGCACTCAAAGTCACAGACTATTGGAGAGAGAAAACGGAAGCTCAGTAGCTCACCGACCGAGACGAAACCAGGAAGAACGAGAGGGGGGAAAAACAACAATCGGCGGTGGCCACGACCACCTCCAAAAACCGTTCCGTCGCCTCCGTTCCATTCAGTCCGCGTCGCGCCGACCCGTTACGAGAGGCTGACACTCTCTGCCTTCTTCTTCAAATAGCCCCATTAGAGCTCGCAAGTTTGAGTGAGGCCTGTATATTTGAAAAAAAAATGGGAAAAAATTAATATAATTTTATAATAATGAAAATTAAGTAAATGTTGTAAATATCGAAATTCAAAAAAATAAAACGCACGAGACTGCTAGCAATCGGATGTTGTTCCGCTTCGTGGGTCATCCATTAGTTCGAACGGTAATTGGGGGTTGACCAGCTCGTCACTTTTGTACATGCGCAAAGCGACCAAATAAGGGTTTGAGCAGAGCGGCATAGTGTTTTCTGAATGTTGACTGAGACGGAGATATACGCCTTGATGTTCTCCCTTACCTGAGCACACAATCACCAGGTGGGAAGGGAGGGGATGCAACCGGTACATCGCGCAGCACACGTCAATCTCAAGCTCAAGGAGGGAGCAAAGATGAATGTGTCGGTCCCGATGGACGAGATCGTGAAGGCAGTAGTGCCGTTGCGATAACAGACCGAAGGATCGCGGGTTCGAGTCCCGCCTCGGGCAGGGTTGTATTTGTTTTGATTCCATCACCCCCTATCATCACCATATCATGTCATCTTCACCATACCGTCAAATTCAATAGTAGCCGCTAATGACCTAGATGTTCATGCGACCTTAAATAACAAAAAAATGATAAATGAGTCCAAAACTTTTTTATTACAATTTTAACATTTTTTTAGTTACTTAATAATTACCTTACCTTTTTTAATTATGTAAGGTAATATATACCACTCCCACTATGGACCACCCCCAAAACTTCTAAACTATTCGCGATATTGAAAGGCGGTTTTCGCATAACAATGCGGAATCATGGGGTAACTTGCCTAGAGAAATGTTCTATAATATATTTATAGTTTTTGAGAATTAATCTTTGTTTTTTGAAATGAAACTATATAATTTTACCAGCATCATGAAGGAGGAATAAAATGAAGAATCATATGTTAGTTTTTTCATTGTAAATTGAGTAGAAAATTAGACTCTCACTTGTGATTATTAAGCAAACTGACATTTCCTATTGCAGCCCTGTAGCAGAATGAACCCAAACGGTCTACCCAAATGTCGCTAACTTTGCATGCTAAAGTCTAAAAATATGTTTTTGAGTCCCAAGGCATCCAGTTAAATTTCTCACACTTTATTTAGACCATTCCACTCGTAAAACTAAAACCAATAGTGTTTAATTATATATACAAAATATCCCAATCAGGGCGGTGGACCTAAGAACGTATATCCCTTTTCAAATCCGATTTTTCTTACCGCTTCTCCCTACTGGCCTATCATAAACTATGAGTTATCTATCTTAGGTAGCGGTATACTACATCTATCACTGTGTCCAATATGATTTTAACATAGCTTTCAGTAATTTTCAATATTTGGCGCATTTTGGAACTGTTGGACATCGGAAATTTATCACCAATTTCCAAAGCACTCATGGTATTACCTATGATAATTTGGAATCTATTAGTCTTGCGGTTTCAACCTTTATGGCTACCCCACTCAGTGAGGTAGTTGTGCAGTTGTGAAGTAGTTGTGCAGTTGTGATGTTGAAGTAGAGGTGTGCATTATTTCAAGTTATTTAAATACACATTTCGCTAACATCTTTCTCCCATAAAACACATGTGGAACACAAGGGAGAGTCGGATTTTCACTTGCGAGAGTTTTCGCATGTGCTCGCTAGTCAAATGTTTATTTTTCCGTCACATGTTTCTTTGCGCTTTTTGAAATCCTCTTAAGACCTCTGACTTTTTTGCCTCACCGCGTTTTGCAATGCTGTACCACTTCACCGCGTTGTACAATGCTGTACGAAATGGATCATTAACATTTTGTATATGAAAGATTCGTTTCATGAAAGATACAGCTATAGAATTGAAACAGCGAAAGCGTGTAGTATATAAATGGGTAGTAAGGACTTAACAAAACCAAGCAGAACGAGACGAAGGTCGTTGGACAATCACATGTACTAGTGTGATAATTAACAGCATTAGAGAGAAGTTGATAATCCGAAACCTAAATCGTAAAACTCTTCTGTAAAGAAGTTAGAATTAAAATCGCACTTAACTAATGTAACAAGATGTAACACAGAAGTAATGTAAAAAGATGTAAGAAAGTAATATATAAGAATACGTAGTTTCAATTCTTAAGTAAATGAATAATCGTTAAGAAGGCGTTAAAACACATAATTATTTTACCTTCAAATTCATATTTAGACCAATTTTCGCCTAAAATTATAACCACAACCCCCTCTGACATATCGTGCAGTGTTCTATATTGTGTAAGAATCAAAACAAAGTTAGACGCGAAATACAATAATACGTTACAGCAAAATTTATGACATACACACTAATTCTAGAACATTACTACAAATTCACGTAAATATGTCAAAATCTTGCACACGTAAGCCTCCGCGGCTCGATTCCATTAATTCTTGGCTATCCGGAAGACGCCGCGTCGTTGGCTGAGAGGCCTTTCAGCCGATGAGGCGGCGTCTCCCGGATAGCCAAGAATTTGTGCCAAAACTTTTTTTCTTAACGACAATGCTTTGGATGTTGCTAATTTTTGTTTCTTTTTTGTTTTGTAATATATGTAATATTGTAATGTATTTGTTAAGTCCGGGTCGTAACGATGCACAGAGCAGTCTACTACCTGGGACATCGCTCATAAGAACAGTCGAGGCACCGTGAGCAATAATTTTTTCTCTTTAGCGCACAGTCACGAGTACTTGACCAGCTGTAAATTTACATGTCACTGTGACTATCTCTTCTTCAGCGATCACAATAGATCATTTAATTTTAATGAAATCTTTGTTCTTCTTACCTACGGCGTAAATGTGAATTAAAAAGCAAGGTTTCTAACTTTACACACCCTGTGGAGCCACATTCCTTGTTGGTTCCATTGCTGGGTCACATGGCCAGTTCACCACTCTGGTTAATGATGGAATTGCTAAGCGGACTCATTCCTAATTGGCTACGTCCCAATAGGGTTGCAGTGTTAGGCAGCGAAATACCAACTGGCCTCTTTGCTAGATAGACAGGGCTGAACACACGAGCCCCAGAGACACAATTTACAGTCAAACTTTTTGTGTAATTTAGGAAAAAATTATTTTCATTTTTACTTTCTCGTATATAATTGTATTAAAAGTATACAAGTACTGTGCATTGTACATAGAACCTTGTGCAAGGCAGCAAAAATTTGAGATTATTTTGCATGTTCCTTACATGAAGCTCTACAATTCACATAAAACAATCCGACGCACTCTTCAAACTTATGGAATAACGTAAAATTGATATTATGTAACATAACATTTCGCTTGCTATCTCTCCGCCAAAGTTTATCAAATACAAAAGCATTATTAGCATTGGCCTTCGTTTCTTTTTACATGTTTAGGTCCTCCAGATAGTTGGCAATATTTTCTGAATAATTAGCAGATAGAGAACTGAAAAAATGGTGGTAAGAAAGCCTTGAGTGATATTCCAGTACATACGGGCTGAGCAAGAGAGGATGATTGTAAAACCCTGTATACTATTTTAAGCAAAGTCACTTCTCTGCCTCACAAACTGCAGGAAGAAAGAATTCTTCGCTCATAACATTTGAACGAATTTACGGATTTTTATGACCGAAACAAACTATTTTAACGTCATTCCCATACAGTCTGTATACAGATGTCTCAGAATAAATGTTATAGACTTCGAAGTCACGTTGAATGGTTGAATATGATCACCTTTTGCTAATGAACATATAGTGGAAAATTTCTTATAGTGGATTTACACACGATATTTGTCCCTAATTGTTCGGCAACTTGTTATGCACAGCTGTTCTGCAAGTAACGTTTTGACGCAATCAAAGAGTTTCCATGAACCTTCCGAACTCCTGTGAATAAGGGGTTTCCTAACATTCAGGAGCAAATATAATATAAGTCATTCCGTAATGTGAAATGTTTCACGAAGTGTTCATTGCCAAAAAGTGATCATTTTAGATACCTCTACAAGTCCAAGAAGTTGGTAACATATATTCTGAGTCATTCTGTACAGATATTTACGATGGTCCTTTGGTGCACGAATAAAATATTGACGTGAGTCCGATGTTTTGAAAGAGTACGCCAACTTCTTCGGTGTTGCGTACATAATTTTAAGAATACACTGCATTTACAAGTACTTGCTCTTAGTATCATTGTCAATATTCTAAGCGGCAGTAATGTTGATTCATTGTCCCAGGGTTTTGTTTACTTTTTAGTACTCAGTTGTTTTTTAAGACCGGAAGTTCTCTGCCATATACCTACCGCAAAGCAATACATTCCCTTCAATAAACGGTCAATGGAAGTACAAATTTCCGTGCACAAGGCTTCAAAAAGAATTTTTGTCGATGATTTTTATCTTCCTTCTTATGCATGCGGAAAACGAGCGTGGTAAATGTATTATGTTTAAAATTTCGCTTTATGATGAACTTTCACCGGACAAATACTTTTTACCATGAGAGTACACAACGGAGGCACCAAAGTAAGCTAGCTATATTAATATTAATATAACCAATAATACATTTAGATATGTTAGAAGAAGGAAACTTAAGACAGAGTATTTTTTTTATTAAAATAATATAAACAATAAAAATTAACGGCGACTGAATTCGACCTAGCTGACACACTAGTGTTGAAAATCCTACCACCGTCTGGACTCGAAACTAGGACCTCCCTGCTAGAGCTACTGCAGTGACATCAGATGCCTTGCGCCATCTCTCCCAGTCCCTGTTTCTCGGAAATAGCGTGCTCCAAATCAAGGATGAGCAGATAATTGCGAAGTAGGAGAAATTGCCACCACGTGCTTTTCATGTTTCATAGAGACCGAAGATCAAATTTTGATATTTCTTACATACTTACGTCAGGGAATTACTTACATACTATAGGGCATTGTCTTATCGGGCCTTCTGCTCCCTAACGAGAAACATACAGCCCTAGATCAGGGACACAAAATTCGGGACCTACTCGTGAAATCCCGCCACCTCGTGATAATAATTTTGGGGAATGTGATGCGATGAACATGTGATCGGCTTGTGGGTTTATTTCTCCTCCATGTATCTACCCCAGTAGGAACTGTCCCAACCGGAACAAGCTCCAGCCTGCAAACTGACGTTTCAACCTGTGTTGTAGTGAGGTGAATATGTGTGTGTGTGTGTGTGTGTGTGTGTGTAGGTAGGTAGGTGTGTGCGACTGAAAGGGGGAGGAGGGACAAGAATGATGAAGACAATATCGCACATGGTTCGTGGTCCATTTGTTAGTTGGCATTTTCCCATTATGAAAAAGCACAGAAAACTGCCGATCAGAGCAGCTCTCCTCTAGACGGGTTGAATAAGATCGAGCTCGTGTCGAAAACCTCCGCCGTCGTGATTCGAACGACAAGACCTTCCGGTCAACGATAGCGCAGAGACGTCAGTGGCGTAGCTTCAACTGATGTCAGCCGGGGCAAAATAATGAAATCACCCCCCTCGTAAATTAAATATAAAAATGTCATATACTGAATAGTTTCATAATTACTTCAAAAAAAATACAAATATATTTGCAACTGCCCTATTTGTATATTAAAAACTATGTAATTCGGAATAATTGTAGTAAGTATTTTTTATTTATCGTACGTAATTTATAAATACGTACGTATACTCGTTTTAAAACTCATGATTGGTGAAGAATAGTGTCATTATTTCTGTTGAGGGAAATCGTTTTTCAACAGCTCCAAATCCGTATTAAGAACTGTTCGTCGACATTTTGTGTTCAAAAATTTAAAAATTCTCGTATGAGGTAAATTTGATTTCAGGATTTTTATTTTACATATTTTAAATTTATTCTTCCATATTTTTGAAAATATAACTATATATATATATGTATATATAGATAGTTTGTATTACAATAAATTCCATACTTTAATAATAATAATAATAGTAATAATAAATAATAATAATAATAATAATAATAATAATAATAATAATAATAATAATAATAATAATAATAATAATAGCAGTCTTTATATTTAAAACACTAAGGGGCCTTCGTTTAGAAAGAATTTAAGCTTCATACTACATCAAATTTCATGGTTTTTACATTAAATGAAAAGTATTGTTCCTCAGATGCGTTATAGATCGCCATTTTTCACCGGTTTTTTACTATAAATACTAATTTTTAATCAAATCGCAGAGTTAATAGAATGAAGGTTTATCTGCCGTCATGTGTTCATTCTTTTGTTCTGCAAGTTGCTATCGATCGCAGTTTTGTCACATCGCCCACAAAAGTATGTAAGTATGAGATTGTAGTTATGTTTCAAAGGCCACGTCTGTGTGAGCAAGGTCGTTACAACAGGAAATGAATATCTTATTTACGATGAGGTCTCTACTTTGTAAATACCAGGTAATTGATTCCATGTGAAGGTTTGCTACAGAATTTCACTAAAGACAATGCTTCTGAGACGATGCTTCAAGACCAGTTAAAATGCACAAAACGTAATGCATGGTTTAATTTAAATATACATATCGAAACCAATTGTATTTTCATTAACGTGAAATACCGGTTAATAATGTGAGTCAAAAGTAATATGGGATAGAAGACAACGAAAATATTTAAAATTCTTGGGTTTACAAAGCAACCACTTTTAAGAGTATCTCTTGTTACCGACAAATTTTGGCAATTTTTCCACTAGTAGTGATAACAATAACAATTACAATGACGATAACAATAACGATAACTTCGACAAAAACAATGATAGTAACAATGGCAATGAGACAATGACAGTGACAATAGCAATAATGACAACTAACATTAATGACAATTACATTATTGATAATAATGGCAATAACATTAAAGATAACTACAATAACGATAATAACAACAAAAAGAATGACAATAGCAGTGATTGGGCTTGTGTTGTGGCAGATGACGCGGGCGTGGGCGTGGCTGGTGGCGCTGGCGCTGGCCGGGTGGGCGTCGCACGGCGGGCTGCCGCCGGCGGCCGAGGGCGCGCGGATCTTGGGCGTGTTCGGGCACATCGGCAAGAGCCACTGGGACGTGTTCGAGCCGCTGATGCAGGAGCTGGCTCGCAGGGGCCACCAGGTGACCGTCGTCAGCCACTTCCCGCAGGCGGCGCCGCGCGCCAACTACACCGACGTCAGCCTCAGGGGCTCTCTCACCGACTTCAGCCTCAAGGGCTCTCTCACCTACTACAGCCTCAAGGGCTCTCTCACCTACTTCAGCCCCGTCGGGGCGACCGAAAGCCCCGTCGACATCACCGAGATGAAGGTACGTGCTCATATGCGCTAAGGATGCGACCATGATAAAAAGATATGGGTGAGCGGTACTTCGATGTATTTATAATGTCACGTGACGTTTAATCAGCTATCACCACAGTGACGTTCAAGCTCCCGATTGGATGTTACCGTAACGCGTAAGTGCCTCTACAAACTAATCTAAGTATAGTTCGGCGCACCGGTATGCGGTCGTTCTGCACAGCACCATTTTCAGTCACGAACCACAGCATGGGCATTGCGTTTGAAACGCCTGACAAAACGCTCGCCGCCACGTTGCATGGCGAACGAGATCTGTTGAGAAACATTTTGAAAGTGTCATAAAGAGACCGTTTTCAAGGGTGACCAACAAAACAAAAAAAACACAATGAAGGTGTAATTGAAATAAAAGATGCAATATTTTTAAATATTACTTCGTATATCTGTTTCAAAGACTTGTAACAAGGTGATTTTTGGTGTGTGGCTGCATTGAAAATTCTCGCTAATATTGTGACGCAACTGGTCCCTAAACCTCATTGGCTCAAGCCGGATAAGTTGCGCAATAGCTCACCCATCTGTTTTCAACATGGACGCGTCATCGCCGACAAATATCGATGTTTAAAATTAAACCATCGATGTTAAACATTGCCCTAAAACGATCGATGCTTTTAAACAACGAGTTTTTTAAAGTTTGCATCAAAAACTGTTAATGTTCTCACGGGGGGATATTTTATTTGACAGTGATCACATTTATTGAGATATGACTGAAACAACAGTCAAAAAACAATTTGGACTTTTAACAAAAGTTTGTTATATGACTGGATAATTAAAAAAAACAGGAACAGGAACTTCAGCTATCGACGAAAACTTGATTTAAAATTATTCTCTCTAGGTCACTTTGATCTAAAGAATATTCAACTGGTATTCAAATATCTGAAAATTATTACATGTTTTTATTACGATGGTATATTTTATTTTAAAAATTATATAGCAATAACGTAAAAACATCGAACACAAAACACCGATGTTACAAACATCGGATTTAAAAATTGAATTGTAGGAATTCTGATATGGTATTGACATAATTAACTAAAGAAATTATGGAAGTCATCTCAGTCATATTAATATATTTATTTAGAGAGCGGGCTTTCGGTGACTTTACGGAGATGACTTCCATTATTTCTTCTCTTAAAAATTGATGTTACATCCATCGATGATTTGAAAAATTTGAATTCGATGTCGCGTCCCTAGTATGCTCAAGGGTGTCACTTGCCCCGCGGCGCATCCAGAATTTTTCATTGGGAGAGCTTCAAGTACAGTGTTCTGCCCTCTTGATGATTTTTTGCAAAGAATTATTCATTTGAACTGATTATAAAATGAATTTTTATTTGCTGAATTCTAGTTCAAATTTACAGACACTTGATATACTGCATGGCTTTCGTTAGTATAAAAAATTTTGTAATTTGTAAACTGACCCGATCAAAATTGTGGATGGCAGAATGGCAAAAAATCCTTCCTTCGCATTCCTGCGGAGAGGAAGTAAAACCGTCTAACCCATATTGTAGATTTATTGATTGTAAATAATCTTCAAGCCTAAAAGAAGCATCTAAGCTAAATTTAAATTTCCTGAGTGATACCGTATTTCTCCGTTAGATGGTGAAAGGAGCGTAGCGAAACCGTTTGTGCGGTGAGACGGAAGAGCGGGCCTAATGGCCCAAATTCTGTGACGTAAAATAAAACATGAACTACACTAAACTAAGGCACTGATTTCTTCCGGGTTGACTCTTCTGTTTGGAAGAAGCGACCCCTCGCAGTCTCCATCCCCGATTGTCTCGATTGTGCCCGCCCAACGGTCGATGGTAACCGAACAAAACTTGATATACACTATTTGTTCATAACTCTTGTTCACATTGTCGAAAGCACCTCAAAATTTCACTGTATGCGTTTTAAATTATGCATTATCTGCTGGTAAACTCCGAGTTTCCGACATCGTGAGGGTTGCATGTAATCAATTTTGATTTTTAGAACGAGTTACAAAATGTAGAACTTCACTCGGGACCAGCTAGTAAATTTTTATTACATTTAAATTCCGTCAGTTATTGACATTTTCCTAATTATCATTAGAAATTATTTTTAACATGCAACATAATATTTTCATTTTCAGTGCATATATTTATAGACTCTTCTTTATTTTGAAATAGACATAGAACACCAACAGTGTCCCGGATGATACTTATTCTAACAACACCGCTTTAATGGTTTTCGAACAACCGGATAACTTAGAATTACAGTGACCGAATATTTCATTGACGCGGTAGCTCGATATTGTTGCAACTGAATCAACTCTACACACTATTAACTTTTCCTTCCCTGTACAACAGTATAGCGAGGGAAAGTATTGAAAACGCCGCAACAATATGGTTTCGAATTTATGGACATAAAATCCGTGTTCAAGGTTCTTTTAAGCTGTAACTTCGCACTCATATTCGTAACAACTTTTGGTGGTGTTCTAAAGATGATTAAAATTGCTGAAATTATATCCGGATCCCAGGTATATCCAGCGCATATTTAATATAACAGACAATTATTTGTTCCCGGGGCGTTCGGAAACAATGGAGTGATATTTTCAACATCTCACTCACGTTTGCTCTCCATCCCCAGGTCGACAACATGTGGGACGTGTACAACGAGCACCTGCTGCTGTCGCAGCTCGCGGTGACCGGCTGCGAGGTCGCCTTCGCTCACCCAGACGTGCAGCGCTTGCTTCGCTCCAATGAAACCTTCGACCTGCTCATCACCGAGCTCTTCACCACCGACTGCTACGTCGCCTTCGCTCATCACTACAAGTAAGCGGCAATCGAAGCGTAATATACGACAAATCGTCTTTAGAGGTAGAATGGGGTCCCTGGGTCTGAAATTGCGTGCAGTAAAACCTCATTATCACGAATTCTAAAAGACATAAATAATCGAAGATCGGGTAATTCAAATTCGTGTTATCCGATTATTATAAATGACCGTATTACTGTAATCCCTTGCCGGGACCCAAGTTTTGTTCGTGTTGCGGGGAAATTCGTGTTAAGCGAGTTCGTGCTAACGAGGGTTGACTGCGAGGGTCTAACGAGGGTTAGAGAATTCAGAATTATGAGTTGTTACGTCACAGAAAATAATTGAAAAAACAAATAGAAATTTTATGAAACGTGTAAGATTGGTGCACAATAGTGCTATATTTATAAAATTTCAAACCTTTTTACACAAAACACAGGTTGTCGAGTTGGAAAATTGTTGGTTTTTATTTGAAATAGCGCAAGTAAACTGAGACTCCTTTTGACGAACGTTAAGTTGAAGAAAACCAGAATTTTAGAAAAAAGTTTCAAAATTTTCGGGAACTATCTCCGGTTCTGATGAAACTCCGGGCAGTTGTAGACCTCGCGCGAGGAATCTCGCACACGGCTGACGTCACAGAGGGAGACGGCTACATTGGTTGCCGTCTCAAAAACATCGACTTCGTAGCTTTTCGATAGACAGACCCGGCTCCAAAAAATTACATTATCATTTTTGTGTGAGAAAACATACAAAAAAATCAATTAAACAAATTTCTAACGCAGCCAAATCAAATTTCTGATCGATTTCAATCCCTAGCTCGCAATAGACTATCCGAAGTTTAATAATCAACTGTAGTATGCGTAGGTGGCTCTAATGCTCATACGCAGTGTCTTCCTACTTATGTGTCTCGATCGCGATTCAAAGGCCGTCAAATGCACAAATATTGCACGTGAAATCTATACTCTGAATTAAATGTACGGCGAATTAATTGCGGTCAGTTGGAACGTGATTATCCAATCACGAGCTTCGTTAAAACTTAAATTTTGGATATTGAAGCTCCCGTTTTAATAACCTGATCCCAGCTGGTCAAAACTCAATTCGTCCTACATTTATATTGGGGTATAATATCAGGGTTTATGTTACCTGAGATTCCGTCATTAATACTTTGAGTTTCGTGAAACGGACGGGAGTGAAATATTTCGATCCTACCACATGGCCGATTGAACGAACATCCAATTAACCTCTTTTCCAGCATCCCGTCCATCGGGCTGAGCTCGTGCATGATGATGCCGTGGGCGTACGAGCGCTTCGGGAACCCGCAGAACCCGGCCTACATCCCCGACCTCTTCCACGCCCACGGCATGCAGATGTCGTTCTGGGAGCGCTGGCAGAACTCGTGGAAGATCCTGCTGGACAACCTGGCGTACGAGTACCTGTACCACCGGCCGTCGGAGCAGGTGGTTCGCCGGTACGATGTGTTTTTGTTTTCTTCTCTAGCAAAAATTTCTTATGTACTTTTAAAGAATTTCTTATCATCTGGTATCTCGCTACTGTTTTACAAATATTCTGAATTTTTCTTCAAAAACTGACACCTTAATACTATTTTTCCAATAATTTATTTTGTTAACCATTTCCATTCTTTTTTATTTTATTTTTTAAGGTCTCTTTTCAACATTTGGGGCATAAGACATCATGAGAATCAATTTATATTTTACACAAGAATATACATTTTTTTACAGTTATGTAATTATATAATTACATACAATTCATACAAGCATATAAATGGTCAAAATGTATTAATATTGTGAATACTTACATAATTGGGATGGATATACATATTTATTTACATTACACAAGTTATTGAAAGAATTGGAACCTGAAATTAGTCGGCTTGCAGTAAAGAGGGCTTTGGCGAGAGCCAAAAACAATAAAGCTCCAGGACCAGAAAACCCTAGAATGGAACGTTTAAAATACGGAGGCTCTAGTATAATTGAATACCTTCAAAATCTTTTTAACAGAATTGAAATTAGCGGTGATATCCCGTAGGAATGGAATATGTCATACATCAGTTCCATACACAAGAAAGATGACAAAACTATTTGTGAAAATTACAGAGGAATTAGTGTCATCCCATCAATAGCTAGGCTATTCGCTAGTATTCTAAAGGAAAAAATACAAAAAGGAATAACTTTCACCGAAGAACAAAGTGGTTTTAGAAGTGGGAGGTCATGTTTGGATAACATCCATTGCTTACGCCAGATAATAGAAGAAATGGAATGCACAATATAGGTACATATATGACATTTATTAACCTGGAAAAGGCCTATGACAGTGTTCCAAGATATAAAATTTGGCCAGCAATGAAAAGACTGAAATGCAAAAAAAATGGATTAATTTTGTTACAAAAATGTACCAGAATACTGAAGCGTGCATTAAAATGGGGAGGGAAGTTACCCGAAGCATTAGAACTAACAAAGGATTAAAGCAAGTATGTAGTTTATCGCCACTTCTCTTTAACATATATATAGAACAAGCTTTGGAAACCTGGTACAAGAAATGTTCTCAAATGGGAGTTCCCATAAATGACAAGTACTTACACACTTTAGTAGAGAAATGTGGTTCTTCCAAGAGTGCTATTGGTCGAAGATCATGCCCAAGATTTTTCAAGAGAATGTACGACCTATTTGGTGGTTTCCGATAAAGAGGGCAGGATTTTCATTTAAAAGTTTTGAGCTTCTAGAGATTATAATAAATTCCGATTTCGTAGTTCTTGAAAGGGAGAAACCTGAAGAACGTGCCCACGTTTGAATTTTGTTTAAGGTTTCTTGGATTATTTTAGTTGTTACAAGGAGATTTTTGCCAGAGCATACAATTGAAATATCATCAGCGAAGAGAAAAAATTTACTTGGAGCTTCTATGATACTATTTATTTCATTTATTGCGATCAGAAAAAGGAGCAGGCTAGAGCCCTGAGCGAGGCCATTCATCATGTCCCTGCGAATTGATATTTTATCAAACATACGTACACGCAGATATCTATGTTACACCAATTTTTTTCAAAAAAGCCATTAAGTTGCCTTTAATATTCATTGGAATAAGATTACGTAGTAGTCAGAGTTAAAAAATAATTTCGTAAGCTTTCTCAATATCAAGCGAAACAACAATTGCATGCTGGTTAATTGCTAGTGCATCATAAATTTTTGTGTCGATACTTATTAGATGGTCGTTGGTTGATCTATGTTGTCGAAATCCATTTTGAAAAGGTGATAGTAAGTTTTTTGTTTCTAGGAGCCATCTGAGACGGTTGCCAACCATTTTTTCTAGTACTTTGCAAAGAGTACATGTCAATGATATTGGTCTAAAGTCACTGATTTTAGATGGATCTTTGCCTGGTTTCGGTGCAGCAATTACAAGAGCTTCTCTCCATTGCTCAGGGAAGGATTGGGAGGTCAAGATGGGATTGGGAGGTGAAATTTTTAAGAGATATTTAATGACACATTTAGGAAGATTCTTCAAGAAAATATTAGGAATATTATCAGGACCTGTTGCAGAGTTTTTACTATTTTTTTTAAATGAAGAAGCTCATCCATCAGGATTTGACAGTTAAATGAATAATTCTTGTTACGTATGAGGGTTTGGATGTTTCTTTGAGTGGCTAGGGATATAGACGGAATTAATTTATGAAAGGATAGTTTATAGTATTAGCTGGAATTTTTGTCGAATGAATATGCCAGAGCATTGCAGATGTCTTGAGAACCCTTCTATTTCATTCCGTTTTCATCTTCTAATATTGGAGGTAAGCTAGTTGAATAAGAGGCGCTAATCGATTTTATTGTATGCCACAATGTTGTGGATGGAGTTTGGCCCGTAATAGATGATGTAAAATCTTTAAAAGATTGTAGCATTGTATTTTTAAGAGTTAAGTGGGCTTTAGCTCTAATATGCTCAGTTATATCTATACATATATTTTCTAAACGCTTTCTTCTTTTCTTTGATGGCTAACGTGCAATTTTCATTCCAACATGAGACTTGACGGTTTCGGATAATCCCCGAAGATTTAGCTGGTGGAGCAGCTGAATCAATTAAGTCTGTAAATATAATTTGGTTAGTCAGATCTGGTGCCCACTCATTTATATCAGAAAGTTTGTTAATGTTATTATCGACATATGATTGAAATAAGGTCCCGTTTCCTTCGGTACTAATCCACTTCTGATGTGTGCAGGTAATAGAGCATGGTTGAAAATCAGAGAGGTGAATAAACAATGGGTAATGATCGCTGTCATAAAGATCATTACTAGAAAACCAAGAAATACGAGTTCCAATGTCATTGGATGAAAATGTCAAATTAATAACATTGCCTTTTGCATATCTAGTAGAAAATAGGTATCATTGCCCGTATAATGAAGAATAATATTATCATTCTTGTCAAGCCATTGTATAGATTGTAGATATGTACTACAAGATCCCCACAGTACATTGTGTCTATTAAAATCTTCCATGATGATAAATGGTTTGGGGAGTTGCTTAACAATGTCATCAAGTTCAGTGATATTTATATCTTGGCTATTAGGTAAATATAAGTTACAAATTGTGACAGTGAAGTTAATTTTAATTCTAATTGCAGTTGCTTCCAGTTGCGTTTGAAGAGGAACATTATGTAAGAAAAATTCTGGTTTAGTATAAATTGCAACGCCACCACTGGTAATGTTGGAATTATTTCTATTACAAAATGTAGATCTGTATCCAAACAATGAGTCACAATTTTGAAATTTAAAATGTGTTTCTTGAAAGCCGATTATTTTTGGTTTGAATTTGTTTATGAGAAGCTTAATGAATGGTTTTCTTGCAAAAAAAATTACAATTCCATTGAATAATGTCCATTATAAATAGATGAATTAGTTTTTTTTATATTAACTTCAGCTGGAATGGCAAAAATGGAGAAGGTTAGATCACTGCTCTTCTGAATTTCGTTTTTCATTCATATCTGCATCAAGTTTTTTGATATTCTTGAGCATCTACTTTTCACACCCCGGTTCGGTAAGTATTGGTGAACAGCTCGTAACATTGCTGTTAAAGCTGTAAAATCATCTGTCAATTCTCTAGCAATTGCTACAGTACAGTTATTACACTTCGTTCAAAGAAACTTAGGAGTTGATGTATATTTAGTGGGTAGTGGACGTTAGGAGATTCTAAGATTGTTTTAATATTGGACCACGACTGATCGTCAACATTTTCAGAAGAAGTTTTAGCTTATTTCTTATTTTTGGAGGGTTGTTTCTTTATTTTTTCTTTAGTTTCAGTAGTTTTCTCTTCCATGTCAGAGGTTTCCGAATTATAGTCTGGGAGTTCATTCTCGCTATGAGATTGGTTGCTAACTATTTTTGTGTTCGAGCTTACAGTAGACAACGGTCTCTTCAATCTGACGGAGTTGCAGGCAAGGTCAACTTCCATTGAGTTTCCTTTCGAGTCAACAGGGTTTTATGCGGCCGACTCAAGGGGCGGGGTGGTAGGTAGCGGGGGGGTGGGGGAGCTGTCAAGGGTATGGTTAAGGCTAGAATTTTCGCTTTCGGGAAGTGTTGGTTCAAATACTTTGGGAGGAACATTAGAATTAACAATAACCTCATTATTTGATTCTGTGATTTCTACCGCCGTAGGGAGAGGTAGGGTATTATGTGATTGGGAATTACATGGATTTGGGCAGTTTTTAGCAATATGGTCTTAATTTTTACATAAAAAACAAATAGGAATACCAGGGGCTATATATATATATATATATATATATATATATATATATATATATATATATATATATATTATGTCGTCACCGATTTATTAAATATAATTTCATTATGGCATCGCCAATAACCAATAATTCCTACAGCTGGAAACAGCTCGCGCCGCGGCACAGAAGTGGGTCAAGAGGCGCCGCCCTCGCAGCGAAGGTTTCTTTAGTTCCGCATCGGGCCCGCCCCGAACGCACTCAGCCCCCTTCTCAGAGGCAACCCCGTTTTATTGCCCCCTCATAAAAATACTTGCTGGCCCCTCGCCAAAAACTTATCGGACAAAGAGCACCCTCGCGTCCTTTCTTCAGCCGCGCGACCAGGGAATGCCAAGCCCCGATGGAGTTGGGCCGGGTGTCAATTAGGCGAGGAAGACACATTTACGACGCGTCGTATGCGAAAACCTTTCTCGGCCTCAACCGATCCCCTTCCAAACAATGCCTGCCGAAAGTGGCACGCGCCTGGGCTAGACACCAGAATCCCCGAAAGGGCTGCTTACAATTAAATACAGTAGGCTGTCGATTAGCCCATGCCGGACGAGATGATCCGTGAAATGCACTTTTACACGCGCACGTGTCCAGACAGCTGCGAGCAGCTTCTGGAACAACTGACAAAGGGGATCGAGCGAGAGAGAGAAGCCAGTGTTAGACTGAGAACATCGACGGAAAAATACGGGAAAATTGCCACATGATTGGTTAATCAAAATTCTGCGACGCAGCCACCCTCGGCCAATGGGAAGCTTCGCCATGGGGGGAAGGGATAACCCAGAGCTAGAAACATTTTGGGGAAGGGGAAAGCGAGTTTTTCTCATAAAACGTGATGCACAGTAGAAATCACGACTACTACTGCGACGACTACTTCTAAGGGGGGACGACTTCTCAGAGGACTTCTCAGATTTTTTTTGGCGACAGACTTGTCAGATTTTTTCGGCCAAACTTCCAAGATACTTCTTGGTTGCAAATTCGCTCAATTACGCAGTTACTCACGATCGGGACGCGAGTTTGGGAAAGACTTTCCCAGAATCGGAATAATTAGGACAAGACTGTGGACTTGTCGCGGAGAAAATTCGGGCGGGAGACTACTTGATCCCGCGCTGTTTCCGCATCGGCCCAGCAGCCTTTGCCGCCTCACGTGTCGGGCCCAGTGACTGCCCACCGCGTTACGTCAACGCCCGTGGCCATTCAACTCGCTGAGCCTGTTCGATCCGGCGACCTGCAGAGAGGGAGACGCGCCGCTGAAGGTCAGCGACCTGGGACAGCCGCCGCCTCCGCTCCGAGGCTGCCACCCCGGCCCGCACCCGGGACAGCCGCCGCCTCTGTTCCGAGGCTGCCGCCCCGGCCCGCCCGCGGAGACAGCACAACCACTGGTGAAAGAACTATGAGACGAACCCGTCTCGCCGAACGATCGTAACGACGAGAAATTATAAGTGGCCGCGCTCAGGCCCTGCAAACTTCAAGTGATGAATAGCACGCTTCATCAAAAAGTATGCATGATGTGTTAACTGTAAAAGAATTAGCAACTAGTAATTAGGACAATCAGTCCACAAAGTAGATTTAATAGAAAAATTGCGTCGCCCTTTGCGACATGTAAGTTCCCTGGCAGCTTTCGGTGCCAGGAATAAATTGTTATTTTTCACAAATGACTCTGTGCTGATTCATGACCTCCCAACTCTTCCATCCAGTCATATTTCAGGAGCTGAACCTGGCGCCCTCCCTGCTGGTATTACATCTGGCTGGTCCCATCTGGCTGGTCCCTATATATATTGAAATATAAGCGGTCTAATCAACTAAACTACCCCACGTTGGGACCAGCCAAATGTAATAACAGCGGGGGAGGGCGCCAGGTTCAGCTCCTGAAATGTGGCTGGATGGAAGTGTTGGGAGGTCATGAATTATACCACTGAGTCATTTATAACAAATAGTAGTTTATTCCTGGCACCATGAGCTGCCAGGGAAGTTACAGGTCGCAAAGGGCGACGCAAGTTTCTTACTAACTCTACTCTGTGAGCTCATTGCCCTAATTACTAATAGGCTAATTCCCTTAAGGCTAACATATTAGGCTTAATCTCTAATGACACATGCAATCCACCATCTATGATCTGCAGGGCCTGAGCGCGGCCACTATTAATTGCTCGCCGTAAAATTGTCCTGCGAGGCAGCTCCCCCTCGTAGCTTTCACCGCTGGCTGTGCTGTCTCCACGAGCGGGCCGGGCGGCAGCCCTCGGAGGCAGGGGCGGCGCGCGGTCCCAGGTCACCGACCTTCCGCGACGCGTCGTTCCTCAGCTGGCAGCAGGCAGTCTCAAGTCGCCGACTCGAGCTGGCTCAGTCGGTCGAGGGGCCACGGGCGCTGGCGTAATACGATGTGGGCCCGGCGTGAAAGGCGGCAAAGGCCGACGGGCCTATGTGGAAATAGCGCGGGATCCAGTGATCTCCCGCCCGAGTTTCCTCCGCGACAAGTCCACTGGTTGCGTTCAAAATAAAATCAAACTTTACTCTGTGAAAGTATTTCCCAAGTCGCGTTCCGATTCCTCTGCTCCGGGAAGTCTTTCCCTACTCGCGTCCCGATCCTCCTTAATTTTCCTGCGTGCACCCCGTTTTTAAGAAAACTCCCTTCCCCCCTCCCAAAATGTTTCTAACTCTGTAAGTTTACCCCTTCCCTCATAGCGAAGCTTCCCATTGGCTGAGGGTAACTGCGTTTCAGCATTCTAATTTACCAATCATGTGGCAGTGTTCCAGTAATTTTCCATAGATCGCTCTCTGTCTTACTCCGGCTTCTCTTCTCTCGCTCACTTCCTCAGTCAACGGTTCCAGAAGCTTCTGGCAGCTGTCTGGACACGTGTTCATGCAGGAGCGCATTTTCACGGGCCCTAAACGGTCGGCATGGGCTAATCGGCAGCCTGCTGTGTTTAATTTGTAAATAGCCCCTGTGGGGATTCGGGTGCCTTACCCAAGGCGCGTGCCAAACGAGTGCGGGGGCGAGCATTGTCCGAAGAGGGACCGGCTGACGGCTGAGAAAGGTCTCGTTCACGACGCGTCGTAAATGTGTCTTCCTCTTAATCGACACCCGTGCCAACTCCTTCGGGACTCCGCGTTCCTCCCCGAGTGGCGGCGGAGAAAGGGGGCGCGAGGGTGTGTATTGTTCGATCGGGATTCGGCCAGGGGGCCAGTATGTTTTTTATGAGGGGCAATAAACGGGTCCGCCTCTGAAAAGGGTCTGAGTGCGGTCGGGACAAGCCCTGCTGCGACAAAGGCCTTCGCGACAAAGGCAGTGTCTCTCGACCCACTTCTGCCGCGACGGAGGCTATCTCTCGATGAGATTATTACGTTGTTATTGGCGACGCCCTAATAAAATTATACTAATTGATTGGTGACGCCACAATATATACAGTGGGGGACATTATCTATAAACACTTGAAATTATTCAGGTAATTTATGTTCATCATCCGGTGAAACAAATGTTTGACAACGCAATCTGAGGACGTGGCTCAAGTTGGAGTTATTAAATCCAGCACGAAGGAAAGTTAACGGTACTACAGTTCTAACACCGAAAGTTAATAATTTTTCTTCTATCACTTGATGAGGGATACTTGGACAAACATTTGAGAGAATAATTCGTTTGTTCCAGAAAATTAATGGTCTTATTGGGACACCTTGATTAGACACAACGATGCTTTTATGATTGAAGACTAGATCATCTGCGATTTCCTTACTGGATAGATAAACAGGTGATTGGTAGATAACGTTTCAATAAATTCTACAATTGGCGCACTATTTGCCGAATCTATGATGATAGCATTTTCTTTCTTTGGAAAGAGAGATTGCATAGTAACTTTAACATAATTAATTGTAGTCTTACTGTTCTGGTTTCCTGAAGATTGATGAACTTGAGAGAGCTCCATGATGGTCACGAAAAAAAGAAACTTTTCACTTAGTTAAGCAATATCGGTTCACTTAAGAATAACTCCACTTCTACCACGTTTTACATGGGACTGACTGCCAAGCGCCGAGTCCGTGAACGCACGCACAACGTGATTTTGCCCGGAGCGGACGGAGCGTCTGACCTCCACGGCAGTCAGGAAGCGACTGCATTTCGATTCTTATTGGATTCATTTCGATTCTTATAAAAGTTGTGACTAACAAGTCTTGAAGCTTGCAACAGATTTTGTGTGTGTGTGTGTTTCTCTATTGAAGACGTGATTAATGTTGTCTTATCGACTCGCTTCGCGTGGGTGCATCAAATCTATTTAAATCATATTGACTTGCTCTGAATGTGAATTAGAATAAAAAATGAAAGTTCAGAAACGCTGGTTCAGAAATTGGTCTGTACGAACTGTTATCTTAGCATCTTTTTGAGCTTGTATATATACAGAAATTGTTTTGTTTTTAATAAACCAAGGTCGAAAATGGACCTTTCGTTCGTATGCAGGGCACGCTGTTCCATGGGAACAATAGAACTGATGACGTCATTCATAATTAGTGCTGCATAGTAGTCCATTTCAAACACTGTGATCCAGCGCTTGGAAATGGTCATGAACTGTAACTATCTTGTTCTTAAAGGAATTTTTTTACATGCGTTCGTCAGTGCCCAAGCTAGATATTTTTGGGCTGGAGCAATGCTGAAACCTAGCCCCCACCCCCCGTTCAGAAAATTCAAAATGTGAAAGTTGTGTCAATTTTATTTCAATAAATACCAAAAATTTCGTTAACGAGTTTAAGCTAGAAAAATCTTTTGGAAATATATTTTAAACTATAGTTTAAGTAAAAATATTTTGTGATCAAATAATACAATTTTTACGGTGAGCTTAAATCGCAAAAAAATTTGTTAAGTTAGTGTTTAATAATATCACTTGTTGTTCAGTACATGAAATAATAAATATGAATGTCAGTAGAACCCATTTTAATAAGAGCGTCATTTGATTAATTGCATAGAGTTCTCCCTCATAAGTAATGACTATAATTAACTATATAAAGTAAAAAATTAATTAAAATTTTTATAAAATACCATACTAATGTACCGCGACTTATAAAATTTCGGTAACGATTTTCTCGAATTCTATTTTTTCCTATCTTTTACTAATTTTTTCAGACCCATCACCGGGCCCCTTGAATTGCGCGTCCCCGGGCGATCGCCCGGTATGCCCATATCTAGCGCCAGCACTGACCTACGATCACTTCGACTTAACTTCCTCCCAGTTACTACATTTCACAGTTTGTTGGAAAATTTTTGGTTCACCTATACATCAAAACTCACGTTGTTTACACAGAAGCATCTTCAGCATCCTCCACGTGATATTTTTAAAAGCGATACCTCTTCGTGTGCGCGCAGGTACTTCAAGGACCTGCCGCCGCTGAAGGAGATCGCGCGCAACGTGAGCATGATGTTCGTCAACACGCACGTGTCGCTCAGCCACGCGCGCCCCTACGTGCCAGCCGTGCTGGAGGTGGGCGGCATCCACCTACCGCAGAGGAAGCCGTTGCCCAAGGTGAGCCACGCGGCCAAGTGGGCGAGCGAGCACCGCATTTACGCGAATAGCAAGCGTCACCCCCACCCCAATCCCTACTGTCCAAAATGAAAGTCTTTGCACGCCAAAATATACGAGCAAAGGCGCTCGCAGCCTAAAGAACGAGAAGTTTCTGAGCCTTTTTTCGCATTTAACTTACACGTGTCATATTTTACTAGTACATAAATAACACGTACTCCAAGGAGAATGAAATTATAATTTTCATTACACAATTAATAAAAGTAATTAATTTTATATTGAACCATTTATAAAGTTACTAGATGACTGGGAGAGCCTCTTCCCTAAATGATCTATAACAATTTCCCAAATTTTTAGGTAAAAAGATGTAAATTAATAATTCAACATATAACGGAAATAAAATATTTAATTTTATTTAAGATCATTGAAGATTAAGGTGTATTTTTCAAAATGTTCAAGGGGGGCACGACGCCTAAAATTTTGAGGGGGCACGTCCATTTATACGAAATGTTCAAGTGGGCACGTCTATTTATGCGATGTTTGGGCTGAAATGCATTTTGTGGCATGATTCGTTCACGCGGGCGGTCGCGTATGATTCGTTCACCCGGGAATATATATGGAAGAGAAAAGTTGTGAGGCAAACAGGCAAACAGGCAAAGTTGTAAGGCAACCAAAATGAGAGCTTTTCTGGAAAACATTAAGAAAATATACAAGCCAAATGTTTTTTTAAGGAGAGCATTTGCATAAATGTGATGGTAATTATGCGTTTTGTATAAAATGCGGAAGTAATTATTCGTTGGATAGACACAAGGATGTTAACGCGACGGTCGAAGATATCCGAGCCTCGTTCTCAACTTGGAACTGCGTAGCGAGGAGTTACTTTTATTCTTTCCGCACGAAAGTACGCCGCGCCGCGAGTGACTCATTCTCGGAATTGACAGCGCGCGTGAACGAATCGTGCCAAAAACTGCATTTCTAACATGGTTTGCTCCGCAGGACGTGAAGGAGTTCCTGGACGGCGCGGGCGAGGAGGGCGTGGTGTACTTCAACATGGGCTCCGTCATCCGCGCCACCTCCATGGCGCCGGAAAAGCGCCAAGCCTTCCTCGAGGCGTTCGGGCGCCTGGGGCGGCGCGTGCTGTGGAAGTGGGAGGAGGCCGACATGCCCGGCCAGACGCCCAACGTCAAGACCAGCCGCTGGCTGCCGCAGTTTGACATCCTGAGTGAGTGCAGACTCGCGATACTTTTGATAAGAGTTCACGCGCGGAATCTCTGCTGTCAGTGACGTCGCAAAGGAGGATGGCAGTTGACTAAAATCCGCTTCGAAACATCGACTTCCTAGCTTTTCGACAGGCAGTGCCGCCATCTAAAACATTTCATGATAGAGAGCACGCAATATCAAAGTATTTGGACTGGCGGGACCATCAGTTGCTACGACGTCGGGAACGAAAGAGCCGAAAGCTTTAAACAAATCGCTTCTCCGAAAACAAAAATGTTGTTGGTTAATTATTAACATTCCGACAATTCATTTAATATAACCTGTCAAAGAATTTAAGAATCATTGCAAGGGTAAAAACAGTGATACAAACCTCCAAGCGACCCAGAAACCGTTCTCCTGAACTAATCTGTCAAAAATCCTTCTTACGCTAAAAAAATTCTTTTCTTTGGAGTGGAAACAAAGCCGGCTGACCCACGTTGTAGGTGTCCTGCATGTAAAATATCCTCAAACCTATAAAAAGCCTCTGAGATAAATTCTAATTACCTGTTTCGTTGGCTAAGTAATACCTTTTTTCGTTGTTAAATGGCGAAAGGAACATAGCGAAATTGGAGGTGGTCAGATGGAAGAGCATGCCTGATGACTCGAGCATCTCCATGTAAAATAAGGCATCATTGAATTGAATGGAATGGAATGGAAATGCTTAAAAGCTCCGGGTATCTCTTGTCCGTAGACCACCCCAAGGTGAAGGTGTACATCGGGCACGGCGGGCTGCTGGGCTCTACCGAAGCCGCACACGCGGGCGTGCCCATGGTGGCCATCCCGATCTTCGGCGACCAGCGCGCCAACGTGCAGAACCTCCTGCAGGCCGGCATGGCGCTCAAGCTCGACTACCACGACGTCACGGCCGACAGCGTGCTGGCCGCGCTGAAGGAGGTGTTGCAGAATCCCAAGTAGGTCGCTCCACCTTTTTCTTCTCCGCCTCCTCCTCCTCCACATTCTTCTCTGACCAATCCCCCGACTTCTTTCTCGCTTTCTCACCGTCGTCTCCTTCGACACATCTTCATAATTTTTTTCGGCGCATCCTACATCTTCTCTTTCTCCTCCGTCACCACGTTCTTTTTCATTTTGACCATCACATTTTTGATCTTTTTCTTCTCCGTCACATTTTTATCTTTCTCTCCGTCTCCTTTTCGATCTTCTCCGTTTCCGATACCTTTGCAATCTTCTTCGACTCCGTCTCCTTTTCTATCTTCTTGTCTGTCTTTTACACCGTCTTCTTCTTCCGTCTAGAATTTGTGAGCAGTATGTCTGTATGTGTGTGTATGTGGGATAGTTTACTTAAGATGTTCCCCATCGAATGTCTCCTTACCATTGCGGATATTGAGATGCAATTTTTACTAAAATACATGTATGCGAATGGCACATGTATAATTTTAAAATAGTTTTAGTTTTATCATTTAAGTGATTTTTACAAAACATTTAATATTTTTTAATGGAAACCTACAGCTTTCTTAAGTCAATGGTAACGAGTTGTGAAGAGGAGTTTTTCCGTACATGCATATTACCACACGTTACGTAACAACATTTTTTTTAGAAATTTGGTGTTTTCACGACAGACTCAACTCTTAATATTCTGCCACTGCCGCGGAGAAAGCAATCATTTCCCTTCCAGACTCCCTTCCTTGTCACCCTCTGCGAGATCTCGGCTGCGACCGCAATCGCCGAGACAAGACCACCTGCAACCAAGACGGAATTTTGCGCGCCGCTGCTCTAACAACAGGATATTTTCAATAAAGTGTAGGCAATATCGAATAACGATTGATAAAGAAACTGTTTTGACCGAATATTTCTTTTAAAATATTAACAAATGCGATATAATTTTATTTCTCTGTCATGGATAGTTTAAGATGAAAAAACTCAATAGATCAATTTAAAACTCAAAGATTATTCAATTTCTCCAAACCTCAAGGTATTACAAACAATATCTCTCCAGCATACACTACTTGTCTCGGGATCCAGTATTGCTAAGCGAAAATTTTAAGTCAAACATCATAACGTTCTCTAGTAAACCCCAGTTTTATTTTCTCCATATTCGCTTGAAATTCTTCAAGTTTTGTAAGTTCTGAGACAATACTGTTCGTATGTTTTCGCAAATTTATTTTCAAAAACACAATAATTGAATCAAAAATAAAAGGAAATCTGCAGCGCGATTCACTTAGTAATTCAATTGTTCACTAAAAGATATCACGATCAGTGTTTAGAAACTGCGAGAAAGAAAATTATGCCGTATTGAGCGAAAAATGACTTAGGGTACTTGAATTTAATCAACGCTATCTACATAGATCTGTTTAGGAGGCGTTGGTTTAATTCCTGACATCACTAAGATCGCAGCTCGAAAAAACACGAGTTGGGAAATTTCTTTGAATTATGGCCGGATCCGAAAACGAATCATCAGTTCCCCATCAAGACACCGACGCGTCGAATGACACCTCAGATGTCTCGATGGTGCTCGGGAAGTTGTCTAGCCGTAAGAGACGGAACCGCACATTCGAGCCTTCGTAAGTCCGCACATTCGCACACTCCAGAGTTACTCAAATACTGTATGGGGATGAACTCGTAATTTCACGCTCGTTATCGTGTGCTAAAAGAAATCTATAGGTTCCATTTAAAAAATCATGTTTTCTCTTAAATTAATAAAATCTTTGATGTAGTATTATACATCGTCTTATGAGACACTCGCAAATGTTCGCTTTAGTGAAAAACATTTTTGCATAAACGCATTTCAATATTTGTAACGGTTCACGAGATATTCGAAGAGAATATCTTATAATATATTAAGCAAGCCAATCTATGTAGTTTCGTATTAATGAATGTATGTAGTATGTGTGTATGTATATATGTATTGTATGTATGAATGCATGTATGTACATGTGTGAGTGTAATGCGAATGAGTGTGTGGTTGTGGAATTACAATATTAGCACAGAAAGCAGAAGAAAGTGCTTATACAGACTGCAAACTGCTTTTATGCAAACTGTTTTCCTCTGCCTTTCAGATACGCGTGTCATGATGACGTTGACCCGACCCCATTTCTCCTCATTCATTGGGCGCTTGTGTCGCAGGTACCGCGAGGGCGCGCGGCGCGTGTCCGAGGCGTTCCGCGACCGGCCGGTGGGGCCGCTGGACGCCGCCGTCTTCTGGACGGAGTACGTGCTGCGGCACAACGGGGCGCCCTTCCTGCGCAACGCCGTCGCCGCCGACCTGGCGTGGTACCAGCGCTGGCTGCTGGACGTGGTGGCCGCGTCGGCCGCCGCCTTCGTCCTCGCCGTCCTCGCCCTTCGCGCCCTCGCCGCCCGCCTCCTGCCCCACGGCCCTACCGCCCACAAGCTCAAGGGCGAGTGATCGCTTGGGATGGCAAAAAAATCATCGATTGTTTTAGAACAGCGATATTTTGCAACAGACACATCGATATCAGAACATCGATATTTTTATTTCGATATTTTCTTCAGATCGATATACTATTTATTGAGAAACATCGATGTTTTCAAAAGAAATTCTTATGGTATAAATGTTCCAGAATCTATTTTATCTGTGGATTGCTCGCAATCAACAGACATCGGTGACTGTCACTGTTGTCGATCCCCACGCGGCACTAAACCGTTTGCTATTCGCAACCTTTCTCTAGTGTTGTTCCTGTTTTGATTATTTTGTACGTGGTACTGCCGTTAAACTGCAATTTCAACTTTAAATACACAGAGCTTTGATTAGAAAATTAAGATGACAGTCAAATTTGAGATAAAATATACTTTAAGCTAATAATGACGTACTATGTATCACAATAGAACCAGGACGTTTTACTTCGAAATGTTTCATAATATTTAAAACATCGATGCTTTTTGTTGACGTTTTCATCGACATCGAAAACCTTTTGGTGGTGTATCGAAGTATCGATGTATCGATGTGTCAATGTTTAGCTAAAATTTGCCATCACTAGTGATCGCCTTTCGGTTTGGAGACGGTTGGGCGCGTTCTTCGTTTGTGTTAGGATGCGTCCACGAAGTGAAATTGCATGCGCGAGGTTAAAAGACGCAACAAGAGATAGAGAGAGAGATTACTCTGAGAAGGGAGCGCTTTGGCAGCTACCGTTTGTCTACTGCTGACAACATAACTGCAGGTTATGTCCATGGCTCAATTCGTCAATGCGTTCGTTTGCAGATAGTTTACTTGTAAAATTGCTTCGACACTACCTCTTGCAATGCCGTCTCCTGACAGGACGTTCATTTGTTATCCGACCAGCCAAACTGGTCCCTTCTTAGAGTACCTTTTCTTATTTGACGCGTATATGCTCTACACTGCCCACACTATGCCTCCTTGTCGTTCACTGGATGCATGACTGACTGCACTGACGGCATGCGTGGGATTTGCACTTGCAACCGACGAAAGAACAATAATGGTAGAGTGTTTTTAAGAAGAATGTTTTTTAAGAAACTTAGGACCGAGATAATTATATTTTAATTTGAGTAGTAATGTCATTGTTTTATTATGTTTTGTGCTTAAGTCACAACATACAACATTGTGTTCTTTTCGACATTCATAACTTCAGTCAAGTAATCTTCATTAAATTAGATGTTATTCTCGTTTCCGGAAAGGGACATTGTTATGATGGTGTTGCATTTTTCCCACAAGACTTCAATTAAATTCTCGGCTATCCGGGAGACGCCGCGGCGTTGGCTGGGAGGCCGACGTTTCGCCTGACATGTCGCAATCTTCCTCAGGGCGTCACTGCACATGCGACGCGGCGTCTCCCGGATAGCCGAGAATTTATGGATTCGAGCCGCGGAAGCCTACGTGTGCACAAGACTTCAACACTATATAGTGTCAAAAGTACCTAAAAACGACATCACCGGCGTTATAAATGCAGGTTTCTTTTTCTGAAGGGTATCTGTTCTTCGAAGAAAACGCGCAGTGAGATTCAGTCTTCGCGAGGAAGCCGTGTGCTATTTCATGCGTCCTTTCATTCCAAGAAAAGACATGCGCGACGCGCGCTATTGCATGCGACATATGTATTCCCCATAGCTCACAGATTTTACCATTTTTTGACAAAAAATCAAATCAGATACATGGACAGAATTCAAAGAAAAGACACATTATGTGAGCACAGTCGTAGACCTTTAAGATACAGAATGTAGAGCAACAGGGATAGCCGCTGCCATCTAATATCTTCTCATCAATCCATTAGCCTCGCCATGTAGCGTTTAGAAATTGAGAAAAATTTATCAATTTAAGACATTATGGAGTCTGTAGAGTGTGTTTATATTAATGTTGGGTTCATTTGTGGTTACCAACATACACAATAACGTACATTTCGAATTCTCCTGACCATAGGCGTATTCGGAGGCGCAAAGGAACGCGCTATTGTCTGTAAGAACTGTTTTCATGATCATAAGCTCTGATACTCTGGCGTACGTTTTACTTCCGATTGGGCGAACAAACCTTGAATTTGGGGCTTGTTTCACTGTCCTTTTTGTAACGTTTGGTGGTACATTTGTTTTTGCAACCAATAAGTTCTGGATATTAGATAATGCTGTCACGTACAAAGTGATTATCTCGATTTGGCAAACATGCCATGAGCTGAACTGAATTATTCTTGCAATCAGATTAAGACTTCTTTCGTATTTGTCACCAATATGCACTGAACTTAGACAAGTATCTCTTAATACGTTATCCTTTGAATTTTATAATCAAGGCATGTCTGTGTCGCTCTCAATAAGCCGTCATTTCTTTAACCAAATTGAGGCATTTTCGCTTTTATAATCAATACACAGCCACGAACGTTACTATTTTGATTTGGTAAACAACATGAGATTGAGATTTCTGGACGAGTTCTCTCCTCTCTGTAACACTTCGCAAAACAATGGATGAGCAACGAAGCGATGTGTAATGTGTTCTTCTTTTTGTAGAAAACTTTATTCATTCTTACATTTAGCTGCAAATTTCTCATTCTTTGGGAAGGAGAACACGCTGACTTGTAGGAAAAATTATAAAGCGAGAGACATCAAACGTTTCTCTTTGTTAGAAAAATGGTAAAGTAAGTTTTTGTAACCAACACCTGGAGATATTTCTCTTAGCATCTTTTCTGCGATTTCAATATAAGTTGCTCCCTTCATTTCCCCCACATATCTTCTAATCCGGTTTCTTATCAGCCAATGCTACCTTGTCGATTTTGATCCCCTTCTCAACCACCATCAATATTTTATTGCAATCGATGATTTTTCTCTCTATAACGGTAAACATGTGGCAAGAAACGGAGTGGGTATGTCTAGAAACGCCTCTTTCCTTTGTAACCAACAGTCGACGTGGATCTTTTCCTAAGCAGTAAGCAAAGACTTGGCCGTCCACGTGTGTTCCTTAAAAAAACCTTTTTAAATCTCCCTTGTCGATTTCTTCCTTTTTGTGGCATGTCCAAGCTCAAGGACGTGCGATACAGAGAGGACAAACGCTCATAGGAGGAAGTTGGATTTTCCCTACCTACCTGTAACCAATATGAGCCCTGTCTTCTCCGGCCTGCGACCAGTTCACATACTCATCGAGATAGTTGAAGGTGAACTAGTCTTCGGTGCCCCGTCCCCTTCGCCCCTGCCAATAAAGAGAAAAAAAAGAACTGGCTTTTTTTTAATGGAATGGAATATTGATATTCCAACGTCGAATGCAGAAGTATGCATTTCGAAAACATCTCCTGAAGCTAAAATATTCAGTGGTGAGGTTGACACAGAAAAATGTCGGTTTTGTGATTTGGAAATAATTTCCAGGCGCGCGTACGTTATTTGTTATTTCCTGAACACTCTTAACAAGGAAATGGCGCGATATGACATGTCGAAACCTGCCCTAATCTTTCTTTCAATCGGAAGGACTAGCCGTATTAATCTCACGATTAAACTTTTGGGTGCCGCAAGTCAATTAAAAAACATTCTGAATTTGCAAATTGGCCATATGCTTTCACCGATTTAAAAATGGCCCACTCTGCAAAGCAGGCGTTACCCAGCGCGCTCGCTTATGATTCAATACCACTGCTGGCTGCAAGCGGCAGACTGCTTCGAAGGTCGTTTCTGCGAGGGATAGGCGGGGAGGCAGCTGGCCATCCTAGCAGCTAAAATAATAAAACTAATACCACTAATATTAACTATACATAGTCTCAACAACTAATACTAGTTTTTCCGAATTTAGGTTTTATCTGTTTTAATTTTTGTAAGAAATACATTTCACCGCGATAAACCTTGCCGCAACCGCTTATCTTACATCCAATATGAGCTATCTCCCTTGGAGCTCTTTCCTCACGAATTTCAGAGCTCTAGTCTGCGTTCCTGCGAAACATGTCAGTTGTGTAATCACACACGAGAGGTCGGTGCAAACTGGAAAAGTGCGATAAAGTTGTAAGTCTTTCGGGATTTTCGAATAAGAAAATTGATTTATCGACACAAATAGGCACAAATTAAAGAACGGTAATTTCTGCGAACAAAAAACCAAAATGAGGCCACGACATATGAATTTAATTCACAAACAACTCTTAAATCTCTTCTTTACATAATTAATATATAAAGTGATTCAGTAGTTACATGACACATTATTGCAATATTTAATAATTATGCATATTGACGATGTTCATAATGAAAAAAGTAACAAACTTTCATTGGTAAGAAAATAAAATATCTTGAATAAAAAGGACTTTTACATTGAGAAAAGCATTGAGTGTACTGGGAATGGCCTGCTCTCACCGTATGTCATTTGACCTTGAGGAAACAATCCTCTACAACGCCAACCTCGGCGCCCGCGCCCTCGCCGCTCGGCTTGCGATCTCCGCGAGGGCTGTCCGGGCAGTTCTCTGCAGAAACGAAAAATAGTACGCAAATGTTGGCAAATTCCGAAATTTTTAAAGTAATTGGCGGTATGTATCGGCAGCCAAAATTTACATCGTGGTATCAGAAGGACATATTAATTCAATGAAAAAAATATGAGGGCATGTTTCGACATGTCACATCGCGGCATCCCCTTGTAAGTAGGATCTTCTCTTACCAAGAAAATAGCGACAGATTTGTTTCATTACTTGGCAATATTGCCCCAAAATACGACATCCCTTCGGTTATTATTAGCACCAAGCTTATAATACTAGCAAGGAAAGTTAAATTATGTGAGAAATGTATATCAAATACCTTCATAATAGACATTTTAAATCCTAAAATGGACAAATACGATGAATTAATTGATGTTCTTTTTCGTTCTCGGCAACATAATGTGCTCTCACTAACTCTACCAGGAAATTCAAAAAATTCCATCCAAAAAGGAAACAAAAGTTTGACAGTAAAAAACAGCAAAATGTATTTTTTTGTAATAATCACCCACTTCCTGAGTACGTCGTCAATTTAACGTCGTTTGCAGCTCAATAACTACGAATTTGACATTTAAACATCGTATGAAATGACATTGAGTAGTTTTGTTCCAATGAGTACTCCCAGCTTTGCTTCCTGGCAGTCTCCTTTACATTTTCAATTTTATTTTTTTGAGTCCCGACAATAAGTGATGAATTCAATTGGTGAACACTTTCCCAAAAAAATATATTGTCACTTTTCAATATTATAAACTTGGTAGACAAAATTCGTACTACTCTTGAAGAAATATTGAACTCATTGTCAGTTTATTAGACAGAAAAAATAGTCTGAAAAATCATTGGAACATAATATATTTGGCTGATGGTAAAGGTTAGTGAAAGGATATATCAAAGATCTTTGTAGTAGAAAATTTTTTGGCAATGATGATGATGATGATGGTAATGATGATGATATGATTAAGAAGACTGAAATGTTGAATTTGAAGAATCAGTGCATTTAAATATAAAGATTATATATTTTCACAAGTTGATTAAAGATGTTTTTTTTATTTTTGCATTTTCTTATGTAAAACTAAAACTGTTTGTAAATATTATATTACGTAATTGCCAGTGACATCTGTTTGATACTTTCCTCTAGTAGTTAATATTTTGAGAAAAGTTTCAAAATATCTACTCATCAAGAGTGATTCTAAGAAAGTTTTGTAATTGACAAAAAGTAAAAGAGAGTAGGGAAATTTGAGAAACCTGAAAACATGCAGAGAAGGAAATGTTATTATATCAATTAATATTTTCAAGTACAAATAAAATGACCCAATGAGAACATGAACAGACTTTTTGGCAACCTACATACATAATACCCACACCCATATTCATTTGATTGTTAGTATTTGTTGTTATTTATTAAAAGGTATTATAAATAAAGAAGGTTTTAAAAGTACATGTACTATGTGAATTTATCCTTTTCCCAAAAATCACGGATAAGCAAGAAAAATTTGGGCAAGTATTGGATTCTGTCCTGCTGCCTAGAGTTCTGGAAGAAAATATTTTACTGCTGAGCCAAACGAATACTTCAGTATTTCTTGCATTCAACTTGAATAAATATAGTGCCAAATTTCGGACAACGTTTGAAATGGCTCCAACGTATTTCGACAATTACAAAAAATTTTGATACATTGAATGTCTTCTATCAAACGGAATTGAAAAAGGAATTCCTGAAACACATACACACACATATGGGCCATCCTCATAACTTCTAAACGGTTCCCAATATCGACTTAGTTTTTGCTCAGCAAATATGGAATAATAGGGCAAGTAATGTGGTGTAGAGATATTGTTTGAAATATTTTTAGTTTTCGACAAACTTTATCATCTTTGTTTTTTTTAAATATTGGAACCATTTTTTTCCACTAGCAATAGTTATGTCATAAAAAGACCAATGCAATGATGTAACATATGCTAATATTATGACAGTAATTTGTGCATAAAATTATACTTTCTGACCTGAGATTTTAAATTAAACTTGCAATTTTTTCTGTAGCTGTCGTCGCAACTGTCGCTTTTGGTGAACGTGACCTTCACGGCCTCTCCCCTCTCCCCGTAAAAGTGCCGGCGCCACGAAGGCAACCTTCCCCAAAGGAGACAGTTGAAATGGTTGCTACAGGAAATCGTGTAGTTTCAATATAAAATCACACGAGGAAAGTATAATTTTATACTCAAAATACTATAAAAACATTAACATGTGTTACATCATTGCGTTTGTCTTTTTATGATATATCTATTGCTATGAGATAAATTCATGGTTCTATTTAAAATAATAAAAATGATTAAATTTCTCGAAAACTAAAAATATTTCGAACTATATCCCTACGGCACATTACTTGCTCCATGATTCCACATTGTTGAGCGAAAACTACATTTCGATATCGTAAACCGTTTATAAGTTATGGGGGTGGGCATAGTTGGTGAGACTGTCTGTATACACTGCACAAAAACTGTTTAACAAATTACAAATAAAAAGAATAATGCAGTTTTGTGCATCCCCGACAAAAAAAAATGCGGTTTGTTTTATTTTAAATTCTGAAAATACTTTTGCCCCACAAAAATTGAAATTATCCTAATGAATGGGTAACTGAACAAATCGGAAATGAATTCGAGTTGCTAGAATTTTTTTCTTGATACGTGATCCTCTTCCTTGTCTTTCCGTTAATGGTGATTTTTTTGTTTTACGAGCGCATTTTCATGGTCAATGTTAGCGCTCTACTATATAAAATTATTTATTTTGTTAGTAAAAGTGAAAATAATTGAGCAATGTATTAAAGTATTCCTTTTCCTCTCGATTTACATATACATCATGCACACAGGCGGTGTTTGGATCGCTTTCTGATCTTTTTCCTGAAAAAATCGGCTAACTGCGTTTAGCCAGTGAGAGTGGCCAGGTATTTCTTAGGGACATATATACTCATCAGATGGTGCTTTTTTCCAAATTTCATGTATGAAGTGTGATTTCGTTCAATAGTGTAGGAGCGACTTGTAGGGACCGTCTTAACACTGCCCCGCGCCTTCTTAACATTGCCAGCACAAAAAAATGAAGGCATTTTTATTGAATCTTATATATCACCAACATTTCTACTTTTATTTCCTCAAATGTATATTATTATTGTTATTATTATTATTATTATTATTATTATTATTATTATTATTATTATTCGGTGTTAATTTATCTAAAACGTTGGATTTGCATTATTGTAGGTCTCAAAGTATTCAGAAGAATACTGAGGCTATCTCATGTGGCTTGACGATGTTATCTATGATACTTGCCACCGAATTGTGTACAGAAAACGTATTCAGATTGTTTCCTTTCGCAGCACTGATAAGAATGACGAAAGGATGCAGGCAATGCCAGAACGTTATCTCCGAATGCATCAAATTTCAACGCTGCTGAAATGAATGCAAAAAAAAATTATTTTTTTAGTACATCTTTATTAGTGAACGAATGTACATAGTTCAGTATTATGTATACTACATCATATGTATTTTTATGACATATTTAACTTAAATGCTAATCTTACAACTAAATCTAAATACACATGAATAGGAAACTCACAGAGCACCTATGCAAAAATGTTCTAACATTGCGAGAATCGGCGAATTGAGGGGTCTAATTTCAAATGCGATTTTTCCTCACTTGGTGGAAAAATTAGATATTGGTTGCAATAGAGGTCCGTTGCAGTTGTGCGTCGTTCTTTAAAATGATTTGTAACAAAACGCGTTTTTTTCACTCCAGAGGGCTTCATAATAATATGTTAATATCCGAACACGATCTTTCCGTGATATTCATTTCGTTGCAAAGTATGATCTTTAAAATCCAGCAATCAGAGATCCTGGTATTGCTGTTTCAGCGCCGTATTATATCAAAATGAAAATATATCATTCTATAGAAATCTAACTGGCCTAAGCATTGATCAAGCTGATACTGAAAATGATTAGTATTGTGAAAGTCAGCAGTTAGATGTTGCTGTCTTTCATATTTAATGAAATGCCATATGAAATCCAAATTTTTAACCTAACTTTCATCATAATGACTAGATATTCGGAATTATCTTAAACTATTGTTTTTATTTTCACTAGCCAAGGGCATTAATCCCAAACATTCAGCTGTTGAATGATATGATATTTTCTTGTTTTTCTCAAAACAGACTAGAATAGAAAAGTCCCATTTTTAAACTAGACCCCTCAATTAAGTGTTATCTGCCAACATTTAATTTTTACTTATGTTGATTGTTCCATGTGCGTTGGGTACTTTTTTGTTTAGTTTTTAAATAACAAACATTTTTTGGTGTTATTGGCCCTGCTCATGTTGCTGAAATCTTTTAGAAATCTCCAAAAAAAGACATGGATCGTCCAAACACCGCTGCGCTAGCTGAATTGTTATAAAAAATGCTCGATTGGTGCAGGGTTAACATATATTATTGTTATCTCCACACTACATAATACATATTTTTAATTTCAAATACAAGCGGTCAATTTTCTAATTTCTTCATAATTGAAATATTCAGCTTCTTCGTGAAAGCGAATTTTGACCGCTTTATGCATAAAATTGGTAAGACAAATGTAGGATATTGTAATTTAGTGAATTTTACGGCTCTGTAAAATGGATAAAATATTTACGGAGACTGGGAATCGAACCCACTGCTTCACTAATTCTATAACCACTCTTTCACACTAAAACATTATTTCGCTCTGCTGCTACTCAACTCATAAGACCACTTTTTATATTAACGAAATTTGAAGGCAACTTTACGTTTAAAAAAGTTAATGTCAATTCAGTTTCATGGGCAGGAATTACGGAAGTCTTTTCCCCTGTACTACTACTATTTAGCCCTCAATGGGCGTTAAGTATTTTATACGCTCTCGAATAAAGCATAGTTCGATCTACAGAACGTAGTTTCGAAAATAAACGTTAAATAGCGCCGTCGGCAAGCAGGGATGTCCAGCGCCATCAACCTCTCGGACCAAAGCATTTTCGACGCGAAACTTCATGTTTCCAAGAGTGAACATACGCGGTTTATTCGATCCGCGCATCAAGACAACGATCGAAACATACCGCTTCCTATGATAGTAGGTGTGTTGCAGCTTATTATTGGCCAGTAGGGAGGAGCGTTAAGAAAAAATAGAGAGAAATAGTGGTGCTAAAACAGCTCGCTTTAATATTTTAGTTGTAAGAAAACTCCGAAAAAATTTTAAACTTTGGCCATTCGCGAAAAATCGGGTTTTTTAATGAACATGAGACTTGCATCATTCTCTTAAAAGTCCTTAGCAGTATCCCACAACAAAATTTAATAAAAAAGGATGGAGCTACTTGATGAAATTGTCCCAACGGCTTCATGTAAATTACCCCCAAAATCAATCGACCTTTCGAGAAAATACTTTTTCTGAAGTTTGCAACTAATTTATCCACTTTTTCCTTACCAGGGCTCTGTAATAAGAGATTTTCTGCCGAATATTTGCCGTTTTTCCAGTCGAAAATTCGCTTTTCTCTCTACTCCGTAGCGAGAAAGTAAAAATTGTAAGATAGATTTCATGAGTTTTTGTCAATTCATAGAATTCTTAAAAATTAAGTTGCTTGTGTGCCAGGCTTTACTTAAATCATGTGCACTTTCAAGAATCATTTGGATTTCTCCTTCCTTTTTTCTTCTCCGACCGGGAGGTCCTAGTTTCGAGACCCGACGGTGACAGGATTTTCGACCCTAGCTTGTCAGCTAGGTCGAATCAGTTTCTGTCAGGAGGAGAATTCTAGCGGCCAGCTCTGATCAGTTGTTTTCCGTGGTTTCTCCAATTAATAACAGGCGAATGCCGAAGCAGTACCCTAACAAATGGGCCACGAGACGCGCGCAATCTTACTGTCCTCTTCCTTGTCATATCCTCACCCCTTCAACGCACTTACACTAACGTGTGGAGCTACGAGCTTGTCCCGGCTGGGGCGGTTCCCCCATAGGGGGAGTAACCTGATTGGGGAAAACCTTGAAAGCTTACGGTAGGTCGGCGCCGAATCTCACTATTCAGAGGAGGAAGATTACCGCCACATCCCGAGGCAAAAACACGCGCTTTTTAATGACTTTAGAAGTTGATGCTCCCGGAATCTCTAATCCATCAATAAAAAAATTAACTGAAAAGAATGCTAATTGTTTTAAAGCATTTTGTGGTTAGTAGCTGGATGTAAATTAAGTGACACACTGGCTTGATATCATGGGATTTTGTATTGTTAGTTTGTTCTTTTTTCAGCTTTTGTTATGTTCTCTTTATATACAGAAATTTTGGTAATTATAATTTCACCAACATAAAAATAATTATATAAGATTTATTTGATACTGGTGGGAAGGACATTATTGCAATTCAAACAACACGCGCTATTTCCAATTGCGTTTTTCTTAAAAATACATTTAAAATTTTCGTAATTTAATAATCATAGTGGATAGGAACATTTGTAATGTGATTATCAAAGTTTTGAGTCCGTAATATACCAGTGAAAATAGCGTTTAGATACACTGTAATATATGACCGCGCCCACATTTGCTACAATATGGCGGAGAGCGCAATGCTAAATTTGTTACGCTAGTGCTCTCCCACGGCCAACACCTCTCACCATCGTGGCTCACCTCGCACCATAGGAGTAGTGGGCTTTGACGAAAACTAAAATGTACGTTTGTTTTTTTTACAAAGTTCAAGGGCTCACTACCATTTTTATGCAAAAATTACGAAATTTGACAGAGTAGAAAGCTCAAACTCCCTTCTAAACATCTTAGTCTAAACATCATCATTCAACCATAGTCCATGTTTTGTTGATTCTTCATATCGAAAAATCGTTTGACGGCAAAACGTCTGTCTGCGGTCAACGCTACCCCCTAAACATTTCACCCGATTTTCTTCAAAATTGATATTCCTCAATCGATCTGAATGATCTCGTGGCTTTGGGAATTTCAAATGGATATTTTGACTTTGAGGGTATTTAACATGAAGCCTCAAACACATTTTCAAACTTTGCTCAAAAACAGCTCCTTTTTTTGATTAAATTTTGTTGTTCAATAGTGCGACGCGCGTTTAAGCAAATAGTTCAGATCTCAATTTTGCTGACTTCCCCGATTTTTCGAAAATATCAACAAAAAAGTTTTAAAAATACAAAATTGAAGATAGAGGTTTTAGCTCAAGCAAAGTCTGCTGTAAAAAAGTTGGTCTTTAAAAAAGGTCATGTACATGTTTTTGTAAAAGTGAGTCGTTTTGGGGTAATTTGCGCTTGTAATTTACGATTTTTTTTCTTCTTCTCAAAAACGGCTATAAATTCTTGCTTTAAATTTTCTCCATATATGTAATAAAGAACGGTAAGAAATATGGTGCTAGTCCCATTTTCGGGTATTGCTCGGTTTTCGAAAACTGCAGATGAATTCAGAACTACAAGTTTGAAGATATTTTTGGCTGAGAAAAAGTTTGTTATAGTAAATTAGCATTTTAAATAAAGAAAGATATAAATAAATAATAAATAAACTAGTGGTGCTATTGAATGGCAAAGACTTTCTTGCAGTATTTAGTTTTGTAATCTCTTTAGTCTAAACTAGGATTTCAGTTGTGACTGATTCTCTGCCCAGATACCTTCTTTGGTCGCCCAAAGGACATTTTTTTCACATTTTCTCGATTTTTCGGCTTCTTAATGCTAGAACTGAAACCACCATACGCTTATTACTATTATGCAAGTATAAAACCTGTGTTCTACTCTGATGGCCGAGGAGCTAATCGGTATAAATGGAGTCAGCTCTTCGAAGAGGAAAATAGCTGGTCCGAGTCTTGGTCAGTGAATGTTTTTGTCAAATAATTCATATTTCCAGGAACTTTGTTGGAGAACATTTGAAGCAATTCTAATCACAAATAGAATTAAGATAAATAAATTGGAAGTGTCTGTACGTGATTTTCGATTTTTCAACTTCTAAACTATTTTCCACATCTCTTATTGGATTTGTAATTATGACTAGTACAGAAGTGAAATGCATAACGCGAGTGGCTGAAGTGGTTAAATGTGAGGTTCGGGCTCTGCGTTTCGGAGGGAAAGGCCGGTAGTAGGAGTCTGTTTTGAGGATAATTACTTGTCATAACTCTCTGTGGGTGCAGAAAACTATTGAGAATTTTAAAAACTTTATTGAAAATCATTTGAAGCAATTCTATGTACATATACAATTTTATTACGTTTTAAAATAAAGTGAAAGTGCCTGTATGTCATTTTCGTACTCTAAAATTTCAATCAAGTGTACAATTCTCTTGTTCTATTTTTAAAACGTATGTCACATCAAATCAATTGTTCAATACAATGTGCAAATCAATATATTGTTGAGCGTTTAGATACATTGCCAGAAAGTATATGCTTTGGCAGTACCACTAGTTTTGTATAAATTCATTTAACACTATTTTTTGTCATTCGAGTTTGTCAATCATGTCGCTATCAACACTATTATTGACCACTACTATTGAGCTGATCTCGCTACATAGTTGATCGTATACACGTTTTGAGTCGACGCAAAGCTGATAAACTTCGTTCATGTATGGAATTTGGCGTTTATGAAATTTGTCTTTCACCCCAAATTCCGAATGGATATTTTACCCACTCGGAATTTTTCGCATGGTAATAGTAACCCATCATACCCATATTATACACCGGGCCTGAGGCGTATGTAATAACACATTTTATTTCCGTAAATATGTTCAATCCTAGTTTTTTCTCTTTTTTTCCCCTGAGGAAATTATTGTAGAAAATTTTGGAAAGAAGTGCTCTAAGCCATCTGGTATTTGTGAAAATGGTTTAATGTGAAAACAATTGTAGGACTGTATCATTGAAGCTGTAATTTAATTATACTTGAAGTATACTTTATTTATTATGATTTACTAGTAAATTTGTCATATGATATCCTAAATAAAAAATGTTCACCAGAAAAGGTGACCCAGAAATATAATTGACCCTTTCTTGGTTAAGGCTGTGCACACCTAATTGCAATAATAATTTTTTTCCTCCACTCGCTTCTATAACCATCAGAGTGAATTATGAGTGTTTTGCCATGCATTTTTGGCAAACATTCTACCGGCCAGTGCAGGGGCTAGGCATGGGCAAACTGGGTGATCATCTAGGGCCCCGCAAGTCATGAAGCCCGATGGTGGGACTAATGGAGAAAAAATAGTAAAAAATTGAAAAAGAAATTAGAACTCGAGAAAATTGTTATCGTAATTTTATGAGTCGCATCATATAATTTTTGAATGAACTTTAATGAACTCATTGTGAGGGGATGTCTCACTGAAAGGGGGGTCCAAGTTTTATTAGTTCTATGTGTTTAATAAGAGGGAGATGAGCCCTGATGAAGAAATTATATATTTCAAAACGTTGGCGTAACAAATTTGTTTCTTTAACCACATTGACCAACCCCGTGAACCGATTTTAATTCTTTGACTTAAATGAGTTAACTTTTTGTTTTATGTTATTCAGGAATCCAAAATGTTTATTAACTAAAAAGTTTCGTTAAGTTTTGAGATCCTTTTATAACTCTCTGATGTCTTCTGTGTTCAACATTTGGACTTCCCATTAATTTTGTTGAAAATCATCAAATGTTTTAAGTTAGGCTTTCTTTTAAATAGTTTTCACAATGCATTGGTTAATAAAATTAATGCATGTTATTGGGCCCATTTTATGCTTTGGATCTGGAAAGAGAAAGAAACCAAAAAAAGAGAGAAAGAGAAGTGGAGACACTTATTTCTCAAATTAAATAATTCAATTATCAGCAATATTTTATTTACAGGTAATGACGATGTATAGATGACACAAGATATTACAATATGTATACAAAATGACAAAATGGGAGATACCAATAATATTCTTAAACTTGAACACTGATTGACCTTGCTTGCGTCTTACATCACATTACATCAGCTGCAGCGAAATAAAGATAATGTTTCAATAAAAGTCACTAAGAGAGCCAGATAAGAAACTTTGGAACTGAATCCCAAAAGATTAACATGAAAAGTTATAGTTTAGGCCTAGTTTCCATTAAGGTATTCTTTCCAAAAACAATTTTTTATGAAGGCCTGAAATAATATTGAAAATTATGTATTATATTATTTTTCTCAGTAAAGGGTCCTAATAAAATTGTGAATTATATCCTCTAAAACAAAGTTTTGAATTAAAAATTGAAAAGTTTTAACAATCATTAACAACTTCTGTTTCCTCACTTCTGAAGGTAATACGTTTTATGATATGAGGAATCATCAATAGTTTTGAAAGTATTGACAAGAAAATTTATGTGGGTAATAACTTTAAAAATTTGTGTTCAAATATTTTGAACGTGTCTTGTTACTATTAATATGGCTTCTCCTTTCTTGTGTATTTAAGAAATTATTTTGTTTTTTATGATTTCCCCAAATTTGTGATAAAAAAAATTTGGTTGGGTTTTCTTTTCAATTGAATAGAAACTTTCAATATTTCATAAAATACTATTTTGCTCATTGTAACCTCAATAAAAGGCTGTGAAAGTAAAACATCTTACAATGAGGTGAAATACTTAAAAAAATAATATATTTCCCACCATTTGTGAATATAGCATTAATATTAACATAATAATGCAGTTTGGCATTTAAATTTTTTCAACTATAATGTTAATTTTATTTTTTAGTTTCCTATAAATATTTAAATAAACTGGTTAGCAAAGCATCTCAGATATTCTGTACATTCTCTTGTAAATCAAACACATTTACAATACATACAGTATTGTATACGTGTTACTGTACGATAAATATCATTTATTCTAATTTTTTTCATTACTATTATTATTTAACATAGATGCCCAGCCTATGATTTATTTACAAGAATTTGTAGACCCATTGCTGGTTTTGTAATTCACAGAATAAAATGTTTTTAACTCCCGCTATTATTTAAAACTAAAAGTGAATGTTGGTAAACTATCTTAAGAGTCGTCACTGCCAACTTAACATTTGTCCATAGTTCAAGTTCGTAACTTGTAACAACGACCAGTGGGTTTTTGTTGAGAGGGGATTAATATTTGTGAAATTTTGGTTTTCATATATAAGCCTGTTGTATATATTGTGCAGTAGTTATTGGCACTCTCCAGCTGTTGAAGATGCTTTTGGTAAGTAACTTTTTTAGGTTAAGTGTTCTGTATTTGTTCTGCATTCATAGAAATTTCCACGGTACGCCGGGAAGTGTGAACTTCATGAAATGCTTATGCAGCGTTTACGAGTTGACTAGTCGTTGCCCAATGTCAATCGCATAATTGTCCTCTTGACTTGAAATTCTCATTAAATGCTTATTATGAAATGCAGTCACTTTACAGTTGAAGCGCTGAGAAGGGCTGACTTGTCCTTACGATTATCATGAATTTCTTTTTGCTTCGTTAGATTCATGAAAAGGTGATCCGCCAAACGATTGTACAAACACGGCGGAAAAAAATTGATGAGTGTATGTAGCAAAAGCTCTGGGTAAGTTGGTATGAAATATTCCTTTAAAGAAAAGAGAATTAATTGGTACATTGTGTGATACTACGTTGATATTATAATAATACGATCTTAGTAAACATACCTTTGGATTTTTTGACATCAGTGCATCGAAAATGCTCATCATTATGCGAAAGGCCGTGAAGTCTGTTCCATCTACATTACTTTCCACAACAACCTATTATTGAGGATTAATATATTATTGAACAAATCAAATTTTTTCCAAACATCTTGTATAACTATTGTTGCTTACCTTTCCATCCTCTGTTGTATATGGATAATAGTAGTCTTCTTGCGTTTTTTGGTAGCTGATAATAAAGAAATATTAAAGTAAACATTCAAAAAAAATATTATAGTTTTGAGTTTTTGTTACTTACTAGTATAAGAATGGTTGAATAATATGGGTCGACACACCATGTTTTTTTAGATTGTTGCGTATTATTTTAACAAACTGTAGAGTAACAGCTTGAGACATGCAGTATGATTGCAGGGATGGTATTACTATTTGACCTGTGAATTGGAGAATAGTAAAAGATTTTTATTGATAAAAATTTCATTTTTTCCTTCATAATATTATGTTTCTGAAGAATTTTACCTGCCATGTCTGCTACCATGATGAATCTCCCTTTGTATTTTTTGAGTAATGGAGTGAAAGCTTCAGCAGTTCTCACAGCCCCCAGGGCACTCATTTCAATACCTCTGCGAACCTCTTCCAAGTCCAATGTTTCTGCTAGTTTGGGAGCTGCGTATCCAGCATAAACAATTCCTACTAGTTCTGAAACAAGTTTTAAATAATTCACTGTATTATATGGAACATTTATGTTGTAATTGTGGAAATAATTTGGAAGCATTTTTGCACAACAATTGGTTAAATAAGTATTGTAATATTGATTTTGATTTATTGTGGGATTTCTTTCTTAATGTTGAAAGAAGTTGATTCAAAGGTATAGTGTACAGAGAATTTTTATACACCTTTGCATAGTCATTTGAATTTTATTTAGTATAAAGCGCAAATGAATTTTTCAGCAATTTTTGTGTCAAAATCTCTAATGTAAATAAAAAACGGTTTGATGGAATTTTAATTATTTTTAGGAAGTTAATTTATTTTTTATTTTTGCTAGTGATAAAATATTTATAATACATTATAATATGTGGAAGATTTGGTCAGTATGACCAAAAAAATTTGGTGTGCGACATTTTTGGAAATACATATCTTTACCATTGTGTAAAAAGAAAAAAAAAGCTGACAATTAAGTCTAATATTATATTTGAGGATATGTTAGTTTCATGTTAGCATGTTAGAGTAAAAAAGTAGCATTATAGAGTAAAAAAGACGCAACATTTCTATAGTATTTGAAAAGAAATTGTAGATTTCAGTATTTTTTTAATAATTTTATTTTAGATACTCGAATTGGTGTATTTATAATTCTAATTAATAAAATACACAAAATGTTAAAAAAATAAAATGTTTCGATTTTTCAAAGAACTGAGAACCCCGGCTGGGAATCAAAAGCAGATCTCCCGATCGTACTCAGTTGCTCTAACCACTTCAGGTACTGGAACTAAGTCTACTCTTCGACCAGCGTTTAAGGGAAGTGTTAATTACATACGTTTTACCATCTAATCACACTCGTAGGTTCAACAATAACGTGGGAATTCTTTTCGTTTTGAAATTGGCAACTACCGTTGTGATCACTTTTAGCGCGATAATTATTGTAGGAATAAATGATGTTTTGAATTGACTGCCCAGACGGGGATTTGATGGTGGATTTCCTGGTAGCAGCAATAGAGTGTAAATTTATCCGATGCGCTCTACTGCCTATCCAGTAAGATAAAAGTTATTTATCCCCAAGAGCGTTGTAAGGGTTCTATAAATAAATAAAAAAAAAAGAATGTTGTTGACATTAGGTGTGGAGAGGGCGGTTTGCCGCATACTGTTCGACTTATCACGTGCTCTCAACACTAATTAGGCAAACAGATAAAAGGAATGTTGAGAAACTCGTAACAGGTTTGTTCGTAAGATTTGTTACATTTGTTCCCTAATTTTAGGGGACAACAATATGCAAATGCCGAAGCTTCTGATTCGCTGTTCCCTAGGTTGCTGCGATGGCGTTATCACGCGTCCACGAAATGTCAACTACATTCTAAATTTATTCAGACCTTCATTAATGATCGTGGGGCGATAAAAAATGCCTGAGGGCTTTTTGTCGCCCGAAATGGTTAGAACCTCCCGTAATACATACATAATTTAATTTTTTACCTAATTTTAGTGATTTAGATTACTTATTTACTACAGTACCGGCAGCGAATAAGCGACTCGGGCAGCTCTCTCTCCACGTGCATAGCGCTGTCAGTCACTTGTAGGCTGCCGGTACTGTAATGAACGAGACGTTATCTTGACTCGGTTTGTTTTTTCATATTTCCCTCCCATAATTTCCTCCATATAAGAACATGTATCATACAACTGTTTTCATATTTCCCTCTTATCCAGGATCCTTCAGATCCAGTAAAGTTATGCGTTGTGTATATAGAGTTCCGTATAAAGGCAATAACAAGCTATAACATTTCAATAAAAAATAAGACGTTTTGTAGAACTTAACGTACAGTAATCACATGAGCAATAGCGGGTGAAGTAAAGAGCAGTTAGTGATGGAAAATTTTACCCAGGGTGGTGTCCTCTCCTCCAGTGCACCGATTTTTGATCATTCTGCGCAGCACCAGTTTGTGAAGCATTCCATTCTGCTCAGAACGAACCACGTGAAAACAACATTGGCAACTGGCTTTCAAAACCCAGACCAGACGGTGGCTCCCATATTGCATGCATGGAGAGCGAGAAGTGTTTAAAATAAATTTGAACGTGGCATAAAGGGACAATTTTCAACGGTAACCAACCAATAATAACACGATGAAGGTATAATGAAATAAAAAAAGCAATATTTTAATAACTTGGTTCATATATCTGTTTCAATGACGGTGATAATTTTGTCATTTAAAATTTCCGCTAATATCGTGACGCAGATTGTTGCTTGAAGCTCATTGGCTGAAGTTGGATGCGATGCTCAAGAATCCACCCATATCTTTCCACCATGAATTTTACCATAGTGGAAAGATATGGGTGATGATTTGTGCTCTGATTTCGAATGTCGGAAGATAATTTAATTTTGTTTCTTGATGAGATATTTAAAAGAGAGCGGGTGTTCAGGACTGTTGTTTAAATGCTTTATATGCATCTTTGTCGGCTAGATTTTTAGATGTGAGTGGGGGGCGTTTTTAGACGTGGTATTAGCGAAGGCCATCTATTAGTCTATTGAATGGTGATGACCATTTTCCGATTTAAATGTATTGGCATTTCGAGAGCACGACCTGGGAGGAGAGGAGAACATAGTCATCAATCGGGAGTTCCAAAAACCAAAAATTTAAGTCGTAACACAGCGCCCCCCCCCCATGTGCGTCCAGCTCGTGACCTTGAAGTGTCGCTGTGTTTATATTGCGATTTATGCAACTCTGCCCCCGGCAAGTATCAGCTGTTGACTGCTTCATCCAATCTGGGGCTTGAACGTAACGTCACTGCGGTGACGTTCAAGTTCTCGATTGGATGAAACTGTCAACAGCTGATACCTGGCAGGGGTACAATTGCGAAAATCGCCGTATAAATCGAAGTGGAATATAGAGGTGAGTGGGCGGCTTACCTTTCTCGCCGATGGTGTCCTCGACCAATCGCACAGCGGCGCGGACGTCGTCTTCGCTCCGAGGGTCGAGGCGCACCAGCACAACGTCGCGGTGCAGGTGGCGGCGGATCCAGTCGGCCTGTGGCGACTCGGTGTCTTGCACGCCCGCGAACACCAGCATATCCCGGGTGACGCAGCGCGTTATCAGCTGCCACCCAACGCTCTGGTCCGCACCTGCCGCACACACCGCCCGGAGAATGGGGTATCAATATGGGCTGGAAATACATTGCCACTGATTCAATATAACATTTTCCTGAACAGATATTCCCTTAAGTGTATGGCGCCAGGTAACAAAATACAAAATCACCGGTACGTTCTTTAAACAGCTAATACTAGTGGCTTCTTAACAAACTGTATCAACTCTGAATATACATGCCAAATTAGGAATAAAACACACTTTTTATGTGCAGTGTCAAAAAAATAGTGGAGCTTCGCGTGAGCGTAGCACGGCTTTTAAGTGAGAGTTAAAACTTTTGTAGGTTACGAAGAAGAAAAAGATATGAATTTGTAAATAACGGAATTTCAAATATTTATTTAAACATAAAACAACTATCGATAATTTGTTCCTCGTGGTACTCTTCTTAAACCACTACTGTCTGCTAGGGGATGCCGAGGTAATCCGCTGAATATTTCGGTTAGTTTTCGGAACCATCACGAAAATGGTGATCCGAAGGTCATTGATGTGTGGTATGCGATGTAATTACATAAGGTTATTGTCTGTGTGTGCGCCTTCGCTGATGTTACGGGTGCACATAATACTTAGCTCTTCATACTAAGTTCATAAATGGTACTGTACATGCAGTCATAGCGTATAGAAGAGAAGTTTATGTGATCACTTCATTAAATCCCCTTGTATTTGGCGTAGCTCATCCTGTTTCACTTTTCACACTTGCTCTGCAGTATGGCGATCGCTAGTTTCAAGATTTTTCAAAGAAAGTTGAAAAGTACCATTTGGATATTTGTATTCTACTTTCTCTCATACTTCTTACGTAGCATAGGAAAAGTTCTGTACTTTGCGGGGAAAAAACAGCGATTTTTCGTCAGAAAACTCGTATTATGGAGCCTCGATACCGTAAAAGTGGATAAAACTTGTAAAATACTCTCTAATACGTTGTGTACTCAGAATCCCCTTTTTGTGGATACAGAATAATTGGTTTACGTCAAAACGTTTGTCCGACCGCCAGACCGTGAACAATGCTAATAATGCATCGTAAGCATGATTGTTACCAAAATTCGTATTCCTTTTATTGATTTGATTGATGTCACGGTCTCTAAAATTTGAAACAGATATTTTTATTTTTGGTGGTACTTTATATGAATCCTCTTGAAGATTTTCTAAGATTTCTAAAAAATGGCTCCAAATGTATGTCTTTTTCACGGGACAGGAGAGAACGAAATATGCATATGAAATGAAATATATGTCATTTTTGTTAAATTTTCGAAAAATGCAAAAGTCAGGAATTTTTTGTTTTCTTACAACTACAATGTTCAATATAGATTTTTTCTTCATATGAAAATTGTTCTCCACAATTAGTACTTTAATTTCAAATATATTTTTATACATATTAGTTTTCCTGTAGTTTTAGTGAATTATGGGAAAAAACATCAAAAAAGAATTCTTCAGTTATGGATCGAAGTTTTTTCTTTAAACTTTTTGTATGGTTAGTGCTAACTACACAGAACAAATGCCATTTTAATGTACTCTTTTGACATTTTAAAAATACACAATGTATTTTTTTAAATGTCACGTCGCATCGTTAATACTTACATTATTGCATTTGTTGCAAAAGTTTTGTGTAAACACAAGCTCAAAATTGCGCTTGTTTAGAAAAGCTCAAACGACAATTTCTCAGAAGCTGTTCCGTTTTATTTAGCGAAAACTTGTTTATAGCTTCAAGTTTTACTCTTCCATAAGACTTCTTAGAGTCATATTTCAATTATTCTATTAGGGGACTGAATAATTGATAAAATGCAGAAAATGTCTTTAAGGCGCCGATAAGCTGCAGTTGGTAAGAGAGTGGGTCAAAAATGGAAACTTAACCCAAACTAAAGAGATTAGGAAACTGACTAGTACACAAAGTGTGCCATTGTATGAAAAACTAGTTTTCGTAGTGTAGCGAAAACTGTGATATTTTAATGTTTCTTTGTAGTTTTGTATGTGTTTTGGTTGTTTCTACAATTTAGTACCCACGTCGTAGTTTTGAGAATTTTATTCAACTAGTGGTCTGCAGCAGCAAAAATGCTGCTGAACAAAACTACACAAATGGTTCTCCAAACAATTACAAGCAAACTGCTCAAGAAACAAGGAGTATTGTATAAGAGAACAACAAATTAAATATTTTATCAATTTTAACGATAACATACTGCTATAATACATATAGTTATAGTACATGTACAGAACAACAATTCTTTACATACCAAAAATATTAAAAAAGTTGCTGTTCCATGACGCAACACGTGAATAGCTACACATTTTATACGGATGGCCTCTTCTTTGGAGGGATGCTCTCGCGTGACTTCAGCTGTGTCGTAAACTGCCCCACTGAACGTGGGATTTCAGACGCAATATGAAAATTAGCCGAATAGCACAATCAAATAGTTGCATTTTTCAGTCAAAATCGAAAGTGTTCCATTGTAAATTTAACCGTACTTCCTTGATTTCTATCGAAATCATCGACACCTCTTACAGGGTCGGGGTTACAAGATCAAGGTTTACAAGATCTTATAGCGTAACAAGATTGTTAGACTGAAAGTAGTTACAGTGTTTCGTCTTTCACATACAATTGCTTGCATGAGAAATGTGAAAATGACTATTGAAAGAAAATTGGAATAAGTAGCTTGAAAAAAGTTGTCACAGGGTTGCCAGAATACTATCACGCCTTGTCGCCATTTACAATGCCACATGTCGCCAAAAGTCGCCAAGCATTCGACAGATGTCGCCATTAAACCGCCAAAGTTCAAAACGGTATAAGCTGTTAATAAAAAACACATCTCATTAAAAATGCTATATTTTATTGAAAAAATGGATGAAATGTATTATATTTTAAACATTAATCTATAAAACTCTAAAACAAAACAAACTTTCTTATATGATTAGCATCGAAATCACAATTATACCCCTGCAGTAAATAACAGTCATGCATTAAACTTCGTTGAGTATCGAAAATACGGATTCATCATCTTCGTTGTTTTGGTCCGTCTCTTTTTTCGCGTACATGATTTTCGAGGTGAATTTTGCGAGCATATCTTTCGAGGGCGAAAATTTCGCACAACAATTGTCTTTAACTTGTAAAGTGAGGCGAATGCGTAAAAGTGCATCCAGCAGAGTGAACGCAATCTTATTCCGGGCCTTATTTTTCATCGCGTTCATTACAGAGAACTGCTACCACTAACTTTCGGCATCTTTGAATGGGAATCAGCCAAGTTAAGTTAATCAAATCAAACTCAAACTCATAGCACGATTACCATCCTCTACTGATGAAATAGCTCAATAATACACTATGAGTGTTATTAAACCCATTCAGTGTTTAATACCAATAGTGGCAGTGTCCAACATAACAGTATTCAAGAACAGTAGTACCAACATAACTAGAATAGAATTACTACATCATTGGTTACATTCAAAAGCTTTGCTTTTTATTATCGCAGGCATATAAATATGAATTGTTTAATTAAAAAAATGAAGTAGCCAAAAAATCGCCAAGTCGCCAAATGTAAATTTTTGTCGCCAATAATTGAGAATAGTCGCCAGTTTGGCGAGAAATCGCCAAATCTGGCAACCCTGAGTTGTCATTGTGTACGTTGTAGGGATCACGGCCAGTGAAAGTGCACGTGTCAGCTATTTCGATGACTCGGAATTTCAAGCTGCCATGTGTAAGTTGTTCCCACGCCGTGTGACGCGCCAAGTTTATTTCAGTCATTGGGCTCTAGAGATGCGACATCGCCGAAAAAAAATATTTTACGATTAGATTAGTTACAATTGAAGTTCATGTTGGGGATTCAATTTGAAAGTGGCTTCGTGTATGTTTTAATTGAGATTTAACTGACAAAATAATCGAAAAAACGTCGGGACAATGAACAAAACTGATTATCTGATTCGATAATTCAAAAATAATGTAGGTTTCTTAATTGATGAAAACTCTTATTTTATTTATATTTCACCCATAGTCACGTTGGACTGATGAATATTGTGTTTATGGATTTCAGAAAATTGTTATAGAATTTTGTCATGATGGGTATTATTTTTTTATTTAAGCAATATCGACCATGTAAAAACATCGAACGTACAACATCCATATGAAAAAAATCGCTGTTAAATACATCGACATCGATGTCGCATCCCTATTGGGCACGCTCATTAAATCAGCGACAGCACTCACACTTCCCCTTCCCGCACTCCCCGCTGTTACGGTTGCCATACATCCTGCGGGATATATCCTGAATACTGAATAACGAATGTTGACATCCAGATTTTTCTTTGTTTCTGTCAAATATTCTGAATTTTTAAACTATTGTAAATTCACCACATACGTATGACTATGCGCACGAGCACACACCAAGCGGCGCGACCCAACCTGGCGCGATCTGGAACAAACATGTTTAATTTTTTCGCGCGAATTGCCCGCGATCTGAACCCGCCAGTGTGTGTGAACATCGGTGAACTTGAAGGATCGATTAATGATAATCGAAGTGTGTTCGAAGTCGCCAATGTGATAAAGCAAACATAAAAACCACCTCATCAGAAGTGTCATTGCAAAAAGTGGGGAAGAAATTCCCCAGGCAACGGATATTTCAAGTACGCATTTTTTATATGCTTGTAGCCCATTCATTTCCTAAACTAACATTTTGTTTACGTGTGTAATACTTTTTACTTATTAATTTGTATGTAAAACATAATTACTTATTTATAGAATAAATAAAGTCCTTATTTAGTTACTTATTATTTACATTTTCATACTATTTCTATTTATGTTAACCTGCATTTCGTCAATTAATTGCTGCCTCAACCAGGCACACATAATATAATATTTTATGAGATTTTGTCAGTTTCACTCACAACTTCCAACATGAATCTTTCAGAAACTAATGCTTATGTTTTTTCTGGAAGTCCTGTAATTAAATTAATTTCGAACAAACGACTTGGTGCACACCTCTCCAAAAATATTTACTTTTGAATGGTACATATACAATAATAAATAAATAAAAATCAGTGCATGAACACAAAAAGTGTCTTGAATGAACTTAGTCACACTGGCATAATTCTTTTGGACAATTAAACTGTTTACATACAGAGTTCAATGATTTCTTTCAATGTCAATGTCATGTCAAATATTTGAACAATAAATTTGCAAAGTAAATATTATTTAAATACAGTCTTGTAAAAAACCATAATTTAATTACTGTGACTGTTACTCTTTGCAACATTTCACAACTTTGAAGAATATTTGAATCAATAACTTTTATGAATTAAGAAAGCTCTTAATGTATTATTAATGTAAACCCAAATATTTTTCTGGTATTTCATATACCTATTGAGTAAGAAAGTTCATAAATGAAGTTTTCATTGACATTTGCAGTCCACATTCACATTATTACATATAATTATACGAATAGAGGTGAAGACGTTTACCTCTGAATAGGTCACTATATGAATTGATAAAATGTCAGCATTATGTAATAATATAGGAATTGGAATCCTTTGAGTTACTTTTTAGTGATTAATTGATTCACAAGATCATACAAATGACAAAATTGTAATTATGTTAAATCAACATCTAATCTCAAAATTAAATAGCTTGCATAATAACCAAAATCAAACTATTGTTTCATGAATATCTTTTTCCAGTTTCAGAACATGAGGTTTGATCCAAGTGGAAGAACCATCAGGACACACATCGAAAAGAATTGAATACATGAATTCGTCTCATTATAAAATCCACTCGTCTGATTATAAAATATTGTAACTTTACATTTATTGAACATTATTTTTTAATAATATTTTTTTTTTGTTTCTGTATATTGTTTCTAGTTAGTCTAGTCCTTTTTACTAGTCTTACATATGAGAAATAGGCTCGATCTAGTTAAGCCAAAGTACAGTAAACCTCTTTACTATGTTGGGTGTTTTATTTGTGAATGAATTTTAATGCCACTGGCCCCTTCCATTTCCTCACTTCTCTAACTAGTGGTGCCTCAACTTTCTCATGTTGTTTGTATTAAGGATATAAAATTATAAGAATATTTTATTGCAATTTGCAAATGTTCATATTTATACTAAAGTGTGCAAAAGTATTTTCATCAAACTGCTTGGAACAAAGTACTGTGCCCATTTACTAACATTTCTAATCATTGGGAAGGGTTGCAATTTTCAAAAAATACAGAGATTTTAATGAAAACTAAGCCATTTTTATGGGCATACTTGACATCACGTTTGAGCCTCCATTTAATATGTGTAATATACCTTAAACTAACTGATACAATCATGACATCACTCTCATTTGCACTTTTTATATTTGCTGCCAAGCATTGCTAAGGACTTATCAATAAAATAATAATTAACAAAACTACAACTCGATATGAAATGGAAACAAACGATTTAGGATACAGTGATCACGATGCACAAATTCTTCCCATTATAAGAAATACGAACTCTGACACAATAAATAATACTTATGAGAGATTGTTTACTAAAAGTAAAATAAAATGATTCATCAATTACTTGATGGAAAAGTCATTGGGTGCAGTTTGTAATACTGTTGATACAAATGATAAATATAATTTTTGTAAACGCTTTCATTTCATTATAACTCTTGATTTTCTGTTCAAAAAAGAAAATTAAATATTTCATGGAAAAACAATTCTTGGATAACACAAAGGATTAAGACATGTAAAAATAAACGACTTCTTTGTTTCTTTTCTAAGCATCATGACGTATCTCAACGTTTCTTCCTCTACTGAAGAAAAAAAAAAAAAGAAAAAAAAAAGTAAAGAAAAGTCATATGTCAGTCTAAAATCATGAAACATGATCAGGATATTTTGAACTCAAATAATTAAACAAAAGCTATGTGGAATATAGTAAAATATTCGACCAAATCAACTAGAAAGACAACAAGATCCAAATCAACTAGAAACTTGTAGAGAATGTTTTAATAGTTAACGATAGAAATGTGAACGATCTGTCAACAGTGGCTAGGGCTAGTCTTATTAACAAATACTTTTTGAGAATTGCTGCCAACCTCACTAAGGGTCTTCTGCCACAAAATTCAGCATCACACGTTTCCCCAAAAATTTTAGGCACGATGTACGTTTTCTAAACTTCTTCCTACGAAATTCTCAAAATAATCTGTAGACGAAAAAATAAATATTCGGCCGGTTTAGATGAATTTCCGAATTGTTTGTTAAAGACTTGTGCGCCCTTCTTTATACATCCGTTATCTCACATATTTAATGTATCATTATGAACAAGAATGTTTCCAGATATTTTTAAAACAGCTACGATTAAGCCGCTTTCCAAAAAAAGCAACAAAAATGAAATTCAAAATTATCGGCCAATTTCTCTTTTGTCTTTTTTTATTTCAGAAATAATAGACTTTTTTACGTACGAATGGAAAAAATTTCTTAGTAAACACGACCCGTTTTCAGATTGTCAACATGGGATTCGAAAATCAAAATCTACAGATGCAGAGATATATTCTTTTCTTAAAGATGTCGCCTCATCCATGGATCAAAACGAAGAACCTATTGGAATATTTTTAGATCTTTCAAAAGTTTTTGACGTCATTGATCATAATATTTTACTTTAAAATTATCTTCGTATGGAATTTGTGGAATTGCTCTAGATTGATTATGTTCTTACCTTAAACGATCTCAAAGAATAAAAATACCTTACTGGAATAATGGAAGATTATGTACACGCCTATCTGATTCTTTGCCAATTGCATGTGAAGTCTCGCAGGGATCAAGTTTAGGCCCTAGTATCTTCCTACTAAACGTAAACGATATGCCCTCGACGATTAGAAACGAAAGAACAGTTCTCTTTGCGGATGATACGAATACGAATTCTTTGCAATAAAGGAACCGTAAATAGTACGATATCAGATATTTCAAATTGGTTCCGTAATAACAAAGTAATAGTAAATGAAAAGAAAACTGTTTCAATGCAGTTTTGCATTTCAAATAAACAGCTCTGCACTCCATTGGAAATGAACGGTGTGCTATTGCCTGATGAAGATTACAAAATTTTGAGGACTTTCAATTCAAACCTTAAATGGAACGTCTATTTAAATGAATTGAACACTAACTTAAGTTTTTTATGCTACGCTTTCAGAATTCTTTCAAATTCAGTCAGCCTCCGTATTGCGCGTTGTGTATATTTCGCGAATGTTTATTTCCGCGTGAGATATGGCATAATATTGTGGGAAAATACATCTTATACGGATCTCGTAGCTCCCAGACTTTAAGATAAAAAGAATTGTACAATTTTAAGCAAATTCCACGCACGTGATTCTTGTAAGCCTCTCTTTATTAATCTAGGTATTTTACCATTACCTTGTCTCTAATATATGAATCAGTGGCGTTTGTCAAAAATGACTTAAGGCCGGGAATATATTTTCAGCAAATGCCGTTGTCTATAACTACAACACTTGACGTAGTAATCATATTTATCAGGTGACAGATCAACAGTCACTACAAAAAATTCACATACACTATATGTTCATTATTTTACAACACCTTGCAAGATGACATTAAACGATTAAATTTGATGCAAAAGTTTAAGTCCCAAGTGAAATCGTTTCTGCTGTACAACTGTTTCTATAAAATTAGACTATACCGACGATTAAAGGAAAGTAATTTTAATTTTAACTATGACATTTAATGTACTATTTACCGTTTGTGTTGTATAATTCTAAAGAACCTGTAACAAGTATTGTACTTCAGCTTCTGGGTTAATGACCAACTTGATTAGGCTTTCGTCCAGTTTCCCTGATCCTGGAGCAAATGTTGAGATAACCCCTTGTTTTGCTTCTGGACATAAATATAACTTCTAATTAACTTCTCCCCATATCATGTCACACACAGTTTTGAACTGTTTTTGACGTAAATAAGTAAAGCAATAAACTTATACCGGACGTCCTGAATTCCATTGTTATCCTTAGGGCAGCCGCACCCGCTGTGTAATGCCAAGAAAACGTGCGCGTAAGTACAATCTTGTGACAAAGTTACGCAAATGACAGATGGTCGAGAGCAAGTAGGAAATGACACTTTGGATCGATCGTTTTAATTTCTGAACTGCTGCTCTCAGTGAAAATAGCAAAATGTTTAGAACAACTTTCCTTTCAGGAATAACTTTTCCAGCGACGTACTGTTTCTGAGAATCTAAAATTTCCAGTTTTTGCGTGAATGTAATCTACAAGATTTGTAATTTTATCATATCACACACCTTATATATATATATATATATATATATATATATATATATATATATATATATATATATATTGAGAAGCAGTGTTAAAAGTGACGACTGATTTTGATATGCCTGTCAATGCGTCCGAAAGCAAAACTGTAAATACAGTGAATGGAAAAAGAATCAATACATTCACATGATTAGTGTTTGAATGTATTCACTACATCGAATGTTCCTATTTTACTTTCTTTAGTTGATTAGTAGAGGTTGATAATAATTGGAACGGACGTGTCGATAGTAATAAAAACATGTATTGTCTCAGTGAAAATATTGTTTATGTGACATAAGTTTATATTGCAAATATTATTTCTATAAAATATATTACAATTTATTTTAAATTCATTTTCTAGTAGGCAATTTGATTCGAAAATAGTAAACCTTTCTCTGAATTTTCAAAAAGTATACTGGCTGTTTTGTTCAAAAGCGAATCGACTTCCATCAACTAGAAGAGCATCAGCCTAAGGCATTTCGTCAATGTGCTTTTTTTGCTTGCTTTGGAGCAGTGTGCTAGGTTTAATTTTTTGGCTAACAACCTGGGGAAAACGTATTTTAGTTGAGAAATTTCAACCCATGTTGTGGTTACCCATCCGTAAATGAATTTTAAAAAACCTTTGCTTTTTACAAACTGGGGGCATACTATCTATTGGATGCACATAACTTGACTTTCTGGCACAACTTCTAAAATATTTTCTTTGAACATGAAACTAACATATTTAGTTTTGGGAGTGAGATAATGAATAAACATGAAGGGATGTACACGTAGGCTTCCGCGGCTCGAGTCCATTACTTCTAGGCTGTCCGGGTGACGCCGCGTCGTTGGCAGATAGGCCGACGTTTCGCCTGTCATGTCGCAGGCTTCTTCAGGGTAGTGACGACGTGGTCACTACGAAACGTCGGCCTATCTGCAAACGACGCGGCGTCACCCGGACAGCCTAGAAGTAATGAAGGGATGCATATGTGAGAGTGCCTTGTACTGTTATCACCCAGGTGCTCCTGTAGTATCTAGTCATTCACAATCGCAAAATCCTGCATTTATTTTCCTCTGACTGGCGTTTCAGTTAAGGAATATGGCGTGCAGACATCGCTCCAGTTCACGAAAAGTATCGAATTATATGTTTTTTCGTATTCGTGGTGACATTAAAATTTAATATTTAGGTACATCGCTTGCCGCCCACATCAAGAGTATGACATTGCCGATTGATTTCATTAAAAAGGGTTTAACGATCATTTGAATTGAAAAGAAAGGTCGATGCTGAAATGATATGCAGTAAATTAATTGAATATTTTTACAGAAATTACAATGGAGTAGTGGTTCTTTGTCTCTATCCATACCTTCAAATATTTAACGTGCAGCTGTCTCGCCTCCGCTTCTTGTAAAGAACGATCTTAATATTATTTGCCCGAATGAGCTGTTGACTCAGCTGCTTCTCTATAGAAAAGCTGAGTACGGCGCATGCTAACCAAGGACACATGTGAAGCATAAGACATCGAAGAAAATTGTATTGTCACAATCCAAGTTTACTGTATTATAAAGAAAGAAAAATTGAAGAATTACAAAGAAACCCATCAGGAGGACTTCCTATTAAATGACCATCCCTTTAACGGCTGAAACTGTTTTGAAATGATTTTCATGTCCAAGAGACCAAATAAAATTATCACCTATATTAAATGATTATTCTTTAAATCGACCAGCGATTGCAGTTGTGATACAACCATATTAACCGATGGAATTCTAAGCTCTCCTTTTCCTCGCTCGTTTTCTTAAGTACATACAGAAAATAGAGTAATATCCATAGTAAAAATGTATCTTTAGTAGTGTTAAAGTAGCTTCGAAAAATCGATTGAGAGATTTTAACGGAAATGGGATTAATTGATACTGATAAAGTTTGATTCTTTTTCCAAAATGGTAATTTATGAACAACAACGCCAAAAATTGCGAAAGCTTCAAATTTTGTGAACTCTTTTCTACATCGGTACGTTACTAAAGATAGAGGTATTCTCGTCAGATAAAATTTTTTCTCCACAATTAGTTCTTTAATGTCGTCTCTTTTATTTAAAACAAATGTAATTTCCACCTCATTTTGAATGATGTATGCGCAATTTAAAAACAAGATTTTTTCAAAAACATCCCTAAACCATTTTCCTTAAACATTTTGCACCTGTAGTATTCAATGCACTGAATAGAATGAAATAAACGCCATTTTTGTGTATTTTGATTTTTCTCTAATTGCACAAATATATTTTGTTTCAAATATCACATTACAATCTATAATAATATTTACATTACAGTGTTCTTTATACATAATTGCATTTGTGTCAACAAACGCTTCAACTGATTTCTTATGAAGTTTCTCGAAAACACGAAAGTTTCCTTTGAAAATGAGATCAAAATCGCGCATTTCCCGAAAAGCTCAATCGACATTTTCTCTAACACGTCTACAAATTTTTCTAAGAAAATTTACATACTGACCAAATTTAAGGTGGTTAGGGCGAGATAAGTGTCATGCTTAGCATGCCTTTCTTATTATATTAATCGGAAGATGGGAGGTTCTTCTATGTTTTGGAAGAGTTTGAATCGATTTTACCGTCTAGTTTTCGCGTAACGAGACCGTAAACTTTGCTATTTTAACATGGGCTCTTATGGTGACCCTAAAGATCAGACATGAAATTTTTATATTGTGAGAAAATTAACAGTTGAACATCTTTTTAAAAACTCTTCTTTTGGTAGCTAGCATCTCGAAGAATCAATATGCACAATTTGAAGGAAATGTACTGTTTCAAATGGAAGAATTTTGTATAATTATAAGCCTAAATGAGTCCAAAGGGGGAGGTTCGCGCGCTTTGGAGGGTCGGGACTGTGACGCGCAACTCGGCAACACCGCGCGCACAACGCGCTTCATTCAAATCGAGTGACTTGAAATGCAAGAGTTTGAACATTTTTCTGGATCTTCTGGTAGAAATTAAAATATCCTCACTCCTGGAGAACATCGGTTTTTGACAGGAACTAGACATTCACAAAAGCTGGAATTTGATGGATATAATGATTAGTGCGATCTGAATGAAAATCTTAATTCAATTAATATTCCCCAAAACTCACTTTGATATCTTTCTCTATGAGAATGTGGGTGATCTTGAGAGTTTATAGAAGTTTTTAAACATTCAGTACAGTATTATTATTTTGTATTGTCCGGTGTGTCAGTTTTTTGTTCCTGAACAATGATTATTTATTCAATTATTATTCAATATGAATTATTTATTCAATTATTCGAAAATTATCCATATTCTCTTTTTTATTATGCAGTTATACAGAGGATTGTCATTGCCTTTTGCACCACAGTTGCTTACACAGGACTCAAAGCAACAATCTTTAGCATAGATCAGCACCTCATAAGAGCTACTACGAAGTGGGCTACTACTCGTAAGTGGGCATTCAATTCAGAAAGAAATAGACTTTTTAGTGGCTTCAAATGTGTTACAATGATATAATGCTGTTTTGCTGGTGTTAATATCAACCATTCAAGGTACAGGTGAATGCAGAGCTGGATTTCCTCCCAGCAAAATTAGGCTTGGGACTTCCATCCGCGTGCCCGGATTTTTTAAAATAAATATTAAAACTTAATAACATGTTTTTATCTGAATAATCATTAAGCAAATAGTTTACTTAACTACAATGTTCGAATTTTAAAATAAATTGAATGGAACAATAAGAAACCAAAACTGTATTTGTAAATGAGAAATTTAAAAAGCAATTTCTATTTTGTAAACAATTTGTTAATTTACATCTGTATTGGAACAATGATTATTTCTATCATAATTAGTGTTTTTTATTTTTCATAATTAGTGTTTTAATTTTAAAGATTTTCTTGAAGGAGTGTCCATTATGCCCAGTTGTGCTTGAAGGCCTACATTATCTAAATCCGCCCGTGGGCAAATTTAATAATTACATTAATAATTAAACTATATAGAAATTGTAAGAAGAATGTTATATTTAGCCTCTGGTAGTTTTAATATTTTAATAGAAACCCTTTTTCACTTCAGCACTATATTTTATCTAACTGTTTGCATTTACTGAACAGTAGTAATGCATGTTGAGTGGTTCTCATGTCTTATTTTCAAAACATTTAAACCTCTTTTCATTTTTAGTGCAACATGAAGACAAACGATTACAAAAGGCTATGCTACTTGCAAATCTCTTTTGAAGGTTTTATCCCAAACAATGTTATAATTTTATTATTGAAAGTCTCAATAATACAGCTCTCAGAATTATATGATGCAGTAATTTCATTTTAACAGCTTTATATGTACATGCTTTATATGTATTGTGTACAACATGCTTTATATGTATTGTGTAAAGTACATATAAAACGTTATTTATATGTACTTTACACAATATTCTGCATCTAAATCAATATCATAACATGATATAAAATTATAATGAAAACCCGAAAATAGTTTCTATGGATTATGTAATCACACCTGGAAATAATATGGCACATTGCAATTGCAAAAATAGTTTTAAAATTTCAATCAAAACGATTAAAACATTAAAGCGTGCAGTTTAAGTAACTAAGTAAAAATAAAATAGGGGAATAACAGAAAAAATATATTGTGATAAAAAGGATAATAAGGATTACTGTACAAGAATATATAGATATGTGCCTATAATGTTATCTTTTATGATTTTGCTCGTTCTAATTGTGTAATAGTCCTTTTTTACGTTCAATCTTATGCTTCAATTTTTCATTTCGTGGTCACGCGATCTGTTGGTACTAGTTAAGAAACTAGTCAACGATAGCTCTTTATGTGATATTAAAATATTTTTATTTTGCATATATGAAACAAAATTAATTCGAATAATTAAATAAAACTCAGCATTAAAATCCCTATTTTGTTTATGTAGATCTCACAATACCCACTTACCTTGCAAATAAATATTTTTGAACGTAATGTGGACTCTCTATCTACTAGGGAATATCTCGCTCTTACCACCTTAACTCTTCACTTATTCGTCGTAGTATTGTCGTTCTACTGCTATAGTACCGAAAAATGTAAAAAAAATTGATAAAATACAATTTTGTCATTAATATTACAAGGCAGTAACAAAACAATTGTGTTAATGGATAAGTGGAACAGATATTAAGAACTACATTACATTATTTGTAGAGTTGGTTAATTTTGAGAAATTGATAATTATTGAGTGCGATGTTGAGAGATTTGGATGCTAAAGTAACTTTGTTTGCATTGTTGGTTTAGAAACGATAAATATCTAATTAAACTCACACAGATTCAATGCTGCAGAGAACACTAAAGACCGCGTAAGCATAAAGGGCCAATTTTAGTTTAATTGTTAGTTTTATCAAATTATGGTACATGATCGTAACATGTTTACAAATGGAAGCATTTCTCTACACCCAGTAGAATATATCGTGGCGAGGCAGGGGCCTAGGGATAGGTGGGGCAAATTTGTATGGGTACAGAGCCGAGATAGACCTGTGCGATGACTTCTTGGCTGTCCTCGTGACGCCGCGTCGTAGGCTGAGAGGCCGACGTTTCACCTGTCATGTCGCAGGCTACCTCAGGGGTGCCACTACCCGGAGGAAGACTGCGATTTGGCAGGCAAAACGTCGGTTTCTCAGCCAATGACGCGGCGTCACCCGGACAGGCAAGAAGACATGAACTCGAGCCTCGGAAGCTTACGTGTAGACCTGTGCGATTTTCGGGGAGCGCGACGGTGCTCCTCACTAGGAATGTCTCCAGAGTGGTAGGTACCGTAAGAGGCTCTGATGTGCACTTTAATCACCAATAAATGCAGCTGAGAATAGGGGGAAAACTCTAAAAGTTAGCGTAAACTCAACAGTATAGGAAACTAATACAAAAGTATATATCATTCTGTAGCACCGATAGTTTTGTTTGTGAAAATGCTAATTGAAATTTTTTTCCAAACAATCGTTTTTGACATTTAACCGTAATGTAATTAAAACGACAATATTTAGAGAATTATAAATTAGTTTAGTTGCATAGTTGGGATATATAGTGTAATTATAGTTTATTGACTCTTTAAACTATGGCTATGTACACGTTTTCACTGCTGCACGTGCTGTTCCGCTATTAAAGCCTCTGATTCATAAAGCTTTGTGCTGTTTGCTCCCCAACCGTGGGGAATATAAATAACAAAGAATTTCCCCAATGCAACAACTATTAAATTACGTGGCTTCACGTGGAGAACCATTTGAGAAAACTCGTGTAATTAAAGAAACGGAATGTACGTAACTGAAAGAACGAAAATTGTCATGTCTCCTCAACAGAAGCTCCCGCCTCTCTCTGTACTGCTAAGTTCTTCTGTTCAGAACTGTCGTATCTGCAGAAATGAAACGAATATTCGAACAATCTGTCAATCAACCCACATGACAATAGTGAACACAAGCATATATACAATAGTGAACACATGACATTCCTAGTGAATTCATTTGAAATGAGAACGCATCTTGAATATATGAACGGCTTCTGTAATCACAAATTAAACTGCGTGACAACTATGTCTGAAAATATTTTTGTCGTTTCAAATTATTTACTAAATGTTCCACAAGATCAGATTGCATATATTGATGTGAAATAAAATATATTTAAAAAATATGCTCCTGTAAGTTTATATTCTAAGGAGTGCCTATTCAAAATGATGTCCTGGTCACGTAAACTAGGTTACTTTTCTTCTCTGCGAGAAACTGGTATGGAAATATCGTAGACAAAATCTCAGGTGTAGTTCGTAGTTACTTAAAACAGCATAAAGAATTTCCGGCAGCTTTGCACGCATGAGTGCAAATTATACTAAATTACAATGACATTATAATAAATTAATTACTCTTTATAATAAGTTACAATGACATTTAAATTGCAATGGTTTTCACGATTTCAGTTAGCATGACAATACCATTTATTACGATTAGAATTACAAAATTAGAATGACTTTACAATTAAAATGACCTCCGAGATCTAATTTTCTATTTTCTTCTACTCATCATAAACCCTGCAAAGCAGGACATGGCGTAGTGGTCAGACTGCACGCTTTCCACCGCTGGCGCCGGGGTTCGCTCCCAGGCGGATCCAAGTGGAATTTGTTGTGGGCAAAACGGGTTCGCTACAGGTTGCCAAAATGCATTCCACCGTTATGGACCATCAATCATTCTCTACCCTATCCTTTCTTTAAACAACATTCTACTGGGGATCCAAAGATTCCAGCGGCGTCTAGATGGTATCCGAGGAACCCGCTGAAAAGGGCCGTTGCTATCTGCTATAAGGGGATAGATTATGGATAGGTAAGATCCCGGCTTGGAGAAATAGAGAGAGGGAGGAAATGGGAACTACTCTTCCCAAGACCCTAGTTACGGATAATGAGTGAATAGAATGCCAGGTGGGGTGAGGGGTACAGCTTTGTTGATTCTGGCCTATAGGAGAGAAAACTGAGTTTAATTTTGTAAATTGAAATATATAATACTTTTGGATCTTAAAATCCGATTTTAGCTAGCATGGAAAGAGTTTTGCTGTGAGATTTTTTTAAATTTTATAACAGCTATATGAAGAGCAACATATCCAAATTATTTATCGCAGACAAAAGATTTGAAGTGATCAGAGCACTGGAAAATAACATTTTTTTATTATTTTCCTTTTTTAATTGAATGGAATATTTATTAATGCGGTATATTTTTGGTGTACGTGAGAAACTTTAAAGAGTAAGTGTTCACTTCAAACAAAATTGAAATTAATTATGGTTAATTCATTTGGACCTTTTGCCCCGACTACGATATTTTGTATGCCTGTGATTGTGTAAGGTTTTCCGCAGATACACTTTCTGCCTGTGGCGGCTGTATACTTTTCTTATGCGGAGGATAGTCGAAGGAGGCAATTGCGTAAACAACTTCAAAGTAAACATGCAACAAAGCAGATAACTTGGGATGATTTGCGATGGGATAAGAGAGTCATATGGCCTCCTGCCAATCTACGTTATGAGATGACCTCGTGCGCTAGCTTCTCTGCCGACATCTGGAGGTGTCCTGGCTTCTTGCTGGCGTGAGACATCGCCCACGCGTTGATCTTGTTGAAATAGATGCCTTTCGAGTGCAGTAGAAGCGAGGAGATCATATTTTCAACTGTACATTTCCGTACAAAGCGTTTTCTCCTCTGCCGTCAGGAGCGCTGTGAGATATTGGCTGTTAACCCTCTGGTGGGAACATGATTCTTTTCCATTTAGCGGGCACATCTTCCTCAAAGGCAGATATTACGAAAAAGCATCCACCATCATGGAATTCAGTAAATTTCTTGTTTTATCCAACATGTTCGTATTAAAAACTATTTTATTCAAAACTTTAACGTTAATGTTACTATCTTTGTTAAAAATAAAATGGGAAGTAATGCCATGAAGTTTTCAATTAGTTTGGGTCAAACATTTCAGCCTATAAAGATAGGTAACTAAAGTCAACATTTTTTAAGTAATTATGAAAATAAAAATCCATAAAACTCTTGGCAGAAAAATATTTTAGTACTATGGACTTAATATAGAAATTAGAAAGAAAACGAAAAAAACACCCAAATTTCATAATCTGAGATTTTTTTCTTCTTCTTTTGAATAATTATGACCCACAATAATTTATTGGATGCTGTATGTACGAATTTAGTGCGTCTTTAGGAACATCTGCTTTAGTCAGAATTTAAATAATGCATCTACAGGTAAAGCAGGTATTAAAACCTCCAACTGTAAGAACATCGGATCGGCGTGTGAGTCATCGCCAACATAAAAAATAATAGTTTACATAAAAAGGTCGCATGCCACAACTGACGTGACCCAATCTTGTAGGTTACAAGCAATCTGAAGCACTTGAGGAAGATGCTTGGTGTACTTATTACGCTCCCAGTGATAACAATACATACTGTGTCTGACTGTCAGGCAAATATTCCCACCTGAGGATTAACACACGATAGGATAGGACATGGTCTGTTTGTCCTTGGAGCGATTTATATCGTTTTAAGGTTACTTGAAATCGCGCGTTGTTTTTATATACGTTCAAGCCAAAGGTCCTCATGGCTAACAACAAAAATAAACATTCTTCCTCAAGGACTAAAGGAAAAACTGTATTTAATAATTATATAGAGAAGAAGGAAATATGTGAGGACTGTCCTCCCTTCCCGTCCTAGAAAAACCGCATTGCATCCGTGCGTTCGCGGCGCGGCGTTGCGCTGGGCCGACGAACTTACCGACTACCAGCACGGCGCTGTTCTTGTACTTCGTGCGCGGGCTGAAACTTGGTGCGATCAACTGTAGGCGCTCGAAGAGCATGATGACCACCAGCACGCCGAGCGCGCACAGGCCAAACCACGTCCAGGAGTCTGCGAAGAGCGGGCATTGCTGCATCGCGTACGTGGCCACGTACAGCACCGAGAAAATCCACAGCGTGGACACCATGGCGGAGACCGGGGCTGCCGAGCAACACACAACTCTGTTTTATGCGCTGGGGCTTATGGCTTATCGGGTCAGTGTTGGGGTGTGAAAGTTAATGGAAGGTTCCGGTAAATCGAAACCGCCTTCGGTCGTGTTAAGATATAATTAGTTATTGGTGGCAATTAATTCCCACACGTAGGAATCGTAGTACAGCGTGGGCCGGGTCTTCTGAGCAACATACGTCACACCTGGGAGGTGCAGGTCTATCGGATCGCATTGAGCAGTGTTATGGTTTAAAGATTATTTGCAGCATTATGCGATGGCTCGGTGTCAGCATTGCCGTTGCGCAGCAGCGTCGTTAACCAGGAGGTCCGAGGATTCGACGATGGTGGATTTTCAAATGTAGCTGTATAGCTGGGTCGCATTCTACATTTGCCAAGGGGAGAATTCTAGCAATCTTGCTGCTCCGATCTGTATCAGATAAATATGAGCAGTACCGTAACAAACGGACCACGGATCGCGCGATCTTTCCTTCACCTTTCTCCTCTCTTCTCACGTACACAGATATATCTGAACTACACTGCCACACATACTGGGAGGTTTGCGCTTGTCGCGGCTGTGACAGTTTCCCGCTGGTGGAGATATCTAAATGGAGAAATCCCCTGCAAGCTGATGTATTGGTCCGTGTCGGATCTCACGTTCCAGTGGGAAAGGAACACTGCCATATCCCGGGATATGACATGAGCATAACGCAAAAGACACAATTTCGTGGCCAGGACCTTCTGCCATGTGAGCAAAAGCAACTCGAAGGGAAGAGGTGTATGTGAAGGACTGCGTATGGGCGTCTCATGAAAGACACGTTTTTACGACGACAAAAGTTGGCTACGTGGCGCTATTTACCAGAAGAACGGTTGGGCAGAATGTCAAACTAATTAAACTCACATCGTTGATACCAATACGAATACAGGAGTACAATCATTCTTATAGAAACTATGTGGGAGAGACGCGAATTCCGAACATTTCAGAATAAAAGCCACATATCTCGGAATGCACTGTTGACCGCCAACATTTGAAAATTGATATGGACGAGGAAGTGGGGCACTGTGTCCTCAGCACATTGCAGGTGTTTCTACAGGATCTATCGCTTTGATCTTCTCATAACACCGCCACATCCTGGTAATTGGAAAGCAACTTTGTTTTTACTTTCTCACTTCCCCGTACGCAGTATAAAGTTATGTAATACTGCGCGAAAAAACGGCGAATTTTTGGCAGAAAATCTTCTTACGCGGCCCTGGTAACGAAAATGTGCATAAATTCAGTTGATAAATTTAGAAAATTAAATCCTTTAACAAGTGTTGTATCCAGAATCCATGTTTTTGGGGGTCCTTGATACCAAAAAGTCGATTGACGGCAATACGGCTGTAAGTCCGTCCGCCTGTGAACAACGCTAGCGGCTAAACCGTTCAGCCGTTTTTCTCCAAAATTTATATTGATCTGGCGGATGTCGCGGCCTTTCGAATTTGAAATCGATATTTCAAATTTGCGGGTACTTGAAATGAAACGCCTGGGATATTTTCAAAAAAAAGATCCATAGTTTTTAATTAAGTTTTGTTATTGGTTTGTGTAAATGACGTTTAAGAGAATAGTGCGGGTCTTACTTTCGTTCAAAACACAAAATTTCAAGTTTCTTTCGGCATGTTCCTACAACTAAAGTATATATATATATAATTTCTCTTAATAAAATCTGTTCCTTAAAGGTAGATTTTTAAATAAGGTAATGCACAATTTTTCGAAATGGTGTTTTTCGCGTAATATGGAGTAAAATAAGACATTTTTAATTTTATTTAAACATTTTTTCTCAAAAACCGCTCTATCGTTTTAGATTAAATTTTGTTGTTGGATAGTCTGAAGGACGTTGAGAAAATACTGTAGGTCACATATTGGCTGAAATTTTTCGAAAATTGAAAAGATTCAAAATTTTTCCGGCATGTTCCTACAACTGCGATTATGAAGATACGATTTTTTTCTTAAATACATGTGTTCATCAAAAATAGACCTTCAAATAAGGTCATGTTCAAATTTTGGAAAACATGAGTATTTTTTGCAAAATTGTGTCGAATATGGACAATTTTTATTTTCATTAAACAATTTTCATTAAAACCCACACATTTTTTTTTACTAAATTGGAATCCTAAATAGAATAAATAATGCCTAACAGAATGGTACAGGTTTCATGTTCGTTAAAATGCTTGATTTTGCGAAAATTTAAATGAACTTTAAAAAAATGTGTCTTCCTACAACTACAATGGTGAAGATACAAAGATTTTGTCTTAATAAAATGAGTTCATAAAAAAAAAGGTTTTCAAATAAGGGCATGTTGAATTTTTTGAAAATATGAGCATCTTTGGTGTAATTTCGTGGCAAACATAATAGCCCGCTCCCAATTGACTGCGCTTACTGAACGTAATATAGGGAACTCCAGCAGGATGCTTCGTAAGTTAGAATTTGTATATTATTTCATATTTCTTTGTTCTTTTCTTACATTCGACACTTTTCTTATACGTTTAAATATTAATATTTTATAATTTATTTAAAGCCTTTTTTAAATTGCTATCTTTAATTGAGTAAAATGTGAAAATGAATAGATGATTTCGTGCTGCATAATAATATGTGGGATGAAAAGTAATGAGCGTAAAAACCGAGTAGTTTTGATGAATGTAACAATGTTATATTTAATTATGATATTTTTGTATCCATTTTCATTTTCTTGTCAGAGGTATTAACTATGCTAAATTACAAAATGTATCCCATACGAATTAGCGGTAATTATTGCGTGTTGTTATAAACAGTAGGCGATAATGAGGGGCGCAGTTTGTTTTCCTGAATAAAAATTTATGATTTTATTTACGGCTAAAATACCAATCGCGCATCGCTGGTACATCTATGTAGAACGTGGATACACTGAATTCAAAGGTAGAAAGCTAGGTTCGTTTAAATGTTTGATTTTAAAAAATAATTATTTTTCACACTTCGTTTATTTAAGCATTTTTCAAATGGTAATTGAAGTGTATGAGATAAATTGTTATCTTGTTATGTTATATTATTGTTAAATTGTTATATTACATAACAATTGAAATATTACACAGTATAAATATTACACATTATATTAGTAATACGGCGAGAAAGTACGAGGTGTTGTATCCCCCCTAGTTTTCTTATTATTTGCTCAAAAATGTGGAAACTGATCCGAAGGGAGAATTTGCAGAAGATTTTTCAAGGCAAAGACATTCCTGTTTGCTAAAAGTAGCTAATTTACTGTCAAGATGTAAAGACTACACATCGCTGCAAGTGGCTATCTGCGATTAATGTTTTCGTAGTTTGAACTCGACATTGAGACATTCTTAAAATTCCGCCAGGCTCGACCATCTCATTCATTTTTACTTATTCTTAATTTTGTGTTTATTTCAAAAGTTTTAACAAATTCTTTTATTGTACATTTGGTTGCTGTTTTATTACTTTCTTAATGGTTTTTAATAGGTAAATAAACAGATCAATTATGTACAGATAACGTGAACCAATATTTTGATATTTCATATAAAATTAACTGCTCGCCTGCAGGGCGTCAGAAATCTTTTTTCTTTTACAGGAGGCGGTGGTCGAGGAAAGGTTGGGATTTACTATTAACATGGCACGAGTTTCGAAAGAATGGCATTCGGAAGTTATTTATTAGACGTACCAGCATTCGGAATAAATTTTGCATGAAGATGCGATGTAATGTGCTCGTTTTGTAAAGTCAAATGAGATTCCGGCCAGTTGTGGGTGCGCTGTTCTTGGTATGATACAATATAGTGCGAGAGTATTGTATTTTGTGCGGCACTGATTGTCATTTTGGTCCTATTATGTGATTGGTCATATTATAATGAGAGACTAATAAGTTTTCTAACTAGAGCTTCATAAGCTACGTAGCAAATCAGAATTTACAACAAATTCGATGAATTACATTATTACAAGTAATAAAATGCTATGTATTGTAATGCATTACTGTACAGTAAAGACATATAGGAAAGTCAAATAATGAAATACCTAGTGATGTCACAGAATTGCACAGACTTTTCCGCATTTGTTTTCTATTTGCTTTGGTCTCGACCAGCTGTTCGGACTTGCCACATACTCTTGCCAGCTGCCATCTATCGCCGCCCAAAGTACATTTTGTGACATTTTCTTAATTTTTCTCTTTCCTAATAGCCGAACGGAAATATTATTTTAAGAATATTAAAATTCAGTAAAACTTTGTCCTAAATGGCAATTCCCTTAGAAACAATTGGAGCCATTTTTAAGAATATGGTGTTTAAGCTGGTGGCTACTGTGAATTCGAAATTTGAAGATCTTTCACAGATTTTTTTAAATTTATAGATAAACGTCATTAGAAGTCATTTGAATCACATTAACTCATAAATACAATAGTATTTGCAAATTACTGGAAATGTGCATATTAATGGTGCGAGAGATCGTTCAAAAAAATAATTTGTGGAGAAAAAAATTCCCGAACACTAACATTACACAATATTAAAGAGTGTAATAAGCACTATCCGTTCGAAAATTTTGAAAAAAAAAATTTGGAGCCATTTATAAGAAAATGGTGTTTGAGCGTTTCTGGAAATGCGAAAGTATGACCCAGTTTCCACAGAAAACTATTGAGTTTTCGAGAAACTGTATATGACATTATTTAAAGCACATGTACTCATAAATATAATAATGTGAACAAATCCTCCCAAATGTAAATATAAACGACATGAGAGACTAGTAAAAAAATATTTTTGTAATTTTTGAAAAAAATAGAGCAACATGGCGTTTACACCATCTTATTTAGCACTATCCGTACCAAAAGTTTAAAGAAAAAAATTGGAGTCATTTTTGAGAAAAGCTTGCTTTTGTAATTTTTTAAAATTGCACATACTGCTCGCAAACTACTAAAATTTCCAAATTAATGTACATGACTAATGAAACTATGGTACACTATGGATTACACAAACTATTGATACGCTATGAAACTATGGTTTAAAAGTAGACTATGGAGATCAAATTTGATTTGAAGGATAAATCTCTGTCTTAAAATTTGTACTTGTAGAAAGATGTTCGAAAACATTTGAAATTTTCGAAAATTTAGAGTTAAATCTGAAAATCGGACCTACCTATACCACCTTTATAAGCGTATCTTACTCTAATCTTGCAAGAAATTTAAAGGAAATTTTCAAGCAGTTTTTGAGAAAAGTTTGAAATTGTCCGGAGGGCTTCATGTAAAATACCCGCAAATTGTAAAGCTTTTTTTTTCAAAATCTCAACGATTCGACTCGAGCCTGATAACAGAGGTTTCTTCAATTTGGTAGCGCCTACGCATGGTTTATGCGCTACTGGTGTTCACAGACACACAGGCAGACAGACACACAGGCAGACAGACAGACAGGCAGACAGACAGACAGGCAGACAGACAGACAGATAGACATCCCTCGCGCCCACTAAACACCAGCCGATATAGCCGTTCAGTCCTGTGTCATTACCAGGATTCGGATTCTTAATACCCAATTCTTTGAAAATGGCAAATAAATGACTTAAAAAGAAGAGGAAAATGGCTGAAAATGAGGGGAAAATTGTTTTCTTTTTTAATTATTAAACATTGAATGAAATTATAATTATGTAAATGTGGTTCTATATATAGGTTTTTTTTATCGTAAGACAACTAAATATCATGAAAACTAAGAATCGTATCAAGAAATGTTTCTAATAAAATTTGTTTTTCTCAGAGGGGCCTATTGAATGATACCAATGTGGACCTGCCACCTTCGCCGGGTGGGGGTGGGGCAACTTGCGAATTTCAAATGGGAAGCCCTATTTTTTATAGCGAATTCGGATTTTATGCAAAAAAAAAATAAAAGCAATTTTGTTTGAAACATTTTTTTGTTTTTCAGTAGATGGCACTGTAATCGATTATACACAAATTTTCGCAATTCTGGTGAAATTGCACCAGGGGGTGAAAAACTTTATGGTGTTTTTAAGAATCTTATGTAGTATTGATGAGAGTGAGCACCCCCCAACCTCTGATAGAGAGCGGGGGGGGGTAACTTTTAAATTTATGTTATTCTTAGCTTCGATGTTCCAACTGTCAATTTTGAAAGGTCGAGGAAGTTACCGATAATCCGTGTAATTTTGAGAGATCGAAAAACAGAGTTCATTGCAGTAGTGAATTTCACTGCATGAACTGATAAAATAAAAACTTTGTGTTTTTATGTCAATCTAAATTCATGAAACATTCACTATCAAAAAAGATGAAAAGGAAACAAAATGCGTATAAAAATGAGAAAAATTATGCAAAGCTCCCAAAAAATCTTTAAAATTGAAAAATGGTGAATAATGACAAAGAAGACTCAATAACTATAAATTTCTGTATGTCGTGATAAATATTCATTTAGAAGTTAGTTACATCTGGAATGCACTAATGAAATGATGGTATGACATCAGAATCAAAGTTTCACTTGCTCTTCATGTAAAGTACCCCTCCCTCACAAATTCCTTGGTTCTCGAGACATGCCTTTGACGGGAAAATGTTCATTGAGGGAAATATTCTATGCGTATTTCCATTAAAAGTTGCCATTAATTTTCCGAAGTTTTATCTAACTGCATACTACGTATAATAGAACGTAAAAATCGATGGTCTAAAGCACCCCGTCTTAAAATCCTACGCTTGCCGATGTAGAGTATATACGTACGGTTGTAGTCGTGCTGCTACACTGGTTTGGCTACACGCCACTCGTCGACTGGACAGTCATTCACTCGGTTGTCGCCGGAAGAACAATTCGATGCCTGCTACCTCCGCTGCCCCCCTTCCCCCCTCCTGCCGCCATGCCGCCCCCACCCACGGCCGTCTACGTCGCGATCGTCCAGGTGCCCCGTATGGACTTCACCTGCGAGGGCCGTCGCCAGGAGGGGGAGGTGGGAAAGAGGGTGTGGAAATTAGCACGAGGTGACGCTTTGCATTTGTACCAATTAATCCAAAGATTGGATTGTTGGATAGTACGTAGAATCTGTTGGTCGTTTCTGAAACAGCTTTATGTGAACACATATCCGGTAAAAGACGTTTCGAGGAATGATAATACTTGGAGACAGGAAGTTTAGGCATTGATTTTTACTTAAAATATGGAGGCAAAAGGAATTCATTTTTACTAAAAATAAGCGTTGGAAAGGGAATTAATTCAGTTTTAAATATGAGTGCAAAAAGCATAAAAGCAATTAAAAATCGTAATTCGAAAGGAGTTATTGTACAAAAATAATAATGTAACTCTAAACTGAAAGTTCTTCTTAGTGGCACACTAAATTGTGATGAATTATTTTACAGTACTTTTCTGTTAGAGTATGATCTGCTCTGCGTTCATCAGTGTCTCGATGTGTTTTCTTGAAAATCTCTATTTAAATGTCCAGATGTTTTGTAAAATTAATTTCTACAAATACATTTTTTCAAAGAAATGTTGAACCTTCTTATAAAATATTTTTCAATGTTGTTACGCAAGTCAAAATACTATCATTACCATTCTTTTAAAAACATGTCAACAAACCCGAGCACTTTTCGAAGTGATCAAAAATATATTAATCTAACGTTAACCTAATTAATATAAACATAATTAGTATGTAAACTCTAACCTCAATAAACAGCGCAATCAGAGCCCGGAACAGCTTATGATCAGATTCGCATATATTGCAGTAATAACATTGCGAAGTTGAAAAATAACGTGAATGCTTTAATAAGACGATTCAATATTCAATCGACCAAACAGGAAGTCACACATACTTTGAACTAGCATGAACTGAATAATAACAGTTCTTAGCTACATCACGAAAACGCTGACATTTCTAGTAACAATGGCCAAATGCCATTCCTAGTTTCTTCATATAATCGCAAAGGCATGCGTGCTGATGGCGTGAATGGCACGCTGCCAGTTCCACTCTGGTGAGAAGTTCCTTGTTACGCCCAGGGGTCGAGGCAGGCAAGTTGGCATGCCTGCCATACGGCAGAAAACGTTGGTCTGTTTGCGATTTATGGAATACACATGTTCTTATTAACTAACTAAACTTATCCTTATTAACAAATAAAATAAATTGTAGGATTGCTTAGCATTTTCAAATGTGAAAGTTATAATGCTAGTTTTAGGTTTAAAATATTGAGGTGACATTGATACGTAATGTGATGCAAGACTGCTCCTGAAACCGCCGTGCCACGAGCCGAGAGCGGGCACTTCTACAAAGGGCTGGATCGGTTGAAATTCTGAAAACAATCTTGCACGATCTTGCTTGCACATGCAGCGATAACAGAAATAATTCGTACTGGAACCTTACTGCGTGATGTGCGTGTCGAAATAAATTTAATAAATAGTTATGTTCGTGCCTTAAACAGCGATCTTAAAGTGTGGAAACACCTTAGTCGAATTATCGAACATTATGTACACACCTTTCCCCTTCTTTGGCAATTGAATGTGGAGTCTCGCAGTGATCGATTTTAGGTTCTATTCTCTTCCTACTAATCGTAAACGATATACCCTCGACGATTAGTAACAGAAGAACAGTTCTCTTTGCGGATGATACGAATATTCTTTGCAATAAAGAAACCGTAAATAATAAAATATCAGATATTTCAAATTGGTTCTCTAATAACAAATTAATAGTAAATGAAAAGAAAACTGTTTCAATGGAGTTTTCCATTTCAAATAAACAGCCCTGCACTCTATTGAAAATGAACGTTGTGCCATTAAGTTAACAAAATTTAGAGGTCTTTCAGTTTAGTCAAACCTTACATGGAACGTCCATGAACACTTGTCAACCAACATCATTGAACACTAAATTAAGTTCTTTGTGCTATGCTTTCAGAATTCTTTCAAACTCAGTCAGCTTTCATACTGTTCGTTGTGTATTTTTCCCGAATGTTTATTCCCGCCTGCGATATGGCATTCTATTCTTAAGAAATACATCTTTTAGGTATTACATCTCATAGGAATAGGTATTTTACCTTTACCTTGTCTCTTGATACATGAGTCAGTGGTTTTTGTCCAAAAGACTTACTTAAGGGCGGGAATATATTTTCAGCAAACGCTATTGTCACACTCGACGTAATACTCATATCCATCAGGTGAAAGTAACAACAGCTCAGTACAACAAAATTCACATTTAATAAATGTACTTTATTTTACACCACCTTGCCAGATGATATTAAACGATTAAATTCGATACAAAAGTGTAAGTTCCAACTAAAATCGTTTCTTTCGCACAACTGTTTCAGAGACTATACCGAGCATCCAAAAGGAAAGTAATATTAATTTTAACAATGACATTTAATGTATTATATTTACAATTTGGATTGTATAATTCTAAAGAACCTGTAATAAGTATTTCTTCACCTTCCGGGTCAATGACCCCGATCCCTATCAGGTTTTCTTCCAGTTCCTTGATTCTTCAGCAAATGCTGAGATGGGCCCTTGTTTTGCTTCGGGACCGAAATGCATCTTTTAATTAATTTCTCCTCATAGCACATACAAGTTATTAACTGTTTTTGACGTAAATAAATAAATAAAATAAATGAATAAATGAACGAATGAACGAATAGATGAATAAATGAACGAATGAACGAATAGATGAATAAATAAATAAATAATTGTACCTTTGTCGGTTATGGCCAAATTATTGTCGGGAAGTTGTCTTTAAGTTTTAATATTTGATGATGTGCCACTAATTTTAGGTTAATTTTATAATGTTTTTTTTAAAATGTTTAAATACGTACTATTTAGCGCAGTAGACTTTGATTAACAATTGATTTAGTGTTACGAAGGATTGGTTTGGTTGAAAATTTCACGAACAAAATGTAATTAATCAACGGACAGTGTATGATGCAATCAAAGTAGTTGGTGGTGCAAAGAAAGTAACAATTACAAAGATTATCTTGCAGGCAGTGAGATTAGCAGGTCAAAGGTACAGGGATGATTTAAAACAAAAGCAAGAATTCCAGAAGAAAGGGGAGGAGAAGAGAAAACTTGATGCTACACTGAAAGATTTGGAACAGAAAAAAAGTTGCGTAGAATACAGAAGGAGAAATGCAAATAAATCATCTTGAACAGGAAAGAAAATGTTTAAAAGTGTGATGTGCGTAAATTTTCTTATATTAGAAATAATGATCCATCAAACCTTGTAGCACCATGTGTACTGTAAAGTATGCTGTAATAATCACAAGTATTACAATATTTTCATTGTTCACTTCTTTTAAGATGCAATGGAGCCAGTGCCTGCGAATCTCATTGGCATCAATTATTTTCCTCCTAAATTCCAATAAATGCTATAAACATAATTGATGAAATTTTCTTAGTGTTGTTAAGTGTTCAATCTTATGTGATTTGTACTTAATTAGCTTTGTTCCCTCTTGCCTTATCACAAGATTTGGGATTAACCTTTGTAGACCGAAAAGTCAGGGTTTTATAATCAAAATATGTGCAGACATCTTGTGTGTGTGTATTTATAAGTGTGTGTGTGTATATATATACATATATTGTGGCGAAACCGATTTCTTCATGCCAGGAAAATTAAATTAAATAAACAGATTCGGCCACCCTGAGTAATACTGGGAACAGATTGCGACATGGCCTCACGCGCGCAACCCTGCGTATCTGACAGCCGTCTCCGCCTCCGGCCCATTAAGAGAGTAGTTACAAGGGTTAGTCGTCGACAGATTTACTGTGGAGCACGTGTTCGCATGGCCAGCTGCACGAACCTTCGAGATTGCTTTTGAAATCGACAAATTCTTTCACGGACAACGCCCGTCTTGTGCGAGCATGTTCTCGAAGGGCAAAGAAAATTCTCGACGCTCACAGTTATGCAAAGAGTCGGAACTCCATCCACTACCCTTGTCACTATTGGCCGAAATAACGTAATGCGCCATTTCTCTCGGCCAATAGCGGCGCAACTATCTTAAGGAGCCAGAACATGCGAGAAAACGAGTGGGGGGTAAAAGTTAACCTAATAAGATTTGACTTATAAAATTGGCATTCAAAGCAGGGCAGTCGGGAGAGAAACTTCTCTGAGGGGGAGAGCTATTCACCGACCAGAGGCAAGTTCGCCTCTGATGGACTTAGAGAAAACTTCGGTGTGAGCTATTGTAATAGAGCAGAGTAACGTGGGCAGAGAAAATTCTCTGAAGCGGGAATCAGTTGTAAAGTGAAGCGAATGTGTCGCTGCAGGATTTCTAGACTTTCTAAAGTTGCAATTGTGAATAATCACGAGTATCAGAAGAATCCGTGACTGGTTACCACGCTCTTGAAATCGAGAGTGACTGCGGGCCGACCCCGAGCTCAACGAGACTGCCAGGCGCCGTTGCCCCGGCCGCACCCTCGGCTGTGTCGCCGCCTTCCCTCGGCCGCGCCGCCGCCCTTTCGGGTGGCGCCTTCAGACGGCCGATCAGCTGACGCACGTGCCTGGGCGGGCACAAGGACGTTGCCCCGGCCGCCCCCCCTGCGAAGGTTGCAGCCGCCTCCCCTCGACGGCAACGCGCCCGCTTCGGGCCCACAAAAAGAAAACTTTACCAAGGCAATATAATTCAGGGTATTCAGCCCTGCGAAAATCCTGTAATGCGGTGTCGCGCTAAGACACATTGATCTGTAACATTTGTTACCATTGTGATGCTAATTATAAGTCTTCCTAATTTCTAAGCTTTACACTGGCTACTAACTTTTCATCTTCTTATCTGTCCACCTATTTTTCTGATTTCCGATTCTATTTACATGTGTAACTTCCCTGGGGCATTTTGAATTATTTTGCCCAGGAATAAAAGTGATTTTACCAGTGATCAAAGTGTTTCTTTCATGTCACCAGTATTTGTTAACAATTCCTTCCATCACCGACTGAGCTATTTCAGGGCCGCTTACCGGGCGTTCTCTCACGAGACGACCGGGGGTGTTACAATATATATATATATATATATATATATATATATATATATATATATATACCAAACTATATACACACTATCAAAAAATACTATTATTACCATTTTTCATAATTACAAATTTTTACGAAATTTGTCGAAAATATATAATCATTAAAGAAAAAAATAATCAAATAATGAATTAACTATCACAATAATATACCGCAAATTTACATGTACTTTTTGAACGCGGCATAGTAAATACGTCGCTTTTATTCTTCGTCCATTTCTGAAAAAGTAATTAGTATTCTCAACAAGTATATCTATTTAGTCGTCCTCCTATCATTGATGAACTTGATCTAGTTTTTACCGTAAGCAAAGTGATGGAGGAGGAAGGACTCAACAAACAGTGAAAGATGATAGAACAAGAGAAATGTTAGAGCATGAAAAAATTAATGAAATTAATTAATTTTAAAATATGTGTAAAGTATATTACGTTATAATTTAGTAGTTACGGTATATTTTATTTAAAACTTCGAGTATTTAGGGAGGCAGTTGTTCCGCCTTCTTTCCTTCCTTGTGTACACTTGTACTATGATACTCTACTTTAGTTGAAATAATTAATTAAAAGTTCATGAAAATGTATGTTTAACAAAACCTAACTTATCAATGTAATAATGAAGAGACAAAACGATTTACTCTCTACTTGATTATTCTTTCATCTGTGTCAGAAATGTGTAATGTTTTCAGTTGCGTATGGTTGTGGTGAATTTATGATTTTTTATTTCTAAAGAAAGTAATTATTGTTTACAATTTTGTGTATAAGCACTACACACACACACACGCACACACACACACACACGCACACGCACACACGTAACTTTCATTCAAGATATTTTGACCAATTGCGTTATGATCGAAGTAAATCCTATCGTTAATGTACCTCACTCTGAAGAGGTGCCCCACGCCAGAGATGTATGGTGGGGATGTATCCCTGATGTGCAAATAATTGCTATATTCCTCCTGGGAAATTATCGATTTTGTTTCAACGCCCGGTTTCTGAACAGACGTGGCGATCGAATGTTCTTGATAAGACGTCACTTTAGTCAGTTGTTAAGCTTATTTACCAAACCGTTAACCATTTAGAATAACGGATAGTATTATTAATAAGTTGCAGTGACATTCTCGCACATGTCATAGATTTGATAAAATGCACATGATTCAATTAATTCCTGATTAATTTATGTTCGTTAAACAGTCGCCATTAATACCACTCCAGGTTCCGAATTTCCCAGATAAGTTTACTCACCCCCACGGGACTCGTGGATTTATCTGTAAAGTCAGCACCTCACTTAGTACGAGTATTACCTTCGATTAAATCGTAGCATAGCGTACTGTCACATAAGAGCCCTTTCTACTGTAATAATAGTTTCTAATTTAAATGTGTGTTTCTTTTTACGTATGAACAATTAAATCGACATATTTCGAGAAGAAACATTATTACTATATAATTAAACGCAAGACGTGAATAGTAAGGAAACTTTAATAAATCATGATCATTCTTCCTCTTCATTGAACTTTCACCCTCCGATTGCAGTAGCGCATTCGGATTGGAATCACCCACAGCTAGAATCGGATCCCATCCCCACCATACATCTCTGGCGTGGGGCACCTCTTCAGAGTGAGGTACATTAACGATAGGATTTACTTCGATCATAACGAGCAAATCATTCAGCAAATAATAATGTGATTTTTACCAGCGTCCGTTTCGATGCTTGTTGTACCACCGTTTTTTTGTGCTGGTCATGATGTTTGTATTCCCAATTGTATTCAGAATACATGGGACGTGATGTAAAATAATGGTAATTATTGTAGAGGTCATTGGTGAGGTGTGCAAGAGATTACTCCTGGTGACTGCGCTCTTCTTTTTAGCTATGCAACGTGGTGTGTAAGAAGGGTGAGCGGGACATTACTTTTTTCGATCAGTTGAAGGGTGCCGTTCTTGTGAATTATTGTTTAATTTAAAATATCTTATCGTAATTGAATTTTCTGGGTATTTTTGATGAGGCTTGTAATGGAAGAGCGGGTGTTCATGACATCGTTGTTTGAACGTTTCATTTTTCTTATTGCAAGATTTTTCAGATGTTTGGAGGAGAGGTGTATGCGAAAACTATACTGTTATTTGTATAAGTCTGGCGAATAATGGAATTTTCATTTAGTTTCTTATAGTTCAGTTTTTTTAACTCTTGAAGTTTGTGAGTTGAACTTCATGCTTGGCGGTTAAAATAAACCGTTATGTATGTCAATGTGAATTTTCGTTTGATAGTCGGCCGTCACGAATTTGCCATCATGTTCGTCGCCGTCTCTGTCGTTCCGCCTCTATCTCTGTTGTTCCGTGTGTCTCTGTGTCGTTCCGTCTGTCTCGTACGTTGAGGAGTGTGGAGGTCGAGGAGATCAACAAAAAATCGTATCTCCGGAACAGATGGGGTTGTCACGGTAAAACAGAAACTAACTTAGTCCCATGGGTAGAGTCTATAATGTGTGTAAATTACATGTTGATAAATTTAGTGCGTAAATTGGTTCGTATACAGACAAAAATTGATTTAACGTGAAATTCGTTTTAGTAATCAAATAAGCAATGAAAAGCATTTAAAAGATGAAAATTCGTAAATCACTGTCAGAAACTTCTGATTTATTACTCTATTTGTTCAAGAAATTGAAAAAAGAAATGGAAACTTTTTGGGAGAACTTTTGAATATGTCCCAGAGACTTAATGTAAAGTATCGCTAAAATGTAAAGAAAGTTTCTCAAAATCGTAGGGCTTCGAGTCGGGCCAGATGAACCTGAAAATATTCATTTGGTGGAAAAAATACTTCCAATAGTTTAGGCGTTAGTGTTGTTCACTAACGAACGGACGTTTTTTGGGGGGAGGATCTTTTTAGTATCACGTCTCCAAAACTTGTATTTCCGTTGAAATCTCGAAATCGATTTTCAGCAGCATTACATAGGCGAAGTTGTTCAACGTGGTGTTGACTCAGGGTGGCGAAACGTGGTACTGTTACACTTGAGGGTCTGTCAAACAGTTTGAGAGGAGTTGTGAATGCGTGTGAGTGTAATTGTTTGTTTTATGAAAGCTTCATTTTTTTGTTGAAAACCTCGACGATTTCATCTACGTAGTGTATTGTATCATAACAAGCTACGTTTTGTCCACGTTTGGTGAGTAAAGCATTGATTCTCCTAGTTTTAAGGTACATTTTAACTTATTTATTACGTTATCTCGCATGGTTGTAAAAAGACGCCATGTTTGCTAGCGGTCGTCACGGCGGTCATTGAAACGGCCCAAAACGGGAATGCCCCTGAGAATGCTGATGATGCCTGTATCTTCTGAAACGAGTTTTAGACAAATTCCAAGGTTATCGAAAGCTGCATAAAGTGTGGTACTTATGAAGGTTGGACACGTGAAGCATGTTCCAATGCTGAAGAAAGGATGACACGTTTATTTGTGACTTTTTGCGTGATTCGGCCATATTTTGTTCCTGTACAAACTAGAATGTTAAAAAACAAATTTACAAAATGACACGATGTTTATTCCTGTTGTATACTTGCCATAGTTTACTTAATTTAATTATTGACTGTCTAAATGTTTTACATGTCTTCAATATTTGATCATTCTAATGTGAGTACTCCATTTTAGCACACCGGTTTGTCCAAAATGGGGACATTGCACATTTTCACGAAAACGTACTTTTCCATCGCAGTCAATATTTTTGTAAACGCACAAAAAAATTACTTCTGATAGTCTAAGTTCTACGTAACATCGAAATATTTTTCAAACTGTTTTTACCGATAGTTTAGGTTGTTATATGTTAAAATATATTAGTGTCCCAATTTTGGATGACTTTCCCTTCTAAAGTTATATTACGTACTTACATGTGTATATGAGAAAGTAAAATTAACTAGAAAATACCCGCCGAAGTCGTCACTGTAAGCTTGTAAGTAGTAGTAGAATCGTTATGCGATTAAACTTTTGTTGCAAAATCATCTTATTATTTATGAATCGAATAAACCCACATCGTATAATTTAAGAAAAACGTATTTATTATTTCAATGTATGGATTTTTATTTATACATTCTAGAGATTTTCCTTCTCTTATTAATTACCGTAAAAAAGGCTCTCCCGTATTATTTTCCCCCTTGGCATCTTTGAGTAGGAAAGGGGAAAGGACATCAGATAAATTATACTGTGGGTTGTGTGGAACACATCGAAGGAAAAATGCCTTTAGTTCCAAAATTAAAAGTTTGGAATGAACAAAACAATCTCTAACATCTAATTCCTATAAATAATAATGTATATGAATGAAATAGTAATGTATATCTTGACCGACAATAGGAATCGACATTCTTCTTTCTTGTAACCCCCCCCCTCTCTCTCTCTCTCTCTCTCTCTCTCTCTGTATCTCTTTGTATCTCTCTGTCTCTCTCACTGTCTCTCTCTGTCTCTGTCTCTCTGTCTCTCTCTCTCTCTGTCTCTCTCTCTCTCTATGTATATATAAGCACACACACTCAATTATCTCGGTTTCCACGCGTTTCCTAACCTTATACTACAAATTTCTCATACTCGATCTCGCGTAGTACCCAGTCCTTGCTCTCTTTACCAGGCGTTTTGTATATTAATCTTTATAAATACTGTACAGCATGGTACCTGGGGTCACCCATCCGCTCTCGTCCTTGTTTACAAACAATGCTCTGCCAGAGGTAAGAGTATTGTATTTAGTTTGTTCAGCAGAACCCGTATGCGAACTATGAGAAGGGGATCAGTGAACTGCCAAGAAACTCTAGCTTGCGCAGAAGCTCAGCGGTCAGCATGACGCTGTGGTCAAGAAGTCTGGATAACTTGCTTAGTCGGCGTGAGGGAAGTTAGGAGATTCTTGTAGCTTGTTCAGCAGTTCGGGATAAAATTACCTCACTGCCTAGCTTGCTCAGTTGTTCGATAAGCCCGAGGCATGAGGAGGACATAGATACTCTCCTCGTGCATCGAGTTTTGATTTATTTGTTCAGCTGGCAGCCTGAATGATTATTACTCTTTTGCGCTGTTTATTTGTGATTGTAGATTTTACTTCGTTTAACGATGCCTACCGATCTCCATCGTCTTGTAATAGTCTTGTGGTGTTATCAATGAATTTAATTGTGGGATTTGGGGAAGTCGGGTGTTGTGGAGAATGCCAGTTGCAACTGATGTAGTGATCTTCCTTGCTACGTATTATCTGTAGTTTTGAAAAGCGGATGAGACACACACGCACACACACACACACAGAGAGAGAGAGAGAGAGAGAGAGACGGAGAGAGAGAGAGAGAGAGAGAGAGAGAGAGACGGAGAGAGAGAGATAATGTATATCGTTGGGTTTTGGCTGCATCCTAAGTATGCTGGTGAAGGGGTAAAGGATTGTAAAATGCTGGAAGTTGTGGTCTATTGTCCTCTTCCAGGAGAAAATTATTGCTTGTCATTTATCATGTGTTTTGAGCCCATTTTCTAAACATTATTCACCAAAGCCATGAACTACCGTTGCGAGATACTGATATAATTAGAGGATGTATCCAACAGAATTAGTGAAATTGGTGAAATTGGTGAAATTAGGGATACATTATGTGCACTCTCGTTTTCTGCAATAATTTTCTAGTTTTTAACAACAATTTAATATTCCGTGGAAATAGAATTCAGAATCAATCAAGATGGCAGATTGCGTACTTAAGGGTCGTTTCTTGCAGGGCTAAAACTAGGCCGCAGGCTAATGTAGATAATTGGAAGGACGTGAAAAACCGTCAGTTCTTTCTATGTTTGTATTTTTCTGTGGGTACTATACATGGAGAAAAAAAGGGCGAGTGTAAGCATTTAAGTTAAAATTTTGTTTTATTTGTGATCATAATTATGTTGTGTAGATCTATAATTTCATTCACTTGGAAAATAGCAATACATTGATTGAATTTTGCAATATGGCGCATTATTTTCCTCTATAAGGCTACAGTTATACAAACTATAATAATATTGCCGTATGCATAAATAATAACCAAATATTGTGTATAACCGATTAAAAAATGTATTCTCACATAGGACCATTGATTTACTGAAGTATTTCGTGATGTATAGGTATCCTACAAACATTTATTCTTTTTAAGGTAAGATTGTGATAGTTACTTGTGGTTACATACACGGTAAATATTGTGTTAGTTCTATCATTATTCCGGGAAGCTACAGTTGTTTATATTAATGACTTTTGACGGTGAGAGCCACATCATCTAATTAAAAGTACTTAATATCAGAAATTTTTCGTAGATGATTTATATTCAGGGAGAATAAAAATGGGAAGAGAACTGCTCCTTATGAAACGCCGTCATGGATATGTTTAGATTTTAGAATTGTTGGTATTTTGTTTTAAAGGTTAAATCAGTCAGATAATTTTGGAGGAGTAGGTTGTGGTTATAGTATATGCGATGGGATAATAGCAGCTGGTAAAGTATAGTGTCAAAGAGCATAAGTCGAATAGTTTTGTCGGTGAAGGGCGCTAGAGCTTGGGGGAAGACGCAGCTTCGAGCTCAAAACGCCGGGGTTGACCAGTGACAATCATGGAACCCAAATTATTCTGGTTAAATTGTTGTTACATAATAGTTTCTCTGTTCCTCACCCTCCTCCTCCTCCTCCTCCTCCTTATCCCCATCCCCATTCTCCGTCCCCTCTACCCATCTCCCACGTGCCCTCCTCCCCCCTCGTCAACCTCCCCCTCCGCCTCACCCCCTCGTCCTCCTCCCCTCCTCCTCCTCACCTCCTCCTCCTCTTCATCCTCTCCTTTTCATCCTTGTCTCCCTCCTCATCTCCTCCACCTCTTCCTCTTCCCCTTGCTGCTGCGCCTTCTCTTGCTTCTCCAATAACAACCTAACAGTCCACAAAGGTTGAGGATCTTGGCCGCATGTTGTTGCGTGAACCAGCCGCTCTTTTATCAGCAGTGCTGATAAACGCGTACACTTGATACTGTTACCTAACAAAATAGTTGGACATACTAGATGTCCAGGTGCTGCTTGGTATAGCCCCACCCGCTTCCCAGCTGCTACCTATTTGTACTTAAAATATATTGTTTCACTGTTTTCTGTTCTCTAATAGTATTGAAATAAGACTTTACAAGAATACTATAGAAAAGTAAGGCCTGCTTCTATGTGGAAATCTTCTTTGAAATAGGTAGATCCGTTCGCGAGAAAATGTTATGTAAGTATTTCTGAAAATCGGCAGTTTTAAAATGATTTTCAAAGGGTTTTCGAGAAACTTCATCAGACGTTATTTAAAGCTCTAGTTATTACAAATGCAATAATATACTAAAAGGTCGTACGTATTAACGACGTCTGTGTGTGTTTGTGTGAGAAAGAGAGAGAGAGAGACGGAGAGCGAGAGACTAATTTTTATTTGTGTAATTGTTTAAAAAGCAAAACAATACATAAAAATGACCTGTAATTCAGTGCATTTAGCACTATCCATACCAAATGTTTTAATGAAAAATGTGGAGCCGTTCATTCCAAGGACAAACGATGTGTAGATAATTGGTTTAACACCATGTCCAACAAAGTATTAGAACTTTTTTTATTGTTGGTATTATTTTGACAAATTACTTTTAGTATACGAATAACAATGTTGTATGAAAATGATATTTTTATTTTCATTTGCAGTGAATACATACGTTTATTATAATATCTCTGTTCTGATTGTAGGAAGTTATTTCATTGTACACTAGTCACTTTTAACATTAACTGTAATGTGAAGAAAATATTACAATATTATCGTGGAAAATCAGCGTGTATGAATAGGAATGTTACATACTGTATATAAGGATGTCCAGAGTCTCCCGTTACAACAACAACAAATTTATTTTTGTTTTGAAAAAAAGATGTCTTTGAGAAAATAGAGTTTTAAGGTTACTTTCGGGCGCGCAATTCAAACCGGTGTGCAACAGCAGGATTGATTGTCGATGTTAGATTAGATTAGATTTATTAGAACTGCAAATGGGTATGACCCGGTGGCAGTTAAGTGACAATAATTGCAAAAATTACAACACTTACAATAATAATAATAATAATAATAATAATAATAATAATAATAATAATAATAATAATAATAATAATAATAATAATAATAATAATAATAATACCGTACAATACAGTACAAGACGAAAAGCAGCATTGAAAAGAGCATTGATCGCGTTCACCGCACTTCACTTCACTTCACTTCACTACACTTCACTACACTACACTTTTTTGCTTTGAATTACACTGACCATCACTTCACTGCACTACACCGCACTACACAACACTTACTCATTTAATATCAGTTACTGTTATCTTGTTCTAACTTATTTCTAAAACTTCGGACACTGAGAGGAAAAGCTTTGAAAACTGCCGCAGGTAAACTGTTCCAATCTCTAATTGTTCTGTTACAAAAGGAAAACTTCCCAAGATCTGAATTTTGTTTCCTTGCTCGAATTTTGTGGGTGTGATCGCTTCGGCCGAAATAATTTGATTTTTCTAGTCTAATCTGAATTTCCTTCCAAGCTGGTTGACCTACGTACGATTTATAAAGAGCGCAAAGCCTCGCCTTTGTTCTTCTCGTTTCTAGAGGTTCCCATGACTTTTTTGTTACGTTACGTCTATAGGTAAACTTATTCGCTTTTCTCTGTATTCTATCTAGATTTTTCCGGTGCGCCTTTCTGTATGGATCCCAACATGCAACTCCGTATTCCATGAGAGGGCGAACCAGCGTAAGATATGCTAATTCTTTGGCGTTTGCAGAACTTTTCTTTAGTATTCGCATTACAAAATGCAAAGACTTCCACGCTTTTCTTACTGTCTGATTTATATGCACCTCCCACCCTAATTTACTATCTAGATGAATGCCTAAATACTTGCATGATGAGACTCTTGGGATGATTACCTCACCTAAACGATAGTCTGGTTCCTCATAATTTCGTCCCCGCCCGAACGTTATTGTTTTGCTTTTAGATCCATTAATTCCCATGTCATTTTTTTCAGCCCAATCACGTAAATGCTCTAAATCCTGCTGTAATATTTGTTCGTCAGTGCTATCTTTGATTTTCGGTATATAACACAATCGTCTGCAAATAAACGCACCTTTGATTGTATGTTCACATGGAGATCGTTCACGTACGCTAAGAAGGGTAATGGCCCTAACACACTTCCCTGTGGAACCCCTGAAGTAACATTTCCCGTAGTCGAAAACTGATTGCCAATTCGAACTTTTTGTTTCCTGTCCCTAAGAAATTCGCTTATCCACCTCACAACTCTAGCGTCAACTCCTGAGGTTAATACTTTCCTAATAAGTAAATTATGCGGTACCACGTCGAATGCTTTCGCGAAGTCGATTACTACTGCATCCACCCTCCCACCCGCGTCAACTACGTCAGCTAGATCTTGAAAAAGAGAAACAATTTGACTTTCGCACGAATGTTCACTTCTAAACCCATGCTGTCCGTGGAAAATCCAGTTCACTTTCTCCCATTCGCGACGAATGTACCCGGCTATTAAATGCTCCATTATTTTGCATACTACTGAAGTGAGGGCTACAGGTCTATAATTACATACTTTTGATTTATCACCATTTTTGAAAATTGGAACCACTATAGCTGCCTTCCAATCGTCTGGTAAACTTGCATTATTAATGGAAATATTGAATAATCTTAACAAATAGGGCAATATCGCCTCACCACCGAGTTTAATAAAATCTGTCGAGATACGTCTGGCCCGCGTGATTTACCGTTTTCCAGTGATTTTATACGATTGCGGAGTTCCCATGCGTGGAGTTTGAATTGGTTTTCTGATGGAAAATAATGAACTTGCTTCTGCGCCCGTTCTGGTTTGAATACCGATACGAAATACTCGTTGAACGCATTTGCTTTTGCTTGGTCGTCGTGCAGTGGCTCGTTATCTGCGACTCGAATTTCCTGAATTTCTTCCTTATTCCCCCGGCGTCTGCGGACATATTTGTAAAAGCTTGACCAATTATTTCGTCCCGTCTCCAACATGTTTCTTAAAAATAATTCATGAGCAATTTTCTTTTCTTTTTCTAATTCCTTGTAGTATTTTTTGAACGTTATCATGTCAGCAATGCTGCGATGTCTCCTATTAAATGCTAGCCTAACTTTTCTCTTTAAACGTCGTATTGCCCCGTTAAAATATTCAGGATCAGAATTACTTTTCAGTATTTTGCAAGGAACATACGTATCTAAAGCGGTTTCTACGATTGTTTTAAAAGCTCCCCATTGCTCCTCTATTCCCCCTTCTGTTCTTAGAAAATGATTGTATTTTTCTCTTAAGAAACTACGTAGTCCTTCAATATTCGCTTTTCTATATTGCCTGACTATCGTTCCTTTTGCCTTAGGTCGCTTAATTACATTTACTTGCACTTCTACCATCACTGCTTTGTGGTCGCTAATTCCCTGAAAGACGTCGCAGGAAAGGAACATTTCTGTTGGATAAACAAGGAAAATGTCTAAAATTGCTCCCTGCCGCGTGGGTTTGTCGACTACCTGCGTTAATCCCTGCTCCCATACCAGACGATTGACGCGCGTTTGAAGTTTCCTGTCGCACACATCTCCTTTTCAATTAGCGTCGGGAAGGTTTAAGTCGCCAGCGAGAAGAATAGACCGACCGTTTCTGTTTTCCAGCCTATCACCGATTTCATCTAAAATTTCATAACCATCGTTTGGCGGCCTATAACAAGCAATAATTTCCACGGGATTTCCTAGTACGTCAATTTCCATTCCTAAAATTTCCAGGTTGTTACTAAACCAACTATTTCTAACATATAACGCTGTCTTAACGCAGAGAAAAACTCCACCGCCTCTTGTTTTTCTATCTCTTCGATATAATTTATAGCCGGAGCGTAAGATTTCAGAATTACCTACGTCATCTGATAACCACGATTCTGTCCCTATGTTCCCAGATGTGTGCTGCAAAGATTCACCAACGCAATTGTCGGCAAGCGGCTACACAAAATATAACTTGCGAAAGCAACAGTTCAAACTGTGCGCCCAGAAATAATGAACTCAATATTTTAATGAATGAACTGCAACTAGCTGCAAAACTCGTTAGGCCGAGTCATGCTATTAAAGAAACTGCAGGAGACTATCATTTACTATATGTGACTCTCATTACTTCACACAGATGATATGCGAAACATACGTGGAGCATTCTAGGAATTTTGTTAATTTCTATAAGATTCATGAACAGCGTTCATATTTACACAGCTGCATACCGTTGTTAAAACATACAACAAAAATGAATTTTAGTAGATTAATAGATTGAATGGATAGTACACATGCAATACTTGATCCCATAAAGGTAATAAAGTATGTGATTAGCGATGTTTTGCTGCATTTGCTGGGGCTCTAGGCCTTTTTGTACGGGCAATAAGTGAAGTTCAATCAAGCTCATCTTACAAAATGGTAGATATAAAAAGTATTACGGATTCTGCATTTGTTTTCTTCTTCTTCTTCTTCTTCTTCTTCTTCTTATTATTATTATTATTATTATTATTATTATTATTATTACCACATAATTATAGGTATTGACAGGTGGGCGTCCAGGCCGTTGCTGATCGTCGACGTCCTTTCTCCCCTCCCGGATCATCTTGTGCTGGGAAATCATGTTTTGAGATAACACATCATTCCCATAAGCTTGTTTAAGCATTGTGATAGTCTCGGAGCCTCATTTCCCTAAAATTTAATGGAACGTCGCTGTTCGGTAAATCTTGCCATTTTGATCTCCCGACGCATTACTAGAAAGTGTGTACACACTACGAGCAATCCGCACTGTGCAACGGCCAGCAAGCAATTTGGTGAGTGATACGATACCCTCCAAGACCCCCACACCCACCCACTTTCCCCCCACCAGTCGCAACATTGCAGACTTGCGGATTAGCAGGAAAAAAATCATTCAACTTACTTTCCGAACACACCTTGAATATAGTTTAACTAGTTCTCTGATCATATGAACCGTAATTCGCATGCGCTGTATTCCTATACACTGAAGTAATCCCAAGCTATTAAAACACTAGGGTTTGCGTTGCAGGAGAGAGCATTTTAACCGATAGTAGCCAGTACCATGATATACGGAAGGATTGGTATTACTCGTAACGTTTTTGAACTGTTAACTATAAAGAAATAATAGCGTAGATGTTATGAAAACATTCTTACTTCCGAGTACTCATCTCCTGTTTTCTCCACGGCAGCCGTCTGACAGCACCTCTCCTGCTCCCGTCCATTTGTTGTAGCTCTGTCGAGGCGAGAGCTTGTGTCAGTACTGCCGTGTTGACTGTATACAAATCGGTATTTCGCGCACTGGTCTTCAGGAAACGGGCGACTACGAATCCGTACCTTGAAGAAATGTGGCGTGATGTAGTGGCCAGACCACTCGCTTTCCACCACTGGGCCCGGGGTTCAATTTCAGGTCGAATTTGTGGAAGAATTAGGTTCCGTGCATACATAGTTCTGTGGTTCGCGCACATCGTTTCGTCGTGTTTCTTAATTTCCAATACACACAGAAATTGAAAAAAAAACGCTCGGGAAAAATCCGTGGGAAGCAGCTCAGGAAAATCCAAAATTTATGTTTTTCGTTCGTAATTGATTTTATTTATTTTTGAGCTACTAGTGCATGCTACTTCTTGAAACACCAGTTTGTATGGTTTTGTTCAGCAGGATTTTTGCAAGCAATCCCGTATTCATCAAACAATTCACCCGTTCCAGGTGAGGCCGTAAAGTTGAGGCACTTTCACAATAAAGAATATCACGAGGAAATTAGGATCCTAAGGCTTGCGTACGCGACGGTTTAATCTTCGTTGTTGTATCCACGTACGCTCGTGTTTGCCGGGTCAGGTAAAAGTACTAAAGCTGTCGTAAATGTTGAAGTGTATGGATCCCTTTAGGATCGGTCGTTAATATTTTCTCCCTTTCCTTGGCGGTCCATCCCTTGCGATAAAAAAAATCCAGAGGGACTACGAATACGCGGATCGCTTGTCATAACTCTCAGGGGCGCCCAGAGAAAGAGGCTTGATTAACAGGGACCCCAAATTTCAAACAAAGGTTTACCCCATCCTCTCATAAATAGACTTAATTTCGTCCTACATCAGAAATGACGTATTGCAGTTAATTTGAATTAGAAGTAAACACTTTATTTGTTTTGAACGAAAAACAATATCGGGGTCCTAATAAAGTCGGGGCCTGGGGCAAGGTTCTCCGCCTGCCCCTCTTCTTCTGGGCACCCAGGTGAAGAATGAGACTTTGGAGAAAGAACGAAAGAAAGAACACTTAAGTTCAAGCTACTAATTACCTGGTTCCTATTCGCTTGGGTCCAGCTAGTTATACTTATTACTTGGCTTGGATTGTGATGACCTAAAAAAAGAAAATGAAAATGACCAATAAAACACCTTGAAAATAACAGGAAAATGAACGATAAAAGACTTAAAAATAGTGGGGAAATGGACTATTTTTTTAAAAAAATACTAAAAATTGGTATGAAAATGTTGTTTAATGAATTTTACAATAAAAAAATTATTTATATAAAATTATATTTAATATACAGTTTTTATTTTAGGAGGAAATGTAATATTTAATTGCGGTCTTCCAACTGTCAGTTTTGAAAGGTCGGAGAAGTTACTGAATATCCATATAATTTTGTTGAGTTGGAAAAATCGAGTCCACTGCAGTAATGAATTTCGTCATGAACTGACGATACAATAAAAACTTTGTTTTAGTGTGTCACTGCAAGTCTGTCAACAAAAAACACGAAAAGGAAACAAAATGCGTATAAATGGCACAAATGACGCAACGGTAAAAAATGACCTATAAATTGAAAAATGGCAAAAAATGACAAAATATGACTCAATAACTATAAATTTCTATCACTTACATGTCGTGATAAACACTCATTTACAAGTTAGATGTTAATTAAAATGCACCAATGAAAAGATGACGTGACATCCGAATCAGAGTCATGCATGTTACAATAAGGTAAAGAGGTTTTTGTACACACGTGCGGGTTTCTCGGATCTGCAGTCAACAGATCTCGATGTTCTCTTCTACCTCATAAAGGAAAAACATCCATTCCTAGAGCGAGTTTGAATCCACGACCCTTTGGACCGAGGATTTTACAAGACTTAATACAATATAATGAGCACATTAATTACAAGACTTTTCGTTTTGTTGTTTTTCTACTGTACGTCATGGAATAGAAACATATACCATCCAATACTTTTCGTTTCGAAAGCTGTGTCGACTTCGAGCGCTCAGAACCCGTGCAGTACTAGTTAAAAGTGAGGAGCGGAACGTCTAGTTTCAGAGACACGCATTCTGCGCTGTTACATCACACCAGCCTCTCTGATTCGGGACTTTCCTCTCTTCACGCTACTTGTGTACCTGACGCCGCTACCGTGACCTTCGGCGAGTAGTGCCGTCTCACGCCTGTAGGCGCGCGCCTTGCACGCGACGGACGCCGCCGGTTGCTCTCCGCGCCGGCCGCACCGAGCCGTCTGCCCAGCACACCGTCGCAACGGGTTCTTTATCTCGCCTCACGCCGCACCGCAGTCCGACTCCGACGTCGCCGCCGAAAGACGTGAGAATACTTCCTGCACATGCGCCCGCGGCGTTTCTGTCGCTCGTTTGTTCTTCCTTGACTGCCGCAGACGTACAACGCAAGGTGGACGACCGGTGTAATTGTCGATCTCGCGAGTTCACATCTCTTGTCGAGGAGCGTGGTGCGGGTTGCTCTTGTTTAGAGATTAGCTAGAGATTTAAACGAAAGATTCATAGGGGGATAAATCGGATGGCCGGGTGTCTTGAGTGAACGTGAAACATTGCGATTACTCGTGGCACGAAGTTCGCTGGAAAATCAGACGCGTTTGGAGTGAGAACTCTGTGAACCTTGAAGTGCGATGCAGCCGTTTCGTTCTCCTGTCAAGGTACGTATGTCATCTGTAGCAGAGCGCCTCGGCTTTGCGGTGTATATGTGCATCGGCGATAACAGCACCGAATTATTTTCGAAGGGGGACGGTTCAATAGATAAGGTACAGGTCAGCGGGGAGTCACCATCAATGTATGCCAGATACCAAAATATATTGGGGGAGAAGCATTGCCCCACCCCTCCTCCTCCTCCTCCCTCTCCCCGGATGGAGACGTCTGTGTGTGTGTGAAAGACAGAGCCACCTCCCGCTGAGTCCGCGTGGCGTAGCTAGTGGGAAAAGGGAGACGGTTCGGCCACGGCTTTGTTATGGAGGGAGTTGCACTTTTTGTTTCTCCTTGCAACTCTGCGTAATCACCGAGAAACACGATGCCCACCAACTTAATCAGAGCTTCTGCTGACTGTACGATTTTGGAGGCTGAAGTCAATTCACTTCAATATGAATGTTTTAAAAAGCTTAGTTGTTCAATAAAATAGAAACACGATGTTTTATTTTGAATATACAGTAAGGTGCCTTTATTTTGATAAATCGAATAATTCTACCCACTCCCCAAAAGCTTAATTACGATACTACGAAACCAAGAAGAGAGTGCAAGAAAACGAATTTGGAATTGAACTTTTGCTGGCAAGATAGTTGAGTTTGAAGTAATTAATATCCTAAATATTTGCCCAATTTTATTTTAGGAACAGATGGTGTCGAAGTTGGAATTGCTGAATAATTAATGAAGTGCCGTAAATATTCATCGCATTATCGTCAGCTAATTGGGTATTTATTGGCTGGGAAATGAGATCTGAAGCGTAGACGTGCGCCATGAAAGTCTCTCCGCACCGAGCCTAATCAGGACCTCCCATTAGAAATGGCATTTATGTTGGTAGCAACCAGCTCGCTGGGAAACAAGTGAAGAAGACAACACTCAGCATCTATTATGATTAGGGCCAGCTAGCAATTTAAGTTATTAAGCTGCAGCTTGTGTTACCAACATAATTTCTGTTTCAAGCACTCTCACCAGCAAAACGCCACTGCGGAGAGTTAAACAGCGTTGAGGAACGCCGCCCCGGCACAAATTTGTGTCAAATTAGATTCTCACCGTTTCTGTTTTCATCTTTAGAATAATGGTAATCTATTGACACTGACAAAGTTTATTGGAAATGAAGTTTCTTACTTATGAAGTAGTTTTGCGTAATAATTTGCACCATTTGAAGAGGGGGCGGACCATATTCCGTCAAATTCTTGTAACACATCCAGAAACTCCGCTGTAGTGTATGCCCCTTTGAACCTTTCCATAACCGGGTATAGTTACCTGTTTTTAGAATGAAGCATATATTGTTTACGAACTCAATAACATTGTTGGACAATGTTTTGTAGTTTGTTGTATTAATTCAGTGACCTGACGCTTTTATATTTGGTTTCTTTGACTGTTTGATTTCATGGGAAGAAATGAATTTAATTCATTCAATGTGGAATGTTATGTTACGGACTTCAGAAAATTTTAAATTTTCATCGCGTGTAGTTTTGTACTTAGTCATTTGGGCAGACTCTATGCTAAGTTGTACAGGCTGCTAGTAATTCGGATTTCTCCATAGGAGAATGTTTTCTCATTACCTGTTGATAACGTAGGGATATTGTTTTGTTGTTTCTTTGTTTTTTGTTGTTTTTTGTTTGTTTGTTTCCTTTTTGAATTGCTAAAGAGAACTGCTTTTGGTGGGTATGTAGTCCCTCAATAAGTTAAGTTTTTTTCTATATTGTATTTCCTGAAGTTTCTACAGATATGAGATGATTATTATTTTTTATTTCTTAGATTCTGTGTGATCCAAAGCTTACTGGCTTTGATTGTGACTTTTATTAACCAGTGGTCGCGTTCACCACCATCATCGGGGGTGAGCCTGGCCTGGCCTTAAATTTTGATTTTATTGATGCTTTTACCGATTTTTCTAAAGTAATAAATTGAGATATCAACTAATATGCTGATGTATTTATTTAAACAAAAAATATTCAATTTCAGGTTCTGCCAATAAAAAAATAAACTCTCATTAATAGTTTTATTATGTCTTATTCTATTACATTTTAATATAAAATAAAGACCAATGTAACTTCATAAAATAGCATAAATATTAAACAATTTTATACTAAGACTTAAAATATTATAGATAATTCAAAAATATATTCTGACTAATCAGATTAGATTCAGTGTCCGAGTGAATCATCCAAATTTTTTGCCTACAGCAAAACCTCTATAATAATTCAATAATTATAACAATACTTGTGACAAATTGCATCGTGTAATATTGAACAAAAACTCATCTTACGCAATTTCAATGATTTTCAGCTTCCTTAAAACTTGCAGCCTATAAAAAAATAATCATCCATGGATCTCTAAACACCGCCACTCCTTGGTAATTGCAGGATTAATTCAGTTATATTGAGAGGTGGTTCTTTTTAGTTAATTTCTTATGTCTAATAGTTTTTTAGTATCATTTATTGTTTTTCAGAAGACCTTTAAAAATGATTCTAGTTAATACTGAAAGTGCTCAATGGGAGAGGGAAGCAGTTAGAGGTTTAATTAATCGGTACCGTAGAAAAAACGAAGTCTTCGATTTTGGTGGCTATTGTTTCCAATATATCCAGGTTTTTATTAGGATCATTCAATAATGAATTGGTTCTTTGAGCGTTAGGCTATGAAGGTGCATCGTGTTGTTTATTGTATTCAGTTGCGTTGGTGTAAGTAAGGGAACGTGAATTCTCTACCATGATTGGAACCCGATGAGCTATGCGTTACAGTGCTCGAAGCATAAAATCAAAAAAATGAGATTTTTTACAGTGACCAAACTGCCGTCTGGGTGTTTGGGGCGAAATTACGTCGATGCTTCCCCAAGCCCTTTAAACGTTTTTGAATTGGCTCATGAATTGGCTCCATTTCAACCAATTTTGCAGTTAAGTCAATTTAGATGCCAGTTAAACGATCAGTGTCAGTTTTTAGTTACACCGGTAGGGAGTAAGAGAATTATTTACGAAATTTTCCGAACATACAAATCTCTCTTGAAATTGGTATTTAAAAATGCCATCCGCACGGCTTACTTTTGTAACTGCAAAAATGGTCAATCTTGTTTCATGATTATGTTTATCTTAATTTACATCGGGAAACTTAAGGTCCAAATAGTTTACAACGTATTCTTTTCACACTTTTGGAAGGATAGTGATATTACTACAAAATATTTTTTTAAATAGTAACTGTATTGTTAGACTCGTATATAAACACATTTTTACACGTATGTACGTTTAACAAATTCAGCGTTTCAGCATGTCCGGCCTTTAAAATACCACATTGTTTGGTTTCGTTTTGCACATTCGGGTTGCTCTTCTGCTTCTTGCTTTTGTTGGTGGTGCACTTACAATGTAACTTTTCTTCCAGAGGGCTAAACTGCCCTTGGCTGTTGGCATGGTACTTGCGTATCGCACGCAAAGTTGGAAGATGACTGCGGCGATTCCGAATGGGGCACGGCCGAAGCAGCATGCCTGTGGTTTCCGAGCTGATAGGATTTACAGAAAATCCCTTATCTCGTTCGCGGCGACGATGAGATGTTAACTGATATGTCGCGATTTGGAAATGTGGTATCCCGAGGTTCTAAAGGCTGATAGCTCGAAATAGTAATTTATGCAATTAGTTTATAATGTTAAGCTTTATTGCACGAGTACATGTTTTGAAAGCGAGCGACTTTAAGAGCGAGTTTTCAAATTTGTACGAATGTAATAAAGCAACATTATAAACGAGTTGCATACTGTCTTTTTTTTGTATAACAGCATTATACATTTATAAGAGAATCAAAATGAAATATGCCAAACAACTTCCCTGTGACGACTCGGGTATTTGACATCGTGCGAGTAAACGGTAGTCGGCTGTTCCGTTTAGCTCTACCTCCCCCCGATTCTCTCGCTACAATTGGCTGAATGTGTGATGATGCAATCATTCGTGACATAAAATCTAATACGTCATTATTTGTGCCGTTAAATGCCCGATTATGAACGATTTCTTGCAACAGAAAAGGTTCTTTTATAATGCTGGATTACAAAAAATAAATGTATGTGTTTATATACAGGCTGCGTATACTCGTATATTCGTACCGTGGCACTATCTATTCGTACATCGCTCTAATAGTAGTTACGTTTTTCTTTCATGACAATTCATTCTGAAAGTAATGTTAGGTAACGGTTCTGAATGGGTGGTACTTCGAGTTCGGACCACCAAGATTAACGTCTACCACTGAGATCTCGACCGCAACATGAAAACGTTTGGTGTGCTCTGCGTCTGAGATCTCTGAAATCGTTTTTTAAAACGTAAATAATTTTTTAACAAGAACGCAGAACAGCATTATTCCCACGATATCATATAGTCCCATTTTTAATAATTTAATCAATTTATTCAATCAATAAGCCCATTATTTCTTGTTTCAGTGATAACCAGTAAATAACTGAGGGATGGTTTCTGGATTGGTTGCATGTTTCTACAAACGCCGCTTTTATTACTTATTTCCAGATTCCATTGAATCCTCTTTTAAAAAAATGAATTATTTATCCAATAGCACGTCCTTTTTAGAAGCCACTCACTTAGGATCTCATTATTTCGGTCGGTATGAAAGTACCGAAGTTTGCAGTCGTGTATTCAATCCGAGCAGCCGGAAGAATTCTCATTCGTGTTTTGTTCGTGCGCAACTCATAAACTTTGCCAACGATTCGAGACGTACTACAGTTATGTCTACAGCGATTTGCAGTGAGCCAACAAACTCCATTGTAGCCTATACGAGATGAACAAGTGTGTAATAATATATTGTAGTTACAGTCCGTCAGTCAGTCCCCTCGTCCTTTAGTCCGCCTGTTCGTCGCACGGTGGGCTAGAATCGTGAAAACGTGGCCAGAAAGGAAAGAGTACAAGTTTCTAGATGGGAATTTTGGACTATCAGGTCGGCAGTAATGTTGGGACTACTGAATGCCAGTTGTGCGAACGATCAACTGTTCATTTGTCATATTTCCATTTAGATTTATTTAGTAAAAAAAACAAACAAAAAAACAACAAAAAAAAACAGTAAAAATATGTGACGTGTGGGGGAGAAGATTATCTACGCACGTTTTCTTGAGTTCCAGAATCTTCCGTCATTTTAACTATAAATGGTTGAAAGATGAGTAAAAGTTTAAAATAAATAAATACAAATAAATTTTAAAAAACGCGAAATTAGCAATATTTGAAAAAAAATAGACATTTTCGTTGCCGAGTTATAGAAAACTTATTTGCATCGGTAAACGAATTGCAAGTATGCTTTATCTGCATTGCTAACAAAATAGTGACTCGCCTTTACCTCTTCTCCTACCATTACAAACAAAAGGAGAGTTCAACAAGACGTGCGCATAGTGAAGCTACATTTACGTCCAGAAGCAAAACATGAGGGCAGGGCCGGATTTATGCATGTACTGACAGTGCTGCAGCACAGGGCACTCCACCAAAAAGGGGCCTCCACCAAATAAAAAATTAATTTTTTTTTATTTTGGTCTATTTTTCTTGTGATTGTTTCTTGAGTTGATCCAATTCAAAGAATTCATTAACCAATTCATACAAGATGAGGAATGTAAAAGCGCCTTAAGTCGGGAACATTTTATGTATAACTTAATAATTGAGAAGGGAATACAAGACGCGTTTCCGAATGTACAAATTATTTTAAGAATTTATCTTGTGTTAATGATAACAAATTGTACAACGGAAAGATCATTTTCAAAATTAAAACTTCTAAAAAATAGATTGAGAACTAGTATGACTGAAGAACGACTTTTATCTTTCTATTTTGAACATCAATTTTGATATTCTAAAAGAATTATCTTTCGACGATGTAATTGAAGAGTTTGCTTACAGAAAAGCAAGAAAAGTTCCTGTAGTTTAGTTATTATAATTAAGTTGTAATGTGTTGTAAATATTCGGTTTATAAATAAAATATTGTACGCAAAAATTATTTGCAATTTTTTTTTTAATTAAACATATTTGACACATAGATTTTATTTTGTCAGCCGCCAACTGCATATAATATATATAGGGGGGGGGGGGGGGGGGCCTCCACCAAAAATCAGCACATGGGCACCCACCAAGTTAAATCCGGCCCTGCATGAGGGCCATCTCAGCATTTGCTCAATGGATCAAGGAAACTGGACAAAAACCTGATCGAGATAGGGTTCGAAGTTTCAGATCAAGGTGTTCCAGGAAGTATGTACTAATTAAAATTGTATATCATTATTAAATCATTAATAATTTTAAACAAATTAAAGTAATATCGAAAAATTCACGAGTGAATTGTAAAATTTTCTTAAAAAAGAGATATGTTACGAATTCCACGACATTCCGCTTTCTTTTGCACTGTGTGCGCATGTATATATTATTACCTTTGTAAATTAACCTTCAAATCCACCTAGTAGTACCGACTTCAGCCACATCTTCAGCCACATTTGCAAAATGTCGTTATTGAGACATATTGAAAAAATGACAAAAAAATAAATTGTGTTACATTTGAACAATTTAAAATAAAATCGATGCCTAGAAGCATTGTAAAGAATAGAATAAGTAGAAAAGGGATGGAAACAACGCTTTATCCTTCGCAGTGGAATGAATATCTTAGAAAAAGTCAGAAGTCGCCGTGCCGCCATTAATATTATCTTCAAGAAATGATTGCATTCCGATTTCATATATTAAATTGAATATTTTGGTTATATTTTACGCCATAGTAAGAATACTCCTACGAGTAGTACAAGATGCCAACAGCAGTCCATAGACTGTTGAACCACGGACCAGACATTATTTCTTCAGCCGTTTTTGCCCATCGGTCAACTATAGGAGGATGCACAAGAATCGACCAATAAAGCAATATTGCCTCAGTTTTTCTCGAAGGTTTTCCAGAGTTAAGACTATGGAGATTGTTGGCAACCATAGGCACCTTACATTGCTTCTCTGCGTAAATCATCACTAAAAGAAACTGAAGAGTATGTCGCCAGAAGCCGTTGTCCTCTTAGTTCCGTGGCGGAAGATTATGAAGATTCCGATGCAGATGAGGAAACAGTTTTGATGATGACGATTCAGTTGAAGAAGCAGGAGAAAAAGAAGATGATGATGAAGATGAAACACAAGAAGAAAACTACAACTTCTAATTATAGTTACAATTTACTAAATGAATAATTGTAATTGAAATAATTTTTTTTGGTAATATTTTACACCATCTAATATCCTCTATTTGGTTCTTTTTTCGAGCTTTCCTATTTTTAAACATTAACTACAACAACCCCTAAATATTGACTTTTATATAAATATACTTTTATCCTTTGTTGTCCGTAATTTTGGATCCACCATTTTGATTTCTTAAATTTTGAACTCATAATCTTCATCACTAACCTCGATACTTATCGAAAAACTTTCTTTTATATGAATAAAATGACCTTTTTTCAATATTTTCCCGCAATTTGTTTTTCAACTTGTTGATATCATATTCTTAATCACCAACTTTAACATCCTCACTTTGGTACAAATTGAACAACTCTTTATATTATGGCTAACTTTTTGGGATTCTAGCCCACCGTGCGTCACCCAGATGGTCCGTTGCTCAGCCTGCCTCCCTATCGCTCAGTTGCCAGTCTCGCAGACTACCCGTCAGTTGTGTCAGTCTCTACTCGTCCATTGTCTGGTTGTCTACGCGTCTGTTCTGTCTAACATCTACCCGTCTGTTGGGTTTGTCTATCCGTCTAATGCGACTGGCTGCCTAACCGTCTGTGTAAGGCTGTGTACTCGTTGCCTATGGACCTTTCAGACTACTCGTCATGGGCCCGCCGGCCGGTAGCTATCGTTCCATTGCTGTCATTGTCCGTTCTGTCATAACATTAGTTTGCCCTTCTACGTGATGAAGCAAAGTTAGTAGAGCTTTGTTTTCTTTTCCAAAAATGTCAGTGGCTCTCGGTATCTATTTGAAGAGGTACGGCGCTTCTCGGTGTGGCCTTACCAGTAAAGGTTGGCTCAGGGCATTAATTGGTGTCACTGCAGTGGCTCTGACCGGGAGGTTCAAGGGTTCAAATTCCTACGGTGGTTTTTCGACACTGGCTAGACAGCTATGTCGCATTCATTACATTACCACACTTGTCGAAAGCCTTTTGCTACCTATTTGGGAAAAATCTCTGCAAGCTGACATAGATCGGCGCCGGATCTCACCATCCAGCGGTGGAAAATAGCCGCCACCTCCCGTGAGAAAAGCATGTACTACGGGACTAATGGCCTTAGAAGTTGACGCGCCTGCAATCACTAATTAATCAATCGCGCGGTGGGACCCCCGAATGGTCCAGTGTGAAGACTGTCTAGTCGCCTGTTACTGTTCAAGGAAATCCCCTACAATGTCTCTTTTCGTTTTCAAACAGCTCATTTCACACTTCTCAGATTGTTTGTGTCCTTGGGACATAATCGTTCCGAGCAGTCAAAAACAAATGCTATACGTAAACTTGTCGTTCTTTGTCTGTGAGGAAAAGTGTTAATAACTCACACGGTAGATCGTAGTGAAAGTGTGAAGAAGGAAAGAAACAACACTTGGGGAGGAGGTCGGTGTGTGTGTGTGTGTGTGTGTGTGTGTGTGCGCGCGCGCGCGCGCGCGCGCGTGCGTGCGTGCGTGCGTGCGAACAGATTGTGCGCAACTAAAAACAACTAAGATTTCAAGTTCATATCTTCTGCTACCAAATGCAAGAAAACTATGAAAACGCCATTATTATCTGAAATTGAAATGTTCATTTTGTGTGGTTTAAACAGAAGCGTACTGAAGGAATTCCTATTTCTGGTCCAATGGTTTGTGTAAACATAAAATGGTTTCAAGAAAATTTAAAAACTCAAGAAATATTTAGTGATTTACAGGGAGTGTGTGGAGACTTGACTTGATACCTCAAAGAGCTTTCCTCCTGCTTCTCAAAGCCCCTTCACACTCCTCAAAATCTACCCTGAAAATAAACGATGGCCAAATTTTGTATTATAATCTACCACGTAACATAACATAACAGCCCACGGATCTAGGCACAATTTCCTGTTTGAAACAAAGGTTTATAGCCCTATCCAAATTATTAGGCTGAGCATTTCAATTGCAATTTTGTTTTGTTTGTTTTTTACCAACAAAAAAAATAGAAATAACACATGATTTTTTTTAATACTTAGTAAGCATTCCCTTGTTCTCAATGAGCTTTTTAAGCCTTTTAGTCATACACACAGTCTTGATTTCGTCATCCAAATTAAGACATTTTAAAAGACATTTAACACAACTCAAAATGAATGGTTTGAATAATATTTAACACTATACTTCAGATCTCTTCAACTTAAACTACTCAGAGTACTAAAACTAATGGTTACTTTAAAAGGGTTCTAGTTTAACACTAAGCAAACACGCTGTCAGGGAAGTAATAACAATTTTCAACATCATAACTTTCCTTGTCTTAATTGTTATAGTGAATGTCTGGTGCAAGTACTAAATGCATTAGATTAGTACAAAGCAATATTTGTAAGACATTTGTAGAAAAAACTAAAGCAATGTTCTAGTCTAATAATTTGGACAGGACTGTAAATAGATTTTTCTCATTTTTCTTTTACAAGAAAAGTGTTCAGATTCAATGAAAGAACTGACCATAAAAGCCTGACCTGTCCATGATGGCCATAAAGGAAGCCATTTTTGCAGAACGTGGTGCTTAGCAAAACAAACTTGCAGCTTCATTGAGAGTTTTCTGAGCAAAAATCTTAAATGAAGGCCATAATGATAGAAAATGTTGAAGAGGGAGAAGCCTGTGCTGTTATAGACAGAAGCATGTGTTAAAGCGAACCATGTCAATTTCAGATTTCATTAACATTTTCAAAAATGATATTTATTGGCTACAAAACGATGTTCTTAAAGAGGGATTCAAACATCTTAGTGAGAATGACATGTCACAGCTCATTAGTACAGCTAGCTTATTAGAGGGTAGCAGCTCATTAGGACAGCACAGCTAGTACTCCATCTACCTTGCAAATTGATGATTCCAAGGATTTTGAAAGTTACAATGAAGACACTTTTGGCAATTAAAAAAAAATTCAGATAAGTGAAGCAATGGAAGCAGTTGCTATCCTCCTGAACTTCTGTGAACAGGAAAATTTTGATTTCCACAGCATCATGAATCTGAGAAAAATTGGAAATGAAGTAAGGAAAATCATTGCAAACAACAAAAACCAAAAACTGATTACTTCATATTTGAACCCCTAATAACTTGTAACACAACATTGTACTTACATTATGTAATATGTTAAATAAAAGGTCTTGATTAACCATGGTTTTTATTTAAGCATGCTACCCCTCGCTCATTTTGTGGATAATTAAGGTTCTTCTGAATTGTTAATTTCTTTTTTTTAATTTTTCAGATGAAAATTCTGCTGGCAGTCATTCTTCTGAGCTTCAGTGAAAATGTTTGTCAAGCAGCTCGCATTTTGGGTGTCTTCCCTCACATTGGGAAAAGTCATTACATTATGTTTGAACCTGTGATGAAAGCCCTTGCACACAGAGGACATGAAGTTACAGTCATCACTCAATTTCCTTTAAAGAATCCACCCCAAAACATGAAAATTATCGATGTGTCTCATACGAGCAATATATCATATGTTAATGCTATTCCTGTTGATGTAGTGCCTGCTGAAGAGTTAAATATATTCTGTGTTCATGAGTTAGCCAGTATGGGTCTTGCAAACTGTGAAGATGTTTTGTCTTCACAAGTCATTCAAGATCTTATCAAATCAAATCAGAAATTTGATGTAGTTTTTTATGAAATATTTAATGCTGACTGTTTCTTAGGTTTCATTCATAGATTTAATGCAATTTCCATAGCAATGTCATCATCATCTTTCATGCCATGGGCAACACCACGTTTTGGATTACCTGATAACCCTTCATATATTGCTAATCATTTTTCTAGTTTCTCAGATGTAATGAATTTCTGGGAAAGACTATGGAATAGTGTTCATTACGTTGTTTCTCAAGTTGCATTCTCTTTGCTTGCGGATGGCCAAAATTATCAAATTGCAAAGAAATATTTTGGTGATGATCTTCCTCCACTTTCAGAAATTGCAAAAAACACTAGTGCTTTTTTTATAAATACTCATTTTACATTGAATCAAGTACGCCCTTACACTCCCAATGTTATTGAAGTTGGAGGTATACATATTGAACCACCAGGAAAAATGAGTAAAGTAAGTATTATTTTAATATTGAATATATTGCAAAGGAATTTTATTCTTCCCTCTTAAGTTTCTCAAGTTCCTTCGACTCAAATCCTTGCCCTTTGATTACAAGTACATTTAATGTACCTTCCAGTCAGGGTGAATACAGAAAATATTTCAGAGGAACAGAAATTTGCAGATTAGAATCCCTTTCTTTGTTTTTTGAAATGTAGGAGGCTAAGGAGCCCAATACATATTGGAAACTGTTCATATCAGAAGCTCCAGTACAATCATTGCAATAATAAATACAAATATTTTTGAAATAATTTTTTAAATTGTTAGCTTGAACTAAAATGTATTTTTATAATGGGAATACTGCTTTTGATGTGATGAGATCTATATATGATAATTATTTTGAATAAATTGAGCAAAAACATGTAATTGTATTTCTGTACAATTAAATAAATAAAGATAATTATTTGATCTTGAATATTTAAAAACACTTACTTGATTTGGATTAATTTTTTCTGCTTGTACTTTTTATTATGAATAAATGCTTTTTTTTTACAATCCTACAATCTTAATAAGTTATTGGAAAAAAAAGAAGATTAAAAGAGTTTCACTTGAAATTTTGTTTACTAAGGAGTTGCAGACTTTTCTCGATGGAGCCAAAGAAGGTGTAGTGTACTTTAGTCTTGGCTCTACTGCAAGGGGAGCAACCTTACCTGCAGAGAAACGGGATGCATTTATAGAAGCTTTCAAAGGTCTTCCCCAGAAAGTGCTGTGGAAATGGGAAGAAGATAGTATTCCAAACAAACCTGTAAATGTGATGATTTCAAAATGGGTACCACAGACTGCTGTTTTAGGTAAAGCTACATAAAGAGTTACCTAAAATGTGAAGGATGAAGTTAAATAATTAAATGGAAAAGGAGTAATGAATCCCACTTAAATGCGGAAACAATCATGACAGAAGATATGTGGTTTCTTTCGAAACACTCTTCTTGTAATGAAACCAGCCTTTGTAACTAGAAAAAATAGCAATTTAATAGTATCTCTCTAATTTTTTTAAAGAATTATTGATGTGTGTGTTACATCCATTAATTTTTTATCAATGGATTAGAAAGGAATACTTTTTATTATTTATACATCACATGGAATAGGCATTAAAAATGTTATCAAAATCTAATTTATGCATGCATTCTCCTTCTTCAACTTCATTCTTGAGCTAATGTCATGAGAGCATAACTTTTTGTTCTCCAAGTATTAATATTTTGTTTTTAATAGGGTTGTTTTCTTACAGCGCATCCAAATGTTAAATTGTTCATTACTCATGGAGGCTTAATGGGAACTTTGGAAGCTGTGAATTACGGGATACCCATGATAAGCATACCGCTTTTTGGGGATCAGTTCCAGAATGTAGCAATGGCAGTCAGAAGAGGAATAGCTGTTAAATTAGGACTTGGGGACATCACACATGAGAGTGTGACAAATGCTTTAAATACTGTTTTGACTAGCAAGTGAGTTCTAGTTTTATCTAACATTTGTTTCTTGTAATTTGTTCTAGAATGGATGTTGCCAAATTTTTTAAATGAAGATGCAGTGTTTCTCAAAGTGCATATTTGGACACCACTTCTGTAAATGTAAAATAATAAAGTACCAACTTAATTCAATTTTTGAAATAATTGAATTTTAATAAACTTGAATGAATGAGCTTGTCACACAACTTGAAAGTGATAGCAGGGGTAGGCACACATGAAGTCAATGAGAGCCACATTCTAGTGTTTCATGTATTGTAAAGAGCTACTTTGTATGTACAAAGGATTAATTAGTACTACCTACACAAAATAAAATAAATTAAATTAATAGGGTTATGCTGCATATTCTAAAGAAATCTTAAGTGCTACATTAAGACTACATATTTCAAAAAATATGTTGAATGACGAAAATTAGAGTTAGTTAGGTCAGAACTTTAATAATAAAAATTAAACATAATGCATTTGCCTACCATTGCTCAATTTGTGTAAATATTTGTAGGTAAATGTGATATTTATTGGATGTCTTTTTTTTGTTTTTGTTTTTTCAGATATCTAGAGCAAGCAAAACGTGTCTCTCAAGAATTCCATGATCGTCCTCAAAAGCCATTAGAAACTGTTTTGTATTGGACAGACTATGTATTGCGGCATAAAGGAGCACCTCATCTGCAGTCATATGCTGCCAAAATGCCTCTGGCTCAATATCTTTTACTTGATGTAATAGCTGTGTTAAGTATAGTTCCTCTGCTTACTGTAACAACATCAATATTATTAATTTGTTGTTTCTTCAGAAGAAAGAAAACAGAACAAAGCTCAAAGAAAACAAAACATAAGCAAAAGCACTCATGAAGATCATGCCACTCACTACATGTGCCTTTGTGAAAGCTTTAAACTGTTCTTGAATATTGTATATTATACATTTTCTAAGAATTTTTATTTCTCATGTTTTCATTTGACTCTACCTTGTTGCTCAATGGAACTATTAAACATTTCAAAGTCTTCCAGATTTGTTATTATTTAATGTATTATTCATAACAATTCCAATTGTTAATTATAATATAACACATTGTGAAGTATTTTACTTGCAATTTAAAGAAAGCAGTAAATTTACATTTGTGTTATGTAAATTCGAAAAAAAATTATTGATTTTTGGTTTTTGTATATATTTGTTTCAAACTGTAATGATGAACTGTGAATATTGAATTTACCTTGAAAGTTTATGATGTAAACAATTATGTGCTATGATTATTAAAAGCAAAAACAGTTTTGTAATAAGTTTTTTGTAGAACAGACAAGATTGTAAACAAGTAAGATGTGCGTTGACTGCGTTTGAAGACTGATTTTGCTGAAAAATATCTTACAAAGTTGTTTTTAAAGCTTCCCCTCATAAAAAGGTTCTCTTATAAATTAATTTTTGTCAATTGCTTCAATATCCAAATTTGATCCTATTAAATTATTTTTTATGTACAAAACTGATTGCTTGATGTTAAAGTTTCTTAAACAGTCAATAGTGAAAATGGGAACTTAATGCCAAATTGCAATGCATTTACACTCAAATTGCAATGCATGTACACCCAAATTGCTATGTTTGATTTCCCTACACTAAATTTCAAAACATTTAGCTTATATTAAATTCTCTTAAGTGGAATAATTTACAAATAAAGTTTGTTGAATTTATTGTATTACTTTCTGTATATCATATTTGAACACTTGTTTCTTTGTAGATTTTGGTGAACAAAAGAAACACTGCTCTGTTACAAGTTAAAAGTGCTTACATGTAATGAGTTTGCAGGGATATTTTTTTCCAGCAACCTTATTATTTATTACCATTTCATTAGTGACAAGTCAGTGGTTTTTATATTAAATAGATGTTTTATATGAAAACAAAATATGTTAGGGTCATCTGGTATAATTAAAGTGGTGGAATACATTAAATAATAAATGCAAGGACATACCCAGACAATCAGTTGTTTTAGGGCACTTTAGCTAACAAGGATGGTTGGACACAGGAGTGATTACAAATAGAAATGAATTACAGTAATAGGTCTTAATGATTACGTGTGATCTTTGCACACAGGATGCAGCACATACCCACAGCTTTCTAGGTCTATTTTATCTTTACCAATGATACAATTGCTACTTCTCTCATGAAATATGTGACACTGCTAAACAATATTTTTTGTACCTTCTAGCATTGTTTTTGAATTTGTATCATTAACAGTTTCGACAAGAAACAAGGGGCTAATCCTTTTAGATTATCCAATTAGGATGATGATACCAAATGATGGAGAGCAGTAATTCCAAAAACCTTTCACCCCTTATAACACTTTTGTATATTTATTGTGTAAAAGTTCATCCCAACACTGCTCTCTTTTATTTTGCTAAGTTGGATTGCAAAATATTGTTAGTCTGCATAGAAAGCAATGTATTAATTGTAATGAATTGTGCAGTGACAAACTAAGTGATCTGATTGCCAAAAAACACTTTCTTTGGGAAAATGAGAAAAAATGTCTTGGTAATTTTTCTGCGGTACTAAAGCACCATCTGCTGATGCCTATTACAAATAGTGGTGTTAAAACAGCACGTACTTTCTCGCCTTTAAAAATAATTATGTATTTATAACACAATGTCTCTCAGAATTAACTACTCTCTCATCATTTTTTGTAAAACTCATTACAAATCATAGAACATGGGTACAAAACTAAATACTTTCAAACAAATATCAACACAAATTTCACAATTACAACTGCTTTTCATATAGGTAATCACATTCCAACAATAAGACGTAATTCACAAAAGTTAGCTCCTGAATCATTATTGCCTAGCCATTGTTGCATTCCAATCTGATATTCCTGAAGGCTAACTATTTTTATTTCACACATTGAGAATAGGTTTTAAATAATTTCTTCTAATTTGTAAATGTATTATGAAAGCTCAAATGTAAGACACAAACAAAGAAATATGAAATAATATACAAATTCTAACTTACGAAACATCCAACTGTTTTGTTAGTCTCTACATCAGTAAAACAACTACAATTTATATAAAGAACTTAGTTTATTCACAACGTTGACTACACAGCTCATACCACCTTTCTCTGCCCGCACACACTGCACATTCGTGGAACTTCGTAATATAACACAAACTGCTTGGAATTACGTTCACAAAGGACTGTAAATTCGCAGCAGGCGAGTATGTTTGTCACAAAATTGAGTAAAAAATACTCATATTTTCAAAAAATTCAACATGACCTTATTTAAAGATCAGTTTTTGAAGAACAAATTTCATTAAGAAAAATCTTGTTTCTTCACAATTATAGTTGTTAGAAGACACTGAAATATTTTTAATTTTTTAAATTTTCGAAAAATTGGGCATTTTAACGAACATGAGACCTTTACCATTCTCTTAAGCATCCTTTACACTCTAAAGGTCTCAATTTAATCAAAAGATTTTGTGACACTTTAGAGAAAAAATTGTTTAAAGAAAATAAAAATGCTTATACAGTAGAGACAAAGTTATGTAATGCTGCGTTAGAATCACCATCTACTGATCACATGCATACAGGGGTGGATTTAGGTATAAGGGACAGGAGGCATGTGCATATGGCAGCAACATTTCTGTGATCGAAGCAAACTGTCATCAACCACACAAATTCTACAGATATTTGTAATAAAATTACATGTTTATAGGTATTCTTTCTGGATTTTGTTAATCCAATTCTGGACATTGTTAATTCGCTTCTGCCCGCTCCAGGCAACTTTGTTGCCTGAAGGCACGTGCAAAATTGCTGCCCATTTTTTTATATAACCCAGGAAAGAAGTTATATATAATAGCAAGTATAATTTATGTTTCAAAATTGAACATGTATATTATGATTAAAATGAAATTAATAACTTGTGTGTATTCAATTTTTCTTACTAAAGATCAATTAGCTTTTAAATCATATATTTTTATATACAGAAATGAGTTAATTCATTATGTTTTTGGATTTTTCGTAGTTATATATGTTTATTACTCTTCAGTTGTTATACCTTAAATTCTTAAAATTATGTAATGTCTACATTTGACAGTACAAAATATGAATGAGATAAGATATCTTCAAACAGTTACCAAAATTCCATGCTTTTATATCTGAATAATGTCTAAAAAAATTTAATATGAATAATTTATTCATTTTATTTTAGAAATTAATAGACAAATTAAGTTCACAATTTTTGCACCCCTAATATGTTGCCGCTGTACTCACATGTCTCCTATCTGTATGCCTAAATCCACCCCTGTACGCAGCATTACGTAACTTTGTCTCTATTGTGTAAGCGGTAGCAAGAAAGCAATAAAAAGGAAATGACATGGTCAGTCATGGTTGTTATAGATCTCCAGTGGCATTGGCACAACCATCACATGGCCAGTGAAACATGAGTAGTTGTTATTTCATTTTTTGTACTTGAATCACTTAGCCCAATCTGTCCACAATTTTCAAAAGTATGCAACTTATGTTTTGTTTGAATTGAGGAAAGAGCATAATTTGTTTTTGGAAAATATGAAATTTTTGGAATTGCTTAAAAAATGAATGGTTTGTTGTAGTGAACCAAACCACCTAAGATACACTTTATCACAAAATGATCAATGGCATAATGATAATATTTAATAATAATCAATTGTCATTGGCAGTACATATATGTATATTTATTCATTTGTAGTAACATGTAGATCAGGCAAAAATTTTCTGATATTCTATATCTTCTAACGTGGAGGACAAGGTCTACTGTGAAATAGGAACAAATGTGTCTATTAATTTTTTATTTTATTTATTTAGTTTTTTAATAAGTTATTTAAGGTTGTATCAACATCTAGGTCGTTAGTGACCTCTATTGCATTTAATGGTATGGTAACTGTGAAGATGACATGGTATGGTGATGATAGGGGGTGAAAGGACGAACACAAATACAACCATGCCTGAGGTGGGACTCGAACCCATGATCCTTAGGTCCAAGATTGCTACGGCACTACTGCCTTAATGATCTTGGCCATCCAGACCAGCTATTAATCTGTTGTTTACATTTTAGAAAAACCTTTAGAAATAATGTGCATCTAAGAAAAGCAACTGCTTCAATAAGTGTCTTCTCTGATTAGGTACTTGATCAGATGTTAAGTAAAGAAATTTGGTGAAACTGAGTATCCCCTCATTCATTATTCATGAAAAGTGTTGAAGACATTCCACATCAGTAGATGGCTGTAATAAACAGAATATATGTTATTAATTGTTACAACTGACAAACAAACTAGAACTTTCTTTACAGTTCTACACTAAAAAGAACACTCTACCATATCTATGAAGAACGTGAAAATAGAAGTAACTACACAGTATACAAGAAAGTAGGGGAAACAGCGTACAAGCAATGGCGCTCGCTACCTGTAATTGTTTCCACAAGATAATAATTCAATACAGAAATTTAAAAAATTCAGAAAATTTTTCAATAAAGAAACAAAAAACATCACCAGTTCTCACCCGTCATTGCAGAATTGCGAACACTGGATTGTTACCAAGAAAGATAGTAGCAAAATTGGAAGTAAGGTGCTCATTACTGGTTACAGCAATACACAGAATATTTCTAAAATGTAGCATTTAAATTAATTTCTAAAATGTTAAACGACTTCCAAGTTGTAACTGTTAGAGTATCAGACTGTTCATGGGTGATTGAGCTGTGGATGTTTAGGTGGAAAAAAAATCCTTCTGTGGGGGAGTAAATTCAAAATTGAGCTAAATTCAAAATTGGCAGTTTCCTCGTCCAAGTCCTACCTCTGTTTTTGCTCGATAGTGAAAGGAACATAGCGAAGCCAGACAGAAGAGCATGCCTAATGGCCTTATCCTCGCCGAGTAAAATAAGGCATCATTGAGTGTATGTGCAACTTACAACACAATAATTTCCCTTTACTTCGAAAACTTAATATAAAGTGATGCCTTGGATTAAACTGAGTAATTCTAGCTTGTATTTAATTGGCTGTCCAGGCATGCTAGGGTCATTACGCCCTGAGGAAGGTCGCAGAATGACAACCGAAACGTCGGCACCTTGGCCATGGACGTGGCATCACCCGGACAGCCAATTAAATGCTGACTCCAGCCGCGGAAGCCTACGCTCTCACCTAATTTTGGCTTCCTTAATCATAAACATTTGGAAGGAACAAACATTCAAGTCCATTACCAGTCATCCTCAGCTATCTTCAACGTTTGTGCAGTGAGGGGAAATAGTGTAAATGGCAAGACATTTAAATTTTGAAAATGTAAAATGGGGTATATTTCCATTGCAAATTAAGAGTATAACTAAAGGGACCGTTGAAAATAGACTTAAATTGCAGGAACATAAAAGTAGGATTTTGTTGTTTATAATAATTTTATAAAATGAATTTAATGTATATAAACCACAGTGTAAGAAAGGTGTTGTCTCTCACACTGTGATACAACCGCTTTTGAAAACCATTACATTGAATGGATTGCTTTTAAAAATCTGATCTATTGTTTTCTATGTTTGTTTCAAAATACTTCTTATACACTGAAATGGATGTCACTAAACATGGAACTTATTTTGTAATTCATACACTGAAATAATTATTTCTACCTCAAAAGCAAGTTTTTCCTTTTCCATTTGTAATCTTCAATTTCAACTTTGAGGTTTCAATTGATTGTTCATTAGTTTCTTTCCAAAGGGATCAAACTTTCAGTGCTTTAGAAATAAAATGCTGAATGCATCCTATGAGAATCCACTTGGACCTTGGTAGTGACCTATGACAATTTTTCTTTTGTTTATTGATTACTATGATACTGAAAGGCAATCTCCAATATGACTTCATCTTGAACTCCTATAAATATTTTCCATTAAAATCTTCCTACAAAATATTTCACGGTAATAGATTGTTAAAAGAGGATGCACTCACACAAGGTGTTTTTATCTAACTTCACTAAGGAAGATGGGTTGTCTTCTTTTCCTGAGGACTTTTGTGATTTTCTTTCTGCCTTTATACCTTTTAAACAAAACAACGGATTTGGACGATCCAAGAACCAAACAATCTACTTTCAGCATCGAAGTGATGCATGCCCTATAAAAATCTTTGTGACATATGCTAACCAGATAAAGTATTCAATGGTCCAATACCAATTGAATTAATTAATAAGCTTTTTTTTTTTAGGCAATTGGTTTCTTGTTATCCAAATGAATGGCAATCTTGTACAGTACAGGGTGCGGCAGCATAACTTCCTTTTTTAAAAAGCGCGCCATTCAGTTAGTTGACTATTCTATGACTGGTTTATATATATATATATATAACTAGCAATTCAATACACTATATAAAATATAGTGTATAGAATACTTTACAGTACCCCCTCTTGAACGAGACCACTAGCGCTCCGCTATGACATCAACTAACTGAATGGCGCGCATTTAAAAAAAGGAAGTTATGCTGCCGCACCCTGTACTAAAAGAGCTCCTCTGAAACCCTAATATTCACTCATTCCTGGCTTTTTGTGTGACTGGTTCCCAGATTGACTTGTAGAGCAATCTTTTGTGTATTTGGATTTGAAAATACATCTATCATTCAGCTTCAGGATAGTTGGCAATGAACCCATCAACATGGAAGAGGAACCTAATATGCTGGGAAGTAGACTTAGTAAAAACTGGTAGGCTTACATCAAAATATTATTTATGCATTATGCAAGTTTTCAAATGTGCAAGCTTTATAAAATTATAAAAGAATCAAAATTAATTTTGGAAGTAAATTTCAAAAGTAGGTTTTCAGTTGGCAACATATTGTGTATTACGAAGAGGACCAAGTAGGATGGGTGATGATGTTATATGTTGAAATTAGGCAAGACGATGGCTGGGGAGTACGCTGGGAAAGACTGGCAGCATGAACAGATTGGAAAGTCGAGCTGTTCCATAAAATTCCCATTTGTGAACAATTTATTGTCGACGTCGTTTATAATGCTGGAGTAAAAAAAATTAATTTGTTGTGACTTCTATCCAAAGATAGATCTATACATAAATTTCTAACAACTAAAAGCAGATAGTTGCCTCAACTGTAATTGTGCACATCTGCAAAAGTTCCTTGAAGAATTTTTATTCGGGTACAAAGCCAAGGATGAGTCAAAACACTTTCTGAAAGATCAAGCTGAAAAACTTAAAAAGTCAGGTATGGTTTATAGGACTAGTGAATGAGTAAAACTGAAAGTTAATTAAGAACTGCATATATTTTCAAAATGAATTCCATACATTAAAAATGTTCACCATACAATTTAAAAAATATACATTTGAGAAAATCAAATAACAGCAGCAATTTCTTTCCTTTTATTTGGTTTAATTAACGTTTTAAAGTTTCACAATTAAAACGTTTCAATAAAACTTCTGACCTGCAGTACACAAAATTACTATATTAGGATGCTCTGGCAAGTGAGTGCTCCAATCAAATAAAGACTTTCTTTGCTTGACAATGCTGATTATTTTACAGATTGATAGCAGTTATGATAGCAGTATGCATGTTGAAAGTTTTCACATATCCACATGTCTGTTGCGGTTTTGTGAATAATGCAGAATTTTCCACTGTATGAAAAGCTGTCCTAAAATACTATACTTCCTTTTTCCAGTGTAGTTTTCTAAATTTCAGTAAAATAATCTTTTAACTGATTGGATCACACTTACAAGTTATTCTGAAAATTGCTTTTTTTTTTAACGTTTAGTTTCTTCAACATTCGAAACTACACTTATTTCAGGAAATATAAAGTTATTACTATTTTTGCATGTCTTACTTTACTCTCTCTCCTTACATGAAAGTCTACTTTCAAAACTAATTTATACAATTTATATTAAATGAAAAGAGTTCGAACAGCACAAACCCTAACAGTATATTAAAAAAAATATCTTTATGCAAAACTTAATGAACTAATGCGACATACAAAGTTAAGCCTATTTTATAAGAAAAATTTCTTTTGAACTTTCCATCCATTCTATTTTCTTAACTTAATAAAAAAAATAAAAATGAAAGTATCACAAACATCAAAGATTAATGATGATAATAATTATCACCAATGATCATAAGGATCACCTATTCCTCTAACATGATGTCCCACATCATGCACAGAATAATCTTAATACTATTTTTAAAATTAGTGCCATTTATGTTTCTTTGGTTTGAAGTGAATCAGCATCCTTATTAATTGATATACCTGCAATAAAACAAAAAATGTTATTTTAATTGTGCCACTAAAACCATAAAGATTATTTTTATACAAATGCAATAACCATATAAACGTATTTCAGAATTCAATTAAATTAGTAATTTAAGAAAAGAAATTTTTTCTTTAGTTAAATTTCTTTTCATTTTAAAATAAAATCATTATAAAAATTGTAAGTGAACAAATCTCTACTTTCCAATTGATACCATCAAAATCAGTATACAAACCGTTAAATTATTAGTTTAGTATTATATTTTTTCTAATGTCCATTACCTAAGACCAGGGAATCTCATTACAGAATGGGTTGAAATTTTGAAAAATTAGTTGAGAACAAAATATAATACATATATTGTTCATGGGCTGCAACAGTGACACAACTCAAAATATGAAATTTGAGTTAATACACTCTCCGGAATTGTAGATTGGACTACCTTCCAGCAGCATATCTTACAGTTGAGTATCCCACCAACAAATGGCAGAGGTGTGAATGCAAGAATGATGCATTTCAATATAAAGAGAAAACTTCAAACGCATTACTCCCAAAACCTGATTTTTTGAGGTGTGCCACTAAAGCAGCCCACAAATAATATATTTAAAAACATTGTATTGGGCAATTCCTAATTTTTTTTATCCCATATTTTTTTGTCAATAATGTCATAGGTCTATTTTTGAATACTTTGGATTGACATGAATGTCTGCATGTTTTTTAAGTGCTTCTTGTAACAGAGTTTTTGAGTAGAAACTATTTGAAAAGCCCTTACTCTTGATAATATAAAATTCCTTCTTGCCAACTTGAAACAAGCTGTGCACCGATTTGCTTAAAATGAGAGGAATGTAGATTTGCTCAAAATCTACAGAGGGAGACATTCAGAGTACCAAGAGTGGGTGAAACGAACTTTTAACAAGTGAAGACCATCTTTTCTTCTTTTTCTCAACAGTCTGAATAAATCTAATGAATACACTTATGTCCAATTTTCTTCATTTGAACATTTGTGGAAGTGAAAAATTGCACATAAAGCTCCAACTGCATCTGGATTAACTGCATCTCTGACAAGAAGAAATTAATACTTTTCCAGCAGAAAACATCAAACTCTCTAGGAAGGGTCAATTCCCTAGGGATCTTATTGTATTGTAATTGTAAAGCTGAATTTTTCACAAGTTTACTATTGCCTTATAGAAACTTTATCGCATTATCTAGTAACTTTAATTTAAAGTTTTAGTAAATTATTCCTGAAGAGGTATGATGCATTTAGCAAGTTAAGAGCTCCCATTAACTGTTTGGGGGTATTTCTGACTCCAGGCGAATATGTTTTGCAACATTCTGAAATATATTCACATGATCTTCTCCCATCAGATTTATGTCCAGTTTTACATGGGCTGTAAATTTTTGAGATTTTTAAGTTTTCTTGGTTTTAAGTAATTTGTGTTTTATGCGGTTGGGGTCAGAAATGCTCCTAAATGGATTCAACGTTACATGTCCAAATTATAAGAATAACTAAAAACCTGTCCATTTCCGCTTTATAATATTATGTTGTTTCTGAATGACAATCTGGCATATTTGTTTAATATGAGTTAGTAGCGCTGATTCAAAAATTATCATGCTGGTATGGTAGACACCTATGAATAGTTAAGAGGATATGCTAAAATGTTTTTCTGGGAATATTATTCTTTGTTTTTATAGTACAATATTGAAAATAAAGCAAATTAATAGCACCATCTTCTTATTAATTCCAAATAGCATTTGAGCATGAAATACAAGTAAACTATTGGGTAAAACGTGGGGGGCAAATCTGACCCAAAACAGAGTCCGTGTAAGTAATCAAGAAACACAGTTGAAGGATTAACAGAGAATTGAGCTAAATTTTTGTGAATAGAAGTTAAAAATTTGTGAACACATAAATAATTCTTTGTATGCTGAATGAATTACAAAATGCTGCACAGAAAGTCAATATATCCTTATGCTAACATTCTCAGAAGGGACTACTTTGACAAGTCAGGAAGCAAACTAGAGTAATGCAGGGTGATGACATTGCAAGAGATAGTGATGAAGACAAATGAGCTACTAACACACAGATAAAATGAGTGTGTGAATGTAACCTGCAGATATATTGCCAGCAGTGGCTAAGCAGTAGCTGTCAAAGTGGTCCCTTCTTAGAGTAATCTCTCTAGAGATAGGTAAGTATTTCCAACATCAAGGTGAAAACATTAGTTGACGTAAAGAATAGGGTGTCTCAAGACTACTCTTAAAGTACACTATAAATCAGATTGTCATAATTGTACTGATACATGTCAGATTACTTGTCTATTTTATTATCATGTGTGTGTTAAGTTCTGACAAGACACATACAACCAGAAGGTAGGTTTTGATTTTACACGAATCTTCCACAAATGTTCAATTTACTAGGTATGCATTATTAATTATGGAGAGCTTGACAATGATTTTTTGTGATATCGTTTGAAGATATTTTGAAACGTTTCTAGTAATGTCAGATGTCTTATGGTTGAAAAACGTGATTGTTGAGAAGATGAGCCTTATTAATATTTACATGTAAATCAATCTTAAAGGAAGTCTGAAAATGTTGCAATTTGACCAAAAACATTAGGAGGTTCATTATGAATTTTTGCTCGTGTGATGTAATTCAATTCCACTCTCATTTTCTCATACAAATCATAAACTTTTATTGAAAAAAATATTTTTTAAGTAATTGTGATTTGTGTAATTGTGCCCTCATCAAAATAAAATTATCTTATCCAATGTTAACCATTCAAAGCTTAAAGTGTAAAACTGTGTGGCTCTAGGTAAGGACTTGGGGGCAGAAGCTTCCTATCTGTTCTATCTTATCCTTAATTATTAGTATGCTCGAGAGAGAATTGATATTTGTATAACAACTGTGATTTGTTCTGTGTTACTATCAAGTTTCTTCACTTTGTAGAAAGATTGCTCTCCCTTTACAAAGCTTTGGAACACCCAATTCTTTACATGAACCAAAATATTTTGTATTGTAAATATCAGAGGTATTATCATGAAATATTCCATCAACCTCTAAATGGCATTCTTAAATATTTATTCATAATCATACCATTACTCCCTCTTTCAACAGCAAAGGTCTGTTCTTCTTCCGCTAAATCACTTACAGTCTCATACAAATTTTCAGAATCATCAGAGATTGTAGGAAATGATGATGTTGAAACAACTGAAAGAATTTCATCATCTGATTCTCCAGTTTTGTGAGGATCCCAATCGTGTAGCTTTCGTCTCCATGATTTGATAAGCCCATCCCAAGCTCTTCGACTATATTTGGAACATTTGGGAGGTGTTTGCGGATCTTGTTTTGTTCTCTGATCCCTGGGAACCATTTTCTTATACCTTTGATATCCTGTGGTATTCTTCCCATATTCAATTTGCTTTTGCCTCCGAGAAAGTATACCTGGGTCTGTCTCTAAAGTAAATTCTTTTTTACTCTTTTTTTTGGTATCAGAATTACCAGATATATTTGAATTATTAGATTTATCTGAAATTCTGGATGCTGGTCGTAAAAAATCTGTTTCTCTTTTTGAATCATGGCAATTTTTTCTTTTGTTGTTTGACTTTAAAATACAAATACTACACGAGGGTTCTTGAGTACTAGCATTCTGCTTCACCTCAAAATTCAAATCTTTGGTAGAAACACTACCAGGTTCAGAATTTATTTCGGTAGTACGTTTCGTGCAGAATTTACAAGTTTCCTCCAATTCGCCCGGAACGACACGAAATTGAAAATTTAAGTTGTCGTTTATTTCTTGCGCAGCAATCTCGATTCTGTTATCCTGAATGTTCTTCGTGTGGTTGGATGAACCAGTAATGATAAAATGATTATTAGTTTTCAGTAAGGGAGACGTACATTCAATTTTGGGATTTACTGAATCATAAACAGGTTCACCGTTCCCGCAGTCTTTCTTCAAGGTTATGTTATCTTCATTTCGAACAGAAATTATTTCAATATGATTGGACTCAATGGTTCGAGTAACGTTACCGTTACTAGTAGTGGGACTTGGGCAAGCCTGATCAAGTTCCTCTCTGCCCGCCACATCTTCCATCACAATCTCGGCAGTGTCTTTCACATTACTTTCCACATAATGGTTCCGCATCTGATTCGTCAATTCTTCCACACGATCAATTTCACTAAAGCTCATTCTTTTTGCAGTACTTTCTACGCTTACGGGCATCTCTTGCAGACGGAACGAAGAGTCTTCGAAAATGTCGGACGTCGGACGTGAAGTGTCATTCGACTCTACGGAACCAGTCACGAATTTTACGTCAACTTGCTTTTCACCGATGTCTTCAATTCCATTCCAGATGCAACATTCTTCTTTTCCATTTCCTTCCATAACACTAGATGCCACACAAAACACGTAGAAAATGTTTGGTATTCCAATGCCGAGGAATCCTTACCGCAGTAGATCAACCACTCTGTAGGCCAACCCTGAAGCACCCTGCTGAAGAGTTTACCCGCCCAGCTCAGGTCGTGCACCCTTCACATCACCCCGCGTTCGCGCGTGGACGCCCTTTTATGTTAAAATGATGGCACCACTGTCACTGCTGGGATCCCTTGGTGAGTTTAGACCCTTTTTAGCTGCTAAACCGAAATAATTATTATTTTAGATACACTTTTAAATTAAGAAATTTAGAATGCCAACTTCTAGTTTTCACTCTTCTGGAAGAAAGTACGAAATGTGATACACGTCGAAAAAAATTACCAAGGGGTGAATAGTCGCCTATTTTGACAGCTTAACCCTACGCGAGCGAAACACACTCTTTGATGAGATATGCATTTATCTAGTAAATTAAGGAACAAAAATAGTAACAATAAGAAAATAACAATAGTGAGAATGAGAAATTTATTGGATTTAGACGGGAAAAGAAAATATTTAAAAATACATGTCGACTTGAAGAATTACTCCGAAATTTGAAAATAAGAGTGTTTATAGGTAACCTACTGTTATTTACAGCAAGACAAGTTTAAAAGGGATCGAGCTTTTCACTATCTGCATGATATTCCACTGTCATAGTCTGAATTGTGTGTAATGTTGCTTTTGAACAGTCATGTTAACGATCAGACGGGCTGTGATGGCCTGGCCGATGATCCTGCGCGCGCCTATTCTAGCTTCGTTTGAGTTTTTTAAATTGTTGGGACACACAGAAAGCACAGGAATACGAATTAATTTTTATATGGACGTTTTGCTTTAGCGTAATGAAAATATGTAAAGAGAATGTTATATTTGCTGCATTTTGCAAATATTCAAGATCATTTTGCAATAATTTATTACACTTACCGTATTTCTTTTTGAGCTTCAATTTTTTGACAGACAAATATAAACTGTACTCACACTATATACATGATGCGTTAAATTGATTTAAAAACACTTTATTTCTTCTGGGTTTCAGTTTTGATAAACAGGTTCTGAATACAATCACATTTACATAAATGATGCAATGGTTTGGGGACTGACTCTGCCTATTTTCAGGTTTAAACAATAATCAAACTTTGTTACAATACAAACAAATTTTCATTTTTTCTCAAGAGAATGGCAATGAGAGACTATATTTATTTTTAAACGTTATGAATTTGGTAAGATTTTAAAGAGGTTTGTATTGAGTATCATGGTGAAAGATTTAAAAATTAAAGGTGAAAAAATTAAAATTGATTGTATTGAAATAAAGTTTGATTATTGATTTGCCTGAAGATGGACAAAATCAGTGCTTGAAACATTGCATTAATTATATAAATATGATTGTATTCAGAACCTGTTTATCAAAATTGAAACCTAGAAGAAATAAAGTGTTTTTAAAACAATTTAAAGCGTTGTGTATATAGTGTGAATATTAAAAATTTATATTTAATGTCTGTCAAAATATTGAAGGTCAAAAAGAAATGAGTGTAAAAATATATGGTGAACATCAGACACAAATTAATGTCAATTAATATTTTCTTACTTGTTATGAGGATCTCTCTCAGAGAATGATTGTGTACTTTCCTCTAGGAACTTTTATCATAATCATATTGTCAATTCTTTATCTTCACCTATTGAGAAAGAAGAAAATAGATAAAAGGAACCCCGAGGATCAATGGATTAAAACAGGGCCGAACTAGGAAAGAGGAAAGTGTATATAGCCCTACTAGCCATGCTATTTGCAATGCAGACTGTCCATCAAATAAGTAATTAATAATAAAAGGAGACAAACAAAGGGTTATCAACAACAAAGATGGCAATCACAGAGATGATAAATTGATAGGGATAAATCAAAAAGATTTTCATCAGGTGTCTTAGGCTGGAAATGTATGTATTCAGTGGAAAATGAACAATAAAACACAAAAGAAATAGAAATATTAACGATGATTATGAATGTCATATGACAAAATGACTGATTATTGTATTGAGATGAAAGATCGATAGCACTAGGTCCAAAGAGCTCTGACTACTATGCCAATTTGCAATGCTTCACAATTTCATGGGTCATAGAATCCAAAATTTGAGAAAATAATGAAGAAAATAGCAAGAACGATAGGAATCATAGTGGTCATTGTTTGTTTCCATGATGCCAATTTTATGCATTGTGCAAAGCCAGTAGTGTAACAAAGGGAAATAGTTAATTTTTTGATGAAATGATTGACAATCACCTCACATAATTAATTGACAAAATAAGTGTATGTACGTACTAATTATTTGTGATTAGTATTATTTAATTTATGTTAACTACACTACATTTGTTATTTATTTCTTACTTATGATATTACAAAGAGCATAATAATCCTGTATAAACATTTTAACTGTGGTTGCAAATACTGAAATGAATTATCAATTCAAATAATATGCAATAACAATGATTCATAAAAATGCAGATGTAATGTTTTACAAAAAGAAATGAAATCCAAATGACAGTAATTCAAAACATGGTGTAATTAACTTTGTATGAGGATACTCACATACATAGATATGTAAAAATGAATAAGAATAAATAATGTGAACAACATTTCTCACTGTTTATATATGTGATTACTATTTCAAATTGTCATTAAGCCAACAAAAAAAGGGATTGAATATTTACTGGATATCAAAACATAATGTTGGCTATAATGAATAATAAAAGTTAAAAACAAAACTAATAGTTCAGATCATTCTGAAGCATATTGGAATTATTGAGAATCAAATAATTACTCAATTGAAAATAAAACAGATTTAAAACTTAAAACAAGAGAAAATAAACATAGGATGTCGAATAGAGAAAAAAAAGTGGCATTTGGGGTTCAAAACTGGTTGTTCAAAATTTGGTGTCCTTAAATATCTGACTCTATAAATTATTTTCGAAGTAATATATTTGTTAATTATTACCTTGAAATTTTAAAAATGTATGAGTATATTTATAATGAGATTATGCTTTGGATGTGATCAGATCTAAGTGGCAATTACTTTGAATTATTTGATTAAGAATTCAAAAAAAAAAAAATGTTGGCTTTTGGGGGCAATGCTGTCCCTTTCAGATCTGCCACTGCTTAGTTGGTACCAAAGTATGGTCTTCTCAACTTTTCCTTCCATGACCTCTTTCTTCTATCCGTATTTGTTTTATTTCAGGGCCTGTGTTAGTAGTTGGATTGTTTCCTTTCTATTTAATGTGATTGTTCTGTTTCTTTTTGGTAGGTGTTACATTCTATTTTTTAAACTAGCGAAAGTACCTCGAATTGCCTGGTTATTTATGATGATCATATATTGGAAAGAAAAGGAATTAATTATTATACTTTACCATCTCTATACTTCACCTCATAGAAAGGTTTTCCTAAAAACTATTTTACAAAATGTGTCATTAAAACCTTTTTTTTTTTTTTTTGTAGATTTCCATTGACATTGCATATGGGTTTTTCTGTGATCAGTGTTACTACAGTTGTTTCTAAACAAAACAATTACCTCACATATTATTTGAGAAACAAACAACTTCTCACTTGAATATATCTTAATAAAATTGAAGCATATGTCTATGAGTTTAAGATAACTAACTTTTTGTAAGCTACCATAATGTATAAGCCCACAGCATTTTATTTAACAATTTTTGTCTGTTTGCAAGGGCTAATTTTTGGAATGGATCAATCATGTTCAATATAACTTTCACTGGAATGTCACTACTGAGGCAAACATTTTTTAAGCTCTTTATGTTCTACATAAATAGAAAGAAATGATGATTGACTCATCCTAGACAAATCAACCAATTTTTTGATTTTTGCAACCCAAGTAGAAAATTCCTCTTTTTAGACTTTTTACACTTTCAAGGTCAGCTATCAACGTAAGGTGTAATCCAATTTAGTAAGTTTTGTTACCAAATTTCCTTCTTCAATACTATTTATTCATCCAATTTGAATTATGTTTTCCAAGGGTATTAAAATATAAATTTCCTGGGATGATTCCCATGAAATTTTGGAAGATTCCCACAGACTGTAAGACTAGTTATTTTCATCAACATGAGATGTGTTCATAAAATAAATTATCCAATATTGATTTTTTTTCTTTTCAATTTCAACATATTTCATAATCATTACAAGTACTTTTTTCTTGTATTCATTGAAAGGGTGGGATGGGACATATCTTTTGGATAACTTGATTATAATCATTTGGTTTGTTTTACTGACGGGGTCGTCCATAAATTATGTAATGCTAAAGAGGTGGAGAGGGGGTTTGAAGCAACATTACGCTGCGTTACTGGGGGAAGTGGGGGTGTAAGTTCAGTGTAATGTAACATTGATTTATTTTTAATATTTCGACATCTGGTAAAAAATTACTTTATTTCTGTTTTATAACAAAACATTAACGTATTAATTTCTTGTTAAAAAACGTAATTTAAAGTCATTGTGTAATTTGTTACCATAAATGGTAATATTTTTTCCATAGTTTTTCATAGAATTTGTAAGATTACGAAAAAAAAAAGAAAATTGATCATATATTCTAGAATCCAATTAAATTGGTGCTGAAGATTGTCCCTCATGCGTCATCCACGACGTGTGCACGGCTTTTAAGAAATGTTAATGTCTGTGCGTCCTTCCTTCACGTAGCACATGTTCCCAATGTTATTGTTACATGTAATCATCATCGCCAATTCATTATGACTTTAATTATCAAAAATTTAAAAATAGATCACAAATAAAATTAATACAAATTGTTTTTCTGATGTAATTTATTTTTATTTCTTCAAAATCGGATTTTTCTGATGTAATTTATTTTTATTTCTTCAAAATCTCGAGCGTTAATTATTTAGGGGGGTTCCAGCGCGCGTTGCGGGTGCTTTACTGTAGGGGTAGGGGGTATTCAAAATACACCGATTTGAGTTACGTAATGTATGGACAGCTTCTAGACGCAACACATTGGTACAAAGTCAACATACGAGATTGGAGAAGTTTTTGGTTAGGGGCCGTCCATAAATTACGTAGCGCAAATTTTTAGTATTTTCAATACCCTCTCTCCTCCTTGTAACGCGTCCATAACATGCTCTTGGACCCCACGCTTGCGACTCACCCTTTGTAAATGAAAGACGTGAAAATAAATTATAGCATTGTAAAAGTTTGTATTTATTATACTTTTGTTGTATATTAAAGGAATTAATTATAATGAAAGTAGAAATTAGTCGATGAAGCAGACTGCACCTAACAATGGATTTGGGCAAGTTGCGAGTGAAGGAAGAATGCTTGGGCGAGAAATATTTGATCACATGATATGTACAAGCCATCATGGCACATCTCCTTTTCGCTCAAAACCCTGATTTTTCGAAAATTGCGTAAGTTTAAAATATTTTCGGCAAATTCCTACAATTACAATATTCAAGATAGAGATTGTTCTTGAATGAAATGTGTTGTTGAAAGACATCTTGATATTTCGTAATGTACAATGTTTTGAAAAAATGACGAAATTTTCGCGTAATTTTGTGTGAAATTTAGGCAATTTTTAAACTATTATTTTCTTAGAAACGGCTCCAAAGTTTTCTCTAAATTTCCTTCTCGTATGTATCAAAGGTCGGTAAAAAAAGGTGGCGCTAGATTCATTTCCGGAGAGCTCTTTGTATTTTCGAACATTACAAAAAACTAACATCGCAAAACTACATTTGAAGATAGAAATGTTTGACTTAAACGAAATCTGTTCTAAAAAATTACATCTTTAAAAAAGGTTACATTTAAAAATCTAGTAGTTTTCGTGAAATTTCTGTTTGAAGTTAATGCAAATTATAAAAAAAAATATTTTCTCCAAAACCTCTCGAAATTTTTTCTTTAAATTGTTTCCACCAATAGAACAAGGGGCGCTTATAAGAATAGCACAAGTATAATTTTTGTTGAACTCTCTGGATTTTTGAAAATTGCAAAAGTTAAAAATAATACGTTAAAGTATGTGTTGTTGTAGCACCGCTAGTTTAAAATATCTCTCATTTCATTAACATTCACGCTACGGGCGTTTTAAATACATTATTGCATTTGTGAGTACAAGTGCTTCAAATGAATTCTCATGAAGTTTCTCTAAAACTGAAAAGCTTTTAGTTAAAATGAGCACAAAATTGCGCATTTTCAGAAAAGCTCAAGTGAGTTTCTCGAAAACTGCTCAACATTTTTCACTGAAAATGATCACATAGAACCATGTTTTACCCTTCTACTATATTCTGCAAGTTTTATTTCAATTCTACAATTAGGGGGTCGAAAATGCGAAATAATGTATTTCGGCGCCGATAGCAACTGGGAACGGGCTACGGCCAAACTGAAAAACTAGACTTAAGAGATTAGAAAAGTAACGTACAAGAGGGATTGTGCCATTCTGTAGTACGCCTAGTTTTCTTCTGGAAAACTTCGTGTGGGAGGATTCTCTGACCCTACGCGTGAAAAACCTTTTATTTTCATTTGTGGTGATGTGATCTTGAAGGCTGTTAAAAGGCATGGATGTGATGACATGAAATTTTGGAATACTTTAATGGAAACGCTATTCAAAACCGCCTTATTAATGCTGTGCGACAGTACAGAAATGAAATGCGGTATCTTACTTGCGTGTAAAATGTTACATTAACCATGCGCGGATCCCTCCCTGCGGAAAAAAATCACTAACCATTAATTTTAACTTGCACGAAACTTTCAAGCAAAAATATTTTCGAATAATTATTAAAATGAATAAAATCGTATCGCAACAAGAGCTGAGTTTCGCCTGCATCATTCTAAATCTGTAATTTGACACATCAATACATTTTAAATAATAATAATAATAAAAACATTTTAATTTATCGATCACACGCGACTCACAATCGGGCATTTATATAGTATCCCTAGGGTAGGGAAACATAACTGGGGGCGGATTTTGATGACCTAAAAGCGCCAAAAATGATCAATAAAAAACTCTTTAAATGTTTTTAAAATACCCTAAATGCAAAGAAAAATTATGTAATTTTTTTATCAAAACATATTCAAATGCGTTTATCAAGCACTTGGATATGTTACTGATGTAATCGCAGTGGAGGATCCAAGGGGGGACATGCCCCCCCCCCAAAAAAAAAGGCGCGGAGAAAAAAATGATAAAAGTGCAGGAAGAATAAAAATTAGAAAAAAAAATTGAAGAAACTACAATGTATCGAGAAAGTAACCGCGCGTTCTCTCCTTAGCCTTTTACTTACGAATGGGAATCCCGATTCTCGCTCAATTTTAACCCAGTGGTAGGTATGAGAAATGTCTTACTGTTCTCCAGAGGCATGTGACAGCTCATTTCTCCTTCTTACTTCGCTTGACAATCGGTCCTATGGCGACTTCCACATATTGAACTGTGACCGACGCCACCGGAAACTGTGTTAACGGAGTAAGGTCTCTCACTAGGGGCCAAATGAGTGATCGTGTGTCATTTTACATAATTACAGTGTGTCCGAAACAAGAATAGGGCATGGATCACTTGCATGCGCCTGGAGACGGCGCGGTAATCAGTAGTGGATCCAGGAGGTGGCATGCCCCCCCTCAAAGCGTAGAATTTGCGTTTGTTACCTTCTTTTGTTTGAAAAAATCGATTTAAATATTTATTTTTATTCGAATTACGTAATCTTTAAAAAATAATATTGTATAGTATATATGTTAAATTTGTTAATTGACATCATGCGCTTTTATTTAAATTTAATCTGTTCACATCTGTGTCACAGAATGGAAAATTTATTACCCTAATCCTTCGTCTTTTGCAGCTTTGAATTCAACGATTTTAATAACAAATTATTAATATTACTTTCTCGCTACCGCTTACGCAGGGCCCTGTGCGAACAAAAAAGTAGATAAACCCAGTTGCTAAATTTAGAAAAAAAAATTTCTAACCCGTGTTGAAGCCAGAATCTATGTTTTTATTGTAACTGATAACGCACATATGTTGTAGCATACTTATAACAAATAATAGTAAATAAATATACAATAGAAAACTGTTGTACACTTTTATCTCTGACATTCCTCAAAGAATACAGATAATAAACACATGGACTTATTATTGCCTGTACAATTTACATTGATGGGCTTAAATTAATAATTTATCAAAATTCATTGAATAAATTTGTTTCTAACACTGAATAATTTCGGAATCGTACTTTGAAAGAAAAAGGACGAAGAAGAACGGCGAAGAAGTATGAGGAGGAGCTTAGATGATGTTCGTTACAAGGCAGACAGCCTGGTTACCGAATATACACATTTAGATATTAACCTTGACGGTTCTTTGAAGAGCCTTCTCTTCTATAACCTTAGTGATCACGTTATAAAAGGAAGGAGTAAATTAGCACCCGAACGCACATGTCGAACCAGTTGCCTTCAGTAATCACACCTGGCTTTTTGAATAATCAAATGCAACACCTACCTAGGGGTAAAGAATGAAATTGCATCTATTAAAATATTTACTTGACGGAGGCACGCCTTCTTCGCACTCACTGAGCAGAAATAATAGTTCTGTAATTAGACGAAGTCACATGATTTGTTCGTATAAAACTCGAACAGAGGAGAAGACAGGTATTCTTCTCACAATGTCAGCTTGCAGGCTGTTACTGTCGCTGTTGGGTAAGGCAAATATTTTCTGTTTATTTGCTAGTCAACTATCATTGTTCATTTAAACATGTGGCCAGACTCAATAATTTAAGGAATGACATCCTTTTATCACGGAAAATAATTCTACAAATCAAAATTAAAGTAGTCGATATCAGTAATGTTGTGTTTTCCTGACTTTATCGAATTTTATTTGGTGTGTAGTGTGCGTTTTAGCTGTATTTTTATGTGTTGAATATCAGTGAATACATTATTTTTGCGTGTATTGTGACGAGAAGTAAGGATTAAATTTGGTTATGAAAATATGTTATGTTTTTGCTATAATATTTTGTCTTCTCCTTGTTTTGAATTATTTTTCACCTAGCACCAATATCAATCAACTTCCATCCCATGCTTACGTGCGGCATCTGACCACTTTTGAAGACAGACACCTTTGTATATGATACAATGAAGCCAGATTGTATCATGTACTGGTGAATAAATGAGTACAATGAATGAAAACAATAGTTTTTAGTATACCAGCATTATAAACGACCTTTTCTGTTGCAAGAAATCGTTCATAATCTAATCGGGCATTTTACGGCAGGAATGATTGCGTCATCACACATTCAGCCAATCGCAGCAAGAGAATCGTGCAGAAAGAGGTAAACGGAACAACCGGCCACCAGTTTTCTCGCTCAGATGTTAAATACCCGAGACGTCACAAGAACGTTGTTCCGTAAAATTAAGTTTGATTCACTTATAAACTTATAATGCCGTTTAAAAAAAAATAGCGTACGTAACATGTTGCATTATTGCATTCGTAGAAATTTGAAAACTCGCTCCTGACGTCGCTCGTTTTCAAAACGTACTCATGCAATAAAGCTTAACTTATACACTAATTGCATAAACTACTATTTTTAATTATGCTATAATTCAAAGATTCATAAAAGAATAGTTCAGCCCACACATAACCTTTCGTAGAATCATCAGTGAATTTAATTTGCAATCATAATGCTTGGTTGTCATAAAGAATAATTTTCAGTTGTGAAACGATTTCTTTCCAATAAATAGATAAGCCAAGAATATTACAAAATTTAATGACGAACCAATGAAGAAAACGTTTCCTTGTAAGTGCTAGTATTAATATTGGTATTACAAATAAAATTTGAATAATTTAAAAGATTTGCGTCTAATTAAATTTTAAACTAGTTGTGCTACAAATGGCACAGACTTTTCCGTATTAGTTTTCCATTTCCTTTGGTCTCGGCAAACTATTCGGGCTTGCCACATACTCTTACCAGCTGCCATCTATCGCCACCCAAAGTATTTTTTTTTTTTTTGAAATTTTCTCAATTTTTCTGTTTCCTAATAGAACCGAAATATTATTTTAAGAATATTAAAAAATTGTAGAACCTCATCCTAAATGGCAATTTCCTTTAATAAATTTGCAGCCGTTTTTATCAAAACGGCGTTTAAACGCTACTGTAAATTTGAAATTTGAAGCTTATTTACACAGAAAATTTTTGAGTTTCGAAAATCTTTATTAAAAGTCATTTAAAGCCCTTTAACTCACAAATACAATAGTGTTTACAAATTGGACGAAATGTGTATATTAACGGCTTGAGAGATCTCCCATACATACATTTGTATAATTTTAGGGAAAAAAAAACCTCGAAAATGAACTTGACATCATATTAAAGAGTGCAATTAGCACTATCAATTTGAAAAGTTTGAAGACAGTTTTGGAGCTGTTTTTGAGAAAATGGCGTTTGAGCATTCCTAAAAATGTGAAAATTTGAGCCAATTTTAACAGAAAATAGTTGAGTTTTCGAGAAATTTTATACGGCATTATTTAAAGCACATGTACTCATAAATATAATTATGTGACCAAGTTGCCGCTAGTATAAATATTAACGACGTGAAAGATAATGTATTTTTATACATTTTTGTATTTTTTGAAAAAACAAAGGAATAGAGCAATATGGCGTTTATGTCATCTCATAGAGTACGTTTAGCACTATCCCTCCCTATCAAAAGTTGAAAGAAAAAAATTGAAGCCGTTTTTGAGAATATCTTGTTTTTGTAATATTTTAAAATTGCAAATATTGCACGAATAATTGCACGAAAACTACCAAAAGTTTCAAAAACACGTACATGACCTTAATGGAATAATTAATTATGGACAACAAATTTAATTTGAAGGCAAAATCTTCAAGTTTGTAGTTGTAGAAAGACGCCGAAAAATATACTTTTTAAATTTTCAAAAATTCAAAGTTAACCGTGAAAATTTGTACCTATGCCACTTTTATAAGTGTTTGTTACTCTATTTTTACAAGAAATTTAAAGAAAAAATTGGAACAGGTAAAAAAAAAAAGAATTAAAATGTCCGGACGGCTTCATGTAAAGCACACCCAATTTTAAAGAATTTTTTTCATTATCTCCAAACTTCGGCTCGAGCCAGATGGGAGCCAGATGGACAGGAGTTTCTTTAATTTGAAAACAATTCTACGCATAGTTTAGGCGCTAGTAGTGTTCACAGACGGATTATGCAGACGGACGTTTTGCCTTTTGATTTTTCGGTATCAAGGACCCACAAAACAGGGTATCTGGCTTCACCATGTGTTGGAAGATTTTTTCTTAATTTAACAACTGGATTTACCCACTTTTTCGTTATCAGGGCCTGGCAATGTTGTTTTTCTGCGGAAAATCCGCCGTTTTTCGCGAGCATTACATAACTTTCCCTATATTACGTACATTACTCCGTATATACGTATGTATACGTGGAAGTAAAACACTCATGTCATATTTTAGTGTATTTTTGCCTGCCTATATTTGACTAATTAAATACCTTAAATCTGGATTCTACTTGTATTAACGTTCTACGTAATTCTTTAGATAGGAAATTAATCATTACTTTGTATTTCAAAGAGATTTGAATAGTAGTTCATTATTAATTATAATTTATTATCAATTGTATCAGCAAAAATTAAGAATGGAAGGTAAATTAATTAATTTAAATGGAAATAGACAATGGCTAATATAAATAATTAATTGTGTATGCTATAAGAATTAAACAAAAAATAAACGAAAATGAAAATAATGAATGAAAATATTGAAATGAAACGAAATTGGTACTGAGAACGTATTGATAAACAAGACCAAAAACCCCAATAAAACGCAACACACGCTAAGAACGTACAAAACGCTGGAAGGAATAAGTAGTATTCAAACATCGACCAATATATTGGTTGCATCTCAAAGTTCTTATAAAATCTTTAGTTATAGATTCCATACATTTGATTTATGCAACGGTGCACGGCCTACACAAATGCAGCGATGTTCCTTGCTTTTATTCTGTACTATAAATGTAGCTTCACTATGCGCGCGTTTTGTTGAACTGTCTTTGCGAGTTGTAGAAGTATGGCGGTGTCAAATGCTATTTTGTCAGCAATGATATCTAATCGTTCGTAGTCAATGTACGTAAATACGGAAATTACTCGAAAAATTTCTAATGTTCATATATTTCTAACCACTCTCGGTGATCTTCCTCCGGTGAATGGCGAGATCAGGCGCCGACCTACCCGCTGGCTTATGCGTTTTCCCCAACCAGGTTCCTCCCACCAGCGGAGCCCCGCCGCACCCATGACAAGCTCCAATCGCCCAACTGATCACCGGACGTGTGTGATGGTGTAGTGCATATAAGGGTAGGTGTGTGTAAGTAAGGGGTGAGGATATGCCAAGGAAGAGGAAGGAAAGATCGCACTCGGCCCTTGGCCCGTTTGTTAGTGTTCTGCTCCAGCATTCACCTGGTGTTGATCGGAAAAAACGCGGGAAATTACCGATCAGAGCAGCGAAGTAGATCAGAGAAGTCTCTTCCAGTTAGTGGTTGAATTCGACGTAGTTATGTAGCTAGTATCGAAAATTCTTTCACCGTCGGGGTTCGAAGTATACGATATCCCAGACAGAGGCAGTGACGAGCAGTGATATCAATTGATGCCCTGAACCCCCTAAGCAGGTGAGCGGGCAAACCAAACCGATAAATCTTTCTCTATTATCCCATCGCAAGTCGACACTGTAAATACTATTGTTGTATATTTCATTTAAAGTAGTTTTAGCTTCAAGTTTTCTTTCTTTTTTTCCTCCTCTTAAGAAAAGTTCATGAGCCGCCACAGGCGGAGCAAATATTTCGTATATGATATCGTCAATGTTGGGGAGTAATTGAGTTAAAGTAATTAAATTTCGCGTAACGATTACTTTGTTAGTAATTTTAGTATGTAATCGTTACTTTTAGCAGAATGTACTTTTTACTCGTAATTTACCCCTTGATATAAAATTGTAATCGTTACTTTGTAGTAATCGTTGCACTGCATGTAACCAGGATTTTTTAATTATTTAATAATATTTAGTTATTTTCGCTCGCGAAATACCTCGTTCGTAGCGAACTAGTTCGTCCACGAACGACACATCTCTCTCTCTCTCTCTCTCTCTCTCTCTCTCTCTCTCTCTCTCTCTCTCTCTCTCTCTCTCTCTCTCTCTCATTGTAAATGTAATTGCAATTTTAATAATTACATGATGAAAATGTAATTGTAATTGAGTAAAATATCTGACAAGTTACTGTCATTGAGCCCAATTACTTTTTTGCGCGTACTTTCCCCATCACTGGACATCGTCAATATCTTTAGGTGGCCCTGTTGGTAGCCTTTCTATTCAAAATAAGATACGGACTTCTGTTTTCAGCACTGGTGGGGCTAGCGAACGCTTCAGATTCACCTTGGAGATCAACCTATACTGATGATGGGACGGTGATTATCTCATCGTCAAGAGGTGAGTGGATTTGTTCAAACACTCTGACTTATAATACAGCACTTTAACCTCGATTATTGCAAAAATATCTATGGATTCTGGGATCTCACAAAGGAGAGATCGCCCAATCAGAGAATTGTAAGAACTTCACTAGTGAGATACTGGATGAGGCGAGTCCAAAGTATTGGGGTAGGGTTGATCATGACCACACGGATCTCTCCCTCCAAATAAATGTTGGAAACAACATTTATTTTGCCAGAAGTAGGGCAAAATAGGTACGTGAAATAAAAGGGTGATTGCACCAAGTGTAACCTATCAATTAATTAAACAAGTTATTCTTAATTTTCATTAACTTCATGCTTGAAAAAATATATAAAATACATTCAATACGAATTGAACTATTGCGGAAACTTGTAATTCTGCCAAAAAATGAGTGTGAAACTAATAACTTCAAATAATTAGTGATGGAGAAATTTCTGTCACTGAAATATTGGTGATTTTAAATTCAACTAAAATAAATAAGATTACATTTTTGTAGTTTCCCTCATTAAGTCTCTGGTTAACTGGTTCTGAATGTCGACAAATAACCTTAAATTTATCTTGACCTGCGGGACAGACAAAGAATAACTAACTCATGCAAACCTATAATTACTATTCTAAATATTACTTCAGTATATCTAAATTATATTTGCAGGAGGCCCGTCGGCAATTGTGACAGTGGAGAGGAATGGAGCTCGCATTGCAACAAACTTCCAAGACTGCGTTGGATCAACAGCGTATAGTGTCTGCAGAAAAGGAAGTGGAATTATCAGCGAAGTATCTTCAGGCTTTAGCTGCGTTAACAATAAAATTTACTCCGAAGAACCTGTAGATGGTAGTTTAACTTTATCAGTTACTATTAATACAACGGGACATTTGTACGGTGGCCCAGAACAGATCTATCAGTACTGGCCTTTGGATGATGTTCACTTCCAAGATTACTCATACGTCACAAAGCAACAGGACTATCAAGGAGTCGCAGATCCCTACTGGCTGAGCTCTGATGGATACTTTATTTTCGTAGATCCGAAAACGTCTCTGTTTATCGAACAAAATGTCGATTATGACCATTACATCAAGCTCATCGCCAAAAATTCAGATCCCTACCCTTCGCCTGCCATTCTGTGGCATGAGTTTACTCTTTGCGAGTTCGATGACGCAAAACAGGCGCATATGTACGCGGTCGAAAATTTCCTCGGTAAACCCTCTGACATCCCCGATTTTAGAATGATCACCCACCCTATTTGGTCGTCTTGGGCACGGTACAAAAAGAACATCAACGAGGATGTTATACAAGAGTTTGCCGATGAAATTATTCGATATGGATTTGATAACAGTCAACTAGAAATTGATGATGATTGGGAAACCTGCTACGGGAGTCTCACTTTCGACAAGACCAAATTCCCCGATATGAAGGGTCTTACAGACCGCCTGAAACAGCAAGGCTACCGCGTGACACTCTGGATCCATCCTTTCATTGACCCAGAATGTGATCCTTACCATCAAGAGGCACTGGATAAGGGCTACCTCGTGAAGAACGTTGATGGCAACACCACGTCCACCTGGTGGAACGGCGTGGCTAGTGCGATTGATTTTACCAACCCACAGGCAGTTGACTGGTGGGTGGGCAGACTGAAGGCTATGCAAGAGGAGAATGGAATCGACTCTTTCAAATTCGACGCGGGAGAGTCCAGCTTTGTGCCACAAGTTCCTGTTTTAACTGGAGATCTGGAACTTCAACCTAACCTCTACACAGAAAGGTAATTTTTTTCGGGTTATAATTGACGGTATCACTGAATTTGGAGCAGAGTCAAAGATGCGGGGTTGAATGTTGCGGGTTCGAGCCTCGCGTAATGCATGGGTGTTTTAGCTATGTGATTGTTATTGTTCATACTACCATGTACTCTACATGAATGTTCATTCGAACCATAGTAGATGCCGACAATGTTTTATTTATCTTTCATCATTGCATAATAACTAAAAATTATGCAACAGGAAAAAGTGTCGAAAAGGTGTCTGTTACCAAAGAAGTGGATTCACATACGTTGTGATGAGATATTTCGGAAACTGCCTGATTTCAGCGATTAGCTAGGTTGGCGCTTCATTTGGGAACACTAAGGGCCTTGAAATTTACTAAAACTTTGGAGTGAAAAGACATGAGTTAAATGATAAACAGAAATACATATAACAGCTACTTCGTCGTACAAGTTCCATGCCAGAGAGAGGAGAATAGGAGACCGAGAGGGAGAGAGAGGAGAGAGCGAAGGAAGAACTAGAGATGAGGAAATTCGAGCTAATGTGATAAGCGGCTTTCCATGTCTTCTATGTTGCTGTTGTTGCTACGAGATTCTGTCTCTCTCGGGTAGATTCGTGGCTCATCTCCGAAGGTAGCTCACTCACTGCGTACGCCGATGTGTCCTCACGGCTGCCAGAAAAACAGAGCCGTTGACCGGAGGCCAAGCAATTCGCTGACGTCACCCTAGCAATTCGCTGGACATGACATTCGCTGGAGTCAGGCAGCTTCCGAAAGAGCTCATCACGACGTATGTGAGCACAAATATCCACCTCTTAGGTATCACATACCCACAAAATGTTTTTCCTGTCGAAAATAGACCCTTTTTCCTATCGCATAATTATTAATTAGTATGCAGTGATGAAAGATAAATTTAAAAAAACTTGACCGCATTTTCTATGTTTCGAATGAACATTCATGTACGGTACGTGGTAGTATGTGCAATAACAATCACGTAGTTAAAACATACATGCTTTGCGCGAGACTCCAACCCGCAGCTTTCGACCCGCATCTTAAACTCTGCTCCAAAGGTTTGGGCCCCTCTCTTGGCGTTTGCTTATTTCGGGGATACGTTGTGGAAGGAAAAGCGGCTTGCGTGATCGTTAGAGTTTGAAGTCTTGGAATTCCTGACCGGTGGGGAAGGATGCGAAGTTAATAGGCTTTTGCGTTTAGCGGCTCGTCACAAAGTAATAGATGAATTTATTGCACTCCGCACTTTGCATACTACATACTGCAAAGTATGCAGAGTGTAGTCAGAATCTACGTTTTGTAGGTTATTGATACCGAAAAAGTGTTTTTTTCATCTGAAAAAGAATCTCCCCCCATCTATTCAAATTCCTGAAAGTAATTTTTTGAAAAAGTTAGAATGCAACATTTATACGTTTCTCGTCCTACCAAGATCAATCTGGTGTCGAAATTACATCCTCCGAACATTTACTGTAAATAGAAAAACATTTGGAAATTACTGTTATTGAGGGACCAATCGTATCCAGATATACATAATCGTTTTGAAGAGTAATTATTTCATATCTGAAATAAATTTTCTCTGAATTTAAAAGTTGAGGGTTTTGAAATGTTCAGTACTCCTGACGTGAACGTTTGCGAGTTACTAAACGCAAATATATTGATTGTATCTTTCAAACAATTTACGCGCTTGTACCTTTCAAACAATGCGCAGAACATTGGTGCATGAGAAGTTAAATTGTGAATAGGGTGAACAATCAGAGACAAAAGTCACATGTGTAACTTGGTGTTATGAAATTTCCCTCTTCAAGTGGCAAAAATTGCTCATTCCCTACCCATCTACGTGCCTTAGAAGTTTGAAATAATCAGGGACCAGGGTCACTCTGACGTCACACAGCGTCACAACTCTGACAAGTTGTGTCGCGTAGTACACACAAGCGTCAAACTCTGATACTTTATTTATGAAATTTCCCACAGTAAATTTATTGGCAGACGTTGCTGAATCCTGCCCTCTCTTCATGCCATAGAAGTTCGAAACATGTATTCTGAGATCCGTGCAATTAAATCTGCAGGTACGTGAGCACAGTGGCGCAGTTCGGCGACATGGTGGAAGTCCGTGTGGGCCATCACACGCAGACGCTGCCGATCTTCGTGCGCATGCAGGACAAAGACAGTCGCTGGGACATCGCGAACGGGTTGCCGACTCTCATTACCACGCTGCTAGTGATGAACATGGTGGGCTACCCGCTCGTGCTTCCCGACATGGTGGGAGGCAACGGGTACAACGAGGCACCCAACAAGGAACTATTCATCCGATGGCTGGAGGCCAACGTCTTCATGCCTGCCATCCAGTACTCGTACGTGCCTTGGGACTACGACAACGAGGTGGGTGCACACACGATGCGAGAGATGCAGAGGCGAAACTAGGTTAACTCGTATTCTTATCAAACACAGAATGTGTCCGTATCCCCTAGGGACGCAGTAAGAGCAGCAGTAGTTATAGAAGCATTTCCAACAACAATAGTAGCAGTAGTAGTACCAGTAGCAATTGTAGTGGTAGAAGTATTCCCAGTGTCAGCTGCATTAGTACCAGTAGAATCAGCTGCAGCAACAGCAATATTAGCGTGGCAATTGTATCAGTAATAGTCGTAAAAGCATTAGAAGCAGTAGCAGCAATAAAAGTAGTAGTACCAGCAATAGTGGCAGAGTAATAGTAGACAAAGCGGCAACAATAACTCACGACTCTCAACAGTACTAATTACAGTAGTAGCAGCAGCAGCAGCGATAGAAGCAATTATTGTATTTCTGCTAGGAATAATAGCAATAGGAGCTGTTACAGCACTAGTCAATCAGAAGTAGCAGGATTAGTAATAGCAGTGTTAGCAGTAGAAGTAGTAGTAAAAGTAGTAATAGTAGCATTAGTAATAATAATAATAATAATAACAATAATAATAATAGTAGTAGTAGTAGTAGTAGTAGTAGCAGCAGCAACAGCAGCAGCAGCAGCAGTAGTACTATTAGTAGTAGTAGAAGTAGTAGTAGTAGTAGTAGTAGTAGTAGTAGTAGTAGCAATAGTAGTAGAAGTAGTAGTAGTAGTAGTAGTAGTAGTAGTAGTAGAAGTAGTAGTAGTAGTAGTAGTTGATCTAGTATTACATACTTGATGGCAATCTTTCATTATCCCAACAGGATATACAAATCAGTAGTGAGCCAGCAATAATTGAAGATTATATATATATATATATATATATATATATATATATATATATATATATATATATATATATATATATATAAGCCAATGTTTTATTTTTAAATTCTACTAGCTAGACCAGTTGCAACATTCCGCAGTCTGAAAAACATTGTTTTAAAAATGTCACCGTATTGTAACATTACACGAGAGTAAGCACTTTTTTACTACAAACCGTTGACATTAAATTTCCCCGAAAATCAAAGTATTTCAAGTATTTCATTTTCATTTATAGTTGTTTGCAGATAATATATCGCCATTACAATGGGTCAAACGAGTTATATTTAAAATGCAAAACATTCGGACAAAAAATTGTAATTTAAATGTAGTGCTGGACATGAGATTAGCTGTACCCTACCCTGGTTAAGAAATGGAGGGGACAAATGAGAAACACACAAGTATATGACCCTCCCCTTGTAGAAGTAACTGGTAACTTCTGCGTCTTTTCATTTCAGAATTCCAACTCTTGATGAATTACAATGTCTGCCAATAACTCTAGTTTAATTGAGCGCATTAGTATGCAAGCTAGTTGATTTACTCATGGTATTCTGCCTGTAATCTATTCTTCTTCTTCTTCTTCTTCTTCTTCTTGTTTTTGACTCTTAACCGTACAATTGTACTTTTACGCAGAGCATATCGTATACAAGTTACTTGAAAAATGACTTTAATTCCTTTCCACAGACTGTCGAAATCTGTCAGAAGTATACCAAGCTCCACGCTGAATACGCTCCGAAGATCATCGAGCAGCTGAAGAAATCTGTCGTTGACGGCACCCCTGCGAACGCCCCGATCTGGTGGATTGACCCAAAAGATGAAACCGCTCAGGAAATAAATGACGGTAGGTGTAGGAAAAAAACCGCCCAAGCATGCTGGGGTATATCAACTGTTACTTAAGAACGTTGATCGACGGGAAGTTGCAACAACTCCTGTTCCTTACTTGAAAGTAGCCAATTAGCAGTTAATTCCAAGTCATATTTGTCGAGTTTGCCGACTTGTCTTTGTATTTCAACAGTGGAACCATGAGCCATTCAACCTCAAGGCTATTATACATTTCCTCGTCGAATTGTTCTACAGCGAATTTGTTATGTTCGTATCACGCAGCCACTCAGACATGTGACTGTTGACTTAGGTGCCTCTGTGTAGACCAGCCTAAAAGCCATAAATGTTTGTATCATAGTCCTGAATAGAATCATATATTAATTAAACAATCTCACTCACCAAATTCTCGTTCTCGGAAACTTTACTCTCATAACAAGCCACTACTTGGTTCATGGACTGGGGACAGGAAGATGGAAATTCTCCCAGTGTATTAAACTCCCATAACACCATACTATTTGTACGTAATTGTTCTCCTATCCAAATTCACGTTCACCTCAACTGTCCCCTATGACACACTCTTGCAAGGACCAAGCAAAATGCTGCCCAGGGAATGCGAACCCATCTGATGTTCGCGCGGCGGGTGTGCCTGCAGAGTTCCTTCTGGGCGAGGACATCCTGGTGGCGCCGGTGATCGTGGAGGGCGCCGTCACCAGGGACATCTACCTGCCACGTGGAGTGTGGAAGGACGAGGCGACCCCTGCCAACGGCCTCATCGTCGGCCCCGTCTGGCTGCGCGACTACCCTGCGCCGCTCAACATCTTGCCCTACTTCACGCGACAGCCTTAACTCACGGGTTAAGTGCCAAGGCTTGAGACTATTACCGTATTGTGATAGGGGATGAGGATTTTAAATTGTTTGTTAAGGGTTGGGTTTATCAGGTTACCATTTAAACAAAATAATTTCTAAACCTTACAATTTCATGGATTTACTTTTTGGTTTTTTAAATACGAAATTTATGAACGTCAAATAATTTGTTAAAAGTTAGGGGATGATGTGCAACCTCCAAAAATAAAAAGGGGTTACAGTTGCAATACCTGCAATTCCACTTTTGCTGTCTCTGCTAATTGCCAGCAAGGAGTTTATACTCTAGTTAAGAATATTATATTCATTGAAAGATACTAGTAACAATTATTATTTATACTGAATGTTACGAAACATAAAGCATCGTTATTTACAATATCGATTGTATCTACTGACACTTTCAAATGCGAGCATGAACATGTTACATAATATTGAAAGTAATCCTCATATCTTTAATAAATTATTTAATTCATATAAATTATTTAATTCGATTTTATGTGCCATTATTTACTTTTTTATATCCATCCCGCCTTTTAATGTGGTCGATTCCACGATGTCGATTCAATAGTATTGGTACTTTGATCCCTACATATAAGGGTCATTTAGCACAGCGTGAAGCAATTTAGCGTAAACCACTTTTGAGTTACTTCGCATGTGCCAAGTCGATCTCGAACTCTAAGTGAAAGCGGAGTCTGCTAATCTGCCGGATTTAGTGGGTGCCGTATATCGCATGCTAATCGATCACTCAGCCATGCTAAATCAAATTTGTTCCTACAGAGATTTCTGCCAACTCTATATTCCCGTAATGCAACATTACATTGATTTCATTTAATACGTAAATACAATTATCTGTGTGTAAGATATGAGTTAAATGTTAAATAATATAATTACATAATAATGTAACTATAAGCCCCCGGTGTCTCATGGCTAGCGAGCTAGCTTTCCATGCTGTTTTTCCTGCGGCTTTTCACTGTCATATTCCGATTCATATGACTGTGTACCAACAGGAAAGCTTCTTCCAGATAGAGAATAACAAATAAATGACGAAAACTGTTGCGACCTGCTCATCACATTTCGGCCGAGCCCATGGACATCAGGCTGGGTCGCCATGGCAGGGCTCGGGTCGTACGACGTTCTGGTGGTAAGGACATCATTATAAATCATATAATTATATATCAGTAGTTGGGGGCAAATTTAGCCGAACAAATTCAAATGAAGAGATTGTGTCATTACGGCGGGTAAGCGCCACAGTTGGAACTTTTTCCTTTTTCGACCTAAACGCTGTGCAAAAACTCTTTCTCGAGTTCCCCCGCTATTTGTCTTGATGTTGCTGTGGCCTGCTGTACCCTTCGGTGTGCCCTATTGGATAGAATATATCCCCTCCAAGGGCGCCGCTACTACGCAGGTTTGAAGACCAAACCAATTTGGCGGATCGAGCGCACTGTACACTTTCACTGAAATATTAATGTTTGGTTTACTTTTAATAACTGTTTTTATGTTATTTTGGTGGAAAAACAGTGGAAATGTAGAAATTCCTTATTATGATAACAATATTTATGATACACGTAAGTAATTTACTGTATCATATTATTATTTATTAATATGACACACCTATTACGATATATTATTATTATTATTATTATTATTATTCTACAGGTGAGTCATTTCCTGCGAAACACAATAAAAGAGCTTTTCTTCTCTTTTAAATGGACAAATGTTTATGTAGTTTTGTTTTAAAACGCTTCGTTCCGGCACAGCTGTTTATGGCGATTTCTCTTCTGAGAAAAAGAAGGTTGTGCTTAAAGTGAGACGAAGTGCTGAGAATAGTTTTAAGCATTGTCGAAGGAAAAAATCTACTTTTTATGGATACGAAAGACAAATGCGAAAATTTGTGAAGTTTTGGAATTGCGGTACGTATTACGACAGTCATTTATCGCGCGCGATCTTGCAACCGTGCCCGTACCTTAGGCAGTTAGAACCCTAGCTCACAAGTCAGCCGTCAGATCTACACTGCACTCGCTGTTCGCCAATGCCCTTCCGTGTCTTAAACAATACTTAGAGTCTTAAAAATATGTCGAGTTCTACTGATGTACACGACGACGGCTGCGACAAAATTAGAAAATAATTTTTTTTTAAACTTTCTCGTCGAATGCTTTCAATGCGTCTGAGGCCAAAATGGCAAAAGGCTTATTTATTGTTAATATTGTGAGGAAGATACTGGTGTGTGTTTCCCGCATGAAATATCTCATTCTGTATGAGAGCCATCACGTACCGCTTAGGTTTGAGCGCAGTGGCGAATGTCCGCGTATTCAAATCCCGCATGGATATTTCCCTACGTAGCACCAAGGGTTTTCCAACCCCTCACCGCATTCCAACTTCATACCGGCTGACGGGGTTCAGGGCATTAACTGGCTGGGAAGCCGCTGACTGAGAGGTTCTGGGATTCGATTCTGAAGGAGAACTCTAGTGCCCAGCTGCTCAGATCGGTGGTTTTCCGTTGTTTCTCCGAACAGGCCAATGCCGTAGAAGTACTCTTACAAATGGGCAACGGACCGTGTGCGATCTTCCCTTCCACATCTTTGTCCCTTCTTCCCTTACATACACATAGTCGCGCGCGCTATTAAATACTCCACTGTCACACATGCCGGAAGTGTAAATCGGTTGATTGCTTGATTAGTGATTCCGGGCTCGCCTACGACCTAGGTCGTTGGTCCCGTAAGTGTAGTGTATGTTTTTCCTCAAGAGGTGGTGGTGGTGACCTCCCCCCTGCTGGATGTTGAGATCCGGTGCCGACCAACCTGTCTGCTGGAAAGGGTTTCCCTAATTTATCTCCCACCAGCAGGGCACCGCTCTAAGCGGGACAACCTCTAACACTAAGCCGACAACTGGTCTTCCGGCATGTGTAATAGTCCAGGGCATGTATGTGTACGTGTGTGTAAGGGATGAGGGTTCGACAAAGAAAGGGAAGGAAATATCGCGCGCGGTCCGTGGCCCGTTTGTTAGTGTACTGCTCCGGCATTCTCCTGATATTGAACACAAGACTACCGCAGCCGGCCGCCAGAATTCTGCAGACAGCGGCTGAATTCGACCTACCTACGTAACTAGTATGGAAATTCCTGTCTCCGTCTAGTCTCGAAACTAGAACATCCTGGATAGGTTTCCTGCAATGACATCGGAACATACCCGGAGCTGCCGAGATTGCTCAGGCTTGCCCGGTTGACCCACCTGCCACTACCTGGGGCAACCTTGGGGCAGGAGTGAGGATGTAGTTACGGCTGCAAACTCTCATTTAGGTAAATCAAACGGAAGAATTCGTTTCGTTGGCTAGATGTCTGGGGTCCACCCAACGATATTGCTGTGTGTGCAATCAGGAGACGAGTTGGGTGCTCTGCGCCACCCGCATCTCGGGTTGGATGGCCTCCAGTTGGGCTCTTCTTTTCCTCATGGCGGTCCCTGGACTCATGAGTAAGATTTTGTACCGACGCGTTGTGAGTGGCGGTTAATTCGACACTGATGTCGGGTAAAAAGGCTACCAAGTAAAATATTTTCTGCTGCATAACTGTTTCTACACAATTAGAGACTATACTGAGCATAAAAAATAAAAGTAATATTAATTTTAACAATGATATTTCATTCTTATTTACCATTTGATCTGTATAATTGTAAATAACCTGTAACAAGTATTGTACCTCAGCTTTGGGTCAATGACCTATCTCTATTAGGTTTTTCGTCCATTCTCCCTGATCCTTTGAGCAAATGCTGAGATGATTCTTTGTTTTGCTTCTGGATATAAATGTACTTCCACTATGTGTGCACGTCTTCTAGAGTTCGGTGGGAAATATAGTTTTTCAAATTATCGTTCTCCATGTCGAGGCAGGAAGTATATTCCTTCACAAAGAACATGAGGAATAAGAGCACTAATCTCTAGCTTATTTGCCCTTTAAAATAGATTTTATTCCATCGGAGCGAATATTTCTAATAAATTCTTGCAAAAAATGCTCATTTCTTTCAATTTTCAGAATTCAACTTGTGTATGGCTTAGGGTAGGAAGTCCAGAATTAAGAAAATGAGCACAGAATTTCACTTCTCACCGTAGGACGTCAAACACAGTTTTTAATTCTTTTTGGTATAAAATAAATAAACATATGTCAGTGTGGAAGACTAGTAACCCTGAGTTGGCAGATAGGCCCTCCCCAGTCTTAATTTGGAAAGCGCTTCTCTGGAGCCATGCTTGCACGAGTATCCGGCTGCCATACTGGTGGCGCATTAGTGCTACCCGAAGGGGATGTGGATTAGTGTCAAAAGATCGAGATGTCCGGTCTGAGGTAGGTCAAATCCCTCCTAGTATTAAACCAAAGCTTACATAGAAGGCTCTGCCACCCTGGGGCGCAAATACACCAAAATCCATCAGGGACACCTCCCAAAAAGTTTTTTGGACAAAATATCGACATCGGTTTTATGCAGCATCATTTAACTTACTCTATGATGATGTACTCTACATACTATACTAGTATTCGAGAATATAAAACCATTCACAAAGCATGTATTTCTACATGTTCCATTTTTGTGGGAATGCTCCAGGGAATAGAATACGTTACAATAGAACTGCTTCTTCCATTTATCTGACTGGAGATAACCGGTTTGTCCAAATTCGACAAATAAACCCTTTTCCAAAGTTACTAGATAGCAGGTGCAATTGGTTTGATACACTCGACCCAATATTCTACCAAATCACATTGAATATTATCGTTTCTATCGATGAACAATAATAAAATAGGAGTTTGAAAAGCAAGCTTCGATAATTGTAAAATTGTGTAAATATCAGTGGTCGCTCATGATCTGAGGTGTTTTATAGCGACCGTAAATAAATATTTTAAAAAAAGTTTTGATGTCTGTTACAAGGCAAGTTCGAAGACACTGAAGACACACCTTCAGACGTGGACCTTGACGGTTCCTGCATAGCACTCCGTATCCTTACTGCACATGTTCGCGTAGGGAGGTGCGGCAGCCTGTTAATGCACATACGAGCACACCTGTGGAAGCAGACGTCTTTAGTAACCACACGTGGCATCACAACCAGTATCATCCTACTCTGTAAAATGGAGTTGTTACTACGAAAATATTTACTTAGCAGAGACCCGCCTCCTTCACACTAGTTGAGCATGAACAATTGTCCTGTAATTAGAAGTCACGTGAATTGCACTAATAAAACTCCACCAGTGCTCAGGGCGAGCGTTCTTCTCAGAATGGCCGCCGGCAGGCTACCATTGTTGCTGTTGGGTAAGACAAGTCTGTTTCTTTTTTTATATTTTAGTATTCTATTATTATCTATTAATATTTTTGGCTCGGATAAAATAACGCCATAACATTGTTTAAAGATGATATTTTTTCATCACAGTAAAGTATTTTAGACATCTAAGTGAGTGTTGTCGATATTACTAACCAGAAATTAATTTAAAATGATTTTGTATCAATTGATATTGAAACTTTAGTACTATAAACTAAACTATTAGTTTTTACTTGTGACTGAATTTCTATAAAACAGTCGTAATTAGATTTTAGTGACTTCTGGTAACGGTTTTGAAGTCATAAATAACTATTAATAATGTTAAAAATAATATAGTGTAATATAACAACAATTAATGCAGTATAAATATGTTTACTGTAAGTTGTTACCTAATGTTTGCTGACCGCGGGTTACCCGAAAGGAGTCTGCTGAATGCAAACATTACAAAATGACATTCTGTTGTTAAACCTTAACCCAGCTCTATTTTCACGTAATTAACAGGATTGCCGAAATAAGGAATGTCAACTGTGGTCTCACATGAAAAAATATACAGGTCTAAAATATTTTTAGTATTAATTATAGATTTTTTTTCTAAAATTGCTTTAATTTTCCAAACAAAGTTAAAGACGTATATATGTTTCTATTTCGGACATCCCGCCTGCAATTTTCTCAGGACCTGCTGACAATAAAAATTGCAAGGAATTAGTCATTTTCAAACAAGCATCTCCCTTAGCATATTGTTGCAACGAATAAAATACGAAATACATACCTACGTTTTGCGAAATTTTCGTCTAAAAGGCTAATAGGGGCTAATATGAGAGAAGCCTATATTAAACAAATACGGTATATACTGTTCAAACAAGCAGTTCGCAACATATCTGAGTTGCTATTACAGGCTAGTGACTGATATGAGCCCGTCAGTAAACAAGAATAATTATATCGTCGGATATTCCCTGAACATCTCTTGATTTTTCTGTAAGACAAGTGTTTTAATAGGTGAGACACATAACAGGGTGTTGCCCAAAAGTGGCAGTGAAAGTGAATATTTCTTATTTTGAACACAGTTCGTCTTATATCGATATACCTGTAGTAGCACAAATAGAAGTTTACATTACGTGATGGTAATCAATTATTCATATCGTTCATATTTTATTAAATTCTTCGCCTCAAAAGAAAGTAATTGCATAATTAATAATTGATATTTAATACTCTAATTACCCTATATTCAAAAGTTTACAGTGCCACACAAAAATAAAATTTGAAAACGATCAGAACAATATTTCTTAAGGGACCTTGAGTTTCAAGAACTTCGAGTTTGCTCTGGTTGTAATCTCTGTATTGAGTAATAGCATACAGACTGCCTTCCGTTTCCAGTGCTGTTGGGGATAGCGAAAGCTTCAGATTCCCCTTGGACAAGAACCTACACTGACGATGGGACGGTGTTCATCTCATCACCAAGAGGTGAGAACATCAGCTTACACACTTCGGTGCATCATTGTATTTTCAATGCAGTGCATTTTAATTCCGATTCTTCCATCCTTACCATTGAGTTTCTGGTGGCATTCGACTCACAAGGTAAAGAAGTCGTCGATATATCAGAGAATTAGTGTCGAGTAAAAACGTTCTTGATGAGATGATAGAAGTGGTGAATACGAAGTACGAGGATGAAACCACTGGAAACGTCAACAATATCTTGAAAATGTGGCAACGGTATAAGTTCAACAAAACATACGTGAGAGGAAAAGGTGATTTCACCAAGCGCAATTCGTCAATTGTTCGTGTTTTGTGGGTTATACTTAATTTTATCTGTAGCAATCATTACTTTTTTACGTGAAAAATATTTAATATTAATATAATAACAATTGAACGATTACGGGATCTTTAAATTTTACCAATAGAAAATCATCAGTGTAAAACTAGTACCTTCAAAGAATTATAGATTGGGAAATTTTCGCTTTTGAAATATTGGTGATTGTCTATTTAACTTCAGAAGATAAAATTTTATTTTCTGTTTTCTAGGAAGATTTATTAATTAATTAACTCATTAGGAAAAACAACAAACTTTGAACAAAATGAGAATACAATAGTATTATTTTCATCATAAAAACTTTGTTAGACAAATTGATTTTCAAATCAAGAATCACTGTGTTCAGATTTTTGTTGATATATTGGTTATAATCTGCGTAGTAATTAGCTTGGAAATGCCGTTGGAATTTACACATTTTAATGTAGTTCACCTCCATTGAAACTAGAAGACATGATGCATAACTTGCACAGCCTAAAAAATATAATCCCTTGTCTAATTAAAAATATGAGGTTGAAAATCTGTTATTTTAACCGCTCGCTTTCTCCCCCATTTTGTAGTATTCTGACCATTGTGACTGGCGATAAAGCAGGATGTACCAGCCCGCTTTGATTTTTCTTTCGGAATATCCTGGAAGGTTCCGTGATCCCGTTATGCTATTCTTAACGCCCCTGCTATAAATCAATAATCAATTTCCTGAATTCTGATCTTTCAATAGAATGTTATTTATTTTCAGGCGCACCAACAGCAGTTGTGACACTGGAGAGGAATGGAGCACGAGTTGAAACAAGTTTCCAAGACTGCGTTGGATCCACTCCAAATAGTGTCTGCAAAACACGAAACGGAATTATCAGCGAAATATCTTCAGGCTTTAGCTGCGTTAACAATAAAATGTACACCGAAATACCTGTAGATGGAGATTTCACTTTATCTGTTACTATTAATACAACGGGACATTTGTACGGTGGTCCAGAACAGCTGTATCAGTACTGGCCACTGGATGACGTTCTCTTCAAAAATTACTCATATGTTACAAAAGAGCTGGACAGTCAAGGAGTCGCAGATCCCTACTGGTTGAGCTCAGATGGATATTTCATTTTCGTAGATCCGAAAACGTCTCTGTTTATTGAACAAAATGTGGAGTACGACCACTACATCAGGCTCGTTGCCAGAAATTCAGACCCCTACCCTTCGCCTGCCATTCTGTGGCATGAGTTTACTCTTTGCGAGTTCGATGACGCAAAACAGGCGCATATGTACGCGGTGGAAAATTTCCTCGGTAAACCCTCTGACATCCCTGACTTTAGAATGATCGTCCACCCTGTCTGGTCGACTTGGGCACGGTACAAAGTAAACATCAACGAGGAAGTTGTACAGGAATTTGCCGATGAGATTATTCGATATGGATTCGACAACAGTCAACTAGAAATTGATGACGACTGGGAAACCTGTTATGGGAGTCTCACTTTCGACAAGACTAAATTCCCCGATATGAAGGGACTTACAGACCGCCTGAAGCAGCAAGGTTACCGCGTGACACTCTGGATCCATCCATTCATTAACCTGGACTGCAACCCATACCATCAAGAGGCACAGGACAAGGGCTACCTCGTGAAGAACGTAGATGGCAATACCACTTCTATTTGGTGGAACGGTGTAGGTAGTGTTATTGATTTTACCAACTCCGAGGCTGTTGACTGGTGGGTGGGCAGGCTGAAGGCCTTGCAGCAGGAGAACGGGATCGACTCTTTCAAATTCGACGCAGGAGAGACCAGCTGGCTGCCGCAAGTTCCTGTTTTGTCTGGAGATCTGGAGCTTCAACCTAACCTCTACACAGAAAGGTAATTTTATTTTGTATTCCGTTGGTGTGAATTACCGGGCACAATGGTGTAGGGCTTGGAGCAGCATCAAAATAAGCAGAGCCGAAGTGTAACAGATTCTAGCCTCCATAAGCACGGGAGTTTTTACTGTATGTGTCGGTTGATTATTCATACCCCACATTACACTTTCGGACATTCATTCCTCTAATAATAGAGCCACGCACTTTTATGTTATCGTGCCCGTGAATTTTGAACAATGAGTTCAATCCCTCAGGTTTTCTAAATTTGTGAAATCCGTCTACATAATATTTTGTAATTGAATGTAACATCGTTCCTATTTTAATCCATTAAGTTCAAATTCTATGTGAAAATTATTTACGAAAAATATGTATAGGTAGTTAGGTAGGTGTGGGTGGGTGAGGTAGGTAGTAGGTATTGAGGTTTGTAACTCGAGTCAAGTATGTAACGGGTGATTTTTAGCGATACATAATATTCTATGTTATAAAATGTCAAAGCGAAGTAGTGTAATATGATAGTGCAAGACTATTTAAGAAAAAAAGAGTAATAACATTAGGAAATAAATATGAATTTTTCATTACAATATAAATTTCAATGAAGAAAATTAGTTTCAATACAAAGATAAACGTCTAAATGAAGTAAAAAACTATTAATATGTTTTTGCTTCAATTGGGGTCGATTTCACTTAAGTTGGGACTGTGGTCTTGAGAAATCTATGATGCTTTAATATTTATTGACATATTATGTAAAAATTTTATGGGCGATAAACGGTCCGTAAATTACATCTGTATAGGGGAGGGAACGCAACCGTTATTTGTGTAACTAGTACAGAAAGTGAGTGGATGACGAACGAATTCAATGTTTCTGGACGAGATGTAGGACTATGGGAACTGAGTTTGGTATTTTCAGATGAGTATGCCAAAGACACTTTCGTGCGAGCTAAGAACATTATTTTTTATCGAATTCATGTGTAAAAAGCATATTCTTAGGATATTTCTCAATATGTAATTCTGCTGCCATATACATTCGTAGCGCCCTAGTATTTTTATTTCAAGGCTTTTTATTTCGCTTTTACCTTTTTGAAGTACGCATCCCTCAAAATGCCACTTCGCTGCACGCGTTCCGCAAAGAACAATCTTCCTATCAATAAACAGTGAACAGAAATATTGGTTTCCATGCACGAGTGCTGAAATATGTAACTAGTACTCAAAGTGTGTCTTTGGAATACAAATGAAACGATGAATTTCGTCTCCTACTGCCACCTCGGTCGTCATTTTGAATCGAGTTCGCAGAAGATACTGTCTTACGAGTTGCGTACAATATTTTTCGTATGAATTCCTGAAAACGAACTAGAATATGCTCTTGGGATCTTTATGCTTGCTGGCAGACATGTTGATTCATTTCGCTCCAGTGTTTTGCTCACTTTGTAAAACCTAGTTGTTTTAGATGGCCATGACTTATTTGCGAAACGCGTTCGGCAAAGTCTAGTTTTCTATACCCCTTACCGCAACTAAAAATTTGCAATCTATAAACTATTAACAGAATTTAAGGTTTTCGTGCATGATTGCTGAAAGTTTATTAAATCGGCAGATATGTGAACACAGTAGCCCAGTTTGGCGACATGGTGGAGGTTCGCGTGGGCCACCATACGCAGACCGAGCCCATTTTCGTCCGTATGTTGGACAAGTACAGCCGCTGGGACATCGCGAACGGATTGCCCACTCTTATTACTACTCTCCTCGAGATGAACATGGTGGGATACCCAAACGTGCTGCCCGACATGGTGGGAGGCAACGGGTACAGCGGCGCACCCTCCAAAGAGCTGTTCATCCGATGGCTGGAGGCCAACGTCTTCATGCCTGCCATCCAGTACTCGTACGTGCCCTGGGACTATGACAACGAGGTGGGTATTTGTAATGGAAGAAATATTCTTTCCTAGTTTAGAAATATGAGAATGTGGAATCATGGGGGAGAAAACGCATTTTACGTCATAAAAAGCAAATATTACAAAACGAGGTATGTGTACCTATATGTATGTATATGTGTAGGAGAAATCGGCATTGCCATGTTAGAAGTACGAAAATTCGGAATAGTGAGGATGAAGATAATTTTTGGGGGGCTTCAAAAGCAAATTTGACAGAAAGTTCTAAAAATTAAATACCTATTTATAATAATTTTCCTTAGCATTGCTTTTTTCCAAATATCTTTGAGATTTAAATTAAACACACAAACAAATATTAAAAAATCGTGATCCTCAACGATATTGAGCACAAAAAGTATTACTGGCTGGTATTTGAGATAATATTGTGTAATGAAACATAATCAAGAGGTTCTATACAATAACAAACTTCAAGATGTAGTTAGGGATATGTGGAAATGAAATTGCTTCTTCTACAACAATATCTCATCGTCATCATCATAATCATCTTCACGGTCTAGGCCTAACAGCCTGTTCCATATCGATTATCCACCGTTTTCTTGGTCTTCAGGCATCTCATTTTTAAGGGGTCGATATTTCCATGCCTTCAGAGGAAAGCTCTGCTCCTCCATTCTAAATAGATGTAGGGTACAATTTTTTAAAATTCTTTTGGATTTGATCGAGGACTGATAAAATGTTTATCTTTTTTCGAATATCTTGATACACAATTTTTTTAATATCTCACATGCCGATAATATGCACTTTTCGAGCAATGCGTAAAAACTTGTATTTGTGAGTTAACATGTTTCAAATGACTAAAAATGAAGTTTTTCGAAAACTCAAAACCTGTGAAAATGTGCCTTAAATTTCGAATATACTGTTGCCATTAAGCACCTTTTTCTTAAATACGGCTCCAAATTTTTCAAAGAAAACTGCCATTAATATGCGGTTTTACTGTTATGCAATATTCTTAAAATAATATTTCCGTTCTATTATTAGTAAACCGAAAAATTAAGCAAATTTTAAAAAAAGTATTTTGGGCGGCGATAGGTGGCAGCAGGCAAGAGTGTGTGTCAAGTTCGAATAGATAGCTGAGACCAAAGGAAATAGAAAACTAATACGGGAAAGTCTGTGTCATTCTGTTGCACAACTAGTTATGTAATTATGATATACTCTAATCATTGAATACGTTTACTTTATATGTTACTAGTTTCTCCTGAATATTTCCTTTTCTATTCACTCTTGTCCACGGAGTCATGATAGTCACTGTTGCTCGTACCATAAAATGATCAGAATTGATATATTCTCCTCTGAAAATGTACACCTTTGACTAGAATTTTTGTTTTCTTATTTAGAATAATACAATCAATAAAGTTACGTGTTCCTCTTACTGCTAAGGTAAAGCTATTAATCTATTTCATCCAGAAGAATGTTATTTTTAGCTCATTATATACACAGAATTGAATTATTCATCGTCCATTATTTTTAACTGTTGTTTCACCAAAGGTTCCCAAAACATCAAACACTGTGAGCCTACTCTTACGTTCAGATCTCCTGCAATTATGACAAACTCATTGTTATTTATTGTCTTTATCTCATTTTTCATATCTTTATAGTATGGATATATATTGTAACACCCCCGGTCGTCTCGTTAGAGAATGCCCGGTTAGCGGTCCGGTTGTAGCTCAGTCGGTGATGGAAGGAATTGTTAAACAGATACAATGGCAGTACGAAACAAACACTTTGATCACTGGTAAAAATTACTTTTATTCCTGGGCAAGAAAAAGAATGCCCCAGGGAAGTTACATTTGTAAATTGAATAAAAAAAATGAGAAAATTAGATGAAAAGAAAAGAAAATGAAAGGTCAGAATTCAGAGTAAAGCTTAAAACTAGAAAGAATTATAACTAACATTACAATGGTGAAAAAAATTACAAGTCAATGTGCCATAGCGCGGCACCGCATTACAAAGTTACACAGGGCGAATGCCCTCGAGTGATACTGCCTGGGAAAAGGTCTTTGTGCGCCCGAGAAGGGCAGGGCACGGTCGAGGGGGGCGGCTGGCGTCCTTCAAAGGAATGCAGCAGGGGCCGATGGCCTCCCTTGTCGACAGCTGAGCAACCGCCTCGTGACGTCACCAAGGGGCGGTGGCGTCTGGCGGCGTTGAACGGCGTCTGGTAGTGTCTGGTAGAACTCGGGGCGGCCGGGATTCTCTCGATCTCAGGAGCGTAGTAATCAACCATGCGTCTCTCTGATTCTCATGATAATTGTCGAACACAACTTCGGAAAGTCTAGAACTCCTTCAGAGAAACATTCGCCTCTCTCCGCGACTGATTCCCGCTTCAGAGAAGTCTCTCTGCCCACACTACTCAGCCCTTTATGATAGCTCACGCAGAAATTTTATAAGTCCTTCAGAGGCACATACGCCTCTGACCGACGAATAGCTCCCCCCAGAGAAGTTTCTCTCCCAACTGCCCTCAGCCTAATGAAAATTTGTAAATCGGAAACGTAGCAAGTAAACTTTTACCCCCACCCATTTTCTCGTGTGCTCCAGCTCCTTATAATAGGTCGCGTCGCTATTGGCCAAAGGTAATGGCGCAGTACACTATTTTCAACCAATCGTGACGGGAGGAGCGAAGGAAGTTTCCGCTCTCTGTGCCATCTGTGAGTGTACAGTGTTTTTCTTATTCCTTCTAGAACATCGGCCATGCCTGCGCAAGGGGCGCGTTGTCCGGTGAAAGAATTATCGTTCTGGGTTTCCCCGAATGCGAGCGGGCGTTCTAGAGATTTCGTAGATGTTCTTGCGTCCGCGCGCCCCTCAGTTAATCTTTTGACACCAGCTCTAACAACAACTTCGTAATGGGCCGGGGGCGCAAGTGGCTGTCACGATAAGCGGGGTTGCGCGCGTGTCGCCATCTGTTTATTCTCCCAGTAGAACTCGGGGCGGCCGAGTTTATTTTATTTAATTTGTATGAGGAAATCGGTATCGCTACAATATTAACTATCTTCGTTTCCACCTTCTGTCGGAGAGCATGTTCCAATTATTGCTTCATAACCACGTGACCCTTAAAGCAACAAAATTATTCTGTAATTCATAAATCTATAGCTCCTGATAAATCATTTTCATTTTTTATCTATTTGAATAGCTACACTACTACTTGTACTAGTGTGCCTTGTCTGACCAACACAAGTCCACAACATAACCGTATCTCTAATATCTGAGGTTACGTGAAGTTTCTTTTTTGTCTCGGGTAGTACGGCAAGATTAACTTTCTCTCTGATCATAATATCTATTATCTTTTTTTTGTTTGCAGTACTCGAACATTCCAAACCATTATATTTAAATTATCGATAACCCCATTTCATTTATCTTTCTTCTTAGCCATGTCGTTATCAAAATTTGAGTCCAGCATCTTTTCATCGAACAAGCAAATATATCATTTAATACCAGAAACGTTACGAGGGTCTCATGGTATGCGATGCCTGATAGGACTGCTATCTTCAGGTATTTCACTACTCGCAGAGTATCACGAAGATTGCTTAAAAAACAACATTCATTCTTTTCCATAGACTGTCGAGATCTGTCAGAAGTATACCAAGCTGCATGCTGACTACGCTCCTACGATCATCAAGCTGCTGAAGAGATCTGTTATCGATGGCACTCCTCTGAACCCTCCCATCTGGTGGATCGATCCTACGGATGAAACTGCTCAGGAAATAAGTGACGGTAGGTTTAGGAGATACCGACGTAATATTAACTGTTATTTGATAACGTTGAACAAATTCCTTGGCAAAAAGTCCTTTTTTCTTACTATAGTGTGATAGATTTTTAGTTAGTCTAGTTTAGAAAGACAGGTTTCCCTTTATCGCTCCGCAGTTTAATAGTGAAAGTATTGACCACTATATCTCAGGTAGCTATTAAATATTAAATTATAGAATAGTTGCATAGAGGCTGCCGTTTCCATATCAGACCGTTTTGTTAGCCATACGACTGGTGAACTATTTCGTATGAGGTCCTGTGCCCCGAGGGGGATGGGTGGGTAGGTGGAGGCGAATCAGAGTGAACAAAATAGCATCATAATATACTTATGCCGGAACCAAGCAAACGTTCACTTCAACTGTCCCCTATGACACACTCATGCAAGGACCAAGCGAAATGCTGCCCAGGGAATGCGAACCCATCTGATGTTCGCGCGGCGGGTGTGCCTGCAGAGTTCCTTCTGGGCGAGGACATCCTGGTGGCGCCGGTGATCGTGGAGGGCGCCGTCACCAGGGACATCTACCTGCCACGTGGAGTGTGGAAGGACGAGGCGACCCCTGCCAACGGCCTCATCGTCGGCCCCGTTTGGCTGCGCGACTACCCTGCGCCGCTCAACGTCTTGCCCTACTTCACGCGACAGCCCTACCTCACGGGCTAAAGGGGTTTTGAGTTACAGGAACTAATTATAGACTCTTCGATGTTGTGGAACATTCAGTATAGGTATTTCCAATATCGATATGTATCGACTCGAAGTTTCAAATAAAAACTTGTATATGTTACTTTATAGTCAATAATCTTCTTTTATAATTTTAATAAATTATCTAATACAGAAAGCACTTTTATTTAAAAAACGAGTTATATTTTTCCCAACGTGCGTAGTAGTATTACACATTTCTTTTTAGTGGCAACTCTTCAGAGAATTTCAAAGTGGTCAAAGAGAGTACAAGAGTACATAGTCATTCCCAAGAGCTCTAAAATATTTTAATTTTGGATCCGTATTCCGAAAATCCGAAGATCCGTATTATCAAAATTTTCTCAAAAATTGCTCTAATTTTTATCTTTATACATTTTTCTAAAATAGAAAACTGTGTATGAATAAGTTTTTGTAATTTGAATACACTAATATTTAGTGCCAGCACAGCCACTGCTCTTCAGTGACTCTGACCGTGAGGTCCTAGGGTTTGAGTCCCGATTTTGACACTAGTTGCCTACAATTCAGCCACTGGCTGGACGAGAACTCTAGGTACCGGCTGCTCTAATAGATAATTATCGTGGTTTCTCTGATCAATATCTGGGGAATGTCGGAGCAGACATTTAGGCTACAGACCGCGCACCATCTTTCCTTACTTCTTCCTGTCGTAACTTCTCCCCTTACAAACACAGTTACATGCACTACTCTAATACACATGTCGGAAGACTTGGCGGGAGCTTAGAGCTCTTTCCGTCTGGGACGGTGCTTCGCTGGGAGGAGGTACATCTTCTCACTGCTAAGGCGTGCAGGTCGATAGTGATACTTTGTTTGCGCGGGTCGTTATTGATTGTGCGACAAAAATATTTAAGAAAAATCTATCGATTTTCAACACGTTTCTCTTACATGAATCTTGCCACACACATCTAAAGTACAAACTCTTCCTGACCTTCTCAGGTAAAGGGTGGTATGAAAACATTGTCTTGCATGAAAACATTTCCTTGAACTCTGAAGACCCTGCCCCATCTGCACTCAAGCAGCCCCGAACCACGCCACTATTATCACTATGCGTGAACTACATAAATTTTCCAATTGAAAATTTTCAATTAATTTTATCTACCTACATTAAAAATTTCAAATCCACTAATCCCATGTATTTAATCCCAACTTGCCTTCACGAATATTTTCGGAACTGAAAAACTTTTCGCGGAACAGTAGAGTATTGTTTCTACTAACATAATGTGAATGTCATAAATATTTATTTGAAAGAATTTCAATTTCCAATGAAGTACCAAGCTTTGAGACACTGGAGACTTTTGAAAACAATTAAAAACATGAACAAAATAGTACCACTCTATTATTATTCCTCTATTATTATTATTATTATTATTATTATTATTATTATTATTATTATTATTATTTTGTAGTACGTCAAAGAAAGTATTTAAAATAAATTAACTTTATTTTGAATTTTGAATTTTTTTTGAGCTAAGCTTTTGAATCATTAACAAAAAGTTACAAACGCGTGAGACTAGTGGCGTATGCTACATGTATCTCTTCGCCATTTAACACTGAGCAGTCGTGGCGTCGACATCTCTCGCTCCACTAGTCTCGTCAGTTACTTATCGAATATCAAATTAGTCAAACAAGTCAGTGGAATAGTGAAGTGAACTACAAAATAGTGTTTTTACAGTGCACCATAATTCATCAGACAGGTACAGATAACGGTGAACCGCCCTCCTCCCACGTCAGCCAGCTGTGACCTCGGTCACCAACCTTGTAGAAGCCATGGCGCCACTATATAATAGCAGTGATGGACACTGCCACCAACTCAGGGAAAAACCACAACGTCAGCATCAATTCGGCGACCAGATGAGCAGCCAAATTACACAGTTCATCTTTATAAACATCCAAACCCTGCAGTTTCTAATTGTCCAGCGTATCAAGCAAAGTGCGCATAACAACTTGCATCAAATGAGAGCGTAGGCTTATTAGCAAGCTTCAGCTCGAGGGGACCGGAAACGTTTATGTGTATTTCAACCACCGAAGTACACGGCCAAGACTCCAAAAAGGTCAGTAATGCTGATGCGGCCAACGGTTCCACTCACGGCTTAGCAATTGTACTTCACTTGAACAGAGAAAAAGCCGTTAATAGTGGAAAACAAGGACACGCACTCAATGTTACTCCTACATCTCAGCAAATTAGTGGTTCTCAACAGTACATACTTTCTCGCAATATTACCATGTTATCGTTATGTACGAAGGGACGTCCATGTATATTTCATTAATTTCAAATAGAAATTACGCGAAAACTACTAACTTTTATTTAAAAAGTTGGACGTGACTGTTTTAAAGAGCTAATTGTACAACAGACATTGTCTGAGGCAAAAATCTATATCTTTAATTTTGTTGGTTTTTTTGTTGGTATTTTCGAAAAAACGACCAATACCCGAATATGAGAATAGGACCATTACATATATGGAGAAAATTTACAGAAAAAATGTGGAGCGGTTTTTAAGAATAAAATTGCGTATATTTCAAGCCCAAATTACGCAAAATCTACTTGTTTTTTTATAAAAAATGTACTTCGTATTTTTTAAAGACCTAATTTTCACAACCGACTTCGTCGGAGGCGAAAATTTCTTTTCAATTTTGTAGTTTTAAATTTTTGTTTTGTTGCAATTTTCGAAAAATCAGGTATTTTAACAAAAATGAGATCTGTGCCATTCTCTTAAACGTCCTTCGCACAATACAATAAAAAAAGTTAATAAAATAATTTGAGACCATTTTTTGAAAATTTTGAAAAGGTCCGAGGGACTTCATGTATAGAACCCCCCAAAATTAAAATATCGGTTTGATATCCCTGGGGCCAGAACATCAAACTGAACGATTGGGGAATATCAATTTTGGAGAAAATCGGCTGAACGGTTTATGCCTTAGCGTTGTGGACAGACAGGCAAACGAGCGGATTGACAGACGTTTTCCGATCAATAAATTTTTCCGTATGAAACGCACAAAACATGAATTCTGGTTACACCTGACAATTTTTCTATTTTTAGCAATTGGGTTTATCAACTTTTTCGTTACCAGTGACCGGCAATAAGATTTTTTGCGTCGAAAATGCGATGTTTTCCGACGCACGATTACGATACTTTTTCTTTAGTAAGTGCGAGAAAGTAAAAACAAAACAATCAAACAGTGCACACTACATACTCGCAGTGCCGGTTGGTAATGACATTTGATTGATTTTTTGTTTCCGGGCGCGTCAACTGCTATGGTCATGAGTCCCGTAAGCGTAGAGCATTTTGTCGAAGGAGGCGGAGGTATTTTGCCGCTTATATGTAAGATCTGGCACAGACCTCAACTCGGCTTGTGCAAGTTTCACCATCCAGGAATCACGCCTTGTGAGGACAAGCTCTAAGGTACCAACTGACCTCCTGACATAGTAGTTGTGTAGTGCATGGCAGAGAAAGTGTAAGTAAGGGATGAGGATAGGACGAGGAAGATAAGATCCGTAGTGCGTGGTCGGTGACTTGTTCGTTAGGGTACTTTTCCGGCATTCGCCTGCTGTCAATCGGAAAAGTACCGATTAGAGCAGCCGGCCGGTAAAATTCTCCTCCAGTCTGTGGCTGACTTCGCCTCGGCTGTGTAGTTAGTATCGAAAAATCCAGCCAACCCTGGCCTCGTGTCCTATATACTCTTCGTATCAATTATGCTCCTCAAATATGCTGTCAGCAATAATCTTATTATTTCCGCACCCCTGGAACTCTAGCATTATTGCGATAATTCCGGAATATTGCGGTATTTGCGTACAATTATCACAAAATTTCGGATATCCTAGATATTTCAGTATGTAAAAATTTAATCAAATCGTATTTTCTTTCTCGTATACGTACGTTTGGAAGTTGTACACGTAGTATAGAGAAAGTTATGGAATACGGCAGAAAATATATTTCGAGATTTCAACGAAAATACATCTTTTGGGGTCCCTGATAATAAAAAAGTGTTTTTTAAAGTTCTTCCGTCTGTATGCCTGGTTGTCCATCTGTCCATCTGTTTTTCCACCCGTCTGTCCGTCTGTCTGTCTCTGCCCGCCTGTCTTTCCGTCTGTCTGTCCGTCCGTCTGTCTTTCTGATCTCTGCCAGTCCGTCTGTCTTTTTGACCGTCTCCCATTCCATCTGTCTGTAGGTATGTGTGTGTATATGTCAGAATGTCCACCTGTATGTTAGTCTGTTAGTCCATTTGTTTGCCTATCTGTGTGTCTGTCAGTCTGTCTGTGGGACCGTCTGTTCTTCCATCCGACGGCAATATATGGAAAATAGGAAGGGGTTGGAGCAAAACCGAAAAGCTAGCATAGACTAAAGAGATTAGAAAACTAACTACAGAAAGTCAGTGGCATTCTGTGGTACTTCTAGTTCTTATGAATGAAACTCAGACCACTGCGAGGTTGTACTTCTCTCTTGCGATGATAATTATATAGTGTCTAATCCCCCAACCCTTATGTCCACAAAATTTTAATTGTAAATTATTCGAAGAGTTTCTTAATACATCTAGCCTTTTGCCACCTTTTTTAAAAATCTCGGAGAAAATTGTCTATGCTCATTCTTTTCTTGGCTACTTCATTGCAATTGCAATTAATGCGACTAATCCTAATTGCAATCTCTAGAGTCGCGCCCCACCAAGTCCCCTTCCGCTGAACATTTTGAATCTAATTCGACAAAAGCGAAATATAAGACGGCAATGGCAAATACATCGTTACCTCATTTAAAAACAGCTCTAAACCAGGGAACTCATAAAGTTCACGTGAAGTTAGGTAATGTTCGTATTCATGAACAAAAATTAGACTCTGACAGACTTTGAAGCTTGTAAGTAGCTACACTGCTGTTTGTGAAAATTGCAACACCCGGAGTTAATAGTCGGAATCACTTAAAAATTAGCAAATGTGTAGAATAACGTGTCCATACGACGTTATTAAATTTGGGTAGAGATGGCATTGAGGCAATGGCAAGACAATGCCCAACCGCATGTGGCGAGGAATGTGCAAGCTGTGAAGAACGACGGGTACCAGAATTTCCCTGGCCTGCACGTTCGCCTGACATAATCGAACATGCCTGGGTTATGATCTGTCGGCAACTTGTTTGTTCTGGTCCTCCTGCAGCCACTGTCGATGCTTTGTGGCCACGTCTAGAAACAGCGTGGTGCAGTGTCTTCCCCAGCAGCATATCCAGGCTCTCTTTGAATCCGTCACGACGTCTAGAGGCTGTGATGGCAGCACATGGTAGCCTCACACCGCAGTAAATACGCAAGGTCAAAATGCAGGTACAGTTCTAAACATTTGTATATTGTGATATTCCTAATCTCAGGAATAAATTTCATTGTAATATTATGTCTCCTTTTTGGTGTTGCAATTTTCACAAACCCTCGTGTATTCGTATTTCCACTTCATAATCGTTTCTTTAAGGAAAGTAAACTTAGAAAGTGACTTCATTTTCAAGTCACCAATTTTTTGTACTTCGACTTTGGATCGTAAACATTGAGACCAAAATATTTTGAGAATGGCTGTTATTATGGATATACCAGTTCATTTTGTAGAGGATATTGAAGATATCGTGGAAGTTCTTGAGTACGCTGTGCGCAATCCCCGGCATATTATCCGTGATACATAAATCACAAATACATACAAATCATGATTAATTTACTGCTACAAATCATGTATGCATTCATACCTTGTTAATGGCAGTATTTGATATTTCTTAGGATTTGTTGATTGCTTCGTCTATTTCAGTGTTGTTAGACGGCTCTAAAATGATAACGGGTCAAATGAAGTCATTGTGGCAAGGAAGGTTGGTAGCAACAAAACCCGGTAAAAAGTTTTACTTTTGCTGTCAACAGGCCTTCAAAAACTATTGCAACTTCGTACGTTTGTTTCTGAACGCAACAACATAACGAATGTCACAGGTTTCAATTCCTTCGTAATTTCTAATTTAATCATTAACTAGGAAAATTACTTTCTGACGCATTGGAACGTTATTAAGTTCCGTGCACAGATGCCATTTTATTCGTAACTCCTCCAACTGGGCGGATAAAAGGCGTCCGCATGCGGGGAGAAAATGCACTTCGTGTAATGCTGCCCATTGCTCGGAGTTCGTTGTCTCCTTGGAGGATTTCAGACTAGGCAATGCATTTTTTTTGCATAAAACATCAAAAGTGTTCACCTAAAAATTGTGCAAATATTGTTGTCTTCTGAAAGATATGCCCTACGCACTGGAATTTTACTTCTGAAATTCTTGCAAATGTGCAGCTATAACGAAATATGTCAGTCAGCTTTTTTATTTTCATTTAAACAGACGTGTAATCTGTAGCCGAGCTCAATCTGCTAATCTGCTTCTCTCTAGACACTTTGTAACGAATGAATCCCACAATTGTCCCGCGAAACATTGCCACAATTATGAAAATGAAAACAAATTTTGATGTAATAATGTTAAAATTAGATCGCGGAACTTTCAGCTATTGCATATTTTTACTGACTGCGCATATCGAAAGGAATGGTATATAACTTTACTTATCACCAAATATTAAACGAAGTATCCCATTTTTATTTTGCATAATTGCATATTTTAGAGATTTTTATTTTTTAACTGCATTTTTTATTTATGCGGCATATTTAAGGACACATATTCCAGGTTTTTGTGCAGAAGTGAGTTGAAGTAAGATATTTTCGTGTATTTTTCCTTCAAAAGAAAAGTGAATTTAGATCTGCCAATGCTACATCATTGGGCATTGTTATCGAGTCATTGTTGCATTCCAAACTGGATTTATCCGCATTTTCGTTACCAGATCCCTGTAGGAAGAGTTTTTCCGAAAATTCGCCGTTGATTCGCGCATCATTACATAACTTTCTCTTCTTAAAAAGTACCTCCTTAAGGGCGAGAAAGTAAAAACCGAACGCAATCCTTAGCTGAATAATACAGAGAGAGATTGCAAGCTGTATTATTCGAACACGTAATCCATCTCTTGAAGCTCTTTTCTCCAATGAAGCGTGAGAAACTTACAAAATATACATTCCAGTTTAAAAATTTTAATGGACACTTGCCCCAAACAATAGTGTTTTGCTTTATGCTTTTGAAAGTTTTAAACAAAAACTTTGGAGAGTTTTTTTGTTTTTTTTAGGAAATCTTGTGTTGTTATTTTTCAAATATTCTTATGATATAATTCACAATTACACAGACACCACTAATATTTCAAAAACAACTGTACAAGAAATGATTTATAGATCTAACGTCAAAGAACAGATTGAAGTAAAAAACTTTTGTAACTTCATCGTTTAAGGTGTAGGTCAGATTCGATAAAAAGTTGAAAAAAGTAATTTTTTCAATTTAAAAAAAATAATGATGGAAGTGATATCTGTAGTTTTTCCACGTAAGTGCACTTGTCTCTATTCGAAAAATTTGGAACAGTTTTTGATATAATTTTTAAAATGTCCCAGGGCTTTTATGTAAAAAAGACTTGTATCAAAAGCACGGCCAGATCAAAAGAGCGATATCCATTTTGAAGAAAACCTTTCTATGGCTTCTGCATTTGTGTTGTTCACAGATTGACAATTGGATAAGTGACCAAATATTTGTGAAAAATAGCAACCCTTTTTGGTACCAGAGACCTTAAAAAGTGAATTTTGTTAAAATTTCGACGACGATTTTTTCTATTGAATTATACCTTTCTCTGTACTCAGAGTACTGTAGTATTCGACGATTAAAACCTAATCAGAATAGCGTTTACATCTTAGGGCGCTTCGATTCCACGTGACAAGAGCTTCTACACGTGCCATTTTTGTGGGAATACCATACGGTATTTACCTATTTCCCTGGTTCAGACAAATTGAACTGCTTTTTCCTTTCACCTGCCTGGTGATAACTGGTTATCCAAATGCGATAAGTAGGTACTTGTTCAAAGTTACTAGTTAGCAGGTACAATTAACACTGATGCACTCCACCCGATATTCTTCCAAAATCTCATTGAATAATTCATTTTCTATCAGTGAATAATATTAAAATTGAGTTTGCAAAATAACCTTCTAAAAATGTCCGTTACAAGCCAAGTTGTTCGGACTCCGGTGACACACCTTTAGACATTGACCTTGACTGTCCTTGATTAGCAATCCACATCCTTGCGGCACACGTTCGAACAGAGAGGCGGGGCAGCCAGTTCACCGGTTGAATATGCACAAAAGAACACACCTGTGAAAGCAGATGCCTTCAGTAACAAGTGGCTTTTCAAATGATCAAAAGCAACACCATCACAGACTTTAAAACGAATTTCTTTTTAAGAAAACATTTACTTAGCGGAGACCCGCCTCCTTCACACTTGTTGAGCATGAACAATTGCTCTGAACTTAGAAGCCACGTGATTTGCGCTTATAAAACTCCTACAGAGCAGAGGACGGGCATTCTTATGAGAATGGCCACCGGCAGGCTGTTTCTGGTGCTGTTAGGTAAGACAATTGTTTTGCTTACATTTTAGTACTGTATTATTATCTTTTTATATTTTTTATCCGAATTAAGAAACATCATGAGAAAGGTCATTCTTTCATCAGAGAAAAAGCATTTTGGAAATGAAAGTGAGAATTGTCTATATTTGTAGCCTGAAATTTTTGTGTTAAAAGTAAATATTTTAATTTTAGTAGGAACAATGAAAGAATTCGTTAGATTTTACGTTTGACTGAACTTGTGTTAATTAGCCGTATTTAGATTTTAATGACTTATTGTAACAGTTTTACACGCATATAATCCATATGCAGTATTTGAGAAACGTCGTGCGTGCGTGCGTGCATGTGTGTGTGTGCGTGCATGCGTGTGAGCGTGTTTGTGTGCATATGTATGTGTGTGTGCCTGCGTGAGGTTTGTCACGCACAGTTAAACCACTTCCCGTGAACCTACAGAGTCATCTGAGGTGCCATTCGACGCATTTCGGTCTCCTGCTGGGGAACTATTAATTTGTTTTCGGATCCGACCAAAAGATTCAAAGATATTTTCAAAAACGTTTTTTTGCATGTTTTGGCGTGGCGATCATTGTATGTCAGGAAGTAAATCAACACCACCTAAATAGGTCTCTGTAGGTGGCGTTTATTAAACTCCGGTACCCAAAGGCATTTTTCGCTCCATATGTCATAATTTTCTTTCACGACGTTGGCAACACCGGTGCATCTTTAAGTGAACAAGCACATTTGCCAAGTGATTCGCGCAGCAGATTTCATTTTAATTTTCATACGTATTACTGTATTTTCAAAAATAAATTTACAAAAACCTGCGAACAGTATTGCCTTTGAACTTATTAATTTTGGAGAATTTCAAGAATATACGGAGAAAACAAAACCTTGAGTAATGCAAGAGAGTAAGAGAATATTCTTCGTTCGCCTCACTTTTACGTTCTTAAGTGTGCAAATACCGGTTTTCAAATGAATGAGACTCACAACTTATTCTTATTAATCTTAACTAACACCTTATTCACATAAAGATACAGAGCAGTCGCATTTTAATGTTTATTTAGATTCTCATACAAAACTATTAATAGAGCAATTGCACACGTAGAAGTGAACACAAATTAGATTTAATTTGTGGAGTTTTAATTTCTTTAAAAAGTAGGGGGAGAAAAACGCGGAAGTGTTTGTGCATATTAGCAAAAAAAAGTGTTGTGCATATTAGCAAAAAAAGTGCAAAAAATGTAGCTGTGCCAAATTTAATAGCATCATCAATACCTGCAAGCATTTTACGGCGATTATTATGGAATTGCAATATTACCTGTTGATATCCCGTATGGAGGTACCATACAAGGCCATTGGGTATTGGGGAATATTTGAACGGGAGTATAACATTATCTTCTACTACGATTCATTGGTAAGTCTAATGCCAAATACTGTAAGATCATATTTGAACAAAGCTAGGCATGAAAGAAATTAAGTATGAAAAAAATCATCAACTCATGAATATACTTTTAAAACAGTTTATAGGGTCTGCAGCGCCTCATTCAACTAGTTTGTAATAATAATGTTAATGAAATAATGCAACAACAATTAATGCGGTATGCAAATGTTTACTGTATTCAAATTCAAAATGCATATACTTTGTTCAGATAACCTAGCTTTCATATGTGTGTGCGGATAGTCAGCCTTAAGGGTCATTAACACACAAAAACAAAATGTGAAAATGACCAAAACAAATATTTTCTAAACCATCTCTAAAAGAATTTGAAACGGCTCTAATACAAACCTCTCTATTCAGTAATAACATAGGGTTTCTATTTTCAGCGCTGGTTGGGGTTGCGAAAGCTTCAGATTCCTCTTGGACAACAACCTACAATGACGATGGGACGATCTTCATCTCATCGTCTAGAGGTAAGTGGATCAGTTCAGACACACAGACTTATCATACACACTAATAGTATCGCACTTTAACATCGCTTCTTGCAATTACACCTATGCGTTTCTGGTGAGGGATGATTTACAAAGGACATGAAATCGTCCAATCATAGAATTCGAGTTTTAAAAACGCCCTGGTAAGATGCAGGATATGGCGGATCCAAAGTACAGGAAAGGGGGATCATGATCACAAGCATTATGATCCCTCTCCCTTCAAGCAATTTGTAGGTGAAAAACCGAAGTATTTTGTCAAAGATTGGAGAAATATACATGAAAGGAAAAGGTGATTGCATCAAATGTAATACATCGAATGGGTTGCAGGATGTACTTTCTCTGTATTAGAAGAAATTACTCCTATTCATAGAAAACTGTCTTATGTTAAGTCCATGTCACATGATCGATTGCAGGACAAATAGCCAAGTGGATGTAAAGTCTAACTGCGAATTTCTGTTTTCCGTAATGCTAAGTATTACGTTACCAGTTTGATTCTGTACAGTGCGGTAAATAGTAAATTTTTGTTGACCACGAATTTTGTGGAAGAAAATATTTGCGAAACCTTGAAATTAAAAATTGGCTGAAATGAATGAATGAAAAAACTTTCTTGAATGTTTCGTTTAGGATGTCTACGTCTATGGAAGAAATAAAATTCGTAAGTTAAAATACAAAGTATCACATACCAATGAAAAAGGTCTGAGATCCCCAACTGGGGATCATGGCAGTTAATGTATGCACTGAATGAGGATTTAGAGACTTGAATCATCTTGGTGAAAGTAACAAGAAGCATGAGCAATCACAAGAATGAATGCTTAGACTATAGTCTTTAGTGCTTCGATGTATCAATATAACAAAGAGAGCCATTCCCACCAATCGATTGCCCAATGAGTACTGGAATTAGAAATAAGATTCTAATTAGAATGACTGCATCGGGTTTTGGATAATGGCGGAACCGAATCATCTGATAATCCAGGAGTATTTCTCGGGCTCCTGAGGTTTGTAGGTTCTGTAGATACTACAGTAAACGAACACAACGTTAAAATATGATTTTAATTTTTTTTCAGGAAGTTAATGGGCTTCACCATTCATCTCCTTTCTTCGCCTAATATACATCATTGCTTCAGATATATCCTTAAAAGTTTTGTGAACCGGGAGTTTTTCTATGCACTTCATTATTCTCCATCGTCATTTCACATCAAATTATCATTACCTTCATTACGCTTCTGTTAAACTAAATGCGAAATGTGTGCCAGTTATTTATGTATTGTGGAACAGAATTCAGTGCAACAATGATATGATACAAAGTTAACAAGTTGTTGTGGAGCAGAATGAATTGCATTGCTATTAACAAACTGGAAATTGGGGAAAGTGTCTCAAACAGTGGAAAACTGGATGAATCGTATGTTTTTTTTAATGTCAAAGATGATTTATTCGATTCTTGGTTTTTCATTTGATTTTCTGAACCTTATAGGTAAAAGGTATGTCTCTATTTTGATTAATAGTGTGTTGCAAAGTCTTGAATTTGTGTAATATAATAATGAATAAAATAAAGGAAAAATGTTTTGTATTAAAAGATATTCTGAATTAAATTTCGGCCAATTATATTTCGGCCAATTCTGAATTAAATTTCGGCCAAAATATCCTTGCATTAAAAATACTAAAACAAAACTTAAATTGTGCATTTTTCTTGCAAGATTTGAACTTCTTAAAGTAGAATTAATTCCTCAGAATAAAGAAATCTCGCAAATGTTGAAAGTTATCTCCAGACACAGAATTGTACAATTTGTTTTATAAGCTCTATTTAAGGGTGTTTTAATTCTCCGATATTATATTTTAAAGAATCAAGGAAGTTATATTTATGAAAAACTATCTAATCGTAATTCAAAGTGTTCGAGCTATTGCGAGCCCTTGCAATGTTGACTACAGAAAAAAACTAGAGTGAGCAACTATTAACTTCCATCCCTACAGTATTTGAGTAACAGCGAGTTCGTGCGTCCATCACTCACAGTTAGACCACTTCCCGTGCATCAATCAAGACATATGAGGCGTCATTAGACGCGTCTCGATCTCTTGGTGGGGAACTTTATTTCGGATCCGGCCAGAAGATTCTAAGAAATTAAAAAAAAATGATTTTGCTTGTTTTTGTCTTAGTGGATTAACCGAAAAATTAAACCAACGCCACCTAAATAGATTTTCGTGTATTGTGCATCCAAATATTTGATTGCAGTACGGAACCTTGTAGACTATTATCCTTTCTTTCTTTCCAATAGAATTATACATAAGGCTCTCTTTATCTACCGCAAGTTTTGTTGCCAATTCTTGAAGAAACTCGAATCTATTCGGTGACTTAGTATTGAAGAAATTCCGCGAGGCGGAATTTGTGTAGGGAGCTCAATGGATCAATGAATCCCTATAAAATTGCGTGAGAACACAAGTTTCTTATTTCAGCTAATTGGCGTGTTAATAATATTTTGTTGTCCTTGGAGGAGTTTTGGTTTCCTTGGAGGGAAAACTTCATCAAATGTTCAGCTGAGAGCGCGATGCGCAACGACATGCTGCCGCACAGCAAGTCGTGAGATTTACACTGCAAAACGAACATTCGTTTTTTGTAAATAAAATACACAAATACAAATAAACAAACAAACAAAACAATAAGTAACTAAATAAATATATGTCTGAATGTTTGGAATAAACCAGGGAGAATTTAAACTTTTTCTTAAAAAATATATTTTAAATGACTGTAATTTTTTGTAGATTCCTAGGAGCAACGCAACCTCAAACTGGACAGGTAGAATTAAAGATTAAATAATAATCAGTCGGCTTGCAACTTTCAATGAAGAGGGTTCATTAATTACTGACAAAGTAACACTGTCCTTTTAAAGCAAACCCGTACGTTTATTTGTCGACTGTACGAAGCCGCTATTTACTAGAGCTCTGCTCCTGTGCTCTCGTCGAAAGTGAACGAAAGACGTTTAGGCATTCAATGGGCCGATTAGGTGGATCAAATTAGCCATCCAATAAATGTAAAAGTGCATCGTGTTCAACAAATAAGCTTATAATAAATAAACAATTTTTGTTAATGTAATGAATCCAAATTATTGGGAGAGAAAATTTCCAAAAACACCTATTCAACTGCTTAAGTATTTATTCTCCAGTATACTAGTAAATAGAAATTAGAATAATAATACACAATTGAAATAAATACATTGATAAAACGAATATCAATACTATCTAAGTAACAAAGATAATACATTATTAATAAAAAAGTCAAATTATTTTTCAAGAATGAGAAAAAAATGAATTAAAAATGTAAATCATGTGACTTAGGTTAATTTTTTCTAGATTTTTAAGACGTTCAATGTTCAGAACGACTAATCACAAATCAGTTTCAAAACACACATTATATTTTCAACTATTATGGAACATCTCAGTCCTATTTTATAAAAAGGCATACGCATTGTTCACAAAACTGTATGCTCACCCAAAGATACTCGAGCTACAGGCCAGTACAGTATTTGGAAATAGATTCGAGGGGAACTGAAAGTAAGAGACACATCATTAAATTCAACACAAAATTACTGGACGTACCGTTTGTTTTTCATTTTTACGTATCAATATATTCTTAAGACGTATCTCTATCTTGCTGCCAAATAATTTTCTCAAAAATTGTATTTCTCCATACGTGAACGGAATCGGAAAACCATTGAATCCTTTCTTGAACTATAAAAAGACCGAATACGAATACTTTCTCCTGAGTTTCATGGTGCTTTGCCACATTGCAAATAAGCTCATCAATTCAATATTACAATGTACTTTTATGATTTTTATCTTCCTCATGAAAATTATGGGCAATTATTCATTAAGTAATGAGTTGCAAAATTTCAGAGGTAGGAAATGTAACATGTTGGAAATAAAATTCAATAAAATTGTTTTCACCACAAATACTTTATTTATTAGAAAATTGATTTTCAGCGCATGCAACGTACTGTCTTGCATTCATTGTTGACGTACTATTTATAATCAGAGCTGTGTCATTGTAAATAATACGTTTTCAAGGGATTTAACAATTAGTAAAACCAGTAGGTACAGTGCATAACCAACACCGTCAATTACAAAATACATATCCTACCGTGCAGTACAAATAAAAGCAGATAGCTCTGAAGGTCAACTATTGATGTTGCTCTCGTCGTAGTGTTCATGCCACCGTGACTTTCGATATAGCAGGACGCTAAACAGCTCGTTCATACATTTCACGTGGCTCATCTCGAATGGCACCATGATTCCAATGGGCTAATATTCATCCAAAGGGCTAGTTATTATTTCTAATTACGTGATATTTAATTTATATTCCTTTACATTACTCATTGCGTTAAAAGTTATATACGCAACCCAAGGGGCGAGGTGATTCCCACCGTTGTTACGTAAACTACTATTCTTAATGCCCTTTCAACAGAGTTTAATTCATTTTGCAGGCGGACCAACAGCCGTTGTGACACTCGAGAGGAATGGTGCACGAGTTGCAACAAGTTTCCAAGACTGCGTTGGATCCACTCCAAACAGTGCATGCAAAAAAGGAAATGGAATTATCAGCGAAGTATCTTCAGGCTTTAGCTGCGTTAACAATAAATTTTACACCGAAATACCTGTAGATGGAGATTCCACTTTATCTGTTACTATTAATACAACGGGACATTTGTACGGCGGGCCAGAACAGATCAATCAGTACTGGCCTTTGGATGATGTTCACTTCGATGATTACTCATACGTCACAAAGCAGCAGGACAATCAAGGAATTGCAGATCCCTACTGGTTAAGCTCAGATGGATATTTCATTTTCATAGATCCGAAAACGTCTCTGTTTATAGAACAGAATGTGGAGTACGACCACTACATCAAGTTCATAGCCAGAAATTCAGACCCCTACCCTTCGCCTGCCATTCTGTGGCATGAGTTTACTCTTTGCGAGTTCGACGATGCAAAACAGGCGCATATGTACGCGGTGGAAAATTTCCTCGGTAAACCCTCTGACATCCCTGACTTTAGAATGATAGTTCACCCTGTTTGGTCGACTTGGGCACGGTACAAAGTAAACATCAACGAGGAAGTTGTACAGGAATTTGCCGATGAGATTATTCGGTATGGATTCGACAACAGTCAACTAGAAATTGATGACGACTGGGAAACCTGTTATGGGAGTCTCACTTTCGACAAGACCAAATTTCCCGATATGAAGGGACTTACAGACCGCCTGAAGCAGCAAGGTTACCGCGTGACACTCTGGATCCATCCATTCATTAACCTGGACTGCAACCCATACCATCAAGAGGCACAGGAGAAGGGCTACTTTGTGAAGAACGTAGATGGCAACACCACGTCCACCTGGTGGAACGGTGTGGCTAGTGCGATTGATTTTACCAACCCAGAGGCAGTAGACTGGTGGGTGGGCAGACTGAAGGCTATGCAAGAGGAGAATGGAATCGACTCTTTCAAATTCGACGCAGGAGAGACCAGCTGGCTGCCGCAAATTCCTGTTTTGACTGGCGATCTGGAGCTTCAACCTAACCTCTACACAGAAAGGTAATTTTATTTTATTTAGCCTTGGCGAGAATTATCCGGCTGTATACTAATTTCTCTCTTCACAAACTTGGGAAATTTCGTTGGGTACTGTTGTAGGTTTCTTATACCCTATGTAACCATTTGCACCTTCACCCCGCCTATAATAGAGGAACACGACTTTCTAGAGTCTGAACGGGGTGGTTGAATGGTGAGTGTCAATCCTCAGATTTCCCAAATTTGATAACTTACTCTAGCCAATGTTTTAAAATAATAGAATGAAATTTATCTTCTTTTCCTGATCCGCTAAGTTCATGTCCTGTGTCCAAATTATTCCAACGCTCTCTGAAGTTTCTACCGGATACATGTATAGGTTTATACGTTTCATGTATTGAAATGTTCTTGTTATTAGTACTGCTGATATTTGTAACTCGTATCAACTGTGTATCTGACGATTTTTAGTGACGCGTCATGTGCGGTTATGCTATATCAAATCTTAGTGGCAGGAATATGATTATTTATTGTATTATTGTAGTTATTAAAAATGAATATTTATCTTTCATATTGAAAATAAATTTTAACGAAATTACTTTGTTTCGACTCAAAGATAAAAGTCTAAATGAAGTCCATAATAATTCACGTCTTTTTCCATCATTTGAGGTAAATTTCCTAGTCTTAAGAAACCTAAGACGCTAAGTATTTATTGATCTAATCCATAAATGTTCAATGATACGGACGATAAGCTGGCCGTGAAATACTACTTATACAATATGAATTAAGAAATAAGCAAGTTAATTATAAAAGATTCAATATTTATTAAAACATCCCAAAGCCAACTTTAGGGAACACCTTTTCCCCAACTTCATTGGTTCTATAACAGAACAAATTGATAATTCGTATTATGGTATACCATAAGAGAGATTCTATTGCCATTGAATTTACTACTTCTGTATGTGAGGGTTCAATAAAAGAGTTCAAACGCTTATTGCTTAATTAGTACATAGAGCGAGTATCGTAGAGGAGTATATGTTTCGAGGGTGATGATAGGAATTGAGTTTGATATTTTCAAATGAGTACGCCAAAGAGACTTTCGATTATTTATTTATTGAATTGATGTACGGTTATATGAATGCTACACGTTTGGGATAATATGTGATACGAGAGTCTTGTTGTTTCACGTCGCCTAGTATTTTATGTCCTGGTTTTTATATACGGCCATGGCTACTTTGCATTTCGCAAAGTCCCGCAAAGCGATGAAACTGTTAGTTACGTAACTAACACCCAATATCCAGGCTATGACTTCTTTACGAAACTTGTACAGTTAAGTCTACATTGCCACACCGTTCACTTACCACAAAGTAGCATATTCCAATCAATACATTGTGAACACAAGTATTGATTTCCATGCCTGCATGCTGAAAAATAAATAAATCGGCAGGTACGTAAACACAGTAGCTCAGTTCGGCGACATGGTGGAGGTTCGCGTGGGCCACCATACGCAGGAAGAGCCCATTTTTGTCCGTATGCTGGACAAGGACAGTCGCTGGGACATTGTCAACGGATTGCCCACTCTCATTACTACCCTGCTTGAGATGAACATGGTGGGCTACCCACACGTGCTGCCCGACATGGTGGGAGGCAACGGGTACAACGGCGCACCTTCCAAAGAGCTGTTCATCCGATGGCTGGAGGCCAACGTCTTCATGCCTGCCATCCAGTACTCGTACGTGCCCTGGGACTATGACAACGAGGTGGGTATTTGTAATGGAAGAAATATTCTTTCCTAGTTTAGAAATATGAGAATGTGGAATCATGGGGGAGAAAACGCATTTTACGTCATAAAAAGCAAATATTACTAACATTTATATTAGATAATATTTAAAACGTTTTTTCTCATACATCGTATTTTGTATCGAATAAATTCGGCATTCATCTAACTTCCAGGTGAAATTAATTAATGATAATAAATTAATTAATTCGTGTACCCTTTCTAGGAGTACGTACGCGATAACATTCTTCAAAGAGTAAGAAAACCTTTCTTGTTGTACCACAATACCTGAAATTCTAATTTAACCATGTGTTTTGAGCATGTAGCGAATAGTACCATTGACAAAACATATTTGAGAATTACAATCTTTATTTTATTTCTTGTTTGACCACATACTATAGGATGTAAAATAGTTTGATACTACAAGAATATCACGTACACTACTTTAAAAGCAACTTTCATTATTTTCCACAGACTGTCGAGATCTGTCAGAAGTATACCAAGCTGCATGCTGACTACGCTCCTACGATCATCAAGCTGCTGAAGAGATCTGTTATCGATGGCACTCCTGCAAACCCTCCCATCTGGTGGATCGATCCTACGGATGAAACTGCTCAGGAAATAAGTGACGGTACGTTTACGAGAGATAGGTTGAAGTATGCTGCATGTAAACTGTTGCTTGATAATCTCGAACAAATCCAAGTTACAAGAACTCTTGTTCCTTACTACAGTTTAACCGATTAGTTAATTACATCTTAGACATGCCAGATTTATCTTTCTCTTCGCTGTTCGACAGTGAACCTATTAATCGTTGTACCAATGAATGACGTGGCTATTATATATTCAATCATCGTATTGTTTTATAGCAAAACTGGCGTTTCGCGTCGTCTTGATAGTCATATGGGACTGATGAAGTATGTGGGCCTGCGCGACGGGATGGGTGGGGGGTGTGTGGGGCGAACCAGTTGAATAATTGCCAATATATCTTGCCCTGAGTCATTGAATCATGCACATATGAAACTGTTTCACTAAGTGTATTACCGTTCGCCAAAAACGTAATTCTTTCGTAATAAGCGGTCATATTAACATTTTAATTTCGCCCATCCTAATATCCTCTCCATCTAAATCATCAACCATTGGATCATTCATCAATTTAACGGCAAAACGTAATTATCGATCATGAAAACAGTAATGTTTTAGCAAGCCTCTAAGCGATGGTCTTTGGAGAACCTGACGAAATTTCTCCCAGGTGTTAGGGATCGTCGCCACACCAATACATCTATTAAGCAGTTGCGGCGGGAATTTTCTCAGACTACAAGTCACCATTTTAGTCCTGGTCCACAGTGAACGCATCGTATAAGATACGTCTAAAATGTTCGTATCATAAACATCCCGGCTATTTGATGTTCTACTGACAGGATTTTCTATCAACTTAACTGTTACGCTCGTAAGAAGCCACCCTGTCACACTCATGCAAGGACCAAGCGAAATTCGCCCACGAAATTTAGAACCCATCTGATGTTTGCCCGGCGGGTGTGCCTGCAGAGTTCCTTCTGGGCGAGGACATCCTGGTGGCGCCGGTGATCGTGGAGGGCGCCGTCACCAGGGACATCTACCTGCCACGTGGAGTGTGGAAGGACGAGGCGACCCCTGCCAACGGCCTCATCGTCGGCCCCGTTTGGCTGCGCGACTACCCAGCGCCCCTCAACGTCTTGCCCTACTTCACGCGACAGCCCTACCTCACGGGCTAAAAGGGTGTTGTGTTACAGGAATCGACGCCAACATTAGAACGAATTATAGACACTTCGATGGTGTGGAACCTTCAGTGTCGGTATTTCCAATATCGATGTGTATCGATTCGAGGTTTCAAATAAAAACTTGTTTATGTTACTATTATATTCAAACACATTCTTATATTTATAATAAATTATCTAATTCACAAACCGCATTTATTTTCCAAAAAATCTTATATCTTTCTCATTAAGTGTGAAGTATTGAGTATTTAGTTTCAGTGACAACTCTACCGAGAAGTTCAAAGTAATAGTACACCAGTTTAGCGGTAAGAGTCGTTCCAAAGAGCCTGTGTGACATAACCAAAATGTCACACGAGTGTAATACAACGAAATGATTGCATCTAGAATGTAAGGAACACGCGTAGCATAACAACGAAGTATAAACATTTAGGATCCATGCTGGATGTTGGCCGAGAATTATTTTGTTGAGGTATGGCACTGGTTTAGGGATTTTCCGAAGAGTGAACTGTATAATTAGCAACAGTCGGGAGATATTCAAAGTTTACACGGACATTAGTCTCATAAATTACATCACAGAAGACTGCGGCATCACATCCGAGAAGACATTCCGTAAGCTTATGAACTTTATCAAAGCCGTTCGGTTGAATAAATTTTAAAGTCCATAGAATCATGAATTATTAACGAGCTCGAGACATGATACTATCATTCTGGAATAAATGTTATTTGTTGTTTGAAAAGAAAAAGCTGATATTTTAATGAATTTCCATCAATTTAGTTGGTAGTAAAATTCCATAGAATTTCCAGGAATCGTGATTTATGTTCAGTGTCACACGTCCACGTGCAATCGGTAAGGTGATGTATGTTGTATGTCGAATCCATGCATGATCTTAATAGAAAAACGGAGCTGGCCAAATTATGAATTATTAGAGAAATAAAATTATGAGCATACTGGGCAAATTAAATTAGAAAAAATCGTAAAAGGTTACAAATGGTTATCTAGCTTGGGGAATGATAAAATAAGTTGAATTAAAGATAGTTGATAAATTAGAACGGTTTACTTTGGCTACAAATTGGTATGTCCAATTTGCGGTGTAGGTTCTTTTTGGTTACAGCTGTAAGATATTTTAATTATGTATCGACAATAGTGTAAAACAAATGGATGGAGAGAAAGAAGGGGCGGAAAGTGGGAGAGGGAATGAGAGGGAAAAAGAGACCAGATGGGAGAAAAACACCGAAATAATATTCTAGGTGTTCCCAAAGCCTTTTTTGGCTTTACACTTTTTTAATAAGTCTTCTCGTTACGAAGTTACAGACCATTATTTCGTGGTTAAATGCTCCACTTTAATTTTAACTCACTGTTCTCTGGTCTTGATTTCTTCGTTGAACAACTTCGAATGTCGCGTTGTTGTGCAATGAGGTACTGTTCCGAGTTCGCGGATCGTAGCAATCACATCAAATATTTTTAGAGAGGTACTCGGGAATTAAATATTCAAACATGTTATGCACTGCAGCCTTGCAAGTTACCGTATTGACGAAAGCGCGGTTGCACGGGCATTGTGGCAAGTTATGAAGATATGAGAAAATGTGTGTTGTTAACCCGTTTGCCACACATTTTAAACGCTCAGAATAAAAACGGCGGGCCCCAACCAAAGTTCGTTTTGTGAAAAATGACTTTTTCTGTTATCATTCACGTTCATTTTCATTCCGGAGAAATTTGTAACTGTAGAATTTGAGGGTCTTACCATATCCCAACTTTGATATTTTAGCATATGACATGTTTAAGGAAGGAGTCAAACTTATAACTGAAAATGCAAGGTCGGTTGGTATCTGTAATTATTATGCCGAGTGTCTCATTTGTCAATGCGTTTGTTTTCGAGTTCAGCTAACATTGCTGCGAAGAGAGTTGGTGCAAGTCTTACTGTCAAATTTGAAGAAAAGAATTATTCAAGTAAGTTTCAATATGGGGGTGCACAGCCAAACACACTCACATACCTCCACACTTCGACACATCCGCTCCTCGCCATACACACTCCTCGTCCTACGGGGGACGGTGCAAGAGGCGCTATACTCGTCGATCTGCACATCTAATTTTATCGAGCGACCACCGTTGGTAAAACTGGTAAAAACTTTAATTAAAAAAAAAACAAAAACAGAATCATTCCTCTTAAAACTAAGCTCATGAGTCTAGAAAAGTACTGCAAAACAAAAAAAGGACACATCATGAGGAATATTATCCGAATTGTTGGTATGGACGCAGGTGGCGTGTTAAATGGCTTGCAAAGTCTTCTAATAGAACATTCTTTATTTCTTTATCTGAGGCTATTTTACACAAGGAGACAGATTTTCGATGTAAAATGTAGAAAACTAATTGGTACTTGAGCACGCTGTCTTGACGCGAATCAATGAAGTTGGGTTTATAAAATTTCTGAAAATGATCGAAAATGCTTGCGCAGTCATTTTCAGTTAATGAATGAACATATTAGAGCATACGTTTTCCGATACAAATGTGCAGGCAAGTTGTGATTACTGGTCAGGACACGGAAGAAATCAACAAATTTCCGCGTGATGAGAACACTATGCTTTCATATAAGCAAAGTTCTTCACAGACATTATGCGCACAGACATTATGCTTCACGGATACGTCCGGTTAACTCAGTCAACGAAAATTCATTAATTTCTTATTCATTCTCATTATTCACAATGTTCATTTAAATTTATTCCAATGTCCTCTAATAATACTTTTTCTTGACGTCAATTTGTATGATACCTTCACTTTTGCGATACAATTTTGTTCAATTTTAATTGTGTTCCACTTTTATTTCGCAACGACGACCTCACGGAATAACAGTGGTTCTTGGTGTTTTGCAGAGGAAGGGAATGTAAGGAAGGTCGTTGATGTGACCGTGAGTACATACCCTTATATGTCTCTCGCGCTGTGTACAGTCAGGTACTAAAAATGTAGTGTTTGTGTTGTAGTTTGTGAAACAACCGAAACGCTGTTGGAGTTAAAAATCAAAACTTAAATTATTTTCACTTTTTTCGGAAATTCGAAGTAAATACCAGAAATTACTTTTTTTGTAAGTCTAATCAACGTAAATATTTCTGAAAGTGTAATTAAAAATATTGCGTTTGATACGTGACGAGATCGACTGCCTACAAATCTGTCACGACATACAATTTTTGCAATTCTCAACACATTTCTTGATTTCTTTCCCGCATGGTCTGAGACAGCCTCTATACTGTTAATATTTGTGAAGACTGTTTTTGTTAAAATACTTAACTAATTTGCAATGTTTTAAGAGATATTTTTTTATTTTCAAGCAATGTCCATACTTCGTTTTCGGAAACAATTTTGTGTGGTTTTGTTCAGTAGCATTTTTTCTGCTGCAGGACTTTAGTACACGAGAACCATTGTGTGAAATTCTATAAATGTTTTAAATTTTGCCTTAAAGCATGATGTCAAACGAGATGTAGTTCCAAAATCATACCGGCTGAGTTTAGCTCAGAATCAGCATTGCTGCTGACTGTGCAAAGGAAGGGGAGATTGGAGACTGATGGAGGGCCTAAGATTCGAACCCTGTCATTAGATAATTTGCGATACACACACACACACTACATAAGTCGAATTCAGCCGCTTTCTAAAAGACTATTTAAGCGGCTACTCTGATCAGTAGTTTTCTGAGGTTTATCCGATCAATTCCAGGCGAATGCCGAAGTATTACTCTAACAAAGGAGCCACGGAGCGCATGCGGTCTTTCCTTCCTCTTCCTTGTTCTATCCTCACCTCTTTCTTACACACACACTGTTGGACGTAATTTCACTCGAGGAACAGTCCTATTAAATACCACTCGTGCTTTGGAAATTCTCAGATACATCCCCTCCTCGCTTCGCGATTCGGAAATTTATCGACAATTTCCAAAGCACTCGTGGAATTACCTATGATACATTTTCTTTATGGCACAATAGCTGGGGGTCTGTACAGCCACTGTAGCGCGTTAACCTCATTACCTCCAACTCTTACCGCTAGGATGGCCGCACATACCGTTTTGAGCGGGAAGTCCTATTTTGTAAGTATATCCCTGTCGTGCCGTTGTTTCACGTTTTTGTTCCATTCTACGGAGTACGGAAATCTGTCCCTTTTTATGGAAATATTTTTTTCTATTTAGCAGCTGTATACCATAATTATGACAGTATTTTCTTGTAAACTTCCTCCAAAATTTAAAGAATGTTTTTCAAAATCGTAGAGCTTTGTACCTGGTCAGATTGACTGAAAAATATTAATTATGGGGACAATCGTTCGAATAGTTTCGGCTCCAGTGTTGTTTACAGATAGACTGAAGTTTAAAAAAATTAAAAAAATAACAATTGTTTGATATCTTGGGACTCCAAAACGTGCATTTCCTTGAAATCTCGAAATGCATTTCCCGCAGCATTATATAATATTACAAGACTAACTACGCTCCTGCACATAAATTTCAAACAACTATCTATAAATATTTAGCACCCTACATTACTCTTTAATATTTTATATTTTTCTTGGATATTATGATGGTTGCGTTTTATTGGACATCAAACCATATCCAGAATCTGTAACAATATATAGGATCTATAAAAATGTGTAGTTTTTACTTTCTAAACGTAAAACTGCAGAAAGGAATTTTTAATAAATGCACCATCACTGCACACTGCAAAACGAAAGAAAATCCGATTTTTGGACTTATGACTATTGTAGTTAACATGACTGCAATTGCCTTGCGATGAAGCCAAGTTTACAATATAAAATAAGAAATATAATGCATACTGAACAATAAAATAAATGTACCGGAAAATATAAATCTTTGCCTAAACTAACGCTAGCTACTCGCGTGCATTCGTACTATTTCTACAGTAAACCTACAGTTGCCCGCAGCTTGGAGGCGCTAGTGGCGCGCCAGACCCCTCCCTTCCCCCCCCCCGACACCACCACCATCACCGCCAACCCTTCGCAACCGTCTTAGTAGAGAGTAACTGCGGCGCAAACGAGTTATCAGAAGGACTATCCACTCACAGCCAAAGAGTATATTATCAGAGACGGCACTCAATGTTAAAAGGAAAACCCTTATTTGCACAACTTCCGGTGCCGCCACATTGGATTGTATGGATTTCTATTGGGTAAACGGACAGCCAATAGCGAAGAAGTAACCGGTAAATTTGAAATAAACCAGCGACGCGGGAACTTTAAAATTTCACTCCCATATTTCCACGCCTTAATTCATTAAAAAAATTCACAATAATAATTATAAGGATTTTATGGAACAAAAAAGTCAAATTAGGGTACTAAAATCTAGTATTTATTGAGCATATTGATATTATACAATTTCGTAATTTCATTAGTAATAACAATTTTGAATTACAGAAAGTAATAAACAGTACACCTGCCACTTTAGTATTTGCTTGTAGATATGCCAAATTAATACCATGGAATATAACATTATTACAAGCATTATGAATAAACAATAAGAACAGAATTGAAAAGAAACAAATGAAAATACTACTGCACATTTGCCCAGGTAAAAGAAATAGTTACGATACAAGGGGTGAAAGTGCCATTTTATTTTGCAAATTACTTAAGCCATTAAGAACACGAATTACATAATTATGTACTGTTACATTAAGATCAATATTATCTGATTAGGTCACATGAACGTATTTTGTTTTCTTTGCTGCTTTCAAAGTTTATCAGAACATTTGAGCATTGTCCCACTCTTAGCAGTAGTGCAAAAAATTGAGCTTTTAGCATGCTCTGCATGCCTTGAAAGAACCGCTTTTACTAGTTGCAACCTAAAAATGTTTTTCACTAGTAAATAAATATTTGACAAAATTATTTTATTTACCCATGCTAATCTCACACATGCACAGTTCAGAGCGTGGCTTTTTTATAATGGGATCCACTGTGAAAGTACATTCACCTTTAAAACAATGATTAACAAATAGTGGAATTCCATCAATGCTTATGCACTACAATTTAATTCTGAAAATGGATTGTCAAAATGCAAATATTTGATTGCACTAGGAGCCAAGCCTGGGACCTTCTGATAACTGGGCAGATGTCCTAATAACTGAGCTATAGGATCATGCATTGCATTCACGACTCACAACAATTCACAATCTAATAAGGATCAGCATTGAAATCCAAAATGTAATTGGCATGACGATGAACAAAACACAATGATACACACATACTAGAATATAAATTGAATCAAGATTGTGTTTGTCAAGAGAAACAATTATTGTCAGAACTGTATAAAAATACTTAAGAAACTCAGTACTAATAATAAAAATTAATACTAACAAAAAAATTTACAGACAAGATAATAAGAAGTAAAGAAATTCTAAAATTGCATGAAATCTAACATAAATTTATCTAACAAATATTAAAAGTAAACATAATTAAAAATATGAAAATCTAACATAAATTAACTAAAAATATATTAATCTAACAAATGATTATTGAGATTTCGGCACTTGGCTCGAAAAAGCATCCTTGACGTAACTTCCAGCATCACTCCTACAAGGGTTTCCCCATGCACAACACAGTCTAACAACCACCGAAAATCAAGGCTAGTTGACAACAAGCAACGAACATCTTGCTTCAGTGTTTTGGAATGCATTTGTTGCTGTGCAACAAAAGACATTTCAAACTCACTGACAGCAGTAAGAATCATCTTTGTCAAACCTTCAGAAGGGTATATCAAAGATGGGTTTTGAGGATCAAACTCCCGACTTTGAATATACTTATGAAAATCTTTCAAACTGTCTGTGCAAATGGAGTACTTACACTTATGGCAACTCTCGCCCTTTAAAGCTCCCAACATTTGCCTGCCGATAAACCCAGCAACATACCACGTTGCGATATACTCTGGACGAGCTAATCGTATTTCTGTGGGATCTTCTGTTGCTGGGCCATCATCGGGAATGTGCAGGACAACACCGTCCATATCATCTTCTTCCTCCTCTACCCCTGTATCTAAGATCATTTGATCATTAGGTGGAGGTGTGCAAAACGTCCTTCCCACAAAATCCCTCAGGTCACATAAAATTTTACTGTCATCTTCTTGACAATTGCCTCTCACACGAGAGCCGACAAGCCTGTTGATCACAGCTGTTTTTAGGGCTGCATTAAAGTGACAACAAGTGGGGTCGGTGTTGGTTACCCCATGCTGCCGGATGATGGCAAATAAATTTTCCACCGGATCTTGGTTTAACCTCCGTAAGTTAAGACCATTGAGAGAGCCCTTTACATCATCCCATAACAGCTGTAAAGCTGTTAAAGTCTCTACATAAGCTGTGCAGGAAAAAGGTCGCCGTAAGTGAAAGGCACCTCTTGTGCCATTGGCATGAATTTTTTTTTTACTCCATGTCCAAAACTTTAAACTTTTGAGTTTTTCAATCATTTCCCGCCAAACTTCAAAGTGTCCAGAGCCCTCTTTGACAATCATTCTGGAGTGAAACTCTTTGGTTTGACGGGGCACACGTGTTTCCTCTTTTCTGTAGTCATCGCGTTTGTGGGAACCATTTGAATAATCAAACAGTCTGTCAAAATCCGCAATGACATCAGCTGTTTCTCCAGCACCTACGATCTCATACCCATCGCCCCCGAATTTGCTCATCTGAGCAACAGTTCGCATGTGCCCAGCACACCTCTGGCTCAACACCTGAGCAGCATACTTCACCCTCATCTTCGCTCGTCCCTTGGGGTGCACATGATTCTTTGTGAGATGTTGAACTCTAAAAAGTTGCCAGTCGAGTTCCCATAGACGAACTATGTTACTCCACCGTGCAACTTTCCCCTTCCATACAAGATGTGCCGCTTTCATAAAATTATTGCGCAAATTCTTGAACAGATGGGGGATATCACGTATCACAAAGATCTTGTGTCCCCCCACACAGAAGAACGGAGGAAAGATAGACACCTTCTCTCTCACCTGAGAGAATGAGGATGTTTCAGCTGCATCATGCGCTACGCCTTCGGCATGAAGGGGGGGTATCTCTAGGGGTATGTTTTCGCACACATTCTTTTCCCCAGTTTGACTGGCATGAATGAGGCTCTTAAGCGCACCGGTGTTAGTGGGAGCCAGATCACACACGGCCGCTTTCACAGTAAAACCAATGCCCTGTAATGCTTCAATAACTTCCACTATAAGTTTGGCTAGAACATTGGCTGGCGTAGTGTGCTGGGAGAAATAGTAAGCCACAGGCTGCTTGTAGGGACGCTGCAAGCCTTGAATCATGAAAACAAGAGCTTGATCCGCTACACTGTTCGAGCGCCCTTGGGTACCATGATCAACAAATCCATCAATCAGGCCTTTTTTATCATTGTAGATAAGTCTTTTTTTCAGGGACATCTCGTCAAACATCAATGTGCAAAATCTGTCCTGATCAGACATCTTGTTACCAAGACGGCGCATCATTTCAAGGACATGTTTATCTATACCAGTTTCCATGGGCACATTTTCAAGAACTCTCAACAATGTCCTAACTGAAGGTAAACAAAGAAATCTACAGAGCAACCTATAAGCACGAGGACTCCGTTTGAAAACAGACAGTGCGAGTACCTTTTCATGTTGTTCCCAACGCCTTGCATTACCTGCCTTCTGGGCATTCCGCAGATGTCCGCGGACAAAAGAACACAAAGCAGGGGAAACAACTCCTTCCAAAATGGAATCTAAATTCCGGGTCCGAACAAGAGCTTCCAAGTGGTTTTTTGACTGCTGTAACTTCCTTATTTTCTTTAATAGTTGGGCTCTGTCATCCAAAAGGGAAGCCTTTGTAGGAGTGATTATAACTTTGGGGTGACCAAGATCGGCAAGTACCTTTCTCCTCGTGGTCCTTACAGAAGCACCTGAAAATATTTGCCAAATTAAAATTTATATATTTAGTGACTTACAATACAAAAATTATTCATGCACCAAATTGTGTTCTTACAAGTCACACAAGCAGTCTTTTTTTCTGGAGTCTTCAAGTGTTTTCTCACAGTCTCGGATCCTGGAGAGACAGCCCTTTTCTTGCCCACACGAGAGTGCAGTAAAAAGGGGGTGTCACTTTTTCTCAACACATGTGAGACCAAAGGGACTGCCAGATCTACAAAATATTTAAAAAATGTAAATTATTTATTTCATACAAATAAGAACAAAAGTCGTAATTGTTTCAATTCATATTTTAATATCATGTAGTCTATCACAGATAACAGTAATTATCATCATAGTATATTACATTAGCTTTTTGAGAAGAAATGAATGCCATAGTTACTAATAATGTAGCGTAATCTTAAAATAAGAGAAGCTTTGATTAACAGAGCTATTAGCAGATCACCCACCCTTCACCTTCCTTCCCAGATCACTCTCCCTAAAATAAATTTCATGGTCTCGATAGGATCATTGAAAGGTTTAATATGAAAACAGAAGTACTTTTCATTCCTTTTTTGAACACCATCCTCAATTTGCCGTCACTATTTTCTTGCATAATTATTCATATCATTTACCACAGAAGAGCAAGAGAGAGAGCCTTACCGTTCATGGTGTCAAATGAAGGGTCTACTGGGCATGCTGCAGAAGCCATTTCTGGAAGAGGATCTGGAAAGAGAAAAATGCTGTTTAGAAAGATACTATGTTCTCAAATGAATGTTCTGAAAATAATCCAGTATCAAAAAGAAAGAGGTTACTTTTAATTCACCATCTAGAATTACAAAATTAGAAAGCATAGGAATATCTTGCACTTACCACATACCGAAGATGCAGATTCATCTCCCAGAATGGTTTCTTGCATATGTTCAGTAATACAAGGATCTGTAAACACCAACCAAATAAAAGTTATTTTTTACTACAATGTTGCCTCAATAGGCACTAATAATGTATATTGAAAGGAACATACCACGAGAAACATCTTGAGGTGACACTTCAAGTGGGTGAAAAAGATCTGAAAATGGAGACAAACTTGAAATCTATCCCATCTTCAATAAATAGAACAAAGTAACAATTGAGATTCTTGAAGGTTATTGCAAATATTTACCTTTTACAAGGCTAGCATAAGCATCTGCTGCACTTTCTGTACCAGCATGCCCAACAGCACTAGAGCCTGTATTAATCAACAACAAATTATTACGAATACATTATGCTTTTAATAGCATGCTTCTTTTTGCATTTAACACACATACAAGTAACTTACCATTGTCAGTTTGAAGAGCTGCCTGTGTACAAGGATCTGAAAATTAAAAAATGCTGGTAAGATAGGCTCCCATTAAACTGTATATTCTACTAAAACTATAAAAATATATTCTATTAAAAATAGTCTTACCAATTACATCCACTGCTACAGTGGGTGTCACCTTGGTTGGTTCAAACAAAGAATCTGCAAATGAACATGAACATTAAAAAGAATTCCACAATTTACAATTGAATTATTTGAATGCACTTTCAAGGCAAACACTTACTGCCACATAGGGTCAAGCTAGTAGGGTCCCATATGCATGCTTCAGAAGCCATCTCTGGAAGAGGATCTGGAAAGAGAAAAATGCTGTTAAGAAAGATACTATGTCCTCAAATGAATGTTCTGAAAATAATCCAGTATGAAAAAGAAAAAGGTTTCTTTTAATTCACCATCTAGAATTACAAAATTAGAAAGCATAGGAATATCTTGCACTTACCACATACCGAAGATGCAGATTCATCTCCCAGAATGGTTTCTTGCATATGTTCAGTAATACAAGGATCTGTAAACACCAACCAAATAAAAGTTATTTTTTACTACAATGTTGCCTCAATAGGCACTAATAATGTATATTGAAAGGAACATACCACGAGAAACATCTTGAGGTGACACTTCAAGTGGGTGAAAAAGATCTGAAAATGGAGACAAACTTGAAATCTATCCCATCTTCAATAAATAGAACAAAGTAACAATTGAGATTCTTGAAGGTTATTGCAAATATTTACCTTTTACAAGGCTAGCATAAGCATCTGCTGCACTTTCTGTACCAGCATGCCCAACAGCACTAGAGCCTGTATTAATCAACAACAAATTATTACGAATACATTATGCTTTTAATAGCATGCTTCTTTTTGCATTTAGCACACATACAAGTAACTTACCATGTTCAGTTTGAATAGCTGCCTGAGCACAAGGATCTGAAAATTAAACAATGCTCATAAGATAGACTCCCATAAAAGTACTTTTCTTCTAAAACTATAAAAATATATTCTATTAAAGCTCTATAATCTACTAATATTCTTTTTAAAAAAATACCATTTAGACCCGTAGCTATAGTGGGTGTCACCTCAGTTGGTCCAAATAAGGGATCTGCAAATGAACATAAACATTAAAAAGAATTCCACAATTTACAATTGAATTATTTGAACGCACTTTCAAGGCAAACACTTACCATGAATATTGGCAGCAAATGTACCAGGCACACTTGCTGCAGTGAACCATGCATTGGCATTAGTTTCTGTGAACACAAATGAATTACCAACCTATTATTTCAGTAGAAGTATTCCACATAAATTTTACAATGAAGTAGAAATTTACCATCTACCGTGTAACCTGGATTTAGAGCACACTGCGCCACTTCTATAGAAGGCTCTGAAAAGTCTGAAAAGTAAAATCTGATGCTGAGAAAAACATGTTTAGGATTATTTACTATTTTATGACAATGCATATTGCCACAAACTGTTCTCTGAACAAATAAATTATACTTCTTTCTATTGAAAATAATTCTCACCATGAGTAACATCCACTGACATAGGAGGTGCACTTTGAATGTGGATATCTGGAAAAGAAAAGAAACATTGAAGATTAACTTTATGACTATTGAAATATCTGAATGCACACTGAAAAAATGAAGAACGTACTCCCTTTCACTGGAACGCTTGCGTCAAAATCCCGCAATGCTTCTTCACTAAGGGGATTTTGTGATTTCGGAAATTTTACTGGAACAGCATTATCATACGTCCTTTCAGTCGCAGATATATGCTGTTCCAGAAAATGTTCCTTACAAATAAATTTACTTCTTGTGAGGCGCTGCCACGTGCATTTAGCGAGAGCAGGGTCCCCAATTGCCTTAAGCCATTCTCTACATCTAAAACATAAGTATATTACTTCTGGACACCTTCCAACATAATTATAATAAATAAGCAGTATTCAACAAACTACATACATAAAAACGAAAGATAAAATAAATGTAACTCACTTTTTCACGTTTTTTGGGAACCCAAATAAACGAGTTTTAATTGCTAATTTAGCTTTGGCATTTTTGCAATTAGGCACCCAGCATCTTCTCGTAGCCATAATGCACGTTTCAGACCTCACACAGCAGTAAATCTATTAATTACTCCAACTGTAATACGGCGTTAGCGGCCCTACGAACGTTAGCACGGTTAGCACGTACACGCATGTATCTTCAGGAATACATGGGAACCACCGGCTCGTTCGCGGAAAAATTTCAAAATGAAAAAGTAGTTCACCGATTCTCCGCTTGAGCGAGCTGGTGTAATACAATTGCATATGGCGTCGCTCTGAGCTCTGATTGGCTACTGCAAAGAGTACTGTCTGATTGGCTACTGTATGATATTTGAATAAGGGCCGGATGTGGCCTATCTAGTGTCACACCACTGCTCACAGCTTGCATCGCCACCAGTTTACAATCGAGTTGAAATGTTCTGACTGGGAACCTCCGTAGTGTTTACCACGGATGCAGGAAAGGTAAGCCTCTTTATTTCGCCCTTTTTGCAGTTTACGATTAGAGTCCACGTACTGAATTTGGCATTTTGTATATCAAGAATTCCCAATACTATTACAAAAAAATCTTCAAAAAATCTTGGCATACCTTGAAGGTAGATGTGGCTTTCGACCCTTACAGTAAAGAAAGTAGAGAAATCGTTTTTGCGAGAACTTGGCCATCCAAAGCTGGCAGCACTCGGAAACCAATCTCAACCACACCATATCCAAATCAAAAGCTAATTTTAGGTCTATACCTGAATTTTCTTTTGGATTTCCCAAAATCGTGGGCGCTGATAGCTTTAATATAAAGCAAGCAGCGCTCACCTAAAAAATAAAATCTGTAGTTTCAAGACAACGAAACTGCTTCCAAAAGTGAAGGCTAATTTTAGACTTTCGGAAAAAGTTATTTTCATGTACGTTGACTGTTTCACTTTGTACAGCCTTAATGTTTATAATATATGCTGTGTAAAAAACAATTTTTTCCTACAGCCTAAAATTAACCTTAAATTGAGGATACGATTTGAGTTGGATTTGGTTGTTTGGGCGCTGCTAGATTTAGACGGATTGAGAAATTAGTGTTCAACACACATTCGCAAGCGGAATGGCTCATGTACATTCTCAAACTTTTAGGGCGAATCGACGCTTGTCTAGTGTGATGATGCTAGTACTCGTATTACCAACGAATTTTAGTCTGAAGCACTTTTTTGGTCGAACACTTCCTCACTTTTTACGCTTCGCTGCGCATTCCGATTTTATTATGAGTCCGGAGTGAGTGACACGAAAATTCCCTGAGCCCGTCAAGGCAGAATTTTCGATGAATTTTATTCCGAAGTACTTTCCTTATTAGTTTCATTACGCAGTTATTTTCATTTAGAACACGAAACGATATTCTCTATTTAATGACGTCTGAGTAGATGAGTTAGAGTAAGGGAAAAAAACCTTAGATGGGTTTCTGGTAACAATATTTTCGAAGATAAAAGGAAAGGTTAGTGGTGTATATAAATACATCTTACCTTGGGGAAAATGAATTTTATATTGTTCTTAGTGCAATTGCTTTGTTCAAATCGTTCGGACTATCTTTCTTTGTCAAAATCCACTTGGAAAAGGGTGAAATGCTGAGAGATCATTTATTACTGTGATTAATTCTCAGCGGATTTTAAATCTATTTGACGAGGGGAGAAGCATCTGTTGAAACTAATATTATTCTTGAACGACTTATCTTAAAAATGTGGCAATGGATTGTATACCCTGCGTGTGTTTGTTTCTGGCCTTGCTGATAAGTTTTCCCGCTGCGGCCATGCTGCAAGGTCGCGTACGGTCCGCATCAACACCACCTAGACGTTTTTAAGTGGTGTCGACCGTATGTTAGAAGTATTCCAAATACCACTTCAAAAACTCTATATCGTTTAAATTGTCGAGGAAGATGCGTTCACCCTTCTGAACCCCGGACACTGACGTTTTATAATAAAACAAATTTTAAGATATTTTACGGTTTGGAATAAATCCACAGCCGCATACCAACGCAGATCCGGTAAGCGGAACACCACCAGGGGGGTGCAACGGTAGATTACAGAATTAATAGATATTGAATTCAAGGAATTAACGCTGTATTTAACAACGGGTAACAATTCTTGTCTGTAAGTTTGTGTTAAAATATTTTTAGTTTTTGAGGTAAGGGAAAGGGCATATGTTTCGAACATTTTCGGTTCTTGCACTTTTTTAGAACTAATTGATCATTAACTACGCTCCAGGGAATTAGCCACTCTTATCTACATCGACAGATACAAAGTAAGATTGTAACATTGACGTGCAAGTAGTTTCTTCGAAGGGATTGCATTTGACAAGTTATTGTTTTAATTATACAACAGACGTTGAAAGACGAAACAATCACAAAGGGCGAAGGGATTCTAATGCGAAAGATCTAAAAGCAGAAACAGCAACGCCTTACGGAAATGTAAAGGGGGAAAATGCGCTGTGGTTGGTCGATGACCTCCCCCCTGTGTCTGTTAGTTATGTGTGACTTTTTGTTCCAGGTGAATTCTGCGAAGTGTACTCCAACTCTACTATTGTGAACAAGCTACTCGCCTCCTGCTCGGGGTAACAAGGGAGCGTCTTGGGTATGCCCTGTAGCGCACTGCCGTGAGTGGCTGAGCAAGCTAGACATGTGACAAACCAACTCATGTCTGCAGTTCGTGAGCTTTGGAGGAAGGCTTCCATTATAGACAGATTTGGAAAGTTAAGTTATTTATTAGAGATTGTGTAAGTAGGCAAAAGGTTAAATGTGTATGCAGCCATGGGAACCTTCTGTGGCAGCCTACAGAAGGGAGGGTGTTAATTAGTGTTCTTTGTATGTGTACGTGGTTGGTTATAGAAATGTATCGGTAGGTGGTTCGAGAAATAAAATTATTAGATTGGTTGGTTAGTGAAAGGGTAGTCATTTTCTTGGCTGAATGAGATTGTAGTGTTTTAATTATTTGGGTAAATGTGGGTTGTTTGTTGGTTGTACGGATGTATGGGTTTTCTTGCCTTGCGCTGTATGTAGATCGGTTAGGATGGGCAGCTGACTGTTACGCGTATAGAGTGCTTAGGAGTGAGGGTGGGGGTGGGTATTTAGAATCCGCGAGGAGTGATGAGCCGAAGGAAAACTGCAATGAACAAGCGTTCGTGTCTGTAGCTTGCGCGCGCATAAGAGCTCGCTAGGGCGCGGGGGAGAGTGAAGCAGTGTTGGGGAGAGAGTCCCGGTGCCTTAGGCCTTCACAGGTGTCGGCGCCGGTGTCGCCCTATCCCCTCCCTCCCCCCGCAGTGATGGAGGCCTTGCGTTCGGCGTACGGAGTGGTTTGCCATATACCTGACGCCTTAGTCGTCCTCATATGCGCTCTTCACGCCGAACTGACCGTGCTCGAGCCTTCCTGTGCGTCACGCACACACCTCATATCGCTTCTCGAACTCGTGGTTAAAATGTTCGAAATGACGTTGGAACAGATGTTTCAATTGGTGGTTCGCGTACGGCACCACGCAGCGATCATACGCATTTCGCAATGTTCTTATGCGCAAGTAAGCTACTTACATAGCGTTCAAAGACCAGGCGTGATAGAGGGGGGGGGGGGGGGCTAGTTCGAAGGCACTCTTGATTGGACGGTGGCTCCACACATTCGTATTCGGTGAGTAGCGAGCGACTGCAGAATCCCTAGCAGTGTGAATGCTTGCAACGAGTATTTGGCGAGAGACGAACATTCGGTTCTCGCCCACCTCACCGCATGTCGGTCTTCGGGACATAAAGGAAGCGAACGTTCGCCGAGACCATTAAATGCTCGGGATTGGGCGAGCAGTGGTTCACTATTTAGCGAATGTCGATTGTGTGGTCTCGCTTTGAAGCTATTGGGATTTCAAAACCTTTGAATTTGGATTTTAAAGGGTTGGCAGGTGAGCGCTTAGATAGTACATTGTGTGGAAGGAAGGGTGTATCGTGAATTTTTTAATGTAATAAGGGACTGATTTCTGTTGGGGTGAATGGGCGATTGAATTTATTAATTTAAAGGTCATGTGGGCGATGTAGTGCATTAATTTTTTACTGAACTGAATTTTTTTGTTTTGCTTTGGTGTTTTTTCTTTCCATTAGATTGTTTGGGTCTGTAATTGATAGGGTTTACGGAGAATTGGTTAATGTATAGTTAACGAGTAATATTTAATGACATTGCATGCACATTTGTTACGGTGGCAATAATAAAATGGAGTGTTTATTTTTATTAAAACTAATTTTTAAAGTTAATTAAAAAGTTCCCGAATATGTCCATTGTCTCAAATTCAGACCCAATTTTAGGGCTCTTCATAATTTTATTTAAAAACTATCAAATTTATTAATAAGTACAGTAAACGTTAGCAACATATTTGATTCACTTGTTTATTAAACAGCTTATATATTACGCTGCGTAATATTTTAACCGTTAACTTATAAAATATTTGTAATATGTAAGAAATTAATTCAAACATTTGTCTTTACATTAAATAACAATAAATGAAGATGGATACCCAAAAATGATTACTAAAAACCAAGATTTTTAAAATTATTTTATTCGTATTGCTTACGTGTCACTATTAAATTTTTTATTACTATTTAAATATTAAGCATTATAATAAATGTTTTAAAAATTATCTGACATATTGATTGTTCACAGTTGCCTTCTCAGAGACGCCTACAGGGCTACTTCCAAGCTGCCGCAAATCTCAAGATGGCAGGAACAGGGAGTTTGGTTTATTATTAAATAAACTTTGCTCTACTACTTCACATACTCTTCATTAACTTCAAATGTATTTGGAATTGTTGCAGAAGTTTTAAGCAGTTCTAAGCAGCGCTGCTGGCTCATGATTGGACTAAATGCATCGAAATAAACACGCTCACCCTCGCTCCATAACCTGCGAAGTTTTGAAGTGCGACTCTCCTTGTAACACACGTATTTGAGCACCCTGCGGGTGAGAGAGAGAGTGTGGACGTACCCTGCACTGGATTACTGCGGTAAGGAACAAAACGAAAGTTGTCACTACACCTCATTGCAATTGCAAAAGAGTCAAACAAAGCGAGTAGAATTCTCTGATTAAGCACATAGTGAAAATGAAAATTTTTTGTTCAGTTAGCTGATGGTACCATTTAGAGAAGTTGTTGTGAAGTAATAAAATTATTCAACTTTTAAGGGTGGAATCGACGAAACGAAAAATTGGGTATTGGAAGACGTTTTGAATAAAAATTATTCTATAATCTTAGGATTAATTCCTTCTCAATTTTCCGCATGTGCATGATGAATTTTGTGACTGTTAAACTAAAACGATTGATATTTCTCAGAACAAAATTTACAGAAACTACGCACCAGATACGCAAATCTTACCAGCGCGTCACTGCAGTTAATTTTGAAGGTCAGTTCGTGTCTATGGATTCCTACCGACCTGCATGAGACTGCATCGCACAGATTGTATGATAATTTGTCTTTGATGAAACAAGATATATGCAGGTTTGTTAGTTTAGAAGATTCTGCACAACGTAACATTTTATTCTGGCGCATTTTCACTTTCAAATCATGAGCGAGATAATAATTTGGGCACATGTGTGCACTTGTGTGCACTTGTGTGCACTTGTGTGCCTGACTTCCCAGTTACCCATCGTGTAAAAAAAGTCTATGAGGAAACCAACATATCAACGAAAGGCACGCTAAGAAACTTTCTAAATGTGTTCAATGCTGCCAAATGCTTTGTAAAACTCAACAATCCCAATTAAAATTATTATTTCTGTTCCATTTTTTGTAAAAAACACTTATTTTTCTATCTAATAATTTTCTGTTCCTGTTTTTTATAGCACAATTCAATTTAAGTTTTTGAGTTTTTTTGCTTATGACGGGTTTTGTTCAAAGCGTTATAGAAGTAACACAAATGTACTTAAAATAGTCTAACGAGCAGCTTTTTAAAGCTTGGTTATTTTCCCTTTGAATATCTTGTACTCTATTTTTGTCTCGTACAATACGTGAAGGACGCGTAATTTTTCTCGTAATTCTCTGGTTACTGTGTAATTCATTTCAATGGAATTGGTATGGTGAGGTTGCGTGATGATTTAGAGAATTTTCGAAGGAGGATGGCGGTTTAATGTTCATTACGTGAATACTTTTCAGCAATTATAAACGGCGAATAATTCAAAGTACAGGACACAACTATATTTGAATGATATCCACTTTTTTAACTTTCATGTGTTATTCGGATGTGTTTTGGGGTGTTATTGAAATAGGTGGAGGTTGTGTGTGTGTATGTAGGAGTTCATCATTTTCTATAAAGACATTTGATTTATTTAAAAGATCAGTTTTCGAATTAATATTCGTTCTTTAAATTTATGCAACTGACAATTGTATTCTGACTTCTGTTGACATTCTTCAAAATGTCCACCAATAGTTGTTTTCACAAAGGTCTGAATGTATATTTTGTTCAAAATATACTTTTATTCCTAATTTTCTTTATATCAACACTATGTGAGAACGGGTAACCATTTCTTTGAGAACTACAACTGGCTTAAAGTAACCTGTTAATGTGACACTATATACCTGCAAGCTCGAATAAGTGTGTTTTAAGTATTAATTTTTAAGTTTAAGGTTTGTAAAATGAAAACTTATATTTTTGAATTATTTTTCTGTTTTTTGTAATTCACGCTATAGGTTTTTGAAACTAAATTTAATATTACAATGTAGGATAATTTTTGTTAAATTTAGATGTGACTTTTAAAATTTCAAGTGGATTTCTCCAACATTGTTTGGATGCGAAATTAGGATATATGTCGATCGGTTTTACAAACTTATATTGATGGTTTGTATTGCCCAACATTTTTATATAACCTATTTTTGATAATGTATTTTTACTGATATTCATGTGTTAATCCTTGGATTTTGTTTTGTGAGTCCTTTAAACGCAAGGAGGACAAATCTTGCCATCTTTTAATTGAGCAGGTGGTGGTACGAGTGATGGTCAACACCAAAAATAGCGCTTGCTCTTTATAATGACAAAAGATAGTATACACAATCTTCATCCATCAGTTGTTTGCTCTGTTGCGAAAAGGACTTAGTACATCTCGCCCTCGCGCAGATAGCTATATCGCGCCTTTGCGCTGCGCACTCTTATTGCTGAGGACACAGAGCATTCGTCTTAGCAGATCATTGATAGATGTAGCGGATTGAGCGAGCAGCGCGCGTGCCGTGAGGACCTAATCTCACTGACGCCACAGTTACTCACTACATATTGTTTGTTATAGCGACACTCAGACTTGCCGTCCGGAACCGTACAGCTGCGCACCAAGAGACTACGTGGAGCGGAAGCCTACTACGGGCCTAGTACCAACGAGGAACGACGTTCGACCTTTCTCGAGTCCCCCGCGAGCTGTTCAAACGAGCACTCGCGGAAAGAGACCGACGCTTGAAGGAGGAGGGGCGGCTTCTGCCGTTACCCGAATCAGACACGGAAGACGACATGACCTCGCCCGAAAAATCCATGGATCTGTCGAGTGACGACGACAGCACCAAGCTAACGATCGACGAAGACCAAAGTACGGTAAACCAGCCAACGACAACTGCGCAACCTGCCTCTACTGCCACCTCATCTCACCAGACATCAGCCAGACGACCTCACGACCCCTCCCCCGACAGGAATCCCAAAAGGATTATGACCGACGACGGCTTCACCCTTGTCACAAAACCCTGCAGGACCAACCCCCCACCTCAAACCCAATCCTTACCCTTAAACAACCGTTTCACCCCTCTACAACCCTCTGACCCTCAACCCTCTACCTCCGGAACAACCCAAGAACAAGAAACTAATAATGATCCTCCCCAACCAAGAAACCCACCACCAAAAACGAAAATAGGCCCCTTCCGTATCGACCTTAACTCCCTTCTTAACCCCTCTGACCTGACCCAAGACCTACTGAAACACAGCAATAATGCCATGACCGCCAAATGCAACCGAACCCAACTGCTTATCCAACCCCTCACAATGACTGCATATAATAAAATACGTGACAGACTAGAACTGATCTCGACTACTGACCTCAAGGACCTATTTTTTGTAAGAATATCATACTCATACAACCGTGCGACCGAGGAGATAAGAGAGAAATTTGTACTTAAAGGACTGCCCCCAAAATACGACTTAGACAGAATTAAGACAAACCTCCAAGACTTAAAAATACCGGTGTTCCACATTACAGAAATGAACAGACGTGACGTCAACGGACAACTAACACCACTCGGACTATACATTATAGAGACGACCAAGAAAGACATGACAGAGACTAAGAACAAATTGAACTATATCGACTACTACCGGACTAGAATTGAACCCTACAGGAACTCCGACCGTATACCACAATGCAAAAGATGCCATAAATTATATCACACTAGGACCTACTGCCGACGACCCGTGACCTGCGCCCTTTGCGCCAAATCCCACCCCACCGAAGAATGCCCCTCCCTATCCCAAGACAAATCCACCCCCTTCACACCTACCTGCTGCAACTGCAACCGAAACCATCCAGCCTATGACCCTATCTGCCCGTACCTAGCAAAAGCAAAAATGATCAGAGAACAACAGACCAGACCCCCCACTCACGTACCACCTCCCGATATGTCCACAACATCTTTCCCTCCCCTCAGACAACCCAGCAAAACCTACTCCTCTGCTTCCGCCCCCAACCAAGTTAACCAAACCCCCCAACACACAGCCACCCAAAATATAAAAGACATACTATCACTCCTACAATCACCCACCCTCAAGAAACTCCTACCCCACCTCCGAACATTCCTAGATATCCTCAACGGCCCAGAGGATATCCTAACCAAATTAATAACCGCCGCCATAAAATTAGTTGAGATTCTCAACTAATGCCCCCCCCAGCCCGAATCCTATCCTTTTCCTCGTGGAACGCACGCGGCGGATTAGCCCAGAAAAAACCCATCCTTGCCCAGTTCCTAAAAGACTACTCCATCGGGATCCTACTACTTCAAGAGACTATGCTGATCCCTACCAACTCCTTCACTATCCAGAATTACCTAACCTACCGAAAAGACAGAACCTTTGCCCCAGGAGGCGGCACGGCCATCCTCATCAGACGATCCCTCCCGCACACTCCCTACCAACTTCCCCAATTCACAGCCCTTGAATGTACTGCCATCCTACTTGGAACCCCCACCACTCCCATAATCATCATATCAGCATACAAAAGACCTCACTCCTCGATTCCCACCTCTGACTTGAACATCCTTAATAACCTACCCCACCCCTTTATCCTTGCAGGCGACATAAACTCAAAATACACCGGCTGGGGCTGTTCGACTAGTAACATAGCCGGACTACGACTCGACGACTTCCTAAAAGCCAACCCACAAATACACATAAAATGTCCTCCTGAACCTACACACACCGTCAGCGGTAACCCCCACGACATCCTCGACTTTGTCCTACACTCCTCCCAACTGCACTTCACCATACCAAACCCAAAATACGACCTCTATGACTTCTCCAACCACTTCCCAATCGTATTCACTTCCTCATCCACAACAACATACATCTCCCCTAAACCTCCAACCGTCCACAACACCAACTGGAAGTCCTATAAACATATCCTATCAAAAAAGATAAAAGTCCCAACCAATCTCCCAACAACACCCTCAATAGACAAATCCATAGAACACCTAACCCACCATATCGTCCGAACATACAAAAGAACTACCATCCACACCCAACAATTACACCCTACCCTCCCCGACCAAATAATACTAACCATCCGACTAAAAAGACAAATCCAACGACGTTTCTACAAACACAGACGTGACGAAGACAAAATACTTCTAAAACAGGCCCAAAGACAAGTACACCGACTCCTTCAAAACTACGAGACAAACAAATACAATGACTTACTCAACGACAAAAGCAGCCCCAATAATATACATGAAGTAATAAAGGTAGTACGTGACACCCCAACCCGAATTTCCCCCATCTACACAACCCAAAACTCCCTAACCTTTGATCCTCAAATCATTGCCGACACCTTTGCCCAAACCCTGGCCGACCGTTTCCGCGATCCTATCATCCCAATTCCCCAAAACGTACTCCTCAACGCCTCGCGAACCCCAACCTTACCCCTCAATCAGCAAACGACTTGGACGACAAACGATACGGAAATTCGACAACTACTGACATTGACAAACAAAGAAAAAGCTCCGGGACCCGATGGAATACGTCCCACTCAACTCCATACCCTCCCAAAAAATGCCATAAACCTCCTCACCCTCATCCTCAACTCCTGTTTTAAACTCTCTTACTTCCCCTCCGTCTGGAAAACAGCCCGTGTGTCCATGATTCCCAAACCCGGCAAAGATCATCGGCACCCTACCAACCATAGACCCATAAGCCTCCTCCCGATACTTAGCAAAATATTCGAAAAAGTTATCCTTCTCCGCCTAACTCCTATCATTGACCCAATCCTAGACCAGTCCCAATTCGCTTCCGCGAGGGGCGCTCGGCGGCCCTCCAAACACTAAACCTTACCATAGCCACACCCCTCCAAGACCGAAAAGAAATCCCCACCATCCTTACAGATCTCACACAAGCTTATGATACCATATCCCACCCAATCTTCCTAGCAAAAATCCGTCCCCATATCCCTGACCACATCCACTCTCTACTCCAAAGCTACCTTACCCTCAGATCCTTCCATGTCCAATATTACTCCAAAAAATCCCCCAACCACCCCATCCAAGCCGGCGTCCCTCAGGGCGCCGTGCTCTCCCCACTCCTTTTTCCTTGTACATTAACGACATCCCTTCCACTCCCGGAGTAGAGAAATTCCTCTATGCCGATGACTTAGCTCTCCTTGCTTCCTTCCGCAACCTCACCCGCTCCCTACGAAACCTCCAAAAATCCCTCGACTCCCTCCACCTCTGGGCCTCCCAAAACTCCATCACCATAAACCCTTCCAAATCCCAAGCCATCCTCTTCTCCTACAAAACCTACCCATCAGACCCACCCCCTCTAACTATAAACCAAATTCCAAACCCCTGGCAACCCCACGTCAAATACCTTGGTATTACCCTCTCCCGCAGACTCCTTTGGTCCCAACACGTCCTGAACACAACCATTAAAACCAACCGTATCACTAACGCCCTTTACCCCATCCTGTCCAACCCGTCTATCCCAATCCAAACAAGAATCCTAGCCTATAACACCTACATTCGCCCAATCCTTTCCTACGCCCATCCCACATGGTTCAACACCTCAATAGTTAACTACAGAAAACTCACTGTCACCGAAAACAGTCATCCGCATAATCTTCCGCCCTCCCCCGCTTACCTACTTCAACAACCTCAGAAACCAACACAATATGACCCACATACTAACCCACCTCCATAATTCCTCAATCCAAACCATACAAAAGTTCACCACCGATCCCCAATTCCGAAATTTAATCATACCCCACCACCATATTCTCCGAAATCCCCCCAGACACACACGTAAAAAACACCCCCTTGATATCCTGCAACTCCCCCCTCCCATTACCTAGGCCAAAGGGTGGACATAGAACAACCGACAAACGACAAAAAACTACTGACTAAACACTAACTCACGACGGACCAAAGAAAAACACGTAACTTTCCCAGCCCTTCCTATATCCCATCCCACTCCTCTCCTTAATCCATTCCCCTCCCCTTCCCCCACTACCAAAACCCCCATACAAAGAATCACCCTATACTTCCCTCTCTCCCCAACTCCCAATCCCCGTCCCTGTACGGGGGAGAGGAGTCGCAACATTACAACATAACACCGAAAAGAAGACAACACTGGACGAAGAGTCTCGTAAGAGACAAGCGTGCCAGAAAGACACACTCTAGCTCGTGTCGTGTCGTGTCGTGTCGATAGATGTAGTCATTATTACTGTTCTGGTACAGCCAATAATAAACGCGTGAAATTGGCATGACCCCGGAGCAACGGCAGTGCTGAAGCTCAGGCACTGTAACCGTACTCAGGTGTGTAAAGGGCGATCCGAATCGGCGGCTCCTCAAACGCCACGCCATTCTGCGCCTCGAAGTTCGAATGCGCCCAACCGGAAGTGATGTGCGGCGTCAAGCGTTGACGCAGTTATTGCATTACCCTGGCCGTCAGAGAACAGGTGTTTGTGACGAAAGATATCGCGGGTGACGCCTATGTATTGGGGTGTGATGACAAGAATTGCGTAGAGAATCCCGCTTTTTTTGCAAACCAGGATGGTCATGGTGGCTAAGATAGTGTACCGACACAATCCTTCGGTCCGAAAGAACGCCTTGGTTTAGCCCTGCTTTGGGCGTAGTTGTTTCTCTTGCTTGTCATTTGTGGCGCGTTCTCCTGACTCCAGATCAGAGAAACCCGCAAGTGTGTTGGTATGTAATGTTTGGTCGAATTGGCGTCCCATCGGAACGTAAAGGTAACTGGCTGTTGGCTGGAGAAAACCCTAGGGAGAAATGCAGCATTTTTGCTATTACGCGTGCTTTTCGTGTTCGAATTTCCTCGGCCAGCGGCGGTCGCCCTGCCGGGCTTATTTTCGCTAACTTGCAGACGCTTATCGCTTGAGCAACCGTACGTAGCCAGAATTTGTAACCTGCAACCTGCAACCATGCAATACAGTAACAAAATGAAGATGTAGATTACCTCGCAGCGCAGCATGTCCCAAGTTTGCTTTTTTTCGAAAGCGCTCAGATTTTCAAAGCAAATGTGGCGCAATGGATGGGTGGGGGATGTTTATCATCTCTTGCAATAGATTCTCGCGTGAATTTACGCGAAAACCTAGAGAGCAATTGTGAAAGTCCTAATTCAGTGTGTCGAATGTTACGATATTTGGCGAGGTCAACAACACAACGCATGGATTTCATTGAGAATAAGGACTGACAACTGTAAAAAGATAATTTTTCTGTAATTTTTGTTGTTATATTATTGACATGTAATTTCAGGTTGGAGTTTTTTCATTTACATTCCATTGCTTTAAGACATATTCAATGATGTGTGAAGAACGTTACTTTTTTGAGCCTTTTCCATCATTTTTTTATTGGTATTGTTTCCTGCATTATTTACGAGGCACCTTTTCTACGAATGATATAATACTGTGGGTAAAGGTGCTCTTCTAAAATGATATGTATTGATTTCATGCATGTGTTATCTCCTTATTTTATGTAGGTAAGTATTAAATGTTGTGATGTAATGACTGTATTGCCGATCTACAGGATAAATTCATAGCTAGATTATTTCAGTTTTAACTAAAATTTCTTTAATCTTTGAGTTCGAAAAGGATGGTTAGAGCAAAGATTTTATTTGCATACAACTAAAAATCATATATTGTACGCTGGATTTATTACTATTTAAGGTTACAGGATACTGCATTATCTTTGTGATGTTTTGTCAAAGACAATGTGTGAATTTAAACTATCACATTGATTGGAAATTAGTGATATTTTAACCTTTTTTTGCCAGACCGTTTACTTTGTTAACGGAGTACACATTGTTGTCAGATTGTGTGTTCCTTTGTAACCGACGTTACCTCTGCTGCCATCGAAAAGTTTCAAATATGGGCATATTACGTATTTCTCCCTGCGAAGACGTAGAAAGAAAAAAAACTGTTAAGAAAACTGCTGCGAATGGATTCTACATTTACTAAATGTTGCTTGAAGGATAGATACAAGTAAACCTACATCCATTGAAACAATAACTGAGCTTTACTAACGTAAGATTCCCGTTAGCGCGAGGTATTTTTGTTCAGTTAAGAAATACTTTTGTGTAACCCAGAGGCGCGTAAAGGCGTTTCGCGTGTATTCGTATGCATAAGATGTGAAGTGTGTGTAATTGACCAATCTGATCAGAATTCAAACAAGCCCCGTGGTAATAGAAAGTTCTGTCCATTAAACATTTAATCGGAGAAGGTGCAGAGATTCTTTAAGACTACTCCTAAAATGGTCTTAAATCACGAAAACGCATTTTGTTACAAGGCGGGTTCATACCACAACACAAGCTGGTTCAAACTACTAAGTAAACCTGCACTATCTCTAAATATACAGTTTATCAAAGATTGAGCTCTTAAGTACGTAACCTTGAATGTTTTGTTCCTTGGAATATTGTTTTCTTAATACCATTTTTTTCATCCAGCATATTTAATGAATTTGAATTTAAAGGCTTTTACAAAATTTATTTTGTACCAAGCTATTTCTAATGGTTTAAAGTTTTTTCTCAGGTTCTCTCATGTACGTACGTAATGCATATTTTACCTGGATTTCCTTTTCATTATTTGTTCTGCAGTTTTAATATTTTTTCCCCGAGGTGTTTCCCTTAAATGATAATGCTTCCTCTTCTGTTAACGTGTGTGTAAACATGTAGTAAACGTGTAGCCTGTGAAGTTTCGATGGTGTTTCCTTTAGTTCTTAAATTTTGACCTACCAAATTTAAAATTATTAAATATACATATTTAAAATTAAATAAATTTGCTTATTTAATTAGAATGTGTTATAGAACTATTTCTATAGAATTGCCTAGACGCCTTATTTGATAAGTACGGTAAGTTTCTTTTTTTCTTCGCAGGATTTTAACTGGTCGCTTTTCGTTATATAAAGTTTTACCCGAAATGCTGTTTTTCATTAATTATTGTTCGTAATATTTTTCTGGTTTTCATGGTATTTTCTTTGAAATGACTGAGAGCCGATGGTCCTCTGGAGAAAGAGACATGCATTCAACTCCTAACGAGTGTTATGCCAAATCGCAAGGTCACTTCCAAGACGGCATACTTCAATTCTTGCAGAACGAGTGAAGCAGCTGGTATTAATATTCGATCGGCAACATTGTATTTGGGACTGCTGTAGTTGAACTGTAAGGGTGGATCTACTAGAAGTATTGGATCAGTCACTTGCATTAATTTGGAATCAAACAACTATGTTTGTGTAAGGCAAAATTTGTGTATCCTAGTACTTTCGATATTTTAATCAGCGTTTAAAAACTGCATACAACGTATTTTCGGAGGTGTTTTTGCTGTTGGAAGTATTGTCCCGTGTATGCCGTTATTACATATTATTATTATTATTATTATTATTATTATTATTATTATTTATTATTATTATTATTATTTAAATCCGTGTTTTGTTTTTACTTATCAGACTTTACTACACTATTTTCTACCAGACAACTCTACTAATGATGGTATACAATTTTTCTTTCTCCTACAAAATGGTTTTCTCCTCTTTACATCGTATGTCATGTAGTTCCTAACTAAAACTTTTCGTTTTCATTATTTCATTTTCAATTTTCATCGTATTTTTTAAACGAATTTTACAAAAATATAAAGGATTCCTCTTCTGTTCAAATTTCATTAGCGTCTGATTTTTAGATGTGTTTTCTTTGAAATACACATTGGAGTCATAGGCCTACTGGGGAAGGAGGGCTCCATAAAACTTCTCCTAACGAGTGGTTTGCCGAACCGCAAGGTCACTTGGAAGACGGCAACTTCAGTTCTAGCAGCAATCATCTCCAATCAGGGACCGCTGGAGTTGGACTGAGGCGTGGAGGAGCTTCCCGAGAAGTTGGGCCACACAGAGATTCAGTTGCGGGAGCTGTAAGCAAGGTCAGGTACTTAAATTTCTACTGTAGTTAGAACTCAAATGTCGTTCTATATCATTTTTTAAAATAGGAACGAAAGTTTTTTAATGCATGCACCGGTAGCTAAATGAATTGTAAGAAAATAAATTGCCATTTATTGAACGAAATTGTTGTACCTGTATTCACAGGAAGCAGCAGATTAGTAAGGCAACATAGATACGCACACCACACTTAAAGATAAACTTTCACTAACTTATAAATTGTCTATATCCTCCTTATAACAATATAACGAGACCGTATGATTTTAATTAACAGGTCTTGCATGGTTTTGCAGAGGTCTCGGCGGTACTAGGAGACTGCTCCATGGCCCTTCCGAGGGGGAGGAACGTGCTAGGATCTGCGCTGTGACGGCAACGTCCATAGTGGCTTGCGCTGTTCTAGGCGGCCGAGCGAAGGGGTGGTGGCCCGCCGAGTGCGCCTCGGCAGGCGAGATCATTCCATCGACTGGAGACGGCCTTGGGTGGTGCGGCTCCACCCAGGGCCTAAGCGGCCCAAGCGGCGTCGTATGGGCGGTGATTGCACGCTCTGCATCTAAAAAAAAAAGAAATACCATCAGACATGTATACCAGAATTAGGTGAAAACGTGATTCTAGGAGTAAACATTTTATATATAATTATTGTATATTCATTCCAACAATGTCCTTATTTGCAGTTCTGGTCTTCTGCAACAAACATATTTATTTTTTGTATGTGATAGGGAATTAATTGGTCTGGTGAATAAGATTTAAAAAAAATATTACTTCATACAGAACTAGATAACATCCTGTAAATGTCCGAAATGTCCGTTAAGTGGTGCGATTATTGATAACACCTATCACAAACTAATTTTTTTAAAGGTTTATAGATTTTTCTTCTTAGTTAATAAGGCAAGATAAAGATACGAAGTTCATATTGTGAGAAGGTAAACGTTTTCTGTTAGATTTGATAAATTTTAAACATATTTTTGTATTACAAACGGTAATAAATGTTAAAATTACGTTCTTCAAACAGTAGTGCAATGAGAGTTGCTAATTATATATAATAAGCATAAATTGTTATGTTAAGATATCTGCAATTTGTATTTGGTTATTTCTAATAAATCCTTGTAATTTTCATGTTTTTTTCTATAAAATGGTTTTTGTATCAATGTTTTTGTGTGGGCCACTGAAAGAGATTTAATGACAACTAATGATGCTTCCAGTTCTGCCGCAATTTCTACTGTAATCCCCAAAAAGGCAAAGTGATAACTGTTTATTACTAACACACATGAATTAATGTTCTGAAGTCATTTGCTTACAGTGCCAAAATAGTTCATGCATGTGGGTTGGTTTTATAGGAAGTAATTAGCAGTTTTCTTGGATTTAAAGATGAAAGTGCTAATAAAAATTAAATTACCATATTTTAATTTCTTTTTTTTTTCTAAAAGAAATTACGAAGAGGAATTGTAGGAGATGGAAAGTCACGGGGAAAATAACTGAACAAGCAATAAATTGAAATTGAGAATAAAAAAAAGCTCAGCTTGAACATGATCTAAAACATGTTGCAATAAAAATATTAATGCGTTTTTTTATTTTTGTTCATAAATAAAGAAAATTGCGCTTGAATAAATTGAGCTTTCAATCACGTTTAAATGCGACCTCTTCCGTCAGTATGATTAAGATTATATAATATTTCAGAAAGTTTCTTTCGATAAGCGAAATCTCCAAAATTCCAAATTGATGTATTCTTGTAAGGGATTGCTGCGATCAAAACACTCCTGTTATGTCCAGGGTCTTGGGCCTATGAACATTGCCTTGAAATACATCCATACGTCTCAAGTACTCGTTTTCTAGAATTTGAATGAGCCACGGCTTCACTCACACCACCTTCGCCGAGGTCTGGAATTATCAAGCCGCGATCTCGAAACTTCGCCAAAGCAGTGTCTTGTCAAGTACAACTGGGGTTTCAAGCAGTGGCTCGAAGAAACGGCGGCTCCTACCTACTCTTAGAAATGTTATTCACGAGTGCAAAAGGAACTATTGTAAACCCTATCTCTCTATCTACTGCGCACGCTTTCCTTTTTTATTTATTTATTGAAGTTCACTAATGGCGAATTATTAGTTTTCTGTATTTCAATGGAAAACACTAAAAAGCATCAAAATCATTATCTCAAACGATGACTCTCTTAATTAACGTTTTCTCAGCAAACTCTACACAACGCCAAATCTCAATTTTTTATGTTACAAATGCGGTAGCCTTGTTTTTAAAATGCCATTTTAGGAGGGACAGAGCGAGGTCGCCTCCTGCGGCCCGCCGCGACATACGCACAATTCTCAAGAGCCACGCAGCCATGAATTGTTAATTAGGACCAGCGGTCTCCTTGTACATATTTGCTCATTTTGCTTACGCATCTCGCATACATGGAAAATATTAAAAAGCATCAAAATATTTTTGTATCAAAGTATCCTTTGTTAGTACTAGTTTTCTCAGCAAACTTTACACAACGACAAATCTCAATTTTTATAATATTATAAAAGCGGTAGCCTTGTTTTTAAAATCCCATTTAAAAATTTAGTGTTAAATTCTACCACCACGATGCATTAGTCATCGAGAAAAACATGGAGCGCCTAGTCTCACGTAGATGCCCACCAACCAGTGTGTGTAGTGAGGTGTATAGCAAGATTTTTGTTTTTTCCTCTAGAGGGGGCAGTGATCTCACCTGATGGATGGTGAGATCCGGCACAGATCCGTCGGCAAGCGGGGTTTTCCTAAACCAGGTATATCTCACCAGCGGGGCACTGCCTCAGCCGAAACAAGCTCTTAACTTGCCGATCGGAGTCCCGTCATGTGTGGTTGCATATATGTGTGTGTGTAAGTAGAGTGAGAATAGGAAAAATAAGTCAAAGGAAACATTGCCTGACATTCTGGCAGACCACATTTCGCACTACCTGGCCGCTAAAACTACCGACTATTTGGGCTACACAGTTGGAAAATTGCCCGTCAAACTGACATAAACTGATAAACTGGCTCAATAGAAATATCTGGCAGCAGAGATGAGTCAAAATGCCCTATTCCACGTCGTACAGACAGAAATCGAGGACATCTTATTCCCGTATTCAAGCTGGGAGGAGTGCGAGATCCCCGCTGTAGAAGCAGCACTGGTCACGCTTCCCCGCTCCATAGGGAAGGAGAGGGGCGTAGCTCTTTCCATTGTGACCCAGGGCCATCACCGTCCATACCACGCCGCTCAGGTGGCCCATGGAACCGCAACACCTCAACCTGTGATGCGCTACAAACGCCGCCTCCAGTCAGCCGACAGATCTGGCCTGCGGAAGTCGTCGTCCAGAGCATTGAAAGCCGCCATTGATGTTTCCGTCACCGCGAAGGTGATGCGTTCTATTTTCTTCCCCCTCGGAAGGGTCAGAGCGCGGTCGCCTCCTGCGGCCCGCCGCGACACTAGCAGAATTCTCAAGAGCCACGCAGACATGACTTGTTAATTTGGACCAACTGTCTCCTTGTACATATTAGTCCATTTTGCTTACGCATCTCGCATACAATGATAACATTCTAAATTTCATGTATTAATGTAATTTTATTCCTGTTATTTTAGTTTTAACTCTGAGGATGATCGCTATGCAAACGAAACTTTTTTTAGCATTATATATTTTTTTTATTCCAGACCACAAATTCGATGTACCGTATATAATTATTAGAAGGTATCTACCTCACCAGCGATCTAATTAATATTTCTATTATGTTTGTCGATTTTTCTTTACAGTGTTGTGTGTATACCTAAAAAATCTATTGTCTTACTGAGTTGCTGCATGTGTATACAGAAACAATTTCTTTCAATAATGGGTAAATCATTTTCTTAAAATTCATTTATCAAATGGTTCAAGCACAAACAAACCTACCCTTTTAATTTTAAAATGATATATGTTGAAAATGATTCGAGTACTGATTACATAACATGTAGTTCTCAGTGTGCTGACAGCTGCCGCAACTCGATCTGTGACTGCCTAACGAACTGCCCCAACACCTTGAGTAGTTCCTGCACGCGTCAGCCTAACTCAGCGTTCCTAAGCTGCAGGATGCTGCTGCTCGTAAGTCAATACTTGATGCTACAAAATTTCATGCGAGAATTGAAGAATGCCGTCTTTTAAATGACCTTGCGGTTCGGCAAAACACTCGTTAGGAGTATGTTTAGAGAGCCCTCCTTCCCCAATAGACCTATGGCTCTGAAGTTTATTTCAAATTAAATGCAAACGTAAAATCAAACGCATAGCCAAAACAACGTAGAACAGAAGCGGGGGCATTTAGAAAAATCCTTTAAAAAATCCGAAGATAAAAGTTAAGAAGTAAAGAATAAGAACTATCGATTTAAGTATTTTTCTTTACCTAAGTTATAAAAACGACGAAAAAAGATTTTGGAGGTAAATGAAAGTTATATAATATTAGTATACAGTATTCATGTAAAATTTTTGTGTGCGGATGTGTCGGATTCCGTCACTGGCGGCTAGAACACTTCTCGTGCACCAGTCGAGACGTATGAGTTCATTGGACGCGTCTCTGATACATGATGGAGAACTGATCATTTATTTTCGGATCCGGCGGAAGATTCAAATAAATTTCCAAAAATGTGTATTTTCGTGTTTTGGCTCTGCGATGTTAGTGATAATACTAGGATATAAACCAACGCCTTGTAAATCGATCTATGTAGGTGGCAGTGATTAAACATGAATACCCAAACAACGTTTTAGCAAATACGCTTTAATTTTCTTTCATGACTTTGGTAATATTGAGGTTGATATCTTTAAGTGAACAATTGAAGTACTAAGTAAGCACTGCAGTTTGATTTGAATTTAGATTCGAATTAACGTATCTTAAGATAAATATACGAAAATCTACGAACAGTGTTGCCTCGTAACTTATTAAACTTGAATTTCAAATGAATACGGAGATACTCTCTGTTAGACTTCTCACTTTTACGTCCTTACCTAAGTGTGCAAATGCGGGTTTTCAAATAAATGTGACACACAACTTAAGTTTATTAAACTTAACACCTTATTCACATAAACAAACAAAACAGTCGCCTTTTATTGTTAGATTTGCATGCAACTCTAGATTCGCATACAAAAACAATAAATAGAGCAATTGCAAAAGTAGAAGTAAACGCAAATAAATTTACATTTCAATTTCTTCAAAACTTAGATGAGAAAAATATGGAAGCGGTAAGGAAGTCAAATGTAGTTGTAAAAACAGTTGCGACAAAATGTTCGGAAATAATTGGGAATGATTACACGTTTGCATTTATTTGTGCCAATGCAAATGTGTTATGTGCATTTTGGTGCTATTATCAAAAAATCTTTAAAATGTACCTGTACTAAAATTCAGTTATTAGCATCACAACCTGCAAGTATTTGTTACGGAGATAATTTTGAAATTGCTATAAGACCAGTTCATATTCCGTATGGAGGTAACACGTAAGGCCATTGGATGTTAGGAACGTTTGAACGGGAGTAGAACATTACGAGTATCAGCTTCTACGATTCATTGGTAAGTCCAATGTCTGATACTTAAAAAACATACATGAACAAAGCTGGGCATCACAAAAATACTTTCATAATACGAGCCCCGAGTCAATTCTTACGTCTAGTGATCAAATTCTGCAAAGACATAAATATATTCATCAAAATTTAATTTAAAATCATTCTAGCAATGTAAGTTAATTATTTGCTGTGATCTACTGAAGTATGAGGGTTTGAGTAAACGTAATCAATCTGAATGTCTATAACTGGTTATTCACTACAGAATACTTACATATGTGAATACTTACGAAAATTGACCAAGCAATGTATTACGGTCGAACAATATGTTAACTGAAATTAAAATGTGTTAAATCTAGTATTACGCCAATATCTGTACAATATATTAATTAACAACTGTATTTAGTATTGTTAAATCAATGTACCAATTTTAAGTCGCTAATGACCTGATGTAGATGCGACTATAAATAAATGGAAAAAGCTGAGCAAAATGTAAATTTTCAACACACGAAACTATTTTTAAAACAGTTTACAGCGTTGGCTACGCCGCATTTTTGGTTAGAATTATTTTCCCTGGTACAAAACTAAGTGCGAAGGAAAGTTGAAATGTAAATTCATTAGAAATAGACTGGTAAGTAAAAAAATAAAATACAGTGGGGGAAAAAATCCTACGTTTATTCAATGGTTCAGTGGCATAGATGGCAATACACTTCAACAGCAATAATACCATGAGAAATAAGATATACTATGCAGTTTTTAAATTATAAGTGTTCTGGCAGGTGATCCGACAGGGGCAGGGGGCAAGGGCCAGGAGGCAAGGGCCAGGAGGCAAGGGCCAGGAGGCAAGGGCCAGGAGGCAAGGGCCAGGAGGCAAGGGCCAGGAGGCAAGGGCCAGGAGGCAAGGGCCGAGAGGCAAGGGCCGGGGGCAAAGTCCGGGGGGAGCAAGGGCCGGGGTCAAGGGCCCGGGGGGCGCAAAGGCCGGGGGGGGTGCAAGGGTCGGGGGGCGCAAAGGCCGGGGGCGGCGCAAGGGCCGGGGGGGCGCAAGGGCCGGGGGGGCGCAAGGGCCGGAGGGGGCGCAAGGGCCGGAGAGGGCGCAAGGGCCGGAGGGGGCGCAAGGGCCGGAGGGGGCGCAAGGGCCGGAGAGGGCGCAAGGGCCGGAGAGGGCGCAAGGGCCGGGGGGGCGCAAGGGCCGGGGGGCGCAAGGGCCAGGGGGGCAAGTGCCGCGGGGGGCAAGGGGTCTAACGGTTAGTGTGACTGGTAGTCTGACAGGTAGACTGTCGTGACGCGTGTCGGGGTACAAGTGGATGTATCTTGTAGGTAACAGTGGTATCAAAATCCATAGATAATTTGCAGAATTGTCTCGAATATAGATGATCAATAATTGAAAAAAAAAAAAAGGTAGTATGACTGTTTGTTTGGGATCATCACAAGAAACCTAATAAGAATTTACGAAAATAGGAAGCATAACGAAGATTAGAAGTGACAAGTTAAACAATAATAAATTATATATTATCGATAGGTCATGTGTGATAATTTCCAAGCATGTGAAGTAGAAATGAATAAAAGTAATAATGTTATTTAAAAAACAACAATGCGTTGAGTGTTCGGAATGAATAAATGGAGCTGAATGTAGGATAGGACAAATAAACACTGTCCACAGGACGTAAAGCTCAGCATCCTACATTGGAAAAAGGAAAATACTACGTTAGCTGATATAAAGCCTTGGAAATCGTAAATGTACATCGACAATCGCTACGAAAACGGACTTTTTCTTTTGGCGTGTCGAATGTGCAGAACCTTTAAAGGATATTAGAAGACATTGTTGGGGAAATTAAAGATAAGGGATAGGAGTTGGTGTTGCTTATCGAAACGAAAAATAATGGTAAAAGACAGAAGAAATTAAGGGATATTACCAATTATGGAGTGGACTAAAAATGGAAGAGAAAGCAAGAGCAGGAGTCTCTTTATTAGTAAAAGAGGAAGTGGAAAATAGGATTCAAAATTGGGAATCTATAAATGAAAGATTTATAAGAATACAATTTAAAATATGTGGAATTTCCCTTGTAGATATTGGAATATATGCCCCTACGGATGATTCCCTCGTTATGAAGAAGGATGATATTTTTAAGACTTAGTAGAGGTGATAGATAGTGCCTCCACAACGGAGGAACTTCCAATCACGAGGGATCTCAATGGGCACATTGATAATGAAGAATATGGTGTAATGGGGAAAATGGGAAAAACTAATAAACAATAACAAGAAGAGATTAATAGAAATCTGAAATGGGCAGAACTATTCTATTATGACATTTCTATATTTGTCTCAAAGATATAAATTTTGCTGAGAATGGAAATGGAAAATAATGAAATATATCATAAATTAAGTTGTCGTGAAACAAAATTGAAAAATTATAATTCAAGACGTCAAAGTATTTAGAAGGGTTGAGTGTGGTACAGATCATTTCATTACTAAAATAGCATTCCCAAGAGTAACATCACAGCAAGAGAGGTCATTTACACAAGGGAAAAACTCAATAAACCTAAATACGTTAGTATTAGTACCTTGCAAGGTAAAAGTATTGAGCATATCTCTCAGAGACGTCTATCAAATGAATTTAATATACAAGATTATTGGAGAGTTAAACATTTCTATGATCCTATGATAACACGGGTGCATAAGGCAGCTGTTGATACTTGGGGATAGAAATGGAAAGTAAGGGAAGATTAGAATTGATAGGTGAAAAAGTCGCTGAGGCAGTTAGAAATAATGCGGAAGTCAAGATCTGGATCGTTATTGCGTATTAAAAAAAGGAAAGCAAAAATAATTTTGTGGCAAAATACAGAGCAGGCTTTGGAAAGGATGCGTAATGGGTAAAACATACAGTAGGAAATGTAGAGCAAGGAAAGTATTGACAATGGTAAGAAGAATAAGGGCGCAGGATGTAACTAATGTAAATTTACACATGATTACATTACCGGAATGGAAGAAGCATTTTCCACTGAAACCGGGAGACCGGTCGGGATCTTAGAGTATGCCGCGGCTGGGGCGGTACCCCGTAGGTGGGAGATTCCTGTTTGGGGAAGCTCCGTTAGCCGACGGTAGGTTGGCGCTGGATCTCACCATCCAGCTAGGAAAGATCATCTCTGTCCTTCAAAGAAAAGTCATGCGCTACACTTACGGGACTAAACAGCCATTGACGTCCTCGGAATCACTAATTAATCAGATCAATCTAGTGGTGCGACAACAGCACACGCCTCGCATTATTTGTAACGGCTACGCATTATTATACTACAACATGAACATCGAAAAGTGTTCTAAGAACATTTCTTCGCAGCAAAATTAAAACTATGGTTGTTCGTGTCACTACTATACTACCAGTCGCACTCTGCAAACAACATTCCCGACGCTTAAGAAACAAGTGGTTTATCGCATGGTTTATATAACTTACGCGCTTTTCGAAATTCAGAGAGTTCAACAAAAATTAGACACGCGCCATTTTCAATGCGTTCTTGGCTCTATCCGTGAAAAAACAAAACAAAGAAAACATTTGGAACCGTTCTTGAAATTGTTTTAAACAAAAATAATTACCTTTAGACAGGTATTAGGCGTAAACGAGTTTTTCCAAAAATTGTTCATGACCATCTAAGTTTTTAAAACAGATTTTAAAGTACTCCCAAAAAATCAAAACATCCATTTCAAACTCTAGAGCCTCGAGTTCGTTAGATCGATCGAGGATTATCAATGTTGGTTTTGGCGAGAATCAATCTCACCCGCTGGGTAATACAGGCTACCCATTCCTCGGAAGATTACTATCCTCGTAAAAATAGGACGGACGCAAACAAAAAACAGGGGGTACAAATAGACATCAATGGAATTTCGGTATATAGAACCCACAAAACGAGGATTCTGACTCTCTAACGTGTGAGAGGACGTAATTTACTACATATAGAATCAAGATTTATCCACTTTTAGTTACCAGGTCTCAATAATAAAATGTTTTCTTGTCGAAAAATCACTGATTTTCATCGCAGAGTTTATATAATAATTTATGTAATATATCTCTTCACTGAGTAGATGTAGTAAGGGGAGAAAGTAAAAGCTTAATATCAACTACGAGTAAAACACATTACCAAGACTTGTATTATGGTCAGCGAAGTTTTTCTATATTGTACAAGAGTGTATGCCATCCAAATCCAGTTGCATGTTAGCATCAGAACTTCAGGCACAACGCAGCAGCGAGAGAAGCAATGGCGCCGAGTCCGTCTGCTTTTGCCTACGTGACGTCATTCCCACATCCCTTGCGGATAAGGAGAAGAGACGAAACACAAGCTGGTCGGTAAGTTACTCAGATCGGCTCGTAGATCTTCCTATGACAACACATTCGTGTATCCCCAGTGACGGTGCTGGTTCACAACAATGTAACATTAAATTTTGACAAGAATGAATGAGAGCGAAGATAATATAATTGCTTATTTTCCTAGTTTGACATGTTTTTAAAGATTTTAGTGGTTTACATACAATGCATTTAATGCTTTTTAAAATAATAAATTAAATAGAAGTTATCATTTTAAATGCTCTAGGAAGAGAACTTAATAGGGAAGTATTTTGAATATAGTTTAGACTAACCGCATAAGACTGTAAAATGAAGGTATAAACCGAATGTCGAGATTTAATTCTAAGGAAGGGGTTACCTGTTTAACTTAATCTAAAAGTTTGTGTTGCATAACAACAGTGTAAGGACGAGAAGAAAATATTGGATAGGTTATTTATGCACATTTTGAGAAGTACAAAGACAAGTTGTTTTTGAATTCATTTCTAATAAACCAAGGGATATTTATTATTATTATTATTATTATTATTATTATTATTATTATTATTATTATTATTATTATTATTATTATCTGTTCTTCTTCTTATCTTCAAGTATTTAGGCATGATGCCTGTTACGCCGCTTAATTTTGGTCCCTCCAGCGCATTCTTGGACGTCCTACATTCCTTTTTCCTCTCGGCTGATAATTTGCCACTTGTTTAGGAATTCTGTCGTTGTTCATTCGCAACATGTGATCTTGCCATGAGAGTCTGTAGTTGGTGACTTTCTCTACAAGACTTTCTACATTTAGCTCGTTTCGGATTTGTGTGTTTCTTTGTCTGTCCAAAAGGCTATATCCCGCTACCGCTCTAAGGAATCTTATTATTATTATTATTATTATTATTATTATTATTATTATTATTATTATTATTATTATTATTATTATTATTATTATTATTATTATTATTTATTAGCCTACATCTCATAAAGGTCGAAGTCCTCCTGCTTTAGCTGGGTTAGATTAGGTTGATATTTATAAAATCATATTTTTGCTGTTCGTATGCCAGTTGTCTCCATGCTTTACTCTCTTGGGCTAATATCGTACAGGTGGGTCCAGCTACCTTGCTTAGCTCGTCTGCCCATCTTCTTTTCTGTCTCCCTTGGTTCAGCCAGCCATACCGAGGGTCCCAGTTTGTTGTAGTGTACTCCCATCGCTTTTGGTCTTGTCTCATGATTGCCCTCCCCATTTACTCAATTCGGCTTGCTGTACTGCATACTTGATTTCCGTAGATGGTATTTTGTCTAAGAGCGAATGTTTATATCTATTGTTCTATTTTCCTCTGGCATCGTTGTATCCATTTTAGTTGTGCTACTGTTAATAAATATATTTGTGATCCATAGATCAATATAGGCAAGATGGACACGTCCATTAATACCATTTTGAAGTTTATCTTTTTATTTGGTAGTATGAAGAAGAGGCTAAATTTTCTCTATGATAATTTATTTCTTCTTCTAATTTCGTTATCTCCTCTATTTGTAAAAGGTTCTAGATGGCTCAGGCAAATCTATTCTTGGGCGTAATCTATGTTACTGTCGTTCATCATTATTGTCCCCCTGTCTTACTTCTGTCTTAATTTGAAATCTTTCATCTTGATTTGCTCTTACTTGCTCTTGGCTGTGGGCATATATTTATTTTAAAATATTATATATTTATTTGAGACGCATATCGTATTTTATAAATCTGTAATCAGATTCAAACTTTAACTCTTTTCAAACATTTATATTTATAACACTATCTATATCGCCTGTTAATATGTAGTAAAATTTCGTTTTTGTGTTGGCCATCTGGTGTCAATCTGCCATCTGGTTGGCCATCTCCTGTCCAAGCAAGTCCATCTGTCTTGATTGTTCAATTTGTAAAATGTGTTTACGAATTTTAGTTTATGTTCTTCTGCATATTCGTTTAGTCGTTCTACTCTTTCGTTACGTATTCCTAGCGCGAAGGTGCCGTAGGCAATCTTCTGTTTTGTTCATATTTTTTCCTACCTTACAATCAACTAATTACAAAATTACTTTCAGATCTAAATGTGTAAGTGTGCTGTCTAGAAGATTATACAAATCTTCCAGTTCTTCTTCTGCACAGTTTAGTTCTTTTTTCTATTTTACATAATTTTAATAACACGCGAAAACGATACCATAATTTACAGGCACGCTACATGGGATCACGAAAGCAAGCAACTATACCAAAAATAAATACATTTGATAGAATTCTTTACGCAATGCCAGTTTATTTACAACTTTGTTATAAAAATAGCGCGAGCGCGAAAGATCGTGAGAGAGCGCGAGGGTGCGAGAGCGAGAGCGAGAGAGAGCACGAGCGAGAGAGAGCGCGAGCGAGAGAGAGCGCGAGCGAGAGAGAGCGCGAGCGAGAGAGAGCGCGAGCGAGAGAGAGCGCGAGCGAGAGAGAGCGCGAGCGAGAGAGCGCGAGCGAGAGAGAGAGCGCGAGCGCGAGAGAGAGAGCGCGAGCGAGAGAGAGCGCGCGAGAGAGAGCGCGCGAGCGAGAGAGAGCGCAAGCGAGAGAGAGAGCGCGAGCGAGAGAGAGCGCGCGAGCGAGAGAGAGCGCGAGCGAGAGAGAGCGCGAGCGAGAGAGAGCGCGAGCGAGAGAGAGCGCGAGCGAGAGAGAGCGCGAGCGAGAGAGAGCGCGAGCGAGAGAGAGCGCGAGCGAGAGAGAGCGCGAGCGAGAGAGAGCGCGAGCGAGAGAGAACGCGAGCGAGAGAGAGCGCGAGCGAGAGAGAGCGCGAGAGAGAGCGAGAGCGCGAGCGAGCGAGAGAGAGCGCGAGCGAGAGCGAGAGAGCGCGAACGAGAGAGAGCGAGCGAGAGAGTGCGAGAGCGTGAGAGAAAGCGTGAGCGAGAGAGAGAGCGAGAGCAAGAGAGAGGACGAGAGAGAGCACGAGAGACAGAGCGCGAGCGGGAGAGAGAGCCTGAGCGAGAGAGAGCGTGAACGAGAGAGAGCGCGAACGAGAGAGAGCGCTAATGAGAGAGAGCGCTAACGAGAGAGAGCGCTAACGAAAGAGAGAGCGCTAACGAGAGAGAGAGCGCTAACGAGAGAGAGCGCTAACGAGAGAGAGCGCGCGAACGAGAGAGAGCGCGCGAACGAGAGAGAGCGCGCGAACGAGAGAGCGCGAACGAGAGAGAGCGCGAACGAGAGAGAGGGAACGAGAGCCAGAGCGCGAGCAAACACGCGAGCGAGAGAGAGCGAGAGAGCGTGAGAGAGCGAAAGAGCGAGAGAGCGAGAGCGCGAGAGAGAGAGAGCGAGAGAGAGCGAGAGCGAGAGAAGCGCTAACGAGAGAGAGCGCTAACGAGAGAGCGCGCTAACGAGAGAGCGCTAACGAGAGAGCGAACGAGAGAGCGCGATCGAGAGAGAGCGTGAACGAGAGAGCGCGAACGAGAGAGAGCGCGAAATAAGAGCGAGAGAGAGCGAGAGAGTGAGAGAGAGCGAAAGATAGTGAGAGAGCCTAAGAGAGCGAGAGAGAGCGAGAGAGAACGAGAGAGCGAGATAGAGCGAGAGCGAGAGAGAGCTAGAGCGAGAGAGAGAGAGAGAGCGAGCAAGAGAGAAAGCGAGAGTGAGAGAGAGAAAGCGCGAGCGAGAGAGAAAGAGAGCGCGAGCGAGCGGGAGAGAGAGCGAGAGAGAGAAAGAGAGCGCGAGCGAGCGCGAGCGAGAGAGAGAGCGCGAGTGAGAGAGAGCGCGAGTGAGAGAGAGCGCGAGTGAGAGAGCGCGAGTGAGAGAGAGCGCGAGTGAGAGAGAGCGCGAGTGAGAGAGAGCGCGAGTGAGAGAGAGCGCGAGTGAGAGAGAGAGACAGCGCGAGAGAGAGCGCGAGCGAGAGAGCGCGCGCGAGAAAGAGCGGGAGAACGAGAGAGAGCGCGAGAGAGCAAGAGAACGAGAGAGAGCGCGCGAGAGAGCAAGAGAACGAGAGAGAGCGCGAGAGAGCAAGAGAACGAGAGAGAGCGCGAGAGAGCAAGAGAACGAGAGAGAGAGCGCGAGAGAGTGAGCGAGAGCGAGTTAGAGAGCCAGAGAGAGCGAGATGGAGCGAGAGCGCGAAAGAGAGTGAACGAGAGAGAGCGCGAAAGAGAGGGAGTGAACGAGAGAGCGCGCAAGAGAGAAGAAAAGCGCGAGAGACAGAGAGTGCGAGAGAAAGAGAGTGAGAGAGCGCGCGCGAGAGAAAGAGGGAGAGAGAGCAATAGGGAGCAAGAGAGCGAGAGTAAGAGCTAGATAGAGAACGAGAGAGAGAGAACAAGCGAGAGAGCGCGACCTAGAGAGAGCGAGAGAGAGCGAAAGAGAGCGGGAGAGCGAGAGAGAGAAGGAGAAAATATCTCGAATGCATTGTGCAAATATATTTTTAATAAACAACCCTACAGAATTACTTATAAAACTAATTTGAGCTCACTAATACGATATAATAAAATACGTGTTAATCATATATTTACCCCATTACATTATCTTACTTGCTTAGTGACCGTTGAAAGCGCACAATATTAAATCAAGCAATGGAAGTATGCGCGCCATTGCATTGGCATTACAAGCAGTCTGTGTACTAATGTTTCCAGGTATCTCCTCGTACTAAAATAAATTCCTTCCTTTTTCTTCTAAGTTCGAGCTTTCACCTCCTCATTTGAAGTCATCATTAGAGGCCATTTTTTATGTAAATGCCTTTTTCGACTGTTACTTGGAAAATTATCACATTTCTTGACGAATCTTCACATTGAGAGCATTCCGGACGAAGTTTATTTTGCATTTTAATCCATATTTTATTGTTATTGCACATTTTTGCGTATTCGGATTTTTTTAAAAAAATAAGGGGAAAATTATATTTTATTAAAATCAAACTTCTTGAAATTTGTGAATGCTGATTTATAGTTGACGAGGTTAAAAGAGCAGATCACCATTAAGAAGCGAATCACAACTGTTGCCAACCGATATAGATTTAGTGTATTTCGCTTGTACCACGTGCACGACAATGGTGAGATTGAATTTCGGACCCCCTGTAGTGTTGTCGCGGTCAGTATTTCGGACTAGAATGAACTATAAAATCGTGTTAGACCGTTGTTTCATTTTCTGTCAAATTGTTGCTTGGGTATCACCATAGAGCATTGCAGCATTCAAACATTGTTCCATGACATCTGTAGACCTGGAGAGATTATTTTCAATTTATAAAAATATCTTACAAATAGATGAACCAGTTTTTTCTGAAACAAATTTAGATATATAACTTGCCAGTATATTACTAATTCTTTAAATAAATATACCAGTCGAGTGATAACCAATAGTTATGTTGTTAAATTTATTACTATAGCGCTCCAAATCGCTAATCGTTGGTTATAAGACCCTTTTCTTTTATATGAAGCAAAACCGTTAGTCAATTAGTTTGCTTTATATCGATCTCTCCCTCCAACTTAACCTGAGGCATACATAGCTAACCACGGTTTTAGATTAAGATTCGAACTGACCCAAGTCTTATGTACACTTTGGGCAGGAATGAGCAATGTACTTCTACCTTTCCTAGACTTGAATGTTAAAAATTATTCTAAATATTTTGGTTGAAGCAGATGCACGCACGACAGGTATATGTCCACAAGAAGGAATGTATTTAATAATTTCCGTTTTGCCTCCACAAGCTACAGAAAACTCGATTTGACACACGCTGCACTTCACGTCAGAATCAGAGACAGGACAGGATTTCTCAATAAAGAAATGGTCTTCCTGTAACACGTCACTGAATTTACAATGTCTTTTCGGCATTTGCATGATAAAGTACAAGAGTACTGTGAAAAAACAAAACAGTAAGTACGACTTTATACTTCTATTATTCGTTCACATTTAACCTGCCGACGGCAAAATAGGAACTCCTGCTGTTTACATCACGTCACCGCCTTCTATATCCTCGCGTCCCATGCACGCCTGTAGGTAGAGTTGGAAGGAACAATGGAACAAACAAGAATTTTTGTTTTGAAACCACACCGCCCAAACACATTATCCGAATATTGTTTTTGTTAATTAATTTTCTTTTCTCACATTTTTTTACGTTTTTTGTTCGTAGTTTAATGGCTTTACTACCTACTTTACATTCAGACATTCATGAAATGTGAGGATTTCGAGGCCGATACTTGATGAAAAAAGAACAGCGCTTCTATTAACGTCAACAAATGTAAAATGAAAAAGTAATACTTATTTATATAATATATCTGGTACAAAGGCACTTCAGTAAATACAATGACAAGCGCTATGTTTATTGACATACTTTTCCAACGCGTTTGACTCTCGAAACCACGACCTCCTCAAAATCATGCCCTATATTTCAAATTTCCTGTACTCCCTACTCCAAAGTTACCTGAAGCAACGCTTAGTCCACGTCCGATTCTTAACCCTTACGTCCACACCACATTCAAATCCTCGCTGGCATCTCCCAAGGAGTTGTCCTTTATCCAACATTCTTCTCCATATTTAATAATGACATTTCTCTTCCACCAAGAGTCGACGATTATCTTTACGCAGACGACTTGCCTTACGTGACAAAGTCTGGGAGAGACAAAAGACTGGGAGAGGCATTTTAGACTCCAACATACAGCCCAACTTACATGCAGGGCCAGTGACAACAATATTATTATCAATCCCTCGAAATGTCAGGCAATGTTTTTCTCATGGAATAGTAGACGTACACCCATTAACAAACCGCCGCTATGAATTACCAACATCGACATCCCATGGACAAAAATACGCTAAATACTTCAGACTGACTTTTGAGAAATAAAACTACTGTGGACCTAATATGCAACTGAAAAAAACGGAAAAAGCTCACAGACTTCTAAACACACTAATGCCACATTTTATATAAAAAATCGTGATAAAAAGACAAAACTGTCATCTAGGTATCTACAACACATCTCAACACACTCACATCTGACAAGACTGCACGACACGTTGGTGACATCTAGCAAGACTGTACAACTACAACACATGTCTGACATCTGACACGACTATACATCTACAACACATGTCTGACATCTGACACGACTGTACATCTACAACGAGTATATCAAGGGAATAGTAATATATTTCTTCAAGACGTGGGAGACAATATTCCAGACTAACAACTCAGAACAATAAAATAGTTAGACTTATCTTTAGACTGACCCAACCCAGACAAATGCAACTTGACAATCAAGCAAGACAACAACATGAACATTTTAACGACCGAAGTTCAGTAGCAGCCCAAAATAAAGAGTAAAAGGAATAGCAAACCCTCCTTAAAAAACTTCATCAAACCGCTCTTTTCCCTCTGAAACAAATTAATACCCCACAATAGAAAAAGAACTCACTCGATATTTTCATCTGTCCAATTCCATCCACAAACCCATAACAATAAGAAAGACACCACACACAAACCTAAACCCACGGCAACGTTTCACTTTTGACCAAATAACCCGTCTATCACTACAACATTACTCAACTGAATAAAATAAATGATAACTATATGCTACATAAAATAACCCGACTTCACCATCAAACCCACAGGAAAATATCCTTTCTCTTATAACCAATATGGAAATAAAGTAAACACAAATCTACTCCCCGAAACAATAAACAAACCATTATCCGTCCTCTGCAATAAAAATAAATTTTCATTTCCACCACTACATCCTCTTCCGGGCTTCAGTACACCCAGAGAAAGGGGAGAATTAAAAAAATAAACACCATAGGTAAAAAAAGTGGCAGAGCCTAGTGGCATACCGTCAAAAAAAGTCGCCGCAAGCAAACTCCATTCCTTAAATATCATTAATTAAATCGAAGGGAGCCCAAATGAATCTTTATATTCACTATGTTATATATGTAATTTTAGACAAAACGGTGCAATTGTACGGGCGACTGGAATACTACATTATAAGCTAATTTATTACCGCCACGATTGGTCACTTCTTCAGTGTCATCACTTTTACGAGTTACGCGTTGAAATTGTAAAAGTGATAATTTTAAGCGTCTTTACAATATTGAATGGGACGTCGAGGTAAATTTTTACAAAAGGGACGTCTGTTACCTCTATTTTAATATATCATGATTACATCTTCACTCTATTTTCTGCGCAGATGCAGAGAAGAAAGAATTTAGTGAAGTTTCCAACCGACCTTTATCTGCGTCCCTTCAGTCCATTTTCTCCTAGAAGTAGTTCCGGAAATGACCTTGTTTCGCTATTACCCCGCGACAAAGCCGAATAACGAGGGGCTACGCAAAGAATGTGCAAATTTTTCATGTTCCGACGCTGAGGATTTAAAAAGATAAATACATGTCGTCTGTGTGAGGAGAGGAAATATACAGTAATATACTGCGAGTGTTCCTAGCATTTTCCAAAAATGAAAATCCATAGACATTCCCGCCCGACTCAAAGTCTTATGATTAAAAATTCTTTAATTTGATCTTTGAAGTATTTTTCATGGAATCACTGAAATTGTTTCTCATAAACGATATCAAATTTTTCTTTAAACTTTTTCTACGGATAGTGCTGAATTCACTTAATAACACGTTAAAAACGCTATTGCGATGTTTTTTCTTAAAAAAATTGTTCAAAATGTCTCGTTTTTAAAATATATTTAATGTTGTTAAGAATTATCTTTAAGCCTATTCCGTGCACATGCAGTTTTCAGTACAAGTTTTTGCAATTATTTCCGACCCAGTTTCACAAAAACTCAAATTTGTTTGGAAAATGAACTCAACATTGCAAATTTTTAGAATAGCTGAAACAACATTTTAGCAAAAAGACTCCAAAATTGTCAATGTTAAATTAGATGTAGGGCCAGGATTCACCCTTCTCTAAAATTACGAATGTCTATTCTACTATTCTTTCTACAATTCTACAATTTCCACTATTAGGGGGCCAAAAAATGAAAAAAATATAATTTAGTCACTGGAAATTAGGTTGGACAAAACCGAAAAGCTAGATTAAAGGTATTAGTAAACTAAGTAGTACGAGAAAGTGACAGCCATTGCACCACCAGTTTGAGTTTTTTTTGTCAACTATAATTCAATTACAATTCTCCATTTGTTATTTAGTTGGAATTTGTATGGTAATCTTTATCTAGTTGTATTTCATTCTTTGATTGAAGTCTTGTTATTATTGAAAAACGTGGTGATACAGAATGGCGTAGACTTACCCGTATTAGTTTTCTGTTTTCTTTGGTCTCCGTTAGCTAATCGAACTTGCCACATACTGCTTGCCGCCATCTAACGCCAACCAAAAAACATTTTTTGACATTGTCGTTATTTTTGGTTTTCCCTGTCCCGTCCATATAATTTTAGGAATATTGAAAAACAGTAAAATCTTGTCCAAAATGGCAATTTTCTTTGAACAATTTGGAGCCGTCTGTAGAAAATGGCGCTTAAGCGGTAGATTAAATGCAAATTTAAAGCTCTTTTTCACAGAATTTTTTAGAGTTTTCGATGAACTTAATTTGAAGTAATTTTAAGTACATTAATTCACAAATACAAAAAATTTTACAAACGGCTGTAAATGTGCATATCAACGGCATGATTGATCTTTCAAAAAATTTACATTTGTGTCAATTTTGAAGAGGAAAAAGTTCACAAAATTACGTTTACGTTATATTAAAAAGTGCCATTACCGCTATCTGTTCTAAATGGTTGATGAACATATTTGCAGCCGTTTTTAAGAAAATGGCGTTTCTCGTTTATGGACATGCGGAGTTTTGAACAAGTTTCACAGCAAGCGTTGAGTTTTCGAAAAACTTAATACGACATTATTTAAGCGCATGTTCCCATAAATACAATAATGTGAACAATTTGTTGCTAATATAAATTATAACATGAGAGACATGGCAGATAAATTACATTTTTGTAATTTTTTAAGAAACAAAAGAATAAAGCAATATGATGATTGTCATCTTATATAGTACGTTTAGCACTATCACTACCAAACGTTTAAAGAAAAACATTTGAGCCGTTTATGAGAAAATATTGTTTGTGATTTTTTTAATAATTTCACTTCTTTCCCGCAATATTGCGCGAAGAGTATTAAATTTTTCAAAAAAAATATACAAGGGCTTAAAGAAAGCAATCACTATGGAGAACAAATTGTATTTAAAATGAATATCTCTTATTTCAAGTTTGTAGTTGTAGAAACACACCGAAAAAAATTAATACTTTTGAAATTTTCGAAAATACAGAATTAACTGTGAAAACTCGGACCTATGCCACTTTTGTAAGTGTATGTGCCTCTATACTTGGAGGAGACTTAAAGAAAAATAATTCTTAAAGAAAAATATTTGGTGTCGTTTTTAAAAAAAAATTGAAAATATCTGGAGGAGTTCATGTAAAGTAACCCCAAATTTTGAAGAAGGTTTTCCAATATCTCAAATTTTTGACTCCAGCCAGATGAATAATAATAATAATTATTATTATTATTAATAATATTATTATTATTATTTATACTGAACTTTTAGAATTAGAAAATGCTTCTAATAATATGCAGAAAAAGTACATTGTTACAATATTTTTATTAAATATACATTTTTGATTAACATGATACATATGTTTACAATGTCTCCTGATTTTCTTTCGTTAATTACAAGATAGTATTTATTTCATTGCAATAGTGATAAGTCGAACACAATAAGTAGGAAAGGATAATGTGTTCCTGAATGAACCAGCTATAAGAACTAGGGTTTCACATTTCATATTAAATAATAATTGTTTACAATTGTATGTACATATCACTGCATGACAATTAAGAAGCAATACTTCAATATTAATTCACTTCTGTTTCAGATATTACGTTCCAGAGGCATCACATGAACTTTGAACTAACACAAGAAAGCACCCACAGTATCTGCAAAATCTTGGCGACTCCTTTTCAATGGCCTTTGAATATCACGATCATGAAATTTTAACCAGTCATTAATTGATTGAATGAAATAAATTTGTTTCGATAATCGTTCTCAGTGCTGACGAATAAACATTACTAGTTTAATAAATAATAGAACATTTTTATTACATGATCCGAACATGGAAATAGGACGAAACCATCCATTATATTCATATAAATTACATCCTGTAATAAAAACGGCATGTTAGATATGAACATACATTGCGGTTTTTTATTCTACATAAGGTGGTATCATCTTCATTATGTTTCCCTAAATCCCATCGTCGATACACGAATTTTATTTTAGTTTAAAAGTGTATTATCACCAGCTAGAAGCTGTGATATTTGACAGAACAATCAATACTGGTGAATCCAGTGCTGGAATATTTTAAGTTGAGATGCCAGAGATAAACATATTGAGGGCCTCAAACTCAAGTTAAAAATGGAAGTTTCACGAAAACTTCGTTAACTTGCAAAACAATATAGAAATGAAAACATGCACACCATAGCACAATAAATAAATTTAAAAAGAAACATTTAACATGCTTTTCCGGATTCCTTTATTTCTTGCAAAATCCTCAATTGTTTTACCAGTTTCATTTCATTTTAAATTGTTTTGCTCTGTATACAAAATAGTCACGTTGTTGAGACTTTCTTCTATGAATATATGCCTTAAATTTTACTCGATTCAAAGTGTGAAGTTTGCGGTTTGGATCCCCGGAGGTGGCTCCGCAGCTCAGTGGTTAAGTGTTCTATGTTATGTTTGGAGTTTCCGGGTTCGATCCTTGTCAGTGTGGTTCGTTTTATCCATTGCATATTCTACAGTTTCGAAGAATAACTAAAGAACAGTAAGATAAGGGAAATCCGGCGCGTGTCGCGATGGGGCCGTGCATGCATTGCCGCTTGCGGAAGAGGAGGTCGCGGGTTCGAATCCCGCCCTCTTCGGGAGATTCCCGTGGAGCCTCGTAACGAAATTTAACGTAATAGAATTATTACAAGTTTCGTTACGTTGCTCTCGGAAAAGTCTCGTAATGTTATAAGTGCTATTTAAAACTTATAAGTTGCATTACGGGGCGTTTCCACCGGGAATCACTCGGATAGGGTCTCCTCCGCCGGGAGTCGGCGCGCGTCTGAATCTTCTTCGAAAAGCAATAGCATGAGGTCCCATCGGGGGGCGTTTTGCAGAAAGTTATCCTGATTATCACAGAAAAATTCATCAAAATGCCCTACACATGGCATCACACTGGGACCTCCCAAAGCAGAGCAGACGGGGGCGGGCTGGGCGGAGGCATCCCGGAGCACGGGCCAGCCTCGAACCCGAATCCTCCGCTTTGTTAGGTCTCAGTGCTAGCCATGCGCCACCAGGGCACGAAGGCAAAGCGGGTAATTATTCTATATGAAGTCAACAAGCAGTCAGGCTCATGTTCACTTGGTAAAAACGTCACCGCGGATACGAAAGATACGAGGATACGAACCCCCAATCTTCCGCATTTCAGGCAACCACCTTACCACTGTGCTACAGATGAAGTTGCAATTTGTTCTAATAACTAGTCTATTACTGTTATACGATACAGAGCTCACAGGTTGCAAACCTACCGACAGGATGCAAACCTGCCTCTACATTCACACACTCAAGCGATAATTGTGCCACTGCGTTAATGATCATGTGGGAATGATTATTCCAACTGTGATGCCAAATAAAATCTGGTAGCTTACTACAATATTTTCGCGCGCTCTTGGTCTTTTGTATGCTCCCACGCCGCGATGATTCATCTTCCTTCCGTAGCGCCTAAATAATGTTCCAATACAAGATGTGGCTATTAATATTCAATACTGACATCACGGCATGAAACTGATCATTCTCCCGCGGCAGGCGTTGCTGGTATCTGGAAAGTAGTGCATTGCGCATGCTCCCCGCACCGCGCGTCAGTTGTAGAAACGTGCTTGACTAGGGAAGACGCGTGGAAACGTGAAGTTTTGTTGTCGAAGACGGAAAGTGGTGATGTGGAATTGCTTAAATGGAGCAAGGAGTGAACATCAAACCTTTTGACAAGCTTGCCGAAACGCTGTGACAAGCTCGCAAACGTTCTCAATTGTTTCAGGGGTACATACGAAAATCGGTGATTCGGTGTGGTCGTCATCTTCAATACTTATCTCGGACATCCCGAAAACGTCCATACCATTTAAATTTGCGGAAACGGAATTCACTTGCTTCAACATTGCATGTTTCTGTCGCACTTTTGAAGTTTGAAGCAAAATTTGATGTTCACTCCTTGTTCCATTTCAGCACTTCCACATTACCACTTTCCGACTTCGACAACAAACCTTCACGTTTCCACGCGTCTTTCCTAGTCAAGCACGTTTCTACAACTGACGCGCGGTGCGGGGAGCATGCGCAATGCACTACTTTCCAGATACCAGCAACGCCTGCCGCGGGAGAATGATCAGTTTCATGCCGTGACGTCAGTATTGAATATTAATAGCCACATCTTGTATTGGAACATTATTTAGGCGCTACGGAAGGAAGATGAATCATCGCGGCGTGGGAGCATACAAAAGACCAAGAGCGCGCGAAAATATTGTAGTAAGCTACCAGATTTTATTTGGCATCACAGTTGGAATAATCATTCCCACATGATCATTAACGCAGTGGCACAATTATCGCTTGAGTGTGTGAATGTAGAGGCAGGTTTGCATCCTGTCGGTAGGTTTGCAACCTGTGAGCTCTGTATCGTATAACAGTAATAGACTAGTTATTAGAACAAATTGCAACTTCATCTGTAGCACAGTGGTAAGGTGGTTGCCTGAAATGCGGAAGATTGGGGGTTCGTATCCTCGTATCTTTCGTATTCGCGGTGACGTTTTTACCAAGTGAACATGAGCCTGACTGCTTGTTGACTTCATATAGAATAATTACCCGCTTTGCCTACGTGCCCTGGTGGCGCATGGCTAGCACTGAGACCTAACAAAGCGGAGGATTCGGGTTCGAGGCTGGCCCGTGCTCCGGGACGCCTCCGCCCAGCCCGCCCCCGTCTGCTCTGCTTTGGGAGGTCCCAGTGTGATGTCATGTGTAGGGCATTTTGATGAATTTTTCTGTAATAATCAGGATACCTTTCTGCAAAACGCCCCCCGATGGGACCTCATGCTATTGCTTTTCGAAGAAGATTCAGACGCGCGCCGACTCCCGGCGGAGGAGACCCTATCCGAGTGATTCCCGGTGGAAAGGCCCCGTAATGCAACTTATAAGTTTTAAATAGTACTTATAACATTACGAGACTTTTCCGAGAGCAACGTAACGAAACTTGTAATAATTCTATTACGATAAATTTCGTTACGAGGCTCCACGGGAATCTCTCGAAAAGGGCGGGATTCGAACCCGCGACCTCCTCTTCCGCAAGCGGCAATGCATGCACGGCCCCATCGCGACACGCGCCGAATTTCCCTTATCTTACTGTTCTTTAGTTATTCTTCGAAACTGTAGAATATACAATGGATAAAACGAAACAACACTGACGAAGATCGAACCCGGAAACTCCAAACATAACGTAGACCACTTAACCACTAAGCTACGGAGCCACCTCTCCAACTTCTTGCTTCAACAACTAGTTATGTTACTGCTTTTTGGTTACCTTTAGGATGAAAAGGTTGACACTTCCGCATTCGGCAATGCTTGCATCGTGAAATGCGCAGTTTCTGTGCTGGGTTATTCTATTTTTCCCTCTACAAACATGTGCACTTATGTTGAGACAGCAGGTTTGAATCTTGAATTTTTATTATTCAACCGTGCCGATAAAGTAGAACGTAATATAACTATTAATGATGATTAGCATCATTGTGAAATGTAGAACCACAGTGAACAAGTGTGTGCGCGGTAGGCGGAAGCTGGCGAGTTCGTATCTTGTGAGTGGGACGTGATTAGCACTTTTACTACGTGATCTTGTCTAACAGCTTCTTGACTTCATATGGAAGATTTACTAGCTTGCCTTCGTGCCCTGGTGGCTCATGGCTAGCATTGAGACCTAACAAAGCGGAGGATTTGGGTTCGAGGCTGGCCCGTGCTCCGGGACGCCTCCGCCCAGCCCGACCCCGTCTGCTCTGCTTTGGGAGGTCCCAGTGTGATGCCATGTGTAGGGCATTTTGATGAATTTTTCTGTAGTAATCAGGATAACTTTCTGCAAAACGCCCCCCGATGGGACCTCATGCTATTGCTTTTCGAAGAAGATTCAGACGCGCGCCGACTCCCGGCGGAGGAGACCCTCTCCGAGTGATTCCCGATGGAAAGGCCCCGTAAAGCAACTTATAAGTTTTAAATAGCACTTATAACATTACGAGACTTTTCCGAGAGCAACGTAACGAAACTTGTAATAATTCTATTACGTTAAATTTCGTTACGAGGCTCCACGGGAATCTCTCGAAGAGGGCGGGATTCGAACCCGCGACCTCCTCTTCCGCAAGCGGCAATGCATGCACGGCCCCATCGCGACACGCGCCGGATTTCCTTTATCTTACTGTTCTTTAGTTATTCTTCGAAACTGTAGAATATACAATGGATAAAAGGAAACAACACTGACAAGTATCGAACCCGGAAACTCCAAACATAACGTAGACCACTTAACCACTGAGCTACGGAGCCACCTCTCCAACTTCTTGCTTGAACAACTAGTTATGTTACTGCTCTTTGGTTACCTTTAGGATGAAAAGGATGACACTTCCGCATTCGGCAATGCTTGCATCGTGAAACGCGCAGTTTCTGTGCTGGGTTACTCTATTTTTCCCTCTACAAACATGTGCACTTATGTTGAGACAGCAGGTTTGAATCTTGAATTTTTATTATTCAACCGTGCCGATAAAGTAGAACGTAATATAACTTTTAATGATGATTAGCTACATTGTGAAATGTAGAACCACAGTGAAAAAATGTGTGTGGTAGGCGGAAGCTAGCGAGCAACGTAACGAGACTTGTAATAATTATATTACGTTAAATTTCGTTACGACGATTCCCGGGAATCTCTCGAAGAAGGCGGGATTCGAACCCTCGACCTCCTCTTCTGCAAGCGGCAATGCATGCACGGACCCATCGTGACACGCGTACGGCTACTGTCACATTATTCTACATCAGGTTTTCTTCAAACATGAATTTTTTACCCTGATAGATCGAAACATCACCTACAGGGATCCAAACCGCAATCTTCACACTTTAAGTCGAGTAAAATTTATGTAAGGAACATATTCATAGAAGAAAATCTCAACAACTTGACTATTTTGTATACAGGGCAGAACATTTTAAAATGAAATGACACTGGTAAAACAATTGAGGATTTTGCAAGAAATAAAGGAAAAAGGAAAAGCATGTCAATTGTTTTTTGAAATTTAATTATTGTGCTATGGTGTGCATGTTTTCATTTCTATACTGTTTTGCAAGTTAACGAAGTTTTCGTGAAATTTCCATTTTTAACTTAAGTTTGGGGCCCTCAATATGTTTATCTCTGGAATCTCCACTGAAATATTCCTCCACTGGATTCACCAGTATTGATTGTTCTGTCAAATGTCACAGCTTCTAGCTGGTGATAATACACTTTTAAACTAAAATAAAATTCGTGTATCGACGATGGGATTTAGGGAAACATAATGAAGATGATACCACCTTTATGTAGAATAAAAAACCGCAATGTATGTTCATATCTAACATGCCGTTTTTATTACAGGATGTAATTTATATGAATATAATGGATGGTTTCGTCCTATTTCCATGTTCGGATCATGTAATAAAAATGTTCTATTATTTATTAAACTAGTAATGTTTATTCGTCAGCACTGAGAACGATTATCGAAACAAATTTATTTCATTCAATCAATTAATGACTGGTTAAAATTTCATGATCGTGATATTCAAAGGCCATTGAAAAGGAGTCGCCAAGATTTTGCAGATACTGTGGGTGCTTTCTTGTGTTAGTTCAAAGTTCATGTGATGCCTCTGGAACGTAATATCTGAAACAGAAGTGAATTAATATTGAAGTATTGCTTCTTAATTGTCATGCAGTGAATATGTACATACAATTGTAAACAATTATTATTTAATAAGAAATGTGAAACCCTAGTTCTTATATCTGGTACATTCAGGAACACATTATCCTTTCCTAATTAATGCGTTCGACTTATCACTATTGCAATGAAATAAATTCTGTCTTGTAGTTAACGAAAGAAAATCAGGAGACATTGTAAAGATATGTATCATCTAAATCAAAATTAATTTTTTAATCAAAATATTGTAACAACTTACTTTTTCTACATATTATTAGAAACGTTCTCTAATTCTAAAGGTTCAGTAAAAATAATAGTAATAATAATAATATTAATAATTAAAGGCATATTACTTTCCCGTGTACGTACGTATATGCGGAGTAATATACGGAAATTTATGTAATGCTGCGGAAAATCGGATCTATATTTTGACGAAACATGCACATTTTGGCGTCTCCTAATGCCTAAAAAACGGCCGTCTGTCCGTCCGACAGTTCGTCTGGTGTTTGTTAACACTACTGGCGCTAAACCATGCGTAGGATTTTTCCAAATTGAAGAAATCCCAGTTCATCTGGCTGGAGTCGAAACTTTGAGATTTTGAAAAAACTTCTTCAAAATTTGGGGGTACTTTACATGACGTCCTCCATGTATTTTCAACTTTTCTCAAAAACGATACCAAATATTTTTCTTAAAATCTCTTGTAAGTATAGAGGCACATACACTTACAAAAGTGGCAGAGATCCAATTTTCGCAGTTAACTCTGTAATTTCGAAAATTTCTGAAATATTAATTTTTTGGTGTCTTTCTACAACTACAAAATTAAAGATAGAGATATTCCCTTAAAATACAATTTGTTCTCCATAGTGATTGCTTTCATTAAGGCCATGTATATTTTTTTGAAAAATTTAATACTTTTCGCGCAATATAGCGTGCAATATGTGCAATTATTTAAGAAAATTCAAAAACAAGATTTTCTCAAAAATGGTTCTAATTTTTTCTTTACACGTTTGGTAGTGATAGTGCTAAACAAACTGTATAAGATGACATAATCATCATATTGCTCTATTCTTTTGTTTCTTCAAAAATGACAAAAATGTAACTTTTCCGGCATGCCTCTTCTGTTAATATTTATATTAGCAACAATTTGTACACATTATTGTATTTATGAGAACATGCGCTTAAATGATGTCGTATTAAGTTTTTGGAAAACTCTACCGTTTGCTGTGAAAACTAGTTCAAAACTGCGCATTTTCATGAACGCCAAACGCCATTTTCTTAAAAACGGCTCCAAATATATTCTTCAACCATTTCGAACAGATAGCGGTAATTGCACTCTTTAATATGACGTAAACGTAATTTTTGTGAACATTTTCACTTCAAAATTTACACAAATGTAAATTTTTTGAAAGATCAATCATGCCGTTGATATGCACATTTACAGCCGTTTGTAAAATTTATTGTATTTGTGAATTAATGTACTTAAAATGACTTCAAATTAAGTTTATCGAAAACTCTAAAAATTTCTGTGAAAAAGAGCTTCAAATTTGCATTTAATCTAGCGCTTAAGCGCTATTTTCTACAGACGGCTCCAAATTGTTCAAAGAAAATTGCCATTTAGGAGAACATTTCACTGTTTTTTAATATTCCTAAAATTATATGTACGTTCTACTACAGGGAAAACAAAAAATAACGAAAATGTCAAAAAAATGTCCTTTGGTTGGCGTTAGATGGCAGCAAGCAGTATGTGGCAAGTTCGATTAGCTAACCGAGACCGAAGGAAATAGAAAACTAATACGGGAAAGTCTACGCCATTCTGTGTCACCACGTTTTTTCAATAGTAACAATGCTTCCATCTAAGAATAAAATACATCCTGATAAAGATTACCATACAAATTCCAACCAATTAACAAATGAAGAATTTGTAATAGAATTATAATTGACAAAAAACTCAAATTGGTGGAGTAATGACTCACACTTTCTCGTACTACTTAGTTTACTGATGTCTTTAATATAGCTTTTCGGTTTTGTCCAAACTAATTTTCAACCTAAATTACATTTTTTCATTTTTTTGGTCCCCTAATGGTAGAAATTGTAGAATTGTAGAAAGAATAGTAGAATAGACATTCGTAATTTTAGAGAAGGGTGAATCCTGGCCCTACATCTAATTTAACATTGACAATTTTGGAGTCTTTTTGCTAAAATGTTGTTTCAGCTATTCTAAAAATTTGCAATGTTGAGTTCATTTTCCAAACAAATTTGAGTTTTTGTGAAACCGGGTCGGAAATAATTGCAAAAACTTGTACTGAAAACTGCATGTGCACGGAATAGGCCTAAAGATAATTCTTAACAACATTAAATATATTTTTAAAATGAGACATTTTTTAACAATTTTTTTAAGAAAAAACATCGAAATAGCGTTTATAACGTGTTCTTAAGTGAATTCAGCACTATCCGTTCAAAAAGTTTAAAGAAAAAATTGATATCATTTATGAGAAACAGTTTCAGTGATTCCATGAAAAATACTTCAAAGATCATATTAAAGAATTTTTTAATCATAAGACTTTGAGCTGGGAGAGATTGACTGTGGATTTTTCATTTTGGGAAAATGCTAGGAACACTCACATTATATTACTTTATTTCTGCTGTCCTCACGTATTTATCTACCACCATGTAGACAACACAGCATTATAATCCCTATTTTTTAATCATCAGCTTCGGAACTTGAAAAATTTGCACATTATAGCGTAGCCCCTCGTTACTCGGCTCTCGCGCGTTAATAGCGAAGCAAGGACATTTCCGGATCTACTTCAGGGAGAAAATCGACTGGAAGGCGGCGGCGACGTGATAGACATTTGAAAACTTCGCTAAATTCTTTTTATTTTGCATTCGCTCAGAAAATAGAGTGATGATGTAATCATGATATGTTAAAATAGGGGTAACAGACGTCCCTCTTTGTAGAAATATACCTCGATGTTCCATTAAAAATTGTGAAGACGCTTAAAATTATCACTTTTACAATTTCAACTCGTAACTCGTAAATGTGATGACACTGAAGAAGTGACCAACAGTGGCAGTAATAAATTAGCTTATAATGTAATATACCAGTCTCCCGTACAATTGCACCGTGTTGCCTTAAATTACATATATAACATAGTGAATGTAAAGATTCAGTTCGGCTCCTCTCGATTTAATTAAAGATATGTAATGAATTGAGTTTGCTTACAGCAATTTTTTTTGACAATGGAACCTTTGCCGACGGTTTAGATTTATGGGTGACTACTTTCTTATTGTTATGGGTTTGTGGATAGCATTGGACAGGTGAAAATATCGAGCGAGTACTTTTTCTATTGTGGGGTATTAATTTGTTTCAGAAGGAAAGGAGCGGTTTGACGAAGTTCTTTAACGAGGGGCTGGCTATTTCTTTACTCTTTTATTTTGGGCTGCTACATTAACTTCGGTCGTTAAAATGTTCATGTCGTTTCTTGTTTGATTGTCAAGATGCATTGGTCTTGGTTGGGTCATTTTAAAGATAAGTCTAACTATTTTATTGTTCTGAGTTGTTAGTCTGGAATATCGTCTCCCACGTCTTGCAGAAATATATTACTATTCCCTTAATATACTTGTCGCAGATATCAGTCGTGTCAGATTTCAGAAATGTGTTGTAGATGTACAGTCTTGCTAGATGTCACCAACGTGTCGTGCAGTCTTGTCAAATGTGAGTGTGTTGAGATGTGTTGTTGATACCTAGATGTCAGTTTTGTCTTTTTATCACGATTTTTTATATAAAATGTGGCATTAGTGTGTTTAGAAGTCTGTGAGCTTTTTCCGTTTTTTTCAGTTGCATATTAGGTCCACAGTAGTTTTATTTCTCAAAAGTCAGTCTGAAGTATTTAGCGTATTTTTGTCCATGGAATGTCGCTGTAGGTAATTCATAGGTGGTTTGTTAATGGGTGTACGTCTACTATTCCATGAGAAAAACATTGCCTGACGTTCGAGGGATTGATAATAATATTGTTGTCTCTGGCCCTGCTTGTAAGTTGGGCTGTATGTTGGAGTCTATGAAATGCCTCTCCCAGACTTTGTCACGTAAGGCAAGTCGTCTGCGTAAAGATAATCGTCGACTCTTGGTGAAAGAGAAATGTCATTATTAAATATGGAGAAGAATGTTGGAAAAAGGTCAACTCCTTGGGAGATGCCAACGAGGATTTGAATGTGGTGTGGACGTAAGGGTTAAGAATCGGACGTGGACTAAGCGTTGCTTCAGGTAACTTTGGAGTAGGGAGTACAGGAAATTTGAAATATAGGGCATGATTTTGAGGAGGTCGTGGTTTCGAGAGTCAAACGCGTTGGAAAAGTATGTCAATAAACATAGCGCTTGTCATTGTATTTACTGAAGTGCCTTTGTACCAGATATATTATATAAATAAGTATTACTTTTTCATTTTACATTTGTTGACGTTAATAGAAGCGCTGTTCTTTTTTCATCAAGTATCGGCCTCGAATTCCTCACATTTCATGCATGTCTGAATGTAAAGTAGGTAGTACTACAAGCCTTACTACATTTACGCAGTGAAGAGGTATATTATATAAATTATTATATAAATACTGCGACGAAAATCAGCAATTTTTCGACAAGAAAATACTTTATTATTGGGTCCTGTTAACTTACTTTTGTTTGAGTCTGTCCTATTTTTACGAGGGTAGGTGGAAATCTTCCAAGGACTGTATTACCCAGCGGGTGAGATTTATTCTCGCCAAAACCTAACCTCCCTTCTCCTCCATCCGCCCCGTTGAACCGCCTATAGGCAATTACATCGCAGAGAGAATAATAGTGACCCAGTCACATCGTCGTCGTCGCAAAATTTCGAGTGGAGATCGTGCGATCACGCAGAGAGCAGTCGAGTAGGATAGTCAGATCTCTCTCCTTTCTTTTTACAGGCGTCTTAATTCCAGCAATACTTGTGCAAAATTACACACACACCCCAACGCATACATGCAACATAATTTTTCTGGTGCTATTTGGTCTATTCCAACCATCTCAACGGTGTCTCGTCATTGAGGTTTGACACGTGGGCACAGACAGACAACCGCGACAGAAGGTTTGCACACAGGACATTACGGGATATCGTCGAGTTTGAACCTGTGAAGGTGGCTCTGAAGCATCCATGTCCCGTCAGAAGCTGCATGAGGTAGTGTAATAATTAAATAAATTATTTATCCCATCGTTCATTTCATTGATCGAAGATTCAACTGTAGGAATCAGTCGGTAGGTCCTCGTTCCCTTGGAGGAAGTGTCCCATCGCTGTTGTTCCAAACAGTTTTGCACCCCGTCTCATTTGTCGTAACGGCTCTGGCGTTCCCGAGACATTATATTATTGGGGTCACTCCGGCTAAAAACCTGCTTCATTTGAAAAGGTGCGGAACGCTCATGCAATCCTGAGCACTGACAGCCGATATGATGACGGCATTCCTCTTAGAAATTATCACCATTCCTCTTCCTATCTGTAGGTGGCCCAATCAGATTATCCATAAAGACGAACCGGTACAGGCGGTACCTTCTTTCCATCATCTCTTTCGTACAGTAGTCAAGTAGGTGTGCACATTAATTTGGTGATGTGCCTTATGCAAGTCATTCCATCTTGACGACTTAAGGGCATTCTTAACGTGCAATGTTACAACCGCACAGTACGTTTTATGACCTCTTCAACATCTGTTTCCTCTGTCTGTCGAACAATGTCAACGACAAACTTAACAGCATCGACTATTGAGCGATCTTTGCGAAAGCCATATTGGTTCTCTGTGAGTCATTTTTCTAGTGCATACTCGTATTCCTATCATGAGCTATTGATATGCTCAAAAACCGTATCTGCAGCATCGAGCATGTACCGCGGCTGACTCTTCATAAGGTTTTTCCCCTTTGGAAGAAGTACTAGTTTTGTTAGAGCGTAGGCTTCCGCGGCCGGAGTCAGTACTTACTAGGCTGTCCGGGTGACGCCGCGTCCATGGCGAAGGTGCCGACGTTTCGGTCGCCATTCTGCGACCTTCATCAGGGCGTATTGCGCGGAGATGGGCTGCGCACGAGTTTATATGGGGCTGGTTTCTTCTCTACCCGAGTGCCGGTTGGCCGGATGGTCGGCCAATGCGGAGAGAGCACCGGCCAATCAGGGGCGGGCTCTCCGCAGGGTGAGAGGAGGCGCTCCGTCCGTAATCGGACGTAGAGGAACTGCTGGGACCGCGTCCGCTCGAGATCGGACGTCCTGGTGGAATAGGTGCTTCCAGGCATCGTGTAGACGTATGCCCTGGTCAGCATTAAAGTTATAGGGATGTTTGATGATTTCCACCGCCTCTTTTACCCTCCTCGTGCCCCAGCGGTCTTCTCTGGCTAGGAGGCGTGTGTCATCAAATAAAATAGCGTGGCCAGTTTTCCATGCGTGCAGGGCTACGGCCGATTTATTCGTATTATTGTATTTATAATTACGAATATGTTCCCGGAGGCGTTCCTCTACGGTACGTCCCGTCTCGCCAATGTAACTATGGCCGCAGCTGCATGGGATCTCGTATACCCCCGATGACATAAGGGGAGGAACGCGATCTTTCACGCGTACAAGCTTTTGCCCCAGTTTTTCCTGGGCTTTGTAGGTCGTCTTTATATCAAAGCGGCTCAGAAGCTTGCCAATCTTATCTGTGACACCGCGTATATATGGCAGAGTGGCTATTTTTGTGTTGGTATTGTCACTAGTTTTGGTAATATCAGAAGTTTTGGCAGAGGTCGTGGCTTGCCGTACTGCTTGGTTGGCAGCGTTAGCGCTATATCCGTTGGCTCGAAATGTAGTCTTTAGGAACTCCATTTCAGAGTTCAATGATTCATTATCACATACCCTCGTTGCTCTGATGGCCAGCGTTCTCAGAACCCCGCGTTTAGTTGCCGGGTGATGGTGAGAACCAGCGTGTAGGTAACGGTCCGTGTGGGTGGGTTTCCGGTAGACACTGTGCCCTAGTCTGCCGTTCACTTTCCGACTCACCAGCACGTCGAGGAAAGGCAATTTTCCCTCGTTTTCCAACTCCATCGTGAATTTAATCTTGGGGTGTGTGTTATTAAGGTGCTGGAGAAAGTCAGCCAAGGTGTGAGGGCCGTGGGGCCATACTACTAGTGTGTCGTCCACGTACCGGAGCCACAAGTTGGGTTTTAGAGGGGCATTCTCCAGGGCTTCCGTTTCGAAAGCCTCCATGAAAAGGTTAGCCACAACCGGAGAGAGGGGGGAACCCATGGCCGCTCCTTCAACTTGAGCATATAGTTGCTCACGGTACTGAAAGAACGTGGACGTGAGACAGAACTCAGCTAAGTCGGCCCATTCCGGAGTGAGCCCACGGGAGCAAAGTTTTCTGCGAATGACAGTGGCCGCCTCGTCCACTGGAACCATTGTGAACAGAGACGTGACATCGAAGCTGACGAGGATGTCCGAGTCACTTACACGATGCTCCTTAAGTATTTCAATAAGGTGTGCCGAATTCCTAACAGCTGACTTGATGTCGTCAGTCAAAGGCTGCAATTTATCGGCCACATAGCGGGCGAGAGGGTGGGTGGGAGAGTTAATAGCGCTCACAATGGGGCGCAGTGGCACGTCTGGTTTATGTATCTTAGGGAGACCATAAAGCCTAGGGATACAGTGGTTGCCACGTTTTAGCCTAGGTTTGGCCTCCGGCTCTATAGAAGCCGAGTTATTTACCCGTACCGCGACCTCACCCCTCAGTTTCCGAACGGGGTTGCTTTTTAGAACAGCGTAGGACTGATCTGTCAGCAACGCCTCAACTTTAGAATGGTAGTCTGTGGTTTTCATGACCACCGTGGCATTGCCTTTGTCTGCGGGTACTACGACAATGTCCTCGCGCTTGCGTAGTCCGCGCAACGCCACACGTTCCTCGCGTGGTAAGTTGCTACGTGGCAATTTAGAATGGCCCAGAAGACGAGCCGATTCTCTGCGGATGTAGTCAGCCTGGTCGGCGGGCAGTTTCGAGACCGCGTTTTCCACCCCTGCCACTATATCCGCGGTTGGAATGCGATCTGGCACGGGGGCGAAATTAAGGCCTTTACTCAAAACAGACACTGTAGCCTCGTTTAACTGTTCATCAGTTAGGTTTACGACAGTACTCGTCAAGCCAACCCTGCCGGCCTCTGGATGTTGTTTGGCCTTCAGTTTGTTAAATTTGCGAATTTGCTTGCATCTAGATTTATCAAGTACACTTTCCGCTGCTTCCGCCGAAACCGTATCAAGTGTGATCCAATCAGATGCACTGAGGCAGCATGCAAGCATTAAATGAATATTAAGCAACTTACGTTCGATGTTGGAAAGTTGCGTCCTGGTATGGCGGATCCTCTCGCGTAGGAGAGCGAAGCCCGTTCTACGCAGAATCCGTAACGCTGCCTGCGTCTGAGTCTGGTGACGGATTTCCAGAAAGGACGGTAGAACATCCTCGTCTCTGCACCGTTGGAGGAAAGCGAGCTGACTCAGCTTACGTTTCCGTTTGTCACGTAGTGTGGAAAACTCACGAGTGAATTTGAATATTTCCTCCCCGTAGAGGTTGATCAAGTGAGAGCGTAGGCTTCCGCGGCCGGAGTCAGTACTTACTAGGCTGTCCGGGTGACGCCGCGTCCATGGCGAAGGTGCCGACGTTTCGGTCGCCATTCTGCGACCTTCATCAGGGCGTATTGCGCGGAGATGGGCTGCGCACGAGTTTATATGGGGCTGGTTTCTTCTCTACCCGAGTGCCGGTTGGCCGGATGGTCGGCCAATGCGGAGAGAGCACCGGCCAATCAGGGGCGGGCTCTCCGCAGGGTGAGAGGAGGCGCTCCGTCCGTAATCGGACGTAGAGGAACTGCTGGGACCGCGTCCGCTCGAGATCGGACGTCCTGGTGGAATAGGTGCTTCCAGGCATCGTGTAGACGTATGCCCTGGTCAGCATTAAAGTTATAGGGATGTTTGATGATTTCCACCGCCTCTTTTACCCTCCTCGTGCCCCAGCGGTCTTCTCTGGCTAGGAGGCGTGTGTCATCAAATAAAATAGCGTGGCCAGTTTTCCATGCGTGCAGGGCTACGGCCGATTTATTCGTATTATTGTATTTATAATTACGAATATGTTCCCGGAGGCGTTCCTCTACGGTACGTCCCGTCTCGCCAATGTAACTATGGCCGCAGCTGCATGGGATCTCGTATACCCCCGATGACATAAGGGGAGGAACGCGATCTTTCACGCGTACAAGCTTTTGCCCCAGTTTTTCCTGGGCTTTGTAGGTCGTCTTTATATCAAAGCGGCTCAGAAGCTTGCCAATCTTATCTGTGACACCGCGTATATATGGCAGAGTGGCTATTTTTGTGTTGGTATTGTCACTAGTTTTGGTAATATCAGAAGTTTTGGCAGAGGTCGTGGCTTGCCGTACTGCTTGGTTGGCAGCGTTAGCGCTATATCCGTTGGCTCGAAATGTAGTCTTTAGGAACTCCATTTCAGAGTTCAATGATTCATTATCACATACCCTCGTTGCTCTGATGGCCAGCGTTCTCAGAACCCCGCGTTTAGTTGCCGGGTGATGGTGAGAACCAGCGTGTAGGTAACGGTCCGTGTGGGTGGGTTTCCGGTAGACACTGTGCCCTAGTCTGCCGTTCACTTTCCGACTCACCAGCACGTCGAGGAAAGGCAATTTTCCCTCGTTTTCCAACTCCATCGTGAATTTAATCTTGGGGTGTGTGTTATTAAGGTGCTGGAGAAAGTCAGCCAAGGTGTGAGGGCCGTGGGGCCATACTACTAGTGTGTCGTCCACGTACCGGAGCCACAAGTTGGGTTTTAGAGGGGCATTCTCCAGGGCTTCCGTTTCGAAAGCCTCCATGAAAAGGTTAGCCACAACCGGAGAGAGGGGGGAACCCATGGCCGCTCCTTCAACTTGAGCATATAGTTGCTCACGGTACTGAAAGAACGTGGACGTGAGACAGAACTCAGCTAAGTCGGCCCATTCCGGAGTGAGCCCACGGGAGCAAAGTTTTCTGCGAATGACAGTGGCCGCCTCGTCCACTGGAACCATTGTGAACAGAGACGTGACATCGAAGCTGACGAGGATGTCCGAGTCACTTACACGATGCTCCTTAAGTATTTCAATAAGGTGTGCCGAATTCCTAACAGCTGACTTGATGTCGTCAGTCAAAGGCTGCAATTTATCGGCCACATAGCGGGCGAGAGGGTGGGTGGGAGAGTTAATAGCGCTCACAATGGGGCGCAGTGGCACGTCTGGTTTATGTATCTTAGGGAGACCATAAAGCCTAGGGATACAGTGGTTGCCACGTTTTAGCCTAGGTTTGGCCTCCGGCTCTATAGAAGCCGAGTTATTTACCCGTACCGCGACCTCACCCCTCAGTTTCCGAACGGGGTTGCTTTTTAGAACAGCGTAGGACTGATCTGTCAGCAACGCCTCAACTTTAGAATGGTAGTCTGTGGTTTTCATGACCACCGTGGCATTGCCTTTGTCTGCGGGTACTACGACAATGTCCTCGCGCTTGCGTAGTCCGCGCAACGCCACACGTTCCTCGCGTGGTAAGTTGCTACGTGGCAATTTAGAATGGCCCAGAAGACGAGCCGATTCTCTGCGGATGTAGTCAGCCTGGTCGGCGGGCAGTTTCGAGACCGCGTTTTCCACCCCTGCCACTATATCCGCGGTTGGAATGCGATCTGGCACGGGGGCGAAATTAAGGCCTTTACTCAAAACAGACACTGTAGCCTCGTTTAACTGTTCATCAGTTAGGTTTACGACAGTACTCGTCAAGCCAACCCTGCCGGCCTCTGGATGTTGTTTGGCCTTCAGTTTGTTAAATTTGCGAATTTGCTTGCATCTAGATTTATCAAGTACACTTTCCGCTGCTTCCGCCGAAACCGTATCAAGTGTGATCCAATCAGATGCACTGAGGCAGCATGCAAGCATTAAATGAATATTAAGCAACTTACGTTCGATGTTGGAAAGTTGCGTCCTGGTATGGCGGATCCTCTCGCGTAGGAGAGCGAAGCCCGTTCTACGCAGAATCCGTAACGCTGCCTGCGTCTGAGTCTGGTGACGGATTTCCAGAAAGGACGGTAGAACATCCTCGTCTCTGCACCGTTGGAGGAAAGCGAGCTGACTCAGCTTACGTTTCCGTTTGTCACGTAGTGTGGAAAACTCACGAGTGAATTTGAATATTTCCTCCCCGTAGAGGTTGATCAAGTGAGAGCGTAGGCTTCCGCGGCCGGAGTCAGTACTTACTAGGCTGTCCGGGTGACGCCGCGTCCATGGCGAAGGTGCCGACGTTTCGGTCGCCATTCTGCGACCTTCATCAGGGCGTATTGCGCGGAGATGGGCTGCGCACGAGTTTATATGGGGCTGGTTTCTTCTCTACCCGAGTGCCGGTTGGCCGGATGGTCGGCCAATGCGGAGAGAGCACCGGCCAATCAGGGGCGGGCTCTCCGCAGGGTGAGAGGAGGCGCTCCGTCCGTAATCGGACGTAGAGGAACTGCTGGGACCGCGTCCGCTCGAGATCGGACGTCCTGGTGGAATAGGTGCTTCCAGGCATCGTGTAGACGTATGCCCTGGTCAGCATTAAAGTTATAGGGATGTTTGATGATTTCCACCGCCTCTTTTACCCTCCTCGTGCCCCAGCGGTCTTCTCTGGCTAGGAGGCGTGTGTCATCAAATAAAATAGCGTGGCCAGTTTTCCATGCGTGCAGGGCTACGGCCGATTTATTCGTATTATTGTATTTATAATTACGAATATGTTCCCGGAGGCGTTCCTCTACGGTACGTCCCGTCTCGCCAATGTAACTATGGCCGCAGCTGCATGGGATCTCGTATACCCCCGATGACATAAGGGGAGGAACGCGATCTTTCACGCGTACAAGCTTTTGCCCCAGTTTTTCCTGGGCTTTGTAGGTCGTCTTTATATCAAAGCGGCTCAGAAGCTTGCCAATCTTATCTGTGACACCGCGTATATATGGCAGAGTGGCTATTTTTGTGTTGGTATTGTCACTAGTTTTGGTAATATCAGAAGTTTTGGCAGAGGTCGTGGCTTGCCGTACTGCTTGGTTGGCAGCGTTAGCGCTATATCCGTTGGCTCGAAATGTAGTCTTTAGGAACTCCATTTCAGAGTTCAATGATTCATTATCACATACCCTCGTTGCTCTGATGGCCAGCGTTCTCAGAACCCCGCGTTTAGTTGCCGGGTGATGGTGAGAACCAGCGTGTAGGTAACGGTCCGTGTGGGTGGGTTTCCGGTAGACACTGTGCCCTAGTCTGCCGTTCACTTTCCGACTCACCAGCACGTCGAGGAAAGGCAATTTTCCCTCGTTTTCCAACTCCATCGTGAATTTAATCTTGGGGTGTGTGTTATTAAGGTGCTGGAGAAAGTCAGCCAAGGTGTGAGGGCCGTGGGGCCATACTACTAGTGTGTCGTCCACGTACCGGAGCCACAAGTTGGGTTTTAGAGGGGCATTCTCCAGGGCTTCCGTTTCGAAAGCCTCCATGAAAAGGTTAGCCACAACCGGAGAGAGGGGGGAACCCATGGCCGCTCCTTCAACTTGAGCATATAGTTGCTCACGGTACTGAAAGAACGTGGACGTGAGACAGAACTCAGCTAAGTCGGCCCATTCCGGAGTGAGCCCACGGGAGCAAAGTTTTCTGCGAATGACAGTGGCCGCCTCGTCCACTGGAACCATTGTGAACAGAGACGTGACATCGAAGCTGACGAGGATGTCCGAGTCACTTACACGATGCTCCTTAAGTATTTCAATAAGGTGTGCCGAATTCCTAACAGCTGACTTGATGTCGTCAGTCAAAGGCTGCAATTTATCGGCCACATAGCGGGCGAGAGGGTGGGTGGGAGAGTTAATAGCGCTCACAATGGGGCGCAGTGGCACGTCTGGTTTATGTATCTTAGGGAGACCATAAAGCCTAGGGATACAGTGGTTGCCACGTTTTAGCCTAGGTTTGGCCTCCGGCTCTATAGAAGCCGAGTTATTTACCCGTACCGCGACCTCACCCCTCAGTTTCCGAACGGGGTTGCTTTTTAGAACAGCGTAGGACTGATCTGTCAGCAACGCCTCAACTTTAGAATGGTAGTCTGTGGTTTTCATGACCACCGTGGCATTGCCTTTGTCTGCGGGTACTACGACAATGTCCTCGCGCTTGCGTAGTCCGCGCAACGCCACACGTTCCTCGCGTGGTAAGTTGCTACGTGGCAATTTAGAATGGCCCAGAAGACGAGCCGATTCTCTGCGGATGTAGTCAGCCTGGTCGGCGGGCAGTTTCGAGACCGCGTTTTCCACCCCTGCCACTATATCCGCGGTTGGAATGCGATCTGGCACGGGGGCGAAATTAAGGCCTTTACTCAAAACAGACACTGTAGCCTCGTTTAACTGTTCATCAGTTAGGTTTACGACAGTACTCGTCAAGCCAACCCTGCCGGCCTCTGGATGTTGTTTGGCCTTCAGTTTGTTAAATTTGCGAATTTGCTTGCATCTAGATTTATCAAGTACACTTTCCGCTGCTTCCGCCGAAACCGTATCAAGTGTGATCCAATCAGATGCACTGAGGCAGCATGCAAGCATTAAATGAATATTAAGCAACTTACGTTCGATGTTGGAAAGTTGCGTCCTGGTATGGCGGATCCTCTCGCGTAGGAGAGCGAAGCCCGTTCTACGCAGAATCCGTAACGCTGCCTGCGTCTGAGTCTGGTGACGGATTTCCAGAAAGGACGGTAGAACATCCTCGTCTCTGCACCGTTGGAGGAAAGCGAGCTGACTCAGCTTACGTTTCCGTTTGTCACGTAGTGTGGAAAACTCACGAGTGAATTTGAATATTTCCTCCCCGTAGAGGTTGATCAAGTGAGAGCGTAGGCTTCCGCGGCCGGAGTCAGTACTTACTAGGCTGTCCGGGTGACGCCGCGTCCATGGCGAAGGTGCCGACGTTTCGGTCGCCATTCTGCGACCTTCATCAGGGCGTATTGCGCGGAGATGGGCTGCGCACGAGTTTATATGGGGCTGGTTTCTTCTCTACCCGAGTGCCGGTTGGCCGGATGGTCGGCCAATGCGGAGAGAGCACCGGCCAATCAGGGGCGGGCTCTCCGCAGGGTGAGAGGAGGCGCTCCGTCCGTAATCGGACGTAGAGGAACTGCTGGGACCGCGTCCGCTCGAGATCGGACGTCCTGGTGGAATAGGTGCTTCCAGGCATCGTGTAGACGTATGCCCTGGTCAGCATTAAAGTTATAGGGATGTTTGATGATTTCCACCGCCTCTTTTACCCTCCTCGTGCCCCAGCGGTCTTCTCTGGCTAGGAGGCGTGTGTCATCAAATAAAATAGCGTGGCCAGTTTTCCATGCGTGCAGGGCTACGGCCGATTTATTCGTATTATTGTATTTATAATTACGAATATGTTCCCGGAGGCGTTCCTCTACGGTACGTCCCGTCTCGCCAATGTAACTATGGCCGCAGCTGCATGGGATCTCGTATACCCCCGATGACATAAGGGGAGGAACGCGATCTTTCACGCGTACAAGCTTTTGCCCCAGTTTTTCCTGGGCTTTGTAGGTCGTCTTTATATCAAAGCGGCTCAGAAGCTTGCCAATCTTATCTGTGACACCGCGTATATATGGCAGAGTGGCTATTTTTGTGTTGGTATTGTCACTAGTTTTGGTAATATCAGAAGTTTTGGCAGAGGTCGTGGCTTGCCGTACTGCTTGGTTGGCAGCGTTAGCGCTATATCCGTTGGCTCGAAATGTAGTCTTTAGGAACTCCATTTCAGAGTTCAATGATTCATTATCACATACCCTCGTTGCTCTGATGGCCAGCGTTCTCAGAACCCCGCGTTTAGTTGCCGGGTGATGGTGAGAACCAGCGTGTAGGTAACGGTCCGTGTGGGTGGGTTTCCGGTAGACACTGTGCCCTAGTCTGCCGTTCACTTTCCGACTCACCAGCACGTCGAGGAAAGGCAATTTTCCCTCGTTTTCCAACTCCATCGTGAATTTAATCTTGGGGTGTGTGTTATTAAGGTGCTGGAGAAAGTCAGCCAAGGTGTGAGGGCCGTGGGGCCATACTACTAGTGTGTCGTCCACGTACCGGAGCCACAAGTTGGGTTTTAGAGGGGCATTCTCCAGGGCTTCCGTTTCGAAAGCCTCCATGAAAAGGTTAGCCACAACCGGAGAGAGGGGGGAACCCATGGCCGCTCCTTCAACTTGAGCATATAGTTGCTCACGGTACTGAAAGAACGTGGACGTGAGACAGAACTCAGCTAAGTCGGCCCATTCCGGAGTGAGCCCACGGGAGCAAAGTTTTCTGCGAATGACAGTGGCCGCCTCGTCCACTGGAACCATTGTGAACAGAGACGTGACATCGAAGCTGACGAGGATGTCCGAGTCACTTACACGATGCTCCTTAAGTATTTCAATAAGGTGTGCCGAATTCCTAACAGCTGACTTGATGTCGTCAGTCAAAGGCTGCAATTTATCGGCCACATAGCGGGCGAGAGGGTGGGTGGGAGAGTTAATAGCGCTCACAATGGGGCGCAGTGGCACGTCTGGTTTATGTATCTTAGGGAGACCATAAAGCCTAGGGATACAGTGGTTGCCACGTTTTAGCCTAGGTTTGGCCTCCGGCTCTATAGAAGCCGAGTTATTTACCCGTACCGCGACCTCACCCCTCAGTTTCCGAACGGGGTTGCTTTTTAGAACAGCGTAGGACTGATCTGTCAGCAACGCCTCAACTTTAGAATGGTAGTCTGTGGTTTTCATGACCACCGTGGCATTGCCTTTGTCTGCGGGTACTACGACAATGTCCTCGCGCTTGCGTAGTCCGCGCAACGCCACACGTTCCTCGCGTGGTAAGTTGCTACGTGGCAATTTAGAATGGCCCAGAAGACGAGCCGATTCTCTGCGGATGTAGTCAGCCTGGTCGGCGGGCAGTTTCGAGACCGCGTTTTCCACCCCTGCCACTATATCCGCGGTTGGAATGCGATCTGGCACGGGGGCGAAATTAAGGCCTTTACTCAAAACAGACACTGTAGCCTCGTTTAACTGTTCATCAGTTAGGTTTACGACAGTACTCGTCAAGCCAACCCTGCCGGCCTCTGGATGTTGTTTGGCCTTCAGTTTGTTAAATTTGCGAATTTGCTTGCATCTAGATTTATCAAGTACACTTTCCGCTGCTTCCGCCGAAACCGTATCAAGTGTGATCCAATCAGATGCACTGAGGCAGCATGCAAGCATTAAATGAATATTAAGCAACTTACGTTCGATGTTGGAAAGTTGCGTCCTGGTATGGCGGATCCTCTCGCGTAGGAGAGCGAAGCCCGTTCTACGCAGAATCCGTAACGCTGCCTGCGTCTGAGTCTGGTGACGGATTTCCAGAAAGGACGGTAGAACATCCTCGTCTCTGCACCGTTGGAGGAAAGCGAGCTGACTCAGCTTACGTTTCCGTTTGTCACGTAGTGTGGAAAACTCACGAGTGAATTTGAATATTTCCTCCCCGTAGAGGTTGATCAAGTGAGAGCGTAGGCTTCCGCGGCCGGAGTCAGTACTTACTAGGCTGTCCGGGTGACGCCGCGTCCATGGCGAAGGTGCCGACGTTTCGGTCGCCATTCTGCGACCTTCATCAGGGCGTATTGCGCGGAGATGGGCTGCGCACGAGTTTATATGGGGCTGGTTTCTTCTCTACCCGAGTGCCGGTTGGCCGGATGGTCGGCCAATGCGGAGAGAGCACCGGCCAATCAGGGGCGGGCTCTCCGCAGGGTGAGAGGAGGCGCTCCGTCCGTAATCGGACGTAGAGGAACTGCTGGGACCGCGTCCGCTCGAGATCGGACGTCCTGGTGGAATAGGTGCTTCCAGGCATCGTGTAGACGTATGCCCTGGTCAGCATTAAAGTTATAGGGATGTTTGATGATTTCCACCGCCTCTTTTACCCTCCTCGTGCCCCAGCGGTCTTCTCTGGCTAGGAGGCGTGTGTCATCAAATAAAATAGCGTGGCCAGTTTTCCATGCGTGCAGGGCTACGGCCGATTTATTCGTATTATTGTATTTATAATTACGAATATGTTCCCGGAGGCGTTCCTCTACGGTACGTCCCGTCTCGCCAATGTAACTATGGCCGCAGCTGCATGGGATCTCGTATACCCCCGATGACATAAGGGGAGGAACGCGATCTTTCACGCGTACAAGCTTTTGCCCCAGTTTTTCCTGGGCTTTGTAGGTCGTCTTTATATCAAAGCGGCTCAGAAGCTTGCCAATCTTATCTGTGACACCGCGTATATATGGCAGAGTGGCTATTTTTGTGTTGGTATTGTCACTAGTTTTGGTAATATCAGAAGTTTTGGCAGAGGTCGTGGCTTGCCGTACTGCTTGGTTGGCAGCGTTAGCGCTATATCCGTTGGCTCGAAATGTAGTCTTTAGGAACTCCATTTCAGAGTTCAATGATTCATTATCACATACCCTCGTTGCTCTGATGGCCAGCGTTCTCAGAACCCCGCGTTTAGTTGCCGGGTGATGGTGAGAACCAGCGTGTAGGTAACGGTCCGTGTGGGTGGGTTTCCGGTAGACACTGTGCCCTAGTCTGCCGTTCACTTTCCGACTCACCAGCACGTCGAGGAAAGGCAATTTTCCCTCGTTTTCCAACTCCATCGTGAATTTAATCTTGGGGTGTGTGTTATTAAGGTGCTGGAGAAAGTCAGCCAAGGTGTGAGGGCCGTGGGGCCATACTACTAGTGTGTCGTCCACGTACCGGAGCCACAAGTTGGGTTTTAGAGGGGCATTCTCCAGGGCTTCCGTTTCGAAAGCCTCCATGAAAAGGTTAGCCACAACCGGAGAGAGGGGGGAACCCATGGCCGCTCCTTCAACTTGAGCATATAGTTGCTCACGGTACTGAAAGAACGTGGACGTGAGACAGAACTCAGCTAAGTCGGCCCATTCCGGAGTGAGCCCACGGGAGCAAAGTTTTCTGCGAATGACAGTGGCCGCCTCGTCCACTGGAACCATTGTGAACAGAGACGTGACATCGAAGCTGACGAGGATGTCCGAGTCACTTACACGATGCTCCTTAAGTATTTCAATAAGGTGTGCCGAATTCCTAACAGCTGACTTGATGTCGTCAGTCAAAGGCTGCAATTTATCGGCCACATAGCGGGCGAGAGGGTGGGTGGGAGAGTTAATAGCGCTCACAATGGGGCGCAGTGGCACGTCTGGTTTATGTATCTTAGGGAGACCATAAAGCCTAGGGATACAGTGGTTGCCACGTTTTAGCCTAGGTTTGGCCTCCGGCTCTATAGAAGCCGAGTTATTTACCCGTACCGCGACCTCACCCCTCAGTTTCCGAACGGGGTTGCTTTTTAGAACAGCGTAGGACTGATCTGTCAGCAACGCCTCAACTTTAGAATGGTAGTCTGTGGTTTTCATGACCACCGTGGCATTGCCTTTGTCTGCGGGTACTACGACAATGTCCTCGCGCTTGCGTAGTCCGCGCAACGCCACACGTTCCTCGCGTGGTAAGTTGCTACGTAGCAATTTAGAATGGCCCAGAAGACGAGCCGATTCTCTGCGGATGTAGTCAGCCTGGTCGGCGGGCAGTTTCGAGACCGCGTTTTCCACCCCTGCCACTATATCCGCGGTTGGAATGCGATCTGGCACGGGGGCGAAATTAAGGCCTTTACTCAAAACAGACACTGTAGCCTCGTTTAACTGTTCATCAGTTAGGTTTACGACAGTACTCGTCAAGCCAACCCTGCCGGCCTCTGGATGTTGTTTGGCCTTCAGTTTGTTAAATTTGCGAATTTGCTTGCATCTAGATTTATCAAGTACACTTTCCGCTGCTTCCGCCGAAACCGTATCAAGTGTGATCCAATCAGATGCACTGAGGCAGCATGCAAGCATTAAATGAATATTAAGCAACTTACGTTCGATGTTGGAAAGTTGCGTCCTGGTATGGCGGATCCTCTCGCGTAGGAGAGCGAAGCCCGTTCTACGCAGAATCCGTAACGCTGCCTGCGTCTGAGTCTGGTGACGGATTTCCAGAAAGGACGGTAGAACATCCTCGTCTCTGCACCGTTGGAGGAAAGCGAGCTGACTCAGCTTACGTTTCCGTTTGTCACGTAGTGTGGAAAACTCACGAGTGAATTTGAATATTTCCTCCCCGTAGAGGTTGATCAAGTGAGAGCGTAGGCTTCCGCGGCCGGAGTCAGTACTTACTAGGCTGTCCGGGTGACGCCGCGTCCATGGCGAAGGTGCCGACGTTTCGGTCGCCATTCTGCGACCTTCATCAGGGCGTATTGCGCGGAGATGGGCTGCGCACGAGTTTATATGGGGCTGGTTTCTTCTCTACCCGAGTGCCGGTTGGCCGGATGGTCGGCCAATGCGGAGAGAGCACCGGCCAATCAGGGGCGGGCTCTCCGCAGGGTGAGAGGAGGCGCTCCGTCCGTAATCGGACGTAGAGGAACTGCTGGGACCGCGTCCGCTCGAGATCGGACGTCCTGGTGGAATAGGTGCTTCCAGGCATCGTGTAGACGTATGCCCTGGTCAGCATTAAAGTTATAGGGATGTTTGATGATTTCCACCGCCTCTTTTACCCTCCTCGTGCCCCAGCGGTCTTCTCTGGCTAGGAGGCGTGTGTCATCAAATAAAATAGCGTGGCCAGTTTTCCATGCGTGCAGGGCTACGGCCGATTTATTCGTATTATTGTATTTATAATTACGAATATGTTCCCGGAGGCGTTCCTCTACGGTACGTCCCGTCTCGCCAATGTAACTATGGCCGCAGCTGCATGGGATCTCGTATACCCCCGATGACATAAGGGGAGGAACGCGATCTTTCACGCGTACAAGCTTTTGCCCCAGTTTTTCCTGGGCTTTGTAGGTCGTCTTTATATCAAAGGCACCTTCGCCATGGACGCGGCGTCACCCGGACAGCCTAGTAAGTACTGACTCCGGCCGCGGAAGCCTACGCTCTCACTTGATCAACCTCTACGGGGAGGAAATATTCAAATTCACTCGTGAGTTTTCCACACTACGTGACAAACGGAAACGTAAGCTGAGTCAGCTCGCTTTCCTCCAACGGTGCAGAGACGAGGATGTTCTACCGTCCTTTCTGGAAATCCGTCACCAGACTCAGACGCAGGCAGCGTTACGGATTCTGCGTAGAACGGGCTTCGCTCTCCTACGCGAGAGGATCCGCCATACCAGGACGCAACTTTCCAACATCGAACGTAAGTTGCTTAATATTCATTTAATGCTTGCATGCTGCCTCAGTGCATCTGATTGGATCACACTTGATACGGTTTCGGCGGAAGCAGCGGAAAGTGTACTTGATAAATCTAGATGCAAGCAAATTCGCAAATTTAACAAACTGAAGGCCAAACAACATCCAGAGGCCGGCAGGGTTGGCTTGACGAGTACTGTCGTAAACCTAACTGATGAACAGTTAAACGAGGCTACAGTGTCTGTTTTGAGTAAAGGCCTTAATTTCGCCCCCGTGCCAGATCGCATTCCAACCGCGGATATAGTGGCAGGGGTGGAAAACGCGGTCTCGAAACTGCCCGCCGACCAGGCTGACTACATCCGCAGAGAATCGGCTCGTCTTCTGGGCCATTCTAAATTGCCACGTAGCAACTTACCACGCGAGGAACGTGTGGCGTTGCGCGGACTACGCAAGCGCGAGGACATTGTCGTAGTACCCGCAGACAAAGGCAATGCCACGGTGGTCATGAAAACCACAGACTACCATTCTAAAGTTGAGGCGTTGCTGACAGATCAGTCCTACGCTGTTCTAAAAAGCAACCCCGTTCGGAAACTGAGGGGTGAGGTCGCGGTACGGGTAAATAGCTCGGCTTCTATAGAGCCGGAGGCCAAACCTAGGCTAAAACGTGGCAACCACTGTATCCCTAGGCTTTATGGTCTCCCTAAGATACATAAACCAGACGTGCCACTGCGCCCCATTGTGAGCGCTATTAACTCTCCCACCCACCCTCTCGCCCGCTATGTGGCCGATAAATTGCAGCCTTTGACTGACGACATCAAGTCAGCTGTTAGGAATTCGGCACACCTTATTGAAATACTTAAGGAGCATCGTGTAAGTGACTCGGACATCCTCGTCAGCTTCGATGTCACGTCTCTGTTCACAATGGTTCCAGTGGACGAGGCGGCCACTGTCATTCGCAGAAAACTTTGCTCCCGTGGGCTCACTCCGGAATGGGCCGACTTAGCTGAGTTCTGTCTCACGTCCACGTTCTTTCAGTACCGTGAGCAACTATATGCTCAAGTTGAAGGAGCGGCCATGGGTTCCCCCCTCTCTCCGGTTGTGGCTAACCTTTTCATGGAGGCTTTCGAAACGGAAGCCCTGGAGAATGCCCCTCTAAAACCCAACTTGTGGCTCCGGTACGTGGACGACACACTAGTAGTATGGCCCCACGGCCCTCACACCTTGGCTGACTTTCTCCAGCACCTTAATAACACACACCCCAAGATTAAATTCACGATGGAGTTGGAAAACGAGGGAAAATTGCCTTTCCTCGACGTGCTGGTGAGTCGGAAAGTGAACGGCAGACTAGGGCACAGTGTCTACCGGAAACCCACCCACACGGACCGTTACCTACACGCTGGTTCTCACCATCACCCGGCAACTAAACGCGGGGTTCTGAGAACGCTGGCCATCAGAGCAACGAGGGTATGTGATAATGAATCATTGAACTCTGAAATGGAGTTCCTAAAGACTACATTTCGAGCCAACGGATATAGCGCTAACGCTGCCAACCAAGCAGTACGGCAAGCCACGACCTCTGCCAAAACTTCTGATATTACCAAAACTAGTGACAATACCAACACAAAAATAGCCACTCTGCCATATATACGCGGTGTCACAGATAAGATTGGCAAGCTTCTGAGCCGCTTTGATATAAAGACGACCTACAAAGCCCAGGAAAAACTGGGGCAAAAGCTTGTACGCGTGAAAGATCGCGTTCCTCCCCTTATGTCATCGGGGGTATACGAGATCCCATGCAGCTGCGGCCATAGTTACATTGGCGAGACGGGACGTACCGTAGAGGAACGCCTCCGGGAACATATTCGTAATTATAAATACAATAATACGAATAAATCGGCCGTAGCCCTGCACGCATGGAAAACTGGCCACGCTATTTTATTTGATGACACACGCCTCCTAGCCAGAGAAGACCGCTGGGGCACGAGGAGGGTAAAAGAGGCGGTGGAAATCATCAAACATCCCTATAACTTTAATGCTGACCAGGGCATACGTCTACACGATGCCTGGAAGCACCTATTCCACCAGGACGTCCGATCTCGAGCGGACGCGGTCCCAGCAGTTCCTCTACGTCCGATTACGGACGGAGCGCCTCCTCTCACCCTGCGGAGAGCCCGCCCCTGATTGGCCGGTGCTCTCTCCGCATTGGCCGACCATCCGGCCAACCGGCACTCGGGTAGAGAAGAAACCAGCCCCATATAAACTCGTGCGCAGCCCATCTCCGCGCAATACGCCCTGATGAAGGTCGCAGAATGGCGACCGAAACGTCGGCACCTTCGCCATGGACGCGGCGTCACCCGGACAGCCTAGTAAGTACTGACTCCGGCCGCGGAAGCCTACGCTCTCACTTGATCAACCTCTACGGGGAGGAAATATTCAAATTCACTCGTGAGTTTTCCACACTACGTGACAAACGGAAACGTAAGCTGAGTCAGCTCGCTTTCCTCCAACGGTGCAGAGACGAGGATGTTCTACCGTCCTTTCTGGAAATCCGTCACCAGACTCAGACGCAGGCAGCGTTACGGATTCTGCGTAGAACGGGCTTCGCTCTCCTACGCGAGAGGATCCGCCATACCAGGACGCAACTTTCCAACATCGAACGTAAGTTGCTTAATATTCATTTAATGCTTGCATGCTGCCTCAGTGCATCTGATTGGATCACACTTGATACGGTTTCGGCGGAAGCAGCGGAAAGTGTACTTGATAAATCTAGATGCAAGCAAATTCGCAAATTTAACAAACTGAAGGCCAAACAACATCCAGAGGCCGGCAGGGTTGGCTTGACGAGTACTGTCGTAAACCTAACTGATGAACAGTTAAACGAGGCTACAGTGTCTGTTTTGAGTAAAGGCCTTAATTTCGCCCCCGTGCCAGATCGCATTCCAACCGCGGATATAGTGGCAGGGGTGGAAAACGCGGTCTCGAAACTGCCCGCCGACCAGGCTGACTACATCCGCAGAGAATCGGCTCGTCTTCTGGGCCATTCTAAATTGCCACGTAGCAACTTACCACGCGAGGAACGTGTGGCGTTGCGCGGACTACGCAAGCGCGAGGACATTGTCGTAGTACCCGCAGACAAAGGCAATGCCACGGTGGTCATGAAAACCACAGACTACCATTCTAAAGTTGAGGCGTTGCTGACAGATCAGTCCTACGCTGTTCTAAAAAGCAACCCCGTTCGGAAACTGAGGGGTGAGGTCGCGGTACGGGTAAATAACTCGGCTTCTATAGAGCCGGAGGCCAAACCTAGGCTAAAACGTGGCAACCACTGTATCCCTAGGCTTTATGGTCTCCCTAAGATACATAAACCAGACGTGCCACTGCGCCCCATTGTGAGCGCTATTAACTCTCCCACCCACCCTCTCGCCCGCTATGTGGCCGATAAATTGCAGCCTTTGACTGACGACATCAAGTCAGCTGTTAGGAATTCGGCACACCTTATTGAAATACTTAAGGAGCATCGTGTAAGTGACTCGGACATCCTCGTCAGCTTCGATGTCACGTCTCTGTTCACAATGGTTCCAGTGGACGAGGCGGCCACTGTCATTCGCAGAAAACTTTGCTCCCGTGGGCTCACTCCGGAATGGGCCGACTTAGCTGAGTTCTGTCTCACGTCCACGTTCTTTCAGTACCGTGAGCAACTATATGCTCAAGTTGAAGGAGCGGCCATGGGTTCCCCCCTCTCTCCGGTTGTGGCTAACCTTTTCATGGAGGCTTTCGAAACGGAAGCCCTGGAGAATGCCCCTCTAAAACCCAACTTGTGGCTCCGGTACGTGGACGACACACTAGTAGTATGGCCCCACGGCCCTCACACCTTGGCTGACTTTCTCCAGCACCTTAATAACACACACCCCAAGATTAAATTCACGATGGAGTTGGAAAACGAGGGAAAATTGCCTTTCCTCGACGTGCTGGTGAGTCGGAAAGTGAACGGCAGACTAGGGCACAGTGTCTACCGGAAACCCACCCACACGGACCGTTACCTACACGCTGGTTCTCACCATCACCCGGCAACTAAACGCGGGGTTCTGAGAACGCTGGCCATCAGAGCAACGAGGGTATGTGATAATGAATCATTGAACTCTGAAATGGAGTTCCTAAAGACTACATTTCGAGCCAACGGATATAGCGCTAACGCTGCCAACCAAGCAGTACGGCAAGCCACGACCTCTGCCAAAACTTCTGATATTACCAAAACTAGTGACAATACCAACACAAAAATAGCCACTCTGCCATATATACGCGGTGTCACAGATAAGATTGGCAAGCTTCTGAGCCGCTTTGATATAAAGACGACCTACAAAGCCCAGGAAAAACTGGGGCAAAAGCTTGTACGCGTGAAAGATCGCGTTCCTCCCCTTATGTCATCGGGGGTATACGAGATCCCATGCAGCTGCGGCCATAGTTACATTGGCGAGACGGGACGTACCGTAGAGGAACGCCTCCGGGAACATATTCGTAATTATAAATACAATAATACGAATAAATCGGCCGTAGCCCTGCACGCATGGAAAACTGGCCACGCTATTTTATTTGATGACACACGCCTCCTAGCCAGAGAAGACCGCTGGGGCACGAGGAGGGTAAAAGAGGCGGTGGAAATCATCAAACATCCCTATAACTTTAATGCTGACCAGGGCATACGTCTACACGATGCCTGGAAGCACCTATTCCACCAGGACGTCCGATCTCGAGCGGACGCGGTCCCAGCAGTTCCTCTACGTCCGATTACGGACGGAGCGCCTCCTCTCACCCTGCGGAGAGCCCGCCCCTGATTGGCCGGTGCTCTCTCCGCATTGGCCGACCATCCGGCCAACCGGCACTCGGGTAGAGAAGAAACCAGCCCCATATAAACTCGTGCGCAGCCCATCTCCGCGCAATACGCCCTGATGAAGGTCGCAGAATGGCGACCGAAACGTCGGCACCTTCGCCATGGACGCGGCGTCACCCGGACAGCCTAGTAAGTACTGACTCCGGCCGCGGAAGCCTACGCTCTCACTTGATCAACCTCTACGGGGAGGAAATATTCAAATTCACTCGTGAGTTTTCCACACTACGTGACAAACGGAAACGTAAGCTGAGTCAGCTCGCTTTCCTCCAACGGTGCAGAGACGAGGATGTTCTACCGTCCTTTCTGGAAATCCGTCACCAGACTCAGACGCAGGCAGCGTTACGGATTCTGCGTAGAACGGGCTTCGCTCTCCTACGCGAGAGGATCCGCCATACCAGGACGCAACTTTCCAACATCGAACGTAAGTTGCTTAATATTCATTTAATGCTTGCATGCTGCCTCAGTGCATCTGATTGGATCACACTTGATACGGTTTCGGCGGAAGCAGCGGAAAGTGTACTTGATAAATCTAGATGCAAGCAAATTCGCAAATTTAACAAACTGAAGGCCAAACAACATCCAGAGGCCGGCAGGGTTGGCTTGACGAGTACTGTCGTAAACCTAACTGATGAACAGTTAAACGAGGCTACAGTGTCTGTTTTGAGTAAAGGCCTTAATTTCGCCCCCGTGCCAGATCGCATTCCAACCGCGGATATAGTGGCAGGGGTGGAAAACGCGGTCTCGAAACTGCCCGCCGACCAGGCTGACTACATCCGCAGAGAATCGGCTCGTCTTCTGGGCCATTCTAAATTGCCACGTAGCAACTTACCACGCGAGGAACGTGTGGCGTTGCGCGGACTACGCAAGCGCGAGGACATTGTCGTAGTACCCGCAGACAAAGGCAATGCCACGGTGGTCATGAAAACCACAGACTACCATTCTAAAGTTGAGGCGTTGCTGACAGATCAGTCCTACGCTGTTCTAAAAAGCAACCCCGTTCGGAAACTGAGGGGTGAGGTCGCGGTACGGGTAAATAACTCGGCTTCTATAGAGCCGGAGGCCAAACCTAGGCTAAAACGTGGCAACCACTGTATCCCTAGGCTTTATGGTCTCCCTAAGATACATAAACCAGACGTGCCACTGCGCCCCATTGTGAGCGCTATTAACTCTCCCACCCACCCTCTCGCCCGCTATGTGGCCGATAAATTGCAGCCTTTGACTGACGACATCAAGTCAGCTGTTAGGAATTCGGCACACCTTATTGAAATACTTAAGGAGCATCGTGTAAGTGACTCGGACATCCTCGTCAGCTTCGATGTCACGTCTCTGTTCACAATGGTTCCAGTGGACGAGGCGGCCACTGTCATTCGCAGAAAACTTTGCTCCCGTGGGCTCACTCCGGAATGGGCCGACTTAGCTGAGTTCTGTCTCACGTCCACGTTCTTTCAGTACCGTGAGCAACTATATGCTCAAGTTGAAGGAGCGGCCATGGGTTCCCCCCTCTCTCCGGTTGTGGCTAACCTTTTCATGGAGGCTTTCGAAACGGAAGCCCTGGAGAATGCCCCTCTAAAACCCAACTTGTGGCTCCGGTACGTGGACGACACACTAGTAGTATGGCCCCACGGCCCTCACACCTTGGCTGACTTTCTCCAGCACCTTAATAACACACACCCCAAGATTAAATTCACGATGGAGTTGGAAAACGAGGGAAAATTGCCTTTCCTCGACGTGCTGGTGAGTCGGAAAGTGAACGGCAGACTAGGGCACAGTGTCTACCGGAAACCCACCCACACGGACCGTTACCTACACGCTGGTTCTCACCATCACCCGGCAACTAAACGCGGGGTTCTGAGAACGCTGGCCATCAGAGCAACGAGGGTATGTGATAATGAATCATTGAACTCTGAAATGGAGTTCCTAAAGACTACATTTCGAGCCAACGGATATAGCGCTAACGCTGCCAACCAAGCAGTACGGCAAGCCACGACCTCTGCCAAAACTTCTGATATTACCAAAACTAGTGACAATACCAACACAAAAATAGCCACTCTGCCATATATACGCGGTGTCACAGATAAGATTGGCAAGCTTCTGAGCCGCTTTGATATAAAGACGACCTACAAAGCCCAGGAAAAACTGGGGCAAAAGCTTGTACGCGTGAAAGATCGCGTTCCTCCCCTTATGTCATCGGGGGTATACGAGATCCCATGCAGCTGCGGCCATAGTTACATTGGCGAGACGGGACGTACCGTAGAGGAACGCCTCCGGGAACATATTCGTAATTATAAATACAATAATACGAATAAATCGGCCGTAGCCCTGCACGCATGGAAAACTGGCCACGCTATTTTATTTGATGACACACGCCTCCTAGCCAGAGAAGACCGCTGGGGCACGAGGAGGGTAAAAGAGGCGGTGGAAATCATCAAACATCCCTATAACTTTAATGCTGACCAGGGCATACGTCTACACGATGCCTGGAAGCACCTATTCCACCAGGACGTCCGATCTCGAGCGGACGCGGTCCCAGCAGTTCCTCTACGTCCGATTACGGACGGAGCGCCTCCTCTCACCCTGCGGAGAGCCCGCCCCTGATTGGCCGGTGCTCTCTCCGCATTGGCCGACCATCCGGCCAACCGGCACTCGGGTAGAGAAGAAACCAGCCCCATATAAACTCGTGCGCAGCCCATCTCCGCGCAATACGCCCTGATGAAGGTCGCAGAATGGCGACCGAAACGTCGGCACCTTCGCCATGGACGCGGCGTCACCCGGACAGCCTAGTAAGTACTGACTCCGGCCGCGGAAGCCTACGCTCTCACTTGATCAACCTCTACGGGGAGGAAATATTCAAATTCACTCGTGAGTTTTCCACACTACGTGACAAACGGAAACGTAAGCTGAGTCAGCTCGCTTTCCTCCAACGGTGCAGAGACGAGGATGTTCTACCGTCCTTTCTGGAAATCCGTCACCAGACTCAGACGCAGGCAGCGTTACGGATTCTGCGTAGAACGGGCTTCGCTCTCCTACGCGAGAGGATCCGCCATACCAGGACGCAACTTTCCAACATCGAACGTAAGTTGCTTAATATTCATTTAATGCTTGCATGCTGCCTCAGTGCATCTGATTGGATCACACTTGATACGGTTTCGGCGGAAGCAGCGGAAAGTGTACTTGATAAATCTAGATGCAAGCAAATTCGCAAATTTAACAAACTGAAGGCCAAACAACATCCAGAGGCCGGCAGGGTTGGCTTGACGAGTACTGTCGTAAACCTAACTGATGAACAGTTAAACGAGGCTACAGTGTCTGTTTTGAGTAAAGGCCTTAATTTCGCCCCCGTGCCAGATCGCATTCCAACCGCGGATATAGTGGCAGGGGTGGAAAACGCGGTCTCGAAACTGCCCGCCGACCAGGCTGACTACATCCGCAGAGAATCGGCTCGTCTTCTGGGCCATTCTAAATTGCCACGTAGCAACTTACCACGCGAGGAACGTGTGGCGTTGCGCGGACTACGCAAGCGCGAGGACATTGTCGTAGTACCCGCAGACAAAGGCAATGCCACGGTGGTCATGAAAACCACAGACTACCATTCTAAAGTTGAGGCGTTGCTGACAGATCAGTCCTACGCTGTTCTAAAAAGCAACCCCGTTCGGAAACTGAGGGGTGAGGTCGCGGTACGGGTAAATAACTCGGCTTCTATAGAGCCGGAGGCCAAACCTAGGCTAAAACGTGGCAACCACTGTATCCCTAGGCTTTATGGTCTCCCTAAGATACATAAACCAGACGTGCCACTGCGCCCCATTGTGAGCGCTATTAACTCTCCCACCCACCCTCTCGCCCGCTATGTGGCCGATAAATTGCAGCCTTTGACTGACGACATCAAGTCAGCTGTTAGGAATTCGGCACACCTTATTGAAATACTTAAGGAGCATCGTGTAAGTGACTCGGACATCCTCGTCAGCTTCGATGTCACGTCTCTGTTCACAATGGTTCCAGTGGACGAGGCGGCCACTGTCATTCGCAGAAAACTTTGCTCCCGTGGGCTCACTCCGGAATGGGCCGACTTAGCTGAGTTCTGTCTCACGTCCACGTTCTTTCAGTACCGTGAGCAACTATATGCTCAAGTTGAAGGAGCGGCCATGGGTTCCCCCCTCTCTCCGGTTGTGGCTAACCTTTTCATGGAGGCTTTCGAAACGGAAGCCCTGGAGAATGCCCCTCTAAAACCCAACTTGTGGCTCCGGTACGTGGACGACACACTAGTAGTATGGCCCCACGGCCCTCACACCTTGGCTGACTTTCTCCAGCACCTTAATAACACACACCCCAAGATTAAATTCACGATGGAGTTGGAAAACGAGGGAAAATTGCCTTTCCTCGACGTGCTGGTGAGTCGGAAAGTGAACGGCAGACTAGGGCACAGTGTCTACCGGAAACCCACCCACACGGACCGTTACCTACACGCTGGTTCTCACCATCACCCGGCAACTAAACGCGGGGTTCTGAGAACGCTGGCCATCAGAGCAACGAGGGTATGTGATAATGAATCATTGAACTCTGAAATGGAGTTCCTAAAGACTACATTTCGAGCCAACGGATATAGCGCTAACGCTGCCAACCAAGCAGTACGGCAAGCCACGACCTCTGCCAAAACTTCTGATATTACCAAAACTAGTGACAATACCAACACAAAAATAGCCACTCTGCCATATATACGCGGTGTCACAGATAAGATTGGCAAGCTTCTGAGCCGCTTTGATATAAAGACGACCTACAAAGCCCAGGAAAAACTGGGGCAAAAGCTTGTACGCGTGAAAGATCGCGTTCCTCCCCTTATGTCATCGGGGGTATACGAGATCCCATGCAGCTGCGGCCATAGTTACATTGGCGAGACGGGACGTACCGTAGAGGAACGCCTCCGGGAACATATTCGTAATTATAAATACAATAATACGAATAAATCGGCCGTAGCCCTGCACGCATGGAAAACTGGCCACGCTATTTTATTTGATGACACACGCCTCCTAGCCAGAGAAGACCGCTGGGGCACGAGGAGGGTAAAAGAGGCGGTGGAAATCATCAAACATCCCTATAACTTTAATGCTGACCAGGGCATACGTCTACACGATGCCTGGAAGCACCTATTCCACCAGGACGTCCGATCTCGAGCGGACGCGGTCCCAGCAGTTCCTCTACGTCCGATTACGGACGGAGCGCCTCCTCTCACCCTGCGGAGAGCCCGCCCCTGATTGGCCGGTGCTCTCTCCGCATTGGCCGACCATCCGGCCAACCGGCACTCGGGTAGAGAAGAAACCAGCCCCATATAAACTCGTGCGCAGCCCATCTCCGCGCAATACGCCCTGATGAAGGTCGCAGAATGGCGACCGAAACGTCGGCACCTTCGCCATGGACGCGGCGTCACCCGGACAGCCTAGTAAGTACTAGTTTTGTTTCTTCTATCTCTGAGGAAATGTCCCTTTTCTCGGACATGAGGGGTAGAAATCCACGAAGACTTCACTACGAGAGGATATCGTAGTCGTTACGGCAGTTTTGGGAATCCTATTCAATCCTATTCAAGCCTTGATATTGCTATTTCTGATTACAACCAGTACCTAATCCGTAATGACCGGTGGTATCATTTTTATATCAAGTGTCGTTATTTTCGTCTGTTCGCCGGGGTGGTATGGGAATAAAGTTTCCACAATTCTGAGAAGAATGTAAGGTCTGATTTGAGAATGGGGATATGACTTTATAAACATTTTTATCAACTTCATCACATGAGCTTTTAACCCAAATACGTTTACTTTCGAGGATTTCGATCGGTTTCTGGCCAATTTATCTTGTTCTTGCAACTGAACAAAGGTATCTTTACTACGAGCTCCCTGGTACAGTCTCCTGGCTGAAAGCAATGACGGCGCTGTCGAGATATGTCTTCGTTGCACAGGTAAAAAAGTACAGGTCGATGGTTGGTTTCTTGTCAGAGCATATCTGCATCACAAGCTGATTATCCAGTTCATAACTTGGATAACGTTTGTATCGCCCCTGCTGGTACAAAATTCTTCCTCGTCAAATGCTTTGGCTTTCCACCCCTTACCTTACATCCCGTCTGTCTGTGCCTACTATAAGGCCTACACCGTTCAGACTATTTTCATCAACATTGATATTCCTTTATCGATCTAACGAACTCGAGGCTCTAGATTTTAAAATGGATATTTTGATTTTTTGTGAGTACTTTAAAAGTCGTTTTAAAAACTTAAATGTTCATGAACAATTTTTAGAAAAACTCGTTTTCGCGTAATATCTGTTTAAAGTTAATTCTGTTTATCTGAAAAATATCATAAACAGTTTCAAATGTATTTTTTTAAATTTTTTCACGGATAGAGCCAAGAACTCATTGAAAATGGCGCATGTCTAATTTTTGTCGAACCCTCTGCATTTCGAAAAGCGCGTAAGTTATATAAACCATGCGATAAACCACTTGTTTCTTAAGCGTCGAGAATGTAGTACTCAGAATGGTGGTATAGTGGTAACTTGCCTGGCGTGATGACGGTAACAACCTTAGTTCTAATTTCGCTGCGAAGAAATGTTCATTAAAACACTATTCAAATGTGGTAGTATAATAATGCGTCGCCGTTACAAATAATGCGAGGCGTGTGCTGTTGTCGCACCACTAGATTGATCTGATTAATTAGTGATTCCGGGGACATCAATTGCTGTTTAGTCCCATTAGTGTAGTGCATGACCTTTCTTTGAAGGACAGCGATGATCTTTCTTAGCTGGATGGTGAGATCCGGCGCCAACCTACCGTCGGCTAACGGAGTTTCCCCAGACAGGAATCTCCCACCTACGGGGCACCGCCCCAGCCGCGGCATACTCTAAGATCCCGACCGGTCTCCCGGTATCAGTGGAAAATGCTTCTTCCATTCCGGTAAAGTAATCATGTGTCAATTTACATTAGTTACATTCTGCGCCCTTATTCTTCTTACCATTGTCAATAATTTCCTTGCTCTACATTTCCTACTGTATGTTTTACCCATTCTTTCCCAAGCCTGCTCTCTATTTTGCCTCACAATTATTTTTGCTTTCCTTTTTTAATGAGTAATAACGATCCAGATCTTGGCGTTTTGATTCCAGCCAACTCCTATAAACTTCCTCCTGATTTTTAATTGCCACAACTTCTCCTCTCATCCATTCTAATCTTCCCTTACTTTACATTTTTATCCCCAAGTCTCAATAGCTGCCTCATGTACCCGTGTTTTCATAGCAAGACGTCTCTGATTGCGATGCTCAACACTTTAACCTGCAAGATACTAATCAGGTATCTAGGTTTATTGAGTTTTACCCTTTTTGTGTAAATGACATCTCTTTTTGTAGTTACTCTTGGGAATGCTATTTTAGCTCAACCCCTCTAAATACTTTGGCGTCTTGAACTAATAGTTTTCAATTTTGTTTAACAATAAGTTAATTTATGATATATTTTCTTTTCCTTCTCTGTTCCCAACGAAATTTATGAATATCTTTGTGGTAAATATATAGAAAATTCATAATATAATAGTTCTGCACATTATCGCTGTTATTATTTATTAGTTCTATTAATCGCTTTCTGTTATCATTTATTAGTTTCACCCATTTTCCCCATTACACCATATTCATTTCCAATGCGCCCATTCAGATCCCCCATGATTAGACTTTCCTTCGTTTTGGAGGCAATATTCATCACCTCTTCTAAGTGTTAAAAATATCATACTTCTTCGTAACGAGGGAAACATCTGTATGGGCATATACTCCAACACCTACAAGGGAAATTCCACATATTTTTATTTACATTGTTATAAATCTTTCATTCATAGCTTCCCAATTTTGAATCCTATTTCCACTTCTCTTTTACTAATAAAGAGACGGCTGCACTTGTTCTCCCTACCCCTTTTCTAATCCACTCCATAAATGGTAATATCCCTTTCGTTTTTCTTGTCTTTTACCTTTTTCGTTTCAGTAAGAAACATCAATTCTAATCCCGTATCTTCAATGCATTCAACAATCTCCTCCAATTTCCCTAAAAGGCTCTGCACATTCCACGTTCCAATAGAAAAAGTCCGTTTTCGAAGCGATTGTCAATGTCCATTTATGATTTCCAAGGCCTTATTCCAGGCTATACCTCCTGCGGACAGTTTATTTGCCCTATCCTACATTCACCTCTATTTGCTCATTCCCGACACTCAATGCATTTTTTATTCCCAATTATTGATCACCTATATTCGAGACAATTGTGCAAATTATCCATGGATTTTGATACCATCGTTACATGCAAGATACATCCACTTGAACCCTGAGACAAGTCACGAGTCTACCTGTCAGATTACCAGTCACACTACCTTTCAGGCCACCTGTTATAGCCCCCAGAATACGTGGGATCACCTGCCAGACCACATCAGGATCTAAAAACTGCATAGTACATCTCATTTTTCATGGTATTATTGCTGTTGAAGTGTATTGCCATATATGCCACTGAACCATTGAATAAACGTAGGATTTTTTTTCCCCCACAGTATTTTATGGTTTTACTTACCAGACTATTTCTAATGAATTTACATTTCGACTTTACTTCACAATTAGTTTTGTACCAGGGAAAATAATTCTAACCAAAAATGCGGCGTAGCCAACGCTGCAAACTTCTAAAAATTGTTTCGTAGTGAAAATTGACTTGATTCCCTGCTTTTTTCTATTTATTTATAGCCGCATCGACGTCTGAGGTCATTACCGACTCAAAAGTGGTACCTTGATTTAACAATAGTAAATACATAGTTGTTAATTAATAGAGGGTAAAGATATGGGCGCACAAGATTTAACATATTTGGATGTCAGTTAACATATTGTTCGACCGTAATACATTGCTTGGTCAATTTACGTAAGTATTCACATATGTAAGTATTGTGTAGTTAATAACCAGTTACAGACATTCAGATTGATTGAATTTACTCAAACACTCATACTTCAGTAGGTCACAGCATATAATTCTGTAATACACTTAAAACATAAATTGCTAGTATGTTTTTTAAATTAAATTTTGCTGAATACATTTGTCTTTGCAGAATTCTATCACTATGTTGATAGCCATTAGACGTATGATTTTTTTAAAAAATGTGTTACGTCTGAATTGACGCAACGCGTCTCTAGTCCCCGGGGCGCGGTGAGCGCTTCGCGCTTGGGGGTAATCCTCCATTAATAATCGCGCTATATTTATAATCCTTCATTCGGAGTAATCCTCATTAACATTATCAGTTGTTTAATGTCACGTCTCGTCGCAGTCAGTTGTCGAGAGGATCGCAGGTAGCAACTCCGCGTACGCGCCTCCTATTATGCGCTCCTGCGTCTCGGGCCAAATAACTCGGGGCTCGTATAATGAAAGTATTTTTGTCATGCCCAGCTTTGTTCATATATGGTCTCTCAGTATCAGGCATTGAACTTACCAATGAATCGTAGAAACTGATAATGTTATACTCCCGTTCAAAAGTTCCCAACACCCAATGGCCTTATGTGTTACCTCCATAAGGCGCAAATGCTAAATGCAAACGTGCAGATCATTCCCAATTATTTCCAAAAATTCCATCGAAACATCTTTACAACTACATTTGATTCTTTGCCAGACTTCCTTAACACTTCCATATTTTTCTCCCTTAATTTTGAAGAGATTGAAACTTAACAAACTTGTGTGTGTTTACTTCTAATTCTGCAATTGCTCTATTGTTTTTGTATTCGAATCTAGCGTTGCATGCATATCTAACATTAAAAGGCAACTGTTTTGTATCTTTATGTGAATAAGGTGTTAAGTTTAATAAGCATATGTTGTGGATTACATTCATTTGAAAATCAGTGTTTGCACACTTAGGTAAGAAAGTAGAAGTGAGAAGTCCAACAACCTTGATTCTCTAGCATTACTCAAATTTTTGTATTAACGTGGAATTGACGTTTAGTAAGTTCAGAGGCAATACTGTTCGTAGGTTTTCGAGAATTATTTTTTTTTAAATACGTTAATTCGAATCTAAATTCAAATCAAACTGCAGCGCGATTAGCTTGGTAATTCAAATGTTTGCTTAGCGATATCAACAGTGTTGCCAACGTCGTGAAAGAAATATTTTGCTAAATCGTTATTAGAGTGTTCGTGTTTTATCACTGCCACCTGCATAGATCGATTGGTTGAGGCGTTGGTAAAATTCCTGGCATTATCACCAAGATCGCAGCGCTAAAACACGTTTTTGGCAATTTATTTGAATCTTCTAAACGGATACGAACACAAATTATCTGTTCTCTATCAAGGGACTGATACGCGTAGAATGACCTCATACGTCTCGATTGGTGCACGGGAAGTGGTCTAGCCGCCAGACGGAATCTCACACATCCGCACACTCAAGAACTACTCGAATACTGTGTACTGATGTATAATTTTTCTTTCTCCTTCAAAATACTTTTTCCTCGTCTCTATAACGTACGTAATGCAAGTACTTAAATTAATTAGCTTTCATTCATCAATTTTTATCTTTGAATTTTTTTAAAGGATTGTCTTAAAATATATTGCCCCCGCTTCTGTCCTACGTTTTTTTCTGATTTTATATTCGCATTTTATTTGAAATATACTTCAGAGCCATAGGCCTATTGGGGAAGGAGAGCTCTCTAAACATACTCCTAACGAGTGTTTTGCCGAACCGCAAGGTCATTTGGAAGACGGCAATCTTCAATTCTCACTTGAAATTTTGTAGCATCAAGTATTGACTTACGAGCAGCATCATCCTGCAGCTTAGGAACGCTGAGTTAGGCTGACGCGTGCAGGAACTACTCGAGGTGTTGGAGCAGTTCGTTATGCAGTCACAGATTGAGTTGCGGCAGCTGTCAGCACGCTGAGAACTACACGTTATGTAATCAGTACTCGAATCATTTTCAACCCATATCATTTTCATTTTTTTTAAAAGGTAAGTTTGTTAGTATCTGAATCATTTGATAAATGAATTTTAAGATTCGATTTCCCCTTTATTGAAAGAAATTGTTCCTGTATACACAAGCAACAGTTCAGTAAGACAGTTTTTTAGATGTACACACAATACTTTAACTAAAAATCGACAAACGAAATATAAATATTAATTAGATCGCTGGTGAGGTACATGCGTTCTAATAATTATATATGGTAAATTAAATGTGGTCTGGTATCAAAAAAAGTTTCGTTTGCATAGCGATCATCCTCAGAGTTAAAACTAAAATAACACGAATAAAATTACATTAATACACGAAATTTAGAATGTTATCATTGTATGCGAGATGCGTAAGCAAAATGGACAAATATGTACAAGGAGACAGTTGGTCCAAATTAACAAGTCATGTCTGCGTGGCTCTTGAGAATTCTGCGAGTGTCGCGGCGGGCCGCAGGAGGCGACCGCGCTCTGACCCTTCCGAGGGGGAAGAAAATAGAACGCATCACCTTCGCGGTGACGGAAACATCAGTGGCGGCTTGCGATGCTCAGGACGACGACTTCCGCAGGCCAGATCTGTCGGCTGACTGGAGGCAGCGTTTGTAGCGCATCACAGGTTGAGGTGGTGCGGTTCCATGGGCCACCTGAGCGGCGTGGTATGGGCGGTGATGGCACGTTCTGCTGCTGGCCCTGGGTCACAATGGAAAGAGCAACGCCCCTCTCCTTCCCTATGGAGCGGGGAAGCGTGACCAGTGCTGCTTCTACAGCAGGTATCTCGCACTCCTCCCCGCTTGAACACGGGAATAAGATGTCTTATATTTCTGTCTGTATGACGTGGAATAAAACCTTTTGACTCATCTCTGCAGCTGCCGGATATTTCTACTGAGCCAGTTTGTAAGTTTATGTCAGTTTGACGGGCAATTTTCCAACTGTGTAGCCCAAATAGTCGGCCAGTTTGTCGGCAGTTTTAGCGGCCAGGTAGTGCGAAATGTGGTCTGCCAGAATGTCAGGCAATGTTTCCTTTGACTTATTTTTCCTATTCTCACTCTTACACACACACATATATGCAACCACACATGACGGGACTCCGATCGGCAAGTTAAGAGCTTGTTTCGGCTGAGGCAGTGCCCCGCTGGTGAGATATACCTGGTTTAGGAAAACCCCGCTTGCCGACGGATCTGTGCCGGATCTCACCATCCATCAGGTGAGATCACTGCCCCCTCTAGAGGAAAAAACAAAAATCTTGCTATACACCTCACTACACACACTGGTTGGTGGGCATCTACGTGAGACTAGGCGCTCCATGTTTTTCTCAATGACTAATGCATCGTGGTGGTAGAATTTAACACTAAATTTTTAAATGGCATTTTAAAACAAGGCTACCGCATTTATAATATTATAAAAATTGAGATTTGGCGTTGTGTAAAGTTTGCTCAGAAAACTATTAAGAAAGGATCCTTTGAGACAAAAATATTTTGATGCTTTTTAATGTTTTCCATGTATGCGAGATGCGTAAGCAAAATGAGCAAATATGTACAAGGAGACCGTTGGTCCTAATTAACAATTCATGGCTGCGTGGCTCTTGAGAATTCTGCGTATGTCGCGGCGTGCCGCAGGAGGCGACCGCGCTCCGACCCTTCTAAAATGGCATTTTAAAAACGGCTACCGCATTTGTAACATAAAAAATTAAGATTTGGCGTTGTGCAGAGTTTTCTGAGAAAACGTTTATTAAGCAAGTATCCTTTGAGACAAAGTTATTTTGATGCTTTTGAGTGTTTTCCATTGAAATACGGAAAACTAATAATTTGCCATTAGTGAACTTCAATAAATAAATAAAAAAGTAAAGCGTGCGCAGTAGATGGAGATATAGAGTTTACACCATTTCCTTTTGCACTCGTGAATAACATTTCTAAGGAGGTAGGGTCGCAGTTTCTTCGAGCCACGGCTTGAAACCCCAGTTGTACTTGAAAAGATGCTGCTTTGGCGAAGTTTCGAGGTTGGGGCGTGAAAATTCCAGACCTCGGCGAAGGGTGGTTTGAAGCCGTGGCTCATTCAAATACTAGAAAATGAGTACTTCAGATGTATGGATGAATTTCAAGGCAATGTTCATATGCCCAAGACCCTGAACATAACAGGAGTGTAGTGGGATCGCAGTAATCCCTTATAAGAATGCAACAATCTGGAATTTTGGAGATATTGCTTATAGAAAGAAACTATGGCTGAAATATTACTTAACCTTATCATACGGACGGAAGAGGACGGATTTAAACGTGATTGAAAGCTCACTTCATTCAAGCGCATTTTTCTTTGTTTTTTATTTTTGTTCATAAATAAATTAATATTTTTATTACATGTTTTTGGAGTATGTTCAAGCTGAGCTGTTTTTTCTTTATTCTCAATTTCTATTTGTTGCTTGTTCAGTTATTTTCTCCGTGACTTTCCATCCCCTCTTCGCAACTTTTTTAGAAAAAAAATTAAATATGGTAATTTAATTTTCATCAAGCACTTTCATCATTGAATCCAAGAAAACTGCTAATTACTTCCTATAAAACCAACCCACATGCATGAACTATTTTGGCACTGCAATCAAATGACTTTTTAGAACAGTTAATACATGTGTGTTCGTAATAAACAGTTATCACTTCGCCTTTTTGGGGATTACTGTAGAAATTGCGGCAGAACTGGAAGCATTATTAGTTTCATTAAATCTCCTTCAGAGGCCCACACAAAAACAATTCTAAAACAATTTTATAGAAAAAACAACATGAAAATTGCAAGGCTTTATTAGAAATAACCAAATACAAATTGCAGATATCTTAACATAATTTATGCTTATTATATATAATTAGCAACTCTCGTTGCACTACTGTTTGAAGTTTTTTGCTCGAAGAAATTTAATATTTACTAATGTTTGTAATACAAAAATATGTTTAACATTTGTCAAATCTAACAGAAAAGGTTTACCCCCTCACAATATAAACTTCGTGTCTATCTTGTCTTATTAACTCAGAAGAAAAATCCATAACCCTCTAAAAAAGGAAATTAGTTTGCGATTGGTGCGATTATTGGTAACACCTATTTTAACAAATATTCGAACAGGATGTTTAGTTCTGTATCAAGTACTTCTAAATTTTTTTGAAAATTTTATTCACCAGAACAATTAATTCCCTATCACCTACAAAAAATAAAAATGTCACTGTTACAGAATAACAGAACTGCAAATAAGGACATTGTTGTAATGAATATACAATAATTATAAATAAAATGTTAACTCCTAGAATCACGTGTTCAGCTGATCCTGGTATACATGTCTGTTGGTATTTTTTTTATTTATTTTTTTTATTTTTAGATGCAGAGCGTGAATTCACCGCTCACACGACGACGCTGAGGTACACAAGTACTGCCTACCGTGGAGCCGCATCACCCAGGGCTGTCTGGAACAATTTCGCTTGGCGAGGGCGTCCTTGCGGGCCACCACCCCTTCGCTCGGCCGCCTAGAACAGCGCAAGCCACCACGGACGTTGCCGTCACAGCGCAGATCCTAGCACGTTCCTCCCCCTCGGAAGGGCCATGGAGCAGTCTCCTAGTACCGCCGAGACCTCTGCAAAACCATGCAAGACCTGTTAATTAAAATCATACGGTCTCGTTATATTGTTATAAGGAGGATATAGACAATTTATAAGTTAGTGAAAGTTTATCTTTAAGTGTGGTGTGCGTATCTATGTTGCCTTACTAATCTGCTGCTTCCTGTGAATACAGGTACAACAATTTCGTTCAATAAATGGCAATTTATTTTCTTACAATTCATTTAGCTACCGGTGCATGCATTAAAAAACTTTCGTTCCTATTTTAAAAAATGATATAGAACGACATTTGAGTTCTAACTACAGTAGAAATTTAAGTACCTGACCTTGCTTACAGCTCCCGCAACTGAATCTCTGTGTAACGAACTGGCCCAACTTCTCGGGAAGCTCCTCCACGCCTCAGTCCAACTCCAGCGGTCCCTGATTGGAGATGATTGCTGCTCGAACTTTAATACTTGTTGCCACACTTTCTGCTAGAACTGAAGTTGCCGTCTTCCAAGTGACCTTGCGGTTCGGCAAACCACTCGTTAGGAGAAGTTTTATGGAGCCCTCCTTCCCCAGTAGGCCTATGACTCCAAAGTGTATTTCAAAGAAAACTCACATCTAAAAATCAGACGCTAAACCATGAAATTTAAAAAAATTGAACTTAGAACAGAAGAGGAATCCTTTATTTGGGAAATGCCTTAAAAAAATACGATGAAAATTGAAAATGAATTACTAAAAACTAAACGTTTTAGTTAGGAACTATATGACATACGTTGTAAAGACGAGAAAAATCATGTTGTAGGAGATAGAAAAATCATGAAATCATTAGTAGTCAATAATTGTCTGTTAGAAAACAAATCGAGAAGTAACGTTGAAATTTCAATTCTTAGAATGTTTGATAAGTAAAAACAAAAAACGGAATTAAATAATACAAATGTGTAATAACTGCATAAACGTGTCAATACTTCCAACAACAAAAACACCTCCAAAAATAAGATTTATGCAATTTTTAAACGCTGATAAAAATATTGCAAGTACCAGTATACACAAATTTTGTCTTTCACATAAACATAGTTGTTTGATTCCAAATTTATGCAACTGACTGATCCAATACTTCTAGTAGATCCATTCTTACAGTTCAACTACAGCAGTCCCAAATAGAATGTTGCCGCTCGAATATTAATATCTGCTGCTTCAATTCTTCCAGAACGAGTGAAGTATGCCACCTTCCAAGTGTCCTTGCGATTCGGCAAAATACTCGTTAGTTGTCGTCCCTTTCCCTCGAGGACCTTCGGCTCACACGGTCATTTCAAAGAAGATACCATAAAAAAAGTCAAGACGCTTTTCCAGAAAAAAATATTACGAACAATAATTAATGAACAGGAGCATTTCGGGTAAAACTTTTCATTTAATATTCTTCGAAAAGCGCTCAGTTAAACGGCTGAAAAGAAAAAAGAAAAAACACTTTCCTTACTCATCAAATACTGTGTCTAGGCAATTCTGTAGAAATCGTTATAACACATTCTAATTAAATAAGTAAATTTATTTATGTTTAAATACGTATATTTAATAATTTTAAATTTGTTTAGTCAAAATTTTAAAACTAAAGAAAACTCACCATCGAAACATCATAGGCTACACGTTTACATATATAAGAACAGAAGAGGAAGCATTATCATTTAAGGGAAACACCTCTGGGAAAACTAATATTAAAACTGAAAAACAAATAATGAAAAGGAAATCCATGTACAATCCACATTACGTAGGTACATGAGAGAACCCAAGAGAAAAACTTAAAAACATTAGATAGAATTTGGTACAAAATTAATTTTGTAAAAACCTTTAAGTTCAAATTTATTAAATATTCTGTATGAAAAAAATGGTATTAAGAAAACAATATTCCAAGGCACAAAACATTCAAGGTTAAGTACTTCAACAGCTCAGTCTGTGATAAACTGTATAATTAGAGATTGTGCAGTTTACTTCGTAGTTTGAACCAGCTTGTGATGTGGTATGGACCCGCCTTGGTCTTCAATCACAAACACGCATTGTATTACATTTTAGGAGTAGTCGTAAAGAGAATTTCTGCAACTTCTCCGATTAAATGTTTCATGAAAAGAACTTGAAATTACTTCGCGACTTGTTTGAATTCTGATCAGATTGGTCAATTACACACACTTCACATCCTCATGTGCATACGAACACACGCTGAACGCCTTTTACGGGTGGATTACTCTGGGTTACACAAAAGTATTTTACTGAACAAAATTACCTCGCGCTAACGGGAATCTTACGTTTGTAAAGCTCAGTTATCGTTTCACTGGATAAACGTTTACTTGCATCTATCCTCCAAGCAAGATTCAGTAAATGTAGAATCCATTCGCTGCGGTTTTCTTAACAGTTTTTTTTCTTTCTACGTCTTCGCAGGGAGAAATACGTAATGTGCCCATATTTGAAACTTTTCAATGGCAGCAGAGGTAACGTCGGTTACAAAGGAATACATAATCTGACAACAATGTGTACTCCGTTCACATTGTACACAGTCTGACAAAAAAGTTAAAATAGTACTAATTCCCAATATTGTGATAGTTTAAATTCGCACATTGTCTTTGACAAAAATCACAGGAAGATAATGCAGTATCGTGTAACCGTAAATAGTAACAAATTTACCTTACAATATATGAGTTTTAGTTGTATGCAAATAAAATCATCGCCCCTAACCGTCCTTTTCGAACTCAAAGATTAAAGAAAATTTAATTAAAACTGAAATGATCTAGATATTAATTTATCCTGTTCGAGTAGATCAGCAATACTTACAGCCATTACATCACAACATGTAATACTTACCTATATAAAATAAGGAGATCACATGTACATAAAATCAACACACATCTTCCATCATTCCAGAAGACCACCTTTACCCACAGTATTATAGCATTTGCAGAAAAGGTGCCTCCTCAATAATACAGGAGAAAAATACCAATAAAAATCGACGGAAAAGGATCACAAAAAGTAACGTTATTCACACATCATTGAAAATGTCAAAGTAATGGGATGTAAATAAAAAATCCAAACAAATTACATATCAATAATTACAATATCAAAAATTATTTAATGTTGAATCTAATCATTAGAATGAAATTTGTTTCCATGTGTCAGTCCTCATCCTTTCTCAATGAAATCCACGCGTTGTGTTGTTGACCTCCCCAAATATTGTACAATTCGACACACTGAATTAAAACTTTCACACTTCACAATTGCTCTTAAGGTTTTCGCGTAAATTTACGCGAGAATATATCGCAAGAGATGACATACATCCCCCATCCATTGCGCCTCATTGGCTTTGAATATCTGAACGCTTTCGAGAAAAAAAAGCAAAATTTGGACAGGCTGCGCGGCGAGGCAATCTACATCTTCAATTTGTTACTGTATTGCAAGGTTGCAGGTTACAGGTTGCAAGATCTGGCTACGTGTGGTAACTCAAGAGATAAGTGTCTGCAAGTTAGCGAAAATAAGACCGGCAAGGCGACCGCCGCTGGCCGAGAAAATTCGGACACGAAAAGCACGCTTATAGCAAAAATGCAGCATTTTTTCCCTAGGGTTTTCTCCATCCGACAGCCAGTTACCTTTAAGTTCCGACAGGACGCAAATTCGACCATATACATTACATACCAACACACTTGCGGGTTTCTCTGATCTGGAGTCAGGAGAACGCGACACACAAATGAGAGGCAAGATAACCAACTATGCCCAAGGCAGGACACTAACCCGCATCCTTGCGGACCGAAGTGCTGTGTCTGAACACGATCTTAGCCTCCTCGACCATCCTGGTCGGCAAAAATAAAGCAGGATTCTCGACGCAATTCTTGTCATAATACCCCAATACATAGGCGTCACCCGCGACATGTTTCGTCAAAAACACCTGTTCTCTAACGACCAGGGTAATGCAGTAACTGCGTCAACGCTTGACGCCGCATATCACTTCCGGTTGGGCGCATTCGACCATCTAATGGCGTGGCGTTGGAGGAGCCGCCGATTCAGCACTGCCGTTGCTCCGGGCCCATTCCAATTTCACGCGTTCATTATTGGCTGTACCAAAACAGAAACAATGACTACATCTATCAATGATCTGCCGCGACGAATGTTCTGTGACCTCAGCAAGAAGAGTGCGCAGCGCAAAGGCGCGATATAGCACTCTGCGCGAGGGCAAGATGTACCAAGTCCTGTTCGCAACAGAGCAAAGAACGGTGACTGATGATTGTGTATACTATTGTTTGTTTTTCATTATGAAGAGCAAGCGCTGTTTTTGGTGAAGACAATCACTCTTACCACCACCTACTGAATTAAAAGACGACAAGATTTGTCCTCCTTGCGTTTAAAGGAAACAAAATACAAGGATTAACACATGAATATCAGTAAAAATACATGATTGAAATAGGTTAAATAAAAATGTTGGGCAATACAAATCATTAATATAGGTTTGTGAAACCGGTTGACATTTTTCCTAATTTCGCATCCAAATAATGTTAAAAAAACACCTGAAATATTAAAAGTCACATCTAAATTTAACAAAAATTATTCTACATTGTACTATTAAATTTAGTTTTTAAAACCTATAGCGTGAATTACAAAAAACAGAAAAATAATTCAAAGATTTAAGTTTTCCTTTTATAAACCTTAAACGTAAAAATTAATATTTAAAACACACTTATTCGAGCTTGCAGGTATATAGTGTCACATTAACAGGTTACTTTAAGCCAGTTGTAGTTCTCAAAGAAATGGTTAACCGTTCTCACATAGTGTTGATATAAAGAAAATCAGGAATAAAAGTATATTTTGAACAAAATATACGTTCACACCTTTCTGAAAACAACCATTGGTGGACATTTTGAAGAATGTCAACAGAAGTCAGAATACATTGGTCATTTGCATAAATTTAAAGAACGAATATTAATTGGAAAATGGTTATCTTGTAAATAAATCAAATGTCTTTATGGAAAATGATCAATCACACACACACACACACACACACACACACCACTTTTTTCAATAACACCCCAAAACGCATCCAGATAACACATGAACATTAAAAAAATGGATATCATTCAAATCTCGTTGTGTCCTGTACTTCGCAATATTCGCCGTTTATAATTGGGGAAAAGTATTCACGTAATGAACATTGAGCCGTCATTCTCCTTCCCAAATTCTCTAAACCGTCACTCAACCTCCCCTATACCAATTTCATTGAAGTGGATCACACAGTTTAACCAGAGAATTACGAGAATAATTGCACGTAGAACGTGATAAATATAGAGTATAAGATATTCAAAGGGAAAATGACCAAGCTTTAAAAAGCTGCTTGTTAGACTATTTTAAGCACATTTGTGTTACTTCTATAACGTTTTGAACAAAAACAGTCATAAGAAAAAAACTAAAAAACTTAAATCGTGCTATAAAAAAACAAAACCGAATTTTTTTAGATAGCAAAATGAAGATTTTTGTTTCCAAAACATGGAACAGAAATAATAAAATTAATTGTAATTGTTGAGTTTTTCAAAGCATTTGGCAGCATTGAACTTGGTGTGCCTTTCGTTGATATGTTAGTTTCCTTATCGTGCATTTTTTACAGGAAGGGAATCCGAGAAGTCAGACGTAGAAGATAAGCACATAAAAGTGCACAAATTATTATCTCGCTTATGGTTTGAAAGTGAAAATCCGTCAGGATAGAAATCTTTCGTTGTGCCGAACTTTCTAAACTAATAAACCTGCATATATATCTCTTCATCAAAGACATGGAGTTATCATACGATCTGTGCGATGCAGTCTCTTGCAGGCCGGTAGGAATCCATAGACACGAACTGACCTTCAAAATTAATGCAGTGGCTCGCTGGTAAGATTTGCGAATATGGTGCGCAGTTTCTGTAAATTATGCTCTGAGAAATATCAATCGTTTTACTTTTACAGGTTCCAAAATTTATCATGCACATGCGGCAAATTGAGAAGGAATTAAACCTAAGATTAAATAATAATTTTTATACAAAACAACTTTTAATACCCATCTTTTAGTTTCGTCGATTCCACCTTAAAAGTTAATTTTATTTCATCACAACAACTCTACTCTAATGGTACCATCAGCCAACTGAACAAAAAATTTTCATTTTCAATATGTGCTTAATCAGAGAATTCTACTCACTTTGTTTGACTCTTCTGTAATTGCTACGAGTTGTAGTCACAACTTCGTTCTGTTCCTTACCGCAGTAATCCAGTGCAGGGTACGTCCACACTCGCTCTCTCACCCGCAGGGTGCTCAAATACGTGTGTTACGGGGCGAGTCCCACCTCAAAACTTCGCATGTTATAGAGCGAGGGTGGGCGTGTTTATTCCGATGCATTTAGCCCAATCATGATTAAGCAGCGAAAATGCAGCACCTGCTTAAAATCTCTACAACAATTCCAAATACATTTGAAGTTAATGAAGAGTATGTGAAGTAGTAGAGCAAAGTTGATTTAATAATAAACCAATCTCCCTGTTCCCGCCATCTTGAGATTTGCGGCAGCTTGGAAGTAGCCCTGTAGGCGGCTCTGAGAAGGCAACTGAACAACCAATACGTCAGATAATTTAGATGGTGACATGTTGGCAATGTGATTAATATTATTTAAAAAAATCTTATTTAGTATTCATCTTTAAAATATTGTTATTTAATGTAAAAAATGTTTGAACTAATGTCTTACATATTACAGATATGATATAAATTTACGGTTAAAATATTACGCAGCGTAATATATACACTGTTTAATAAACAAGTCAATAAAATGTGTTGCTAACTTTTACTGTACTCCTTGTTAATAAATTTAATCATTTTTAAAGAAAATTATGATACGCCCTAAAATTAGGTTTCAATGTGAGACAATTGGCATATTCGGGGACTTTTTTAATTAACTTTAAAAATTCGTTTTAATAAAAAAAAATTAATTATTGCCACCCTAACGAACGTGCATGCAACGTCATTGTTAACTATACATTAACCAATTCTCCGCAAACCCTATTCATTACAGACCCAAACAATCGAAGGGATAGAAAAAACACCAAACCAAAACAAAAAAAATCAATTAAAGCACTACATCGCACACATGACCTTCAAATTAATACATTCAATCCCTTGTACATTCAATCCCTTGCCCATTTACCCGATCAAAAATCAATCCCTTGTTACATTTGAAGAAAAAAAAATCATGTTACCCTACCGTCCACACAAAAAACAATGTACTACCTAAGCGCTCACCTGCCACCCCCTTTAAAATCCAAATTCAAAGGATTTGAGCTCCCAATAGCTTCAAGGCGGCTCCACAAAATCGACATTCGCTAAATAGTGAACCACTGCTCGCCCAATCCCGAGCATTTAATGGTCTCGGCGAACGTTCGCTTCCTTTATGTCCCGAAGACCGACATGCGGTGAGGTGGGCAAGAACCGAATGTTCGTCGCTCGCCAAATACTCGTAGCAAGCATTCATACTATTAGGGATTCTGCGTGCAGTCGCTCGCTACCCACCGAATACGAATGTGAGGAGCCACCGTCCAATGAGTGCCTTCGAACTGGCCCCCCCTCTATCACGCCTGGTCTTTGAACGCTATGTAAGTAGCTTACTTGCGCATAAGAACATTGCGAAATGCGTATGGTCGCTGCGTGGTACCGAACGCGAACCACCAATTGAAACATCTGTTCCAACGGCATTTCGAACATTTTAACCACGAGTTCGAGAAGCGATATGAGGTGTGTGCGTGACGCACAGGACGGCTCGAGCACAGTCAGTTCGGCGTGAGGAGCGCATATGAGGACGACTAAGGCGTCAGGTATATGGCAAACCACTCCGTACGCCGAACGCAAGGCCACAATTACTGCGGGGGGAGGGAGGGGATAGGGCGACACCAGCGCCGACACCTGTGAAGGCCTAAGGCACCAGGACTCTCTCCCCAACACTGCTCCACTCTCCCCCGCGCCCTAGCGAGCTCTTATGCGCGCGCAAGCTACAGACACGAACGCTTGTTCGTTGCAGTTTTCCTTCGGCTCATCACTCCTCGCGGATTCTAAATACCCACCCCCACCCTCACTCCTAAGCACTCTATACGCGTAACAGTCAGCTGCCCATCCTAACCGATCTACATACAGCGCAAGGCAAGAAAACCCATACATCCGTCCAACCAACAAACAACCCACATTTACCCAAATAATTAAAACACTACAATCTCATTCAGCCAAGAAAATGACTACTCTTTCACTAACCAAACGATCTAATAATTTCATTTCTCGAACCACCGACCTCGTCCACCTACCGCTCATACATTACAATAACCAACCACGTACACATGCAAGGAAAACTAATTAACACCCTCCCTTCTGTAGGCTGCCACAGAAGGTTCCCATGACTGCATACACACTTAACCTTTTGCCTACTTACACAATCTCTAATAAATAACTTAACTTTCCAAATCTGTATATAATGGAAGCCTTCCTCCAAACCTCACGAACTGCAGAATGAGTTGGTTTGTCACATGTCTAGCTTGCTCAGCCACTCACGGCAGTGCGCTACAGGGCATACCCAAGACGCTCCCTTGTTACCCCGAGCAGGAGGCGAGTAGCTTGTTCACAATAGTAGAGTTGGAGTACACTTCGCAGAATTCACCTGGAACAAAAAATCACACTTAACTAACAGACACAGGGAGGGAGGTCATCGACCAACCACAGCGCATTTTCCCCCTTTACATTCCCGTAAGGCGTTGCTGTTTCGTCTTTTAGAACTTTCGCATTAGAATCCCTTCGCCCTGAGTGATAGTTTCGTCTTTCAACGTCTATTGTATGAATAAAAAAAATAACTTGTCATATGCAATCGCTTTGAAGAAACTACCTGCACTTCAATGTTACAATCTTATTATGTACCTGTCGATGTAGATAAGAGCGGCTAATTTCCAGGAGCGTAATTAATGTTCAATTCGTTCTAAAAAAGTGCAGAAAATGTTCAAAATGTATATGCCCTTGTCCTTACCTCAAAAACTAAAAGTATTTTAACACAAAATTACAGAAAATAATTGTTACGTGTTGCTAAGTACAGCGTTCATTCCTTCAATTGAATTGTGATTTATTCTGGGATTCACCGTTGCCCCCCCCCCCCCCTGTTGGAGATCTTCGCGTACTGGATCGGCGCTGGTACGCGGCTGTGGATTTATTTCAAATCGTAAAATATCGTAATATTTTTTTCATTATAAAATATCAATTTCTGGGGTTTCAGAATGCAAAACACTTCTTCCTCTTCAACAATTTAAACGATATCGAGTTTTTCAAGTGGTATTTGAAAGCCTTCTAGCAAGCGGAAAACACCACCTAGAAACGTCTAGGTGTTCATGCGGTCCACGCGACCTTGCAGCTTTTGGCAGCGAAAAAACTTATCAGCAAGGCCAGAAACAACCACACGCAAGGGCAAGGTATACAATACATTGTCACATTTTTGAGAGCAGTCGTTCAAGAATATCAGTTTCAGCAGATGCTTCTCTCCCTCGTCAAATGTATCTAATCCGCAGAGAAATAATCACAATAATAAATGATATCGCAGTATTTCCCTCCATTTCAAAGTTTTCATTTTCACAATGCAATAGTCCAAACTATTTGAACAAAGCAATTGCACGAAGAGCGATTGAAAATTCATTCTCCCCCAGGTAAGGTGGCTTTATATACACCACTAACCTTTCCTTTTTTCCTTCTAAAATATTTTTTACCAGAAACCAATCAAAGGTTCTTTCCCTTACTCTAACTAATCTACTCAGACGTCGTGAGATCGAGAATATCGTTTCGTATTCTAAATGAAAATAAACGCGTAAAGTAACTACTAAGGAAAGTACTTCGGAATAAAATTCATCGAAAAGTCTGCCTTGACACGCTCAGGGATATGTCGTGTCACTCACTCCGGACTCGTAATAAAATCTGAATGCGTAGCGAAGCATAAAAAGTGAGGAAGTGTTCCGCCAAAAAAGTGCTTCAGACTAAAATGCGTCATTATGACATCAATATAAATAAGCCATTCCGCTTGCGAATTTGTGTCGAACGCCAATTTCTCAAGCCGTCTAAATCTAGCAACGCCCAAACCACCAAATCGTATCATCAATTTAAGTTCAATTTTAGGCTCAAGGAAAAAATTTTTTTCCACTGCATATATTAAAAACATCAAGGCTGTACAAAGAGAAACAGTAGCTTTATATTAAAGCTAGCAGCGCCCACGGTTTTGGGAAATCCAAAAGAAAATTCGAGAATAGAGTATTTAATTAACCTAAAATTAGCTTTTAATTTAGGATATGGTGTGGTTGAGATTGGTTGCCAGCTTTGAATGGCCAAGTTCTCGCAGAAACGATTCCTCCAATTTCCTTATTGTAAGGGTCGAAAGCCCCATCTACCTTCAGGGTATGCCAAGATTTTTTGAAGATATTCTTTTTAATAGTATTGGAAATTCTTGAAATACAAAATGCCAAATTAATTGCATGAACTCTAATCGTAAACTGCATAAAAGTGCGAGAAAAAAATGGGCTTACCTTTCCTGCACCCGTGGTAAACGCTAAGGAGGTACTGAGGCAACACATTTCTACTCACTTGCAAACTGGAGGCGATGCTGTGAGGAGGTAGTCGTTCTGTTATCTCCTTTGCGCCGCAGTTACTCTCCACTAAGACAATTGCGAAGGGTTGGTGGTGGAGGGAGGGGGGGGGGGGGCTGGCGCGCCACTAGCGCCACTAAGTGGCGGGCAACGTTTAATGTAGATATAGTACGAATGCACGCGAGTAGTTAGCGTTAGTTTAGGCAAAGATTTATATTTTCCGGTACATTCATTTTATTGTTCAGTATGTATTATATTTCTTATTTTATATTGTAAACTTGGCTTCATCGAAAGGCAATTGCAGTCAAGTTAACTACAGTAGTAATAAGTCCAAAAATCGGATTTTCTTTCGTTTTGCAGTGTGCAGTGATAGTGCATTTTTTTTAAAATTCCTTTTTGCAGTTTTACACTTAGAAAGAAAAAAACTACACATTTTTATGGATCCTACATATTGTTACAGATTCTGGATATGGTTTGATATCCAATAAACGCAACCTTCATAATATTCAAGAAAAATATAAAATATTAAAGAGTAGTTTAGGGTGCTAAATATTTATAGATAGTTGTTTGAAGTATATGTGCAGGGGCGTAGTTAGTATTGTAATATTATGTAATGCTGCGGGAAACGCATTTCGAGATTTCAAGGAAATACACGTTTTGGGGTCCCAAGATATCAAACAATTGTTTTTTTTTCAAACGTCCGTCTGTAAACAACACTGGAGCCGAAACTATTCGGACGATTTTCCCCATAATTAATATTTCTCAGTCAATCTGGTTAGGTTCAAAGCTTTGCGATTTTGAAAAACATTCTTTAAATTTTGGAGGAAATTAACAAGAAGACCTTGTAAACATTAAAAATGTTTCTCAAAAATGGCTCCAATTTGTTTCTTTACATTTCTTGTAAGAATGAAAAGGAAAAACTTATGAAGATGCCATAGGAATGAAGTTCACTGTTAACTTTATTCTTCGAAAATTTCAAAAGTTTGAATTTTTTCCGCTCCTTCCTATTCGGACTTAGAAAGAAAAAAACTACACACTTTTATGGATCCTACATATTGTTACAGATTCTGGATATGGTTTGATGTCCAATAAACGCAACCTTTATAATATCCAAGAAAAATATGAAATATTAAAGAGTAATTGATAATGTCATTAATGCAATACATGATACAATATTAAAGATAGCGATTTTTTCTCCATATTAAATTTGTTATCCATAATTAGTTTTTTTATTTATGTCAAGTACATGGTTTTGAAAATTTTAGTAGCTTTCGAGCACTTTTGCTTGAAATACAGGCAATATAAAATTATTAAGAATAACATCTAAAAAGAACTGCTCCCATTTGCTTTTTGTAGGGATAGTGATGAATGCACTGTAACAGATGACATAAACGTCATTTCGGTGTATTCTTCTATTGTTTTTTTAAGAGAAATTGAATTGCATTATTTTTTTACTTTCTTGCTACCGCTAGAAAGAAAGTTATGTAATGCTGCACGAAAAAACGGAGAATTTTCGGCAGAAAAACTCGTATTATGGGGCCCTTGTAAAAAAATAGATAAATCCAGTGGCTAAGTTCAGCCAAAACTCAAACAAAACCTTTAACAACTGGCAGCCAGAATCCATGTTTTGTGGGTCCTTGATACTGAAAGATCGAATGACGGCAAAAATCTGTCTGTCCACCCGTCTCTGAACAACGCTAGCGACTAAACTGTTGGGCTAATTTTCTCCGAAATTGATATTCCGCAATTGATCCCGCTGATGTCGCGGACCCTTGAATTTGAAACTGATATTTTAATTTGGGGAAGAACTTTACGTCAAGCCTCTTGGACAATTAAAAAAAATGCAATTCTTAAATCTCAACCTATCAGATATGAGAATATTTTCTGTGTTACACGTCTTCGGTAGTATAGATATCTTAAGTTTTATCGATTTCATTATGGTCCACTGATGAAAGACACGAGTATCCGACAATCAGCGCCAGCGGTCAATAACTTGCGCGCTGTCATCGCGGGTTGATCGCCACGATTTTAGATTATTGGTAAACATGTGGCGGGCCAACCTTTACCTACTCACCTTGGTTGGTTACATTACAGCCAGAGCCTCTATGATATTGTCATAATTATGGTTTACAGCAGCTAAATAGAAAAAAAAATTCAATAAAACGGGACAGATTTCCATACTCCGTAGAATGAAACAAAACATGATACGACGGCACGACTGGGATATACTTACAAAATTGGACTTCCCGCTCAAAACGGTATGTGCGGCCCCCTTGCGGTAAGAGTTGGAGGTAATGAGGTCAACGCGCTACAGTGGCTGTACAGACCTCCAGCTATTGTGCCATAAAGAAAATTTATTATAGGTAATTCCACGAGGTCTTTGGAAATTGTCGATAAATTCACGACTCGCGAAACGAGGAGTGGATTTATCTGAGAATTTTCAAAGCAGGAGTGGTATTTGATGGGACAATTCCTCGAGTGAAATTACGTCCAACGGAGTTCCAAAATGCGCCAAATATTAAAAATAACTGAAAGCGTATGTTAAATCAGAGGTAATGTTGTAGTTCATACACTGTTTATGGGACATCGACATAGCGATCGATGTAAACCGCCTCCTAAGATAGATGAGTCACAATTTATGATTGGCCAATAGTTAGAAGCGGTAAGAAAAATCGGATTGAAAAAGCGATAAACCTTTTGAGATACACCGCCCTGATTGGGGCATTTTGTATGTATACTTAAACACTACTGGTTTTAATTTCACGTGTGGAATAGTCACTATTTTTTTTAAACATTCCAGTGCGTGTAAGCAGCTGAAATTTCCTATGTGCACATTTCTTAACTCATGAATTTCCATATTTAAAAAAAAACAGAAAAAATAATCAAGCTTCTTCGGGGGGCCATTTGAGAACATTTTTTGCCATAATCTTCAATAGGATATTAATTAGTTTACGAATAAAGCGTAAAACAAGCTTTCAAAGGAGCCTAATTTTATCAGCGATATCTATGTAAAGATCTGGATGGGACCTAGCGTGTGCTAAGGTGAAGCCCATTACAATGGCCATTAGAATGGCAGGGGACTGTATTCTGGAAACGACACCTAAACAAGATCGAATTTAGTGTTTGGATACAGTAATCACGATGTTTAACGTTTGGATACAGTGACCAGTGTAATATTTTCGGAAATAAACAGTAGGCTCCCTTCAGGAACCACATTAAAGGAATTCCTGAACTTTTATTCAGTAGCACGTGATGAGCACACCCGACCTGCAATCATTAGAAATGTAGCCCAGAGAGCCCAAACCCTAAAGATAGTTTCGACTCTCGGGAGCTCATCCCGTACAGGTTTTCGGCAGCCGGCGAAGATCTGCGTGCAAAGGTAAGTGATTGCTACTTGCCTGCCGAGCACGCCTAGTGCCCATTCCAGGTATACGATCACGAGAGGGGATCGTTACAATATACTATCGAAGCTCTAAGAACAGCAGCTCCATTTTCTTGCAACATTTCAACTCTCTATACTACGGCAAGAGCTTTTTCTATTACTTGCATGTATTCAGATGTGTTTTTTTTTCTTTTCCTGATTTCAAGATGGCGGGTCATACTGAATCAGGAATTGAAGTTGTGATATTACTTGTTTCCGAAGAAGAAGTGGCGTCTGAAAGTCTGATTGTATATCCGTAGTGTCCGATTAATTTTCATCTCATACAAATGAAAATGATCGCCTCTTTCTCTCGAAGGACCACTGTAACCAGTGGAAGAAAAACACGCCGGCCATCATTGAAAGACCACGATCACAAAATGTGGTTTGTCATAGACACAAGTAATTCAAAATATGAATTTGAAATATACAAATTCTAGGGATAGACTCATCGATGGGAAAGAGTGGGAGCACATAGATGAAACATCTTATGGGCTACATTGGAATCTTATTACTAGCAGAAGAATCCAACTCTAACAATCAATGCACTGAGAATTTGTAGCATGCTGAGAAAAGAGCATTATTAGACCTACTACATCCTTGAAACAATGAAGATGATACGTACAGCGAGGAATTAGATTTGATGGTCGAGGCAAAAATCTCAAGTCGCACGACAGACAAGTTGGCACATGTGAGGGAACTGTGGGAAAAGTGGGTAGAAACACTCCTGAGATTGTATAATCCTGAATTCTACAAAAACGTAGCAAGTTGTAACAATAAATTAATTATTCCATTTCGGAAAAGAAAGCTGCCAATTACGGAGAGACATTTTGGATTCTTTGTGACAAAGAAACAAGGAACTTATAAAATGTTCGAACTTACAATGGCAAACATGAAAGGCATTCTAGAGAACAAATTATGGGAATGAAAGTTGTTTTACAATTATCCTAAAATCTGAAGGGTCACAATATAACTAGTGACTACGATGTTTTTACATCATACCAGTTGGGCCAGGAGTTCTAAAACGTAAGTGAATATAGTATATAGTGAATGTGCTACAAAAGAAAAAGTGTGTTGTTCTTCACGCGCACTACACAATAATTCAAGTGTGATTCTGAAGGGAGAAAACAGAAATAATAACAATGTATAATTCTACCAAGGGTGCTGCTGATAGGGTGATCAGTTCTTATTCACCTAAAAGAAAAACAAATTGTTTTTTCTAACAAGATAGACATATTTACATCTATTCATATGTATTGTTCACAACAGTAAAACCGGATTGCAAAGAAACATTTTGTCATAAAATTATACTTTTTATAGAGAAGTTAAGGACAATATTTTGGAAAAGTTATTGAACCTACAAACTATCTGCCATAAAATTTGACATCAAGAGAACCCATAATGAAAACTAAATATCTGATGAATAATTCACCTTTCCTAAATTCAGTTTTGTTAGATTCTACTAGAAAAGGAGGAAGATGGCATTTGTGTTGCAAAACAGAAAATAAAAATACTTTGTACTGCTCCAAATTAAAATTTGTACATGCAAAAATTATTACAATCGCATTTGTAACCACACGTGTGTAATACACTGTTTCTACATTTGCTGTCTTTTCATTATTTTACTACCAAACATTTTGTACAGGTGAGCACACATTTTACATTATTGTACAATCTTAAAGATAAACCTGTATAATTAAAAAGTAAATAATCTGCAAAAGAAGTTATATGGGTCCAATTGGGCCCGAGGACCTTAAGAGGGAGTAAATGTGATGATCGCAGCCGGGTTAACCGTGTACTTCATGCCGAGCAATTGACAACTGAATTGTAGAGATGGCTCTTTGGCTTCAGCAAGTAAGCTACCAATAGGCGTGGTATGCAGGCATCTCGTACAGAAGCGCTTCAGAGTGTCCAACTCGCTAAGGACACTTTGACTAGCTGAGTTGTAATTAATTGATCCGTAGTCGATCTTGCTTCTAATAATTTCTTTATAAGAAGCAAGATGTCTCCACTCGCGCCCCAGTTGTTGTGGTTAAGATATTTGAGGATGTTAAGTACTTTTTACAGTTGTCAATCGGCTTCTGTATATATTGTTTCCATCTTAGATTGTTGTCAAAGTATTCACCTTGGATTTTAGTACAGCACACCACAGGTAGGACATGGGAAACCAGTGAGAGATGCGGCGATGTATGGTGCCTATTCCTCGAATAAATGATACATTCTGATATTTTGTCGGAGAATTTAAATCCTGACTTCAAGGAAAATTCTGTTTGTGAAGGGCTTCTTTCATGTACTTTGGGTATTTAGCAGATTATTGCCTTAACATAGAACAATGATGTCATCCGAATATTTCCTTATTGTAATAGGTAAGGCAATATCCACATCATTGATTGCAATAAGGACAAACGTTACACTCAAAACTGAGCCTTGTGGAATGTCATTTTTGAGCTTTCTAGGTTGAGATATTTGGTTATTAGTTCTCACTTGAAGCTATTTATTAAGAGTTAAGTCAATGAACTCAAATATATATCCATGGACACCAATATTATGAAGAATTGTAAGTACTGATGCGTGAAATGTTCTTGACGGAAATCATATTGATTTAACTTTGTTGGAACTCCAGAAATCAACGTAATCTCTTGTTGATAATCCCCTCAAGAATTGTACACATGTTAAAAGTCAGATGTTTGACGGTAGTTGTCAGTTATGACCGGATCTTACCGGATACCTGGCTTAGGAACAGGAATGATAGTAGCTAATCTCTAGCTATTAAGTTGGTAGTAATTTGCTAAAATTCCATTTTCTTTAGGGATAAATTTAGTTTCTTCTTCGTTTTTATATGAAAGAAATTTTTGCATGTAGTTGTTGGAAATGGAGTTATTGGAGATTGTCTTAGCGAACTGGTTGTCAAAATCAGATGGGGCAGTATTTTATCATTGCTTTTAATGTCGTGGATAAATGATTTTTTTTTTTATTTCCTTGAATAGATTTGATTGTTCTCCATGTATCATTGGTGTTATAGTTACGGTTCAATGATGATAAGTATTTAGACCAAGAATTGACTTTGCTTTCTTTGATCATTGTTCAGATGATAGCTCTGGTCCTTTTGAATTCAAGTCTGTTCTTAGATTAGATTTATACAGTAAAAAAAAGCAAAAACTGTATGTGACGTAGGGGGAGGGGAAAGTCTTAGTTTTTTATGTTTCTTATAACGGTTAAATGCATGTTTTTTAGCACCTTACTGCTTCGTTGCAGTCACTGTTCTACCATGTAGTTGTCCTTTCAATTTTGGAAAATAATTTAGGAATAGCCAAGTTAGCTCCAGTAATAATCATGTTACAAAAGGATTGGAGAGTAGCATCAACGTTGTTAAATACAAAGAGTATATTGTCACCCATAAGAGATATAGAGATGAAGTTCTGATACTTTTCCCAATTGATTTTGTTGAAGTTCTATCTGTTTATTTGACCTGAGGGAGCAGAGGTAATATTTGTTGTCAATACAGATAAAAATGGGAAAATGATCGCTATCAAATGGGTAGTCTGAACGTTCCAAAAGCATTTGTGGGAAAGGGATGTGGATGATATGGATAGATCTATGGTGTTAAAATTATTGTTGCTGATATTGACATTGTGTAGATTCTCCAGCGTTTAATATAATACAATCATGGTTTTCAAAAATGTATTCAAGCATAAAGCATTTGTTCTCAGTTTTAGAAGATACAGTATTGACTATTGAAAAAAAAAACTAAAATGAAGACTGGTTTAGAAAATGTTATTTCTCTATTTTCGCGTTTATATCTCCCATAATGATAATTATTTCATTCTTTGGTGCTAAATCATTTACCTCCTTTACTCGGTCAAAAAAGTGTTCCTTCTCTTCAATGTCTTGTTCGTCTGTTGGACAGTAGACATTTATTACCGTAATATTGAAGAATTTGGTACAAAGTTTTATCGTGCATATTCTCTCATCGATAGCCTGAAAATAGAAAGTATAGATTTACTACATTTACATTTATTGTCCACCACAAACGTCGATCCACACTCTGCATTTCCTTCTTCCTTCCCACTATGGAATATAGTGAAATGATTCATATTCTGAATAAATTTCCCATGCCATCTTGTCTCTTGAATCGCTGCAATCGTCTTGTATTTTTAAGTTCTTCTAAAAGTGTTATTCTAGCTTCCAGTTTATTTAAGGATCTCACATATCATGTACCAATAAAGAGTTCCGTATTTTTTTTTACCAAAGTCGTTTCCGATATGTGTTCCGAGGCAAATATTCTGGTTTCTGAACAATTATTTTTTTACGGGAGTAGATTATTGGCCTATTGCCCAACCCTCCTTTCTCCCGGCTTGGGACCGGCAACAGCGACTGTTGGACTGCTGAATCCACCCAGTGCCCATGTAGGCGGACTTACAATACTGTTGATACAAATGGCAAATATAATTCATTTTTTTCGACTCATTTCATTTTAATAGGTGGTGTCCTCTTAAAAAACAAAATTATACATTTCACTAAAAATCAATACTTGGATAAAACTAGGGATGAAAACTTGTAAAAACAAACGCATTCTTTATGTCATTATTAGACGTCATAAAGTATGTCATGATTTCCACCACTACTTTCAAAATTACAAATCATTGTTAAGAAAAGTCATAACGCAGGCTAAAAATCATGAACACAGCAAGGATATTTTAAAAACCAATAACAAAACAAAAACGTGGATGTAAAAAAATACAACATGAACTAATAACTTTGTTAAAAAAATGTTTCAATGAGCTCAAGCGTTAATAAATCGTAACAGAAAAAAAATAATATTATTTTCATATCATATATTAATGCTTCTTCGTATTTAGCTATTATTTGTTCAAATACCTACTTTTCAATTTAATTGGGGTTAAAAATTGTTCAATGAAGGATGTGTTAAAACTTAACTTTGCTTACCACGTTACCATAGGTCAATACAATAGCTTTAATTAACTGAAGGTTTGTATGTCCTCTCATTTCTGTTTGAATGTGCGCCATTCCCGGTTAACCAATCGGCTAAGCGAGAATTCGTTCGATAGGAAGATGATTGTTCGCGCGATTCCTTTTTAACATGAAAAGAAGTTTCTGGAAACTCGCGCGCGCCAATCGGAATCGAATGATTGAATCCATCAGCAGAAGTGTGTAGTTTTCCTGCACCTGCAATAATACTTGTTTACAGTCATTAATAGGTAAGATATAACATTAAATTTCGTAGTTTGTACAGTAACGGCTTTTAAAGGATCATACCACATTTCGAAATGTGTCATACCCGTTCTCTGTGCGTTACTGTCAGCCTATTTCATTCCCGGTTTTTCCCCCACTTGCTATCAGCATTCAGTTATGTTTTTCCTTTCCTGTGAAGGATTAAATATCTCTGACATTGGGAAATTTTTCTCTCTCGATTGGTGTCCGACTGTCAGCAAGTTAGATTTCAACCATATATATGTAAATAAATATTTCAATTCAGTAATAAGTAAAAATACATTTTTAAGTTTTTTGTCTTGAAAGTATTGCAAATATTTTTACCCTTATTTTTTAGTCCATGGCTTGCTGGAACAATAATGCTGTCCAAGAAATTGAAGCCCTGTAAGTATAATTATATTTATATAATTTTTATAAAATTTGTTTTGCTGCTTAGAACTGTCTAAACATTACAGGAATATTGTTGCCACTGAAATGGATTAAGTTATAAATTTAAAAAAAAAAAAAATTAAATGACAGAAAGAAGTACACCATATATTTTTCTGGCTAATACTGAAGAAAATCTGTATGTTCCAGCTATCATTTTTTAAATTGATAGGTTATGTTCTGAATGTGTAGTTTTTAAAATAAGGTAAATTCATTAGTTGTTTCAAAAATGATTTTTTTCTGCACTTAAAAAAACCGATAAAATACAGATTTTGAGATTTGACTGTTGTAAGGTCTTCTTTCACTGCAAAATGGGACCGAATTGCCAGATTTCATTGTCTCCCTCCATAGGGTAGTTTTATATACTTCCTCATATGCCATTAAACAAATACTACTACTTACTACAAGAAAATTAAGTTTTCTGGCTAATGGACCATTTGCACCTTGTAATGTGAGTTTTTCTTGTAGCGACCAGTATTCTTTTATTTATAATGAGAAAATGGATATATACTTTCTGACACTGAAAATTATCATCACAACTGAAAAGATGTTTCCAAATATTAGGACAAAAAATTATTTTTATCGATATTTTCACCTGTGATTTTTTTATTTAAATTTTTGATAATTTTTAATGTGCACAAAATACAATAGGCAAACTGATGTGTGATTACAATAATAATGGCCTGGGCACATTTCAAGTGTTATTTCTGTAGATTATCATCTCTTTATTAATTTTGTTTGACACCTTAATTATGGTTGTAAGTTTACTCTTGACCATTTCACGATAATGAACTGTAGATTTGCTATGTTTTTACAGCATTGAAAAAACAGTGGATGCAAGTTCAGATTTTTACAATATGTCTCATCAAAATAGAGGAACAGCTGTGATATTTAATCACAAATATTTTGCAGTACAAAATTTGGATACGAGATCAGGCACCAAAGTTGACCGTGACAAACTTAAAAAAGCCCTGAAGTGTTTGGGGTTTGATGTGAAGGTGTACAATGACTTGACTTATAAAGCTATAATTAAAGTTTTAAAAGAAGGTATGTATGTTGTTAATGTTTTATTATAATATTATCCATTCCCAGAAATTATTCATTACATGCTTCATGGTATTACAACCCAACACATGGTATTACCTGAGATAAGGATATTTTGTATTGTTCATTGAAGTATAAAAAGTGATACATTTTGGATAAATTCTTATATGCATGTATTATACATTATGTAGAAATTTATAAAACATAATAATTTTTGTTTCTATTATTTACACTATTACAATACTGTTGAATGTCTAAGAAGATTACACACTGTCAAATACCATGAAAAATATGCAGTATTATTTGATTTTTTTCCCCCCCCCCCAAGCCAGATCTCTTTCATTTACATAATCTGCGATTTAGATTTCAGTGAATATCAGGAATACAACAGTCCTTTGGCAACACCCAAAACCATAGAATTTTTTAGTTTGTATGATTACATATACGTTGAGAATGGAGAAATACTCATTTTGGTGGAATAACAAACAGTACAAGTTTTAACACTATTAGGTTTAGAAATAAATGGACACAAAACGTATGACGCAAGTTACTGTAGGCCACCTTCAGATTTTGGAGACGTGAGAGAACGGCACTTGAGGTGTTGATCATTGGTAGTGGTTAACAGGAAAACATGCTATTAGAATGTGAGGGGTAAATGGTATTTCCCCATTGACCTATCTTTTATAAGAATAATAAATAAGCCAGGAAACTGTGTTTTTATATACATGTTCAATATTTCAGTTTGCCCCATAATGTGGACCGGGAGAGGTGTCTCAGGTCAGCAACTGATGTCACTGCAGTGCCTCCGACAGACAGGTTCCTACGGTTTGAGTCCCGATGGTAGCAGTATTTTCGACAATAGCTAGAAAGCTATGTAGATCAAATTCAGCCTCTATCTAGAGGAAAATTTGAGCTCTGGCTGCTCTGATCAGGTTTTCCGTTGTTTCTTCGATCAACACTAGGTGAATGCGAGAGTAGTAGCGTAACAAAGGGCCTTGCAATGCAATCTTTTCTTCCTCTTCCTTGTTCTATCCTCACCCTTACTTGCACACTTATACTCACATGCACTATACTACCAGACATGTCGGACGCTTAAGAAAGCTTGCTTTGGCAGAGGTGTTGTCCTGCGGGAGATACTTGGTTGAGGGGAAACTCCGTTAGCCGGCGGTAGGTCGGCGCTTGATCTCACCAACTACTGGGGGAAATTACTCTAATCTCTCGAGGAGCACATGCACTGATGGATGACCTTAATCTGTTGTCATGCCTGGAATCACTAATCAATCAAACCCATAATTTGGTCATGCTTAGTGCTTTGATTATTATAGATTGGTCGGTATGCACATCTCTTCTTGACAACATCTACAACTATTAGAATGCAATGAATGATTTGTATGGCATTTGCATATTATTTATGTTTGGGTGTAGTTAATATTGAATGGTATTAAGTTCCCTATAGTTTTCTTAACCATAAACAGAATTGATATTTTTCTCTATGTTCTTCATTTCAGTGGCAGAAGATGATCATTCTGAAAGTGATGCTTTCATAATGGCAGTATTGACACATGGAAAACCAGATGCATTATATGCAAATGATGGACCATACCCACCTGATATACTCTGGAAGAGTTTTACTGATGAGAAATGCCCAACATTGTCCAAGAAGCCCAAAATATTTTTTATACAGGTAATATTATCTGTACACCTTCATAACAGCTATTGTCAGAGAAAGTAGAACTTGACTGACTCTTAATTTGGTGAGAGGAACTACCTGGGTACTACCATTAAAGTGAGGCATGAAAAAATCCCCTAAAAATGTGTTTTGTCTTTCCACTATAAATTTTAAAATCAAAACTTGTTGTTGTTTTTTTACTGTTGAACAGGCATGTCGAGGGTATACATTAGATGCAGGAGTTACACTACAAAGAACAAAAGTAGATAACGATATTTTGTCACCCAGAATAAGGGTAAACACTTCTGTTGAGTACAAATTCTTTTCTGATCCTGATTTCCTCATAGCATTCTCCACAGCTCCTGGTATGTGAAGTTTTTTGTTTTGTTTTGTTTTGTTTTTGGTGGTAGAGAACTGCTTGATGTTGGCTCCTGATAATGGGTATCTGTTCCAGGTTATTATTCATGGAGGAATACTACAAGTGGATCATGGTTCATACGAGCACTTTGTACAGAGTTGAAAAAGCAGGGGGGGAAATTGCATTTACTTTCGCTTTTGACTGTGGTGTCTCGGCGTGTAGCCATTGACTATGAATCTTATTGCCCTGAAAACCCTACGTTTCATAATAAGAAGCAAATTCCTTGTGTATTTTCAATGCTTACTAAATTATTAATATTTCCCAAGAAAACAAATGATGTATGTCGCAGTATGTAATTTCTGGTTCTCTAAGAAATATTTCAAAAAAATATCCACGCAAGTAGTATTCTCCAGTTTCAGAACGAAATCAAAATACCTCCCAAATATATTTACCGGAATATAAGAAAATCTCCAGATTTTAAAAAGCTTACTTAATTTCTCTTTCTCTCTCTCTCTTGTCATTTTTAACTAATTCTTTCAAATTCGGTCAAAATAAAATCACAAAATGTCAGATTAACCAGAAAATTGTTTTGGTGTTACATTTAATTATTTTTGCCTATATTATCAATCAGTATTTTCTTAATCCTTTTAAAAATAATAATAATTTTTGTCACTACCATCATCTTAAAATATTTCATTGTTTTTTGTTTTGTTTTTTATTGCAACTTCTCTCCCATACTACTACTCTGATGAAGTAGAATGCGAGTGAAGATGAATTTTGCATTTTTAATTTCTCTAACAAAATTTTATGTGGCCTTTATCTTGTAACAAAAATCTCAGCAATGATTTTTATTCATTTTCATTCACCCATCAAATTGTGCTTCACATGCTAAAATGCCATTTGTTTAAGTATTAAGGGGCTGTTTTGATTCTTCTGGCAAATCCATGTCGGATGCTAAGAATACATTTGCGAATATTACCGATTATTAAAACACATGTTTTTTATCTTCATTACACCGTATTGTTACATCAGCTTTTGTGTTACTTGACATGGAAAAGCGAACTATAATAAACATTGATCTCGACTGCCTAGGCTTAATTTGGGAATATAAGAGGAATCTATATTTTCCAAAAAGATATTTAGGAAAAAAACCCCTCAACTTATAGTCAGGTAATTAAAGTATTGTAAAAATATTTGAAATGAATGTAGATAGATTATTTTGCACGTATGGAAAATCATGAGCCATAAGAGCAAAATATAAAGTTTTAACATATGTGCTGTACCCATGCAGCATTTCCAGATTATGAGTTTTAATTCATGATAAAGAGCAAGTATTTAAGTTTTTGGAGATATATGGAGAACCAGAAGAATTAATTAGACTGATGACTTTACCTCTATTTTATATTTAAATACATTTTTAATTTCTTGTTCACAAATTTATGTTTAGTTTCTTATTTTTAAATACAAACATTTTAGTGTAGTAGACTAATTGATTAACAATTATTTTATAGTCACAAAGATATTATACTAAAGCTTTACAAAAATTTGATGAATTTTTTTTTAGCATGTAGCTTGTTACTAGGTAAATAATCCGTCCCTGCTCATGGTATTGTTATGAATTGGGATGATGAGAAACTTCGTCATGTGAAACAGGCCTTAGGTAGCATAAAAGACCATAACATTGCAATAGGTTTTGAAAATACTGAGGGAGTTAGGACTAGCACAACCAACTGGTAGCACCATTGTGTTGATATATGCTGAAGTGCATCGAGCATTTCCCACATTCACTTGAATCTAATGCAATGTTAGGAAATCCCAGGTACCACATTTAACACAAATAATATTTGTGATCCAAATTGTAACAAAATGACATTATTAAATATGTGCTAATATATCTTGAAACATTGAATGTATAGCACAATTTAGGAGGTGCTTGGTATTGTGTATACAGAGTAGTTACTGCATATTCCGTAAGGTTCAAGTCTGTGGCCTTGTGAGTTGGGTGATAATGATTTTTAATAGGGGTTTTAAAATATTGTGATGTGCAATCATGTTTTATATTCTTATAATTGTTATTGTAATTAAAGTGATTTACAAGGAACAGTCATGGGATGAACAATTTAGAGAGCCTAGCAATTTCAAATTCACTGTGGGTATCAAATGTGCAGTATTTGTTGTTTCGTCGCATTGTGACAAGTGTGAGTATTTTTTAATAACATGGCCTTAAAAGTATTGTGATGTGAAATCTCATTCTGATAATTGTTATTGGAACTCAAGAGTTTAAGAATAGTTGTAAATTATATAGTTTTTATTAGATTATAAATATTGTTTTATTTATTACCTGCTTCTTGAAATCCAGTATCAAAGCATAGAGAAAAGTTATTTATAACATGAGTCTGTAAGAAAAGACTATTTGCATTAAAATTTTGGTTTATAAATACACCTGTGTTTCAGACTTGTTGAAATAGTATAGATATTTTGTGTGCATCTTTCAAAATGTGTCTTATTAAACTAGGGAACAATTAATATTCCTGGAAAAGTTTCCTTGAGTGTTTCTATTTTTAATTCTTTGTAAGCACCAATGTTCATTTTCAATTTTATTGTAATGTGTTTACAAACACAGAGCCATCTACAGGTATTTTGATTCTCAGCAAATAATTTTAATGTGTGCTCAAAGATGTGTCTGTGATCAATTCAGTCTTACAATGTCTCAATTGACATTTGTTGTTTTTCTTGACATTTATTATTAATAGAGGAATGTTAACAGGATTTTTTTACGTAAAATATCCTTCCTCTACCTTTATAAATAGTATAAATAAATAAAATTCAACAAATTATGTTACCTTCTTAAAAAAAAAGAAGAAGAAGAAGAAAAAAAAATTAACTAGTAGCCTGCTGCCGCAAAAATTCTGTTGAACCAAACACAAAATGGTTTCCCGAAGTGACATGGATACTTCTCAAGAACAAATAAAATGCTCTCATATAACACTGCAATAAATATTATATTGTAACAAAATCAATTGTAATGAATCCTGCAATAACAAAATACTGTATACAGTACACAGTTTTTTACAAACCAAGAATATTAAAAGGTAGGAGATCTAAATGTTTGGATTTATTTAGTCAACAAAAACAGTAAAAACTGTACTATGTGACATATGGGAGAGAAGACCACCTGCGCAAGTTTTCTTAAGTTCCAGAATCTCTTCCCGTCATTTTAATTATAAATAGTTGAAAGATGAGTAAAAATTGAAGATAAATACATAAATACAAATTAAAAAAGCGCGAGATTAACAATATTTGAAAAAACAACAACAGACAATTCCGTTCCAGAGTTATATAAAACTTATTTGCATCGTTAAACGAATTGCAGATATTATTTTTCTGCATCGCTAACAAAATAGTAACTTGCTCTTACCTTTACTCCTACCATTACAAGCAAAAGAAGAGTTCAACAAAACGTGCGCATAGTGAAGCTACATTTACATTAGATCTGTAGCACAACATGGGAATATACTCTCTGACATGGGAATAACAACCACTTAATGGTTGACGGTTGAATCCTTACTATCACATGACGTCGCATCGAGTAAGCGAACTTAGTTGTTTCATGCAGTAAAAGATAAGGAGGAATAACACAATTAAATATTCGCGTTTTCTAATCAATTAAAATACATTGTTTAGGATCCCTTGTTTACTAAAAGTAAAATAAAATTATTCATCAATTACTTGCTGCAAGGGTCGTGGGACGCGGTTTACAATACTGTTGATACAAACGATAAATATATTTTTTTCTCAACGCTTTCATTTCATTTTAACACTGGCTTTAGAAATACACGCTATTGTTAAGAAGTCATAAGGCAGGTTAAAATTATGAAACAATCAGGATATGTTGAACTCAATAAAACCAAAGGTATGTGGAGTATAGTAAAAAACTCGACAACTAGAAATTTTGTAGAGAATGTTTTAAAAGATAACGATAATAATGTGAACGATCCGGCAACAGTGGCTAATCTCTTTAACCAATACTTATCGAGAATTGCTGCCGATCTCGCTCGAGAATTGCTTGACCTTTTGGGGCTTCCCCAAAAATTTTAGATGCGATGTTCGTTTCCAAAACTTCTTCCTAAGAATTCTCAAAATAATCGGTATATTATAAAATAAATATTTGGCCTATTTAGATCAATTTGCGGATTGTTTGTTAAAGACACGTGCGCCCGCCCTTATACATCCGTTAATTCACATATTTAATGTATCATTATACACAGGAATTTTTCCACATATTTTTGAGACAGTTGAGGTAAAGCCACATGCCATATCTCAGGTGTGAATGAACATTCGCGAAATATACACAACGGGCTGTATGAAAGCTGATTGAATTTGAAAGAATTCTGAAAGCGTAGCATAAAGAACTTAATTTAGTGTTCAGTTCATTTAAATGGACGTTCCTTTTAAGGTTTGACTGAATTGAAAGACCTAAAAATGTTGTTACCTTATCATCAGTCAATGGCACACCATTCATTTTCAATGGAGTACCGCTGTTTATTTGAAACGCAGTTATGTTGAGGTTTTCCTTTAACCAAACTTACTGTTCGGCATTTGTATAGTCCAACTTTTTTGATCCAAATATGCCACTTTAGATTTTATGCTTTTTAGACGCCAGGTTAGATACAACCGCGTCTATTATTCGTTCTCTGCCACTTTTAGAATCCTTTCTGCATCCCTTTTGCCCTTCCGCAAAAATATTTTGTTCACAATGGGTATTAATCATTTGTGGAAGGCCTAATGTGATATAGTGTTGGAAGACACGTGATCGGGTGGTATTAAAACGGGTCCTGACTATTATGTGCATATTTAGGCGTTAAATCTTAGCATTTCTCGGCTCTTTTATAACAGTATTGATTGGTTCAGCTAGTTGCATGTGGATACAGTAGAATATTTTGTATCAAATTCTGAATACCATTTGACCCTAGAGCTCTCCAATTGGTGTTTTTAATCGTTCTTCTGATGTCGTGGGTGGAGATTTCAAATATCTGCATATGATGAATTTTACTGGAACTGTTGAAGTTGTGAGCCAGCCCCGACGGAGGAGGCGAGACTTACGGGACACGCAAGCCACACGCTCGGTTTATGCGTTCGTCACTTTGCATCTCAATCTATTTTTCCACGAATATCAAACTAGAGATTTTACACTACTATTACAGACCGAGATAAACGGTCTGTAATAGTAGTACATAACTATATTGTAAACAAACCTAATGTGCACGGGGGAGGGCGCCAGGTTCAGCTCCTGAAATGTAACTGAATGGAAGAGTTGGGAGGTCAGGAATGAACACATAGTCATTTGTAACGAATACCAGTTTATTTCTGGCACCAAAAGCTACCAGGGAAATTACAATGTCGCAATGGGCGACGCAAGTTTTTTACTAAAATTACTCTGTGAATTAATTACAAGTGGTTAATTCTGCTGGGCCTGAGCGCGGCCACTTGCAGTTTTTCGCTGTTATAATTGTTCAGTGAGACGGCATCGTCTCATAGTTATCACCAATGGCTGCTGGTCTTCGTGGGCGGGCCGAGGCGGCAGCCTCAAAGCAGAGGCGGCGGCGGCTCCGGGTTGCTGATCTTCTGCGGCGCGTCTTCTCTCGCTCAGGTAGCGGCGATTCCAGGTTGTCAGCTCTAGCAGGCTCAGAGGGGGCGAGTGACCACGGGCGTTGACGTTGCGAAAAGGGCTGTCACTTAGCCCGGGACGAGAGGAGGCAAGGCTGGCGGGCCGAAGCGAAAACGGCGCGGGATCCGGTAGTTTCCCGCCCGAGTTTTCTCCGCAACAATTTACGAGTCGCGTCCTGACTAATTCGGCTGTGGGAAAGTCTTTTCCCAAACTCGCATCCCGATCGTGAATGACTGGATAACTTTTAGAAGTGAAGTTCTCATGTAACGAAAATTTCGAAGTTCCACGAAGAAATTTTACAAGTCGAGACTGTCGAAGGAATTTACATGAAGTTCGCCGGAAAATCTTAGAAGTAGTCTCTTCAAACAAATCTAAGAAGAAGTCTCGTTTCGAGGAAATTTTTAGAAGTGTTCCTCCGAAGAAATTCTACAAAGGTGTCCCATTCCTACTCTGCATCGCGTTTATAAAAGAAGTTCCTTTCCCCTTCCCAAATTGTTCCTGGCACCAAATTTCTCCCTTCCCTCATGGCGAAGCTTCCCATTGGCCGAGGGTGGCTGCGTCGCAGGATTCTGATTAACCAATCTCGTGTCGATTTCTCTGTATTTTTCCGTAAATGTTCTCTGTCTGTCGCTGGCTTCGCTCTCTCACTAGCTTCCCTTTGTCAGTTACTCCGGGAGCTGATCGCAGCTGTCCGGACACGTGCGCGCGTAAAAGCGCATTTCACGGATTCCCGATTCCCGGATTCCCGGACCGTCATCGGCTAATCGACACCCTACTGTATTTAGAGAGAAACAACTCCCGCGGGACTTCTGGTGCCCGTCGCGTGCCCCGACGCGTGCCAGAACGAATGTGAGGAGTTAGCATTGTCCGAGAAGGGATCAGTTTGATGGCCAAGAAAGGTTTCGCTCACGACGCGTCGTAAATGTGTCTTCCTCGCCTAATTGACACCCGGCCCAACTCCATCGGGGCTGGCATTCCCTGGTCGAGCGGCAACAGAAAGAACGCGAGGGTGGCGCTTTGTTCGGCCGGTCTTCGGCCTGGGCCTTTATGTCTGTTTATGAGGGGCAATAAACCAGTTGCCTCTGGAAAGAAGACCTGTGCGCGGTCGGGGGGTGGGCCTCCCTAGCGAAGGGAACCGTCGCGGTGGAGGCCGCGTCCCTTTGACCCACTTCTTTCTCGACGCGAGCTATTTCCAGCTGTAGGAATTACTTTGTTATTGGCGATGCCATAATAAAATTATATTAATTAATTGGTGACGCCACAATATTTTTCACATATTTCTGTCTTCCTTCGAATACCATCTTAAAATTGTTTGAGGCATTACTCAAAATATCTATTCCGATTTGGAACTATTAAAAAAATGAATTGTGTAAATATCAGCATTATTCCATCTCCTCACATCTTATTTTAGATATATTTTACTTCTAAGGTCTTTTGTTATCACTACCCCTTGCTCTAAGATCTTCCGTTGTCAAATACCGAAAAAAAATGAGCGGAGTATACGCACGAGCTCTTTCATCCTACAACTCGATACTGGTATGCCCATACATACAGGTCTGAGAAAGACCACGACAAGATGGTCGAAACGTCGGCAACACAATCTTCAACGCGGCGTCACCCGGACAGCATGATCTTCATGCACATGACTCTGGCCGCGGAAGCCTACGACTTCAAATTTAAAAAAGGTGGTAAAATAGCGGTCTGGCGAGCTGTATCCTGACTCCAACGCCGTAACAAGCATCGAAATAAGATAGTATGAATCATGACTTGTCCCAGCTTACTTGGTAAGTTATTTTGATATAAAATAAATATGTTATATTTGTATAATTTTGAAGGGAATAAATAATTCCTGGTGAGTCATTTCATACAGACTACGTAAATGAATAAAGGGTAATGATGCAACTCCTAGATGTTTGCTTGAATTTGGAGCGTGTTTTCCCTTCCATTTTCTTTGTTTTATAAAAAGTGGATTTTCTAGAAAGTTATCTGTAGAAATTGCAGCATGCAAAACCAGTTAGACGTGACTCTTTCGTGACATATCGGACACAATGATATAAATAGTATGGAACATTCAAACGAGTTTAAAAACGAAGGAAATCTTTTTCTGTATGATCTTAGAATATGCTTTACGCTAACGCTTACGCGACGTAATGTAATCTACACAACTTTCCAGAGGAGATAGAAAATGAGGTTTCTTTCAATGTGAATTGCTTTTAAAAATCTTAAGAAAGTATATGCTTACAACAATAACATTTTTAAAATCTTATTTTTTTTCTTTTTCCGAGGGATGACTTTTGCCGATTGACTGAATCACACGCAATTGTGTTGTTATTTGCACAATCTCGGCTGTCCCCTTTCTTTGATAATGGAGTAATTATAGTGCGTTGCAAATCTGTTGGTCACTCTTTTCTTTTCCAGATCACATTGCATAATTGTGTTAGTTTCGCCAAGATTTCTTCCCCTGTATCTTTGAATAGTTCGATTGGAATATTATCTACAGCCGGGGACTTCCCATTTTTCAGTTGTTTTGTCGCCCAATTCATTTCTTCCATCTCAGGTTCTTATTCGTAATCATCTATATTTATACACTACTCTATTTTTAAGTCCTTATCATATAACTTCTTTGTATTCTTCCCATCTTTTCGTAATCTCTTCTTTTGTTGTATTTATTTTGTCGTTCTCGTTCTTAACCATTGTTGGTTTACACTCCGTGGCCATATTTCGGATGACCTGGAAATTTTCTTAAGATCTCTATTTGTTGTTATGTTCTTCCACTTCTTCGCTTTTTTCTTGAATAAACTTTCCTTTATCTTGTCTTGGTCTGGGCTGGAATCCCCGTAGAGTTTTCTGACTTTCGTCTGGTCATTTGCTTTCTTTGCAGAGAAATATAATGTTTGAAAAGAAAGAAATATAAGGACTCCGTCGCACATAATAATAATAATAATAATAATAATAATAATAATAATAATAATAATAGGCACGCGTTTGGAGTAAAAACCAAAGTATGTACACTATAGTATTGCTTATATCGTACTATATCGTACTAATCCATCGAATCTTCACTTCGATGTCTGTGTTTCCAAGATTTTGTGAAACGTCTTTATATTTCACGGAGAAAATCTTGAATTTTCTCTGAAGGTCTGCTTCATTCTGTCGATTGTCGGATGCATCGGGCAGTTGGTCTTTCATCGCCACCTGCCGCAAAGGACTAGGGCAGGGACTAGGCAGGGCACGAACGAGCCTGGACTCGGATAAAGTGGCCGTGGGGGAGGGGGCCCGGGATTTTAAGTCCGATATGGCACTGGGACAGTGGTTCGCAAATAGACGTGGAGAATGCTCACACCAAGTTCACTGATTGGCTCGCTTACTTGGTGCCCTTCTCCGGTTTACCCTTGCTCGTGTCCACTGCGTCTGTTCATTCACGAGCCACCTCATTCTTATAGTTGGGAGCTGACTTGATTGCGAGGCTGAGGAATGCGCTCTGTGTTCTTGGAATCTACCGTCCCCTCCCCCCGCCTAATCTGCAACTGCTAGCTGTCCCAAATATATTACGCCAAGTATCCATAGACAGAAATGAAAACATCGTACGAAAATAAGGAAAACAAATAAGCAATAAGTGAATACCATCAATGTGGAATTTTTTTATCTTCACAATATGGCCTTTTCTTACGGGAGTACTCAAGGCTGCCCCGCCGGCTTGAAATCCTTTTTCAATTAATATCACAGTTCGAACAGACACTTCAGTATAGTTTCTTACCCGATAATTGCTGTTATGCAGCGTGTGATGAACGCCCGAATTATTTTCTTCGTCACATTTCTTAATAACTAGACGTATAATTTCCCCAGCTTAACTGTGTATTGTTTGGCCTTTACTACGAACAGAAGCTATACCGTCCCACCAAAAGTCAGAAACCAAATTAAAATGAAAACGCTATACACTTGTGTTACGAACAAGAAGCAAACAACATGTCACTCATTGAGTTCATGTCTTCTCAGAACAAGAAACATTCTATATCAGATGAAGTGATATTGAACCTCATACAATGTTGTCAAAGCAGATATACTATTTCCTCGACTGCTCGCGTAGGCGGCAAATTGCAAAACACGCCAATATGCCGAACACTTACACTGTAGGTCTTCGTGAATTCATTAGTTCAACCTCGTATGTACGACAGATGACAGTAATATTTAAATATGTGGTTTATTAAAGTTTTGGAAATATATTTATTTGTGCAATGTAATTGAATTTCCCTCACTATTCAAGAGAGATTATTGTCAAATTGCCGCCTTGCGAAAGATGAGGCGTCAAAAATCGTTACACTAGTGGAAGCTTTTCAGGTTTTCAACGTCAAAAGTAATTTGTTGAGATCGCAAAGTGTGAAAGTGGCTTTTAGATTGTACAATCTCAGGTACTAAAAAACTTCGATTTTTAGAGGAGTATACTGCACTATAATTCGTGTACAAAATGGTCAATGAATTGAGTGTTAGTAAACATTTCTTTCAATAATATTTTAGATCCTCCAATAATCATTACGAAAATCAGAATTCCAACGTTGCTTTTGAATCAGAATCGCTTACAACACCACCAACAAAAAAATCTCTGCCGTCATCTCAAAAGACGAAAAGGAGATTGTTGCCTTCTAATCTCATGACTTGGAAAATGGAAAACAAGGGACGGTGAGTGATCCATCAAAAACATAATTCGAAAACTGCAGAACTCGTCAGTGCAATAAGTCGCAGAGACAACCACTCATTTTTCATAATTTACTTTTTTCATGTTACAAACATAAGATGTACAAACTTTTAGAATTTCGTTGGTCAGTCACAAAAGCTTTGTGTTCTCTCTCTTGTATCTGCCTGTTAGTCTGTACAACAGAGATTGTGAAAGTATTGCATGTCTGTCCTGCCGACTCCGATCTCACAGGTCTACCCTTGATTTCGGTACTTTTGAATAAATGTAAATAGAAATAATAATTATTATTATTATAATAATAATTACTGTAGATAACTGCGGCTACATGCATAAAAAGTACCAAGAATTTCAAAATTATAATTTACTTTTAGTTTACGAGATAAAACTTTCCCCAATGTTACCAGTAATTGTATCTCGTGTCATGGAAATTCAAGTCTCCCTCGCATCGTTTCACCTCTCTCCCTGAAGCGTTGCCGTGGGAGGCGCCAGAAGTGTGCAGGATCTGCGGTCGCTTCCGATGACATACGAGGGTCTATGTTATTGCCTTCCGCTTACGCAGTTGGGAGAGGTGTCACAGCAGGAGCGGATCCAGCCGATTATTTTTCGGGAGGTGGGGGTATATTTTTGTATACATATATTTTTGTAAATAATAAATGAATTTGTAATTATATTGTATATTATTTAGAGATTCACCAGATGAACCCTTTAAAGCAGGTAAACGTCGTTTTGAGATCAAAAATAGAGTTGTAGGATAAAAGAGCTCGTGCGTACACTCCGCTCATTCTTACCAGTTTGTGACAACGGAAAATTTTAAAGGTGGAACGATAACGGGATACAATAGAAGTAAAATGGATCTAAAATAACATGTGAGGAGATGGAATAATGGTGATATTTACAAAATTAGTTCATTTTTTTAAAAACCAGTTCCAAATCGGAATCGATATTTTGAGTAATGCCTCAAACAATTTTAAGATGGTATTCGAAGGAAGACGGAAATATGTGAAAAATATAGTTATGAACTACTATTACAGACCGTTTACCTCGGTCTGTAATAGTAGTATAGCATCTCTAATTTGGTATCTGGGGAAAAATAGATTGAGATGCAAAGTGACGAAAGCATAAACCGACTGTCTGGCTTGCGTATCCCGCAAGTCCCGCCTCCTTCGCCGAGGCTGCCGCATGCTGCCTGGCCTGGTCGTGCCCCCGCGTCGACATAGGGCCCACAACAAACGGGTGGGTGACGCAACGGCTCAGAAGGGGAAGGGGGGCGAGATGTTTTCGTAAATTTCACTTTACGACGCTCCTATACGTCCGATTTGCATGATTGTCACGGCGTTGGATTCAGGAAGCATGTCGCCATCGCGCTATAAGCCCACATTTTTTAATTTTTTCTCGGAAGTTTGAGAACTAATTTCAAATTCGAGTTTTTGCTAGATTTTTGGAAAAAGGGCTTCGTTGCGTAAATTTTATTTTAAAAAGTCGTCAAATGCCGTTTACAGATCGAAAATCGGACCATTGGTTCAGACGTTATCGGTAAAGTAAATTTTACTTGTTTTGGTGCTGCCACGTGGTGGCCACAATTTGTACTAGTGTCGGGACATTTATCCTTAAGAAGTACCCATTCTGGCCACAGAATGCAGTATTGTCGATTTAACTCCTGTACCTTATTGTATCCCCTACTATTCTATATTATTTCGTGCTTCAAACTTGATCCCAATGAGGGCGCGTCATTCACTTCACATCACTAACTCGGTGTACAAAATACGGTTATCCGTTGGAGGGAACGTGAAAAATCCTGACGTCAGTGGGAACGTTGGGTCTCATAGATCCGCTTGTTATTAGAGCCTATTTAATACACTAATTACACAAATGGTTTATTATAAAGTAAAAGCTGCAAATAAATCATAGATCCAATACCAAGCACAAAATGTTTCCCAATTTTTTAAAGATCTCTGACTATTCACAAAAACAAAATTGTAAGTGAACGAAGTCCAAACAAAGAAAAGAAATTGTAGCATTAAGTTAATAAATACAATATTAACAAAATATGTCTGCATGACTAAAAGAAACATAATGGAAGACTTTTTTTAAAATAATGTTTTATATGTTTTATGGAAGCATGTTTTACAATAATTTTTTAGATCTTTCTGTTTTCTTAACCTTTCCGAGAGTGTATTGTGACCTACCAAAATTTAAAACAATTTGCATTCCTTAGCCCCAAAATATCAACTTCACTTATCAAAATTAGACTTCAAATAGATAAATAAATAAAGAAATAAATATATTAAAATAATTCAGGTTCAATTTCTTGATTCTCAGGTTTGGCTTCTTCAATTTCTTGTTCAGAATCTGTACAGTGCGAACATTTTAGTTCAAACAATATATCAACTACTTCATTAGCACTTGATAAACAATCATTTTGTTCTAAAAGCTAATTTACTAATTCTATATCATTCTGATTTAATGCGTTAAAATAACTTTAGGATGAGCCGGCCCTGTTGTATAAAAGTCACGTAAAAGGGAACGTTGGGTCTGATGGACCCAACAACTTTAAGCGGGAATAGCAGTGTTGCCAATTTAGCGGATTGGCCGCTAGATCTAGCGGAATTTCAACCGTTCTAGCGGCGAGAAATAATGATTTAGCGGCTAGCGGAATGAAAGCAAATTGGCGGAATTTCTAGCGACAAGGTTGAAACATGTTTCCATTTATAAACTTTTGTTTCGATGACCAAAAATTAATGGGGACATGTAAAGTATTCCGTCCCTTATTATCCAAAGTAAACAAATACCGCTGGAACCATAAATCTGATACCTGAGTCACATTACCTTAACCCTCAACTAGGCGCGTGGTGCCTTTCTCATTGGCTAGCGGCCGGAGATTCTCCACCAAATATCCAATCAAACGTGGAGAAAATATTATCCGCGTTCTCTTTAAATATGCAATATCTCTTTGTACAGTTTTTGAAATGCTAAGCGTAATAGTTTGTGAATAAATAAATAAATATTCAGCCTGCAAATTCAAGTCTCTATAAGAACAATATTTTAATAACATTGCAGTAATATACTTTAATATTTTTTCTACATCCGCGTTAATATTCTATCATATTAAATTATGAAACTAATATTTAAAAAGTATTATTTTAGTAGACATAAGAATATTTTTTAATTGAATTTCAATTTTCAAAAATACATCTAATTGAATGGCGTGAATTGAAAGACACAATCAATTTTTGGACTGAAGTCAATCAATATCGGGATGCATCAGGCCAAAATCGCTTTAAAGAATTGGTTGACTTTGCCCTACAAGTTCTTGTTCTTCCATATTCCAATGCCGAAATAGAGCGCGTTTTTAGTCAACTGAACATCGTGAAAAGTAAGCTAAGAAATCGTATGGAAACCGAAATGGTGAATGCTGTTTTAAACATTCGATTTAGTTTAAAACGGCATGGAAAATGTTGTAATAATTTTCGATTTCCAGATGAAGTTCTTAGGCTTATAGGTTCAAATGCGAAATATAATAAGCAAAAAATGAGGACAATAATGAAGTCCAAATAATAGACAAGCTTGTTTCAGAACTTAATAGTAGTGAATAGTAATGTAAAATTATAGTAATAATAAATCAATATTATTATTCAATTATTACTGCGATTCGTCTGAGTGAACTATTATATAGTTAAATTTAAGTTATAAATTATAAATATAATTACACAAACATGTGCAATATTTAATCATTGCTTATATTTGTATATTTTATATATATTTAAAATAAGTTGTAAATATCGAATTTGTATTTTTATTATCATGTAATAAAATAAAAAATTATAAATTATTTATTCTACACGCGTAATTAATATTATTTCTTACATGGCATATTTATCACCCTAGTTCTGATTCATAAATTTCAAATATTTTCATTTTTAATACTTTTGTATCACATATTCATTTAATATTTATAAATTATTTATATAAACAATTACTCGATATTATAAATATTATTTATAAAAAAACTGTTATTATATGTAAAATTAAATATCTTGATTTAGCGGAAAAGTTAGCGGCAAGAAGTTTTAAATTTAGCGGAATCTAGCGGAATTACGCGTGCCATCTAGCGGCCGAATATCCATCGGACCTGGCAACACTGGGGAATAGCACACCACGTTTTTCTGATAAACTCAAACTAATGATCGTCATCTGTTCAAGAAGATTGAAGATAGAGTGGTGAATAAGTTAAGATATAATTTCGTTAACTTGATAGACAGCTTCAAAGATGTCGCTGGGTCTGTCCAACACCTCCTAGATAGACCCAGAGAGTATATATGGATAGACCCAACGTTCCCTCAGCCGGGTTAAAGTAGGGCACATGGTACACCCTTACAGAAGCGGGGCAGGGGGGAGAAGGAGTCTCCATAAGTCCCTTCTCAAATTACGGTAAGCACTCTGATTGAAATTAATAAAACTTACCGATACGCGATTTTTATGGCGGTTTGGTTTTAAAGATACTCAACTTTCCGCGAACCATGACCCTTTCCGCACGGAACACTAACGCACATTAATGTCCCCTTTCCTTATACACTTCCACTCGAAACCATCACATAACTCCTTTCGCTTGGCCAACCTCATCGAACACTTACACACAGGACCCTTAAATCCTGCAGCTATCAAACAACGTTATTGCGCCCATTCAATAACAGCCAAACACCCCCTTCGGCGCAACGCGTAAAAAAGCCACATTTATTCTCACCATCGTAGCACAGACACTCGACACTCAAAAACACAAATCACAAAGAATCTAAAGAACGCAAGAAACTTAACTGTACGACAGCAACGTAGCTAACCACTTCGACAGTTACCCCGACACAGAAAATCACGTAGACAAAAACATGATTTACGTGCCACCACACACCATTTCGTAATGAAGTTTCGACAAGATACTAGGGTGAAATTGCCCCCGCCCCCTAACTTTTGACGTCACGTTCGTGACCAATTACAAACCATCAAAATTATTTCAGAAGTGTATCTTTTACAATTTATTTAAATCGTCCACGCTTTGCTTTTAATATGAGTGCACTAAGTTACGCATATTGCTCGCCACTCCTCCCCACCGAAAGGTTCCCCTCATAATCTCCTAAACACCCCTCCACCGTGGTTTTCCTCTCACCGGAGCGGCGCGAAGGGCCGGTTTAAACGACTTTCTTAAGTTTTACCGTATACTAGACTTTAGCCAAAAATACATCTTATGCCGTGCCACCCAGCAATATTTGTACTCATTAAAACATACATTTTTTCGCGGGTTAAAACGCTATTTCGTTCGTGAGTTCGTACGGTCGTTCTTTATCGTGTTCTCGCGTTTTGAATCGATTTCTTCATACAGGGAGCAGAACATAGAGGAGAGAGCACAAACAGGCGGCTCCGGCAAGCAGTGTCAGAGTACATGCAAGATAGTGGCCGCTGGCCGGGGTTAGAGTTTGGGTTGGTATACGTATTTAATACGTCAATAGTATTATTGTTTCAATTAATAATTCAGAGAGAAATAACATTAGATGTTCTTTTGGCTACTTTTTCATTCTTTCAATGACTTTAAGGTCTCTAATGTTAAATGATTCTTTTGTCTGTCAACAGGCCATTTAAACCCATTTATTACATATACCTGCTTATTTGACAATGAATCATTGAAAATGCTTTTATAATTTTTGATTTGGTACTGTTTTGAGTTATTCAAATACTTTTATTCCTTATTATTTAGACCATGGCTTGTTGGAACAATAACACTAATAATCATACTGCCACTCAAGAAAATGAAGCCCTGTAAGTAAATCTATTTGTTTTGACATTTAAGACTGTCTACACTTTGTTGGACTACAATTGTCATTGTTGGTTTGTGTGAGCATGCACGTGTGAAGTGAAGATATTACAGAAAGTAGGCATACTACAGATATTTTTATTTACTGATCCCAATTGAACATATCACATTTTTTCTAATTCTATTTTGTGAATATAAATTTATTAAAATACAAGGGTCATTTCACAAGTTGTTGCAAATATTTTATTTTCTCCAAATGAATGGTAAGAGTGCATTTATGGGTATATTTCGAAGTTCGTCATAAGTTCTTCTAATTGCCACCACCAAATGACATTGAGTTGACAGACCTGAGTTGAGTGGTTGTATTTCCATCTCGTGTATAGCCTGTTTACGTGGCCCCTGAACAAGGAAGTATATATTTTTGGTTATTGGGTCCTATATACCTTGTTTGTATTTTTCTGACAGACAGTAACTTCCACACACTAGTGATTATGTAAAGAAATTGGGATCTTTTCTAATTTTTGAATCTTGAAAATTATTAGCACAATTTATTACAATTTACTACAAATGATAGCAATTATCAGCAGCAAATGTTAACAAGAACTGTAAATTTAAAAATATGTGAGAAGGATGACTCGTATGGCTTCAGCCTCTCCAGACACTAATGAATTGATCATTAATAATGTTCAGTAAAAAGAAACTAGTGATGCTCCAGAATGGCACAGAATTTCTAGTAATAGTTTTCTAATAATTATAGAGCAAGCTAGCTGCACACAAAATTATTGCCCCACCCTCTTCCCAGCTGCTATTGGCACCTAAAAGATATTTTTTCACATTCCTAATATTTTGGATCCCCAATAGTAGAATTGAAATATGACTTTAAGAATATTAAAGAAGAGTATAACCTAGTCCTCTATACAAATTTTCGTTGAAAAATTTGTAGACATTATTAAGGAAATATTTGAGCTCATTTTCTCCAAAAAGATTGAATTTTCAAGTAACTTCATAAGAAATCATTTGCAGCACTTGTACTCACAAATGCAATAATGTACAAAAAATGTCCAAAATGTAAATATTGACATTAGAAATATTTTCAAAAAATTGCAATTGTGTTATAGAGTTTAAAGAAAAAATGAAGAGCTGTTTTGAGAATATGTAATATTGCCTGTATTTTACTCAAAATTGCCCTAAAACTACTAATCCTTTCAACACAAAAAGACACAAATTATTAAAGAATTATTTGTGGAGAAACAAATTTCAAAAAAAAACCTGCAAAACTTGAAGTCTAGCCAAATTGATCAAGGAATATTCAGACACAGTCATTTTCAGAAAGAACACTTTTTCAGTGTCCGGGGGACCCAAAACATGTATTAATGTTTAAATCTTGAAATCAATATTCCAAAGCATTGTGTTCTTTATACTACATATATTACTCCGTTTGTCTGTACGTATGCAAGAAAATAAAAATGAACATTTTAGCTATTTATTTTTTTGCTGATACTGTTAAGAGTTAAATGTTACTATTTAATTTGTTCACATTATAGGTGGATTATTATAGACTATTAGGATATATGTTCTACAATTTTATTAGTCCCTCCCTCACACACGTATACAGAACAAAATCTTACTTGCCCCACTAATGATAATAATTTTTAATTATGTTTGATCTTTAAAATGTCAATTTTTGTTTATTTTTTAAGCCTTGCATTTTCATTTCATATGTATGTTTTCAGCTTTCATAAATTACGCAATAATAAAACCAATTGATTATTTTATGTTTTAAATTCATTATTTATGATTTGTTTCAAGTCTCGATAATTCTTGAAAGTTAGTTATAATGAAATGCAAAGAGAGTGTAATATGATTACTTTCTTAAGCTGTGTATACATTTTGCTGATTATTTCAATACATTATTAGCTTACTTTGTTTTCACCACTTTGTTTAGCTTTACTTTGTTTACATTAGAGGTTCACTCTTTCTTGTGTATTTCTTGATAATGAATTGTAGATTTGCCCTATGTTTTTACAGCATTGAAAATTCAGGGGATGCGAATTCAAACTATTACAATATGTCTCATCGAAGACGAGGAACTGCTGTGATATTCAATCATTATTACTTTTCGATAAATGGATTTAAAGCCAGAGTTGGCACTAATGTTGACCGTGATAAACTTAAAGAAGCCCTGAAGCACTTGGGGTTTGATGTGAAAGTGTACAATGATTTGACTTGCAATGATTTAATGCAGAAAGTAAGAGAAGGTAAGAGTGTAAATAGTTTATATGTTAAGTTAGAACTATCCTTCCCAAAATATGATAAACTTCAGAAGGTATTAAAGAATTGATGACTTTATTTATATAGTTATTTAGTTTCAGTTTAGTTCCAATGTATGTATCTTGTTTAAATTGTCATACTTTTTTTTACTGAGAAGAATTTATACAAGTTTCATAATTTTGTACAATTCAAATGTTTTTCTGTTTTTAAGTGTAACTGTAAGAATTAAATTTTTTTAATTCTTCTATTTTCTTAAACCCCTAAGAGGTGACAGGTCACTTGGCTACAGCTCATTCTGCAGCCTTGCATTGAGTACAGTAGATGTCCCAACGTTCACATGTGTGCAACTATATATCATCATGTAATTCCAGTCTAGACGTCTGCAGAAGAATGTTGAACATCATACTGGAGTGATGATGCATGCTAACAAAGCCTCACAATGCAATTGTATGTTTCTGCAACCATGTCACGTGAAAGCTCTCCGCTGACCGAGTGACGCCGCCTTCAGGGCATTGATGCCAACGTTTCAATCATCAAAGGATTGCAAGGATGGTTGAAATGTTGGCTACAATGCCCTCGATGTGGCGCCACCCGGTCAGCAGAAAGCCTTATCAATGCCTCTCTATGGCAAATTGCCATGTGTCACCCATTGAAAATTCCTTTGACAGTGGCATTGGCCAGATTTTTCTTTCTGGAATGCAATATTTTATTATTAAAATACCTAATTTACACCTGACAAAAAAGCAATAGTGACTGATCTACATGAATTCACCTCAATGAGGTGTGAAAGGCCTTAAAAATATCAAAGTCTTTATAGCATTTTTGTAAATGTAAAATTAATTTAATATTTGCAACTGCCTGCCACCATAGCCATGTAGAGCATGCACTACACAAGGTGGAATTTTTTTAATTTTGGAAGCGGCTTTACCTCTGAAGCTAGTGCTGGCCATGTGCTCCATCTGAGACATCCTCAAACGACTGGTACAGTGGTATCACACCCATCACAAGGAGGAACTTTGAAAATAAGAGAATAGAGTTTAGTTGGCTGTCTTACAAGACGCTACTTGTGCCCGACACAATCCCATGGCACATAGAGCAGATAATAAACACCAATATTAATTCCTGATACTGAGTATATTAAACCATGTTATTATTTTGTAATGCTGATCATATTTCATTATACAAGACTAGAAAAATAAAAAATCTAAAAGCCATTCAAATATTTAGATATCTAGGTAGTCTATTTTATAAAATAAAACAAACCTACAAACTTACTCACTATAAAAAAAATTACATTATTGAAAGTAAACATTTTAAAATATTAATAGTTATCTTCAACTTCTGACAGAATTTGTTTAATACTTCTCTGTGTATCTGTTTAATACTTTTCTATGTTTATTTTAGAGGCAGAGGCTGATCATTCAGAAAGTGATGCTTTTGTAATGGCAGTGCTCACTCATGGACAAAAAGATTTTTTATTTGCAAATGATAGATCCTACAAATATGATTTCCTCTGGACAAATTTCACTGCTGACAAATGTCCTTCATTGTCAAATAAGCCTAAACTATTTTTTATTGAGGTAATATTATCTCCTCAGTCCTTTTCCATGTCATTGCCTTAGAAATAGGTGTGCTTGTTTGAAGGTTGGGTTTTGTAAGAGTGTGTGAGAGATTGGCAAGGCATGAAAAAGATACCCTACAATGTTTATCTTACTGTTGGAAAATCCTTATTGCCACTGCCACTACAAATTTTGAAATGAATTGCATTCTGTGTGTTTTGTTTAATAGGCATGCCAAATATCTACATCAGATTCAGAAGTTGTACAACAGGAACCAGAAGGAAATGATGAACTTCTACCATCCAAAGGAAATATAAATCTTTCTGGCGACTTCAATTTTTTTTTTCAACCAGATTTTCTCATTGCATTCTCTACAGTTCCTGGTATGTTTGTTTTATTTTATTTAGTGGTAAGTAATAGCGTTTTGTTGGCTGCAGTTGTGCTTTGTTTGTTGCAGGTGATTATTCTTTTCGAAATAGGAAGAATGGAACATGGTTTATTCAAGCCCTGGCCTCAAAATTGAAAAAACATGGAAGAAACTTGAATTTGCAGTCACTTCTGACTGAGGTTTCCCAGCATGTAGCATATGGCCATATATCTAATTTTCCTGATAATCCTTTGCTTGATAAAAAGAAACAAATTCCTTGTATTTTTTATACACTTACAAAATTATTGATATTCCCGAAGAAACCAAAGAATCAAGAGCATAATTTGACAGCACACTGTAAGTGTATATGACAGAATGTTCATTTTTTTAAAAATTTTTGTTTTCATTCGTGTACATTATTAATATTTAGTTATGGACTAACCAACAAATTTTAAACCACCTTCTAAATATTATAAAAATATTGTTGTATGAAATGCAAGATATTATTTTCTACGTACAGAGGATTACAAGCTGTATAAGCAAAATAACTTTCTTAACTCAGGTGCCTTATTCAATTTTCCTGGCTGCCTTTCAGCTTTACCAGATTAAATTAACTACTTGTAATTTAAGTTCCACGTCAATTGTTTCAAGTATTGAGAAAATAGTCAAAATTAATTAGATTGATAAAAGTATTTTCCTAAATCTACTTAAGAACAGTGTGCATCTACAATGTACTTAAGAACAAGACAATGATATCTCTCTACGGTCTCGTGTGATTTCTGTTCAGTATTTCTTATAGCACTGAATAGCCATTATGTCTTACTTCATCACAAAAAGGAAACAAGTGACTTGCTTTCCTGAAAATTGTGATTAATTACTCTGATCTCATGAAGAGGTGTTAATTTTTTTTCTTCAAATATGGTGCATTTAAAACAGGCATTTCATAAATATTTTGTTACATTTATATTTATTAGTAGGTAAGGAGGAAAGCTTTGTCTGAAGCTTAAGTGCCTTTTGAAACAAAGTAAAATGTAGGTAAGACAAGGTATTTATTTTTAGTAAACTTTTTCTAATGTAAATGAATTTTGACTGAAGAAGTGATTTCAATAAAATACGTAAAATAAAGATGAAAAACAAGGCAAATTCAATTCAATTTCAAAAATGGCACTCTAATTGGAGGAGTTACACGAATTATAATGAAAATGTGCTCAAGTGTATACAAAAATTAATTTGAGTCAACAGTGTAAATGGACCCGGGCTTCCATTCCAGTGTTGCCTTTTATATATTGTGTAAATGTACAACTACAGCTAAATCCTATGAGCTCTCCTTAAGTTGTTTTCTAGTACAAATGAAAGATCTTTGAAGTTCCATTTCCTCGAATTCTTATTTAATTTTTTATTTCAAATGCAGTAGTAAGTGGATCAGTCTCTTTTTCTAGGGGTAAGCATTGGCTGCATTACATAATTATCAATTTCATTGTAATCATTGCTTATTTTTCTATGTTCATCGCTTATTTTTGTTAAACTTTAACAGGACTTTGAGTTATTGTGTTTGAGAGTAAATTATGGGTAGTTAATTTTTGAAAACATGACCCTTAATTTCAACTACTTGCTATTGATGAAAATAATCTACGAAGAAATGTCCATAAATATACCGGAAGTTGTATTGGAACCTTGACCTATAATTGGACAATAAAGATGGAGACTTAGCTAAGGGACTTTCATGGAACCACAATTCATTGATACAAGTTCAGTAAAAATATTCAGGCAAGAACTGTTTAGAAACGAGTTAGATATTCCAAACTTTATATTCTTGCCTATTCCCAGAAAAAAAAACGTTTCATAAACTATAATAAGTTTATGAAATTGCACTGTTAGGTTTGAACACAAGTATTGTTACATGTTGAGTGTTCTGCATAATTTAGGGAGAGATTCACATTTGCTGTAGTTACTGAATGTAAATGATTTGTGATAGTGGTCTTTAAATATTGAGAGTTGCAATAATTTTTTATATTTGATTAATGATTATTGTTATTGTAAATGAGTTTTATGAAAATGTATATTTTATATTACCTAATGGAATTTATATTTATAAACATTGTTTTTGTTCATGTACCTTGTAAAAAAAACTAATTAAATGTTTTATTATACGTTTTCCTTTTCTTTATACATTTGAAACATTGAAGTTTTATAGGTAGATGTCCCTGATTGTTAACGTGTATCATTATACTTAAGGCTAAATGTCCCGACACTAGTATAATTTGTGGCCACCACGTGGCAGCACCAAAATAAGTAAAATTTACTTCACCAATAACGTCTGAACCAATGGTCCGATTTTCGATCTGTAAACGGCATTTGACGCCTTTTTAAAATAGAATTCACGCTACGATGACCTTTTTCCAAAAATCTAGCAAAAACGCGAATTTGAAATTAGTTCTCCAATTTCCGAGAACAAATTAAAAAATGTGGGCTTATAGCGCGATGGCGACATGCTTCCTGAATCCAACGCCGTGACAATCATACAAATCGGACGAATAGGAGCGTCGTAAAGAGAAATTTACGAAAACACCTCCCTCCCCCTTCCCCGTCTGCGCCGTTGCGATATCCACCCGACTGTTGGCTCTGTCGGCGCGGCGACACGGCCAGGCCAGGCGGCGTGGGCCAGCCTCGGCGGAGCAGTAGGGACTTGCTGGATTCGCAAGCCAGGCAGTCGGTTTATGCGTTCGTCACTTTGCATCTCAATCTATTTTTTCACATATATCAAACTAGAAATGCAATACTACTATCTTTTTCACAAAGTTCCGTCTTCCTTCGAATACCATCTTTAAATTGTTTGAGGCATTACTCAAAATATCGTGTCTGATTTGTAACTGTTTTTTTTTAAAATGAACTAATTCTGTAAAATTCACCATTATTCCATCTTCTCACATATTATTTTAGATATATTTTACTACTAAGTTCTTCTGTTATCATTCCACCTTGCTCTGTGATGTTCCGTTGTCAAATACCGGAAAGAATGAGCGTAGTGTATGCACGAGCTCTTTTATCAACTCAATCTCAAAACGACGTTTATCTGCTTTAAAGAGTTCATCTGGTGAATATCTAAATAATATAAAATATAATAACAAATACATTTATTATTTACATAAATATATGTATACAAAAATATACACCTCCCGAAAAATAATCGGCTGCATCCGCCCCTGCTGTGACACCGTAAGCGGAAGGCGATAACACAGAGACCCTCGTATGTCATCGGAAGCGACCGCAGGTCCTGCACAAATCTGGCGTTTCCCACGGCACCGCTTCAGGGAGAGGCGAAGCGATGAGGAGGAGACCGGAATTTTCATGACGCGAGCTGCAATTACTGGTAACATTGGGGAAAGTTTTATATCGTAAACTAAAAGTAAATTATCATTTTGAATTTCTTGATTCTTTTTATGCATGTAGCCGCAGTTATCTACAGTGTAATTTTTGTTTATTATTATTATTATTATTATTATTATTATTGTTACTATTTCTATTCACATTTATTCAAAAGCACTGAAATCAAGGTGTGACTGTGAGATCGGAGTCGCTAGGACAGACATGCAATACTTTCAGAATCTCTGTTGTACAGACTAAAATGCAGATAAAAAGAGATAACACAAAGCTTTTGTGACTGACCAACGTAATTCTAAAAGTTTGTACATTATGTCTGTCACATGAAAACAGTAAATTATGAAAAATGAGTGGTTGTCTCTGCGACTTCTTGCACTGAAGAGTGATGCAGGTCATTGACCATTTTCCACTTGAATTACAGTGCAGTATACTCCTCTATGAATAGAAGTTTTTAGTACCTGAGAGAGTACAATCTAAAAGCCACTTTCACACTTTGCGGTCTCAACAAATTACTTTTGACGTTGAAAACCTGGAAAGTGTTCACACTAGTGTAACGATTTTTGACGCCTCATCTTTCGCAAGGCGGCAATTTGACAATAATCTCTCTTGAATAGTGAGGGAAATTCAATTACATTGCACAAATAAATATGTTTCCAAAACTTTACGAAACCACATATTTAAATATTACTGTCACCTGTCGTTCATACGAGGTAGAACTAAAGAATTCGCCGAAGATCTACAGTGTAAGTATTCAGCATATTGACGTGTTTTGCAATTTTCCGCCTACGCGAGCAGTCGAGGAAATAGTATATATGCTTTAACAACATTGTATGAGGTTCAATATCACTTCATCTAATATTGAATGTTTCTTGTTCTGAGAAGACATGAACTCAATGAGTGACATGTTGATTGCTTCTTGTTCGTAACACAAGTGTATAGCGTATTAATTTTAATTTGGTTTGTGACTTTTGGTGGAACGGTATGGCTTCTGTTCGTAGAAAAGGCCAAACAATACACAGTTAAGCTATGGAAAATATACGTCTCGTTATTAAGAAATGTGTGTAATGGTAAATGCACCGACGTACATGTGAAGTACGCATTGTTCAAGAAGAGCAATGAATACTTCTTTCAAGCTGTAAGTGAAAGAAATATTACCCCTTCACGCTTAAATTAGGGTCGCGCCGGGAAAGGGCGCTCAGGCCACGGTCACGGGTGATTACGCTACTCGGACCGCTGTCAATGCTAACACGATCCAAGCGTGGAAACAGAGACGTTTGGGAAACTCGCAAGTTTTGAAAAGGGCAATGACAAAGGGTAATGATAAAAGGGAAGTCCTCTGACAGTCTTGTCAATTTATGGCGTCGAGGGCGTGCCGAGCCCTGGCGGGGGAGGCGGCGTAATGGCCTCGTTGAACTCTCTGTTTCCCATATAAGGATCCTGTAGTGTTGAGAACGAGAGAGACAGCCTACAGACTTTGCTGTGTACACATCACGCTGCTCTGCAGCTCTATTCTTATATTAAAATTTCATACTTCATCGGACTTGGTCTATGTAATTGAAACCTCGCTGATCACCAGGCTCCTCCAGGGAACTTAGCTTCCCTGCGAACCCAAATTTTTATTGCATCCTGTACTGGAAGCAATTGTAATTGCCTGCAATCGCTGCTAGCAGCACTACACCTGCAGCGAAAGGCATTACATGGTGGCAGCGGCTTGGATTGAGGAGCACAGCGAATTCAATTACTTTCTGCTGACGGCCGGGCTGGAGAGACTTCGCGCCTGTACCGAGGTGGGCCGGAGCCTTTCTCGAGGGAACAACGCTCCAGAGGAATCCACAAGGCGCCGTGGTACCCGTTCACCGCCTGCAGAAGCCGAGTCCGTGGTTTGGAGGCCAGCACCAGCAGCCGCTGACGAGCCCGAGGGACGTCTTCGGTGATCAGCCGTTGGCAGCCTGCGCCGCGAGAGGGTCCTCTACCCTGAGGGGAGCTGCGAAGCCATCACTGGAGGCCCGAACTGCGCATCTTCAAGCCACCCTACATCTTTTTCCTGGTAAGAGGTTAATCCAGCCATGGCAGACAGTGATATTGGCGATAATGAGGAAAATTATATATCAGTTATACAGGCAGTAAAATTAATATCGCGTAACTTTGATGGAAATCCCCGACATCTTAGAGAATTTATAGAAGGAGTTGAGGCAGCAACGGAAGTAGTACACCCCAATAAACGATCATTGCTTTTGAAATTCATTGAATCAAAAATTACTGGCAATGCTAAAGATAGGTTATTAGCACGAACGCAACGCGATACTTGGGAACAGGTTAGAGCGATATTAGAAGAAAACTTCTCTGTATGTCGTACGTTAGAATATTACGCGGGCGTATTATTCACGTCGAAGCAGGGATCAAATGAAACAGTAGCACAATGGGGTTCGCGAGTAGATAGTATGGCTATAGATCTGAGAAGAGAAGTAAAAGGCAGATTGGAAAAATTAGAACAGAAAGATAATGCGCGTTACGTAGAAGGAGGTCTGCAGTTAATAGGAGAATTCTTAAAGGGAACGTTTATTGCGGGACTGAAAGATGAAAGGATAAGGTATATTGTTAAAGCTAAAGGAGAAGAGGAATCTTTAGCACAAATAGTTGAAACCGCTTTACAAGAAGAAAGCGAAGTGAAATCGCAAAGGTATAAGAATAATCAGGGGCAATGGAATTCGCGATACGAGAATACGCGATATGATTCTAGGAGGCAACAAAGTACGCATATTAAAAGTGAAGTTAATGTTACTGCTGTAAATACTGTGAAATGTTATAAATGTCAGGAACTGGGTCATATATCTAGGGTTTGCAATAATGAACCGAAATGCGCCAAATGTGGTAGGCGAAATCATGAAACTAGGAATTGCAAACAGGGAAACAGGCAGTAGAGTTGCTTGAGCAGCCGCAAGTAACTCTACAAAATGGCTGCGTAGGTGATATGGAAACTGGGGGAAATCACAGCTGTGAAAGAGATTCGCGTGATAAAGATACTGTGATGAATCCTGGATGCGGCAAGGAGTCGCAGGAGGTTAACTGTGTAAAACAAGGGGACGCCTTTGATAAAACCAGTTACATGAAAAATGATTTGGGACCATACGAGGTTTATGTATTGTGTCCGGAAATTAAGGGAGGTGGATGGGGGAGTCGAGCAAAGTGGACTGGTTTGTGAAATAATGAAACCGACTCCTCCCAAACATTCCAACCATAGCCCATTAATTAGATTAATTTCGAAGGACCACCCAGATTCCTGTAAAGAGAGAACAGGTTGTAACCACTCTTGCAGATCTGGGACTGCAAGGATAGAGGAGGAAGGAGAGTGCTTGTTACCATGAAAGATGTAGATTGAATCATGTAAACATATATTCTAAAAATAAAATACATAAAAATACATCTTAAGCTATACGGGGAGAAGGAACAAAGGGTTGCAACATACAAAATCACAATGTAAATACAATATTAGTGCGGTAGCACAGAACTTGCTCCTCTTGCATCTTGCTGAAGTTGGTGTGGCTGCGGGCGGCTAGCTAGGCCAGGCCCGACAGAGGCAGATGCAGTTCGGGGAATTGTGGGTGCCGTAAGTAGCACCAGAGAGAACACGAAATACCAGTTAGACATATAATGTCGGCAACACAACTTGTAGAATAGTTACACAGGCGCCACGTGGACGTGAATACAAAATTAGCTGAACACGTGGCAGTAGTACAGTTTGCAGAATAATTAAATCACAGGCGCCACACAGACGTGAATACAAAGTTAGCTAAACACGTGGCAGTAGTACAGTTTGCAGAATAGTTAAATCACAGGCGCCACACAGACGTAAATACAAAATTAGCTGAGCACGTGGCGAGCAACAGCTTGTAGAATAGTTAATCATGCAGCACATAACGTGAACACATGGCAAGCAGTAGTTTGTTGAATAGTTAATTATATGCAACACATGAATCGTGAGCATAAGGTGCAATTGAGCACGTAGCAAGTAGTAGAGGCGCAATAGTCACCAGTAGCGTGAGGCCCAGGTGATGACGCCAGGAGAGCGGCGCCGCCCGTTCGTACAGCTGCAAACTCGGACGAACACGGAGAGACTGCTGCAAGGAGAGCAGCATGGAGCATGCCTGCCCATGAGAAGCGACAGAGCAATACTAATTGTTCACGCCACTAGCAGAGCGGCGCGAAGCACGTCTGCTCGACATGGAGGCCAGACGAGAACTGAATGTTCACGCCGCTAGCAGAGCGGCGCGGAGACCCATCCGTTCAGCAAGGAGATCGGACAAGAACTGATTTGGCGGTTGGGCGAGTCGGCGTTGGCGAGGCGTCGGGGGTTTCCAGAGAATTCTTGCACATAACGGAAACTCTGGCAGTGGTGGGGGGCGCTGGCCTGGCGTGAGCGCGCGGGCAGCGCAGCCGTGCGGCGGCAACTGGTGTCACCAGCCGCATGCAAGAGCAGGCAAGTGCTGAGAGCTGGTGCACTCTGGCGACAGGAGGAGGGATTAATACGAGGCATCGGCGCGGAGGGGCGGCGGGCAGGCCGGCTCCCAAGCAGCCGTTGGGAAAGATAGCGTGTCTTGCAAGAGATGTTGCGCCACATGGCGCAACTAGAGATTTCCAGTAAGCGCAGCTGCAAAGCGAGTCGGTTGCATCGATGTGGCGTGAGGGGAATTCCAAGAAGCAGAGCGTTGCCGCACGTGGCTTCTGTAAGCTTGTTTGGAAATACAAATTCTTGGAATTCCCCAGCAGGCGTGTAGTAGCCTGAAGATGTGCGTCTTTGCATAAAATGTAAAAATATAATTATGAAATAAATAGCTTGCACTGACATACACCCCCACAGGACGACTAGGTTGTCCGACAAAAAGAATGTTAGGGCAAGCTAGGTAGTTAGGTATAGATGGGAGTGGTAGGGTGTATGGAGATCTGTGGCAAGGATAGTGAATGTAGTCGTAATAGTGAATGTAGCATTAGAAGGGCATAATTGACCTTAGCCAAGTAAGCACCTTGAAAAGGTGGCAAAAAAATGTCATCGAAAAATAAAATTACATCAAACGCAGGTGGAAAGCGCGGAAATGCAGTTTTGACGACTAACAAGTACAATATGTGATTGAAATCGATCTTATAGCTAATACGCAAATAAGACAATGGTTTTGGATCAGCACTAGTAAACGTGACTCTGTAATTATGACTCAGTGAACTCAAATGAGGAGACTGTCCTTGAGCGAGCCTCTTTTTAGAGGGAGCCAGGATGTCTCGATTAGGTAGCAATGCAACAATGCAAAGTCTTAACATGGTAAAGTTGGTAAGATGTCTCGAATGAGATGGGGCGCCTCGGAGGGTGGCAAATGCAATGTAAACAAATCTTGATATAACAAGATTAATAAGGCATGTCTCGCGTGAGATGGTGCACTTCGGGAAGCTGGCGAGTGCACCAATGCACAAATTTTAATAAATGCATAACCTGAACATATCTTAACATAATCTTAATTACTAACATATTTACAATATAACAGAATGAATCTTATAGCTAACAAATAGACACAGTGAATCAAATAAACACTAAATAACCATAAATTATCTATGGTTGAAATAAGGCAAACACCCTGAACAGATGGGACAGATCTCATATGAGAAGGTGCACCTCGTAGAGATGGCAGGTGCGATAATGCAAGATGTTGCCATAGCGAGGCTAATAAGGCATACCTCGGATGGGATGGTGCACCTCGAGGAGGTTGCAAATGCAATAGTGCGAGAAATCTTAACACAGTAAGACATCGTAAGTGGCATAGTAAGTTCTCGGAGAGGCGCAAGTGCAACAATGCAAAAAAAAAAAAAAATTAATATAATACAGAATCCTAACTACTAACAAATTTACAATATAATACAGCGAATCTTACAGCTAACAAAATAATAAACAACTAACTATAAATAACTAACACTAAATAACTATGAATAACCTATGCTCAAATTTGAATTGTCATGTAATAGTCCACCCCCACAATGCCGAAGGTGGGAGACATAGTGTCATCTTTGTACCTCACATCAGAGGGCATTGCCTTGGATTTGGCACAAGGCATTATTACGGTGTAAGTACCGTGTTCACTTGGAGAGCGCACATAGCTTGCTGCTCCGTAGGGTATCAGGCTGCTGTCAGAAGAGTCATGAAATACGATTAATAAGCATGCACGTGGCAAAATGCATCGTGGCACATTAATTGTAGGTATGTCAATTAGTAACGTGAACACTTCTTGCCATTTAAGGGCGATATCAGGTGGGAGTGATTGATCCCAATTGAGGAAATAGTCCCACAGTTCTTGAAATGACAATTTACATGTAATTATGCAAGTGGCCAATGGGCGGAGTGGATCGATTAAAGAACATATTACAGATAACATATATTGTTTTGTGAACCTTGTAGTGTTGAAATTGATTTTGTCTGACAATACTAAGGTGGACATGTCAGTCACAGTATTCCAGGAAATACCTAAAGCGGATACTGCTTCGGAGGTCTTGGGTTCAAACATTTTGTGACCTGACTTGGCCAGCAGGTGATCTGAAAGATCTGACAAAACAGATTTGTCATTTGAAACCCATTCGCGTAGGAGGAAACCACCCTTTGACAATGGACCAATTAATTCAGAAGTGAATTGTTTGGCAGCATGCAGGTTAGGAGATGAATGTAAAAATTCATCGTCATAAAGATTAGACATTGGCACATGTGAGCCTATAAGGAGGCCAGTGCATTCGTCTGTAGTTTGCTGATGCAAGGTGCGAACAGCAAGAAAGGTGGCTGGTTTTAAACCATACGTCACCGTAGTTAAGACGAAATCCTGAATAGGTTGAGAGGGAGAGTCCCTCCATAAGACACGTTGTAGATTCCAGTCAGATGGGTCTACATTAACTTGGCGAAACATCATTTTGAGGTCAGCAGCAATGCCAATTTTATGAATTCTAAATTTAAGTAAGAGATCAAAGAGATCGTCTTGAATTTTGCTACCATTTAATAGTGCATCATTGAGGGAAATACCAGTGGTGGTTTTAGCTGAAGGGTCAAACACAACTCTAGTTTTAGTAGTAGAGCTGGAAGGTTTGAACACTGGATGATGAGGAATGTAATAATTAACAAGACTGCCACAGCTAGGTGCTGGTTGCATATGTCCTAATTGAATATACTCGTTGATAAACTCATGGTAATCTCGTTTTAATTCGGGATCCTTTTCAAGCCTTTTTTCAATTGCCAGAAAGCGTTTAATTGCCTGAGGTTTGGAGTCGCCTAATGAATTTAATTTAGAATTGACAGGGAGCTTGACCGAGTATCTGCCAGAGGCGTCCCTCGAATGAGTAGCTACTAAGTGAGATTCTGCTATTTCTTCCTCATGTAACATTGGATGGAGAGGCGAGACTTCCTCTACCTCCCAAAGGTGTTTGATCTGATCAGGTAACTCAAAGGGCGTCTGAATCAGATTACAGAAAGCTTGCGAGGGAGAAGTGGAGAGTGGGGTACGACCCGCAACAATCCAACCTAATTTTGTGTGCTGTAGCACAGGGTAAACACCATCGTATCTGGTTAGCTTGTCTGGCAGTAAGATTTCAAAGAAAACATCCGCACCAAGCAAGAGGTCGATGGGTTTAACATTATCAAAGTGAGGATCTGCATAGACTAGATTTGTAGGCAAATTCCAATTATCGCAATTAAAACTATGTGAGAGAGGGGCAGGAATGCTATGCACAATTGAACAATTTACTTTACAAGACCAGCCATCAGGAGCATTACAAGGTTTAATTATTAAAGTAGTGCTGTGAGTACTCGTTAAGGTTTCCGGACCAATACCAGAAATAATCACAGGCACCTTCGTTGTGGGTAACTTAAGGGAATTTACCGTGCTCCAAGTGATTAAATTGATACCACTTCCAGTGTCAAGAAGAGCAACAAAGGGTTTAGATCTGCCATTATTAGAAGAACAGCTTACTAAAGCTGTTGGAATGAGAATTGAAGTGGTTGCTTTGGCAGCACTGGTCGCAACAGGTGATGCAGCTTGTTGGTTAGTAGGTTTATCACCAAAGTGCAAAAGCTTGTGGTGATTCTTTTTACAAATAGCACATTTTGCAATACAAGCATGACCATGGGTCTTCGGGTGAAAACATCTAGAACATCTACCTTGTTTAACAATGAAGTCGTAACGAGCTTTAGGTAACAATTGTAAAAATGAAGGACAGTCCTTAATCAAATGCTCAGAATTGCATTTTGGACAAATTGGTAACTTGCTTCTTTCCGTGTTGTTGACGTTGCCTGCCCTGGCGGTGTGAGGCTTGTCATTAACGTGAGAATTGGAAGCATATACAGTAGGATTGTCAAAAACTCTTAAGCTTCGTTGATGCAGTTCTAAATATTGTAGCAAGGAATTGAAAGTGGGGAGCTCACTGCTATTCAAGGACAGTTCCCATTGCTTGAGAATGTCAGTGGGAAGACTTTTGGAAATTAGCGCAACGAGCAACAAATCTGACAAGTCAGTATCAACCTTGATGCTCCTAATTGCATTCACATGTAATCTAAAGTAGTCGATTAAATTTTGCAAAGAGGAAGAGGAGCCTTCTGCGAGCGCGGGGGGATTTAAAATCGAATTTAAGTGAATGCTAACGATAGATCTGGGAGAGTCATAACGTTGCTTCAATAATTCCCATGCAACTGTAAAGTTGTCATCGGTGATGGGCAAGTTGTGCAACAAATCCTTGGCTTGTCCCACAAGTGAGCCTGATAAGTAATAAAATTTATTAGAGTTAGGCATGTCATCTTGACATATAAGGCCTTCGAAAATGTTTTTAAATGTAAGCCAATTAGTTTGATTACCATCAAAGGTGGGCAATTTAATTTCAGGTAATTTAATGTTGCACTTAGAACTTCTACAGGTGCAGTCAGAAAGGCTTGATCTGTTGAAAACAGAATCATTGTCAGCGAGAGTTGAATTGTAATTAGACACTGCCACATTAACTGCAGCGAGAACATCATAATATCCATTGAGAATGTCATCTATTTGAGAAGAAGTCTCATCAGATCGATCAACATTGTCAGTGAGATCGTTAAGTTTATCAAAAATTTTAATGAGCGATTCCTTTCTTAAAGTTAATTGTTCACACGTGAGCACGGTGAGTGGCTCATTTTCTGTGAGAAAATTTGAAATGGAGGTACAACCATCCGTTAACTTGGCCATTAAATTAAGAACCTTTTTTGGAAGCGTTTGTGATGCCATCTTGGATGCTCAATTGGCAATTGATGGACACAGGATAGAACAGGAATGTTGAGGGATCAGAAGGAGGCCCTAACCTAACATTAATTAACACTAAACCTTCCCCAAAAATACATAAACACTAAACAAAGCACACTGTATGTACATGAGACACATAAAAGAGGCAAGTAATAACACTGATGTGTATATATGAGACATTTAAAATTGCAATAAAGGCACAAATGTGTGTATGTGACACAATAAACACTTGATTAGACATAAAATTAAAGAAGCACATAAAGAAAGTGCACAAATGTATACATGTAACACTTGGAAGTGAACAAGTGGTGTGTACAAATTAAAGAGATACACACATGAAATGTAAATACAAGTGTACATATGAAATTAAAGGACCACATACAATGTGAGTCCACAAATGTACATGTAACACTTGTGAATGGAAGTGAGAATGTATACACATGAAGTTAAAGTAGCAATCAGTGATTGTAATCTTTACAAGCAAGCAAGCTAGTTAATCCCCTGAATAGACGCACATCTATGAGGTTACTACACTTACAAATTTGTTGAAAACAGCTGAGTAGAACAGCAGGCAGCATCAGTCAGTAGCACAGTATACAGCCTCGTTACACGATACAGGAACATACAGCCTCGTTACACGATACAGGACAGTATGGTACATGTAACATTTTGAATCGGGCATAAGTATGTTGCATAGAAAAACAAGTACATTGACAAGGTAAATACAATTAACACAAGTATGTTACATACATTGATAAAATGAATACAATTAACACTTGATTTATATATATAGTAACAAGCACACTCAAGAGACAAAATGTGATGGCTCGGAAAGCACATACAAAGTGAATGCTGATGTAAGTATCAGCTTTAATGCCTGGTAGACATTGACAATGGAAGTACAAAAAAGAATGTGCTGATGTGAATATCAGCTTGGTACCTGGAAGGCATTAAAAATAGAAGTTAGGCATATATATATGGGCATATATAAATTTGCTGGTAGAATCCGAAGCTCGAAGGTCCAAAATGGATGGGGGAGTCGAGCAAAGTGGACTGGTTTGTGAAATAATGAAACCGACTCCTCCCAAACATTCCAACCATAGCCCATTAATTAGATTAATTTCGAAGGACCACCCAGATTCCTGTAAAGAGAGAACAGGTTGTAACCACTCTTGCAGATCTGGGACTGCAAGGATAGAGGAGGAAGGAGAGTGCTTGTTACCATGAAAGATGTAGATTGAATCATGTAAACATATATTCTAAAAATAAAATACATAAAAATACATCTTAAGCTATACGGGGAGAAGGAACAAAGGGTTGCAACATACAAAATCACAATGTAAATACAATATTAGTGCGGTAGCACAGAACTTGCTCCTCTTGCATCTTGCTGAAGTTGGTGTGGCTGCGGGCGGCTAGCTAGGCCAGGCCCGACAGAGGCAGATGCAGTTCGGGGAATTGTGGGTGCCGTAAGTAGCACCAGAGAGAACACGAAATACCAGTTAGACATATAATGTCGGCAACACAACTTGTAGAATAGTTACACAGGCGCCACGTGGACGTGAATACAAAATTAGCTGAACACGTGGCAGTAGTACAGTTTGCAGAATAATTAAATCACAGGCGCCACACAGACGTGAATACAAAGTTAGCTAAACACGTGGCAGTAGTACAGTTTGCAGAATAGTTAAATCACAGGCGCCACACAGACGTAAATACAAAATTAGCTGAGCACGTGGCGAGCAACAGCTTGTAGAATAGTTAATCATGCAGCACATAACGTGAACACATGGCAAGCAGTAGTTTGTTGAATAGTTAATTATATGCAACACATGAATCGTGAGCATAAGGTGCAATTGAGCACGTAGCAAGTAGTAGAGGCGCAATAGTCACCAGTAGCGTGAGGCCCAGGTGATGACGCCAGGAGAGCGGCGCCGCCCGTTCGTACAGCTGCAAACTCGGACGAACACGGAGAGACTGCTGCAAGGAGAGCAGCATGGAGCATGCCTGCCCATGAGAAGCGACAGAGCAATACTAATTGTTCACGCCACTAGCAGAGCGGCGCGAAGCACGTCTGCTCGACATGGAGGCCAGACGAGAACTGAATGTTCACGCCGCTAGCAGAGCGGCGCGGAGACCCATCCGTTCAGCAAGGAGATCGGACAAGAACTGATTTGGCGGTTGGGCGAGTCGGCGTTGGCGAGGCGTCGGGGGTTTCCAGAGAATTCTTGCACATAACGGAAACTCTGGCAGTGGTGGGGGGCGCTGGCCTGGCGTGAGCGCGCGGGCAGCGCAGCCGTGCGGCGGCAACTGGTGTCACCAGCCGCATGCAAGAGCAGGCAAGTGCTGAGAGCTGGTGCACTCTGGCGACAGGAGGAGGGATTAATACGAGGCATCGGCGCGGAGGGGCGGCGGGCAGGCCGGCTCCCAAGCAGCCGTTGGGAAAGATAGCGTGTCTTGCAAGAGATGTTGCGCCACATGGCGCAACTAGAGATTTCCAGTAAGCGCAGCTGCAAAGCGAGTCGGTTGCATCGATGTGGCGTGAGGGGAATTCCAAGAAGCAGAGCGTTGCCGCACGTGGCTTCTGTAAGCTTGTTTGGAAATACAAATTCTTGGAATTCCCCAGCAGGCGTGTAGTAGCCTGAAGATGTGCGTCTTTGCATAAAATGTAAAAATATAATTATGAAATAAATAGCTTGCACTGACAGGAGGCTTAGGAATAGCCTTAATTGATACGGGGGCCCAGGTGTCATTGGTAAGGGAATCCTCATTAGTCAAAAATATTGCCCAAAGCGATGATGTAATTGAGATTCAAGGTATTAGTGGAAAAAATATCAAGGTAAAAGGTATGGTAAATTTAACTCTGAATAATTGCAGTGAGTCAATAGGATCCAAATATTATGTTGTAAATAAATTGCCTAGAAATATTGATGTTATATTAGGACAAGATTGGCTTTTATGGAATAATTATGTGTTTACTAAAAATATTGCAATACCACCTTTCAGTGAGTCAGTAGTTCAATTCCCGACCACAGAAAAAGGAGTGAGATATGTAGAGCAACAATTATTGCAGCCAGGAATAGTCTGTGCGGCAACTTTAACGAATTGTGATAAAACGTTTCCGTGTCTTATTGTAAATGTCACGCCCGAAACGTTAGTAGTACGAGAAACACCGATATTAAAGAAACCTCCGACTCAGTTAAATAATGTTATTGATAGGGTGAATGAAGACGCGTTCACGAAGCGGAGAATAGAATTATTATATGATAACTTGAGATTGCATCATATAGAGGAAGGAGCTAAAGATATTAGAGACATATGTAGTGAATTTGTAGATGTTTTCAAATTACCAGGAGACAAACTGACTAGTACGACAGCGGCAAAACATTATATTCCCACACCCTCTATTCCTAAAGGTAGACCAATTACTTTAAAGAATTATAGGTTACCTCAGGCTCATCAGGAGGAAATTCAGAGGCAAGTAGAACAAATGCTAAATGACGGAATAATTACTCATAGTAAGAGCGAATGGAATTTTCCTTTGCTTGTAGTTCCGAAAAAGATCGATGCGACTGGCAAAAAGAAATGGCGAATTTGCGTGGATTTTAGACGACTTAATGACGTAACAGTAGGAGATAGCTATCCTCTTCCAAATATTCAGGATATTTTGGATAAAATAGGAAGATCGCGTTACTTTTCTGCTCTAGATTGTGCCAGTGGGTATTTACAAGTGCCAATCGAACCAGAGGACCAATGCAAAACTGCATTTAGTACGGCTAGCGGCCATTATGAATACACGCGTATGCCTTTTGGTCTAAAATCAGCTCCTGCTACGTTTCAACGCATGATGAACTCTATTCTGCACGAGTCAATTGGTGACAGATGCTTTTGCTACATGGACGATGTGTTGATAATGGGAGAAACATTAGCCGAGCATAACAAAAAGCTAAGGGAAGTACTCGGGCAACTCAGAAAACATAATATCAAAATTGAACCCGACAAATGTGAATTTTTGAAGGTAGAATTAAACTACTTAGGACATGTGGTGACAACAAAAGGAGTAAAACCTGATCCGCGAAAAGTTCAATCAGTTACAGAATTTCCCAGACCAGGAAATCCGAAGGACATAAAGTCATTTTTAGGTTTAGCAGGTTATTACAGAAAGTTTATCGATGGGTTTAGTACAATAGCAAGACCTTTGACAGAGTTATTAAAGAAGGATGTCGAGTGGCAGTGGACAGAAAAGGAACAGAACAGTTTTGATTTACTGAGGCAAAAGTTAACTGAAGCACCCCTTTTACAATATCCCGACTTTACCAAGCCTTTCATATTGACGACTGACGCTAGTGGATATGCAATTGGAGCAATACTTTCACAAGGAAAATTAGGTGAGGATAAGCCAATAGCTTACGCCAGTAGAACCCTGAACAAGGCAGAAATTAATTACAGTACTGTGGAAAAAGAGTGTTTGTCAATCGTCTGGGCTTGTAAACACTTTCGACCTTATTTACTAGGTAGAAAATTTACAGTCGTTACGGATCACAAAGGATTAGTATGGATCTTTAATGTGAAAGATCCGAGTTCAAGATTATTGAGATGGACATTATTGCTAGAAGAATACGATTATGAAATTAAATACAGAGCAGGCATTAAAAATTGTAATGCTGATTGTTTAAGTAGATATCCTGTAGAATGTATGCAATTTAATGTAGAGCAAATAAGCAATGAGAGGAAATTAGCAATTATTAAAGAAATGCATAATTGCCCGGTAGGTGGTCACCAGGGAATTCAAAGAACTACAGAAAGGATAAAATTATATACGAGTTGGATGGGAATGGAGAAGGACGTAGCCGATTATATTAGGAATTGCAAGGTGTGTCAAATGAATAAAGACCCCCATCACAAAGTAAAACAGCAATTAGAAGTCACTGATACTCAGGACGAACCGTTTTGTAAACTTTATCTCGATGTGGTAGGTCCCCTTCCAGTTACGGAAGACAATTTTAGATATATTTGAACTTGCCAAGACAATTTAAGTAAATATGTTATCGCTATTCCTATTAAGAATCAAACTGTGGAAGAAATAACAGATGCGTTTGTGAACAAGGTAATATTAATATACGGTATTCCAAACTCTATAGTCACTGATCAAGGGAGTAATTTTATGTCTGATGTATTTAAAAGAATATGCAAGTTGTTTAAGATTGAAAAAATCAATACCGCAGCGTATCATCCGGAGAGTAATGGAGCATTAGAACGGACTCATAAAACGCTTGTAACGTACTTACGTTGTTTTTGTGATCCAAAGTCTTTTAATTGGAATACGTGGTTACCGTTTGCGTGTTTTTCTTACAATACTACTCCGCATAGTATCACTAAGTTCACACCCTATGAGATATTATACGGTAGGAGATGTAATATTCCAGGGATTTTACAAAGTACTCCGCAACCTTTGTACAACTATGATGACATAATACAGAATGTTAAATTTAAAATGCAGAATTGTCATAAAATTGCTAAGGAAAGATTGATACAATTCAAGGAAAATCAAAGAGAGAAAACAAAAGCCAATCCTGTAAAGTTTAAGGTAAATGATTTAGTATTATTAAGAATTGAAGCTAGGCATAAGTTAGAACCATTATGGAGAGGTCCTTATGAAGTAAAGAGGATGAAGGAGCCTAATGCAATTATTCAAGAGGTGGGTAAACGTAAGCATCAGGAAGTACATACCAACAGACTGAAACCATACTTTTCTTCCGTTTCAGGGAACGAAACGAAGCATGAGGGCTCTTAGGAATTGGGTAATATTAACGGCGTTAATATGGTGGTGGGAAATGGCAAATGGACAGGAAGTGAAGCAGCTACAATCGCAAACCGGGATTTATTTTGATGAAGCTGGAACTATCTCTTTTTACCCAATGCGATGGAAAGTAGTAAGCTATATAAATTTAGAACCAATTAAGGAGCTTTGGAAGAGTACGAAAGAACATCACAGAAAGGTAGCAGAATATTGTAATAAAGTATCGGAAGCAAATTGGTATCATCTGACAGACTGTGGAGCTTTTCAGCAATACATGAGATCTAAAACGTATTATATTGATTTTTTGAGAGATTTAGTAAGCGAATATATGGTAGATTCAAAGAATGTCGAATCTTTTAATAAAAGAGCGGTAAGAACAAAGAGAGGAGTATTAAATTTGGTGGGAGAAGTAGCAAAGGTACTTTTTGGAACTCTAACACAATCGGATGCAGAGGAATATAATAAACATATTTCAGAATTAGAAAAAGAGCAAAGCGAATTTTTACACATTTCCAAAGATCAAATGACGGTAATAAAATCGACATTAAGTTCTGTTAACTTAACAATTCAAAGAGTGAATCAAAATGAGAAAACATTAAAACAAAATTTGAATAAATTAGCTAATTATACTGATAACAAAGTTAATGCATTAGAAGTGGAGATAGAAAACATCAGTCAGGTCAATGAGCAAATAAGAATATTGCAAAGAGGTATCGAGGAATGTCAGCATTCGTTTGAAATTTTGCTAGATGCTTTTGTCCATGCAGAGCAGGGAACGCTGCAGCCACAACTCATTACTACCGCTAAGATCAAAAAGGTAATGGAGAGCCAGGCACTGCCAAATGGTTTGGATTATCCTCCTTTTCCCCTTCCTGAACTCCAAAAGATAATGATTCCCCATGTGTACGCTTTAAAGCAATATTTGGTGTATGTATTAGAAATTCCTCTTCTCTCCCCCAATATCTATCATCTCTATAAGATCCTACCTTTTCCCGTGTCCAAAGGAACTAACACATATGTATTTTTAAGTTCAAGCAAAGTGTTTATTTTTAGTGATTCCATGAGGCAACATTATGGTAAAATGTCAAATGATGAGTTGTCAAAATGTTTTCAAACTAGTATGTTAAACTATGTATGTAAGAAAGAAACTATGATGTAAGAAAGAAACCATGATATAAGAAAGAACTACGATGTAAGAAAGAAACTATGTATGTAAGAAAGAAACTATGATGTAAGAAAGAAACTATGTATGTAAGAAAGAAATTATGAGGTAAGAAAGAAACTATGATGTAAGAAAGAACTATGATGTAAGAAAGGAACTATGTATGTAAGAAAGAAACTATGTATGTAAGAAAGAAACTATGTATGTAAGAAAGAAACTATATATGTAAGGACGAAACTATATACGTAAGGAAGAAACTATATACGTAAGAGAAACTATATATGTAAGGAAGAATCTATGTATGTCAAGAAGTGTTAAAGTTGATGAGGTAGAGAAATTAATTGAACAACAAGAAAGAAAGAATTATTCCTAGTGGTACGCTCATGTGATAACATGTAGCTTAGTTTTTGGCATATTAATTGTCATATTTTCATGTTTTATGTTTTGATGTGTTAAAATATGTAGAAATTGTACTTGTTGGTTATGGGACAGATGTTCGCCAAAGAATTAATGGAAAGAAACAAGAGAGAGATACTTATTAATTATTCAGGAGCAGGGAGAATTGTGTTATAAAGAACTGGTACTCGTGACGAGCAGTCTTCCACTGCAGAAATAAATTCCACAATATCTCCTGCTCACTCATCAAAATTTATAACTAAAGTTGATGGCGAGAAACATCTATCCATATCCACACGAATGAGAAGCTCAAGTAAAGCTTTTCGTTAGTAAAGTTTTCATCTGTTGATCAAAACTTTTTCTAAGGGGGGAGGTGTAATGGTAAATGCACCGACGTACATGTGAAGTACGCATTGTTCAAGAAGAGCAATGAATACTTCTTTCAAGCTGTAAGTGAAAGAAATATTACCCCTTCACGCTTAAATTAGGGTCGCGCCGGGAAAGGGCGCTCAGGCCACGGTCACGGGTGATTACGCTACTCGGACCGCTGTCAATGCTAACACGATCCAAACGTGGAAACAGAGACGTTTGGGAAACTCGCAAGTTTTGAAAAGGGCAATGACAAAGGGTAATGATAAAAGGGAAGTCCTCTGACAGTCTTGTCAATTTATGGCGTCGAGGGCGTGCCGAGCCCTGGCGGGGGAGGCGGCGTAATGGCCTCGTTGAACTCTCTGTTTCCCATATAAGGATCCTGTAGTGTTGAGAACGAGAGAGACAGCCTACAGACTTTGCTGTGTACACATCACGCTGCTCTGCAGCTCTATTCTTATATTAAAATTTCATACTTCATCGGACTTGGTCTATGTAATTGAAACCTCGCTGATCACCAGGCTCCTCCAGGGAACTTAGCTTCCCTGCGAACCCAAATTTTTATTGCATCCTGTACTGGAAGCAATTGTAATTGCCTGCAATCGCTGCTAGCAGCACTACACCTGCAGCGAAAGGCATTACATGTGACAAAGAAAAGAATTCGGGCGTTCTTCAACACACGCTGCATTACAGCAATTTTCGGGTAGTAAACTATACTAAAGTATCTGTTCGAACTGTGACATCAATTAAAAAAGAAGGATTTGAAGCCGGCGGGGCAGCCTTGAGTAAGAAAAGGCCATATTGTGAAGATAAAAAATTCCACATTGAGGACATCCACTTATTGCTTATTTGTTTTCCTTATTCTCGTATGATGTTTTAATTCTTGCCTATGGATACTTGGCGTAATATATTTGGGACAGCTAGTAGTTGCAAATTAGGCGGGGGGGGGAGGCAGCTTCCAAGAACTTCCTCAGTCTCGCAATCGAGTCAGCTCCCAACTAAAAGAATGAGATGGCTTGGGGATGAACAGACACGCAGTAGACACGTGGACGTGGAGCAGGAAGTGTAAAGCGGAGAAAAACACCGAGTAAGCGAGCCGATCAGTGAACTTGGTGTGAGCATTCTCCACGTTGTCCATATGCGAACCACTGTCCCAGTGCCATATCGGACTTTGAAATTCCGGGCCCCCTCCCCCACGGCCACTTTACGCGAGTCCAGGCTCGTTCGTGCCCTATCCCTGTCCTAGTCCTTTGCGGCAGGTGGCGATGGAAGACCAACCGCCCGATGCATTCGGAGCAACAACCTCCTCAATAGTTTTCACAATCGACAGGCTGAATTAGACCCTCAGAGAAAATTCAAGATTTTTTCCGTGAAATATAAAGAAGATTCACAAAATCTTGGAAACACAGACATCGAAGTGAAGATTCGATGGATTATATAGTACGATATAAGCAATACTATAGTGTGAATACTTTGGTTTTTACTCCAAACGCGTGCCTATTATTATTATTATTATTATTATTATTATTATTATTATTATTATTATGTATAACGGAGTCCTTATATTTCTTTCTTTTCAAACATTATATTTCTCTGCAAAGAAAGCAAATGACCAGACGAAAGTCAGAAAACTCTATGGGGATTCCAGCCCAGACCAAGGTAAGATAAAGAAAAGTTTATTCAAGAAAAAAAGCGAAGAAGTGGAAGAACATAACAACAAATGGAGATCTTAATAAATTTTTCAGGTCATCTGAAATATGATCACGGAGCGTAAACCAACAATGGCGAATGTTAAGAACGAGAACGACAATATAAATACAACAAAAGAAGAGATCACAAAAAAGATGGAAGAATACACGAAGAAGTTATATGATAAGGACTTACAAATAGAGTAGTGGATAAATATAGATGATTACGAATAAGAACCTGAGATGGAAGAAATGAATTGGGCGACAAAACAACTGAAAAATGGGAAGTCCCCGGCTGTAGATAATATTCCAATCGAACTATTCAAAGATACAGGGGAAGAAATCTTGGCGAAACTAACACAATTATGCAATGTGATCTGGAAAAGAAAAGAGTGACCAACAGATTTGCAACGCACTATAATTACTCCATTATCAAAGAAAGGGGACAGCCGAGATTCTGCAAATAACAACACAATTGCATGAATACCGTGTGATTCAGTCAATCTGCAAAAGTCATCCCTCAAAAGAAGAAAAAAAAACAAAAAAAGCAAAGATTTTAAAAATGTTGATGTAAGCATATACTTTCTTAAGATTTTCAAAAACAATTCACATTGAAGAAACCTCATTTTCTATCTTCTCTGAAAAGGTGTGTAGATTACATTACGTCGCGTAAGCGTTAGCGTAAAGGATATCCTAAGATCATACTCACAGAAAAAGATTTCCTTCGTTTTTAAACTCGTTTGAATGTTCCATATTATTTATATCATTGTGGTCGATATGTCACGAAAAAGTCACGTTAACTGGTTTTGCATACTGCAATTTCTACAGATAACTTTTTTCTAGAAAATCCACATTTTATAAAACAAAGAAAATGTAAGGGAAAACACGCTCCAAATGCAAGCAAACATCTAGGAGTTATCCAATTGCATCATTACCCTTTATTCATTTACGTAGTCTGTATGAAACGACTCACCAGGAATTATTTATTCCTTTCAAAATTATACAAATATAACATATTTAGTTTATATCAAAATAATTTACCAAGTAAACTGGGATAAGACATGATTCATACTATCTTATTTCGATGCGTTGGAGTCAGGATGCAGCTCGCCAGCCCCCTATTTTACCACCTTTTTTCAATTTGAAGTCGTAGGCTTCCGCGGCAGTCATGAGCATGATCTTGGCTGTCCGGGTGACGCCGCGTCGAAGATTGTGTTGCCGACGTTTCGACTATCTTGTCGTGGTCTTCCTCAGGGCTGGTGTGAGGCCCTGAGAAAGACCCCAACAAGATGGTCAAAACGACGACAATACATCCTTCGACGCGACGTCACCCGGACAGCCAAGATCATGCATTTTTTTTAAATTTGTCCGAAAGTACGAAAACATTTTAAAAATTAGCTTCGGCTAGTTTACTTGGGAAAAGAGATTCACCAGATGAACTCTTTAAAGCAGATAAACGTCATTTTAAGATCAAAAGTCGAGTGGATAAAAGAGCTCGTGCGTATACTCCACTCAGTTTTTCCGGTATCTGACAACGGAAGATCTCAGAGCAAGGTGGAGTGATAACAGATGACCTTAGAAGTAAAATGTATCTAAAATAAGATGTGGGGAGATGGAATAATAGTGATATTTACACAATTAGTTCATTTTTTAAAAAAAACAGTTACAAATCAGACAAGATATTTTGAGTAATGCCTCAAAACAATTTAAAGATGGTATTCGAAGGAAGACGGAACTATGTAAAAAAGATAGTAGTATAGCATCTCTAGTTTGATATATGTGAAAAAATAGATTGAGATGCAAAGTGACGAACGCATAAACCGACTGTCTGGCTTGCGAATCCCGCAAGTCCCTCCTGCTCCGCCGAGGCTGGCCCACGCCGCCTGGCCTGGCCGTGTCGCCGCGCCGACAGAGCCAACAGTCGGATGGATGTCGCAACGGCGCAGACGGGGAAGGGGGAGGGAGGTGTTTTCGTAAATTTCTCTTTACGACGCTCCTATTCGTCCGATTTGTATGATTGTCACGGCGTTGGATTCAGGAAGCATGTCGCTATAAGCCCACATTTTTTAATTTGTTCTCGGAAATTGGAGAACTAATTTCAAATTCGCGTTTTTGCTAGATTTTTGGAAAAAGGTCATCGTAGCGTGAATTCTATTTTAAAAAGGCGTCAAGTGCCGTTTACAGATCGAAAATCGGACCATTGGTTCAGACGTAATCAGTGAAGTAAATTTCCCTGTGATAGTGCTGCGATCTATTGAATTTTCCTACAAGTATTTTTCGGTGCATTTAGCCTTAAGAGACAACTGGGGGTCTTGTGCGTGACCTGGTATGGCTTCGCATACTAGGAAGACCATGAAAAGATGGTCGACGTGGCGTCCCACGCACATGACGGCACAACATGCCACACATGACTACGACTTCAATTGGGGGTCTCGCCTTACAGATGTCTTTATCCAGGGATTTTCAAAAGTTTTTCATCCACGGCTCCCTGGGTAACAACAAGATTAAAATATAAGGATTAACATAGGCCTACTAATTTTAATAAAGATTCAACGCAAATGAATAAGAGCTATAATAGGCTATTTTATTTCTCCATTTTAATTAGGTATTAAAAAAACAGACACATTCTATTCAACTTTTAATTTTGTGATAAAATTCTTCTAAAAATTAACGGGGCTAAGGAGAATTCATCGACAATTGTTCAAAGCTGGGTTCAATATTTGAAACTGCGACTCGCAATTCTTTTTTGATGTTCAATTTCAATTGGAGACGAACACTTAGTACACTTGAAAGAAACTGCCCAAATGAACTAAATCACAATTTATTTCACCATCAACTTCACAGAGCGCATTGACACAGCGAAACGATACCATATTACACGTATCAATGCAGCAGCGCAGATCAACCCGTTTTTTTTTTAACTAGTTAGGGATGCACGCGTGTACAGCTAGCGATCCTGGCGGAGGTAAAGTAATACTACGGCTAGCTACTCCTAAAAGTGTACGGATGTGCATATGAAATTGCGTTTTATTAAGAATAACTTCAAAAACAATGCTCTTTGCTTCTCGACCTCGTGGTTTTATATTCCTAAACGTCAAGGGCAAGTCATTAAATAATACATAAAATTACATACAACTAACTTTTGTTTTTTTTACATGCGTTTATTTATTTACGTCAAAATCCGTTAAAAACTGTAAGTGACGAGCGATGGGGAGAAGTTAATTTGAAGTTACATTCATGTCCAGAAGCAAATCAAGGGGCCATCTCAGCATTTGCTCAGGGATTAGGAAAACTGGACGAAAACCTGATCGAGATGGAGGTCATTGACCCAGAAGCTGAAGTACAATACTTGTTACAGGTTTTCTAGAATTATACAATCCAAATGGTAAATAATACACTAAATGCCAATGTTAAAATTAATATCACTTCCCTTTTGGATGTTCGGTATAGCATCTAATTGTGTAGAAACAATTGTGCAGCAGAAAAGATTTTACTAGGTACTTAAACTTTTGTATCGAATTTAATCGTTTAATGTCATCTGACAAGGTGTTGTAAAATAATCTTGCATACAGCACATGGTGAGACTTCAATGACCTCGGTTACGACGCGAAGTCGTCGAAGGGATGTTTCTCGGCCTATAACATCCACGGAGGTGACAGACACCTACAGGAAAGCGCAAGGGAAAAATCGAAAAGCACACACGGAACAGAGATATGTACTCGAAGAACATACTATCAACAAAAGTTTTAAAACAGCCGAATAACCTGGAGATGCGACACATCACTCGCATCCACTGAGCCTACGCCACTGTGAATTGCGAATTACAATGGGCGGAATCAGTAACCTACTATTGACTTGAAATAACAATCTAACTTTTCTTGCTTCAAATCAGAAATCTACTTTTGTCCTCTTTGTTCCGAGAGTGATATAATTTTACATGTCTGTTTTTTGGGGGGAAAATAGGGCATCTAAAAAAGCTTATTCCGTCTCTCCTAGTCCCTTTTGTCCCAGTCCACTATCGGACACCACTCAATTATCGTGAAAATGCAACATAATTTTTTTTTTTGGGGGGGGGGGGTCATTTCACTGCGAGAAAGTGTACCTAAGCAAAACAAAAACCGTTTTTAAACCATTATAGGCAGAGGAAAATTTCCAACGAAGAAGGATCACGACTTTTTAAAAGAAAATCTACACTAATATCGTGTTTTTTCCATAAACTCACGGCTTGCAGCCAGGACATACAGCCGATCATTTTGGAGGGGTCATTATAGATTTTTGTAAAATAATTAACATTGGTTATTACATTGTGTACTATTTTTGTAGTGTATATATATTATAGAATATTTTTTTAAATAATTACATAATATAAATATTTAAATAAATTTTGCTTAATGAAGGAAGGGAGCAAAAGGAAACTCTCGGCCTTTTGGAGGGGGGCATGGTCCCCATGGCCCCCATAGCCCCCTTCTGTATTCGCCACTGCTTGTAGCAGCCTACCGCTTGCCACCCAGAGGCGACGGTGCTGTCCTTCAAACTATCATAAGTCACATGTTCTGGTCATCTCTATTCTCTCTGCAAGTAACGAATATTGGGACTCCCAATCGTAGAGGTTGCTCCTTTGGGTTGGCATTACAGCTTACGAACGCGGAACAAACGACGACGGAGTCACGTACGTTTTGTTGTTGAAAAAGATTTGAGCAATTGTGCGCTTTGCGGTGCGCTCATAAAGTGCGACGGTTACATATCTTTTGGAGGTTATGAAAGTACGGAATGTTGAGTACCTGTCATGAAATGTGTGTGATTTGAATGCAATCATAGAAAAACCTTAAGAAAATCTAAAAAGTGACGTTTGAGAAATGAGTGTTATATTTCGTCGTGCTACTTCTTTCAGAACTTTTTTAAAATATACTGATTGTATTTGTAGCGCAATCCCCGAAAATAAATCATATTCCCAACAAACAGAATCAACCACCAGGACGTTTGCCTTTCATAGTAAAAAATGCATTTTTCTCGTGACTGGTGTTGGGGTAGGTTTGGGGTTAGGTTACTACGTTCTGAAAGATGTCAAGAATCAGCGTTTGTTACCACAAGTGAAAGCAGCGAAACTGTCAGATGGAAGTGGTGGAGATGGTATTCCTAATCTAAGAAACACATACAATTTCATAGCTGACGTTGTATCAATTGTTGCACCATCTGTTGTGTACATTGAAATAAAAGATCACAGAAGGTGAGGTAATGGCAATATGTTCTCTTTTGTATTGAATGAGTACAGAAAATGTAAGATCCATTTATTTCTCAGGTTAGATTTTTTTACTGGAGAACCTGCAACTGTTTCAAATGGATCAGGGTTTATTGTTAAAGAAAATGGTTTAATTCTTACCAATGCCCATGTAGTGATAAACAAGCCACAGACGACAGTTTTGGTAAGAATAATTTTTTTCTGATGTGGTGGAATTACAGGTATTATTTCAAATTATATAATGGCCAAGAAACTGCAATATTGTAATTTTTATTTTTAAAGGTAAAACTTCATAATGGACAAACTTACTCAGGAGTTGTAGAAGATATAGATGTAAGGTCTGACCTAGCCACAGTTAGAATTAATTGCGTAGGTACAATTTTACAACTTTCAAATACATCATGAACTTAATGTCAAATTTCAACTGAATTATTGTGAATAATTTGCGACATATTTCAGAAAAATTTACCAATTATGAAATTGGGTTCTTCACGACAGTTACGCCCTGGAGAATGGGTTGTGGCAATTGGAAGCCCTCTTTCTCTTTCAAATACCATAACAACTGGAGTAGTAAGTTCAGTGAATCGTGGAAGTGAAGAATTAGGATTACAAGGGAGAGATATGGCCTATATCCAGACTGATGCTTCTATTACTGTAAGAAAACTGAAATATATATGTATATAAGATAAAACAGTAGAAGCTATTGTACGTATATGAAATAGTTGGAATGTAGCTGTTGAGAACATGGTTCTAATTGTCTTAGTGGTCTTGTGAAATGTCAAATAATAAATTGTATTGCATTGCTTTGTAGTATACGGATGTAGTGGTTGTAGTGTACAATACTTTATATTGTATGGATGATATTATTGAATTACTACTAATATATTGAAATTTTAAAATTTGTTTTGAGTACGAAGGGTCATTATTCATTATCAGAATGCCAAAAAGTATTACTTTTCATTTCAGTTTGGGAATTCCGGTGGTCCTCTAGTAAACTTAGATGGAGAAGCCATAGGGATTAATTCAATGAGAGTTACTCCCGGCATATCATTTGCTATTCCTATTGATTATGCAAAAGATTTTTTGAAAAGAAGTGAACAAAAGAAATTACTAGGTAAGTGTATCAACATATTCGTTTCTTCAGTTTTGTGAAATTTTTTCTGATTATTAATAAACAAGTGCCAGGATTGTTGGCAGGAAAGAAACCTATTGATCATAGATGGATACTTCCTGTACCTACAATTACAAGAAAGCCACTAAGGCACATAAGAAAGCCCCTAATCACAGATATACATTTTACATCTAACTGATACTCATGAGATCAACAATACTAATTAAAAAAGACACCTCATTCAAAAGAAACCATATTTTGCTGCATGCTTGCCTGCCAAGGTCGTCAATGTACTTTAAATATCTTGCATTGTTCATAGGATACTGTATCACTGTTTGGCACTGATGAAATCTGTACACCTCATATGGGTGACATTAATTTGTGGTGTGATGGCTCATTAGATTTAAATTTACTTAATTGAAAATCATTCTTATTAAAAATGTATTTTATGTTTAATTTATTTAATTATTTTGTTTGAAATTGAATCATCTTAAAGAAAATTATTTCTGCCTATTACAAAATAAAATTTTAAAACAGACCTTACATTTAGTTTGATACCTTATTGGCATACTTGATATAATTTGTATAAAAATTAACGAAAATACAATAAATTTAATTGCTGCACAAAACTTTATTCAAAAGTTAATGATTTTCGGTGAATATTTTTAAGAATAGGAATCTATTGACACAATGAGCAGCTGCAAAATTACTTTCTTGCTGTATTTTGTTTTGATCCCTTTCTTCTTTCTAAAGTGTTTTTTTTTTTTTTTGTGCTAGGTATGAGTGTTAAAGAAAAGCCTCTGCGACGATACATGGGTATTACAATGTTAACTCTAACACCAGAAATTATTGCTGAGATGCAATTAAGGGATTCTTTTGTGCCAGCAGATATTTCACATGGTGTGATAGTATGGAAGGTAGTTGTAGGATCTCCAGCATATAAGTGAGTATTTGTCGATGTGTTCAAAGATATCTGGAATAGTTTTAATGACTGTAACTTTCAAGATATGCTTTTAGAAAATTGAGTTTATTGTAATGTAATTAGTTCAAAATATGTATTAAAATATTGATAAATTGTAAACTTAGTATTACTTTACTATTAGCTCTTAAAGTGCTACAATATATATCCATACATTGTCTGCTAATGTTCAGTTTTGTTAGGCAAGAGGAGCTGAGTTTGATTAGTAAGATAGGAATAAAAGTTTGTCTTCTACATAAATTGCTCCACATGAAAAGCTGGTCTTCCCAGTGTGTGATATTTTATTCTCTCATGATTATGAACTCTTTGGCCATTTTTTATTAAATTAATTCTACTGACTTGGTAAATGTTGTTAAAATTTTGTTGTTGTTTTTCATTGAGAATATCACAGTTTGTGGTATTTTTAATCAGTACATTTTCTTTAATACATTTTATTTCTATACATTTAATGCCTCATATTCTTTCCAAATATGAAGTAATTGCTAGTGAAATTTTTAACGAGATGTTTGGAACTAATGGGAAACAGTGACAAATTTTGGCAAAAATCAATGGGAGCATGTCCTTGATCACTCGTAATTGACACTGACTTCACGAGAATGATGGCTGAAAGCTTAGACCTTGACGCAGGAATGGCACGTTTTAGGAGAATATTTTATGTTAATCACGTAGGCCTTTAAGGCTGGGGCCTTGTCAAGAACTTTGGCAAGCATGAAGCTTCAACAATGCCCCAACATTTGCCAAAGAATAAAATCGACTCTAAATTAAGTATTGGACTGAGTTGAGGAGTCTTATTTTAATCGCACACTCTGAAAGACTGAGCCTTATCTTAAAATTTGATAAGCATAACATGCATCAACTTGCCTTAAACGATGACATTTGGCACGACCATGTCACTTCATATGCTTTGTTCTCATTCCTTCACATTCTGTATGATGAGGGAGAAGATATGATGGTAGAAAGTACCAATATTTGAAATTTAGTTTTACCTGCATGTCTTAGTTTAACTATAATTGATGATTAAATTTCATCTCCTATACATCTATTTTACGTCATTCAGATTACTTTTTCCTATCATTAAAAAAAAAATGTTGATGTTAATTGAAATATTTAAAATTTATGCTTTTATAAATAGAATTGCCTGTCGTTTCCAGGGGAGGACTGAGACCTGGTGACATCATCACCCATATAAATGGGAATCTGGTGGAGAACGCCGGCACAATTTACTCAAGTCTAGAAGGCAGTGGAACTTTAAATGTCGCTATCTTGCGTGGTGGACATCAATTGACTGTAGTTGTTCTACCTGAGGAGATATGATTGCAAAAATGAACAATTTTGCCTTTTGCATTATGAAAATATTATATTCTTTTGTGCGTTTTATTTATATTTCCATTGTATATTTTGTACAGTATTGCAGTTAAGTTGATGGGTTATGTTTGGATTCATTGTCTTGTTTTATTTACATTATAACAATTACAGGTTCAAAACCTAGATGAAATAATTTTCATGTATAAATTACTTGAAATACAAGACTTTTTTGTGTTCTGAAAGTGTCACACAATAGTATTCCATTAACTGCATTAAAATTTTAAATTTGTATTCCTTAGTTGATGGTTTGGAGGGGAGGTGTGATAGTATGTTGAGGAATCTTGTTAGTATTTTTATTGGAAGATAACAGAGAACTGAAAACTTGCCACTTGTTAAGAATTACTGCAAACGTGATGTAATGTCTTACATTATGGAATATGTATGTAACTTTAAAAATGTTGCTTCAATAAGTCAATGAAACAAATAATCTTATTGCAATAAAGAATTTGTGAAATATTCTTTATGCTACGAGAAATAAAAAGATATAGTTTTGTTTAATTTGCATTTCTCATTCTGAGAATTTAACCCATTCTAGGTCACAGATCTCTGCCTCCCCGTGTTCTGACCAAAGCCTGTCCTGTATCCTGTACTTTTTACTTTCTAACTACTGAGTAAAGAAAAAGTTTTGTTATGCTTCACGAAAAAACTGCAAATTTTCAGCAGAAAAACTCTTATTACAGGGTCCTGGTAACAAAAAAGTGAATAAACCCCGTTGCTAAATTTAGGAAACAAATCATCTACCACTTGGTGTAGCCAGAATCCATGTTTTGTGGGTCCTTGATACTGAAAAGCCGAAGGACGGCAAAACGTCTGTCTGTCAACAATGCAAGCAGCTCTGTTCAGCCCATTTTCTCCAAAACTGATATTCCATGATAGATCTGGCTGATGTTGCGGCCCCTTGAATTTGAAATTAATATTTTAATTTTGGGAGGTACTATACATAAAACCACTGGGACAAAAAACTAAAATATTAAATAGAGATTTTTTTTTCTTAAATAAAACTGTTCCTTAAAGATAGAATTTTATATAAAGTCATGTTCAATTTTTCACGTAATTTTGAGGAAAACCTAGGTAATTTAAAATTTTTATTCAAACGGCCCTATCGTTTTTAATAAAATTTTGTTGGTGGATAGTCTGAAGATCATTTAAGAGAATGGTGCAGGTCTTTGCAGGTTGGTTAAAAATCCTGATTTTTTGAAAATTGAAATTTTTTTTAAAAAATTTCGGCGACTACCTATAAATACAATTATGAAGATTCATTATTTCTTTATTGGAATGTATTCATCAAAAACATCTTCAAATAAGGTCATGTTGAAAATCAAGAAGGGCATGTTGAAATTTTGTGTCAAGCATCGGCATTTTTCATTTTCTTTAAACAAATTTTTCTAAAAAAATGCACATTTATTTTATTAAATTGGGACCTTAGACAAGGATGCTTAAGAGAATGGTGCAGGACTCATGTTCGTTAAAACGCTGGATTTTGGGGAAATTGTAAACAAATTACGATCTTTAATTGAGTTGTATGTGAAAACGAATAGATTTCACGGTGCATAATAATATGTATGAAATGGGAATGAAGAGTAATGCGCGTAAAAATATAGTTTTGATGAATATAACAATGTTATATTTAATTATGATATTTTTGTATCCATTTTAATTTCCTTGCCAGGGGTTTCAACAATGCTATTTTGCAAAATGTTGTATCCTCGCTGTTGATCGTTTGGACAACTCCTCCTGCAGAAACGCGTAAGCTGCCTTTCACCTGACCCCTCCCACTCATCAGTTTGTTATCGCCAAAATCGCGGTATCGAATTACCGAGCGACCCATAAGAGAAGAGAAAGAAGGAGAAAGAGAGAAAAAGCGCGAGAGAGAAAGAGAAACAAAAAAGAGAAAGAGGGAAAGATAAAGATAGATAGAATGAGAAACAAAAAAAGAGAAAGAGAAAAAGAGAGCTAAAATTAGAATCATCTTTGAAAATAACGCTGAAGAGCAGTTAACAGATGATTTATGTAAATTTTTGCGCGTATTAGCAAAATTAATCTGAACTAAATTCGAACTATTCAATAGTCAACGCTGGCGCCTAAACCGTTTAGACGGGTTTCACCGAAATTTCCTTGGTCGATTTAAAGGAACTCGAGGTCTTGAGATTCTGCGAGTTGAAATGGATATTTTGATAAACTTTATTCTTGAATAGCGTAAAGAAAGTTTAAAAGAATTGCATAGAGGTCATTTTCGTTAAAATCCGTGAAATAGACACTTTTTGAACATTCCCCCCTCCCCCAAACGGCTGATCGTCCCATCAAAAGACCGTACAAAAGAGTGGTGTTAGGCCCATTGTCGGCGAACTCTACATTCAAAAATTGTAAAAATTTAACATTTTAAAGCTACAACATTGAGGATAGAATTTTTTGCCACTAACAAAATCGTTTCTAAAAAAATCTTCGAAAGAAGTAATGTACAAGTTTTTGTACAAACAAATAATTTCACGTTATTTCTGCTTGAATTTAATACAAACTATAAAAAAGCATTTTCTCAAAAACCGCTCCATTTTTTTCACGGTTAAAACAAGGAACGTTATAACACTTAAAGACGAAAGGAATAGGGACTGAGGACCAAGAGAGATGCTTCTTTTACTTAATAAATGAAGGTTAAGAGTGAGCGTATGTGCATAGACTTGAAATTTCTTTTATTTGGGTGGCTGACTACTGCGCATTCAGACTCAACCAAAGACATTGGAAATTAACATTGGACTTAACAGCTTGGCTCAAGTTGGACTCAACAGCCTGTGTGCTTCAGACCCCCATTCCCTCCCCCAGTAACCACGGTTGGCGCGCAGTGCAAGTGAAAGAGCGACATTTTCAGGGGAAGAAGTGTTTGATGGTGAGAGGCACCCGTTCTCGCGCATGCGCAGTGGAAGGGAGATTACTAAATTGTTCTGCTATAGCACTATATAAGTATATAGTATATAAAGTACAGTAATATATTCCAGCTCATTGGATAAGGAAGAATGTGTAAATTCCATGTTTCGTATTTTTTGCGTAACGGTGGACAGAATGTGTGCGACCTCTAGTTGGTTGATGCAGACTACAAATGAACATCGCGCTCCGCACAAAACCAGATTGAGCTAGAATGCCATTAACTGCGTGACAGATTTCAAATTTCGGCCCATAGCCTTTACATGTAGAAATATAGAATTATATATTACTTCATGACCTTTATCTCTACGTGAAGGAATCTATACACTTCCACAAGAACATGGCGAAGCACAACACGTATGCGAGCGTAATGGCGTGGAGCGTAATGACCTCAAACCATGGATGGATATCAACGAGCTGGAACATATCAGGGGCGTTTATTCCATGGAAGCTTCCTCTCATTTCTTACATTTAACTACCACTTGACTAGTAATTTAGAATCATTTAGTTGTATTCCAAGTAAAAATTGGGCGCGTCCAATTTTATGATTCCAAACCGAGCAAGTAATACTTCTTGTCCCTTGTAGGGTCGACTTCTTCTGTAAAGCTCGTTGGAAGCACTGGGATGTCTGCAACCAGCGACTCATAAAAAATGCTATGAACAGCAAATATGCTGGCGTGTGTGGTGGGCGCGCGCGGGCTCATTCAGTCGAGCTCGCCTCAGGAAGCAATCGCCCGGGTTGCTTACTGCGTGACTCACTGTGCGCATGTGGTGGGCTCCGCATGTGCTTATCGGTTCAGTAGTATTAATTTGTTCATAAATTAAAACTGGTATTATCTCAGTTTCCAAAATCAAATAATGTAAAATAGTTTTTCAAAACTTTTACTGGTTTTTCAACATTTTTCTAGCAGTCTCCTATCCGTTGCCATGCTCTAGACAATGAGGTTTAAAAAAGGCTTTCAAAAGCAGCTCGCACTATATGGAATTACAATAGTAGATTAGTTCAAACTGTGTATGATTATCGAGAACCTTTTATAAATTTGTTTTAAAATATTGTCGAAGGCGACAGTGATTGGATTGCAGAAACTCTCACTTCATCAAGAGGAATTTTAGAGTTACTGAAATGAGATTCGGTTTCAATTTTCTTATAATTGTTTTAATGGCATTTCCCCTTAACAGAAAACCTATTCAATATTTTGCAGAGCAAGAGTAATGACATTGGATATTACGTAAAACGAATAAGTTTCAGAACTTAATAAAAGCTAAAAATAATTGTTTGGAAGAAGTTTGGAATAAAGCTCTGGGCATTCGAGAAATCAGAACTACGATTCAAAAGACTCCGTCTTGATAATACTAGTGATATAAAGCAGAGTTATCGCAGACATTTCTGCAAAATAATTGATAACATTGTAGAGCTCCTGAGCATGAGGTTCTGCAATTTTAAATCCCTGCAGTTTTTAGAACTCACTAATTTCGAGAACTATAACCAAATGCCTTTCCCACAAGATGCTCTAAGATTCATTAATAGATCGCTATGGAACATTTTTTGATGTAGCCCCATTGCGCTCAGAATTGAGTGTTCTGAACAGTACGACTGATGACAATAAGAAACTGCTCAAGAATTGTGCTGTGTTCGGGAAAATAATCTGGAAAAGGCATTCTCAGTAGTGTTAAAACTGTGCAAACTTGTTATGACTATTCCGGCAACAATCGCATCCTTTAACCGCAGCTTTTCCACAGACACGTATAAAAACGTTTTTAAGAAATTCTACAAGTCTGGACAGATTCTCTAACTTTGCAATTTTCAGTGTTGAAACTTTATTTGTTAAAAGACTGAGCGAAAATCCTAAATTTTACGATTGTGTCATCGCTGATTTTGTAAAGCAGGGCAGAGGAATCGCACTTCACTAAATAAGGTGGTTTAAATTATCCATTTGTCATATACATGTGAAATATTAAAAATCTTCCATTTGAAATGTAATTGCTTCCCTAGGAAAAAATTTCACCACACGCCACTGGAATATATATATATATATATATATATATATATATATATATATATATATATATATATACACACACACACTATAGTAGAGCTAGAATATACTATAGTATTGATGAATTACAGAAAAGTTAAAGCTTTGCTACGTGTGTTCAAGTTCATAATGTGACTCCACACAGTCAAACACTATTTTCCCTGAAGAGTTTGTTGCCCGTCATCCGTTCTTCGCAACGTCCAAGGTTAATTCAGCAAGAAAGGGAGAAGACCAAAAATGTCTTCGGAATCATAATTGTGCACGAGAGGTAGAGGGATATGGAGATGCTAACAGATAACTCAACGCAAAGGAGTCTAGTCTTCAGGCGCGCAGGGTCTGGGCACCACACAGCACCTTAGTTAGTCAATGGGTCTGGCTCTGCCCATCACTCACACACGTCGCACACCAGAGGAAAGAGGGACTACGTGACCTATCGCCCACAGGTTTATCTGGTGGCGATCTTGCCACCGGATGCAAACATAGGATGTCACCAGATCTCGTAAATCCTTTCAACCAAGAGAGAGATTGAGTTCTTGAAACGCAATGGGGTTATTATCTGCTTGTTCTAAGGTTCTCAGAAGGGGGGGAATTTATACATTTCCAAAATAATAATATACTTTCATATGCATGTTGATTTTTCTTAGAAACTTTCCGTTCCCGCAACATCACTGAAAATTACGTATAATAAAGAATACCCACCTCTTTACACGATATCGGCACACCTTTTCTCGCTCACAATAAACACTTCACTACAACAATGAATAAAATTCCACTACACTCAAGATAAACTAGACTTCAGTACGGAAATCTCACTTTCGTCATGATGTTAGATGGTGTTGCCATCTAGCGCCGCCTCGCCAGCTAGGCGAGCAGCGCTTGCCAACGATCTGTTTAGATCCGCAATATCTGAATTCATGCTTACTGAGAGAGCATTACAAGCTTCCTACCTTTGACGAGATAGCGGAGCGCGTTAAAAAGGCTAAGATTTTTTCTAGAATAGATGCATCAAAGGCTTTTTGGCAAGTAGGGTTGGGTGATGCGAGTTCAGTAAAGGCAACGTTCCAAACACCATCTGGACGTTATCATTTCTTGAGAATGCCATATGGTATAAAAACTGCACCAGAAGTCTTTCACAGGTTATATTAAAAAAAATCCAAATCATACCAACTATCTCTATTTTTTTGGATGATACTGTTTGGGCAGAAAATGAATATGAACATGAACAAATTTTGAACAAGTTTTAGATAAAGCCAGGGAAAATGGAATTAAATTCAATACGAAAAAGTGTTTGGTGTAGATAAAATTAAATTTCTGGGACATGTTTTCACAGCTAACGGAATTGAAGTAGACAAAGCAAAAGTTGAAGCTATCTTACAATTAGATAGACCTACAGAGGTAAAAGCACTAGAAATATTTCTGGGAGCGACTACGGGCTTGGCTAAATTCGTGCCACATTTAACACAACTGACAGTGTCACTGAGAGAATTAGCAAAATATAAAGGAGAATTAGATTGGTCATCAGAGCAAATTCAAGCTTTTGATTTAATCAAAACTAAATTAACACAAACCACAGTTCAACAATATTTTGATGTAAATAAAGATAGCACGATCAGTGTGGATGCGAGCAGTACTGGCGTCGGCGCAGTGCTTTTGCAAAATAATTTGCCATTAGCATATGCTTCAAAGTCCTTAACAGACAACAAAAGAATTGGGCTCAGATCGAAAAAGAGATGTATGCAATTGTTTTTGGTTGCGAACGATTTAAACAATTTGTTTTGGGTAAACATTTCAAGGTGGAAAGTGCTCACAAGCCTCTGATTCCAATCACGCAAAAAAACATATCTGCAATACCTGTTCGGTTACAAAAGATGAGAATGAGACTTCAAACGTTTCACATTAACGTGCAATACAAACCTGGAAAAGATCTTGTGATTGCTGATACTTTGTCACGTGCTCATTTAAAATATGTAGAAAAGGATGTAGATGACAATTTACATATTTTAGAGATTAAATTGAGTGAAAGTATGAGTGATAAAGGACGCGACGAATTTGTACACGAAACGAAAGTTGACTATGAATTACAAACATTGTTAAAATACTTTCGTGATAGTTGGCCAAAAGAAATTAAAGATACACCAAATGAGATTAAAGTTTATCATACATACCATGACCAAATTTTTGAGAATACGGAATTATTGTTTAAAAATAACGCAGTTATGGTACATCAATCGCTTAGAAAGAGTATATTAGAAGTTACATTATTGTTACTTAGGCATTGAAAAGACCAAATAGAGAGCTAGGGATTTAGTTTTCTGGCCAGGCATGAATAAAAGCAATACCGCAATGCAAAGCAGCATTGAAACCGTAATACAAAACTGTACAATATGTCTAAAATGCCAAAGACGTCAGAGTTTCGAAACTCTCAGACCCACTTAAGTTCAGCAAGGACCTTGGGAAGAAGTCGCCGCAGACTTTCTTTTTACCTCAATCAGCGCACATACTTAATTATTACAGATTATTTCTCAAAGTATGTAGAGGTCATGCCATTGAGGGTTGAAAGTTCGGAGACGACAATTAAAGCATTTAAATCTTGCTTTTTCCGTTGGGGCATACCATTGATTGTGAGATCAGACAATGGTCCACAATCAAAAACAAAGTCCAACAATGGTCCACAGTCAAAAATTTAAAGATTTTTCAAAACTCTGGAATTTTAGACATGTTACCTCCAGCTAAGGTTATCCGAGAAGTAATGATTTGGTAGAAAGGCAAGTTCAAACAGTAAAGAGAGTGCTTAAAAAAGCGATAGACCATAAAAAAGATCAACATTTAGTTTTGTTAGAATTATTGAATACTCTAATTAGTGATAGAACAGGATCTCCTAACCAATTGTTACAGAGTAGAAGAGTGCGTGGCATTATGCCAGAATTTTTAAAGCAGAGCGAAACAGAGATAGATAATTCGCTAAAGTTGTTAGCTGGCAGTATAAACAAAAATTGTTTCACAATAGAAAAGTCACTGATCTTTCTGCATTAGAAATTGGGCAAAACAAAAACGGTACATGGGACCCTGCGATTGTGACTGACGTCACAGATAATGATAGATCCTATAAAATCTTAACACAGAGAGATAACGTGTTAACTAGAAATAGAGTACCTTTGAGTAAAGGTGGATCTGAAACATTCAATGTTGAACCCGAAATTGTATACGATGATTGTAACCTCTCAAGACATATAGATACAAGTCATTTACATAAAGAGCCAACTGTAGATCAATCTAGTAATGTTCGAGTTGACGATAACACGTCAGGCAAGAGTCTCATGTCCAGGCTCAAACAATATATCTGTATCTAGAAGTCAAAGAGCTAAAAAGCGACCACGTTATCTAGACAACTATGTTACTCCATGATTATTATATGGCTGTTGCTGAACTGATTATCCTTGTGGAAATGCTTAGTTTTATTTGATTTAATAAAAAAAAGGGAGATGTCATGGTGTTGGTGTTGCCATCTAGCGCCGCCTCGCCAGCTAGGCGAGCAACACATGCGGCCTGCTCATGCCAACGACTGCCGAACACGGCAGTTGAGAATGAACCTCCGACGTGAGTCTACAGAGCTCCTCAGTGTACAACCCTTCTTTAGTGTATTTTATAAATAAATAGTTCATTTAGTTAATATAACAGGCTTTCATTACAACTTCCACGTGACACCGAAATCTGCCCCATCTCTCAAAAGCTCTGCGAAGCGAATTATTACGCAACCAAGCTATTTTTATATACTATGATACACTGTATCATCGAGTCCACGACAAAACTGCGATTATTAAAAAATAAATATATAATTGGGCGTGCGGCCCTGCAGTAAGTGTTATAATACTCGCGCACCTTTTCTTGAATGATGAATTGAAGAAATGCAGGTAGAGTGGGGGTATTAGTTACGAAATTGGCCACTAGATTTTATGAAGCAATGGCAATCTGGAGAATCATTCATGCCTTCGCAACTTTCTCAATAATTTGTGTTCTAACTGCTTCAGGAGTTCGAGTTCTCTCCTGTGGTGTATCTTCACGTGCTTAGGTCTTTTTTGTAGAACTTTTTAGAGAAAATCACGGCTAGATCCGAAAATAGTTTTCATTTTGCGCCAGTGAAAATGTGTTTGTAATGTCATCAGTGCTCACTGCGAGCTTTTGCCTTCAACTGTTCCTTGTGCCAGAGAGGGGAAAGCAAGGTCATCGTTCAAGAAAAGTTCCGCGAAAAGTACTATCGAAGCCGGCCCTGAATCGAGCCTCCAGTACTGCAAACTACACATTCAACGAAAGTAGTCACAACCTTGAAACAGAGATATCTTATAAAGTTCGGATCTTGCAACATATTTCGATATCATCGTGCCTATATTCTCATTCCCTGGTTCACAATTACAAATGAAATGTAAAGTAGTGGAGCTGCGACGGCACATGCTTTCTCGTATAATTGCTAACATATACGAAGTTTATACAAGTTCTTATCGTCAATACGCAGATTAGTTTCAAAAACATTCACGTATTATTGCCACCTAGAGAAAGAGGCAAATATGCAAATTACAGACTACTTCTACACATTTTATCTTGAATTAAGAATACAGAATATCACAAAACAAAACTTTTAATAATACTCTGTATTCTGTAGAACAAAGATTTTCTACTATTAGGAAATATCGTATCAGACAGTCTTGGGTGTCAGTAGGGAGTACGGCACGCCCTAGAGAAATAAGCATGTACAGGAATGGGAGGCAGAATTACAATGCATTGTATAGGCATGCATTGTTACGAGGCATTGTCTCCTTACGCCCTCACTCTAGAAAAAGGCTTCGAAACACACTTTGCGAGAAATGAATATAACTTACCCGAATACGATCTTCGTGTTCCGTATAATTGGAGACGTCCTCGTGGAAAGGCAGGAGCCTTTTCACGTTTATTCCGCTTCTCGCGAACCTCGTCCTTTTTCGCACAGAACATCTACCTGTAAGAGTAGCGTCTTACTACACTTCCACGAAGCCATTACTCAACTCCTTCGGCTTAGCAAACCTCGCAGGACAATAGACACTCGCGGCACGAAAACACAGAGGCAATCGTAGTTGCATTGAATCCACATAGATACGATTTGGGAATAATTTTTTTTTATAATCACAATGAAACCTCTTTGGGCGCTATGCGTAAAAAAAATGTATTCTCACCATCGAAGCACAAATACTCGATCAAAATACAAAGAACCAGAAGGATTCAAAAAACCTAACTGATCGATAGAAAAATAGATAACCACTTTGACACCTACCTCGACACATACGAGCAATCAAAATATAACTGCGAAATAACCGCTACGCAACTTTCGCGCCTGACAGAATAGTTAGTAATGGCGCTCCGTCAAGGCACTAGAACATAAAATGAAGTTCTGACGAAAGTGGCCAATCACGTAGCTTCAGATTTTTTCAGTACGTCATTTATTTTTTATAATTTATTTCGTTTGCCCATGTCTTCGGTCTCGGCGTGCGGCGGTTTCGCCGCTTCCTGGTAGCTTCCTCCGTGGATTTCCGCGCCCACTTCAAATTAAATTGTAATCAAAAATCCCTAAGCCAATGTAAGTATGACAGGTGGTTTACGGGTCACATCTAACGTTAAACAAATCTTGTAATATAAGCGGCGCTAAGTGGTGATTTGAACGACTGTTGTATGTCGTAGTGTTCTATACAGTAGCCCAGTTTAGATTTTCGAAAGTCTTTTCCAAACTACATGATATGGTAGACACATATTTGCATTTAGAAAAGTTTGTGCTTATATACATTGTCTTTAACATAGGAACACTAAGAATGTGTTTTCATATTTGCGATACATCTTCTCATTTACCTATTCTTAAGTCACTACTGCAACAATTTTTTTCTAACTCGCACTGGCCAACAGGAATCTTAAATGTTGTGTATGCGTGTTTGAATCAACGACAAACGTTATTCTTTACACTAATTAGTAACAAGTCATATTTAAACCGAAAACAGGGTGTCCGCTGGTCACCTGCATTCTCCATGTATTTTCCCCTACATTTTCCAGATTTCGGTCATTGCCCCCAAACAAAAGGAAGTAAAACATTTTTAACGAAGATTTCAATATAAAGTAATAATTTTTCATCTTGTTACATTATAAAAATCTTGCCCAACTCTTCTACACAATGTCTTTAAAATTTTCAAATATACTTAAAAATTTAACTTTTATGAAATAAATTACTGTTTAAATGGGATTTTCTTTGTTGAAAAATTTTAATTCTATTTTTAAAAAAACTTATAAAATATTTTCAAAAGGCTCTAATGGCACCTTTTCCCACAAGTAGAAAGTTTATTTTTAAGTTAAAAAATAAGTGAATTATGTAAGATCAGTATTGTAAATCGAAAAGATCTGTTACCAAACCATATTTTATTAATCAAATAGGTGGTAGCAAGTAAAAATTGCTTTAAAATGTTATTTGGATTTCTGGCACCAGATTTGATATACACATGTTCATATTGATAATGTCAAATTCAAGAGTAAAAACAGTTGAGACAGGAAAGAGGAGCTACAAGATGAATGACGAATGCACACAGAAAGCAATGACCTAGAGATTCCCTACATACAAACCTAAGTTAGTTTTGTTTTACAAGTATTTATATTAATGTGTTGCCCTACATCTTTCACATCCGATCTACTGTATACAAACAAGTAGAGAAATTGAGAGTGGAGATAATATCGTCTGTGGGCAGGCAACTCACGAAAAAAAAGAAGGAATTTTCTGTAAATAAAAATTATTTTCAAAATTTGAAATGATAACTAGCCTTAGTTACTCCCAGGATAAAATGGAGTAATTCTGACTTACCTGATAATACACAATCAAGTATTTTGAGTACTAGATGCAAACTAGAAAATGCCTCATTATTCTTTTTGGTGTTTGTACAGGTATGCAACAATTTAAAACATAGTAAATATAATATTAAGCGAAGTACAACACTTTTTATAATATAACACTCAACAGTTGTGTGAATAGGAATAATAAGAATACAAGTGAAATGTAAAAACTACAATTTATTCATTTGAACAACTATAACACTATATATAAAAAAAGCAATTTAACAGTGTCATCACATTCAAACACTGTACAAAAGAAGGCAAAGCTTGAGACAAAACACCCAACACTCAATGAAACTCCCACTGCTAGCTTCGTGCGTAGTAAATACAATCATATTCTAGTGTCCACTAATGTTATTTTTCTAATTTTAAGTCAAGTTTTTTGTTAATAGCTGAATGTATAATTTATTTGTAGTCACAAGTAATATTATGCTCGGCTCTGTGTGAAATTCAGCATGGCAGTGGAAGTCATACGAACATCCGACCAACCATTACTTTCTTCCAAGACAAATCCTATCATTCCACATCAAGAAATGCACACACTAAAAACTTTGTAACTTTTAATCAGAAAAAACAATCTATCACACTATCCAATGAACCATTCTCAAGAACAATTTATTTCACAACATATTTTCACACAACTACAGAACACACAGCAATAGAAACCCTCCTTTTTCTCTTAAAATATTACTCCCCCAGTACAATTAAATATGCCAGAGAGGTGCTATTAATTGCATTAAATGTTTCTAATATAAGATGGTGAGCAAAATGTATTCAACAGTATTTTATTATATCCAGTTGATGACCTTACAAGAAAAAGCCTCCTTGAATACAAAATATGATCAATAAAACATCAATTAACAAAAAGAAATAAGAAACTAAAGCTTACCGACTCTTTAATTGATTAAATTTTTCGCAGAACTAAACAATTAGAAAACAACTTTTTTTCAAACCAATTACAAAATTATGTTAAGTGCCTAAGTATGACATTGGGTGTTGACAACTATTCTTCTAAATAATGAAAAACGATGTAATGAGAACATCCAAATAACACACTATGAAGGTAACAGAGAGTATTTATTCAGGTAGTGAAAATAGTATCCTTGTTTTCAACCTCCCATTCAGTTTCTCACTTGCTTCATGAAGTTTTACAGAAATTAAAATCATTGGAATCACACATACGTTTTATAGTTTCAATCAATCAAATAAATACATCAACACTGTTTGTCAGACTGATGACACATCTCAGAGAAAATGCATTTAAATTTTTCACCATTAAGATGGAAGACCATCACAACGGAATCAGACACAAACACAATCTGCATGAAATATAACATTTTATTAACATCACATTTATTTACATAAGGAGGCAGATTTGTCCAGATCCATCTTCAAGATCCAAATGTACTTATTTCACAGACATTTAGTGCTTAAAATTTACTAAGCACTGAGATAATTATCGATTAATTCAATTACACATAACTTTGTGATGCTACGCTCTCTTTCTGCTATTTTCCAGCACTGTTATTAAATTTAGTTAATGAAACTAACATCAAATTAATATCTTTAAGCACAAATATTTTAAATAATTCTAACTTCATCATGAACAACTTCAATTTGATCATTAAGTTTTAATACAAATATACAACCAAAACCATTGGATTCGCTTTGATATTATAACTTATACAGAAAGAGAAGATTTATTTAAAAAAAAAATTTAAAAAAAATAAATAAAAAAAAAAAATTGCCCTTTAGCCAACTCTATCAAAGCACACCACTTCCCAATGAAGAAATTTTAAAAAAACAAAACAAAATTTTTTTTTAATCATCAAATCAAATTAATCCTTATGCACAAATCTGCCTCTCACACTCAACACATTTAAAATGAATCTGTGCAACACAGTACATTCTCACCAACAAACTCACAGTATATGACGTAATCACAGATCCATAGTTTCAGCATCTGCTGCTGAACCAAAGCTACTCTGACCAAACCTGGAACACAAACAGACAATCAAAGTTCAACACTAACTTTAAGTATTGGGAACTCAATAGAAAATAATCCAAAATCAGACTGAGAGAGCTTTAACATTAGTTTGTAGTATAAGACTCAAATACATTTTATTCACAAATGATTTTTGTCTTCTAAGAGATGACAGGAGTAGGGGAACAAATGTGTAACATCTATTTACTTATGTGTGCCATACATTATTTTATTCCGTAAATTTCATAATTTTGGTCTTCGTATCAAAAAATGTAATGTCAGGTGTTCCTCAAGGTTTGCACCTGGAACCATTACTATTTATATTTTATATCAATCAATATACTTTGTATCAATCTTGTCTCTTCCTATTTTTTTGAGTATGATAAAAAGTTTTTAAATCTATTGGTGACTATTAATCTTCAATCAGATCTTGATAAGCTATTACAACCGTGCCAATCCTTAGGTTTAAGATTGAATATCGGTAAATGCGGAATAATATTTAACACATCAAAAAATGAAATTTCTTTTAATAATAACGTGGGAAGAGATGTACTGGAAGCAGTTTCTTGGTTTTGGATTTGAGAGTAATATTTGGAAGTAAAATGAGAATTATTCGACATATTGATTAAATTGTGAATAAATAAAATAAAATTGTGGATTCTGAGATATCTGCCCTTCGAATTTAATATCGTGAATATTTTTTATGATTTGCGCAGTGATTTTTGTTACAAAATTTTACCAGCCCCATGAATCTTAAAATTGGTCTAGGAATAGCACTAACATACTTTACTCCTGATGACCAAGTTGGAGTCAAAAGCTTCTAATCTACCCAAGTTATATTCCCCCCTTTGAAAATGACATCTCTATGGTGCCCTGCAAATAAGTGAATTTCCCACAGCTACTGCAATGGATAGAAAGCTAATGAAATGGATAAATTAACTCCATTAATATTAAAATCCCTCCTCCAGGAGAAATTGCCTTCAAGTAGCACTGACTGTTCAGCTGAGGTTTGTGTCCTCTAATGAAGCTGAGGGCATACAGGGGTAGCATTGATGATGGGTTTGAGAATCGATCAACGATGCTACCAGTAGGGGAACCCATGATGTACATGTCTCTGCAGAGGAGCTAGACGAAGGGCTGTCTCACAACGACCTGCCAGTACTTCATCACCTGTATCCAAAGTCCATTGGGTCTGGTTCCCATGTCCCTCCCTCTCCCCCACCAATGGCAACTAGCCATAAAGTGGTCCCTTTACTAGTGTGGCATGGCTATTCTTCCCTTGCGCCATACTCGTTTTTTCTTTCCTATTAGACCGATCTTGGCTTTGTGTTTTTCGATCACGATGCTATTACATTGTGAGGGCTAGGGGAGAGGACCCAAACAAATACTGGCCTGCCAGGTTGGAGATTGGATTATGGCCAACACCCCATTCCCGTAAAGATTATAAACATATTAAAAACTCTAAGCAGCCTTTAAAATCTAAGACCCAATCGAAGACGACTTAAGCAACGAAACTGGACAATGCAAATGGCAATGTGGAATGTACAGGGTATTAGCTAAAAGTAAGAAAAAGTATTCAGTCAGTTGGAAAAGTTAAATATAGACATTTGTTCATTTACGGAATCTAAGAAGAAAGGAAAAGAAATTGAAGACTACAGCAAATATATCCATATTTATAGTGGTGTAAACAAATATAATGTGGAGTATCAGTAGTGATCCACAAAAAATATAAGAACCTGGAATGAGATCAATGAGAGACTGCTTTCAGTGTAGTTATTTATTGGTCATACTATGATAATTGTATCTGCATATGCTCCAACTGAAGATGCAACAGAATCTTTAAAAAAATTCTTTTGAAGATTAATTAGTGGATATTAGAACATATTCCTTCAAGTAAGGAAATTCTAATAATGGGCGACTTAAACCCAAACGGGAAGTAAATAGAATAATAATATAGTGCGTAACTATGGAGAGAGATTAATAAATTAATGTAGTCAGATGGATCTTAAAATCATGAATGGGTTCATTAGGCACAAAGATATCCATAATTATACGTGGACACAACCTACCAGGAAAATTAAGTCAATAATCGATTATGTAATATTAAAACAGAGAACTCATCTGAAATGCCAAGATGTAAGAGTATTAAGAGGAGCTGAATGTGGTAGTGACCACTATTTAGTTAGAGCTCTTATTTATCTTTTTCATAAACCTAACTTCCAAAAGATCAAACTACCAGAAGCTCGTGCTCCACGTAACCCCAAAATCAGTTGGATAGCTTACAAAATGACTCAACTAGTTTCCTATATAAATGTAGATCGTCCAGCAAGTGAACTATATGAACAAATAAAAACAGTGAAGCAGTGTTTGAAGCATTAAGTGAGAAGCCCAAAATAAAGGAAAGAAAAACATACTGGCGGAATGAAGATTGGAAACAAATGATCGAAGAGAAGAAAGTGAAATATAAAAAATGGCTACGTTCAGGAGACCCCAAAGATAGAACAGCATATAGTAATATCAATAGAAGGGTTAGAAGAGCGGTAACAAGATCTAAGACACAGGCTTGGGAAACAAAATGCTCTGACATAAATAGGTTACTGAGAAGCAATAGGTCTAGAGAGGCATGGAAATCAATAAAAGAACTAAAAACAGATGTGTCATGTAAATGCAGAATGTCACCACTCAATATTAAACAGTGGGCAGCATATTTTCAAGAACTTCTGAGAGAGGATAGAACAGAATTCAAGTACATCAGTTATAATGCAGATAATGTACAAATACAGGATGACACCCCAAAAATAACTCTAAAAGAATTCAATAACGCTCTGAGAGAGATGAAAAATAATAGATTCCCAGGCCCAGGAGGGATACCAGTTGAACTGTATGAATAAATGTCTCATTGATGAAGAAGAAATTCCTCAAGAATGGAAAAAACCGAAATTATACTGATTTATAAAACAGGCAATAGAGAAAAAGGTGAAAATTATAGAGGCAGTAGTGTCACAAGTTCAATTAGTAGACTGTACAGGCAAATAATTAAAGAAAGAATTGAGTCAGAGATAGAAAATCTGGGAGAACAAAGCGGTATTACGGCTGGCTGTTCATGTGTAGGTAACATTTTCTGCAGCCAACAAATTTTAGAAAATAGGAAAGTCTATGGAAGAGATTCATTTACTGTTTGTTGACCTCCAAAAAGCATCATTCACACTAGCAGACTTAAAAATTTAAGACAAAAATGTAATTTTGAATTAGTTAATACCATTAAGAAAATGTACAAAGACAGTAAAGGTGTTGTGAAAGTAAACGGAAAGTATCAGATGATATGATAATTTCTAAAGGATTAAGACACGGGTGCTGTATGTTCTCAACTCTTTTTAACATGTTCATTGCAGAAGCTCCGAGAGAATGGAGGAGGAAATGCAGTGTGATGGGAATGCAAACTGGAGAATGAACACTGGATGTTCTACTTTTCGCAGATGATCTAGTCATCATAACTGAGGATGAGCAGATATTAAATTTATGTTTAGAAAAGTTAAACAGGAATTTGAAACATGGGGATTGCAAATAAATGTATCCAAAACAAAGTACATGGTAACATAGAATATGGAAATGATCTGTACATTGAAATGACATAATACAATAAAGTGATAATTTTAAATATTTGGGCTTCACAATTTCAAAAGAGGGCACAAGTAATAATTATATTAATAATAAGATAAATCAATGGAAACTAGTCATAAATATACTAAATCGAATTCTGTGGAACTCCCAGTTATCAAAGAAAACAAAGGAAAATATATGCAGTATCTTAATAGAAAGTCACATACGGCTCGGAAGTATGGGAACTAACCCAAAAAAACAAAGAGATTACTGCCAATTCAAATGGACTTTTTGAGACAAAGTTGCAGAATATGTCGTTCACACCACATAAGCAATGAAGAAATAAAAGAGAAAATGGAAATTCAAAAGAATATAATAGATACTGCAGAACGAAAACAGCTTTAGTAGTACGAACATCTGCTGAGAACGCCAGAATTGAGGTGGTCCAAACAACTATTTAAATGCATACCTCCGTACAGAAGATGATCGGGGCAGGCCATCAACCCCATAGAAATAAGGAATACTGACTGCGATGACAACAAGAAATCTGACAGAGGAAGATGTAAAATAGAAGCAGACAAACTTATGTAAATATATTTACTTATATTTTTTAACCCTTCGTTAGGCACACCATTTTCCAAATGCTGTTAGTCCCGCTGGATCTAATAACCCCAAACTATATAATTTTTTAGAACAAAATGGTTTCTTAGAACATTCCGTGATTTGGATTCTGTTATTGGAGGAAATTCATTATTTGCAATCTCTGAGAAAGTGTTAGGACAGTATTTAATGGGAAATGAATTTTGAGTGTATATTGTAAATATTTTAAGAATGTTTTAATTTACAAAATGATGTAGGACAAGAAGAAATAATATGATTTAAAAGTAATACTGAAGAAGAAACCATAATTATGTTCCTGCCTTACTCATTGCCATTAGTAGTGTTGTTTACACATTGGCAGTATACATGCGGTTTTCGCATATTTATGTAAAACTAACGGACCCAACAGACTTCGTCCTGTCAAAAAGATTTGTAATGTGAAATTTTTTTGTTCCTACATATTTTATAGTCTGGGCAAAAAATTCTCCTGAACAGAACCGTCACCCTGGTGATAGGGCGTTGTGAATAAGAAATATAATTAAATAAAACATATATAAGCATTTAAAAGTAAGTAATCACTTTATTGTTAATCATGTGAATCATAATTATTAACAAAAAACAGTTTTATTTTCATTATAGTGGTTTGTGATATTCGATGTTTTTTGTTTGATTACCTGGTGCATAGACAAACAGATCTGATGGTTTTCCAACACAGGAACAGGCAACATACAATTGACCATGTGAGAAACATGGGTTTTCCAGATTAATACCACAGACACTTAATGATTGCCCCTGGGACTTGTTTATGGTCATAGAAAAAGCAAGCCAAACTCGAAACTGTAGTCGTTTAAAGTCAAAAGGCACATCAGTCGGAATCATTGGGATGCGCAGTATGAGGACGTCTTCTCCTTTATACTTTCCTTTCAGTATAGTTGCTTCTATCACGTTTTTTAGTAATTTTTTTATCGTTAACCGTGTGCTGTTGCAAAGACGTGGTTGGTTGATATTTTGCAACATTATAACTACCGATCCAACCTTTAATTGAAGATTGTGAGGTGGCAATCCTGGCAAATCCAGAGAGTTCAAAAATTCTGGTGGATAGTTCACTACATCATCTTGGTTAGTAGCCAAATCAACTGATTTATATATCCTCGATTCGCCAGTAATTTGTTCTTGAATTTTTAAATTTAATTCATTTACATCTATGTTTTTTGCAGCCAATATAGCTCGTTCGCTCAACCAATCATGGTTTCTGTAATTTTGAGAAACATCTGGAAACACCTTCTGAATAAATTCATCTTTTGATCGAGTTAACTGACAAAAACTTTGAGGAAAGTTAATGCAGCTAGTCAACATGTCTATAGGAAATTTGCTATTACCAATGTCAATGAGTTGTTTAGAGAATATGTTTCCAGATTGGTCATTTTGCAACTCGACACGCACATTCTTGCTTAAATGAAGTACTTTGACATGTTTCCACAAATTGGAGGACTTTAGACATGCATTGAGTTCATCAGCTGGTGTTGATCGTGGAATCACTGGCAATGTTTGACGAAAATCTCCTGCTAATAAAACCATTGCACCACCAAATTGGTTATGATTGCTCCGTAGATCTTTTAAGGTTCTATCTAAAGCCTCCAAAGATTTTTAATGTGCCATCGTGCATTCATCCCAAATAATTAATTTACATTGCTGCAAGACCTTTGCCATTGCAGAGTTCTTCGAAATGTTGCAGGTCGGTGTTTCATTGCTTTGCATATTTAATGGCAATTTTAATGCTGAATGGGCTGTTCGACCACCTTCAAGCAAAGTTGCTGCTATTCCCGATGAAGCGAGTGCAAGTGCAATTTTATTTTGTGAGCAAATCGTTGCTAATATTAATGAAATCAAAAAAGTTTTTCCTGTACCACCAGGTGCATCTAAGAAGTAAATCCCTCCAGCTTCATCATTTGTTACTTTCATAAGAGTATCATATACATACTTCTGTTGTTCATTCAACAGTGGAAGATTTGTTTGAATTAATTCGTTCAAAGTGTTGAGATCATACAGTTTTTCTCGATTCAACTCTTGGTTAAAAGCATCATGCATTGGACGATTGGGCGCGACCAGGACTAATTTAATTAATAGTTTGTTTGACATCATCAAGCACATGTCTTCAATTGAAATCAATGCTTCGCTGGAAATTTCTTGACTAAGAGATGATTATGATCTTAATGATTAAGAAATTGAAGATTAGTGACACATCTTAACTTAGGCGACAGAACATAAAATAATTATGATTAACTGCTATAATACATACCTTGAAATTTGGCATAAAATTTTCCCGAACTACATTTGTTGACCCAAATGAAGTCATTTGAAAGCAACTGTTATATTGTTGGATATTTGTCAAAAAGTGTATGGAATATGTTCCTATTCCCGAAACCAATGAGTACAATGGCTCTGGTGGTGGTTCCAATGGTATCAATTTCACTTTACCATTTGCGCAATACAATCCATTAGCTTCGTTTTTATATTTCAATGCCTTACAATATGAGCAAACCGAGTTCATAGAACCAATAACAACACATTGGTAGTTACTGTAGTCAATTGACACATCATAACTGAAAGCAGCTCGATTCAAACTTGCGCGATTATTAGTTGAATGTAGCACTCGCGCTTCACGCGTTTGTGATATCTGAATTCTTTCACGTTCATTTTGGTCGTCATGTTCTTGTGCAGCATGATTAGATCGATAATTAGCTTGATTTGTATCATTTCGGGTTCTTCTACCTAAATTGCTTCATCTAATAGGAGGCATATCTATATTATAAATTATTTTGTTAATAGTTTCGGAACATGACATTAAATCCTCCAACGATGTATTCAGTGCTCCAACGCATGCACACACACACACACTGTTTTGACAGATATGATTGAATTTGAACTGTGTATAACGGTAATAAGGTGCAAATTGACTCTTTGACGTTAGGAACATACCTACATTGTTTAAACAACAATGAGTGCTTTATACAATAGCTATAAAGCTCAAATTGACTCTACGTATTAGTTAGAAAACGTTTGTATGGGAAAAAGAAAAGGGCTGTTTTTAGGGGTTTTCCGGCAATTATTCGAATTTTTCTCGACGTAAAAACCATCCTTGAACTTCAACGAATATAAAAAAAGAATTGGCCAAATTGGTCCATGCGTTGTTGAGTTATGCGCTTACCAACACATTTTGCGATTCATTTTTAATTATTGATGTATATTTTGTGCAACAATTTTTTTATTATCATGAAGAACTGGCACAATTTTCTCTTCGTACTTTATGGTCCTGAAGGAATTCTATTTAGTAAAAATGGCATTTCTTTACAACTGACTGAGAAACACACTTTGAGCTGAATTCTTTTTTGTAAGAACTCCTGTCTGTGCAAGTATTGTTCGCCATAACTTAAATAGATTACTTTCCCATTTATTAGAGCCATATGTTGATGATAGAAAATCTCCACCGACTATATATAAGTGTGTTATTACTTCTAAAGTTACTAATTGAATTAAAAGTCTATTTATCATGCTTGCAGACCTGTGAAAAATAGAATATCCTCCACAATTTATTACATTGTTCTAAATCCTCCTTGTCTACTTCATGGTATCTATCTAAATTCACTGACTTTTCTTCAATGTATCATCCAATTCACAATACTCATATTGAATACAGTATAATAAGAGAAATATACTATTAAGTTATTCTACCAGCTACAAACACAGGAAGGATGCATGTATGTTAAGGTGAAAGCAGCACACAATACAATGGCCACAAGTCTCTTTATGAATTGCATGTGATGCCATTGGCAAACCCAAATATAGCGCCTAAGAAAGAAGAGCTATGTGATCTCTCGTTTTCAGGGTTATCTGATGGTAGCCATGTCATCAGATGCAGGATCTTCCAACACAAAAGGTTACTAAACTCATAAATTTACACTTGTCATTGAATAACATACTGATTCTTAATCTACGTTGTTATGCTACCAAGCTTGCCTAACAAAGGGTTTAAATACAAAGTGTTTTGGTTCAAGGAGTTTCAAAATCGTATGATATGCATCAAGAGTTGACACAAAAAATTCTATCGAAGTAGCTAACATGGTTTTCATGATAAAGAATGAAGGTTAAATTATTCACCTTTTATCATTAAATTTAGTTTCTAAATCATCAGTTCCAAAAAACTGATGAGCTTTTAGTCTGGTATCCGGTGACTAGTTAATAGATTATCTACCCAAGTGATTTGAATGATATGTTTTTAATTAAAACAAAAATTTGTACATAACATCGCAAAGCATGTTTTGAAAACAACAAATGGGAGGATTTTATTAATATTTTTCTTTTTATAAGACAATAAGTTTCTCAAGAATATACTTCCATTGCAATGTACTCAATTAATGAATTTATTTATTCTTTCATCTTTACTTGTATTTTAAAATAAACGAGTATAAAATTTCTTGTTTTGCCAGTTCTTTGTAAATCAGAACAAAAGCAAAATAAAATGACTTGTTCACTGAAATCACTCTTAATCCCAAAGGTTATCAGGCAGCAATTGTTAAGAAATGTCATGTTACAAGCCTGACTTACCTGTGCACAGTGTTCAAGTCGATGGTGCCGCTGGTATTGTTGTTGTCAAGGGAGGCTGAGGGGTAGTGAGTGGACAGCACCTGCTGCTGTTGCTGCCGTCTACGCTCCTCCTCCCCCACTTCCTCCCTGGACGCTGCTGCCCTACTCAACACATCTCCAACCTTGCCAGCAGGTGGCTGCCACAAGACCAATGCCATTGATGGTCTTTGCCTACACAACAATGTTCCAAAGGATCAGCAATTAAAGCAAACAACAAAATGTAAACCAATAAAGTGGACAAGTGTCAAAAACCATGGAGAGGTTAATTGTCAGGACTGTTATATACAAGCTCACAGACTCAAATCTTTGCAATCATGGAGTTTTAAGGTCAAAATATCTTGTGTATATTTTGGAATGGAAGTATAGCTGGTTAGACCAAATTTGCAGTGTGTAAAATTGTGTGTAAATTTGCAGTGAATCTTACATCTAAATAACACCTCTAAGCAAAATCATTAAAATCCCAGTAATTTCTTCATTCACTATTAGGAGGGTTTTGTCTAGTAGGTACGCCAAGATTAAGGCAATAGTTGACTCGGCATCTTGACCAGACACACATGCACTACCCAACAGGCCACAGATCTACACAACAATGACATTTGCAATATATAATATAGACAAGAGTAACAATTTTTGTTAGACATTCATGAATTGGTTATGTTTAGTCTTCTTGTACCTATTAAATTAAATCATTGTATTTTAATTATTTTTAACTCTGGATTTAATTTATTTTTTTTAAGTTTTTCAACATTAAACTTTACATTAGATAATTTTATATTAAACATTATCTATTGAAATAATGTGTTCAAACTTGAGCAACAACTAACCCCATCTCTCTTTATGAATTTACAGCTTGACACAAGTCCAAAAGCATAGTCTCAAAATATTCAGTACATATGAATAAACCTGACATATCTGTTTTAACTTTCTCACAGTTCTACTACTTAAGAAGCAAAGAGGAAGTATTGTAATGCTGCTGGATTTCAAACCAGCGATTTAACAACAACAAAACTCTTGTGGGGCTGTGGTATCAAAAAATGTTGTCCTAAAAATCTTGTTCCTATAGGAAGAAAATTACTTTCCATTAACACACTTGTGGGTCATTGAAAAATTGGTTGATGGCAAAATGCATCTGTGGTCAAACTCTAGTGCCTAAACCATTCTGACCCTTTTTTCCAAAACTGACATTCACCAATCAATCAGAACAAACTCAAGGTTCAGCAAGATTGAAAAGGATGTCTTAATTTTTGGGGTTATACATGCAGCCCAACATTTTGAAGATTGCCAGAAAGATCCCCAATTTTTTAAATTATTTTTCTAGCACAAAGATACCAAGAAAAAGGTGTCGATTAACTGATGTTGAAATCTCAGATTTTTCAGAAAAAACTGGAAGAGTTTTGTGAAGATTTGGAATACATTTCGTATTTTCAAATACTTCCATCAGCTTCCCTTCCCTGAGTGCACATTAGCAGAGGGAGGGCTTCGTCTTTTTCTGCTCCTCATGACAGATTAAAAAATATGTATAGTTCCATTTGAAAAAAACAAGTAAATCTCAATATTTCCTAAAATATGTGTGATAAAATAGAAATGAACACATGTATCAATTAGTCCCATTCCCTCATGAACATCAGTAAAAACTGCATTGCAATAACTTCAACCATTCAGAAACTGCAGGAGTGCTAAAGTTACACGGCTCATCCTGTATACAAATCAGTTTTACACGGAAGCATGATTTTTAAACATATGACCAGTGCTCATAACATTGGATTCTCACTCATTCTTTAACTTGAATTCTTAGCCTAACTACTTGAACTTAGATTACTTACACACTGGTAAGAAGACATTGTGGCAACAAGGGTTCACTCTGCAATTGGCGAAGCTCCTCACACAGTACCAATCGCTTGTATGCTTGTTCCTCAGCGGGAATGGTGGGAGCAACAATTGATGATTCAGATTTGGAAGCCATTGTGCCAATCACAGATTCCTCATGGGATGTATATGAATTGCTAATATGAAGCTGTCGCATGTGAGCTGCCATTTTCTCTTCCGTTATCAGCTGTTTGGTAGGAGGCCTACAAGAAATACCACTCAATGCTTATGAGAAATGTAGAACATTTTTTTTCCTTAAACTTAATAAGTATGCACAAAGAAGTAAGCTGCTTTGCATAAACTTAAGCATACAATTAGCAAATACTCTTGGCAAAAAAGTATCTGAAAAATGTAATAAAACAGTAGAAATTATAAAGGAAATATATATACACTTTTCTCTTTTGCATGAGCACTAAAAAACAAAAATCTAAACAATACCTTTGATTCTTGAAAATCAAATGCAATTTTGTAATTTGAAATCTCTTTTCATAAGGATTCCAATTAACAAAAATCTAGAAAATTCTTATTTACTACAAACCACTTTCCAAATCCACTACACCCAATCAGTCAATCAACCAATCAAACCAATGCCAATCATTGTGTGGAAAATGAATACAACTCTCAAAGTTAAATAGCATACATAAAAGCAGATCACTGACCCAACCATCCTCACATCAGCACTCAAGACTGGGAATGCTGCCAAAACAAGAGAAATAAGGAAATGCTACCATGACAAAGCGTGCAGATACGGCAATACTGCACAGTTAAATGACACTACGGAAATTCAGTTTGGTGAATTATCATCATCCTCTGAAATGTAGCCACAACAATGTGTTGCACATTAAAGAGAAATACATGTAAGTCTACAATATTATTTTCAGAGTTAATTCTTTTTCTTGATACATGAAAAAATAAATAAATTAATTTTAAAAAATGGAAATGCTGTGGATGTAAGAAGTATTCAGGCCTGAACATTCAAAATAAATGGTCTGCATTGCTTTCCAATGAAAATCTATTATATACCTTATTGCAACTTTCATTACCAAAATTCATAAAATTATTAAAGAAAGAAGAAAAAAATTTAAATCTAAAGGCACCCTCAGTTATGCTGAGGATGCAAATTCATCTCTCTTTGTGGTTAATACGTTCCACAGGCAAAGTACGTACATCCACGGAGATTTGCTGCAGAATGGAGTTGTCTTATATTTCAGACATCTTGTTTTATATCTACAGCACTTACATTCAAATGACTAGTCCTGAAACAGATTGTAGAAATTTTCACTAACCCAAATTTCATAATACATATAGAAACACTTCACTTTTTTTCACATTCCTCTTTTATGAGTGTTAAATTTAGGAAACTACAGAAAAATTTCTAAAATTTAACAAAAAGGTATGAAGAACAAAAAAGAAAAGAATTGAAATGTTTGTGCAAGAAAGAACAGGATTTAATTCAGAATTAGCATTCTCTTACAAAACATAATGAAGCGTTTTCTTAGGATTTCTTAGCTCTAGTACCCAGCCAGCCATGGCATAAATAAAAACAACCTTACTGAATTGCTATGTTCCCTCTCAAAATTTTTATTCACAACTAAGTATAAGGTAAACAAATTATCAATATTACTAGCCATATTAAAAGTGCTTGGAAGCAATTCTGAAATTTAACAAGAAAATGAACAATATCTTATTTCTTAAATAATGGCCAAAGTCACATTTCGATTATAATTTTGAAACATTTCTTAGTAAATGAAAAATGATATTTCCAATTATAATTTCAACAAGAAATGTGTGTTACAATGTCCATAAACAAATTGAATAATAGTAATAAAAATAATAAAATAAAATAATGCAAATAAACATATATTATACATCTACCACAAATTTTATTTTTCACTTTCAGTCCTTGCAATTCATATATAACAAAATATTTCCTTGAACTACACAGTAATTACAGTGGAACGTCTGAATAAGTGCTCTTTTGAGAAGGGAACAAAGGGAGTGAGAGAATTTAATTTAATGGCCGGGTGCATTTAGAACCCTTTTGAAATGACCTGTCACACTGTTGAGCAACTGCTGGGTTCCTCTCCTATCAAGGAACCAATTTCATGATTAAGTTTAGAAAACAGATATATTGACACATTACATTCAGCTAAGTCCCTTTGCCTTCAAATACTTGACACTAAACAAAAGTTTTTGATAATGCTCAACTTTTTTTAGGAGCTATGGGCCCAACTGGTTCTGTAGGTCAGCTTTATGTATGTTTTCTTTGAACTGAAATGCCTCCTCTTTCCAATTTTCATTATTAAAATTACTTATGTTACTTACAATGTTTTCTACTTATTCCACATTCCTTCTGGGAACAAATGTAAGGCAATGCATGAATGTGTAACTATAGCTAAAAGGGCTTCAAAGAATAAAGGTCTAACTTCACCTAGTTCAAGTTTTCTGTAACTGATATTTTTAGGAACACTATTATGTAATTCTGCCCTCATAAAAAATCATGAATTAATGAGAAAAATATGAAGCGCTTAATTCCAGCATGAAAGAGGCTCTAGAATTTCACACAGTAAAGGAATGAGAAAAGACACATAGTTTTGCAGAATTAGTTTTCCTGAAAATATGAAAAATATAATCAAGTTACTCACATTTAACATTACTTAATGATTTATACCAAAATATCTTGCAATTCAAAGTTATTATGAATCTTACTCACATGCAAAGTATACTTCTTCTTTCTGTAATTACAATTTTTTTTCCCCACGTACAACAACCTTACACAGAGTAATCCTTCTTGTGTCAATTTTTGTACAGAACCCTTGGTATTTACTTTAATTTGAGGTTCCACTATACTTACAGTAATTTTTAACTACATCTTCCTACTTCAGTTTATCTCTACGTTGTCACTTCAAACAAAAATTAGATGTTGCACAAACTAATCAGGTCCATCAGATCATGTACCCTATCAACAATATTGAAGGTATTTACACTACAGAAAAAACTTATTCAAACATCTGAAAACAAATTAGAGGGAACATAGCTTTGCTAGGCCCAGGCATTCAACTGGAATTCATGGGTAGCAGTCTGACCTAAGCGGCTCCAGGGTTTGCGAATGCACCCCTCTGCGGCCTCCTTGAACTGCTCGGGCCCCCAGCCGAACTGGGCCATGCATCCCTGGCTCTCTGCGGCAGACACTGCCGTCCACAAAGAACACAAACAGCAGCAGGTTATCACACAGGCACACTCCATCAGCCTTTACATCATACTTTGCAGAGAATCAACTCAAGTTAAAATACACTGGAGGGAATATTAGAGCAACAGCATACAAGAAGAATTTTCATGTATCAGTGATAAACAGCACAATTTTAGAGAATTATTTTAATCTATTTCAATACTTTCACAATGAAAGGGGATCAATTTTTAATGAAAGCAAATGCAAAACCACAATGAGAAATATCGTTCTCTTAGTTGATAAATGTAATTATATTCCAAGCTTCTCAATCTAATAATTTAATTCAAGAGCCATTAAAATTTATTTTCAATTTGTTCCCCCCAAATATAGATGTTACAAAGCTTATTACCTTTACTTCTGTGCATGATTTTTTATTCCAGAGAAAAATATAAATGGGTTTAGATTTTCAAATACTAACCACCCTAAATAATTTCAAAACTGAAAGCACAGAGCCAACCAAGATGCGTTTTTTTACTGTCCTTCATTAATTAACTTTAATCTGCAATAGTGTAAGAAAGTTTATATTAATTCTCTGAAGTGTTACATTTATTACAGGATACTAAAAGACTTCCAGAAACAGGGTCAAACTTGTTAAACTGTAATTCAGATACATGAAAGATTCTTATATGTTCACTCTTGCTCACCTATTCTCCCCAACACCAACACACAACAGTAGAACCTCAATTACCTGGGTCATTCAGTCATGCCCAGTGAACAAAAGCAACAAATGTGTATCAATCAAACTTGAATTTAAGGGCTGTAGTTTGTAGTTTAATCAATATAACACATACATGTCATCTTGAAAGTTATTTTAACGTACCATGTGCTTCTGAAACATTAAACGAGCAACACCATCATCACTGAAACTACAACAGAAACATAATTTGAATACAATTTTCATGGGACTGATACTTTCAATAACAGAAATGGATATTAAATTATCATCCAAAGATAAAGGAAATTATGCTACAGAATGAGGTTGTACTGAACATTCATTACCCATTCATGTTTCTATTTATGTTAGCATTGAACTGGAAATGGTTAAAGGTATGTGTATAATTTTCACTCCCTACATATTTAAAGAAAAATAATAAGAACATCAATAGTAGGTACATGATGCAATGATAGGCATTGTACTTCAATGTTTATAATTTAAAGTACTTGAATATTAATTAGTCTTAATATGATAGATACTTACAGTAAGTAAAATGTTTACCAAATTTGGTAACATTTTTTAAATTGACAGAGGGAAGAGAAAAAGAAACACAGTTCTCTACAAAAAATAACCACGCACACCATCTAACGATTTTCTGGAGCTGTTCATACATCACACTGCATAACTTGGTATTTTACTACATGAATAGTTGGTTAATTCTACATTCGTCCCCAATTATTCGTGATTACACACTAAAGTCATCAAATTCAATGCAACACACAAAAAAGCACGAATCAAACTTATTAGATAATCATAACCAATGGAAACTTTGTTGTTACTAGACATTCATTAACATGGATCAAAAACACACACATCCCATATATCAATTCATATTCTCACTATCATGTTCACACACAATTAATAAATGAAAACTTTACTTACAATGCCATTTCAGCATCTATCTTGCGTTTACACTGGCCAAATGGGGACGCACTGAGTCCGCTGGGACCTGGTTTATCCAAGGGTTCTGCAGTAAACCTGGAAACAAATCATGTATGCTCACACATCACAAGTATTTTACATAGTTTCACACACACAATTTGTGCTGAAAAGTCAGATGAATCATTTAATAAGTAAACATTAAGGTTTAATAATTAACCAAGATTAAAAATGTACCAAACCAACTTACCTAACAATACTAGGTTGATGAGCTGCAGGGTTACCCCAAGGCATATGTGTAGGAGGGACTTGCAACCAACTACTAGCAACTTCTCCATTATTCACTCCTGTAACTAGTCCAAAAGCTGAAGCTGGTGGACGAGGGGTCGGTTCCAGAGAAGGCAATGAAGAAGCAAACTGCATGTTTGTGGTAGGAGCCTTTTCACGTCTGAAACATATGACACGATAAAAAAAAGTCTTTAAATTCAATCTATATTTTTAAAACAAGAATATCTTCAAATCCAAACATAATTTTTCCATGAGTTAATAATTTATGAAACTACACGAACAGTACACATCCTGTCGCAAAATGTACGTAACACCATCTCCATTTTGGAATACTATTCAATGGTAATGTCATTCTAGACAAGCTACTTCACGTTTACATGAACACATTTTAAAAATATCATTCATCATACCTTGTTTTTCTTTGCTCAGCAAACTTCTCCAACCTCAGATGAACAAAGTTCCTCGAAGGAACGCGCGTTTTCTTCGTCCGTGGACCAATGTTCCCTGAAATCTACTGTAAGCCAACAACAAATGGAACTGGACGCATCTTCTGATTTCAAGTTTTTAGAAAAGTGTTGTAATTGTTCTGCAGCAACACGGGCAACGTATTTTAATTCACAATGCCTATTAAAGAGCTAAAAATTTGGAATAACAAGATTCACATTGTCTAACACACACGTATCCACACACACTCACACCACCAGCATACCACTCACACATTGACATACATTGTTTGCATCAGGCTTCAGAATAGCCAACAGAACATTCTTAATAGGCTCTGCAAAACAAAATCATTGTATTACTCACCCTCTCTTGAATGTATTTCGTAATAGAAGTGAAATTAATATCTGCAATTAAGGTCATAAAACTTATTTTTCAAAGACTTTTTAATGTTTTGGTGTGTAATGTGATTGTCAAAATATAGTTCAGTAGCACCAACAACGTTTGAGAAAGCGCTTGTTTCGAATTTCTAAATGATTGTGCGTGTTTTATAAATACGATCTTTATCTTTCAAGAAATGTCGGATTTAACGGTATGTACGTGATATAACTATGACACTCCCAAATGCAGTCAAATAAAGCATGTGTACAACACGATAATGGTGCATGCAAGGAAGAAGGTAAAGCAATGAGTTGAGCATGACAAATTGTGAAATCCAGACCAAACATTTGTCATAGATAGATTGTATTCAACAAAATAAAATAACATTATTACATATCCTATCCCATAACATTTATTTAAAATCATATTGAAATAAATACATTTGTGTTATTAAATTTAATGATCATCGTAAATCAAAGTTTTTCACAACCCAGTGACAGGGGCAACTAGGAATGTCAACAGAACAATTTAACCTCCCGGTGAAAAAACGAACAATACAAGGATACCGGGTACTTATATTTATGAAACAAGTTTTGTTACGTTGATGTTTTATCAAAAGTGTATATTGTTAACATTTATCTAAGACGACGTCGGACGTATGTATGGGCTCATCAGGCAATAGCCCAGAGCGGCTCTTTTTGAAGATGTGACAGATATTTATGGGTTCCAACCCCTTTGCTATTGATATAGTTGAAACTACATCGACCAAACTAATAAAAGCAGTATAAAACGAACTAATAGTCATATTAGCCAAACTATGCAACATTATCTGGATCACAGAAGAGTGGCCAAATGACTGGAAGAAATCAATTTTCATTATTTTGCCAAAAAAGGGGACACGAGAAAAATGTGCAAACAACAGAACAATAGCTCTAATTCCACACGCGAGTAAAATACTGCTAAAAATAGTCCAAAAAAGAATGGAAAGCAACATAGAACGCGGACTGTTGTTAGAACACGCAAAATTTAGAAGAAATACAGATACCTGCGATCAAATAGCAAACCTTAGATGGATAGTGGAGACCGCACTAGAATTCCAGAAAAAGCTCACCTGCTTTATAGATTATACCAAGGTTATCTACTGCGTCGATCGCAGCAGAATGTGGACAGCTATGAGACACGTAGGAATACTAGAACATCTAATCCAACTGACCTAGAAGTTGTCCTGTAATCAGCTCGCAAAAATACGACAGGATGAAGGCGAAACGTCCTGGTTCAAAATTAATAAAGGAGTACGTCAAGACTGCATTCTATCACGTAGTCAGTTCAAAATCTAAAGCAAAAATATCATGAATATGGCAGGGCTGAAGCATTTAGAAATAGGAATAAGAATGAGAGGGAGTAAGATTAACACCCCCAGATACACCGATACACCCCCGATAACTCTACTGGCTGAAACGAGGAAAGATTTACCAAAATGTACTTGAAAGAGTAAGTCAAGGTAGCAGTGAATATGGTCTTCATACTATACAAGTTGTTGATTGTTGTTCAACAATCTTGGAGCGTTTATTAACAAAAAAGGTGACTCTCAGGGAATTAAAAGGAGAATAAGATTAGGCAAAGTAGCCATGGCAAAACAGAAAAAAGCAAAGAAGATAAGAGAAAACCATGCCTTTGAGTTGTGGACATGGAGAAGGCTATTATAGATTCCATGGACGGCAAAGCGTACAAACACACAGTTCTGAAGGAAATTAAGCCAGTCCCCTCTATTGAAACAGTAGCAACAAAACACAACCCGCAATATTTTGGACATCACATGAGAAGACCAGAATCACTAAAAAAGGAAAAGTTACGGGTCACAGAAGGCAGTAGAAGCTGTTGCAGATGTAGATTCAGATGGTCTGATGAAACAATAAAAAGATTGGACTGTGAATGGTCTGAAATCATAAGATTAGCGGCTTTAGCGAGAAAACCCAGGAGCAATATTTAAGAAGGGGGCAGCCTGTAACTACTGCGTATATCCGTTAAGGATCACCAGGTCGTGCTCGATCTAAAGCCATACTACTGCTACTACTTTGCTATCCCATTTTTACTTTCTCGCACTTATTAATTTAAAAGAGAAAGTATTGTAATCGTGAGCCTGAAAACGGTGAATTTTCGACACAAACACTCTTATTGCCGGGCCCTGATAGGTAAAAAATGAATAAATCCAGTTGCTAAATATAGGAAAAAATCCTCTAACACGTGGTGTAGCCAGAATTCATGTTTTGTGCGGCCTTCATACAGAACTAGCGGTGACACAGAATGGCACAGACTTTCCCGTATTAGTTTTCTATTTCCTTTGGTCTCGGCTATCTATACGAACTTGCCACATACTCTTGTCAGCTGCCGTCTATCGCCGCTTAAGAACATTTTTTTAAACATTTTCTTAATTTTTCGATTTCCAAATAATAGAACGGAAATATTATTTTATGAATATTAAAGAACGGTAAAATCTCGTCATAAATGGCAATTTTCTTTGAAAAATTTGGAACTGTTTTTAAGCCCTACAGTAAACTAGAAATATGAAGCTCTTTTTCACAGAAAACTTTTGATTTTTCGAAAAAACTTCATTAGAAGTCATTTGAATCGCTTGAACTAACAAATACAATAGTGTTTACAAATTTCTGAAAGTAAGCATTTTAACGTGAGAGATCTTTACAAAAAATTACATTTGTGTAATTTTTGAAATAACAAAATAATATATTAAAATGAACTTTACGTCATATTGAAGAGTGCAATTAGCACTATCCGTCGAAAATTTGGAAGAAAAAAATTGGAGTATTTTTGAGAAAATGGCTTTTGACCTTTTCTGAAAATTCGGAATTTTGATCCAGTTTTCACAGAAAACGGTTAAGGTTCTGAGAAACTTTATATATCATTATTTAAAGCACATGCTCTCATTGTAATAATATGATTAAATCACCGCTAATGTAAATATCAACGACGTGAGAGACAAGTCAAAAAAATATATTTTTGTGTTTTAAGGAAAAAACAAAAGAATAGACCAATATAAGGATTATCTCATCTCATAGAATATATTTAGCACTATCTCTACCAAAAGTTTAAAGAAAAAATTTGGAGCTGTTTTTGAGAAAATCTATTGTTTTTTTATTTGCACAAATTGCATGCAATATTGTGCGAAAACTACTAAAATTTGAAAAAATGTACGTGGCCTTAATTAAAGAACTTACTATGGAGAACACATTTTATATGAAGAAAAATCTCTACCTTCAATTTTGTAGTTACAGGACAACGCCCGAAAATTTTGGAACTTTTTTAATATTCGAAAATTCAGAGTTTACCCTGAAAATGGATCTATGCCACCATTATAAGTGTATTTTACTATATAGGCTAAGAAAAAAAATGGAACCGTTTTTGAGAAAATTGTGAAAATATTTGGGGGGCTTCATGTAAAGTACCCCCAAATTTCAAAGAATGTTTTTCAAAATTTCTAAGCTTTATCTAGAGTCAGATGGACAGGGGTGTCTTCAATTTGGGAAAACTTCTATGCATGGCTTAGGCACTAGTAGTGCTCACAGACGGATTTTCCGCAGCATTACATAACTTTCGTACTACGTATATCACTCCATATATAGCTATGGATACGGGAAAATAAAAATTTGCTAAGAAAATGGGTTAAGGCAATCCTGTGGTACATTCAGGTTCCTTTCAAATAAGTACCAATATTTTCGGGCTTGAGTAGCAACAAATATTGGGTTCAACCAACCATAAGTCTAGGAGAGAGCGCAGCACTCACTTTCAAATTTCGATACGTTGCGTTTAAGAATTTTAACAGCCTGTTGTTACTCCCTAGCTGTTATTTGAAATACAAATAATGACACAATCTTCATGATTCCACATTTCATAAATCACTTACTTAGTCCACTTTTCATCTCTGTGATCATTCACAAAGTTCTCCTAACAGATGATGCAGCCAGTTCTATCAGTTTCTGGTTGTTTCCTTTCTTCAGAATTTCCATCAGAGGAATCAGATGAGACGTTCTGCGTGGGTATTTTGTGTGATGTGGAGGTCCTTTCCCAAACACGCCCTGTTGTATCAGCTGTTCTTTTTTTCTCGTAGGGAGATTAAATGAACATTTGTGCACATTATTTTGGACATCAACGACGAGAGGACTTTTGTCTTTTCTAGGACGATGGACAAACGTCGAAGGAAGTCGCTGACCTTTCGTCTGTTGAAGTTCCTGGCTCTCGTTGTGGTGGTTATGCTTCTTTTCCACACCCTTGTGCAGGTGGAAGAGCAGACCCAATTGAACTATTCACCTCGGTTATAAATTCATGGCCCATTAAAACATTTCTATTAGTGGGATAAATGCATGTCGCCTTAAAAACCATTTAGAGCAATTGCACTTTATTGTAACTTGGGGATATGCATATTCGCACAATTGAACAACCACAAATGTTCCCATGTTTCTCTCACTTGTGCGTATCTTCTGACGGATTACTTCACTACAACGAGCTTTCAAGAGGCCCGTGAAAGTGTTATCTAGAGGTTGCATTATGCGCACAGTGTAGAGATAGGCTGACTATAAACACTCCATGTTCTCGAGCTGCATCTATAACATCAATGTTCCGCATGTGGTTATGTTGTCCATCTAAGATCAAAAGGATTGAAACTTTGCTTGGATGTGTTTTAAAAACGAAGTGGTCCTTCCATAATTTAAATAGAATTATCTGGATCCATCCAAATGGGTGGCATACTCCAACTAATTCAGGCTCACCTTTCATGAATGGCTCATTCATAGTTTTCTTCGGGGAAATTATCATTGGTGGGATAAATGTCCTTTCAGCACTCACGAACAGTATCACTGTTAGCAGAGAGCACCTCTCAACTGCTGTAAAATTTGTTTTTTTACCTGTGGCCTAAGAATTTGGGAATTTTGCTCTGAATAGATACCCTTGCCTTGTCTACATTGAAAACACGATCTGTTGGAAAGTGGTGTTTCTTAAACCTATCATCAATAACATTGGGGATCGGTACGGAATTCTATTAGTGGTGCCAGTTAGTGACGTGACATAGATAACAAAACATCGATATTACCAATTATCGTAGTTCAAAATTAAAACATCGATGAAACACGAATTCGCCTCCTCCCCATGTGCAAATTTCAAGGAAAGACGTGCGAAATGCCGGGGTCATCTTAGGCGAGACATAGTCTGCTCGGTGAAGTGACTGCACTCTATGGAATTAATTTAAACTACTGCATCAATTTGATTTTCGCTCTGTCTCATCGATAAAAGACGCATACAAACCAACACACTGTTCTTAATACAGCACTAAATAGGCAGAGACAATGCCATTCGGTAGGTGGCTCAGCGATTTAGGAAGAGGCCAGCAGATAGCAGTCCGCCCTGGACGTCTGTGGAGAGTATCGATTGTGATAGAGTATCGAAGGACTGAACGCTCGTTCAAATAAATTACTATAAAGAAAATATTTTGAAGAAACGAAATTTTATACACATATTTTTTTTTTACACACATTTTTCTTTTGTGATGCCATGACCCAATGGCACTTACTAAGAAACCGCCACTGATCAATAATATCAAAGAATCTACTCATTCCCATTTTGTTGAGTCTATCAACTCCGGCTTTTGAAGACCCAGCGAGTTTGCGGAGAGAAAACTTAAGTTAAATGTAAGCAACAGTGACGGTTAAGAATTCTGCGTAGCCAGTCTTTACCACCATTTCCTGCTTCGCCAAGTGGATTAGGAATATTATTCCATGCGAAAATCAGAGCAGTACTTACGAGACCACGAATTGCGCACAATCTTTTCTACCTTATACTTGTCCCGTCATCAACCCTCACACACACATACACACGCACACTTACATGCACTAAACTACAGCTCTACACAACATACTAGCCGGGAGGCGAGTGGAGAGCTTACAGCTTGTCTCGGCTGGCAAGTGTCCTGCTTCGGAAATACCGGATGATCAGTTTATAACGCAACCTTGCTGTTCGAGATCATGAGAGAAAAGTGAAAGAATTGCAACTCTGCTTCTGGGACAGCTCCTTTGACTACATTTCTGCGACAGTCCGTTCACTCACCACGCCCTTTCTTTCCCCGGCGCCCTTTCTGTGGCCTGGATCGTACCTGCTCAAAAAAAGGATGCATCTTCATTCACAGTTTTGAAGTTAACTTAGAAAGCGCCTCAGCACAGAGCAACGCAGTTGTGAGGTGGAGGAGTATTTACAAATGCAATCTTATCTGATAAGACTGCTCGCGTGAATTATTGTAATTGGCTACGACGAAGTGTTAGCGAAGATCATGAGGCACTTGATAAAAGTGTGTTTTTACTGATGAGGCTTGGTTTCATTTGGATGGATATGTTAACCAACAAAACAAGAGACTGATGTACTGCGAGACCGCAGGAAACAGTAGAGATACCATTACATTCAACAAAGATTTGAGTGTGCTGTGCCATTTCTCGACGCAGAATAATTGGTCTGTTGTTTTTCAAAGAAACAATAATGGTTGATACGTATCAGAACATATTGGGAAATTTTGTATCCCTTCATGAAAAGGATGAGAGAAATTGTTGGATTCAGTAGAATGGGGGCGACGTCACATACTGCCAAATCGAAGAATGCAATTTCTGGAAGACTTAATTGGGAACAGAATAATTTCATGAGTTTTGTGGCCCCCTCGTTCGTCTGATTTGTCCTCGCCAGATTTTTATCTTTGAGGATGCCACAAAAGTAAACTTTTTGCGAATAAACCTGGTAATATTGAAGAGCCGCAAAGAAACATCGAGGTAGCAGTTCGCAAGATTGACAAAGAAACTTTACATAGGGTTGAAGCTAATGTTCTCGTGCAAGTTAATGCTTATTTTATAACAAATGGAGGGCGTTTTAAAAACTTTTTGTAAGGTTTGCTTGTTTCCGACACCGATTTTTCTTCGTAACAAATAATTTTCTTTTCTTCTTTATTGATTAATAAACTAGCTTTTTTATTTTGTTTGCAGGAAATTTCACAAACGTTTATAGTTAAAGTGGAGAAAAATGGGATGAGGAGCAAGGTTGTGTTGTATCACCAACCAGGGACTATATTTCACTGATAATTTAACCTGTGATTATTATGCACTGACTACTGAGCCCGCTTTTTCAATAGCAGTCACGCACGCAGTCCCTCACGCCGTCACTATGATTCATCAGAATTCGAACAAACTCAATCGCACCTGAGGCACTGTGCGTCTATGTTTTCTGATGGTTATACTTGAAAATAGCCAACAACTCCCTCACAATTTCACATGACGGGTAGCTCTCTCTCATTACGGAGGACATAAAGCATTGGTTTTTGTTCAGTGTTTGTAAGATAAACAGTGCTAGTTAATGTATAAACACGACCCGCACACGAAAGATCGCTTTTGCTAGGTAGCAAAAGGTATTTCGCGTGCAAAAGGTGTTTCGTTGGACTGACGGCTCTGATCCATCCAGGCCATTGAGATGTTGACTAACATCGTGGATGCCTCGTCTTTGATTTTACCTGGCCTTTTTCACTGTAGTACATTTGATAAGTTATTTTGTACAAATTGGATATTTCTTATGTTCGACAAGAATTATTCTTACTCCTGCCTTCGATCACCCAGGACCATCTACTTTAGTTCGCATTTTCAACGATGCACGGTAGTGCAAAGTTCAGGAACTTAAAAAAGAATTTTAAAAACGCAGCAGTGTGTTGTAAATGAGCTTCACCAGTAACGCCGGCGTTGCCGGCTTTGGCGAATGATGATTGGTTCTTGCACAAAATTATTTGATGAAATTAGGACACGTTTGATTTCATATATCTTTTTACATAAGACTGAATTTTACCGTGTGCAAGTAGCTTGCATCCAATTTACATTTTATGACACATTTTCAACCAAAAAAGTCATGGAATGTATCAGCGGGCAAAGAGTATTAGTGATAAGACACGGGCATGCTTTATCGAACGAGCCATCACGACATTTGGCCAACCGGCTCTCAGTCTAAAAAAATTGTCAAAATTAACATCTCTTCCCAAAACCCCCATTTTGGAACTGATACCGCAAATTAATTATCTCGTCTCGCAGTTAATGGGATGAACGTAATCTGTAGCATCAGTCAGGCGCGCGTAGTAGAGCTGCCACCCGGCGCTGATAACTGTCGCAATTATCTCGAGCAGGAGCCCTGGCTCGCAACCCAATAGGAGACTAGTCTAGGGGGCTCCCGACGACAACGCTTGATAAGACCAACGCTCCTGGAAGGTCCGCATTTTTACAGTATTTTGTAGTTTTGTTGTTGCAATTTTGTAATTTTGTTATTTTGTAATTTTATATTTTGTAATTTTGTATTTTGTAATTTTGTATTTTGTAATTCTGTATTTTGTAATTTTGTAATTTTTACAGTATTGTTTTGACAGTATTTTGTATATTTGAACCTTCTATGAATGCCCGTTCATTACAAGATAATTGCATTTTATTAACATATGGTTGTTTACTGTACAGGAAACAACATTCAATTGTTTTACTTTCTCGTTTACGTATTTATTTACGGACTATTATAAGAAGTATAGAGAAGTTATACAATGCTGGGGAAAAATCAATTTTGAGATTTCAAAGGAAAACTACGTTTGAGATCCCCTGATACCAATATTTTTGCAAACATGTTTCTGTCCGTCCGTCTCTGTCAATTCGTCTATCCGACCACCTGTGAACATCTCTAGCACCTGAGCCATTCGTAGGATTTTTTCAAAAATGAATATTTTCCAATCGATCTGGCCCTACTCGAAGATTTTCCAAAGAATATTTAGGATTTTCAGAGTACTTTATCTGAAGTGTCTGGAACTCCATTATTTTTTTTATTTTAAAAATAATTCATAATATTTTTCGTAATAATTTAGTTGTAAATTACATGATGGAAGATATAAATTTTTTCTTAAAATAAAATTTGTTTCCACAATTACGTCTTCAATTAACATCACGTACATTTCTTTGAAAATATTGGTAATGGCGTTAAGTTTTCGCGTAAATTTAGGGAAAATGGGCAATTTTAAAAATAAGATTTTTTCTAAAACTATTCCAAACCTTTTCTTTAAACTTTTTATACGAATAGTGCTCAATGCACTGAATAACACGACACAAACGCAATTTTGATGTATTCTTTTGATTTTTAAAATCCTACCCAAAAGTTATTATTTTGAAATATCTCTCATATCGTTAATATTTAAACTACGGACGTTTTTATAATATTATTGAATTTCTGAGTACAAGTGTTTCAAATTATTTCTTTTTCTGATTGAGAGCATTCTGAAAATGTTGAGGCTTCATGGAAAGTACCTCTCAAAAAAAAAATTCTTTTCCAACAACCGAATCCATTGGGGAATATCAATTTTGATGAAAATACTAAATCACGAGTTAAATTACTTATTACTTTCGTGTATAAACGAAGTAATATACTCCGTATAGAGAAAGTTGTGTAATGCAGCAGTAAGAAATGCCTTTTTTGAAAGAAAAACGGGTTTTATGGGTTTCTAATGCCGTAAAACTAGATTTTTCTCGCGCCCATAATATACACAGATTATATCTTGTTCCTTACATTTCACATATGTAATAATCACTTTTTTTCACATGTACGGAAGTGTAGTCAGAATCCACGATTTGTGGATCCTTGCACTCAAAACATTTGTGTTCCACCGAACGTCAAACTGTTCGTCCGTCCATCAACAACACTAGCACCAAAACTATTCATAGGATTTTTTTCATGATTGATTTGGTCCGACGCGAGTCCCTGCGAATTTGAAACGAATTCTGAAAATTTTTGGGGTACTACACGTGTAGCTTTCGGTACATTTCCCAAATTTTGTCAAAATGACTCCATTTTTATTAAATTTCGTACGAGAATGGAATGAAATAAACTTATAAATATGATATAAACTTATAAACATATTTCCTATTTTTTCTGTTAACTCTGAATTTTCAAAAATTGAAGAGCATACATTTTTGCAACGCTTTATACAACCACATACTTGAGATAACTATTTTACGGGTCAGTTTTTTTTATTTCTGAAAGTTAGATCTTTAATGCGACGTACATTCTGGTACTCCCCGTAATCAACGCGCTTCAGATACTCCCCACGATCAACTTATCGAAGATACTCCCCACGATCCACTTGCTTCACATATTCCACCTGATAGACTAGCTGAAGATACTGCATTTGATAGACATGCTTCAGATCCCCCATCCTGCATTTGATCGAATTTCACCGGATCATTCACTTCATTGCATTTCTCCATATCCTCCCCTTGCTTGACTTGCGCGGAGATCCACTACTTGATCGCCTTGCTGGAGGTCCTCCCCTTGATTGACTTTCCGGATATTTTATACATGATTGATATCTTTGAGATCCTCTACTTGATCAACTTTCTTCACATCTTCCTTCGATTGGTCGATCGAAGTCTTGAGTCTTTCAATTGATCGGTTTCCTTGAGATACTCCCCTTGATCGACTTCTTCCAGATTCTCCTCTTTACTGACTTGTTTCATAACCTCCGATTGATTAGCTTGAGACCCTTCTTTAATCGATTTGCGCGCGGGGAAATAGTAGTTACTGTGGGGCCTTCATAGACGACAAGACGAAAAATAGAGCAAAACCTAAAAGGAAAGCTACACTTAATACACTAGTGTTGGTGAAAATTGCAACACCCAGAAGTAATGGTCCGAATCATTTAAAAATTGGTGAATATGTAGAACAGTGCTGCTATAGGAAGTGATTAAATTTGCGAAGAGATGGCATACACGTTGACCTAGTAGCGTCTTTCTTTGTGCGATAGGTCAGGTCAGTGTTACGCCACACTCAGTTGGTATAGAGCCGTCAAACGACGTGGAATCGTACAAAAAAGTGACGGTACGCCGTGTCGATGCCAAAGAGCGAAATATCAGTATCTGAGAGAGTTCGAACGGGGCAGAATGATCGGTCTCTGGGAAGCGGGTTTGTTGTACTTGTACTGGTATGGCTCGAGCGGGGCGCGACGCTACGGCAGTAATGCGTGTGTGAAACCAGTGAATTGAGAAGGGTCGTACACAGCGACGAGCGGGTACTGAACTACACAATATGACCACAAAGTGAGATGACCGCCATCTTGCGCGCATGGCTGTAACCGACAGAAAGGTATCGTCATGTGGTCATGTCTGCGTTGCCTATTCGACGCCGTCTGCTGAGGGCAGGATTGGCGGCACGCATACTAAAGCGTCGGATTCCGTTGATCAGAAACCATCAACGCTTCTGACAGCAATAGGCCCTTGAATCACTGGTGTGCTAAGTGGCAAAGTGTAGTGTTTTGGGACGAGTCCCGATTCAATTTGTGCTACACCGATGGCCGCGTACGTAATCGAGGTCACCATAGAGATCGCAATCTACCAGTCTGCATTGTTCCGCGCCGCAGTTGACAAACACCAAGTATGATGGTTTGGGGCGCCATTGGCTACATGTGCGATCTCGCCTCATGCGTATTGAGGGCAATCTGAACAGCAACCGCTACATCAGTGAGGTTTTAGAGCCCGATATACTGCCCCTCTTGCAAGTATCTCCACATGCCGTATTGCATCAAGACAATGTCCGCAATTTCTGCGAAGAACGATGTGTGCCACTGCTTCCCTGGCCTGCACATTCGCCTGACATGTCACCCGTCGAACATGTCTGGATTATGATCGTTCGGCAATTTGTTCGTTCTGGTTTTCCTGTAGCGAGTGTCAATGCTTCGTGGTCAAGCCTAGAAGCAGCGTGGCACTGTGTTCCCCAGCAGCATATCCAGAATCTCTTTGAATCCATACCACGACGTCTAGAGGCTCTGATGGCAGCGCGTGGCGGCTTCACATCGAACTAAATTCTCAACATCAAAATGCAGGTACAGTTTTGTCATTCTAATCATTTTTATGTTGTCGTATTCCTAATATATGGAAAAAAATCATTGTAATAGTATGTTTCCTTCTCGGTGTTGCAATTTTCACAAACACCAGTGTATAAAGGCGAACTGGCTAGTGGAGGAAACCGACTTTCTTTAGAAGAAATAGTTTACTTGTCTTTTTGGGCAGAGTGGTATCGTTCTCTCTCCACAAACTGAAGACATTCTTGAAGATTTGATAGTCGGGCGGAGGCTTGTGTACCTGGCACTGCCGGCGTTTACGGGAGAGTTGATGCCCGAAGCAATGGCGGAAGAGGTTGTCCCACATCCATCACGCGATAAATTAGTTGAAATATCATATTCCAATATTTCTCTTCGAACATGTTTGCAGGCTTCGAATATCATTAACAGGTACTACCTTGTATCATGCGTAGCGCAGTCTTGCCAGAATTTCCAGAACGAAAGTGCCATGTTAGAGGCTATATTCACAACGTATACAACGAATTATCGTATGTGTAATTAGAAGACGCTACAGCTAGGGTATATGCGAACCGCAACGAAAGTGTTTTTTTGGGGGAAGTTTTGCAAACCGGTGAGCGATTTAGGGCTAATGCTACAACGATAGTCTGTATCGAATATGGTAGTATTGATCACAGTTATTCAGTACTATCAAGAGCAGATTCAATACTAAAATTATTAAATATATTTATTATGGATTTTATATGATTTACATGTTAACACATTGGTATTCTCCAGATATACAAATCGCATTGGTATGCGACTATTAATTTCCAATATTACTGTATACTTAATCGTATACGTACGTATGTATGTAGTTTAGGAAAAATTATGAAATGCTGCGGCCAAAAACGGCGATTTCGCGTCGAGAAAACTCGTATCACAAGAAAAGTAGATAAATCCTGTTCTAAAATGTATTAAACTGCTACCTCTAACACGTTAGGTTTTCAGATTTCAGAAATTGTGGGTCCTTGATACCGAAAAATGTATTTTTTTCATAACGTCCGTCTGTCTGGTGTATGTGAACAACACTAGCGTCTAAACTTTACGTAGGATTTTATCCAAACGCTGTCGATCTGGCCGCATTCCAAGCTCTACAATTTTGAAAAACATTTATTAATTTTTGGATATACTTTACATAAAGCTCCTGTGATGTTTTCCAAATTTTCTCAAAAATGGGTTTAATTTTTTCTTCAAATTTCTTGTAAGAATATATTGAAATACACTCTAGTACCTAACAAAGAAAATACAAAAGTTATACGACAAAGTCTGTGTTGTTTGTAGCACCACTAGTTTTTTTTTATATTTTATATTTAAGGTGACAATATGTATGTATGTATGCATGAATTTGGTATTTTGGGTCGGTTGTCCGACTTTGCCGACGAGCTATGCGTGTTTCCCATGCCTGGGCCTAGTTCAATTCCCACACTTTGGGGAAGAGAGATATGTGGCGAACATGTACGTATTTCCTTCACCATAACTAGCAACGCGGCCTGCCTGAGCTTTTCTTCGTCACACGGCCACAGAAACTGAGACAATTTGAAAGGAAAGCTACAACTCTATTTTGGCCTCGACTGGGAATTGAACCCGGGACTACACTACGGGAAGGTAGGAAAGAAAATAATTTTGACAAAACAAACAAACAAATTATGTATTGATGTTTATTAAGTTAAATCACCAAAATTATTTTTTTGGAAAATTTGTTATCATTTAACCAACATATTTTATTATTCACACTTTTAAAAATCTCTAACGATGTTAAAAACTAATTTCATAACAAATCAGCATGTGGTCCGTACGATCTCACACGCAACGACTAGTGAAGTTTTGTTCGTTTCACTAAACTAAGCCGTGGGAATTTGATGCCTTTTTCGGAAATCCGAAAGGGGTCAAATGAACTACACTTTTATGTATTTTTATTCTCTTCTGATAAAGGGTGCCTCACTTTCCATTGAAACTTAATTACTCGCACATAGCTAGAGTATGACTATTACGCACCCCCTACAGAAAACGTTTTGGGACACTTGTTAATGTAATTCGTTCGTTAGTCGCAACATACCGCTAAGCTTCATGCGTTTTCGGCGAGAATATCACATGACTGTAGTGTAAGCTCTATTTGGCATCTACTCTAAGAAAAAACTCTATTTCCATAATGTAACGTCAGAGTTTGTGCGTGCGCACAAACCTCCGATTCGGTGTTTACCGAAAACGCTATCTATTTTCAAGCCGTCTAAAACTCTCTATTGACTCGCTGAGATAATCTCTGGAGTGTTTACCCAGAGTCAGACAAGTCGCGCAATATACGTCGCGAACCTCCTTGTTAAAGAAAAGCCGTCTTAATGTACTGCGGCGAGAACGACGCAGGCCCGGGTGGCGAGGGCGCAGTGTAGCGGTAATTCCCGCAATTAATTTCCGAGCCCTTCCGGGAAGTGGGTGCGGGGCGTGGCGGGGAGGGCGGGGAGTTGAGAGGGAGGAGCGGGGAAACCGCCTCCACAACGCTGATGCGCCCGAAGATCCCGGTCGGAGTTATTACACTTTATAGGCGAACTCATGCCCGGACAGGAGTAATATTCGAAAATTATTTTTAACGAGAACATTAATTAAGGCCGGCGCACCGAAACGCCCTGCTATTTCTAATATAACTTTCATTTGCTTTTTGTCTTATTTTGGCGCCGGCCTCTGCCTCCTTCTCGCTCCTCGCAATTAGCGATATAACGATAATGGCGTGGTCGAAACGGATTTCCAATTCGATAAATCGAAGGTGTATATTCTTTCGATCAGTTTCTTCAGCTTTTATTCTTTTTTTCCGGCGCGAGCGAGAGCCACAGCGGCACGCAACTCGTAATGATATAGTGCGGTGCTGGGTTCTGGTATGTAAAACGAACAAAGCGAAGCTCACGTGCGTGAGTAATACTCGGCGTTCGCACCAGAGGGCACTGTGGGCCCGCGGCTGAGGCGGAGGTTTTCTGTACGCAGCCCAGGTTTTCAGTACGTCAACAGTACTATAGAATTGTTGAACCTTGTTTTCTGAAAAAAATCTTTCCATTTACATATTGACAGATTTCTGCAAACCCTTAACCTCTTGCTAATGTTTTACATAAAATAGAAATCAAATATACTCAAGTTAAAAATCTAGTTATTACTAGATTTAATTCGAAAACCTTGATTTCGGGTTCTTAACTAATATATTGAATTCATAGTGAAGCTCTTACAATTTATACATTTACATTGACCTGCACGTGAATATGAAAATAGTACCAAACATTTTCGTAGATAATCAACAATAATGGATGTAACGAAGTGTAATACAGTGCAGTGCGATTTTATGAGGTGTAATACTCCTAAACCCGCTTCATTTTGTGATAATATTGATTAGTATTACTTCATATACTAATATTAATGTTTTATTAATATTATGTTACTCTGTGCATCTACCACGACACTATTACATCCAACTGAAGTTAAAATAATATCTCTAAATAAATAATCAATGTTCTACTTGAAAAAATGTTGCTTACTTTTTCACTGGAAAAGGGAACTTATGTTTCTCGAAATTTAAACGGTTTCTAATGTTCCAATTACAGAAATAAAAAACAACAGAAAAATACAATAGATTTTGAGATGCATAGCCCAAATAAACCTTCTTTTAAGATCTTGTACCACAAGATCTTAAAAATCTCTTTCCCGGACGAACTTAACTAAATTTATTGACAACACGTACGAGGAAGTAGTGGAATAACATCGACAATACCATCTCGAATTTTTGGTCATAAAATCTGTGTTTAAGTTTATTTTCAGCTGTAACTTTGCACACAAGTCATTAATATCTATTAAATCTGCTTCAAAGATACTTCAGATTGATTCTGATGGAGAGTAGATACATGCCATTTTGAGCCCGAAAAGAAAATGTCTGACTGGGTGGATTGATCTGTGTGAATGTGTCAGACATAACTTAATCATATTTGATGCTTTTGAGCCGATATTTGTAAATATATCAGAAATAATATATTGTTCTGCTGTATCGGAAATCATGAAGATATTTTAATTTTTGTTTGGGGGGTATTTAGTATTAGTAGTAGTATTTAAACACAAAGGGTTTTCTTTTAAGAAGAAGTTTGACCTTTGTACCTACACAAATTTTGTGATTTTTGCATTAAATGAAAGGAAGTAGGCCCCAGATGTGTATTGCTTATTATTATCATCCAGTTTTATAGTATAAACTTAAAAACAAATGAAATCATAAAATTAATTGAGTGAACGCTTATCTCAACGTGGCAATTAAACTAGGCCCAGGCGAGGGAATTATCTTTTTGTCCCTCTCTCCCAGTGTCTCTTTCTTCTCTCTCTCTCTCCGTCTCTCTCTGCCTCTCTCTCTGTTCTTGTTCCTCGGGGTCCGTCTCTCTGAATCTTTCTGTCTTTCTCTGCCTCTCTTTCTTTCTCTGTCTCTCTGTGTCTCTCTGCATCTCTCTCTCTCTCTCTCTCTCTCTCTCTGTGTCTTTCTATGCCTCTGTCTGTCTCTCACTGACTCTGACTGTCTTTCTCTGTTTATCTCTGTCTCACGGTATATCTCTGTGTCTCTGCCTCTTGTATTTCTGCCTCTCTGTCTCCCTCTGTCCCTCTCTGTCTTTTTCTTTGAAACTGAGAGACAGTCTCTTTGCCTCTGTCTGCATCTGTCTCTGTTTGTCCCTCTCTGTCGCTGCCCCACTCTCTCTCTCTCTCTCTGATTGTCTCTTTATCTCTGACTCTCTGTCCCTCTTTGTTTCTCTGGTGTGTGTTTCTGTCTCTTGTCTCTATTTGTCTCTCTGACTCTCTGTCTTTCTCTGTTTGTCTTTCTGTGTCTCTGTCTACTTCTTGTCTCTCTCTGTCTTTCTCTGTCTCTGTATCTGTCTCTCTCTGTCTCCGTCTCTTTGTGTGCGTCTCTCTCTTTCTCTCTCTGTGCCTCTGTCTGTCGCTCTCTCTGTCTTTCTATGCCTCTCTCTGTCTCCCTCTGTCTGCATCTGTCTCTCTCTCTGTCGCTGCCTCTCTCTCAGATGTCTCTCTATCTCTCTCTCTCTGCCTGTCAGTTCCATTCTGTTTGTCTCTCTGTCTCTGTCTGTATCTCTTAGTGTATCTGTCTGTCTCTGACAGCCGGTCTCTGATTCTCTCTGTCTGTCTGTTTGTCACTCTCTCTCTCTCTCTCTCTCTCTCTTACTTGGGCGCCCCTGACCTCGGCCTCGCCGGCGGCAACACTTGGCAAGCATGAAGCCCAGGTGGAGCACATTTTGAATGAAAATAGAATTAAAATGTAGCGCAATCTTGTGCTACAGCGCCATATATATATATATATATATATATATATATATATATATATATATATATATATATATATGACTAAAATTAATTACCAGTTTGTGGCGGCTTCCATCGTTAATGCTGGGATTCAATGGGTCTTAGCCTTGATGATAGCTTCCACTCTCGTAGGCATACTTACACCCAGGTGCTGGAAGAATTCTTGGGGAATGGCAGCATATTCTTCACGGAGTGCTGCCCAGAGGAGAGGTATAGATATAGGTCGCTGAGGTCTGGCACCAAGTCGGCGTTCCAAAACATCCCAAAGGTGTTCGATAGTATTCAAGTCAGGCAAGGCTGTGCAGGCCATGCCGTACAGGGACGTTATTGTCGTGTAACCACTACGCTACAGGCCGTGCAATATGAACAGGTGCTTGATCGTGTTGAAAGATGCAATCGCCATTCCCGAATTGCTCTTCTATAGTGGGAAGTAAGAAGGTGTTTAAAACATCTACGTAGGCCTGTGCAGTGATAGTGCCACACAAAACAACAAGGGGTGCAAATCCCCTCCATGAAAAACACGATTACACCATAACACCCTTTTGGAGTGTCCGGAAACTTTTGATCACATAGTGTATCTGGTAGCTGTCAGGGAAGAGGGGATTCCGCTATTCAATCACATTCAAATTCTGACAATGTCACTGCAGAATTGCCACTACTTATTAGGAAAAAATGAAATCTAACAGCACGAAGGACTGAAAATTGAAGAGCGCTATTACATTTTTGGTTACACATAGTGTGTGCAGTTCTGTGTCGTCTGCATCTGTGTGCTCTTGTTACGAATTGCTTCTTGCTACTGCTGCTGTTGTGATACACATGATGCGAGAATGATCATGCGTCTGCCGCCTGAGTAAGTGGCAACAATCCCTCCCCAGCTGTCAACTATACAGATATATTATTCGGGCAATAGTTAGAACTTCTACATCTCTCTCTTTAGTTCGATATGATCGCAATAGATCACCTAGCTCAAATTTGATTTCGAAACGTCAGAACGCCACCAACTCATAAACATGTACAAATTAAGTAATATTTGCGTTGTACTGATATTTGGAGATATAAACTCTAAATCACATGTTAGTGTATTTATAATTTAATTTTAACAAAATTTACAATTTAATAATTTGCAAAAAACGACAAGTGATAAATATTTTTAATTAAATTATGTAAACCTGATGTAAATTATGCATAAATATACTTCTTCCACATTATGTCATTGTTTGCGCGAATCCTTTCTGCTCGAAATATGAAGATATTTCCCAGTTTTTCAAGCCATTTTTTAACCTTATTTATTCTTATGGCTTCAATGTTTTCTGTATCATTTGATTCAATTGCAGATCACTAAATTACGCAATGCACTTTTAAAATGTTTAAGTAATTGCTGAGTTATAGCACTAAGAGAAGGAAACGTTTCGGTATGCCGCCCACTCATATTCGTTTTATTGTTCATCTCATTCATTTTTCTGATTTTCAGTTTTCTTCGCGTTATGGAAATATGTAATCCATGAATGTTGCTGTCGTTTGTTGGTGACGATCGAGTATGCTACTTTTTTTGGTGACAACTCCGTTCCAGTAGAGAATTGTTTTAATAATAATAATAATAATAATAATAATAATAATAATAATAATAATTATTATTATTATTATTATTATTACTATTATTATTATTATTATTATTATTATTATTATTATTATTATAAACGCAAACTAGACACACCAATATTACCCTGCGCATTTTTTCAACTCATGCAATTACTACGAAATTCCACGAGACTTCCCGGGACGTATGATGGGTTGCAGTCTATGGAAGCGCAGGGGCATTGCTTCATTAGATTGCCTCTAATTCCGCGATATCGTGACTGCCAAATCTTTGACGCCATGTTGATGGTGGGGAATCAAATAATTCTCTTTATCGGTTAATTAAGAAACCATAATTTTTTCGGCATTCTAGGACGGTTGTCTTTGTATTTCACATCAGAATCATATCTACATTTCACGCTGAATTCGAAATCACAAATGTGGAACGTTTGCTGTCATAGTCATCCACTGTTTCTCTGTGTGTAGTTTCAAATGAAGGGTTTTGGTTCACTTGCAGTTCATTTTTTTTCTCTTTTCGCTTTCACTATTACTTGAAAATGGAACTACTGTGCATCATGAACTTATTACGTAACTTCTCTCGGGTCTTGAAATACCCCCACATGCAGAAATCGCAAACACTCTGATCGTGTGATCTAACGCGCGGCAAAATGTCCCCCAAACCTGAAGAGATTCTACCTGCAAACACCGTACGTAACGTTGCCATCGCGTGCTGAGCTACATGCGCAGTTGCTCCAGGAACTAAAAATGAGGAATATTAAAATTGAATCAAAAATGTTAATACGGAGAAACAAATACACCACGATATTGTGAAGCACAAAAAGACCTTTCAACTGTTTCATATCCACTTAGTGCTGTAGAGAAAATGACGTAACGCTGCAAAAAATCTGATGCTATTTCGAAACTTCACTGCGTGCATGCGGCCGCTCCAGTCGCCTTGAGCGTCCATTTATTAACTATATTAGCGTCTAAATGGTACGTAGGATTTTCTCCAAAGATATATTTCGAGCGCTATCTGACCTCTAAAGTCAAGGGCCTGTAAATTTGCAACTTATCTTAATTTTTGTGGCTTCTTTAAATGAAACCCCTAGAGCATTTCCAAAATTTTCTCAAAAAGGGCAATAGATGTGACGGCTAAAATGTAACATTGTTGCCTCTACGACGTCGCTGACCTGAGGGTCCTGGATTTTCAGTTGCAACTGCGGATTTTCGATACTAAGTTCATAACTAGGTCGGATTAAAACAACGAGTGGGGAAGAATTATAGCGGGAAGCTGTTCTGATCAGCAATTTTTCGTGGTTTTTCCCTTCTATACTAGGTGAATACCGGCCTCCTCCAGGAGACACAAAGTAACACTGACCGAGTGGGCGAAGAGGATTGCGTGCCGTAATGAAGTCGAGGGCATTTCAAGAGTAGCATTGCTATTCAGTTGGCGACTGGCCAGCTGTGCTGCCGGTAGGGTCATTCTGCATTCATTGGATACTCAAGCCAGACGAAGGGCTGTCTCACGACCTATTTGTTCTTTTCCACAACCATATTCCAAATCCTCTCAAATTCATCTCCGATATCCTCCCCATCCTCCCATCTGCGGTACATACTGATAAGTGGTTCTCTTACTAGTGTGTCATGGCTCTACTTACTTTGTGACCCACTTATATCATTTTTCTAGTAGGTCTGTCTTGTGTCATTCGACTCCGTCGCTATTAGGTTTCCAGGGCTAGGGAGTCGTTTGTTTTTTCTTCTTGTCTTTCCTTTTGCATTCTTTTTCTCTATTTTCTTACTTTTCTACTCTCCAATGTTGCTTTTTCTTTTTCTTATTTCTTCTTTGCTCATCCCAAAGCCATGGTGTAAAGCGGCCCGTGCTGAGTACTAGAAGTGGCGCAGGGGGTATCTGTGTCTCGAACGGAGCCTATGGAAAACCTGGCAACCTCCCGTAGTAATAAGCCCTTCCTGTTCATGTAGGGCTCTGAATAGGTTGATATTTAATCTCTAGCTACTAGTGGGACAGAGATGAAAAATGAAATCAAAAGAAAAATTGAAATAAAACTGAAAAAATCACACAAATGTACAAAAAAGCACAAAAAGAGAGTCTTTAACTCAGAACCCAACTATTGAATACTTAAAATGACTAGAAACTCTCTTAAATACGGTTGCACAAACAACAAGTGTAGAATATAATCACGAAGATGCGATAGAACCAGTAACAATTAAATGTGAGGAACGTTTACAAATTCTTCATGAAGAACTAAAAAAGGGGAAGAATTATTTACGCAATGAAATAGAAAGTCTTCAAGGCAAGACAAAGTATTCCTATAACTCAACCAGCTGGGAGGAATAGGAGGGAATTGTTAACAGAGAAACAGGTTGGCTATCACCCAAGAATAATACTAAAAGAGAGGTTAAGAAAAGAAAGGACACATTGTCACCAGAGCAGAGTCCAATTATACCCCACCCTGAAAGTAAAAAAGTACAGTATAGTGCTACATTTATGAATAATAACCAAATTAAAATAAATGTCAGGGTTGAACAGAATACCGCGAACTGACAAAAAAATTAATGAAGCCAAACAATTAGGGCATATTTATGAAAATAATCAAGAGATGCCTATAAAAATCGTGGTCAGAAATCTTCACCCAACTGACACGGAAGAAATTAAAGCGGAACTAGAACAGAAGGGGTTCAAAATTATATCGGTAGAACAAAAATTAAAAAGAATAAAAAAGAAGCACTATCAATACATTAAACTCCCATTATTTACGTTACCTTTTGACAAGACTGAAGACATGGAATCTTTTGACAAGACTGTTTAAGAGATGGAATGACACAAAACAACAATCTAATAACCTAAACCAAATAACGACACATTAGTACAACAGATAAACCATTTTGGTGAGAGATTAAATCCTTTAGAAGCCGTAGCAACAGGGAAAGATGTAAATAACTGGTAAGAAAGATAAGAGAATAGCGACATGGAGTGCTAATGGCACACACAATAAAAAATTATGAATAAGAAAATTGTATGTATATATTACACATAGATGTGTGATTGATATTAGAATCTCACTTTGCAAAAGAATCTTATATAACATTAAAAGGCTTTAATATTTATCATACTACCCATCCACATAATGATACGAAGGAAATGAGTGCGATTATCATCAAAGATTGTATAAATCATTATGATGATAACCCAATAGAATGTAAAGAGGCGCAGCTTACCACAGTAAAGATCATATCTACCAAACAAGACCTTAAAATTGTTACAATATACTGCCCACACAGACAAAACCTGAAACTTGAACACTACGAAGGAATTTTGCAACTCATGTGTGAAAGGTTTCTAATGAGTGGTGACATTAATGCTAAACATACTGATTGGGGAGCAAGATAGATCACTACTGTAGGAAGCGAGTTAAAAAAGCGATCAGTGAAACATAATGCAATACACATTCAACAGGGAAGCCAACCTACTGGCCTACTGACAGAGACAAAACACCATTGTTCATCTCGAGGAAAATTTCATCAAATTTATAATTTTTTATTTAAATTCTGATCATTCGGCGGTTAACGCTGAGTGAAATAATAATTTAAAAAGAAACGAGACCAACTCATTTATATAACACTACAGACTGAGGAAGTTTTAAAATTGATTTAGAGAGCGAAATAATTTTGAATGTCAATCTATAAAAAACTGAACAATTAGGCATAGAAGTAGAAAAAAATAATAGACTTCTAAAAACAACTGCATTTAACAAAACCAGAAAAATTATGTGTACCACAAAAATATTTAATTATCCATTTGAAAGAAAAAACTGTACGAGATAAAAGGTAAGCGAGGCGAAAGTGGCAGCAAACTCGACACCCAACTGATAAGACTGTTCTCGACAATAAGGCATAAAAACCGACAAGAGAAATTCGTAAGTTAAATGACGAAAGTATAATAGCATACGTTACAAATGTTACTGATTACTCACAGCAGAAAGTCTCTAAACGAATCAAAATGTTGATCACTTCAGTCCCTACAATAAGAAAAGGCCAAGAAAAGTGGGCAAGAGATAATAAATAAAAATCAGATCTATTTACACTACATCTAGTGAACGTCTTTACGGCAAATGATATGCAGATCAATAATAACACCCTTGATGAAGTAAATAATGCAATAACAGGAACGATAAGACCGGTTACTCTAAAATAAATGGCTGATGAGATTATGACCAATCTATGTTCAAAAAAGGCACCGGTTGTGATTTGATTGCCGGACAAATATTGAAGAAGTTGCTACAAATAGAGATAGCCATGCTGACATACCTATATAATGCAGCTTTTAGACTGAAACATTTTCCTGCAAGCTGGAAATTGACTGAAGATATTATGAAACAGGCAAACCACCCCACAAGGTGGAATCATACTGATCGATTTCGCTAATACTAGTAATTTCAAAATTATATGAAAAATCCCTTCTTAAAATGGTTAAAATCAATTATACCAAATGCTACTTTGATCCGACCATCTGTTTAAAGTTCGACAATGACACTCGACAACAGACAAAGTACACCGAATTACAGATGTGATTGAAACGGCTTTAGAAAGGAAACAAATCTGTTAGGTATTTTTCTTGGATATTGCAAAAACATTCGACAAGGTTTGACCTGAATAAATTAAATAATAAATAAATAAATAAATAATATAAATTAAATTGCATAATTAAATTGAATGATACCCAAACAATATGTTGAAATCCTCACATCATATGTATCTGAGACAATGTTCAGAACAACTGATGATAAACGGAAAGATAGTTCCTTATGAAAATAAAGCTAAATACTTGAATATGACAATGGACACTAAACTAAAATCGAAATAACATGTCAAGAAAAATAAGAACTCAAAATAATATTTCATCCATATAAATGGCTAATAGGAAGATACTCCAGCTTATCCTTATCTAATAAAACACGATTATATAATCAGATATTTAAACCCATATTTCTATAATGAATTCAGTTATGGGGATGTGCGAATAATAGTAATATCAAAATAATACAAACTTAATAAAAAGTTCAGGGAGTAATGATGAATGCACCATGGTAGAATTTGTAATACATGCTGATATTCACAGGGATCTTAGAATACCGACAATTAAAGAAGAAATTAAATCGTTCGCCAAGGAGCGTGAAGAAAGGCATCGTCTACATTAAATTCAGAAATTCTTCAAGTGCTGGAAAACCAACACCTGTTCCCAAGACTGAAGAGGACCAAACCATTTGAACTTGTGTAGTGTTTTCTTCGAATTAGAACATTGTACAGTGTTCTTTTTAAACAACCGAACTAACTAAATTATGTGATTGGACTGAATTTAGCGTATATGTGGTTTAGAATTATGATATATCAAAGAAAAGTTGATGGTTGATCTCTCCAGATCCGTTATGACATGTAAACCAATGGTGTTTATAAAACAAGGCGAATGCCGGAGTAGAACCTAAAAAATCGGATCGTGGATAGCGCGCTATCTTTCCTGCGTCATCATTGTCCCCTCTCCTCCTCTTACACAGACGGACGCGCGTGCGCGCACACACACACTTACAAGCACTCGAATGCCGCACATGATGGGAGACCAGACGGCGCTTAGAGCTTGTTCTGACCGTGTCGGTGCCCAGCTGTGGCGAGAAATCAGGAGGGGTAAACCCTGGAAGCTGACGTGTAGCACGATGCCGGATATCACTTTCCACCTGGGATTGTATATCGGCAACTCCCAGGACCATTCACGACTTTTCACGGCAGGGTAGTGTACTCGCCCTAATTAAAAAAGGCTCTATTTTTTCTTTATTTTTATTCTCAAAGAGAGCAGACTACACTAATATATATATTATAGAGGTCTAATTTGTATTAAAACCGCTACATTTCCAAAAAATATAAAAGTTTAGTTTTTCGACAATTATCAATAACTACTTTAATAAGGCGATATATATTTTTTTTTTAAATTTACCATTAATAAAATTCTAAAATTAATAGAGTGAACGCTCATCTACCGTCATTTGCTTATTATGTCATTATTCAAGTTATAATCGATATAATGCAAGCGGTCGACATTTTGACTTATGCCAACAAGCATGTGAGTTTGAGGTTATAATTAGTGTAGCAGAATTAGCGAGTTTTCTTCATTTCGAATAGTGTTTTAAATGCAAATATTAATGATTGCATACAAGTATACACTTAATGTTCAATAATCTTCTGATACATATGCTGCTTCACAAAAAAATTCACTGATTATAATTCTATGTGATGCATGTTTCTAAGTGGACTGCAAGAATTCTTTGCCATTGTTCACTACTATACTACTTCACAAAATACAGCTGTTACTAAGTACAAAACACTTCAATTACATTTTCAGAATCATGTTTATCTCTGTGTTCCCAGTGAATAGTGTATGAATTGTTCCAGAATTTTTAATCTCCCTCATTCTATTAATTTTCACGAATAACTAGTGAACATGAAAAAATATTTTTAGTATTTTCGATTTTGCGTAAAATTAATATATACAAATTTTCTATTTTTTCTAAAGATGATTTTTGTGTGATAAGTCGGTAAGATTTGTGTGATAGAAAGGATTCAGCTAATCTATATATTTAAAACATGAAAGTTTTCCACTACTTTAGACTTTGAGTTTTATATTCAACAAAATTTTGTGATTTTGTCTTTAATTGAATGCAAGCGGGGGCTAGATGATTTACCATTTGTTCTTATTAACCTGTTTTTATAGTACAAACACTAAATAGTTATAATTGCTTATAATTAATTAACGCTTTTCTGCCATCAATTCATTATTTTGGATTGTTGTGCAAGTTGCAATAGATCTATCGAAAATAGTTAACGTTTTGAAGTCTAGCGCTAGCTAGCGTGCGTGTAGAATGACGTTTTAGTCAGCGATGCAAAGAGAGCGGGTGTTTTAAGTGCGAAAATCAATGATTCACTCCTGAAGTTTGTTTTTAATTAGTTGCCGACAAATTTAATCGAGTTTCCACTAGTATTCCTTAACTGTGCAGTACAGAAGGTACTACCGGGACAACATGAATTCGAACAATGGTGGCAAGAACGTCGAAAAATAACATCTGAATCAGTAAATTAGTTGTAACGGACATTTTGCCACATAAACGTTTTTTTGTATGATTAATATCCGTTGTAGCCTTATTTTCCAGACTCACCACGTACTAGCTGAAACTGGTAATAGCACTGGTGCACGGTGTCCCGCGCCCCGCCGCGCAATAACAAAAATGATAAGAAACAAGGATATATTTTACGAGCGGCGTGGCTGTATTATTACAGCAGAAAAGAAATCGTGCTCGAGGCTGTGCAGAGGTGGTACAATAGAAGCAAACTGACAGCGCTCCACTCATCTGGTACAGTTGTTGAAAGGTGATTTTAAGGGCTCTTCGTCATCGTATTGGAAACGTGGAGCAGCGGCAGTGTGTGCTTCGGGGACTGCGTAAAGAGTGGATGGTATCAGATAATGAACAAACTAAACCTGAAATTTTCGTGGACGAGCGGTGCCGAGCAGAAATAATGGTTTGACTTCAAGAAGTTGCTAACACCCCTTCCTGTGTGTGATTTGTGTTTGTTACTCGTCTATACGCGGGTTCAGTCTTATGAATGCTCGCTGACATCTCGCTCTTTGCTTGGGTATTGGGGAATGACCTTTTTTTCGTACTCGCTAACAATGTGGCTTTTGTGATTTCGTACGATTCATATTCTTAGTTAAGGAAAGGCTGCAATTTAGTATGTAGCTCAGAGTTGGTACACGTTTCATATGATCCAGACAAACAAAAAATATGTCTTAAAGGTGGAAGAAAAATGAATAAGAATGTTATTCTCCTCAAGCGTGTTTTTAAGATAATAAGTATGCGGAACTTCTAGACAACATTCTCGAAGTTTTTTGTAGAATAGAATATAAGGGTACTGTCTTGGTTTCTTCAATGTAAAAAAACAACAACGCTGGTTTGCTTCATTTGATATCCTTAAGGTCAATGATCTGATGCACGAATAGTTATTTTCTTTTGTATTATTTCCACTGTTTTTGTTTGTCAATGGTAAATTGTAACATCTATTGCAGTCATTGAGTTAACTATCTTTTTCCTTTCGTTCATGAAAAGAACAGAAAAAATGGAATAAGAGTGAGGAGCTAAGGGGGATGGGATAGGCCAAGAGGAAACGTGCCCGACCGTAATATATAAAAAGGTTCAAATACGATTGTTGTACATTTTAATAATACGGTAATTTATTTAGGTGAAATATAATATGTCATTTCATCCTTGTGTACTTCCAGAGATAATTTTAATTGTTCGCAAATGAAGCTTTTCATAAAAGAATTCTTGTAATACATGTTCTCTACACAGGTAGTTTCTGGATCCATGCCTGCATGGAATAAACTCTTGCATTGAAAATATTTTCTATTTTAAGATACTTGTTATGTCCAAGTTGGTAATTTGAATTTTATATAAAACGAATTGTCATTAATTCAATTTTGTCGTATGTATACTAACTTTTTTGGGTAGATTGAAGAGAAGTCTCCATTCGTACCTCTTTTATTTCCACGAATATTTACTTCAAACTTGGACACAAATCGTGTGATGATACCTCTCTAAAAATATAGTATCGATCAATCAAAATATTGCATCTTATCAACGATAGTCAATAATTGTGTGTTTCAGCAAATGAAAAATTTTTACACAGTATAATTTTCACAATAATTTGTAAAACAGTGAAAAATGATTGACAATTTGTACTGATTATGCGGATATTATTCTACAATCTTAATATTTTTTTTAATATTTTGAAAACTCTTTCAAGGTAATTGTTCAAAGAAGACGACGCTGACCATTATTTTTTATTTAAAGGGTGATTATTAAATTACGCTGGTTAATTAAATTTTACAATACATTTACTTTGCTAAGTCTCTGAATTATTAAAATAAGGCGAAATAATATCTTGACACATTCACATAAAAACGAAAAATAAAAAAAGGGAAGTTAAGAAGCATATGCATGGAATAATTTTGCCTTTTAAAACCTTTCGAAGAAAAATAACTCTTAAGTCTCGTCAAAACAAAAATTCCAGTTTTTCATTAAAACTCTTAAATGTTTGAAACTTAAAAATGTCCGTTTTAAACTATAGATATCATTTAATATTTCAGAAAGTGAGTATTTCAATAATGAGTTAATCCATAAGAGTTATATATCTCAATTTCAACAACTTCTGTTTCAATTCAATCACTTCTCCCAATGTAAATCTGAAATAAATATATTCTCCAATAAATTTGCGTTTTTATTTCCAATTTTGAGTGCATAGTCAATTACGAATCAATGTATTATTAGGTCTCTGAAAACCCGTGAATAACTGTGATAACCCGTGATATTTACTGAAATAAATAATTCATACCTCGAGAAGTTGATATAAAATTTATAAATGCGATACCTCTTTCAATTGCAGAACAAAGTAAATTTGTAGTATTCTTAGTGCAGAATTGAATCAATGACATTTTCAATTTTTTTTCAATTTTTATCTAAGTTTCTTGTTTATTTTTTATTATAGTCGTAATAAGTCGTGAATCTTATACCATACATACAATTTAATTAGTATGTCCTTCGTGTTGGCAATGTAATTTTAAATTCATAAACGAAATAATTTATAAATATTTTGAAACATATTTGAATTGTGATGGCGATAATCGATTAGAAAAATATCCTCACAGGGATATTTTGCGCAAGACGTTCATTAAAGTTCTAATGCGCAGACTTATATTACATTGCGTGTTCTAAAAAAGTTCTTATCAAACCTCTAAATCGCACTTCAGAATGATTCCAAAGCTGGTTCTTACATACTTTCGACGATTCATTGTATTTTTTTTGTGTGTGATATTGTACCTCCACACATTTTATAAAGTGGTTCGGAAGATATGACCGGATAGCCGAAGACTGAGTACTAATAAGTACGTTTATATTGCCATTATTACATCAATGTTCTTTACATGTGTGTACCCAGCAATAACGTCCAGCAGCAGAACATTCTACAAGTTCTTAATAATGGTGTTTGCTGAAAGTAATTTTGAACGCCATCTGTTCCATTTGCGTTCAACCATTTTCTAAAACACTTCCTCTTTCAATGCCAAATTGGTACTCTTAGCTTTTCGAGACGATGCTTTTTCTTACTTTCTGAATTGCATCGTACTCTTCGTCAATTTGCTCATAAATCTGCTGAATAAGGAACAACATACTTCTCAGCTAGACCCATGAGCATTTAGCTGTTACGTTGATCATTATAGTCCGTTGCGAATCCCAGTTACCTCCGATCGCGTTCCAGATAACAGTCAAGAGAAGTGAAAGACAACCAAGGGGCTCGATTTTACTTTTTGAGTGTGCGGAGGAAGGTGAAAATTGAAGCAAAACCATTTTGTTACGTTGGGCAACAATTGATTTCAAGTGAAATTTCTTGCATACCATTTGAGTCTCATTATTTAGCACACTAAAATCTCATTACAGTAAACACTGATCCCATTACAGTAAACACTGATCACATTACAGTAAAACCAGGTTTAATGTTTTTATTTTTTAAAATTTCATTTATTGACAAGGTTTCGTAAATCTGAACACTTCACCATTTCAGATACTATTAATGGTGGCAAGACATTTTTTACATCCATAAGAAGTACAGAAGATTTGAAAATGTGAATTCAAAAGTTAAAGTTGACTAAACCAAACCAATCGTAAGAATAGAACCATATACCTAAACAGGTAAAAAACGTTCGTAATATGTAGATAAGGATTTTCAAGATTTATTTTCCTCTAAAATAATATAGTATTAGTACTCAATTCTGAATATATTTGGTAGCTTTATGAGTGGGGACAAATATCATGTCACTAAATCTTCTTCGGTAATACTTTGTTTACAGTTCCACATCAACACAAACTAACCAGAATAAGGAGTGTTTGTGTCGCTATTTATTAGCTCTCCGATATTCCTCCGATAAGAAACCTATTTTAAACTGAAAAAGTTTCTCATTAAAATGAAGGAAAGTCCTCATAAATATAATTTAATACATTGTGCTCGTAAGAATCTCGAAACCTATATAAGATAGACATATGGGTACATTAAAATCCAAAAGTAAATGTCATTATTTGTTTAAATGTTTGCTTTAAAGATACATTCACGTCTTTTCGGGTCAATGGGAGAAACGTTTAACTTTCTGATGAATATTCTAGGGTTAATTTCAAACAAATATTTTTTATAAAATTTTCGGAGTGGGGGGGGGGAAATACTCAACAGGAATCTGAATGCACATATTCTTCAATGTAGCAAGAAATATTTCAAATAAAATAAAAATAAAAATTATATTAGAATTATGCAAGTATATGGGAAGGAAATATGACGTATGGTAAATGGACCGTAATATGAGGTATTACTTCCGACCACAAGTACAGGCAGCCATTAAATTGTTATTTAAAATACTTCAATTGGGTATTTCCCTAAAAACATTTCCGATATTGTCGTGTGATACTTGTTCAATATTCTTGAAACAAAACAAATATAATGTTTTTTTCATTTCCTACTATATATGACCACTGCGTTTATTTCATGATGGCATTTCTGGTGCATACTTGCAATGTCTTTGTATCGTTCAGTGAAATTTCTTGAAGAAGAAAAATAATTATATTAATTAAATCATAATTTATTTCATAAGGGTTTCTGTTGTTTTAATTGAAGCCACTCTAGCAAGAAACACACACTTTTCTTATCAAGACCCAGTCCGTTGCCATCTTGAGTGAAAACCACAGCACATACGAAACTTATCATTCAAAGTAAATATTTTATTTGTGTGTTTCCCATACAGCAGCAAGCACGACTTGCTAACTAGGATATCACCGCTCATTATCGCGTTGTAAATCCGTCACTGCCTAGTGCAGTGTTCTCACGGGCGATTTGGGGTCAATAGATTCCGAGAAGAGTCAGGTTCTCCACTCGAAGTCACTGGTGTATGAGCCGTTTTAGGGGGTGTCAGTCTTATATCGAGGGCCCACGCTATAGAGAGGTTACTGTAAGTAGGGATCGCTTTGAAAGCAATTGCTTGGCCATTGCTGGGACCATGCCTGCTGGTTATGTCCAGGCATTCATTTTGTCAATGCGTTCGTTTACAGTTGGATCATTTGTACATGGCTTCATCACTATCTCCTGCAATGTCATCGCCCGGCTTCAGGTTCATTTGCTTCCCAACCTGGCAAAGTGGTCCCTACTTAGAGTAACTCCTGTATACCTGCAAGTTCTTCCCCTAGAACTCCGGAGGGCCCGAGATGAGCGGACTTGCCGGAAGGTAGCGCCGGGTGGCCAGAGGGGGGGGGAGGGCTCGGGTGGACGCCCCTGCGGGGTCACGCGCGGGAGGCACGTCGCGGCTTTCCATTAAATAATCACGGCCCCCACCGCCGCCGCCACCGCCTCCGCCGCACGATAACAACAGGAAATTGGGCTCCCTCGCCCGACTCGGCCGACTGGCCGCCCAGCCGGCACAGTGCGCCCCACGCTCCGCGATGCCATCTAGCGGCCGCTGGACCAACCAGCCCAACCGACTCGCCGCGCTGCGCTAATCACAACCCACCCAAATTACGGGCTCTCCCGCCCCCGCGCCGCCACCGCCACCGCTCCGCCTCCGCCGCCCCTCCGAGCTCCGCCCCCGCCGCCTCCGGCAGCCCTCGGGGCCTCTTTCCAGCAAACCCGTCCGCCGGGCAACACGCTCCTGAAACGGACGACCGCTCCGAGGTAATCCCCGCTCCAGAACATTGGCCGGTATTACACTGTAAACCATCTTCGTCAAAGATCTTTTATAAAAGAAGATGTGACAATGTAATTGCTAATATTTTATAAAAAAATTCTTTTATAACATTTCTTTGATAAAACGTAGCCTCAAACGTCCAAGTTTTATCATACATTTGGTAATATAGCGCCCGATATGTATACGGCTGGTATTGCTTCAATCACGGTATAAGATATATATTGCACCGTGCTTCAACCAAAGTTTTAATGGCAGAGTATGAGCAATTAGAATGTTTATACAATACTGTCCATCCGGACTACAAAAATAAAACCAAACGAATTGACGCGTATTTCATATTGTCCCAAGATGTGAAAAATGCCTAATTCAAGAAGTTAGTTTTTTTAACTTCAAATTCAAAGGAGACAATTTTGATAAAAGGAAGAAGAATCACAAGATAATTGAATATTTCCTCGTCCATTCTCTAATAATTCTACATTTCTACGTTCTTTAATTTATGCTTCACAATGTGCGACCCGTGGCCTCACCCTCAAACGTCTCCTCTTTACTTTTTGCTTCTTCAGCATTAAACCAAAGCTATCTACGCCTATGAGCTTTACCAACTTCCGCACCATGCTCTTTATATAATCTGTCTCGTTTTAAGTTCGTTAAACCCATACAAGAAAAATATAATCCACCTTTCCCATGTGTTCAGATTGTTTTGATCACTGAATTTTTGGAGCCGAATGGGCCGATTAGGAAGATGACACAATCGTTCCATGGGTCACTCGCCATCCTATTCATGGGCACGAATATCCATTTATGGGCAAAGCCGCTTATTTGAAGATGAATACACGTCGAGTTCGTATTCTCCTTTTAAGATATACAGGATGCGACCAGACACTGAATATCTTTGCATATCCTCTGAGCATGCAGATCTGTTCATCTTTGTAACTGATAGCACTCATTGGAAAAATGTCACAAGCTTCTTTCCGTAAAATTATCCCAATTTTTTTGGATGTTCATTCAGCGAATTGGATGAATTCCAGAAAGAGTCCACTGTGAATTCCAGACAGAGCCCATGAGTCAATCGAGTGATCAGCATTCTTTAAGATTACTAACCCCTCTGGGCTGGCCATTGTATCGAGTCCGTTGGAGGGTTCCAAAGGTTCAACTTTGAATTGAACTCGCCAACGACACACACTCTAGGCAGACGTCTAGAGCATGTATTATCTTCCTTTCTTGAGGCATTTCAGCAAAACTTAGCAAAGCTTCAACAGTAAGTCATCAGAAGATTCCACTGGGCGCGCAATATCATTTACTATGTTCATCGTACGCCGCCTCATTGTTTTAAGATACCCGAAGGAGCCGAAAGTTCCCTTCTCCTCAACGCTAGACGTCCACATCGAACTAAACTCTCCAATACTTCGCACGTCAGGAAGATGCTACAAGAATCGCTTGCTCATCCCTGTCTTTACAATCTATCCACAGTCAACGTCAATATCTTGTGAAAGCTTGCACAAGCACGTAGGAGAAGTATGCTATTGGGCTCTCGCCTTACCTTAGGATGGTTATGCCAGGGAAAACATCAAAACGGCGATCTTCAACAGGAGAATGCCTCGCAAGCTACGAAGATTCACAAGCAATCATTCTGGCATTAATCCGTCGTTTAATCGTCTAGATGAACAGCACAAGAATCAGGCCGGGTGTTCATGCGCTATTTGGGATATCAATGCAGGAAAAATTCCGCGTGCTCTTCGAGACGATGCCACAAGCATTCCATTGAGCGTTCGTACTCCTTTATGAAGTCGACGAACAGACAAGAAGTATCCTGTCCGACGTTCATCTCATTTTCGAGATATTCATCCATAAGCAACACATGTACTCCAAGAAGATACTGTAAACATTATAAAGAGCTCTTATCATCACTTTAGAAGTGTAGGAAGCATGCAAGAAATAAAAGAATTCCATCGGGGACCCATTAGTTTTTCTGGATATTCATCCATGGGAAACGCCGCCTCGAGCTTATATGAAAACATCATAAACATTACACCGGAAGCTCACCCTCCTTTTAGAAGTTCAAAAGGAGGGCAGATGTAATTCCGTCGTGCGCTTAACCTCCTGGATGTCTATCCACGGGAAAATCCGTGGACTCCAAAATGACCTCAAGCAATTCTCCGGGCGCTCATTCTCCTTTTAGAAATTCAGTAAGAGAAGAAGTTTTCACTTCAAGGATGTGTCACAAGCATTACATAGAGTTCAATCTCCTTTTTGAAGTTGGGGAAAAGGTAAGAATTATGTTCTTCCCATCTTCCGTTTGGGAGATTCATCAGTGGGAAATGCCGTACACGGAAGTTATAAGACAGAAGCATTCCATTGGGCTCTCATTAAAAGTCTCCATTAGAAGTTCAGAAATAGCAAACTTCGCGTCAAGAAGTTGCCAAAAGAACTCCCTCGAACGTCAACATTTTCAAAGACAGAGAAGTGGTAAGAAGTCTCCCTTTATACTTTTGGGATGAGCATTTATGAGCAACACAGCGTTCTCGAGTTGGATGCCACAAGTATTAATCCTCCTTTAAGAAGATCGAGAAATAACAAAAGCTACCATCGGACTTTCATTATTCGATTTGGGTATCCGACTATGAGCCACACCGAGCCGTGGTCTCTATCACGACGTCGTATGCATTCCATCGGGCGTTCACCACCCTTTTTGAAGTTCAAGAAGAGAAGTTTTCGCGCCAGAAAGAAACCAGTGACATTCCATCGAGCGTTCACCTTCCTCTTCGAAGAGACAAGAAGTCTACCGTGGGTTAATTATCCTCCGTTTGGAATGTTCATCCATAGGCAACACTGCACACGGCAAGAAGATGCCACAAACATTATTATCAAGCGCTGATGTTACTTTAAGTAGTCCAAAAAGAGATGAAAAGTTCGCGTTGACCGTTCATCCTTCATTCTGTATATACATTCATGGGCAACACCGAACCGTGGTATCTGTGAAGATGACATAGGTATTCTATAGAGGGCTCATTCTCCTTACTGAAGTTCAGGAAGAGTAGACTTCGCGCCAAGAAGTTGCCACCAGAACTCTATCAAACGCCAAGCGTTCCAAAGGCGGGGAAGAGGTAAGTAGTCTCCCGCCGGTTGCCCGTTCTCCGTTTGAGACGTACATCCACGGGCAACGCCGAGCCGTGGCCTCCCATCAGGTCGTCATGAGCATTTCATCGGGCGCTCATCCCCCTTTTAGAAATCCAGGAAGAGAAGCGTTCACGCCATGAGCATTCCTTGGAGCGTTCACCCTCGTTTTGGAAGAGCGGGAAGAGGCAAGAACTCTCGCATCGGTGGCCCATCCTCCGGTCGAGGGGGCGTGGCCGCTGGCCCGGCGGGCGGGCGGCCGTCCATTCATCCGCGGAGAGGCCCACGCGGCCGGATTCCTTCCTTCGCGGCGCGCGGACGCTGTGGCGTGGCGCGGCGCGGCGGAGAGCGGCAGGGAGGGGAGGGGTGGGGCCGTGCGTGAGCGCACGCATAGGCCACCTGACGCGGTTGGCGCTCTCCCTCCGGCCGCCGCCGCCGCCGCGGGGTCATTCCCCGGAGGCTGCACCGCGCACGCACTGAGGCGGCTTCGCTCTCCCACACAGACAGCACGAATCCCTTGTTTTCACGAAACCGAATCGTCCGAGTTCCTCGAATCTTACGAACCTGTCAAACCCACTGCCACTGCATCTTCGATTTGATTGGGTAAAATAATATATAATTGAAATCGATATGAATGAAGAAATAATATAAGAAGCATAATTCAGAGTTTTAATATTTATTAAAACGTTATGTATTTACTTTGAAATTACTGAAATTAGTTTGTTGGATTATCTATTTATTCATATCCATGGAATGCCATACGATTTCTGTTATTACCACTGAACTCATTGTCTTTGCTTTACCTAATATATAGCTACATAAATTGATCTCAACATAAAACGTATGAGAAGAAAATTGAAACGCGTGATATTCAGTTTCTACATTGTAGTGGTGTCTTCAGTTAATCAGATCATGAAAGAAATGAAAATATATGTTAACAACTAGATATCTTCAATCTCTCAGAGAGGGTTTGAAGATTAAGATACATTTGGTACTTCCATATTAATCTAAATGACGCAGGCAGACATGAAGTCGGTGGGTGCATCGACTCCCATTATTCAATATTCTCCCATTTTCTGCAGAAATTGCTACATTATATTAAAAAGACATTCATCAACCCACAATATTTATTATTACATAAATTCAGTTCTAGAAGTACGAATAAATTTATATTGTTTCAAAAAATGATTAGTAGAATAGTACTATTGGGTTAATACTGAGGTTAAATATCCATATAGATGTAAATTAATCAATTATGTTTTTACTCTTATATTTTAATTCATTAGGTCGGGTGCAGCAGTATCCTTACCTCTTCCTGCTTCAAATGACTGCACAATGGTCACATTTGTGGGGCTATTAATTAAATTCCCTACCCCTCCTGAAATTGCTAAATGATTTCATCCCAAGTTCTCGGCATTTAATTACTGCCAGGAACAAGTATGATGAACAACACATCAAAACGTGAATTAAAGCACTGCCTCCATCACATTTCACTCTTATCTGCTGATCTGCTGAACGGTCATTGGAAACGGTGCGCCTGTTGCTTATGCAACACGCACGTTTTATCTGTCGTGCGGAAAGCAGCTCTTGTTTAGAAGATTTTTGATCCAGAGGCTTGTAAGGTTCAAGAAAAGCGTGAGCGGTCCAGTCATTTGGCCGGGGAAACTTTAGAGCTTGCAACAGGTGGAATAACACCTCCCATTTAAAAAATTGCGTGATGAATATAACGAGAACACTTTTATATTTAAGCACTAAATCTGTACTTGAGTTTCTTAGCGAAAAATGAATTAAAGAAGCAATATTCACGATGCTACAACAAAGCACAAAATTTCTCTTATTGGTTTATCACTTTCGTATAATATATTAATTACATTGCAACATATATTTCGACAATATTTGTGCCAACTCTTGCAAAATCGCTTTATGAAATTGCTTAGATCACAGCACTTTATTTACTTATTAATACCTAAGATTCATTTCGAAAGGCAATTCCAATTTTTTGTGCATATGTCCCACAATTCTGAATGACGATTAACCGAGTTTGATGCCATGGTAACAATGGTCGATACTGTTTTCAGTTTTAAATATTTTTTGTTTGCACTCGTAATATACTATTCTTATAATTCACAAGCAATAAAGAAAATCAGAATACTTATAGTGCACAGTTACTAATATGAAATATTAGTTTTGGTTAAAAAAGAACTCAAGAGCACTGTACCACCAAAACTATGAACCACTTGACACCAATTTCTCGAAAAGAACGTGATAATGGTTTGACAGGAAAATTCTTATAACTTTCCATTCTTTTGACCAAGTATTTATTTCTTAAGAAGATTTACTCTTTTCTTCTGATGCGGAAGACTCACAATATTTAAAAGAACGGATATACTAAATCTAACAATCGATATGTTTTGATAGGCGTCATCTTTCGTGGTTATACGGAAGAGCAGGCTTAATGGCCTGAGCCTCGCTTCTAATAAAGACAATTTTACTATTATTATTATTATCTTGACGTTGCTGAATATCTACATTTTCCTCAATTATCACAATGTAGGTAGATCACTAAATGTGACGCATGGAAATAAGATTCGATAGGAAAATTCAACGTTCTTCTTTTCTATATTTCCTGCTGGCTTATTGTTTAAAAAAACAACTAACGTTACTGAATATTGAAGTATATCTTCAACAATAATTCAAATTTTCAAAAATGCAGAGTTAACAGTTAAACAACTTTCTCTATACTACGTATATTACTCCGTATATACGTACGTATACGAGAAAGTAAATAAATTATTCTGTTCGGCTGCAATTCATGTTAATGTAACGTGGTACCCAATTAAGAGATTTGTAACTTGAATTAAAATAAAAGGAAAATCAGTAAGGTTGCCTAAAAAATAAAATATGACACACATGTTAACAAGTTATTTTGTTTTGCTCGTAGGATTGCGCCACTCGGCCTATCGGCCTCGTATTCCAACATTTCCTACTCGCGAAATAAAATATCACGTTCACTACTCGTATCATAAGTAACTATTCTATATACAATACATTAAAACGATGTATTATTGGAAGAACTTGATAACTTGCGTTTGTGTTAACAACAGAATATTATGGAGACTTTAATGGTTGAGAGACGAGGAACTTTACAAAGACTAATAGATATTCAAATCCATGATTTTTTTAAATCTCCAGATCTTTAGAACACTTCTAAATTTGTTTGACATATTCTCAAAATATGAATTTAAAACGTAAAATTAAATAATGAAGTTTCAAATAAAAGTTGTATGTTTCAAGAAATAAATAAGAAAGTATAAAAAATTAATTACATATTTAATGTATGAAGAAACATGTGCCCAATAACAGGAAATTAATATACCCATAGAAATTATTTATTATTAATATCATTATTAAAATTATTGCTGATGCTCAGTCACTTCTTTAAACATTCCAAACATCGTTTATAAAAATTGTTAGGAAGTTTGCGGAATGAAAACCGTGTTTGGCAACCGTAATAAGAGAAAAGTACTCGCAAATAATTGCTTGAGCAAATAACTGCGACAAGGGGTGAAACATTTATGTAACTATAATAGTAACAATACTTTACAAATGTTACAAAAAAGTTTTAGTCTGAATATTTGGAAGCCAGACGAAAATAATATATTGAACTATTTTTGTTATTTTTTTCAATGGTTTAAATACCTGTGAAATTTTTCGATGTTTTTCTCGATCGATAAAATCTAAAAATAAAAATATTTATCGATTATTTGTACAATTCCGTGTTTTCATTTCACGGAGAGAATATATCAATATGGATGTACTATTATCAAGTAAAACAAATCGAATTCGAGTAGTGACTATGTCACGATACGTAAAAGTTTTTGTTTTAGAGTTTACACAGATATATTAATTGGTATAAATACATAGAATGTTTTACATAGATAAATATTAAATGAGACGCAAAGAATGTTTTATTAATGTGTTTGTATTAGTATAATTTATGGAATTTTAATAGATTATAATGATTAAGAAAGGTTATGTATTTGAGAATAACTGTAAGTATCGTTAGTATTTTATAATCAGAATGATACTTAACTATATTTGAGATTTAATATATTGTGAAAAGGTAATATATTTCTTTGTATTATATTACGTACATATTTTAGTAAATATTTGCGGCTAACATTGGACTTCGTGGACCATGGTGGACCAATTCGTGAACCATGAACAGACATTAACTCTTTTATACATACAAAATATGTTCTAATAAGCACTCATTTGATATTTTAGAAGCATTTGATTTCATGTTTTAAAGAATCTAGTTAGCAAGTATATTAGTAACACCAAAATGTTCTTCAATCGTAAAATTTCGTCATTCATGAAAACATGAAATCCTAAACTCTTTCCAATATATTTTTCACGTTCTTAAAAGCGGTGATCAACTCCCTCTTTACAGTCGAAAGAGGAGACTCCTACTGTACCCAGTGGGCTTGGCACTCCAAAGAGGCCCCCTGTCGGAGCGGTCTCTCCTCCCACAGGAAGCAGCAGCACTCGGATTGCGCGCGCCGCACCGCGCCGCGCCGTTCGTTCGGTTGGAAGCAAGCGCCCCCGCCCCTCCGCTGCTCTTCACGCCGCCCAGCAATGCGGACGTCGCGCACCCAAAAACCGCACGCGCGCAGCCGCGGGCCTGCGCCCCCGGCGGCGGCGGCGGAGCGGCGCTGCCGACGCACAGTGTTCTGGAAGCGGGTCAAACTCGCGCGCAAACTCTCGATTCTGTTTCAAAGAAAATTTAAAATTCTGTAAATTTAGGCGCTGCAGTGTCATCAGTTGATGCTCTGAGCCACCTCAGCCGATATCTAGAATCAACCTGTATACAGTAGTAAGTATATCAATTTCCAGAACTCTTCCTTATGCGCACGTGTGGTGCGGTTCGGACAACTGTGCGTCGGAGGCGACGGCGCCGGTGGCGAACGGCAGTTTCCCATGGTCTATACACCGCTCGGTCTACAACCATACGCGACTTTTTTTGACACATTCCGAGGCCGACGAGAATCCCTGGACGTGAAACGGGTCTGTGTCGCTGCGGAATATTCTTCTGCTAATTAGACGAACGACCGGACACTAAGCAGTAGCGAGTTTGGATCCGAAGCTTTGTAGATCAGAAGCTCCTAGAATTGTTTGGTGAATGACGTTTCGCCAATGTTTGCGAACATTTTTCATCAGCTACAGATTAATTCATTACTAGTGATTCCGGGCGCATCAAGTGCTAAGATAATAAGTCCCGTAAGTGTAGTGCATGTTTTTTGCATGGTGGGTGATCTTGCTCCATTTGATGGCGAGGTCCGGTGCCGACATACCGTCAGCTAGCGGGGTTTTCCCCAACGAGGTACCTCCCTTCAGCGGGACAAGCTCTAAGCTCCCAACCGGTCTCCCGACATGTATGGTAGTGCAGTGTGTGTAAGGGGGTGAGAATAGGACAAGAAATGGGAAGAAAAGATGACGCGCGGTACTGTTCTGTTTGGTAGGATACTGCTCCGGTATTCGCCTGGTATTGATCGGAGAAAGTAAGGAAAACTAACTTTCAGAGCAGCCGGCCGCTAAAATTCTCCTCCACGCAGCAACTGAGCTCGACCTTGCTATCTAGCTAGCGTCGAAAATTCTGCCATCGTCGGGACTCGAACCTAGGACCTTCCGGTCAGAGGCACTGCAGTGACATCAATTGATGCTCTGAACGACCTCTTCCGGTACCACCAGCTAAACAGCTGATACACATCCTGGATGAGTAAGTATTGTTTCCGGGCCCGACAACTACTGAGATCATTCCGGTCATTCGGTAGGTGTATTAAAAGATATCCCCTGAGGTGATAGCGTTCCCTTCTCACTGGATGTTGAGATCCGGTGCCGACCTTCTCGGCGGTTTTCGGAGGTTCCACCCTCTGGCTCCCTTCCCCAGCGGGGCACCGTCCCAGCCGGGATAAGCTGTAAGCTCCCTGCATGTATAGGCGTTCAGAGTACATAAGAGCGTATAAGGTGTGAGGTTAGGACAAGGAAGAGGAAGAATAGATCATTCGACCCGTAGCCCGTTTGATAAGATATTGCTTCTGCATTCGCCTGATATTTGTAGTAGAAACCACGAAAAAACTACCGATCACAGCAGCCGACAGCTAGAATTCTTTTCCAGGGGCATCTGATGTGTCGTATACGAGTTTTCTTCCAGTAAATTCCTAATCAAGTGGATTTGGGGACAAAATTTTTAACTATGGGCCGCGGAACGCTCGAGGTTTTCACTCCCAACTCCATTCCGACGCCTGTTCTTTTTAGTCAACGTGATGACAGATACCGTCTTTTGACTCTCCCACGTCGTCTTGAAGCACTGCGACCGAGCATATTGCGAGAATTCAAATGTCGAGTCAGAGTGCTGAAATGTACTGCAGTACTATTCGTGAGAGGGACAAAGGAAAGAAATAGAGGGAGAAAAAGAAAGAAGAAAATAAACAAAGAGAGGAACAATATAGAGGTAATTAGTAAAAGATTCAGGTGAGTGGTAGGGAGTGGTAATTAAAGTAGGACAGATAGATATTAAGGAGTGGAATGAGAGAAGGAAAGTTAGAATGTGACTGAAAGGGAAAAATAGAGGAAGAGAGTGGTAAAAGAAAGAAATGAAAGAGAGAAGGAGAATCAAAGAGGGATGGATGAAGGAGTCAAAGAGAGGGAGGGTAAGAGAGGAATAGAGCGAAGAAGACAGGGAAGAACGGAGGGAAAGATTTGCAGAGAGGAAAGCGAGAAAAAATGAGCGTTTTTATGACAGAGAGAGATGACCCAAAGTTCATGGCTATATGTTCTCAGCCCGGTACTACTTCTCCCATTAGATCAATAAACACTCACGTGATATGCAAGAGAGACAATATTTCAAACAAATATTGTCTGTGAAAGCTATGTCTCGAAGAAAACCCCATTGGAAAAGAGTGCTTTCAGCAGAAAAATATTTGATAATTTTAATTTTCTCTAACACTTTGTGTGGTCAGAATCCATGTTTTATGTATCCTTGATACCTAAAAATCGATTGACAGCAAAACGTCTATCCGTCCGTCCGTTTGTCCGTTCGTCTGTCTATCTGTGAACACCGGTAGTGACTAAACCGTCAGTAAGATTTTCACCAAAACTGATATTCTATAATCAATTTGGCTGCTGTCGCGACCCCTTGAATTTGAATTCTTTAAATTTTGGGGGTACTGAACATGAAGCCCCTAAAGACATTTTCACAAAAATTGCTCCAATTTTTTTTTTGAGAATCCTTGTAAGAATATAATGAATTACTTTTAATGTATCTTACTCTATTCTCTCTAAAAACATGGTTCTCAGCGAATAGTTTTAATGTTTTCGTGTTCATTCCACTTCGTCTATTCATAATAATTGAAGTCGAATATCTGACGTTGTTGAATTTGCCATTCGGCAGAATCAGATGACCGCACGCGTCTGAACTTTTCTTCGGCCGAATCCGGATCTACTCACCCCCCCTCTGTCGTCTCCCGGCGACCCCTGGCTCTGGTATTTCCGCCACGAAATGAGTTGCTAGTCCCGTTCTCCCACACACGACACAGACAACTTCCGTTGACTTTAGATAATGTTTCCTGGTCGACAATCCGAAGACAAATGTTGATTTTGTACAGGTGTATTTTAAGAAGAGGGTGGAGACAGTGCCTATCATCAGAGTCAAAACACTACGCGAGTAGCGGAAAGCGAGGGCTAGAAAAAGGCATAAAGGAAAGCAAAATTTTGTTAAGATCTTGAATGCGAATACATACCCACAAACGTATTATTTTCGATTGTCTGGCTTAATTTGGTGAAGAATTGCCTCACATTGTGTGCAATACTAATTAGTAGTGACTTGATTTATATTTTAAGTGCCCTGATAAATGTCTATTTTGATTTGTTCATGTGGCAACATATGTCTGAAATATTAGGTTTTAACACAATTCTTGACGTCGATGAAGCCTTTGTAGTGAAATTTTATCGTTACACTGAATTCACAAATTTACATTTTATTTATCAAAGGGAACAAAATACAATTCGTCTGCATTAAAAGTGCCAAAATTGCATTGAGATTTACAGGGAATACCAACGAAATGAACATATACTTTACAATGCACCATTACAATTAAAAGGTATCCCAATTTCACACTAACATACAGAGGTTCTAAAACCTTTCAATGTTATTTTTGTAGGGGTGCGAATAGTTATCAATATGCATAATCTCTGCATATGCATAAAATTGTTTGCTTCACATTCACCATCTGTATTAATGTAGTATTCAAGTTTAATCAAACGAAATTTATCAAACTTTTCTCCTTTTATAATTGAGTGATATCTAATATATAATATTAGAGAACTAAAAAGATCGTGAAATTTCAAGTACAACTGTAGAAAGTAGTGGAACATCATCATTACATCTGCTCTCTCGTAATACATTTGCAAAGTGCAGATGTGTCATTCGATCACTAGAATTAGCTTCAAAATGTCCATTTCTGTTTTCTAATATTTGTATTTCGCAAAATGTTGTGTTGTATTCCAACTACATTAAGAGAGCGATGCATAATCCTAAATTTTATTTGAATTTAAGAAATATCCCTTGACTCAAAAACGATGGCTCTCCATTAATGGAGTAAAAGGACACATTTCAACAATACACATTAATTCCCCCACGTGGTATTTATTTCATAAATATTCTTTGTATAAATATATTCACAACAGTGTTTCGTGCCTGCGCCAAAATGCATTAGGCAGCTCTTCTTATATTCTGACACGAAGGGTTGCGTTCAATGACATATAACCCTGCAGGAAGAGTATTAAATAATTTAAACTGTCATGAAACAATTCTCCGGATACTGAAGACCTGTTGGATTTGTCAGACTAGTCAACCATTGTTGATATCCTATTGAACCGCCTACTCACTAATCAATCCATCGTTCAAACTGTGCGCCTTTTCACGCTCATTCTGTGACGTTATCGTGGAGGTCATCTAAATATTTTAAACATTGATATGCTGTGCCTTGCTCCCCTTCCATCAATTAAATCTGTATATATTCCTTTATACAATGTATGTAACATGTATTCTCTTTTATCTAAACTTCTCTAATGCAAAACGCGCAGAAAAATATTTTATAATAAACCATCATAGAAAGTCTAATACAATGAATCAAGCAATTTTCACGACTGAGGATTATTCAAATCGTTTATTAACTAGTTTATCATCTGCCGTACTATTAGGAAGTTGGTAGTGTTTAATTAATCAAATTATGGTATTTTGGTTTCTGACCACTGTTATCGTATTTACAATATTGTAAAATATTATAATATTGTATTAATTAGGAATTAACGTTTTTATTGGGCCAGTCATTTAAAAAATTAATGAATCAACTCTCTAAAAATCTCAATTTCCAAAAAACTCTCTGCAAAAAGGAACTTCCATGCCATCTTTAGCTATGTAAACATTACAAATGTTTCTTAATTTGTACCCCTTGCTGACGATAATATTCGATCTCTTATTGAAGCAGCAAAATTTTAATTAGTACAAATCTTTTGCGAGACTACTCGTAAGATGAATCAAATTTAAAATTTGGTTAAGATTAGAAATTCGACGAGAAAAACTATATTTTGGATATTAAGCAGCTTTTAGAATCTGTATGTTGTGAGTAGAGATGTCATTATTCCAGGGATTTCTATTTTTTATTCTTATTATAATTTTTCAGGATAATTCAGTCAATGAATTTGAAGGGCCTGTGGAGAGTAAGATATGTCTTATTTTTGACTAATATTCTTCAATTATGGGAATTGTGGACATGCTAATGAGGTGTTGATGACGTAATTAAATGGTGAAATAATGGTGGCGAGACATGATGACGGCAAACTCATCGAAAGCCGACTCTCTGAATAAATCTAGTAAGTTGACGAAGATGACTTCCGTTATTTCACAATAATATTCTTTAATTTAGATTCGACCAGAACATACAATGAAGCTGGTTACTGCTCGGAAGGGATGTGCCAAGAACGCATCCAACTTCTTCATGCCAAGCACCATCCGCCCGCTTGCATATATTCGCACGGGTACTATATCTATTTTAGCCCCAGCCGCACGCGGGCAATGGGACTCGGAGCTGAAACGGGGCTGCACCGAACGCGGCTAATTACGAACCCGGGCCCCGCCGCAGCGCCGCGCGCGTCGCACTGGGCCGGCGGCGGCAGGGCTGCAAGTGGAGAGCGCGCGCTCCTCTGCGCTGCCTCCTCCGCCGCCGCCGCCACCGCCGCCTCCTCCTCCGCCTCCGCCACCGCCTCTGCCCGCCGCATCCTCCACCATCAACGCCAACGTCATCGTCGCCGCCTCCATCAACTCCAACTCCTCCACCGCCACCATCCTCTACGCCAAGTCCACCTCCTCCGATACACCGCCGCCTCCTCCACCGCCAACTCCACCCTCTCCTCCTACTCCTCCTTCTCCTCCTCCACCGCCGCCGCCGCGTCAAGGCTACGCCGCCCGGCCGCGGGGGTCACCGCATACCAAGATGGCGGCGGCGCTGGAATGCAGCGGCTGAGGCTGCTGCCCCCTCCCCGCGCCGCCGCACCACACCTGCCCGGGCGGCGGCGGCGGAGGCGGAGGCGGCGGCGGCGGAGGCCGAGGAGGCCAGCCAGCGAGCGAGCGCCCGCCCGCCGCCGCCGCCGCCGCCGCCGCCGCCTCCGCCTCCGCCGCCGCCGCCCGCTCCGCTGCCTCCCTCCTCAGTGGCCGCGCAGCCGCGGAGCGGAGCTGCACAGCGAGAGAGCACGGACGAGAGCGCGCGGCGAGCGAGTGAGCGAACAAGCGAACGGCGACCGACCGCTCCAGAGGACAGAGTGCGTACGCGGGCGCCAGTGACCGGGACAGGGCGTCGACGCGCGGCGGGGCGCGACGTGACGCGGCGGGTGCAGTGCGTGTGTTCGACGACGTGCAGCGGCGGTGCGTGCAGACAAAGGAGGGAGAGTGCGCGGAGCAGGCAGGCGAGCGCCGGCCGGCAGGCGAAGGAGAAGGCGAGGAGGCGGCGGGACGGGCCGAGCCGAGCCGCGCAGTGCCGTGCCGCGCCGCGCCACACCGCGCCGCCGTGCGCGGCCGCCACCGCTGCCGTCGGGGCCGGAAGCAACTAACGGGAGGAGGCTCTGGGCGGGAGCATCCGACGCTGGCGTCTGCGGCGGGGGCCGGCGCTCCCGCCGCCTGGAATGTTGATTGAAGACGCGCGGCTGCGGCCAGGCGGCGGCGGCGGCGGCGGCGGCGGGTCGGAGGCGGCGGCGGCGGGGGCCGCGGCGCCGTGAGCGCAGCGCCGCGCCGCTTCGCCCCGCGGCGGCAGCGGCGGCGGCGGCGGCGGCTGCGGCAGCCACGCGCCCCGCCCGCCCCGCCCACCCCTGCCCGTCGCCCAGGGCGCGCCCCGGGGCGGCGGCGCCATGATGCACGCGGCGGCGGCGGCGGCGGTGGCGGCGGCGGAGCTGGAGGTGCTGGTGGTGCCGGGGCCCGCCGCCGCCGGCCGCCCGGCCGCGCGGTGACCACCGACGCGACGACGACGACGACGACGACGTCACTCGCCCCCGCGCCCCATCCCCCGCGCAGCCATGTCGCAGAGGGACCTTTCAGAGGTGAGCCCACCGCCTGCGGGCGCCACGCGCGCGCCCCGCCCCGGGCGACGCTCCGGGCGGGCGCGCACGCCGCTGTCAACGGCGCCGCCCCGTCGCCACCGCGGCTGCCCCTTCCCTCGAGCCCTCGCCCACAAGGCTTTGCGCCCTCAGCCAGTGGTGGTTGTGCGGCAATTAGTGTAGCACGCTGTGGACGTTTTATTGACGACTCGCATTCAATGTTTCCCCTCTTTTGCCTTCGGATCCTCGCCAGCCTCTACCTGCAAGCGCTCTTCGGCAGCCATCGGCTACGTTGCCTTTTGCCAATGATGGACCGCCGATTTACGCATTAGATTTGCAGATGTTCAGCTATCGTATTCATTGCTTCTGCCGCCATGTTTCGCATGTCATTTTCTTTTCCTTCAACCAACTACGTTCTGCAATTACACTGTATTGCGCTGTTATGTAATGCATTGCACGTCTCTGCAATACATTTCACTACCCTAGGTTGCATCCCACTGCACGTTATTGCACTACCCAGTAATTATCTCATATCAGTGTAAAACATTACTCAACAGAACATAACACTACACTACACTGCCCTGCACTGCATTGCACTCAAGACACTGTATTACATTTCACTGCTGTGTACATTACATACCACTGCAGTCATCCGCAAAACAGTCATGCAATGCCCTCCCCTGCAACACTCCGCAGCAATACCATGCCCTGTAACCCCATGCCCTGCAACACCCTGTCCAGCGACACCGTGCTCTACAACACCATGCTCTAAAACACCATCTCCTGCAGTATGATGACTTGCCATGCCCTGCACTGCAATGTCACAACTTGCAATGCCCTATCCTGCAATACCCTGCATTGCAATACACGGCACTTGCAATTCACGACCCCGCAATACCACAACACCCCATCGCATCGCGCTGATTTCAGCCGTAGATTCCTGCCCTCCGCCAGGGAACTGTTACGACTCGCGGGTAGTGGCGGTATAACCAGGCAGTCGTCTCTCATCGCTGCGGGCGCCTTACCTAAGCCCGGTTTACGCGGCGCGGCACGGCACGGCATGGCGCGGCGCGGCGGTGGCCGCAGCAGTAGCACGAGTTTTTACACCTTCCGCGCTACCGCACTCCACTCTGTGCCTTTCCGTCTGCTACCCTCTTCTCTTTGCCCTCGCGCTCTACCACACGCGCTCACCGCGGAGGCCACGGAACAAGACACTGACCAACAACTTAGACGGAGAGCGATGCGTAACGGTGGTTATGGAAAGCGTCTCTAGCTGTCGCGACTATCGAAACTACACATGAGGAGGTTTTATGAATAATATGATCGTGTGTGAGATTTTTATTCACGCACCTACAATTCTTCTCTTATATCCTCTTTTCACACCCGTATGCGTACTCTCCATGCAGGCCAGGAAACAGAAGGCTTTACTTAGATGACGTGCAATGTGAAGCGTTGTTAACCGAAAACGTCCTAGGTTAAAGTCTCTAGAAACTGTTGTTGAGCCTGTAGATTCTATGTAGACATGTGGAGGTTGTTTAAATAATATGATCGTTTGTGATATCTTGATACACACATCTACAACTCCTCTGCTATTCTTTTTTTCCAATCGCTGCAGCACTAGTTCTGCCGATAGACTAAAAAACAGGAGGCTTAACTTAGGTAGGTGCGTATTGGGAATTTTTCTCCCGAGAGGGACAATCAAAATTATAGAGGGGAGGCGAATCGAAAAATTGATGAGTGAAACTAAGCTTATCTTTGCTCATGCATCACAATTTGAATGAATTATAACAATTCTTTCAGAAGTATTTTCTAATCATTTTTTTCATTTGTTTTGAACGGTTTAGAGTGTGTAAATCATTAATGAGCCTTCTAACATGGATTAATTACATCTCTGACATTTGTTTTTACAAGTTACATAGTTGAAACTAATGGTTAAGCAACAGTTTCTGGGATATTATTAAATTCTAGGTATTTGATTTTATTGCTATTAAAAATTTAGTGTTTGATTGGAAAAATTTAAGCCTTGGCATTCAACTATCTTGACGAAATGTTTAAAAATTTGTATTATTCATACATATTAACATTTTTCTAAATGACTGTGTCCATAGGAACAATGTTCGAATTATCAAATAATTTGAATTATTCAGTGTTGAGTGAATCAGGATCTAAAATAATTAATCTGCGAAGTAGGCACCTAAATTTTGTCTTGCATTTGCATTTGTTTTTAGGGCACTTTTTAACATATTTCTCCTCGCCATTGTATGTGTTTAGTGCTTCTCTCCCAGCATCATCAGTGGTTACAGGGTTTCTAAATAAAAATAGCATTGCAATATAGTTTGAATAACTTTTCATACAATAACGTATATCTCTTTACAATTATTTCTTTTTTGACCGAATATTAATAATTAACATGTACATAGATAATTAACATACTCAAAGTAATATTTATTTCTATTGTAATATTTATACCGTTTCCCAGTTGCGTTTGTTGGGATTCATAACTTGAACAAGTACCTCTGTATACATTGTTACATAAACCATCTCACTACACGCTTACATTAGAGACTACAATATGACTACTGTTATGCTGTAAAGTAAATACGACAATTTTTATAACTAGAGAACCTTTGTTGTGTATTAAGCTTCTACCGCAATGTAGGTTTCTTTTTGAACGTTTCTAAGGCCTTTTCTGTCGCAGTGTAATCATCAGAACAGTTATTCTGGAAAACAGATACAAGAGCAAATGCAAAACTATTCATCAAGCAAATAGTTTCATGCTACGCTAGCGCATTCTAAAGTGACAATTCTAGTTTCAAAAGAGGGCGACTTTGAAAGTACTTTCATGAGAGTACAGTGACCGTGTAAATCAATATTTACGACGGTACCCAGCCTTCTTGTCCCACATTGCTACTCTCTTCATCGCATTCCGGTCAGTGCACAAAAAATGTGGTATTCTTGTTTTCATTCGTTTCAGGTTATTATGAATATTTATTGACACTGAGATCAGGAATGTTGTTTGAGCAAAAACTTTCCCAAATATTATGAACAAATAATACACTAATAAATTATTCTGGTACTTATATTTAGTTTGAAAATAAATAATTTAAGAAACAGTAGACTAACGAAAGAAATAGTGTATATCTATCCACTATATACAAGTTCTATGGAGTAATCTAAGCTCGTAGGTATTAGAAAAGTATTTCAAACGTTTCAATGTAACATGAAACTGGGGAAGAAATATTTTTGAGAACGAGTATGTATTTGATTCTGGAAAAGTCTAGGCTTTTATCTCGAAATACATTGGCACTATCGAAAATGAATATTGTACACAATATACGTAATCGATATTCTCACTAATATATTTAGTGAGAACATCAATTAACACAATGGATTCCATGGTTACCTTGAAACAATAATGTTTATGTTGCAAATTAAGTTCACCGGGTTTATAAGTTTTCTAAGTATTGTTTTAAATAATCTATTTTATTAGTTGCTCTAAACTCGAGGACTTTCTGTTTTACCGAAAAGATCACGCCATTTGAGACATAACGCATTTCAAGTTTCATAGGAAAATGCGCAAGGTAGGGGTGAATAATTATGATGGCCATTTGTTGCATGCTTTTGAATTCATTTGGAAGAGAGAGAGAGAGAGAGAGAGAGAGAGAGAGAGAGAGAGAGAGAGAGAGAGAGAGACAGACAGACAGACAGACAGACAGAGATACAGACAGGCAGACTGACAGACAGAGAGGGTGAGAGAGAGAGACAGACAGACAGACTGACAAAGAGGGGGAGGGAGAGAGAGAGAGAGAGAGAGAGAGAGAGAGAGAGAGAGAAATGGAGCACTACTCCGTCACCTTCATAAAAACTTGATACAGAAGATATTAAGAACTTAAAGGATACAAATTAATGAAAAACAGATTAACAAGTATAGAGATGAAAGAAAAATAAAACCAATGTTTAAAAGAAATGTTCCTGATCTTGAAACTGTACGTTTCAAAAAGTAATTCTTGCCTACAAGAATTATCGTGAAATAAAGTGCTTCTGCTGTGTCTCTTCTTTAAGTTGTTTACAAAGGTTTAATCCCATTTATTGTAAAAAAAACAAAACAAGCAAATGCCATTATTTACATCCGAATGCCTCATTTCATACTTCGTCATATCCCTAATTATCTTTTTTAAAGTCATTTTCAGCCTTTGAACACGTCGTTTTTGATCACGATAGCCCCGAGTGAACTCGATCAGCTTTCTTCGTCTTGCATCTCATGAAGCGCGAGCAGGTTAGGTGCATTGGTTCGAGGTGAAAGTCCGAGGCAAGAAAAATAAAAAGATCTCGGGAAGGTGCGCCACGGGGATCGGTGAAGGTTGCACTGCAGTGGGTCACTGAGTAATGACATTTTGGGAGAAACTGCTTTCGAATCAATAAGATACGCCTTGGAGCCACATCCATAGCTCGTATGCGAATCGCTTTGCTAATGAATAGGTGATTTGAATGCGAGGGGAATATTATTTGTAGTAAGGGAATTATTATATATGAAAAGAATGGTTGAATTTTCTTGCTCTGCTTTATTCTTTAACAAGAAGATAATAATATAAAATAATAATAATAATAATAATAATAGAACAAATAACTTTGCTAGTCGCGAGACTCAGGCCATACGGCCTGATCTTCCTTCTCATTACTTGAATGAATAAACATTTGTACAAAGTTAAAACATTAAGTGGGGAGATCAAACTCTATATTTACGACTGAAGGTGCAAAACAAGGGACCACCCCTGCATACACCTAATGCGACTGAGTGAACCAGTCAAAACAGTCCGTTAGGATGATAGCTTATGGCGAACGTTAATAGTACAGAAATGGGACATACATAAAAATGGAAGAGAAGAGAAAATATGTTCAGGAGAAAGGACAATATATGAAAATACAAACCTCTGTGAAGTTACTTATTTTTACATTAAATGTTATTTTAAATCGTGACGTTTCCATTGCAAATTTTTAGCTTTTTTGCCTGCAAGCATCATCGTGAGAAAAAAGTTGCATTTTTTTGCATCTCATATGTAAGCGGTATTTAAGCAGCACATAATTACAAAAGTTAAAATCGGATGTTTAACTTTAAAAGTGTGAGGAAAAAGGGACTCGTGTAAAGAAGTATGACAATTTGCCTGTCACTATTTTCTAGTTACGAGTATTTCCTATCATTATCCATTATTTGTTCATGATTCGCATTTATGAGATTAAGGACCGAAACTATCTTAATGTTTTTTGTAATATTATTACAGATGAATTTTGTTCATGCGTGAAAACCAAATCCAAAAATAGAAAGTGCATCCATTGTAAAACGTAAAATAAACCACGACTGTTAATATAAATATACCAAAAATGATTTTTGGTAGTTACCTTTCTTCAGGACTCTGTGAATCACTTTCTTTTGTAAAATAAATATATCTGATTATCTAATGTACATAAAAAATATTGTTAATATTGATGAATCAAGAAAAGGAGGTAGGATATTTTGTTCAAATATTTGTTTAAATTTCACCATAAGGAGAAACGAATAGAATATAAAATAATCATTGTGTAGTCCGATAGAGTCTGCATACACAAAATATGTTGCAGCAAGGGAGGTTTTAATATTAGTTCTGCCTGCAGCTGTGTACAAGACTCTGGATATACGAAGCACCTAAATTTAGTTAATATTATGCTGACGCAAGTGACTTCGACAAGCCATTACAACTTACATACATTTTCTCCAATATACCATAACTTCATTACCTCGAGAAAGGACCAGGTTCATTCACGTATGGGACAATCTAAGCAAGAACATTCTAAAATAACTTTTAAAATGTGTCATACGGTAATCGTATAATCAGCCATCAATCTCATAACAACAAATATTTTAATCGACATCGACAGCGGTATTCAGTTGAGAGTTTTCTCCCGTCATCAATGAGTCCATGGTCAACACTTCGGGGCTACCAAACTTCGGAGAGGAGGGGGGGAGCTAGGCAGAGTAGCCATGCGGGATTTTATAATGGCAGACATCACATTTGAATGGCTCTTTCTACGGCTGGCTCCACGTACGTCAATAACGGTTTTAAATTTCATATTTTTCTGACTACTTCCATTCAATCCCATTTCGAGTAAATCATAAAATATGTTACCGCATTGAATCCTTTCACTTTAATGAGATGTTTTAATTAAAGAGAAAGCTTTTATTTCATGTAAAAAACAAAACTTAAGGCACCTTTCAAGAACGTCGAACCCAAACCACACGTATTGAAATCTTTCGAATTGGTATTACGCTAGTCCCAGGATCCCGGGATTGTGTACCATAGCTGTCAGGCTAGATTAATTATGTACATTTCCTACACTTGCAATGGTATTTATTTTATTTAATTGTTTTTCTCTTTAATGATTCAAAAATGAACAACTCGCACGCCCAAGAACGTTAATTTGAAGTTAGAAGACATGCAGAAGTATTAACAGCGTGCTGTTCGAACATTAGTCTTCATTCTTCACCAAGCTTTTCCTCTTCCACACACAACCCAGTCGCTAATTACAATCGCGGAATTGCCGTGTGCTCAATGGAAGTTCATTAACTGCGTTACCAATTCAATCAGCGACTGCTTCGTAGTGAATGCTCCTGGCTCCTCAGGTAGCCAGACGGGAAGCAAAAGACACCTTCCGAACACACTAGCGGCCGCCGTTAGGTCTTTGTTTACCACCTGAGATTGCTCAGGGCAAGAGCTATTGCCTCTTATGTGTCTCGGGCTGGAAGGGACTGCGGTTCAAGTCCCGACAGTAGCAGATTTTTATCGCTAGATACAGAGATTAGTCTAATTCGACCATTGTGTGAAGGATAATTCTAGCGGCGAGTTGCTCTGGTCGGTAGATTTCTTCGCAATAGTTCTAACACAAACGGGCCACGGATCTTCACTTTTACGGTATTTCCTTTCTCATCCTTGTGTTCTCCTCTCTCTCTCTCTTTCTCTCTATTCGTACGCGCGCACTTGCTTGAACTACACTACCACACACGACGGAGCAGCAGTGGGTAGCTTAGGGTCTGTCTCGACTGCTCCACTCGCGGAGAAACCTGAAGGGAGAAACCTTACAAGTCGACGTAGATTGGCACCGCACCCCACGTTCCCAGCGTCACCTCCCGGGACATAGCATCCACAATAATGAAATGTCTAATCGTGTTAATGTTAATGTCTGTGATAGTATTATTGTTTTACCTCATCACAAAATTAATCACTTTTTCTCGGGTGGTTTTTATCTGCTGTAAAGGTGAATGCTGATAAGTGAACAGCTGCAAAAAGTAATTTGCACTTATTTACCCACTCCTTTACTCTGATCCAAATCATTCTTAAAAATGACCATTTTAATAATTATTTAATAACTATGTTATTTTGCCGAGTCGAGTAAATACTACATACTGTATTATATATACTTAAAAAATCCAATAAAATGTATAAAAATAATAGTCTTTGTCTGCTATTACCTTAAAATCCCAATTGTCATTGGCTTCCGTTCTTCTTCTTCGACCCAAATGCTCATCAACTTTCTCTTTCTTACGCTTTGTACTACTACTCAATTTCAATATCATAATTATAAGACTTCTTCGAACTGATTATTCATTCATTTCTTTATGCAGTATCTTTATTTTAATATTAAATTACCTTTTTTCTCTTGTCCCATAAAGCCTTACGATTATATTACAAATCTCAATTTAGTATTGCCTTCTGCCTTTGTTTCAAAATCATTTTCCTGAGTCCCATGTTTAAAACATTCTAGACGTCTATCCTGGATGACACTCTGTTCAATTCAATAGTCAAAGGATGGAACGTTATAGAATGAAATAGCTGGAGAGAGAACGAGAGAGAGAGAGAGAGAGAGAGAGAGAGAGAGAGAGAGAGAGAGAGAGAGAAAGAGGGAGAGAGAGAGAGAGCAATTTTTTCAATGAGCCAAGATCCCTAATTAGAGCCTTGACCCGCTAACGGTTTTTTACTACACGATAGGTGATCTGTACATTGGATCCCACTTGACCGCACCACTTGATTTCCGTAACCGAGTTTCGAAACCATTCATTTCAGACACACTCCCAGATGCCACGTCAGCACCGAAAAAAGAGATTCGCTCGTACTGTCAAGTAAACCAGATAGACATTGTACGTGAAAATAAGAACATGTAAATGTCATAGGAAAAGAGGTTTCGGAGTATCTAGTAATAGCGAAGGAGGTAGCGAGCGTCTTTATATCTTGAAGAATTGTAAAGACATAGTTCTAAAGAGCGTTTTCATTGTTTCTGGCTCCATTAGGCGAATAACAAGGGGGTAATGTGATGCCGAACACAAATATACCCCTTTTCTGAAAGCTCTTCTACTTTTTATTTGCTCTTAAAACATAATGTAATGTCAACTTCCTGCCTGCAGATAGTCTAGTCCTGATCACTGAAATAACATGTATTCTGATGGTCTTCTTTTATAAGCAGTATTTCCTAATTTTCATATCACTTTGATTTCTCTCATAAGATCTGACATCTGACAGTAGACTAATGTACTGAGAGAATAATTAAGAAAAGAAGAGAGGGATGCAGTTAAATTTGAAATCACTACGATATTTTAGTGTGAAGGAATTTTTTCCAGAAGACTTTTTATTGACTACAATGGAAACAATCGAACATCTAGATTTATTACAACAAAAATTAACACTGCGCAATGCATTGTTTTGTTGAGGTTCAGTGCGTATGTCTCTTCATGGAGCTAAAATAATTGACGAAATTGTCAGCCATTAACAAAAATCGGTGCTGTTATTTTAACATGTCAAAATTAAAAGTGCGTATTTATTATATTCTAAATGTATTAGATTCATTTGAAAGCAAGTGCCTCATAAATACTGTAGCAATTTTTGTACCTTAATTGTAGAAGATATTGGCAAGACATTGTCATTCTCTGACAGGGCAGTCATTATTCGTACCACATCAGTTCCAACAAATTCCCAAATACGAGTATTTCATTTGTATCCAAACAAACATTATTTGCGTCAGTGATTCTTAGATATGCGCTTATCAGAACGGCTTACAATAAATAAAAGTTTCTAAATAATATAAGACGAGAGGTTGCGTCGAGAAACTGTTGTGCAGTAACATAGCGTTGTTCATAACTTGTTTGCGTACTCTTTTAATTTTTTTGTAAACTATCAAAACGATGTCTTGTATTCGGAAGGTCTGAGAAGGTTAACATGAATGGTCGATAATTGTCCCTCACTTGCCTTACAATCACATTACTGAGGCGTATCCACTATGGGCCGCATTCATTGTCGATGCTTAGGAAATGAAAGAATCCCTAAGCAACAAGTGTTTCATTAGAAGCCAGACCAATCCATGTGGAATTTGCAGCGGAAAAATAACGATCTCGGCAGGTTCTGTTGGGAGTTTCCATTTTCTCTACCTTCTCATTGCACTATTTTTCTAACATCATTCACTTGATCATCATTATCACTTCCATCTACCTGTCTGAATCATCACTCATGAACTTCAATGACCTCAGTAGTTGAACGGTCCTAAACCACAATTATAAATAAAAGGTTGAAATAATTGGTTAAGTATGTATGTTCACTTTTTGTAGACGTTCCTTCTGATCGCGGACTGGACACATAATGATCGGAAACATGACAACGTGCCATTTGCACCAGCAGTTTCTAGTACTATGACTGCAATACTTTGCGTATCCCATGCGTCCAATTTGACTCACGCCCTTTCAAAATGGTTCACCATTGTACTCTTCCAATGTATTATCCACCTCTGAGGTATCTTTTCATAATACTAACGATATCATAGTTCAGAGCCACTAATTTTACTTACGCGCTTTTAAAATAGTTCGTCATTGTACAGTTCCAATGGATTTTCCGTCTCTCAGGTACGGATCCACGAAGAGGAAAATGAGGGAAATTCCCCGCCCCCTCCTCCTAAAATTGTTCAGTATCTATTAATTTTAAGTTGTCACAAAACTTTCAATACTAAAATATTTTCGAAGAATCATTAAAACAAATAAAATTGTAGCACAGCAGGAGCAGAGTGACATTTTACAATGACTCATTCAACCAAAACATTTTTAATTTCCCCTCCCAAAATTTGTCTCTGGATCCGCCCCTGACGTATGTGATCATTGTTAAGTGTTCTCGATTAATTCTGCTCTACAAGACGTAGCGATCGTGTACGCGTCCAAATCCCACTGAATCGGCCAGGCGGTGTACCCGGGCGCCAGGAAATCCCGCGCGCAGCCGTTGCACACGCTGCCTGGGAGCTCATCAAGCAAGATTTATCCCGCGCTAGGACGACGAGGTAGGAATTAGGCCCAGCAGCCGGAGGTCCGCGCCTGCGCCCTGCGAGGGCCCTGCTCCTAGGAGCGGGCGCCGCGGCAGCGGAGGGCGCTGGCAGGTAGCAATCGATGCTATCTGTGGAGATTTATCACGCTATAATTATTCCGTGCGGGAGGGGAGGGAGGGGATGGACGGGGGCGGCAGGGCTCCGTGGCGGATCGCGTAGCGCCTCGGCGGACGCGATTGCAATTACTGCGGCGGTGGGGGGGGAGGGTCATGGGGGAGGTGTGAGCGGGGATGGGAATGCGAGCGGGGCAGTAGAAGTTGCGTTGCAGTAGAGGTAGCGGGGGTTGATAGGGTGGGAAGCGGGTATGAGGAGTTGGCGGAGAACGACAGGGGGGGGTGAGAGCGAGGCGAAGGGCATAGGCGGGCTGATAGTCGGTTCATTGATTATTTCGTGTTTCCGGGTGCGTCAACTCCTGTGGTGATTAGCTCCATTAGTGTAATGCATGTTTTTTCACGGGATGTGGCGGTCCACACTGGATGGTGAGTTCCGACGCCAACCTACCGGCTTGCCGAGTTTTCCCTACTCAAGTATCTCCCCAGAACATCGCCCCAGCCAGGACAAGTTCTAAGCTCCCGACATGTGTGTTAGTGTAGTGCATGGAAATTGTGTGTAAGTAAGGGGTGAGGGTAGGACAAGGAAGAGAAATATATCGAGCGCGGCTGTTGGTCCCTTTGTACGCTCCGTAATTCGTCTGGCGTTGATCGGAGAAACCACAAAAATCTACCGATTAGCGCAGCCATCTCTATATTTCTCCTCCAGTCTGCGTCTGAACTCAACCTAGCTATGTAGCTAGTGTTAAAAATCCTGCTAACGCCACGACTCGAACCCTAGTGATAGTGAAATGAGACTGAGGAGGAACAGGGTGGGGACAACATATGGGACAAGTACGATTCTATGGCCGAGGGCGGGACGAAATTAATAACCAGAATGGGAGTGAAAGCGGGAGCGGGGATGGTGCAGTGGGAGACGGGTCAGGTGCAATGGGGTACTCGTCTGAGCAACCCCAATTTTTTAGTACTATAAACTACTATTTTTTGGGTTAAAGTAGTGTAGGCTAAAGCGAAAACGAATCTATCTTTAGGATATACATCCGGACGTACGAGTAGGCAACTGGAATACACATAAAAAAGTTATATTTACTCTAACAAAATGGATTGCAATGTCATGTTTGTTTGTTCCCATTAACCTGTTTAATTACTGAAGCAATTGCATGGAAACTAAGACTTCAAAAATCCCGAGATTAACCTTCGGGGAGCGACTGGACGTGATAATAATGTTATTTTATTACGAACACCTTCCAGACAATAATTATTACTCGACTGCGGAACGCAAGAAGAATAGTATTTTATATCAAATTTACTTCTTCACATTCGTCCGTTTAATTACAGAACCGACTGCAAAGTAACGAATACAGGATCAATCTTTAGTTTACAGGTGCGAACTGTAGTATATTCTAATTCTATACGACTGAATACATTGTTGTGGTATAGGTCTCGCCCTTTGTAATTCGTACTAAAATGTAGTGATCAATATTACCATATTCATTCAGAAATAAGTCTGCATATGTTTTAGCGCAAAGTGAAAATTTGGATGTTAGAGCGTAATAATATAAGTAATCTAACAGAAATATTGCAATAAAAATTAATTTATTTACTATTAACTGCTAATTATAAGTTAACATTGTGGTTTTATAAAGAGTATCAAATTAAACATAACATTATTTAATAAAATTATGAATTGTGTTTTCTTATTCAAATTGTATATTTAAAAATTAACGTTATTGAAATATATTTCAATATAAATCCCTGAATGAAGTTGAAATTTAATTAATTGGGTTTTCTTTTCTAAAATTTATAACAGGATCTGATTCAGGTTTTTCAGATTTCGGCGTTGGCACCGACGGCTTCGGCACCATCTTTTGAAAGAGTCAGATTATTATTAGTTTGGTAGTTAAAATTTCTGAACAAAAATATTGAGGAAGACATAAAGTGAATAATTGGAGAATAAACAAAAAAATATTATTCGTAACCTAACGTTACACCGAGACTGATTAATAGAAGAAAACAATACTGACAATTAGCTTGCTATAGAGTTCTCATCTGATATACCATTCGGATCTCTTTCACAGTATCATCATCCATCATCATACCAGTACATCCATTATTTGCTGTGCGGCAACTTCATCACTTTCAAATATTTTAATTTGGTACTAATTAATTTGAGATATACATCACTTATCTCATTCACTCTCCCTTTCTCTCTCTCTCTCTCTCTCTCTCTCTCTCTCTCTCTCTCTCTCTCTCTCTCTCTCTCTCTCTCTCTCTCTCTATCATCAACACACCCATGTACATCGATAATTACAGACTCACAGACATCATAAAAATAAAAATAAAAACATAAAAATATATAATCTTGTGTCCGATTCATTTAGCTATGGAAACGTATTTATAATATCAATTTCAAGTGTTCACCAATAACATAAAACGTGTATTGTAACCTAACAGTTTGAATTTCTATTAATAAGCTCTAGGATTGTTGTTATACTTCCGATATTTCTATTATACTTTCTTCAATGATAAATGATATGACAAACGTAAATGACACATTTTCAATATTTTTACTCTACTTGACATTTCATCTGAATAACTTTGAGTAGTGTACACCTTACTACCACTTAGTTACCACAGTAGAGTTAAAAATAATTATTGTAATTCACTCGTGTATCCTGAAGGGAAGGATTAGGTACTCCTGATAGTCGAAACTTATTGTAATACTACCAATGTTCTTTATAAGTAACTCAGAAACGCATTGGAATATAACGATAAAACCATAAGCTGCAGGGAGACGGGTTAGTGAAAGACAGAAATAAACGAAAGATAAACGTTCATTTGTCTTGTAAAATGTTTTTATTACTTCACGAACATGCAAATCACATACACGTCCATCAATTCGTACATATGGCATCTGAAGTTCTAATATCACCGGTCAATGGAATTTGCGATAAGCAACGCGTACTCTCGGCAGGATTCCTTAAGTTCTCTAGTTTCCCTTGTCTTTTACTCCCTCTCAATCTCTTTCACCAGCTAGGTGGCTCAGTGCATCAGTTCATGTCACTGCAGTGCCTCTGCATTCCTCGGATTAGCGTCCCGACGGTGGCAGGGTTTTCGACACTAGCTTCAGAGCTAGGCCTAGTTCAGCCGCTATCTGGAGGGGAATTCTAGTTTCCGGCTGCTCTGATCTGTTGTTTTCCGTGGTTTCTTAAATCACTACCTGACGAATGCCGGAGCAGTACCTTAGCAAACGGGCCAGGTACCGCGCATGAGATTTTTTTCTTCCCCTTCCTTGTCCTATCCTCATTCCTTGCACACACTCACATGTGCATGCACTACCACACTCGCCCGGAACTTAAAGCGTACCCGCGTAGGGTGATGCCACCTGGTGGGAGATAACTGGTAGGCGTAAACCTCGCACGACGTGTATGTCGGCGGCAGATCAAACTATCCGGCGGGGAAGGAACACAGCCACCTACCATGATAAAACAAAAACTACACTTACGGGACTAATGACCAAAGCAGTTGACGCGCTCGTTAACACAATCACTGCCCTCATCATTATTTCCGCTCTCATCTACAAATTCAATCATAACGGTAACTGCATACCTACGCATGTTATAGGGTTTTCGAGGAATATACGAATTTCTAACGATCGATAAAAGTTTGTTATTTTTTTAGTTTTACATTAACTTTACGCAGATCTCCGTTTTGTTTCACATCTTAAACGTGGAAATACGAGTACATGTATGTAATGAGGATGTGCACCTCGTCGTCCTTCTCCACTTGTTTCTTCTTTTTGCTCTGCCTCCTCATCTTTCTCCTTTTCCTTCTCCTTTTTCCTTTCATTTTTCTTATCCTTCTTTTCCCTTTTCTTATCCTTCTCTTTCTTCTTTTTCTCCTTCATGTATGTGGATTTATCTTCCGATGGATATCCCCTATATTGTTATGTCTTGCTCGTATTGTTCTGTCCTCTTATATTCTACTATCCATACCAAATGTATATAACTTCTTATATGTACAATATCATGTGAAAAAATAGTTCACCACGACTTGCACGATTATCCCTCTCGTCATAAGTCTCAACCACATGTGGCCAGCATGAACGACCTCCCAAAACCGAATTCCGGCAAGAGGGCCTCGTTGTTTCGTGTGGCCGAAACCGCGGGCGAGAGCCACGGCCGGCGCGGTGCGGCGCGGCGGCGCTTCGGGACGGACGCGCGCCCCGGGCGGCGGCGGGGGCGGTGCGGGCGGCCGGGGCGGTGGGCGTTGCGCGATACCGGCCCCGCACCGTTAGCGCCCGTAGCCCACATAGCCGCGCCGAGGCAGTGGTCCCACGCCAACGCAACGCGCCAGCAATCCTATTTCTGGATTTGTTTTATTTACCGTATGGTATGAATGTTTGTCGAGAAGATTCGGTGGCTGTAGATTAGAAGCCACAATCTCAACACTACTTTCGTCCAGCCTCCCCAATAATGTTTATGTTGAAATGGCACGATGTTTTTATTCTTATATTGATGTTTACTTAAGTTTGTTGATGGGAGTAGATGATGATGATGATGATGATGAGGTAATTAATTACCAAGATCATCGAGGCTGTGGGGAAATAAAAGACAGGGAAAATTGGAGAACCCCGATGAAATCTGCCGCAAATTCGCCATAAGCTTCATTTGGGAGAATCGAATACCGGCCTTAGCAGGCGAAGGCGAGAAGTCTGACAACTACACCGCAGGTCACCCATAAATTCAATCACACGATTGAGTATGAATTAAGGATGCTTTAACTACTAAGGTCATTGACGCCTGGGAGTGGGAAGGGAAGAGAATAGGAAAGCAAGTTCACCCGTGATCCGTGGCCCGTTCTACAAAATGCTACTCCGTTATACGACTAAAAGGGATTAGGAAAACGAATGATCAGAGCATGAGTTTTATTTCGACATCCCCACAAACCAATACCGCTTCTAACAGGTTTGTCGAGACGTGGTTGCACAAACTCACTAACGTTAAAAACATTCATAAAACTTTTAGTTTTCATCGTCAAACCACGAGAATCGAGACGTTTGTTTCTTTCTTTCTCATTTCCGGATTCTTCCAATGCCAAATACCCAGGGCATCAATTGATGCCACTGTCCGGGAGGTCCTAGGCTTCGAGACCCGACTGTGGCTGGATTTTCGACACTAACTACATAGGTAGGTCGAATTCAGTCGGTGCCTAGAGGAGAATTATAGCGATCGGCTGCTCTGTTCGGTAGTTTTCCGTTTTTTCTCCGGTCCACATCAGGCGAATGCTGGAGCAAGCAGGCCATGGGCCGCGCGCGATCTTTCCTTCCTCTTCCTTGTCCTATCTCGCACTCCCCCCTGACCGAGATTTTACACACTCACAATTATATTCACCACACATGCCTGGAGACCAGTTGGATCTTAAAGCTTGGGCGGTGCCAGGCTGATGAGAGATACCTGGTTGGGCAAAATCCCCGCAAGTTGACGTAGGTCGGCGCTGAATCTCGCCATTAAACATTCACTACGCTTACGGCACTTACCGTAGCGGTTGATCAAACGTATTACAATAGTTGACGCGTCCGGAATCATTAATCAATCAATCAATAAATCCGTTTAGCAACGAGAATCGAGGAATTTTTTACTTTCTCAGTTCTGGATGCCTCCAATGCCAATTTATAATGTTCCCCTTTTTTAATTACTGAATGTTCGCCCTGAACCACTGTGCGGAGGCTGCGTGCCGGGGATGCCTCTCGCCGCCGCCACCCGAACCTCTGCGCTCGCGCCACCAGGAGCGCTGGCTCCGTGAGGCGTCGTGTTTACGTCGAAGATATTCTAAGCTACAGTCCGTGCTAGGATTAATTTGTATAATACATTACAGGCGTATCCGAAGCCAAAGGACAAAGTTCCTGTGAAGATGTGAAACTTCAATGTCTTTGTTTAACATTATTTTTCATAAAAATGCGTTTCAACAAGTAATTAATGTTCACAAAGTAGGGATAAGATGGGATGATGGAACATTCTAAATTGAGTTAGCAGCGTACTCTCGCTTTGCAATGTAGCGAGGACGGAAGTGGACGGGTCAGGCCCACAGGGATGGGCTAGCGTTTAGCCCCTTTCCGAATGCGCAAGCACACAGCCATACCGGCATCTGGATTACCGATGTAAACATCTGTTTATATAGACCTGCGCACATGGGGGAAGTCAGAGGGCTGCGACATTTTGAAAGTGGCTCCGTAATCTATTTAGTAAAACAATTTATTTCCGAAAATACTTTCAATCCCATTTTTAACCAATTTGGGAAAATGTTTTACATATGTGGAAAAGACTCTCCGAGACGTTTGGCACAACCGAAAAAGGGTCAACATAAAATCAATTGTATTACTTAAGTTAAATATAAATTTTTCTTATGGTAAGATGTACTTATTTTCTAGTAAATTATGTAAATAAAAAACGGTTAATGAAAAAGGAGGCGCAATGTGTAGTTGCCCCCCTCTAGCCTGCGCACGACTCTGTGTTTATAACCTGGCTAAAGCCGCTTCCCGACTCGAAACTTACCGGCAGTCCAGGTTCGTACCGGAGTTACATAGCGTCACTAACATGAACCGTCTCTTGTCACTTCTCAATACCTATGAGTATTGGGTACCCTCACGACAAACCCGCCGCTCAACTGCGGGCTACGCGGGCAGTTGCACTCTCGGAGCTCCCTCCCGTGCTCTCGCTGCACCCATCTTAAATAGCTATCGCTGTGAGTGACGCTGGTGAACTGGGCAGCCGGGCGGGGCGTTTCTTATCTCCTCACCAGAACTTTTCTCTGTGGGAGCACCTGGTCTCAGGCCGAGCAAAGCGGTTTTTCTGCCCAGCCTGATATGGTCGAGAGGCGTCTGTGATTAATCGATTTTTTCATCGTTTGGAAATCTCCATACTCATTCTCCGATAAATTCATTTGAACATTATTTCATCACAGCAAAACAAACGAATGCAGCTCTTCCCTCGTCCAAAGTGCCATATCTGCTCTGCAGCTAGGCATTAGTGTTATGTCATATTAGGTTCTGCGACCAGCCCATTAATGTTGAAAGCACCAAATTGGATGTTGTTCTGAGTTATTGAATATTTTAAGATTGTAAGATTTTCTTTTGACTGATCATTGAGGGCTTAAACAAGTAAATAAACAATACCATCTTTTCAGAAGGTTAAGAAGAACATTTGAAGAAACAAACCTTATTTATACAATAGAATTTTGATATCTCCAATCCTATAGAACCATTACTTGTGGGGTTTTACGGTTCCTTCAGATGCTGAGATCGTAGAGATCTATAGCTGATGATATGATGGGATGAGAACGACAATGAAGTTGAGGTGAATGAAAAGAGAGAAATGGTGAAATAAGCGTTAGGAGAAACAGGAGGATTCGGAGAAAACCTCCAAAGAGCTCGCTTTGTCCAGCAATCTGATCAACCACTTGATTCAACCATTAGGATATAATTATTTTATTAGGGTTTAAGGGCCCTTCATCTGCTGAAATCATTGAGATCAAGAGGGTGAACGAATTAGTAGATCAAAGCGATAATGATTATTAGGCGAATGATGATGGATAAATGGTAGAATGTGATACAAGAAAAAACGGGAAAATCCTGAGGAATATATCGCCAACCCACTTTGTCCACACAGTGATACGTGAAGATTCTTACAACCCATCGAGTTTCAACAAGACACTACATTCAGGGCCAGATTAATATCTGCAGAGACCCTGACTAAGTTTTGAGGCCTCCTCTTAGTAACGAACATATATTTAAAATGAATTTTCAACCCTGCCAGTAGAAATTCTATTTAAATATTTTAAATATTTATGAACTAATGAGAGTTGTATTAAAATTGGTGTGGAGTACCTGACCAGCGGAGTCCGTAAGCACCAGAGTAGTTTCCTTACGTAATAACCCACCCCCGCCCACATGTGAGCGTAAGGAGAACAAACGCGCAGCGCAGCACACACGCGCCCACCCGCTTTATACAGAACCCGCTCCGCTTTCATTACATCGATGGCTCTTGATTCGCTCCCTTCTCCGTCTGCAGAGTGGCTCTGTCGAGAGCAGCTGAAGGGCCAGACACGCCCCTCCAACCCCGAGCATCGATTTCACATGCATTAGTTCTAAATTGGCTATAATTAAAAGTACTTAAAATCTTTAATTCGTCCCTCTTGAATAGAATAGCCTTTAACAGCTTCCTCAATAATATTATCCTTCATTTCCGTGAGCGCTCTGCAGTGAATAGCTTTTGCCCCCTCTCTCCCCATGCCGCCCACCTCCTGGAAAAATCTCCCCGATTCTCTGGAGCTTCACCTTTTGACTCCTATATCCCTGAAAGCCTCATTCCCTTTGATGGTTAAGACATTTAATGAGTTTCTTAACCACGCGGAGTCTGATCTTGCGATAAAGTGACTTCCTCGGATAGGGTCATCGACGTAAGGCAGGGAGAATTTTGATGACGCGAGCAATTTGACAAAGAATTCTCAGTGCGCGAGGCTCAGAATATTGCATAGTTCATACTGTTTTCTTTCTTCCTAATTTAACAAAGAGTTAAGTGTTCACCTCCAAGAAAATAAAAAAGAATTTGAGTGTATTTTAATATCGGTAGATAGTTAAAAACGAAACGAAAAATATATGTGTTTTTAAGCTATAGATACGTAAGCTAAAGATATACACGTATTGTAGACTAGTGGTTCACACATGACATGATCGCAATAATAATAATATATAATGCGAAAACCTGCCCTAAATTTCAACTTTTTCTGAGCACGTAAATAAATCTTAAACCTTTTCCTTTTGTTAAACACTTGATTCATTTGCGAAGTGCAAGTAATTTTTGTTTATTGTGGAGTTGCAAAAAAAATTGAATTTTAAATAATGGCACATATTTAAAACCAAAATTCAAGGTAGCCAGATACGATAATTTAAACAAAACGTATCATGTATTTAGCATTGATATTGACTATGAATCTAGTTATCACACATAAAGGTATGAATGTAGATCAAATCTATGTTGTTTCCTATTAGAATGAAGTGCTCGCAGGACACGTCAGATAGCTGTTTCAGTCATGAAACAGATGAATTTATTTTCCTTCAAAGAGTTTCTGATGAGTGAAACACATCAAGCCATCAAATTGAAAATGTTTGCTTTTAGGAGTATTACCTGGTATCTGTAGATTATCTACACCCTAAAGAAATAGTGACTTATCCTGCTTATTTAGATAGCGATGCCCATTGCTTTGAGTGCCATTTAGGTGCGAGGAGTCACTTCCTAAAATACACATAATAATCCATTGTGATGATTTAACGCACAGCATGAAATATCACAAGAAGGAAAAGGAGAATGGTGAAAAACAAAGCCTTCACGGAAGGAAATTTCAAGAGTTCAAAACGCATTCAATGTTACATATTGCTTCTCACGACAATCGAGTATTTATTAATATTAGTTTTCTCGAATTGGGTCAGATTTCTGACTAAATCACATGGTACCCTTTGCATATAGTTGATGTAATGTCCTTCTATTCTATTTAAGCTTCCCTATGTCTTAATTCCAAAACACCCTGCAGTCAGCAGGTGATGACACCGAAGTCTTGCAAATAAATTACAAATAGCAGTACAAAAATTTAAAAAGAGGTAAATAAATATATGTGCATTAACACAGGCACTAAAGTAATAACCTTCGTATGGTCTAGCCACACGAAATTCAACACAATTATGAATAAAATAGTAGAGCAAGTAACTCAATATGCATACGACTAGCTATTATATATATATATATATATATATATATATATATATATATATATATATATATATATATATTAAAACCAAAACTGATATCAATTACGAAGAAAAGCGTTCAATAGCATGTGACACATTAGGCGAGTCTTGACAATTTGTCACGAAAACATGTGATTATAACAGTTACCAAACTAGATAATAGAAAACTGCTGGAATGCAATTCTTACGAGAAGTTGCAATATTTAGAGTTTTATATAAAATTAAGTCAACTGAATATTTTTTAAACAGATACGAACTAATTCAAAACTTAATTATTTTCTAATATTGCATATTCTATAGACTGAACCCGATTCGCTGTCCTATGTCCTTTTACATTCTCAGCTCAAATTAAGAAGGAATTTTGATCATTTTTTGGCAAAATAGACCTCCTCTTGATGGCCGTTGATGACCGACAGGCCAAAAGACCTAACTTCATGACGTCGAAGAAGGAGAAAAAAAAGAGATAATTTTTAGAAACTGTTCTGTTAATTACTATATAGGATACTTCCCTTCAAGTGATACAATTGATGAAACATTTTCTGTGCCTTTTCACTTTCTCAAAATTGGCCCCAATTTTCAATTAAATTAGAAAGCATGAATAACAAAGCAAATTCAGTAATTGAATTACTGTATAATGAATATTCATGCAACTTCCCAGCATACTTAAGACCCTCCTCACATTCTCCCAATATGATAGAGGCCCAGTCCTCCCCGACAACCTTCGCTTTCCGAACCGAAAACCACAAAGTGTCAGGCGGACAGGCCGTCCGGTAGCAGCAGCGGCCCGAGCACCTTCGAGAACGTCCAGCCACTTTTTTCATCTTCGGAAACAATTAAAGGCAACAATCCGCCCGCGACCTTGAGCATCTCCTGACGGGGCACGCGCGCACGCGACGCCCCGCCGGGGGGGCCGAGGGGGCCGGGGGGCACGGGGCTGTGAGCGAGGGCGGTAATTGCCCCCCTACCTCCACCCCGGCCGGTCGCGAATCCTCAGAAGCAGAACGCGACATTTAAAGACGATGAAAAAAAACCGTAAATAGTTGTGTTTATCTAAATTATGAAAGCTGTTATGAAAGTTAAGGTGAAACGAGAGTCAGTCAAGCAGATTAGATTACGACTACTGTGGTACGTGTGTCTTCAGGGTATGTTTTTTGACGTCTAAATGTAGTCGCGTTTCTTGTGGTTACGATATATTTTTTTCTTTGTTTTCTCCTCGTTGGCAAGAATGGCGAACAGTTTTGAAACTCAAAACTTCGTCTGAAGTCTACAACTTTTTAGTTTGCGTGATGGATAAGTTGGTGTGATGTTTTGTCTGGTTCTATCTTATTGATGTGTTGGAACAACTTTTTTTTTTACATTTGTCTTGGCTGTAATAGCTGTTTTGTTATGAGTTATTGATAGATGACCTTCATTTTGTAATTAAACTGTAATCTTGTTCTTATCTGTTCGTTTGGTACTCTGACTCTCCAAATAAAACCCACCAAAATATCAGATGAAATTAATCAATCATTAATTTATTCAGTTATTAATATCGATGTGTCAGTGTAATCAGTATATTTCTCAGTAATCAAGAGCCACAGAGATAAAGAAGACTGCCCTTCCAGAGGTACAGTTGAAAAGAATTTTCGTCTCCATTGACCTTCAATTAATAATAAACAAAAAATGTCAACAGCAGGGAGTACCATGAGAACGTGCCCCCCCTCTCTTTTTTCTTTCTTTCTTTCTTTCTTTCTTTCTTTCTCTCTCTCTCTCTCTCTCTCTCTCTCTCTCTCTCTCTCTCTCTCTCTGTGAATATTTTCAAAATATCCATGAGATGTAATTGATACTGACAGTTAATACGCCTCCAACATTCACTGAATGCTTTCGAATCTCTCAATCAGTGATGTTTCACTTCGAGTTCGTGTTGTTCATGGAAACTAGACAGAAACGACGAGGAAGAAGTGAGGGAAGTCTGAAATGGACGGGAAGGAATCGGAAGGGTCGGAACTGGGTGGGACGAGGTCGGTCGGGAAGGGACGGGGCTGGTCGAGTTTAAGTATGGAATTAGCCGATGCTGAATTTATGGAGGCTGGGCAGAACGTGTTTGGAATAGACTGGAGGAACAGCACAGAATGCAACGCGAAAGCAGAGGCGATATGACACAAGACAGAACGAAAGTGAACTGTGTGCTGGTCTCTACACTGCACTGGTTGGGACTGGTCTGAAAGGAATACGAGTGAACTGCAATACATTGGATAGAACTGAACTGGACTGAATTAGATAGGTCAGTACAGACTAGAGTGGACGCATGGACACGGGATGGAACGCGGTCCGGTCGGGTCGGGTCGAATCACGTCGGGTTGGATCAGATCGGGTCGGGTCAACTCGGGTCGGATGAGGTCGGGTCGAATCGAATCGGATCGGATTGAATCGCATCGGGACGGAGCTGGTCTCTGCCGACGGAATGAAGCGGGCGTATTCGGGACGGGACGGTCGGGAGGGGTCAGGCCGGAATGGAGTGGAGCGGGACAGCGCCCGGGGAGGGGCGGAATGTCCGAGGAGGGGCAGGGCGGGCGTGGCGGGGCGTGGCGGGGCGGGGGGCGGGAAGGAACGACGGAATGCAGGCGGGTGTCGACACGCCAGCGGGGCGGCAGGGGCCCGCAGCGGAGGCGGCACGGCCGGTAGGGCGCGCTCTTGCTTTTAATTACTCTCGCTCATTGTTCGTTCGCTCCTTTTTTCTCGCTGGTTCCGGCGTCACCGCCCGCGCCGTTTCTTTTTTTTTACTTCCCTTTTTTCCTCTTTTCTTTTTCGGTCCAAGTTGTTTGCTCGCTCGCCCGTGGCAGTAAAACGCTAGAGACGCAGCCGAGACCTGGAATGTCTTTGAGGGCGCGCCCTGCTCCCTCCCCCCTCGGCCGAACCGAGTCGGATTCGCAAGGGCGCTCGTTCGTCAGGCACCGCTGCCGAATGCGTGAGTGTGCATGAAGACCTGGGCCTTCCTTTGGGCCAAGGCAGCCGTACCGGTTGAGTTGGCCCAGAGGAAGCATTACCGTTGTCTCTCCAGCGACTCTGATCGGGCGGTACTAGGGTTCGATACCCGATGGCGGTAGAGTTTCGACACTCGCTTGGTCGAATTCAGCCACAATGCGGTGGAGGATTCTAGCGATCGGCTGCTCTAGTCGGTAGTTTTCCGATTTATATAGTTTCTCCGATCAATACCTGGCGAATTCCAGAGCAGTACCCTAACTAACAGGCTGCGGACCATGAGCGATCTTTCTTTTCTCTTCCATGTATTTTTCTCTATTCTACTGACGCAAGCACTACACTACCATCCATGTAGGAAGAGTATCGGGACCTTAGAGCTCGTCTCAGCTGGGACGGTGACGCGCTGGGGGTGCAATTTCGCCAGCCGATGTGTACATCACCGCTGGATCTCACCATCCTATGTACCTCATCATCCTACGTCGCATATAGGGTTATAGCATGCACTACACTAACAGAACTGATGACAATAGCGATTGACGCACCCGAAAAGAACAGTCCATCAAGAACACGCGGAAACTGGGGACCACGCCGGAGCCAAGCACGCAGCTAGAGCCACAAGAGTGCTTCAGGACAAACTGCTTTTTCAAAGGGTTCAACTAAAATGTTTGCAAACTTTGTTAATAAAATAAATTTTACGTGGCGTTGGTGTATAAAAAAGTAATATATCTAAAATGTATCTTTTTCAATCTAGTGACAAAATATGTTTAGAATTTTGTATATTTTCATTAATTCAAAATTTCATATACAAGACGGCCGATATGAAGAGTAATAAACCAGCCAAATAAATTACTCTACTTAGATTGATATTGTTGTGTAAAATTACAATGTTCATAGATATGTCACTCTCCTTGTGCTTCGAGGATGTGCAAGCGAAGCTTTATTTATAAGCTAAGCAATTTTTCTGTTGTATAAGTTATGTATGATTTCCAAACAATGAATTGACACAATTTATATTTTCTAAGGAGATTATTGACCACTACACAAAAATTGGTAATAAAGAATTGAATTACATAACCCCCCGAATTAAAAGACAATTACGCGTTTAACTCTCTTTCTCTCTGCAGAAAAGAAATCGAAAATCCTGGATTAGTAAACTAAGAAACTCAGTCACTTAAAAATGAAATCTTCATTAAAACACTTCTAAGTAGAGAACATTAGGGTGAATTCTCAGGTTGGGAATATCCATTTTTCTCCTTCCCCCCCCCCTCCGTGCTTTTCGTTTCTGTCGACTCCACACGAGTTAGCCCAGAAATATGTCCGTCTTAAAAAACGCCGTTGACTCACTCGCCGCACTTATTCGTTCTCGAATACTTTTACGGGATATCATTTGGTGTGCCGCAACTGGACATAAACGCTCGCCGGAGCACTCTGGCCCGGAGGGGGGCAGGAGTCTCCTCAGTAATGACAGCGCAGTTCTTAAGTAGCCAATACTTATACCGCTCTTGTTACTTTCGGAGAAGCTGTCGAGTGAAACGCCGAATGGAATCGCGAAAGAGAAGTAGCCGAAGGACGGGGGACAGAAGACGAAAGAAGTGAGATCAAAGAATCAGAACTATTGAAGAAGGGGAAAAATTGTTCCTTTTTCTCCTATATATTCCATAGAAGGAAAAGAAATGACTAATATGGTTAATTCTGGTAGAGTACGGTATTGCCTAAGTTCGAATCCAAATCTAAAATCAGTTGAAGTCCAACACACGACAGACCAGAGGGCAAACGTCTATGTGGAGGTCTGGATTCTTCCTCACCAGCTCGCATTACGACGACCACTTACATTAGAGTATGGGCTTTCTTAGTTGGGAAACAGGAATTGAAGCTACGTACACCTAAAGGATCGAAGTCTCACTCCAATGGTAGCGTCGGCTGAACTGGGAGAAGTAACTGTGCCATTGAAAATTCTGCACGCCGGCTTTACAATCATTTTTGTGGTTTTCTCCCAACAATTCCAGGAAAATACCAGAACACTACCGTCAATAACAGGACACGAAACACACGCGATACTTCCTTCCTAATCAATTCGCCACTCGCATGTCACTGCCAGATTGAGGATTGTAGAGATAGACAATTGTTTTCGAAATTTCCTCATTTCAGCTAATACACACTGTATGCAGACCTCCAACGACGGTCCACGTACGGCGTGCGATTATCTTTTTTAATCCATTCCCCTGTCCAGTTTCATTCAGCTTTGTAGTAGTCTCTCCAACGTCTTTGACCGGAAAGTTGTAGTGTCCCACGCAAGCTACAAAGATGAATTGAATTAAAACAGTGTTTGGAGGAGAATTCTAGAGACCGGTTGCTGTGATTGATATTTTTCGGGTTTCTTTGAGAAATGCTAGGCGAATTACGGAGCAACTAAAGGGTTACAGACCGCGTGCGATGTTTTCTTTCTAATCTCTCCTCTTCCCTCCCTTCTCCCCTTACAAGCACACACACACACACACACTCACACACACACACACACACACTTCACTATCACACAATGATGTCGGGATCAGTCAGGAGCAGTGTTGCCAGATGTGTTTAGAGGGATTCCGCCGTGTTCGTTTCAGTTTCCGCCGACAATCCGCTGAACTGGTTTTAAATTTCCCGCCTAAATCCGCTAAACGTAAAATAAATTCTTTATCCACATTTAAATGTTGTATTAATTGATTCTATTAAAAAATAGTTGCGAAATATAGTGCATTATTGAATCTGCAATTCAATTTTTAGATAATATAGAATGCATTACTTGAGTGAAAATTTGCAAAATAATCACAATAGATTTTAGGTTTTATATAATTTATTATATAAGTATTATATTATTTATTCTTGCTAGTAACATGGATTTAGAAATTTTTAAAAATATACATCTGTGCAAAACAACTTATTAATAAAGGTTCACGAAAACTGATGTTTTACTAATTTTACTGCTTTACTAACTTTATTAATTTCCGCCGTTTATTCCGCTGTCCGCGAAACTATTTTTTTTTTCGCCGTACGAGTTCAAAATCCGCTGAAAACGGCTGGAATTCCGCCGATATGGCAACACTGGTCAGGAGCTTCGAGCTTGTCCGATTTGCAGCGGTGCCGCTGGCGGAGATACCTCGAGGAGGATACCTTCGCCTAGCCATGCCACCGGTTCTCACGTTCTAACGGGGGAGGAACATTAGGCACAATACCACGCATGTCACGAGACCAGTCGCGAGCTTAGTACTTATCCCGAAGGGAGAGACACCTGGATAAGGAAGTCCCGTTAAACCTATGCATTGGGTTCACTTACCAGCTGGGGTGGAACCGCGCCACCTCCGGGTTATAACAAGGATTATATTCACATGATTAATGACCACAGCAGTTGATGTGGCCGGAAGCAAAACGCTGAACCACGCACTCATCCCTCCACGCTGTGCCGGGATGAGGATTACAGAAATATACTTTTTTGAACGGTTACTTCCTTCCTCATCTCAATCGGAGTGGTTGACAGAGAAATACTTATCTTCATCAACGGCAAGTATTCTCCGATCTAGTCCCCCACTCTCATCCTTAAGGCCGTGCGCTGTGATGCTGATTCGCCATTCCTGCATGTGGAAATGTGACGTGATGTGGTGATTCCCCGTCCCCACGATATCGAAAGACCCTCGCCGAACTGTTAGCATGCGGATGTTAGGCGAGGGCTCGCCTTGGGCTGTAGCGCCAGAGGCAGGGAGTGGGATATAATGAGATAAAATCAAAAATAAAACCGAGTAAACGGCGAGAGGGGATGTGATGAGATAGAATAAAAATTAAAAAATAAAACCGGGTATACGGAGAGAGTGAGGCAGAAGCACACTGAAGCACCCACGCCGCAGGGCACCGGAGCCCGCTAACGCTCCCTGAGGGACGCCGGCTTTTTCGCCGACCCGCCTCCGCCGCCTTCGCCGCTGCTCCTACTACGCTGAGGCTACTCAAGGCCAGCTCCCGCCACTGCTGCCGCCGCCGCCCCTCGGGGCTCCGCGGGCGCACGCACGCACACACGCACGCATGCGGCGTGCGCGCACGCTGCCGCCGCCGCCGCCCGCCCGCTGCAGGGCAGCCACCTGCGCCGCCACCGCCACCGCCACCGCTGCCGCTGCAAAAACGGCGCCAGCGCGCGCACGCACGTCGACGCCAGAGCGGCGCACGGCACGGATGGAAGGGGCGGGGCGCGGTGGGGTTGGGTAGAGCGAGGTGAGGCCGAAGGGGCAGCGCGGTATGAGGTGGAACGGGGTGGAGCAGAGGTGCGTGGAGCGGAGCGAGGTGCGGTGGAGGAGGGCGGAGCGGAGCGGGATGGGGCGGGGCGGGGCGGAACAGAGAGGGGTGTGTCGAGCCGGGGTGGACGGAAAGCAGCGGAGTAGGAAGACTGGGGTGGGGTGGGGCGGAGTGGCGTGGGGTTGGGAGGAGCAGGCTGAAGTGAGGTAGAGCGGAGTTGGGTGGCGCGGAGCGGGAGTGCCGGTAGACGCAGGAGGAGGAGGTTGAGTGGCCTCTGGCGAAGGCTCGGTTTCTCGAGAGCTCCTGCATGAAATTTGTGTAGGAAATTACTTCAAAAGGCTTCATGGCGCTTCCAAACTTTAGTCAGCAGCCTCTTACGCGTTTTGTGTTCCGAGAAGCATACACACTGTTTCAGGTCCAAAATATTAGATTGCTCAGGACACAATCGGAGTAGGACCGATGCCGGGATGATGGGTAGAAGGTGGGCAGCCAGGGTAGAGTTGGTGATAAAGAACGTCTGGAAAAATTGTTTGTACGATTTTTTTGCTTTTTGTTACGAAAACAGCGCCCGAATGCACGTATGTCGGCAAAATGAGTACATGGAAGGGGACGAGGCGAGGCGGTATCAGGAGAGTGAGGGTTGCGTTGCCTGTGGCAAAGTCTCCGAGACTTGAGAGCTTCTGCATGAAATACGTGTAGGAAATTACTACAAAAGTATCCATTGCACTTCCTTCAGTTAGAAGAGGACTCTTAGGGTCTTTCTGTCCAATTACGGTAGGAACGTAAGAGGGCGATAGTACGTCGGTAGTTGAAGAGAGACAACTTCTCGAGAAGGATCAAGTGTTCAAGAAAATCGGCTATGATTGATTTCCACGAAAGCGATATTTTGGACCTGCATGTACGTACGCCAGCGGAGCTGGCACAGGGCAGAAATGGAAGGGGTGGGGCGGAAGGGTATCGTGAGGAGGAGGTTGAGTGGTGTTTGGCGAATGCTGGGTGTCTAGAAAACTTCTGCGTGAAATTTGAAGAAAATTGGAAAACAATCTGCAAGGCGCTTTATTAAGTTACTACTAAGGACTTCCTCAGAATATCTGTTTAAAGAAGCATACGTCCGGCATCATTGTATTTAACTCTTGGAAAAGCAATGGCGTGCGAAAAGGTCCGAATGTTATGGTGTGTGCGTCGTTGTTAGTTAGAAAATTTACTTTTTGCGCATACGGTGCCAAGCGATAGTGTCATGTTAACAACGATTATTCACTGGTATTATGGTATTATTCACTGGTAGTATGGACTGGTAGTATGGACTGGTATTATTATATTATTTTCACAATTACCTCTCACACCAACACCTATTCCAAAATACCTTTCTCTTTCTAATTGATCTAGATTTGCTGAATTAACAGACTCATTTGTTGCCGCAAAGGTATATTTTGGGTCCTTTGATTATGTTCCAAAGTTACGTCACAAGTGAGCTAAAGATGTGTGTTTTGTTTCAGGTAAGCAATGAAATACGAGCCATTACTGATATCCTCGTATACATCATAATGTGAGTACTTATATTTTTTTTAAATAATATAAATAATTTTTATTTTTATTAAATTGTAACATAAAAAACATTTAATCCTTTACAACCGTTTCTACATTTTTTTCTCGTATTATAAAATTATATCCCCCAAATTATAATTGTATTCGCTTATAATTTGTCATTTTACGCACGTTAAATGTCATTTTCTATAAAGTGACAGATATTTTTTAGAGCATGGATATTTTCAAGGACGGGTTCACCAATTTTTTCAATCTGAACCCTTTTTGATGTTTTTTCTAAGTTGCGAATTAAGTTAACGACAATTAAGGAAAAGAGTGAAAGTTGTTGTTCATTTATTTGTCTGCACATTTCTAAATATTGTCTTTAATGACGCATCCTACTGTTCGTGATTGTATTGAGATTGTGTTGATTAACATTGATTTTAGTTGATAGTGTTGAGACAACGTTGATTTTTTTTAATTACTCTTGTGAATATCAATTCAAGTACTGTTGAGATTAATATATTTTATATTTCGCCTTCCTAAACGACGCAAATGGTTGCATCAGCAACAACTCTCCACCAGGTTTGAGTCCCGCGAAGGGGAGTAGGTTGCAATGTAAATCCCCGTTTGTTCGCCTTGTGATCGCGCTGTTGGGACGTAAACACAAACCATCATGTGAATATGAATCATCATTCATAATTGCTTATAAATCAAACAACCGATAGTTGCCTACATTCCATCAGGCAAATGGACAGAGAAAATGGAGTCGAAGAAATAAACGAGGAAGAAAAATAAGAACATCAAATTGTGTTCAGACATTCTAGTTATGAAATTCGCAGAATTGTTATGACTTTGTGGAAATACTGTCAATGTCTTTCCTCTATGGTAATGAAATATTGATGTTATCAAGCCCACTAGAGGTTACAGGCATAAATGTTAATGTATGAGGAAGAGCACAAGAAAGAATAAGAGAATGTGGCAAAAATAAGAAAAGGAGGGGAAGGAGATAAAGAAAACGAAGAAGTGGATAAAAACGAAGAGAAGAAGTAGAAAAAGAAGAAGAGAAGAAGAAGAAGAAAAAGAGAGGAAGGGTAGAAAAGAAACAGCAGACTAAATGGTGTAAGTGCAAGATAAAGGTATCAGAAGAAGAAGAAGAAGAAGAAGAAGAAGAAGAAGAAGAAGAAGAAGAAGAAGAAGAAGAAGAAAGGGGTGGAATAGGAAGAAGGGGAACAGGAGAAGAAAGAGGTGATGTGGATGGGAGAAAGAACGTCAAATAAGAATAAGAAAAAGGAAAAGCTGGAAAAACGAGAAGAGGAAGAAAATGATAATAAAGAAGTGGAACAGGAAAGAAAGGAGCGGCAGAAGAAAGGTGGTGTAAGTGGAAGAAAAGGCAACATCAAAAGAAGAAAAAAGTGGTGCAACAGAAAATGGAGATGGCGTAGGTGGAAGAAAATACGAAGAAGATGATGACGAAGAAGAAAAAGAACAAGACGAAGAAGAAGAAGATGAAGAAGCGGCAGTACGTTACATAATTAGCCGTCCCCCCACCGCGGCTGCGGGGCGGCGTGCGGCGGGGCCCGCGTGTCGCGCGGCGCGGGGCCGACGGCGGAGCGGAGCGGAGCGGCACCGACAGCGGAGCGAGTCCGCTAACGTGTTTGACGAGTGCGGTGCAGTGCGGTGCGGTGCGGCGCGGCGCGGCGCGGCGGAGGCCTCGCCTGCGACGCCGCCTCCCGCGCCTCGACCCGGCCCACGCCGCTCGGGACGGAGCGACAGCCTCCTCGGGGAGAGTTAGGCGGATGCGCGTGAAAAGTCGTCAGGTGAGTGACGTCGGGCGCGCCAGCTACTTCGTTTACGTTATTAGACGTCTTGTTTTCAGTGAATGTTACATGCTGGGAGGTGGCGTGAAATCCGGCGCCACCTACACGATGGTTTGTGGCGTTTCTAGGGGGCTCCGCCAGCGGGGGCCCAACCTCAGCCGAGGGCAGCTGTAAGATTCCGACTGCTCTGCCGAAATGTGTCGTGGTGTAATATGTGTAAGAAGGAGAAGAGAAAAAGGGTGAAGGATAGGAAGGAAAGAGTTATAGCGCGCGGTTTGTGACCCGGTTTTTAGAATACTGCTCAGGCGTTCATCTTGTATTTATCGGAGAACCCATCGAAAACTACCGATCAGAAGAAAAAAACGGCCGCTAGAATTCACCAGACAGCCGTTACATTCGGTCCACTGTATGACTATAGGATCACTATGTCCTTAGTGTCGAAAACAGCGATCGCAAAATTTGGGTATCCGTTGAAATTCATTGTTTTGTACGTGCATTAAACTTCTATCATTAAACTATTTAACTTTCCGCTTTCTTGTATCATTATCAACAATAGATCTATCGGTTCTTGGTTGCATCAAAAAATAGTTAAACTTCTTAGTATTTCAAGGATGTTTACGGCACTTTTTATAAACTAAACTATTCAGATAGTACAACGTTTGGCTGCTGATTCAACCATTTAACAATATTTTAAGAAGTAGCACACAAATGATCATAAAACGTAAAAAAATAAAATTTAAAATATGGTAAAAAGTAACTACAGAATGATATTTGATAATTAGAAACAAATAGAATGAACAAAAACGTTGAAAACTAAAAATTAAAGGATGTAAAGTCATTTTATTGAAATCTATTATAATAACATGTATTACTACTGCTAAAACATCACATTCATGCGCTCAGTTTCTTTCTCAATACACGTCCCTGTATTACAGTTGACAAATAAAAGACTAGGGCACCATAAGCTGTCAAAATTTGTTTCAAAATGATGTAGGCCGCAGTGACTGTCGGGTTGGAGTGAGTTACGTGCGCGTTCACACTAATTTATTCTACCGCTGAAGCTTCTCTGAGCATAAATCATCTCTGTTCTTCCTGTTTTGAGACGTACGGATTCCTGGTTTAGTCAGAATCCTTAACTGTCTACTGGTACTTTGCGACAAGGAACGATGAAGTGAAAGTGTGTGGCGAAAGAAATATGTTGACAAGAATTCGTTACCATTCTTTCAATTAACAAAATATTTCTCTTTAACATATCTTCCACTGTGCTCGTATACTTGTTTCTATGCATCATAACAGAAGATGTGCATTTTTGTTTCTTTTTGAAACTATTTTTTATAAAAAGGCATAGTTATATTTAATCAATTGGTGTTGGACTTAAATTAATATCAATATTGCATTACGACTTTTACTTGATAGCATTTTATAAAAAAATATTATTACCATAAACTCTAAAAAGTCTTTTAGCAATATTTACTACTTAACTCTTCATTAAGCATATGATTCTTGTATTTCAACACCTTGTTTACCTCAAAACTTTCCATATCGGGTTCTGCCAGTTCAAAAGCCCATAAAAGAATGATAAACGAATGCTCTTCATGCTTCACGATAATCTTTGAAGCTGTAGGCAGAAACATTTTTTGAACTGCCTGTGCTGTTGCGGCAAAAGCGCGGTGCCTCCATTACGGACAAATATGAATTAATTAAGCAAATATTGATCTACGGAATTGAACTTTCATGTTCGATCAATTCAAACTTAGAAAATTCCCAACAACTCCAATCGAAATTCTGAGATCAGTGGCCATGCCATGGCAATGCCAGCCAGGTCAATGCCAGGCAGGTCAAGAAAAGTATATTATAGTAGTTCTCCACGACTTGCAGTCACTAACAATAGGTGAAACTCTCAAAATCGGAAGCTTCGCGCAGTATTAAAAGTTGAAAGCCACATATAATGCAAGTATTTAATTAAAAACATTCTAGACAGACTAATACAATAATCTAATCTGGGTTTCAAAAAGCAATCCAAAATCAATTTGAAAAGGAAAATAAGGGAAAGGAAAACATTGCCTAAACACTTTCTCACACCTAGTTTCTCCTCGATGCTCTTTAATGCGGCCCAGAAATTTGCAGAGAGAACAACTACAAATCCAAATGCTGAATGGGACAACTATTCATAACCCTTTCTTAAATACGCATTTGCAAACGATTCCATAGTTTCAACACGGAGATATAGGTAGAGGTACGAGTATAATGGAAATAGGTGTATGCATAGTTGTGTAATTTTTTCTACTTTCTCAGATTGAACAGTTCTTCTTAGGTTATGGTCAGTTATCTGTGGGACAATATTCCAGACAGGAAATTGATTGTTCGTTGGGAATGACAAATTAGACCATCGCCCAACATTAGGGATGGAAATGGAGAAACGATGGAAAAGGAAAAATCGTATGGGGTACGTGGCTCGTTGTTTGAGGTACTACTCTGGAATCCGCTTGGAATGGATCAGAAGAAACCATAGAAAATGCTGTTCAATACATCTTCTGACCCTGGTCCTTGGGTATTGAAAACTGCCACCGAAGGGGCTCAAACTAAGACCTCGCGAAGTACAAAGCTTCGGATGAGATCTCGTAACTATCGCGCTAACGGTTGATAATAAATCAGTGCAATAAATTTCACGATGACTGGTAGGCGGAAAATTAAACAGGTCACTACCGTGATGTTCTATCCTCGGATATGTTTTTGCCCTCCTTCATTAAAACCCGCTGTCGAAGGCACTCGCCTGTGTTGAAGACCAGTGTGATTCAGGAAACACTCCTAATGACTGGCAAGGGAACCGGCACGGGCGGAGAACACTCTAGAAAGGAGGAGAAATGCGGTCCCATTTGTTGGCCCAAGCAGGAAGTCGACCGTTCGATGGCCTCGTCCAATAAAGATGTCGCAATTGCACAATAGATTTGATGTAATGAAGTGTTAAAATCTGGCAACAAAAATCGGGATTGGGAGGTGAGGACCGTAATTTACAAACATGTCAAGAGATGTGTTTGAAATACCACTCGATTTGTTACGAAAATATGCTTTAATTAAACGTTTTCAGAGATTTTTGAACAAGTAGTAATGATATTCTCATAGTCTAGTTTAAAATTACGTAACCGCGGCATTGCTACGTGCAAAAAAAATTCTAAAAATGTTTAATAAAGAAACATTTTGTCTCTAATTAGAGAGGAGTAGTTGATTTTTTCATGTTTCTCACCTTCTCAAATTAAAAGGTGATTCCAAATCGCACTAAGTAAAATACACGGTCTTTAGAAGACATGTTTGTCTTAAAAAATGATGAGCACTATTAGGAAAAATCACGTTTTTTTGACTAAATAATTTTGTAATTAAGAAGTTTTTGGAAACTTGTTCTATCTGATTAAATTCATCAATAACATAATAAGTGATAAATACAAAATGAAAAAAATAGCTAACTTGCTGCGTTTGGAATCCATCTCTGCAATTATTGTTGAATACGTAGGTGTGTTGAATTGTATGTACATCTACTGTAGGAAGCGATTGTATTATTTTATAAATAATTGTAAGCACTGTAATCTACCTAATAAGAATAATTACAATTTAAGACATTCATCACTATCTTTTCCTGAGTTTATGACGTCATATTCCAAATTAATATTAACAAAAAATTATGGGGATTAACAATAAATTAATGGGGATTGCAAGACATTTGCTGAAATAAAGAAATCGGCAATGAGCAGAATTGAAATCCTCTAGGATCAATAATCTTCAGGTGACATCGCTAAAAGAAAGACAGAAGCAGGAAAACAGAGTTAGGAAAACAATCAACCCGTTAAGAATCAAATTCATTCGATCCGTGCCTGATCTTATGTGCCACTGTGTGCATGATCTGAAGTGTCACTATTTTCATACATTTCTTCTGCAAGAAAAGAGAATCGATTTACCAACAATCGATCCCAGCTCGTCTTTGAGACCAAGCGCCGTTCGTTGCGTGCACCGTTCTCAGATCCCAATGTATCAAAAAACCTATCGATTCATTAAGAATCGATTCCTTTCTGTCCATGGTTGCCCTCGAGTGTCAATGATTGCGGGCACCTCTACAAGAAAAGAGCAAATAAAAAATAATCGATTAATTAAAAATCGATTCATTTAGAATCGATTCCCTTCTGTCCATCCTTGGCCGCGAGTGCCACCCCCGGGTGCCTCAACCTCAAGAAACGAGACAAAGAAAAATCAATTCATTAAAATCGATTCCTTAACAATTGATTAATTAAGAAGCATTTCATTAAGAATCGATTCCGTTCCGTCCATCCCTGCCAGCCTTGGGGGCCTCCGCCGCAAGAAGGACGTGGTGTGGCGACGCGGCGTAGCGTAGCGGCCGCTCGGGAGTCTCCTACAACTTTACGCGCGGGATTTTTACAAGGCGTCGCTTTGCTCCTTTTGGCGTGTAATTGCGTCGGAGCTGCGGAGCTGCATCGTGACGGCCTGCGCGCTAGTTCCGCTCCCCTCCCCCCTCCCCCCATCCTGCCACTTGCTTCGGCTCGCCGTCGCTCCGCTTCGCTCCCTGCTGCGTCTCCCCGCTCCCCAACCCTCCCTGCCCCACACTGCACTCTGTTGCTCGCTACTCACGTTTGTTGCCAACCCTCGTCGCCTCCCGGCTGCGTTCTGTTTCTCTCAGTTGCTCGCTATTCGAGTTTCTTGCCAGCCTCCCCGCTTCCCCGCTGAACTCTGTTGCTCGCTACTCGCGTTTATTGCCAACTCTCCCCGCCTCCTCGTTGCATTCTGTTGCTTTCAGTTGCTCGCTCCTCTTGTTTCTTTCCAATCCCTCCCACCTTCCCGCTGCACTCTCTTGCTGTCGGTTGCTCGCTACTTGCGTTTCTTGCCAACTCTCCCCGCTTCCGCTGCCTCCCCGCTGCACTTTATTGCTCCCGAGTGCTGGCGTTTCTTGTCATACCTCTCCGCTCCCGCCGCCCTTCGCCGCTCCTCACTGATCTTGTCACTCTCTGCCTACCGCCATTTCCTGTTGCTCTTCTTATTACTTAGAAACATAATTTACTATCATATAAACAATTTCATACACTTTATACCCTATGTATATTGACATTTGATATCTTCAAATAGCTGGATAAGTCATAATTTCTTATTAAAATTTCTATGTACTGAGAGCTTATGGTTTATGAATGAGAAGAGGAATCGTTGTCTAATTTGGTATCTTTTGACATCAATGTCAGACCAAGAAATTCAGATGTCACCGCGCCATTTGCCTTAACATTTAGATAAATACTATAGAAACTACGGAACTCAAATCGCAATTAAATGTCCAGCTACACTCAAACTTGTTGAATTTTATCGAAGCGTTCATGCTAGAGTAGTTATTTTTGAAAACTATATTTTTTTTAGAACTTTCCCAAACTTTCGATTTTTCCGAAATGTTTAAAACGAGAAAACAATAAGGTTTGTACGTTTCCGGAACAATTAAACATTAACCCGTGACACCGATTACTTGAAGTATTATTTACAACACTTTTAGGATTTTAATTTATTTTACTGGTAATCATAACTCTGGGATGATCAGATATAAAAGAAATTACTATTAACTTTTATTGAGATTTATTCATACGTGAAAAGGTTTTTTAATAAAAATTACTACATTAAGGCTGCACGGCGTCAATTCTTAACTAGGCAACAGCTGCACGTCGGTATCAACGCCGGTATCAACGCCGAACAGACGTAATTTCGTCAGCACTTTTTTGTTACATAGTATTAAATTTTTAGAAGTCAAGAAATTCCCAATTCTATAGTTCAAGGAAAGCTGCTTTAATACACCGTTACTCAGGCAACTTTTGTTTTCAAGATAATAAAAATCCAAAAATGCTCTAAGACCCTCGCGCTTGATAGGTTAATTTCATTTAATTAATCACTCTGGAAATTTTTTAACTTCAAAAAAAACTTAAGATGGAGTAAAGGATCGAATGTGTATTAACTCCACTATTCAATTCAAATTACATTGAAGTGAGTTGTTGATACCTTTCTAACTTTTTGAACACCAAATATCAGCCAAATAAAAAATAATTTTATTTAAATAATGGACAAAATATGGTTTTTGTATAAGAAAATGTTAACTCTTGTGAATTGGCTACTTGAAATCCCATTATAATTTGTCACGGAGTTAACACGTTTCTATCTGTTGGTCCTGAGATTTAATGACGGAATAATTCGGAAAACTTCCAAACTTACAAAAATAATCGGCACTTTTCTACTTTATCATCTATTTATTTTATTGCAAACACTTTGATTTTGATTTTAATATTCTGCTACGTGAGTTAATTAAAATTCTTCTAATGAGGCGTGTGTCTAACGGGCGATAACGTGACGTCTGTCTTCTTTACCTCGACTGACAAGTATACTGGATATAAGATTAAATCGGAAAATAAGTAATACAAATTGTGTTGCATTGAAGTCCGCCATTACAAGGATAAAAAGTCTCTCCCTGATGCAGACAGTAGCAAAATGTACTTGCAAACACATGAAACGTCAATACCATCTTAAACAAGCAAAAGAAGTTTTAATTTTTTCTTTAATTCTCGAATGTGCCAGTCGTGTGGTCGAACAGAGAGGAATAACTTATTAATTTTACTTGTAAGTGCCGTTAGAGAAAAAAATCATCGTAATAACGTTTAGCCGTCATACTATTTACGTCTTATAATGCAAAACAATCTGAATTTACAGTCTTGTTATAAATATATTGCAGGGTTTCTTAGCACACACTGTCAGTTAAAAATATTGACAGCCACAGTCTGACTACATTTAAAATTTCAGTCATTTCTGCAATTAGAAATTTCACTGGTATTCAATAAAATCGAATAAGCTTTTTGTAATATTTTAATTTTCTGTTTAAAAAATGGTTGATCAGAGGTATGGGCAAGCAGTTGTAACGAACAAGATAGGTTGTCTAATTGTACTTAACTTTGGAGTTTATATAGTCTGTTTTAGGAAAGAGTACTCAAACGCATAGGGCAGTTAGAGGGAGTAAAGGGAATCAGTAGAAAGCCTGGGGCAGTGAACATTAGGTCTACAAGGTCTAGTTCATTTTAAAAAACACGTCTCCTTCTTCGAGGTCAGCTTACCAGCGTGCACCCGAGTTATATTTGCAGAGAGGAGTAAAGCAATAAAGATAAGTACAAAGAGGAGGAGGAGGATAACACAGGGGTTCTGGATAATGAATGATAGGGATTTGAGCCTCACACTTTATTATTGACTTAAATTCAGATCTCAGTTATTCAATTATTCGAATGTATGTATGTATTTGGCATTTTAGGATCGGATTAATCAGACTTTTGCGAGCTAGCGGTGTTCCCAGGCATGGGGCCCTGGTTTTATTATTTATACCTGTGATTGAGGGAGACATGTGACGAGCATGAATTATTCCCATCACTGTGCCTGGCAACTTGAGCTGCCTGAGCTATTCTTTTGTCACACAGCTACAGGAACGAAGACGATTGTATTAGAAAGCCACTGATCTATTTCTACACCGACCGAGAGTCGAACCCAGGATTGCAACACAATGAGCTAGCACACAATCCACGCGAGGGGTCAATTATTCGTATTAGAAATAATCAAGTTCAACGCAGAAATAATTATTCATTTTCCTGGTTTGCCCTTCGTCTCCTGAAATGTGACACTCATTGGCGACTCCTCCAGCAATGAATTCGGCATATGTTCGGCCTTATCTCCTGCTGAAACAGTGGCCTCTCGTATGACTCATGTGCGCATTGCTATTCCGCCCACAGGGAACAGAACATTTTTGACGTAGTCTAGTGCCAAGACTTGACCTCTTAGAACCAGTGTTCATTGACGAAAACTGCTTCCTTTAATCCCCACTTACCTGTTTGCGTTTGTGCAGTTTTTTTCAATATCCTACATTTATTATCTGCTCATTACCCATCGGACTTATCGGGATAAATGCTACCCAAATTAATTTCTTCTCAAAAAATATATAATACTCGTCCGAGAGGTTAAGGTAAAAGGAGTTTGATGTCACATTTTTATTATATGCCAAATCAAGTAACTATAGACCCTTGTTTCAACAAATCATATGGTATTTTTTCGAGAAAGTATTGTGGGGGTAACAATCAAACGTTTCAGTAATATTAAACATTAGTGTATCAATTTTGGATTTATTGTAATTGAATTGTATCTAACCAAAACGTATTAATCACTTTAAGTTTTTATGTGACAACCCATTCGTTATGATACTTACATAGAAAGCAGATATATAACATGTTATTTTTCATTACGTGCTAGTAGCTGTCCTTGTGTTGACATTGGTTTCAGCCCAATTACTCGAGTCTTGTCTCAATGTCTTGTCAACGAGTAACTAATTAATTAGATATACCTTGTAAAACATACAAATATGCGCATAAAATTATATTTACTGTCACTAAGTAACATTAAAATATTTTATACTTTCCTTCAAATCAATCATGCCTTTCAAAGTGTCTCTGCATGTCTACAATCTGGCAAGAGCCGACAGCAGGTGGAAGGTCGTTTGTCAATGACGCCGCACTGATCCGCAACTACAACGGTCTATTTTTTCAGTTAAAACTCCAAGAAAAAACACGAGAGCACGTGAATTAATAAACATACGCGTTTTCTGAAGCATAATTTCTCAATAGGTTCACGGGTCATATCCTATTTCGTAAAAAAATATTACACGTTCCTAGTAAGCAGTAGATATGTTTTCAATCACAATTTACTCAAATCCAACAATATTCAACTATATGTACCTACTTTACCTAATGCAATATTATTTTTCTTATCTCCATCATCATTATTGTCACATTCTTCTTTTTATTCCTAAATATATCCTCTGTACTTTGTAAGTATCTGCCTTCCACGTATCAGAAAGCAACATTCTAACATGCGAATTACACTTTTGCACCATTGGATAAATTAGACAATTCAATGGGGACATTTATTTTTTTATTAAACATTAGTTTGGATTATCCAATTTTGAACTAACTAGTTTTTCGTAAAAAATGTTAAATAATTATAATAATTTACTTGTTAATTCTTGAGCACAATGTAGACATATCTCCTACTGGAGTATTATATTAATGAACATGCATTCATACTTTTGTTGGATAAAACTTTCTATTTCGCTCTCTTTACTCTTGTGATTTCTCAAGTGTTACTTGAAATATGAAATGTGATACGACCATCTTTTATACATAACCTTCCCTTAGATTTCCTTATTATATAAAGTCAGTGAATGTTTATAGTTTATATACATGACGTGTCAACTGCTAAAATAGGTGACAGTAAACACGGACATTTGTCTCCCCTGTTGTGACGCGATGTTTGCCGAGACATTAGTAAAACTACCTGACCACAATTATCATGATGCATCAAAGACTCCTGTTTCTCACGTCCACCCCGAGTGGAAATTGTCTCCTTCAAGGCCCACTGCGTCCCATTTTTATGCAGCTGGACTCCCCCGCAGTGGCCACCGCGGGGGAGGGGTGGGGGCAGGTGGAGGAAGGGGGAGACTCGTCCTTCCCTCAAATCCAGGTGCCGCTGTTCGGTCACGGACGGAGGAGCACGGGCCCTCCAAAAGCAATTCTTTTGTTGTGCCCGGCGAAAGAAAGCCTAGTAATGGATACCTGAACAAGAACATCAACGCGGAGGAGGCGGCGCGGCAGTCGGATAGCGAGGGGGCCGATCCCCCCTCCCCGTGCCCGTTTGCTCGTCTACGATGCAGGTAACGCACGGACGCGCCAACCCTCTCCTCCGGCTCGTTCGCTCTCCGAACTGCGCTGCGCTCAAGCTGCTTTCTTGCTGTTAAGCTGCTTTCTTGCTAGCAGTTCGTTCACACGTTCTGGTATCTAAGGAAGCTGTCATCGTATGCACCACGATATAAAGACACGTGTAGTACATACTCACTGGGAATTCAAAGGAGAGCCAAACGTAGAAACCTGATGAGAGACTTCAATGCTCGTGTATGACACGAACGCAAAACCATATTCCATGGTTTTGCCGGAAACTTCGATACGCCATCAGAACACGAACATCGTACGCTCAGTGGAGACTTCAATGCAAAATGTAGGTTCAAACCTTCATTTGTCGTGTGATAGCGTGATGCAAAAAGCATTTTACAATCGATAGTTTTATTAAAATTCAGGGTGGTTTGCAATCTAGCACTCGTTACGTTGGAAAACATGAGATAAGCTAGATAATATCTGTTGATATAAACATAACGCATTTCCTTCAACATTAACTGAAAATATTTTCTCCACAATTTAAGTACAGTAAATTTTTTTAAGTCTTGTATATCTGGCATTATATTTTCTAATTTATTTGCACAATGTATTTTTTAAGTACATTCCTTTCAAAATAATTGGGTAATATTTCGTTTAATGGAGTTTCCACAAACACCTGAATCCTACGCAGCATATATATATATATATATATATATATATATATATATATATATATAATAGATAATGATCCTAAAGTATATCGTCATGTCCAATACATTCGAGGGGCCTCTCTGAAGATTTTCAAAATTCCCTCTAACTCAGGGTCCACACGTCATGATTCCGTGAGTGTTTGATTAGCTGAACAGCTTGGAGATGTGCCTTTAATATTTTACAAAGCTTGATGTATTTACACTTATACTTTATCCTCAATGTATTGTCAAATTTTGTAAAGAAAATAGTCACTATTTTACTAAGAATATTTCTCAACAAAATAAAGGAAACACGCAGTTCGATACGTTTATTTACTTTTATTACGATATTACTTTTTCTGCTACAAGCAAGAATCGAAAGTAGAATTGTCTGTGTTCGTTAACATGTTAAATGTCATCTACGTTTCAATTCTTACTGACGAGCATTTCATCCATTATGTTAACTCACATTAGTTTATTCTCAAAGAGGTAATTTTATAGTTTTGTAGAATCTCGAAATGTACCACTTTAGGATCATTTGTACCATTGATGAGTGAATAACTTTGAATTTTCGTTGACGACTACATTCAATAATGACGTTCAGAATGTTCGTGAGCAGAGCTGCATCAAAATAAAAGATAACGATTTCAAGCATTCGTTGAAGTGTCTAAATGTTGAAATTGCTGGCGATGTACCAAAATTGAGTACGCGATAAGTTCAAACTGGTTTTCCATGGCCTTGTAGCTAAATTATTTCGATCATTGAAGGCGTCTACACCCCAGTATTTCCCCCACCTAATCGAAGACAGAAATGAATGTGATTAAGATGTTTGAAAAACATACCTTACAATATTCCAGCAAGAAAGAGGAAATTCTAGATAAATGTTAGCTCGTACGTTTCAATTCAAGAATGAATATTTTACAACTTTGATGTTTTAAAACTTTTTAAGATTCGTCATTATTACTGAAAGTATGATAAAATATTGAGTGACAAAAAAATGCAATGAGCTGGAGTTTTCAGACCTGGCCGATAGCGAGGGTGATAATGGATCTGAGGGGGTAGAATAGTAGATGGTGAAATCAGGCGTGACGGAGAAGAGAGGAGGCAGGACAGAACAGGCTGGGTGAGGGACAGGAAGGATAGGATAGGACGGGAATACGTTTCACATAATTCACTCCTTTTTCTGCCTAATATATGATTGTGATTAATAAATATCCGGGCACCGCGAGAACTTCAAATTCAAACATTTCTACCTCCACAAGAATTCTGTGGAAGGGCGTATTATACAAGTTATCACTCTCTTTCTCCCTCAATTTGTGTGAAGCGTTGCAGCCCGCACGCGCATTATGATTCACAACTCATAACGCAAATAAAATTCCACCTCGCCAGGAATACAAAGGGGATGCATTAAAAAAGCATCCATTGTCACAATATCCCAACCGCCGACTCAAATGAACCGCCCACGGTCTCGGGGTCCATCAAGCAGGGGCCGTATGCCTTGACCACCGACGAAGGCGTAAATTGTGCGTAGGAGATTTCGGGGCGGCGGTTTCTCCTGCTAACTAGCCGTGCGGGCGGTGACCATTGTCGCCGGCGCGTCCAGCGGCGGCGGCGGCGGCCGCCGTTTTATGTCGCCGGATCCTCTCATTAGTGGCATCGCCGGGCTTTATGGCGCCGTCCCTCCCCCTCTCCGCCCCGCTGGGGACTTCAACGGACCCCGCCGGGCACCCTGCCGATCTACCTGCCACGCTCGCCCGGTCGGCGGAAACGAAACTGCTCGGCGGGCCCTAGGCGGCGCGCCGCCTCCGGCGCCCGCTCCCGCCTTTCGCCGACGCCCCCGCCCGCGCCGACGCCTTCGTCCGCGTCGACCCCTCCCGCCGTCGGCGGCGCCGCCTTGGCTTTAATTTCGCATTCACTTAGCGGATTCGGTGGTATGACGGTTAGCGCATATAGTTATGGCAGCTAAGTTCACGGATTCAAACCCGACCAAAGTCATGGATTTTTAAGGGCGAACAAAGCCTTCGTACATGTGCCTCCGAAGGGACCGCAAAGCTGGCTGCCACATATTGTAGATTAGCTGCATGTAGAAGATCCTCAAGCCTCAAAGAAGCCTCTGAGCTAACTTCAAAAAATCCTCTTTCGTTGCCCGAATAATACCTTCTTTCTCCGCTAAATGGGGGTTACGAAGGTGCATTACGAAGGTTCGTTACGTGGTCAGAAAGAAAAACGGGCCTAATAGCCCGAACCTCGTCATGTAAAATAAGGCATTGAGTAACTAACTTTCCCCTCCCACCGTCGTCAACACCAACGTGGCTTTAATTTATCATACATATCCGACGTCGCCGCCGCCTTTCCTTCAAGGTCCTCCGTCTTCACCTCTGCTTTACCCCAATGACGGCTTCACACATTCGGCATTCGGAGAGAAGCAAGCTACTGTTTTCACAATTCTGAGCATCCTAGTTGCTTGTCAAATGTTATGGTGGCTCTACACATTCGGTATTCCGTGAGTAGCGAGTGACTGCTAGCCGAATCACGAGCACTGTGGATGGAGTGTCTGCTATTTGCCGAGCGACGAACGTTTGGTGCTCGTCCTACTCCCCGCGTGTCAGTCTTTTGGACATAAAAGGAAGCGAACATTCGCCAAGCACATCATCTGCTCGGGATTGGGCGTGTAGTACCTCGCTATGTATTCGCCAATACCAATAAATGACCGCATCGCCTGAGCCATTAGCGGGGGGAAATAAAAGATATCGAATTTGTTTTTTTATGTATCCAAAAGACCGATATACTGAGTATAGGGCGCACTCCAAATGTTTAGCAACCAGCAAATATCCGGCAATTCATTTACTCTTCTTCGGGTTTCGGCGAGCGTTCGCTCAGTACCTCCGCGATTGTATGGAGCCGTCTTTAGTCTTTAACTGCATCACACCTTACCACCATCTTCCCTTCCCCCTTGGCTTCAACGTCTCCCCCACCATCGTTGGTGCGTGCGTCCCCCACCGCACATCTTCATCTCTGCCGTCACCGCCTCCACCACCTCTATCGTCTCAAATCTCCCCCTCCACCTCCGCAGCCTTCGCCTCCATCTTTTCGCCGCCTCCACTCTCTGCCTCCGCCGTCTGCGTCAAAGTCTCAGACCGTTCCGACACTTATCAGTTTCAGAGGAAAGAGAATTGAAAAGAATCGACGTCTTAAAGAGAGATTGTTTTCTAAGAGGGTGAAGTTTGGAAGGATGGATTAGAAAGTTAAACGAGTTTTTCTTGCAGGAACAAGAGGGGAAAGGTAGGAAAAGGAGTAAATGATTCATGAAGTATTGTTTAACTTCTATGGGAAAATATAGTAAATTACAACACTTTCTGGGTCTATTAAATACAATTTGTAATACTTTAATTGTTGAATATATCATAGCAGGTCCTTCTCTTCAATTGATGAATCAAAACCAATTTATAGAGGATAATTAGTAATATCGTTATAGAGAAACGTTGTGTTTTTAGTATTAATTTTACATGCAGATTCTTCACAGTCATTACATTTATAGCTGTCGGCAGTGTATTCCCAAAGATTATAACCTTTCGGATAAGTGTTAAATAGCTTTTATTATAATGTACTACATTTTCATAGTGATACATGATGAATAATTTATTTTCTTTGAACCTTTCAACTCAAAGGGGAGAGGAATCTGTTAGTTCCTTCTCATTCCTCAGAGGGGGATGATAGGATCTGTAAAAACGCAGGCTTGTAAAAATAATAATTAAGATAAAAGTGAAATTTTGTATTATTTTGTATAAGAAAAGGGCTTCATTAAGTTTAGGAGTATGTACGTTAATAAAACATAATTTACAATTCTATTAAAACATTGATGTGATGAATTGAACATTTCATAACTCTACGATATTTAATTTTGTATTTTGTCCATGAGTCAGAAGAGTATTTTCCAGTGACGTCGTATTCAAAAACATAATACTTCCTTCAACATTATATGGAAGTAAGTTGGTTCTCTTAAAATAGTGTATGTACGTGACGGAAAAATAGGGCTGATACTTAATTTTCTGTTTCATCTGCATACCGGCTTAAATATCACGTTTCGAGGTCAGTGTCTTTTCAAAATTGCTGGCGCTAAAATTCTTGAAGTTCAATATGCAAATAGGCCTGCTTCCTTATTACTTAACTTGCAAATGAAGTTCTTCGTTACGAGAGCCGCTCGCATGTGGGTTACTCAATGAAATGTCAGTTATCCACCTACCTTGATCGAATATGTATCGAGGTCTATCGACGGCGTTTCTACTGCAGTTATTGACAAACTGATCAGCATTTCCACCAGTTCGCCGTTATAATGTTAACCTACGTTTCCAAGTCCTGTAGAAGTTTTAGACACAGAAAAGACACTTATAACTCGACTCATTAAATTTGTTTTGATTTTTGTGTTAACTCCAAGATATTGTTAGAGAACAATTTTCAAAATACATGTTAATTGAAGATTATACCGATGAAATGTATGAGCTAACAGTGATCTGAAGAAATGAAGATATTCCGCATTTTTCTGTGGCGGAGAAATAGACCTATAACCTTTGCAGCACAAAAAATGTATTATACATTTTACTTTCTTTTTAGTTTTTAAGTTTAAAGCCCAGTAGTGTCACAAGGTCTTAGAAGTGTTTAACCAAATATCGCACCTATTCTTAGGCCTTTGTATATTTCTTCTTCCATTGTGTTTGTAACATATGGTTTGCTCTGGGTATTGGCTCTTATTCATTCACTCTACATGCTCAAAATATTTAGTTCTGTACCGAAAATTTTATTTTTTTATGAATGAAATTTCGAACGGTATATATCAAAAACGTTCGTTATATTTCTACGTGAGGAAACAGTTTAACTTCTAAAACTGCTGGGTTCGAACAACCCGCAGAGCCATTGTGGTTCAGAAGGCGTGGTTCAGCTTTCAAGACAATAGAGCAAGCGTTGAGGGAGGTCTGGGCTTCTACAGGCCCAGCCCTTCTTGCGCCAAGCTGCCAACGTGAAGAAACGAGAAACGTTTGGAATGTTTTGTGGCAGATTTCTACTACATAACGGTAAATTCTTGAAATAAATTTTACAAAATGTTTAAAAACAAAGCTGCAGTTCCTAAGTGGTAGTTAACAAGATTCTAAGAAGTAGCTTGCAGAATATTTCAAGGAAATACAGACGTTGTTCGTTTGATGATTTTAAACTTCTTCAGTTCTGACAAATGTGGTAGCATTCACGATTTCCTTGTTTGCAATATAATTCAAGCAAGCAGATGAAAACGCAAATTTTTAAAGCGTGAATCTACTTACAATAATTTGTGAGAGCACGAATAGTGTTGTGTGCGTCTGAGAGATTCTCGGACACTGATGTAGCATTTTCTAGCGGGTTTATACAGAGAAACATTTGTTTCAAACTATTACAGAAATGTATTTTGTAGCGCGTTCGCACTTTCAGAATTTCTTTTTTAAATCTTACCCTTTTTGTAGCAAAACTTTATTCCTTAACTGAATTAAGACAAAATTCAATTTGCAAAACATCTATCTTTGTCAGCCTTGTGAATTTCCAGTGAAAACAAACTATTGCACTTTCTAGTCCCCTTAAAATTGCCCCTGGTTTTTGTAGTGTTTCTCAACATTAATGTTACAATATCTCTTGACAAGAAAGAAACACAAGATTCAGTTGTATACTGGCTACCATAGACATGGCATGGAACATTAGGGAATGACTATGTACACAACCTTATTTTGGAAGCAAGGTTCAATTTCAATAATTAACCTGACGCTGTTGTTCGACCGGTGAATTCAAACTTTTATTTCAATTGTTTTTACTACATGTAATCGTAAATAGAGTCTTGAACTCCGCTTACCTTCCCAAAAATGTTTTCGGAGTACTACATTGAAATATCGCCAGCAGCTGCACATTCAGTTGCTAGAAGCAATTTTTGTTGCTACTGCGTGAAAGTGAGGGACACGCTCACCGTGGTTCATCCGCGTTAGTAATTTATTCTCATACTGCAATTTTTACTTTACCCTACCAGTATTTAACTAAACAAGGAAATAATATTTGTTCTATTATAAAAACTGAATAGCTTTTATTCAAATTTTCCTTCGTGGTATGGTAGTGATTTTGTGTATTTTATGAAAATCAAATTCAATCAAAATTATCTTAAGAATCGAACATAGTAGTACATTTTCGTCTCTGCGGTGAAACAAACTACTTTATGTGCTCTACGCATATTATTACATATTTGCATTTTAGCATCTAATTTCATGCCGAACTAAGTGGCTCAGGCCGTTGCGCGCTGAAATCGCATTCGGGAGGGGGGGGGGTTAAATACTTGTGCCGACCATCCTGACCAGGGTTTTCGTGCTTTCCCTCGGTCATCCAGACGTACGCTGGGATGGTTCTACTGAAAGGCCATGGCCGTGAAACCGGCGTCGCTAGCCCAATTCGTTAACTAGATCACACAAGTCACGAAGGCTAAGGGAAGTCGAGACATAGCAGGTTCTTCATTGGGTGACCAACTAGAAACGCTGGGATCTAGCTGCGCCGAGACCAGCTGTCTTTTACAGGATATATAATGGCTAAGTACAAACAAATACAAATCTAATTTCATACTACATGTTACTCAGTGTCACAAATCATACTGGTTGCATAAGCTTAAGTCTCCAGACAGACGAGCGCGCAAGAACGCATGTCATGGACCTAGCAGCTGTCACACACGCCCTCTTTACATATTGTTTATCACCCGTCTCCGAGTAAAGCGGCGGACCCGTTGTCAAATGTATTGCATCAAGGCGAAGAAAAATGTATTGATTGTCCGTCTCGCTTGCCTTGTCCCTTTTTTCAAGATGAGAAAAATTACAATGCGATGTAAAATATCGAGCTCATTTTATGTTGGAGAGTTACTACTTGTAGTCTTCGTAAAGAAAAATATTTAAGTACTTTTTAGAACTCAAAAAAGTATTCAGTCATCATATAAAGTACTTTCAATGATTTTTTAAACAATTTTCATGGTGATTTCTAATGTCAAACTTTAGTTTGTAAATATAACACTTCGAAAACACAGTCAATTTATGTCAAGACATGGGTGAGCGCAGCGCTCACCGTCAACCAACTAACAGCGTCCGGCTGGGACCAACCAAGAGTGATGTATTATTGTATATATTATATTAGAGATCATCTGTGTATGAATAACAAAATATATGCCAAGCATTCAGAAGACTTTAAAAACATTTTACGTGAAGGAAAAAGAGGAAGTGATTCATGATCATGAACAATTTGTTTCTGTGCTCGTGATGGAGACATCTATAAAAAGCAAACGGATCAATTGGACAAAATCTTTAAATAAGAAAAAAGTTTTAAAAAAATGTTATTTAGAAAATTTAAAACAGTTTTTGTATATTGTTTTTGCTTAAACTAAATTACGCACTTTTTCGTAGTGTCATATTTGAGGGAATGTCATTCGAATATTCCAAAATAATTCTTCATCTTCGTACCCCTAATACCATCGATTTACCACTGATTGTAACTTCTTATAAACAAATTTAGAAGCAAGAATCATAATAATAATAATAATAATAATAATAATAATAATAATAATAATAATAATAATAATGACTGGAATTATTGTGTCAATCATATTCATAATTTAGTGTCACAAAGCCACTCTCATATATCAGGGTTGCTCAAATTTACGAATTCGGAGCAGACCCATGCTTACCTGCATGCCACTCACCTTAGATTTGAGCCAATCGTACCTGTGCGCATCCCCTCCTGTGCAGCTGACCCGAAAAGCATTGGACCTCGGCGGTTGCCCGCCGATAAACGCTGAGCGAAGGTACGTCAACTGGGCCACCTGTTTGATCACCCTATTAAACAAAATGTATTTGTACTTTTAATTGTACTTGTTTTGTGCACATTTCAGATTTTGAATCATTGTACAAACTACCACTACAAACTACCACAATAACAACAACATCTACTAAAACATAGAAAATTCGTCTATATGCAGGGTTTTCAATGCATAAGTAGAAGACGAACTACGTTTGTCAGAAATCTCAATGCACTATCATGTCTCGAACTTCATTCACTGGTTGGTGACTTCAATGCACGATTGCCATAGAAACCTTTTCTTGTCACACCAGAACAGGATGCAAAACCACTTCACAGTCGTTGGGTTAAATTGTCGAAGTTCATAACATATTGCAGTTTAAGTAATGTTTCGAAAACATGGAACAAGCTAGATAAAATCAAGCTGTACACTTCACTGTAGTGAGTTTCACTGATCTTTAGTAGTACAGTAAATTGCATTATCATCATAAAATATACAAGTAGAAAATGTTTCTTTTGCTTCATAACCTGCATGTCTGGCATTCCTTTTTTTACTATTCATGCAAGACGTTCACTTTCTAAAGATAATTGCTTTCTAAATAATTAGGTAATTTTCGTTTGATAGAGTTTCCACCAACACGAACCTGCACTGACATCAATGCAAATACCACCACATTACCCTACTTACATATCAATATTAAAGAGTATGTTCATTAATTACATCCTACACACGAATTAGCTTAGTACTCCAACTTACAGTTAGGTTAAAATTAAGAATTCAACTTTCTAAAGACTACAAAAACCATGAGTACTAAAATATTCACAACATTTGACCCACGCTTTTTTAAACTCCAGAGTTTCTAAATAAAGAATATTAAGATAAATAAATAAATCAGATTGAACAATTTACTTTGGTTGTTCCATTTGCAAAATTGAGGGAAAATTCTGGACCTTATTTTAAATATAAGATTATACATATTTTCTTTATTTCTCAAAAATTGACCAGAAACTCAATTACTAGACGGGTTTTGATCATCGAATCGTTTAGCATCACAGCGTCTGCGTTTGCCCAAGTCCACCAGTTTATTAACCCGCCAGTAGGCGCGTCATGTTTTGTAACGAATTGAGGTGATTCCGTCACCTCACGCTTCAATGTGTACAGTAAATAATAAACTATTTTGAGTCTTTAATTAATATGTGTGGCTTTTGACGTATATATGGCTTATAACCAACAAGTAATTTACTAATTTCTGTGAATTTGTTTTTTCAAATACCTTCTCAAAAGTACTTCTTGTGTTCAATGAACAAGGACAAAATTTATCGGAAACGATTGGAAATAGTTCAAAGATAATGAGTCATTGCGTACATAAGGCTTTCCTCGAAGGGTATTGAGGAGCATGATAGATTATCTACATATCTAAAAGAACAGTGAGCTCCGAGATAGTGTTCGGGTGTGTCAGTACCCCGCGCACATACTTCCGTGTTAATTCGGCTAACAACGTATCTGATCCTGCAACACAGGATAATATTTGTCCCATGTATTAGATCACCATTTGATCTTTATACAAAAGTTGCCTTCCTGGGAGAGAGTAAATGTCACGCAACTGCTTTTTTTCTTTCTATAAGTAGAACTCTGGACTCGAACACGTAGCCTACCACTCCGCGCACTTGGTCGATGTACAAAGCTCTCGCATCACTGAGGCCACCCTAAGACTACTTTGGAGAGAAACTTATCTAATTCTACTTCGCCGTCAGTGTTTCTACCCACTATTCCTGGATAGATCCAGAATCTGCTCAAGGGGAGGGCATGTACGAAACTTAAAGCACTTTACGATCCATTAGCTGCAAAGACAATCTTTGCTAACAAACAATTTACAAATATTTAATAACAAAATATTAGATAGAATATTAATAGTCACAAAGTGTACATAAATGATACATAATAAATTTCAATATCTTGAAACATTTTAAATCGAAAGGGAGGCGGGTAGGGGACACGTGCACACAAGGCCCCATTTCCCGCTTCCATCTCCCACTGCCAACAATATTATTTAATAAAGGGATGTCTGTTGTGTTATGTTGAAACCCACCTCGGTTTTACCATTGAACATTAAGATCACACGCGGCTCTTAGCAAGTCTAAGAAATCACGATATCAAGATTATTTGGTGTGGCGGATCAATGAGGTATTAGACACCTCCCAGAAAGTATTCTTGCTCAGAACTCGCCTCTGAGACGCATATAATATTGCTCATTTTGACGGCAGAGCTGGGCTGAACAGACTGAAATTTCAATGAACTTACGAGGAAGATTTTTCGGCAGTTAAAACTGTTCTTACGAACCGGTCATGTCCTTATCTACCACTGATAAAAATCAAGATATGTTTCGACAATGACAGAACACACCTTTCTTTCCCGTGAACGTCTACTATCGTCACCTCCCGAAGAAGTGTGTAGAAATATCGGAAGGCACACTACTAGGCGGAAGCGGCGCAGACGAGCGGGCGAGCGTGCGGGCGGCGGCACAAGCACTCGAAGCAACGGGGGCTGCGGGGGCGACGCGAGTTCTTGAGGCAGCGGGGGCGGCACGAGCACTCGTGGTTGGGTCGGAGGGGGGGGGGCGATGCCGAGGGCGGGGCGGCGTGTGCGGCGAGAGCGGCGCGGAGTCGCTAGCACTCGAGGAGACAGGAGCGGGGGCGGCGGTGGTGGAGTGAGCACATGCGACGGCAGGAGCGGGGGCGGTACCGCAGGCGGGCGGGCAGAGGGGGGGGGGGGCAAGGCTCCAACTCGAGGAGGTGTGGCGGCAGGTATCGTAGGCATGGGAGGGGGCGTGGCGGCGAGGACAGGGCTGGGGCTGCGGCAGTGAGGATAGTGGGGGCGGCAGCACCAGCACTCGAGGAAGCGGGGAGGAACACGGCTGGGCGGCGTGGGCGAGGCGACCGATCGGGGTGTGGCGCCGGGGCGGGGGCAGAGAGGATTGCAGGGGCGGCGACGCTAGCGGGTGGGCTGGGGGCAGAGGGGGCGGTCCTCGAGGCGGCGGGGGCGGGACCGATCGGGGTGTGGCGCCGGGGCGGGGGCAGAGAGGATTGCAGGGGCGGCGACGCTAGCGGGTGGGCTGGGGGCAGAGGGGGCGGTCCTCGAGGCGGCGGGGGCGGGGGTGCCACAGGAAGGAAGCCCCGGAGCGGTCTGTGCGCCGTGTTGCGCAACGTGGCCCGCCGCCTCTCTTGCCGCCCCCTCCTCCCTCTTCTCCTGCTCCCCGCCCTGCCCCCACCGCCGCGGGCCGGATTCCAGCTTTGGCGCCCACAGGCACGCGCTCGCCGCCGCCGCCCGCACGCAGTGGGCCGCTCGCATCTCAACACGCCGCCGGAATACTATAGCGCGATCGCACTTAAAGGGGCTCACACACGTTCGGGTCACGTGACAGATTCACGCGCCTTGATATATACCAGTGAATGAGGGTGTGAGAGTGAATACTGATTCGGAACGCGTTATCTTCTGAAGGCATTAGTTCCGAAAGTGTACTGCACCTTATATTCTGGGAGGTGGTGGTGTTCCACCCTCCCTGAATCATTGGATCCGGCTCCGGCGTACAGGGCGGCTTGCGGTGTTTCCCCTCCAGGTATTTCCCCTAGACGGGCTTCGCTCCAAAAGGACAAGATCTAAACTCTTAAGATAATATGTAATGCGTGGAGACGAGGGGGCAAGGATAAGGAAGGAAATATTATTTGTTTCGTGGCTAGTTCGTTAGGGTATTGCTTCGGCATTTGCTTCGTATTTATAGAAAAAAAAAACACTGACAACAATCGATCAGAGCAGGCAGAATCTTTCTTCACACTGGTTCAATTCGTCCGAGATATCAAACTAGCGTCGAAAATTCGCCATCATCAGGACTCGAAACCTAGGGCATTTCGAACAAGGATGCTTGAGAGACTTTGTTTTGCCGTTGTTTTCGTAGTGGGTATACAAGCATGTGTAGCCGCAACCCTACCGCTAATACTCACCGGAATGAAACCTGTCGGCACCTCATTTTCTTCTGTATGCGAATTTGATGTTGATTGTATCCTAAAGTTCTGTTAGCGACAACCTGCACCAGGTAAAGTTTTATTGAAAACTGTGGACGTGATAGATATTCTGATCTCGGAACGCGGTAAATTTGCGCACCTGGGTACATCTTCGGAATTCGATTAAACAAGAGACGCGCAAACTCGAAGGGGTAAACCCGAGTGCATAGCAGCCTCCTTGAACATGTTTTGTGGTGCATGTTTTTCGGTTCTTCTCGACTGTACTCACTGCATCGGGAATGTATGTAGTACGTAGCTAACACACTAGTCGCAGTGATCAACTCCCACACACGGTATGTTACCGGTGCCAAATTATTAACTGATTACATGAACCTAGGGCTCCCGCCGACGTGTTCTTTCTTGTCGACAAATTTTATGCGTGTTACGCGAGTTCATATTTAAAAAAAAATAATAACAGTAAAATTTCTCTTGTCGAGAGCAAGCAAATATAAAAACTTCCGAAGATTGCTGTAAACTCCCCCAAAACTCGTTTTCAATGTTTACCCACCTTACCATCGCGTTTTTTGTTGTTTTTTTTTGATAATTCATTATAAAATTAGGTTTTAATATCATCAATCTGATGTATCAAATCGTAACGATTCCTGTGTAAATTGAGAACAGACAGTATAGTAATACACAATGCTTCACCGTGTTCATTAAAACCATCAAAGCACCTTTTTTTGTAGAATTGTTCCAGAATATCCTAGAGGTAAATGTGCCTATCTATTTAACTTATCGAGAGAACATTCATGAGCTATTAATTATCTCTGTAGGTTTCGTAAGTGACACAAAACACTCTATACTTGCTTGAAAACACTGAAAACATATTTGTTTAGAGAAATGTGCTAAAACCTTCTGGATGTATTATAAAAATAATCAGTTCCTCGCTGGGACACCGAGACGCGTCGAATTGGTGGACTAGAAGGAGGGTTAACCCTGAGTGACGAACGGAGCTGTTCAAGTTATTCAAGGAGTTGTTCAAGTAGACATATCCTCTATTTAATGTAGACTGGAGTCAATTACTTCAATGTGAAACGTCAAAGTTAATACTCATTTGTTTACTAACAGCCATTTGATCCATACCAATAGTGCTTGGAAAAAGTAATGCATTGCCACATTTTATCAATTACTATTATACATACTGCTATCAAGAATAAGTTAATTAAAATAAATGCTAATAGAAAAATAGAAATTCAATTAGCTGTTGTAATCGACAAATAACGCTTTGCAAACGACTGAAATGGACTTCCGGTCAGATTAAGACATATAAAAAGCACGAGGCGAAATGTTGAAAACTTCTTTAGAAAATGCAAAAGACAGAAAATGCATTCAGGGAACCGACAAATAATCTACTTTTTCATTGCCTTATGTCACCTGATGTATAATTGGAAGATTCAATGATATGCGATGATCCAGGAAAAACCAAATACATAATGAATATCGGTAACATTTGTGAAATTTATTTTTTGGTAAAGAGTGATGTCAGCCTACTTACTGTGTTTGATATCCTAGTACTCTTTCCAGAAATGTTAGTTCAATATTCGGCATAGTCCACTACAAAAGTAAAGAATGGTTTAAAAATCACTTGGATATCGTTGACTGAAAAAAGAGCGACAGTATTACTAAAATATACTTCGTCGGTCACTCGATAGTTGACAGTTGACAGAAGTAGTTCACTGTATTACTACAAAGCGTATTCTGTTTCAAGAAAAAATATTAGAAATTTATATACTGATTAAATATAATTCTTAAAGGGACTTGGAAAATGCAATAGAACCGTGAAATAACGTCGGTGCAAATATCTGCATCTTTTCTACTGGTCTGGAGATCGGGAGGAGCAACTACTGTGCTGTGGTGAAAAGGCATGATGATTAGTTGAATTTCAAAATAGACAGAAAGTGGTGATTTTCGTTGTCTCAATTTGCTAGGATAGAAGCTTCAAAATATTGTCCAGCACTAAAACGGTGACGGGTTGCAAAATCCGCAGTCTCCAGGCACGCTTTCGGGTGTTATGTTTTATTTGCTGATTGTATTTTGCGTTTTTTCCTTCCACGACGATTCGTTAAAGAAAGGCTGTTCCGAATTGTGGTGGTAGCCTATTAGTACCACATAATTCCCAGGTTCGCTATTTCTGTTGATCCGTACTTTCTATTCGGCTTCGAATTTGTTTGCTTTACCAACTCGTCTTGGGATACTAGCGCATTCTGCGGTTACATGTTGGAACTATACTCATTAAAGTAAAATTTGTCGCACATGCAAAAGAACCTGGCAAATCAAGTGAAATATTGTATTCCGAAAATTTTCTAACGTAATGTCTGCGTCAGCACACATGCACGAGCTCGTAAGTTGGTGCTTGGCATGATCTTTCCTGCCGCAAATAAACTCGATAATATTCCAATATTTCTTTAACAATAAGATGACAATACACGGGAGACTGTGGCCTGTTTCATTCTTCCTCTATTTTTTGATAATTCTGTTTATTTACAATTTATTTCTTCAGAAATATTATGTAAATTGTGTAAGAAAATTGCATAATTGCATGAGTCGAAAGTTTATCAAACAGTAATATTCCTATTTTTTCATAAATCGATACGTTTTATCTATTTGTTTAAGTCCCTGTAGTCTTCTTGCTTTTTTCAATATTGTCCAACAGATGAATAGCAAGATACGAGTAATTTGGATGATTTGGATGGGTCTATGAAATTTCTGATTAGCGAATTTTCCTTCTATTCATGGTCTTATCTTGAAGATCACTGTAGACGTACCAGGCTGTATTTGTAATCGGTCGAAGACATGTGGAATGGAAGTGCTGAAAAATTTCGATGTTGGAGGCCCTTGCTGAGTCGAAAGGTTGGATGCAGTAGGTCCATATAGGCTGCAATATTTATGAGAATTTTGTTTGCCAGCGAAACTGTTGAGAATGTTTTCGATTAGCCATTGGTAGTTTTTAGTTATAGTTTTTTTCTAATTATATGGACCTTCCACATTGATATTCTGCCCAAATATACACCTAATTACGTTACATTGACGTTGATGAAGAAAAGGAAATAATGGAAATGCAGATAGCAGTCATGCTATCAGCCCTGGGTGATGTACGGTAGCCGTGAGTTAGGCTTTAGGAATGCCACATCTTCAAAAAACATCCATGTTTCTAAACAGCGTATCCCCCCTAAACGACGATTTTTAAACATCGGATGTTTTTAAAACTGCATTACGCATTACTGTTAACGTGGGGATGGGAGAGTCTGTCAGTGGTCCTATTTGTTTATATTCAATTTTGAAAACTGTTTGAAAAATATTTGAAAACTTTTGAACTGGTTCATTTATTCATCAAAATGTGTACTGCACATCTAACGGAAGAATATTTGATTTGATGTATTCAGTCAAAAAAACAGTAAAAACTGTATGTGACGTAGGGAGAAAAGATTATCTGCGCACGTTTCTTGAGTTCCAGAATCCCTTCCCGTCATTTTAACTATAAATAGTTGAAATATAAGTAAAAGTTTGACATAAAAAAATAAAAATAAATTTTAAAAATCGCAAGATTAGCAATATTTGAAAAATAGTCATTTTCGTTTCTGAATTATAGAAAACGTATTTGCATCGGTACATGAATTGCAAGTACGATTTTTCTACATTGCTAAAAAAATAGAAACTCGCCCGTATCTCTACTCTTAACATTACAAGGAAAAGGAGAGTTCAATAAAACATGCGCATAGTGAAGCTACATTTACGTCCAGAAGCAAAACAAGGGGCCATCTCAGCATTTGCTCAAATCTTTCACTGGCGGATTTGCTTACGATGGAAATCGTCCATCCTTTTCAATTTTATTAGTTTGGATTTGATTCTTGAGATTTTGAGTGAACGTGTCGTATTCAAGATCTAGGCTTTTCTGGTACGTTTATTTTACTGCCACGTGCAAGTGTATGGTTACTGAATCTCGCTTCTGCAACCAAGAATTCCTCCATTTGCAACGTTTTTTTGTGCAACCACTAAAGTCTTAACCACGCTTGTGGCGACGACGGCGCCCTTCTTTTTCTCCGCGTGTTTCATTAAAACTTAAAAATGCATTAATAAACAACTCAGAATCTATGTACACAAAAATGCCGCGAATGAACGGTACTTCTGTAACAACGCAATTCATTTGTGTACCGGAGAATCCACGGAGGAAACACATACAGAAAATGTGTAGACTGATACAGAAGGTGTAATTACGGCTTTTAGCTTTTTATAGTTGTTGTTGGGATCTTAAAGTTTCTCTATCTGCACCAAAACTCTATCATGTAAAAATACCTTAAAGTTTGCGCACGCACGCATGTTATTGCTTTACTCTGACGTTATCTTGTTTCACACTGTGCAAAATCTTATCATGGAATATTGCGTGGTAAAATACCTTTCTATTTTTTTGTTACTTTAACGTCAAAACGATAAAAATAATGTGTGACCTATAGGAGATAAGTGTGCTATGCCTTCAGATGGAGGGGTGGGTCATGAGGTCAGGTCTCCGTCATATGTCCGCCTTAGCGCTAGTCAGCGAGTTGTGGTGTTGGTGGGCGCGTGCGAAAGCGCAATTGCGCATATCACGGTAAACAATAAAGTTGAAGTTACTGAATGAAGTCGATGATTGTGAAACTGACAATCAATATTTTAGCCTTAGTGAAATTTATTTTCTCCGTGGCATCCTATCAAATTCCAATCGCAAAACCGGCTGGGATGGATCAAAGGTAACGTACATTATCTTCGTAGCGAGGCTGTTCCGGACGGCCTACAATTCGAGACACGACAGTACTGATTTTCGACACTAACTACATAGCTGGGTCGAATTCTCCCATTTTCTGAAGGAGAAATCCAACGACAGGCTACTTTGATCGACAGTTTTTCAAGTTATCTGCGAACACTTCCTGGCGGGTACCGGAAAATACCTTGAAAGACAGTCCAAGAACCGCAAGCGATCATTCGTTCCAGAGCCTGGTCCCTCCTCTCCCCTTGCACACATTCAATTAAACTTACATGCACCTCCGAACCACCATGCCGGGCAACGAATCGAGAGCATAGAGCTTCTCCCGCTTCGTGCGACACGGGGGGGGGGGGATCTTAAGGGTAATACCCACAAGTCGATTTGTAGTTTAGCACAGGATCTCACGTTCCTGCAGGGCAACAAGCCCCTGCCACCTCCGGGGATAAAACATGCACTAATACTACGGGGAAAATGATCACAATAGTGGACGCGCGTGGAAACAAATGAATCAATGAATCTAATCGTTGGCGAAGCGTCCGCGGGCCACACGGCGGCATCCCACTGTGCGAGCGGGCGGGCGGACGGGCGGGCGGGTGCTGGCTGGCTCGCAGGCCGCGCTGCGGGGCCGGGCCGAGGCCCGCCCCCTCCCCTCTCCCGCTGCCCCGCCCGCATCCTCCGCTGCGAGGAGAGGCGGCCGACGGCGGCGGCGGCGGCGCTGGCGCGGGGCGGAGAGGCGGCGGCGGCGGCCCAGGCGCAGCAGCCTCGGCCGCCGCCGCCGCCGCCGCCGCGTGCCTCTCCACGCCGCGGCTGCGCCCTCGCGGATGCTTTGCGAGCGTCGGTAGCTCCGCTCTGTCTTGCGGGAGATGTTACACGAAATACGGGCGAAGGTGCAGTTCATTTTTCTTCTTTAATGTGAGGGAGTGAATATTTCGTGTTTCCGGGCGAGTCAACGTATTAGTCCCTAAGTGTAGTGCACGGTATGTCCCGGGAGATGGCAGTGTTCATCTTTGCTGGAATGTCGCATCCGGCGCCGACCTACGTTGACTTGAGGATTTCTCCTCCAGGTATCTCCCCCAGCGAACACTGTTACAGCCGGGACAAGCTCTAAGTTCCCGACGTGTGTTTAAGCTCAAGGGGAAGGAGGAGTCAAGGATGAGGAAGGAAAAACACGTGAAGCACGTGGCGGGTTTGTTGGGTATTGCTCCGATATTGGCATATTCGAGAAACATCGAAAAACCACCGTTCAAAAGAAATGCTCAAAAGAATTGTCCTCTAGATACTGGTTGAATTGAAGCAACTACCTAGCTAGTGTGGAAATCCGATACCATCTGGACTAGAACAATGTTGCCTCTGCAGACATTCATATGTATTATATTCAATGGTCCTTAAGTACTACTTGAGATGAACAGTTTGATGTGTAGGTAATCATAATATGATTTGAATGATGGTCGAACAATGGTAGAATGAGTGGGAAGGAAATAGAGGAAAGAAGAACATTTCGATAATACTATACGCCCCTATTTATAATTCATTTATTAATATAACCAATGATTCACAAATATTTCGTGATTTGGCTGACGTGGTGGTCTTGTATACATCCTATTGTTTGATCATTCCACCAACTGTTTGCATGAAATAAATTTATTTATGTAAGAGAAGATCAAGAAAAATGAACTTGAAAACTTATTTTTTAAGATATTTGTATGTTATTTACATAAAAAAATATTTGATTAAAAGTTGCTTAATTGCAAGGCGATTGAGAGTATCATTGTCTCTTAAACATGCTTGGCCTATAGTTGTACCACCTAGCACACATGAACCATTTGGCAGTAAGTGATACGTGCTGAATCTTACCTTTGCTATTCGATTACCTTTGAAGTACATGGTCCCTATTATACATCTCACTATTAAAGAAATTATTTTGATATTCTCAAGTATTTTTACATACGTTGAATCAATTCTCACAATAAGTTGTTTTAGTGATGATGTTGTAGTATTTTTCATGTTCCAGAATATAATAAACAGTATCGTAGCAAGTTCACGGATAGTGGGTGAATCGTTGAAAAAACCAAATCACTCCTGAAGACTGTCTCTAAAACTTGGCGCGCTAATCTGACACTTTGTGACATACTCAGCTGGAGCTCCAACTCATCTGGCTGGCGGAAGAATACACTTCTTGGAGCGGCGGTTTTCCCCGCTACTCAAATACTGTAGATAATTCTAAAAGGATATATGTCAGATACTATATAAAGATTGAAGCGGTGCAAATAAATAATTTAGACCACTCATGAAATTAATACCAACTGCGTTTTAATTAAGCTGTCAGAACCTCAATCAGAGTGATGTATCTAAAAACAATAATTGTCTTTTCTTATCCATTTTGTCTTACCACTTTCCTCTGCTGGCCAATCATAAGATGCGATACATTACTCACAGGTGCTGTGTACTGAAAGCACAAGTTACATTATGAAAATTAATATTTGTGCCATCTGAAACTCTTCTGTAGATAATTTTATTTTGGGAGATTCTCATTAATTACTCGAGGTATTACCTATGACAAATTCCGTGGAAATTTGGAAATGATGTTGCGTATCAGAGCTTAGTATTTTCCAAATATTAACTTCAAATGAACTTCCGTTGAAAAACCAGTAATTTTCCAAAATGAACTTAAGGTAGGTCCCTATTTTGGGAATCCTCTTATTTGGATCCTCTCACATTATTCTTCAGCACTTGACTTATGATAGTCTATTCTTCTTCTCAGAACAGTTTTCAACATTTGGATATTACTCCTAAAAAATTGTGCTAAATTACAAGGGAGTTTGTCGCTCACGGTTGTGAATTTCAATGGAATTCAGTATTGTTTACAAGTAATCTGTCAATGAAGGACTACTTCCGCAAGTTGCAATTCATCAATTAATGAATTTATTTATTGTTTATATATCGTTTTCGCATTATTAGTGACATTATTTCACTAGGGTACTTTTTTGAGATGTCCTAGTATCTACTTTTGTGTGACGATGAGAAAGCTCGTCCTAAGGTTAAGAAGAGCAGTGCATACAATGGAGGAATGTCTTCGGGCTAATCTCACTAACCCCTTATCCCATTGCCAAGAAGCTGGGCCACCGCTGCGAAGGCCCGAATCGGGGTATTGAGCCAAAGGATAGGAGAGGACATTTTTGAGAACTTTATCCACCTGAAATTAATTAAATCTATAACCAAATGCGATGCATCTTGTGTCATACAGTAAACACACTCACGTTTGGGTTCCAAAATGAAAAGAGTAACAGTAAAAAACTGTCATTTTGCAGGAGAATGGCTTAATTCTTTGCGGTGCCATTTACTTCTGAGTTCGAAGACGACGTGCTACTCTATGTACATACCGGCTGTTATGTCAATTGTTGATGGAACTTTTTCTTGTTAATATTCACTATTTTCTAAACATATTTCTTCACTTAATGAACAAAACTGCGATTCTATGTCGCTTTTCTTGTGCAACGACGATATGTAACTGAAACTCACATTGAAAAAAGTGTTTAAAAATATAAATATTTGAAATTAATTGTAGATCATCATTAGGTGATTTGTTCTCTCAAGTTCTTAGGTGCAAACCATAAGATCCTTGATCTTGTTGCATTTAACAAATGTCAAACAAAAGTAGTTTTAAAAACAAATATTTTAGCCAAGTCACGTCTTTTCATTAATTCCAGGAATTAAAAACGTAATTCCAAATAAGGAGAATTCAAAATGGAGCTTTTATTCCATGGGAAATATAAAAACGGAAGACGAACGAAAAACAGAAGACGAAAATAATTTGTGAGATTTATGAGATTGTTTATCGCTCATTCATGTCAATTATTTATAAAATTGGAAGTCGCAAACAAGAAATCCATCACAAAAGTATCTATTACTATTGGAATCCACAGGTTTCCTAAATAATTCCGGTAGATTAATTTTGAAAAACGTGGCGAGAGGCTCCTTTTCGTGCATTGCAGAGGTAATTAACGGCGCGGCGCCGCGGCGGCGGGAGACGTTCCCGCGCAGAGGTCTTTAATGAGGCTCGGCGTCTCCGGGCGGGCGGGCGCGTGGGAGGACCCTCACAGCGCCACAACAGGCGAACCAACAAAGCGACACGAGAGGGAGACCGCGTGAGTCACGGAGCCGCCTCGCCGAGTGTTTGCCGAGCGGCGGCGGTGGCAGCGGCGGCGGCGGCGACGCAGCGGCGCGGCGGCCAGCGAGGGCCGCGACAGAGGAGGAAGGGGGGGCGGGGTTGTGGCGCCGGCGCGGGCCGCACTTACGCACACGCGTGGCGGCGGCGCACGCCGTAGACTCCGACAAAGAGGCTGGGCGAAGCGGCTAGAGCCAACGAACCGAGCCTCTTGTGTGGACTCGGTGGGACCTCGCAGTTTCGAAATTTTCGATAACTCCAAGTATTGAATATTCAGTATTTATCTATAGAATAATATCAAGAATTTCTCTAAAGGTTACTGAATAGATATGATGTCTCCATGGCATGATTTCCTGGATGTGTAGATTTCCGCGGTGTGACTAGGTGGGCTGTGATGCCGGCGCGACCAGCACTTACGCACACGTGTGGAGGCGGCGCACCCCAGACTGCGACAAAGAGGCGGGGCGAAGCGGCCAGAGCCAACGAACCGAGCTTTTAATGTGAACTCGGTGTGACCTCGGAGTTTCGATATTTTCGATATCTCCAATGATTCAATAGCAAGAATTTCTCTATAGGATGCATGCCTGACAAGATGTGATGACTCCATGACATGATGATTTCGAAGATTTTCTCGGTGAATCGATTTCCTCGAGATGGCGATTTTCGCGGCGTGAAGATTTCCTAGGTGAGACGATTTCCTCGGTGTGACAATTCCTTCGGTATGACATTTCTTCGATATGACAATTTCCTCGGATTGTCAATTTTCGATAGATCACAATTTCTTCCATTTTCTGAAAATTTAAATTTCTAGAAAATGCTCTTTTCGTAAAATTACAACCTCTGTTTTCTCGAGATCACAATTTAATTTTCTCGATATACCGATTTCCTCAATAACACAACTTCTTCTTCACAGAATTCTCATTATCTCACTTTTTTACGATTCCTCTTCTGCTGCATTCACCCATGTTAATTTACCTCTCTGCTTTTCGAGAAAAAGGATGCACCGATTGGATAAATCTTTGAATCTTTATGACGTTTTTCCTCTCGAAATTAAAATGCAGATGAGTCAACATATGCTGTTTAATGGTATTTTGTCAGCACTGCGTTTATATTCACAGAAACCTGTTTCGAATTCCTTCATATCCGGAGACAATTTGTGTTCGAAGGTGCCTTTCGTTCTGTCAAATTTCCATGCACGCGTTCAAGCACAGAAAGGCGTTTCTTTTGAATTCCAACATTTCGTTTTTGAGCTCGGCCTGCGACGTAAACATTAAACAGAGTACAAAATAGTGAAGAAAGAACAAGAAGAATGGGGACGAGAATAGGAAATGAAAAAAAAAAACATAAAATATATTTACGAAATAATAGTTTTGTCCGAACGACGAATTTGTATTGAAACTATTAAACCTATATGCAGTTCTTTGAAATAGTAATAAAAATCAGGAGAGATTAAAATGTTTGAAAAAAGGATCGAATATTAAACACTCAGCATTCAGATGGTATTGTAATCATGTATTTTCTTTTTCTGACACTTCGTCAAATGATATTTGACCTCTCCAGAGAAACTGTTTCTCTGAATAAACATGGTTGTTTTCATTTCTCCTCGTTATATTAAAATGGATCTCATTAAATTATAACAACATATATGTTGTTAAAATTTGCAAACTTCTTGCTCCCCATCCACATGACTTGGATACGTACATTTATAAAGCTCTAGCGCCAATTGCAAATGACCACCAATGAAAAAGACATAAGACCTAGTAACCTTCAATTTCATAGAGTACAGGACTTTATTACAAGCGGCCAACCAAAGAGTGTAATTTCTTCACGGGGAGACCAGCAATAACTTTCCCTTTATGGCTGTCTCATCAAAAGTTTCATCAGGGTGGTGAATTGAAAGTCGCAATGAACCAGACAATAAATATGTCTACATCCACGTAAATGATTTCAGCAAACGGATTTTTTCCCTGCGGGAATGTGACTACACAAACAGTAAGGAAAAGAAGGGTTCATACGATGCAATAAATTGCTTTGTGTTTGTACTCGTATAATGCTGATGGCGAAAAGGTACTTTCTAGATCGTATCTTAAATGTCACTCCTGGAAAGCACCCAGTTAATTCTAAACTCATAAGGTTTTATGTTTATTTAATGAAAGAAATATACAACAGCCATAAAACTGACTATCCTGAATTTATTAAAACAAGAACATTATATTAGAATTATATATACAATTATTTCCTAAAACAAGATTAATTTTCGAAAGTGAGTTTGAGAGTTCAGGAGTTGCAGAACAGAACTTTTTCGCAGAGGTTTTAATAATTTATTAGATAATACTACAGACTACAATATCCATTAATTTCGTTGCGGAACCCTACGGAATTGTTAACTTTTCATACTTTAAAGACAAACATTTTAATTATTAAATATTTTTACTTATCATCATGATAATAATATCATGAAAATCGAACCAAATTGCATAATTTACCACGTTTTTAAGGAAACCGTTATTTACCTGCTTTTCTTTAGCTTAGTAGTTATTCTCACAAGCATCACTTTTAAACATGCAGAAGGGCAGGTATAAAGGAGCGCTCTTTATTAACTGTAAACTATGACGCTGAACCAAACGAATGGTTCAAACCAAATGAATGATCAAAATCCCCTCAACAATAAATTTTTATAATGCTGGTGAGCTTTGTGGTGTTTGATCCCACTGTGTGATGGTTGCTGTCAACGCTACAGTGCGTAGATGGATAGGTCTCGAGTGCGAGTAGTAATGTTACACGACGGCTTTGGTAAAGTTTTTTCATTAATCATTACCTGTGCCAACCCATAGAACAATCCGTCTATAGAGGTATACTCGGGAGACATGGACGGCTTACATAACATTTTCAACCGACAATCTTTCTCATGACAATCCATAACCCAATTTAGCAATAGGCATGTGGTCATGATGGCCATGTCGATCGAAGAATCGAAGAAAGTTCCCGCGGATTTTGTGGATGCAGGAAATGTCAATTGAAAATAAAAATAAAACGAAGGGAAAATCTGAAAATCTAAATAAGCATTCCGATAACCCAACCTAAAGTACCCAGCTTCTTCTTGTTCTTGCAAAAAGAACATTATTAATACCACTAATTGGATATTATTTCGCGTCTCGAAGTGAATAGACCAGAGGTTAGGGGATACAGAGTTGGAGAGCCAGGGTATCAATTTTAAGAGGTGGGACCAAGAACACCATCGTAAACCTCTTAATATTCGACGCTCAACACATTACTACGGCACCAGAGTTCTCATCGTTTTCAAGAATTTTGAAGTTTCAATCGATCCGCGATTAGAACAACGTTGGACGTATACTTTATATACATTTCCGCGTAATGTTAAAGGGTCTTCCAGTTTTTAATACAAGTGGTGGGAGTTCTTCTCGACCCATGTTTAAAATCTTGTTGCTACTAATGCTATAGTTCAAAAAGACACTACAATTTTCAGTGGTCGCGGAGGCCTATGACAGGGACGGCTTGAAGAATACTAAAATATTGCTTTCATGAAATTATGCGTTTAGAATATTTTCAACAGCAGTCCTGCTGCTTCTAATACAATATTAACTAGTAACTGCTTTTAATAGAATCATAATGTCATTGCATAAGAGAAATTCTAAAGTTACGTCAACATCTCAATATTCTACAAAAACCTAAATATCTGTATTTTGTTTCAGGTATGTAACATGTGGCACTTGCAAATCTACTTTATTTCTATAATGAGTGAGTAAAAATGAATTTATATATTTTTAAAAGTGTATAAACAATTAAAAAGTACTTTGCATGCGCGTAAATTTCAACTGCTCAAACTTTCATTGTAAAACTGTAAAAAATTTAATATTTAATAGTCTTACTGTGCGTCGAAATTCTTGATCTTCATGACACATATTTCAGTTCTTGATAATTATCCAACAATATTTCTTTGATAATTATTTTTTAATATCAGGCAACACTTGGGTTACAAAATTTCGAACTACGTACCACTTCGTTTTCCAGTGTCCGTGAGAGATATCGGGTGTACGATTTGGAAGTGACTTTGCCTTCTCTCTCTGACCATTATTACGTTTAAAAAGAGCATCTCCTCGCAAGGTCAAAACGTACGAGACGAGAAAATACAGAGCTCATGCCCGTAGATGTAAGTTTGTGCACGTGAGTACGCGCACTGTTCTTGTATATTTACCATGAACTTATTACATCGTGAATGGCTAACTTCAGTCACAATAACAAATACAAGGATGTTTAAAAAGACAGGTCTTTGTTGAGTTCTATTTGCTGTTTTTTGTAATGACAAACTATAAATTTGAAACGCAATTAGACGGTACAAAATGATATCTTACAAGTTACATTCCAAGAGTAGTTATTTATTTCACAATACCTAATAAACGTAATTATAGTTTTTGATGTGAATTTAGATTTCATTTCATTGGCCGCAAAACAACACAGTATTTAAAATTGATTTGTGAAAACAACCTTAACTCTATCTCACCTACATAAAAAAAATCAGAAGAATTTGCCGCTGACGAAATTAAGATCAAGTTCGTGCCATGATAAATCTTACGCAATGAACCAGCGCTTTTGCAGACTGCATTGAATACTGAATGATGCAATTGAAATATTTATTTTTCCAACAATTTTTTAAACGTAGCTCGTACTGAATTGTCCACATGCGGAGCCTTCGGCTACTCTGATCTAAGTGATAATCTGCAAATACTTTGTGCCGTCCTTAAGACAACGCGCCTCGTAGAAAGTATCCGTGGAATAACGTAATAGATGCATTAATTAAAAAGTTTTGACACAATACATAACACAATACATATATGACTTTGGTCCGCACAGAATTTCTCTTCGCAAAACTGGCCTAGGAAGGCCGTTCGGATTATGCACTATGTGATCAAAGGTATCCGAACACGTGGCTGAAAATTACATACCAGTTCGTGGCGCCCTCCATCGGTAGTGTTGGAATTCAATAGGGTGTTGGCCCACTCTTAGCCCTGATGAAAGCTTCCACTCTCGCAGGCATACTTTCCATCAGGTGCTGGAAGGTTTCTTGGGAAATGGCTGCCCATTCTCGGAATGTTGCACTGAGGAGAGGTATCGATGTAGGTCGGTGTAGGTCAGTGTAGGCCTGGTACGAAGTCGGCGTTCCAAAACATCCTAAGGTGTTCGATAAGAGTCAAGTCAGGATTCTGTGCAGACTAGTTCATTACAGGGATGTTATTGTCGTGTAACCACTTCGCCACAGGCCGTGCAGTATGAACAAGTGCTCGATCGTGTTGAAAGATGAAATCGCCATCCCCGAATTGCTCTTCAACAGTGGGAAGCAAGAAGGGGTTTAAAACATCAACGTAGGCCTTTCCCGTAATAGTGCGATACAAAACAACAAAGGGTGCAAGACCCTTCCATGAAATACACGACCACACCATAACACCATTCTGGACGTGTCCGAATAATTTTGTTAACATAGTTATCTGCCTTGAGGTTAGTACTTCTCCTTTTCTTGCATGCAGGGCAACTTCAGCCTAGTACTCAAAAACACTCACCGCATTAAAAGGAATATGTTCTATCGAAATATATGTGCTATATTCTATACTATCATATCTTCGTATGTTTTCGTAACGGAATGACAGTGTCCATCTTGTGTTTCCTAAGAGTTTGCCTCTGAATGAAACTACCTCAGGACGTTACGATATTAGTGTTAATTTCGAAATCAAAAAGACATCGGTAAGGCTTGGCTGTATCGCGAACTTATTCTCCACGGGGTCACGTAAAACGTCTTGTGCGTACAGCAGAGACTGTACGGGCCTGAGCTTCAGAAATGACGAAACACGAACAGAATTTACGTCTATTCATTAATACAACACAAACCTTCTTCTTGTTTTAATTGATCAGAATCAAACACAGTTCTTCTGTGACCTATTTGGCCTTTGGAAAATCTTACCACCAACGGGACTGGAATCTCAGGACCTCCCGGTTAGAAGAACTGCAAGAAAATCAATTGATGTTCTGAGCTACCTTAGCCTAAACTTCAGGTACCTGGCCGAGATCAAACTCGGAACTTTCCTATCACCAGTGCTCGCGGCGTTTGTGTTAACGATCGCCGTTACTGGCATTGCAAAAGTTACATGCTGAAATTATTTTAAAGCAAGTGGAGAGTCTTACTGCATGTGTAGTGCAATCGTGCACACTTGCTTTTTGTTGTGCTCACTTCGGTTACTACAGTTACACCGCACGCGACGTCAAAGTTAGCTCCGCAGAGATCAAAGTTCAAGGGACAAGAGCGTTATCACCTCACGCGACACATGATCGAGTAATGACTTCTTTTCTCTACACAACGGTACTGAAGGCGAGGGTCGTACACTTGCAAAGATATAATCAATATTAGTATTTCGCGTTTTCTTTACGCGAGTTTTGCGACATTAGCAGCGACCTACGACATTAGCAGCCTTCCGACATTAGCAACCGATCTTGTTCAGTTCAAAATATCGATATGGAAAAGGCACCACTGGAAAATTTCTCGAGGGAATAATTCTGTATATGTATTTAATTGTTTTATTTATGTTTTAACTAGAAAATTGGAATGGATTAGTTCATAGCATTTAGTACTCTTTCTTTGATGATGCTATTGAAGGAAAGCTTGTAATATTTTTGTGAAGTGTATCACATCACCGAGTGTCAATTAAAAGTTAGTGTTAAAATATCGCATTACTCGTCACTTGGACAAGAAATTCTTTGTAAATTACAATCTGCACTAAGCAGTTTCCAGCAAAATTTGACTTCTACTTTTTTAAATAAAAAAGAACTGTCTGAATTTTCAATGTGGCTACCATAATTCACAAGAGGCTATCAATCCAGAAAACCCTTTTTTATTGCCAAACTATCAGTCCAGATCGTAATTCTAAAAATCATTTTCGAAAATGTCAGGTGTTGGGGACATGTCAGCTTCTGACGCTTTCATCGTCATCCAGGTAGGAGAAAAGTACCAGCCTGTCTGCGCGCAGGACGAATACTCTGCGGGTGCGAAAGGTGCTGTGCATTCTTCCGTGCGGCGTAAAAAAGCACCACCTGCGCCTTGCCCGAGTTGGGAGAGGAGGGGCAGCACTTAGGCGCGGCGGGCGCCGAAACACAGAGCGCGCCATGATCCCCGACGCATTAGACCTTTGTCCCCGACGCGTTGCCTTTGCGAATGAGTTCGTCGTTGTAAAGTGGGTCTTCCACTCCGAGATCGAGTCCCACTCGACATATAATTTTCTTTCTTTTGTCAGCTCCGAATTCGTTCACCGGCTGAGGTGACTCAGGGCATCAACGGATACTGTGACTTGTCAGTAAGAACGAATTCAGTCGCTGTCTGGAGGAGAATTCTAGCGGCCGGCTGCCCTGATCAGTAGTTTTCCGTGATTTCTACGATCAACTCCGTGGTTTCTCCGAATGCCGGAGCAGTAGTATAACAAACGGGCCACAAACTGCGCGAGATCCTTCCTCTTCCTTGTCATATTCTCACCCCTTACGAAACTTATTACCAAACTTACACGTACTTTACTTCCACACATGTGATTACATGAAAATACTTTCTAGATGAACTTAATGCTTTTAAATTAAATAGAACCACTCAACTTAAGATGAGCAAAATAACTCGCGCTTTAAAATGTATTCGTTGGACTTGAAGTATCATTAAAATGATTCTTGCTGTCGTCAATTGAGAATAACTGCTAACCTAAATACATCAGATGTTTAACGTTTGTCATGCAAATAAAGTGCATTCCATAGTTTTTAATCAAATTTTTTATCATATTTCATTTACTCTTTTTCTTATGAACTACTTGTATAATGCACTTGTTGATCTTGTTCAAGCTCTTTAGCTTATCGCCTCATGTACCAGTATTTTTTACATGGGTTTCACGTCAAACATATTTTGAAAGTTAATAGCATTGTAATCCATGTGATTGAACTTTTGTATGTGTATGTATTGGCCAGTTTGGGTTGATTGTCCCACTTTCCCGGCTAGCGAACGGTCTCCCCTATGCATGAGCCGAGTTAATTCCCACGCTTGGGGGGGGGGGGGCAAAAGAGATTTATGGCGAACATGGCATTTCCTTGACCGCCACTAGCAACCGCTGCCTGAACTTTTCTTCGTCACACAGCTACTGGAACTAGGACGATTTTAAAGAAAAGTTACAACTCTATTTTCCCCGACGGGGAATCGAACCCGGAATATCACCACAGAAAGATAGGATAATGCCCATTAGCCACCTTAGGGTACTAATTGTTTTTTTTATGATTTCAATAATAGTTATTCATAGTTCTTGCTTCTCTTTTGTTAAAACAGAAATGCGACTGATTGTCGCGATGTCCAGGAACTCAAATTCTACAATTTAAGATCAGAGATGACTCGTTCTAGCAAGTGATTCACTTGTTCAAAAAACAGAAACGGCCGTTCTTTGTCCAATTCGAAGAAGAGACATTGAATAGTCATGGTTCAGTCGACTTTTCCTATCATTCTTTCCTGCAAGTAAAAGGACGTCTAAGTTTCTGAAACATTCCATAATAAGGCCAGGATAAACACTTAGTGGGTGCGTGTGTATTATCTAATTTTGATTATAAATTTTACCCCGATTTCCACTAGTGTGTACTATTTCTTGCTTGTTATTCCTGCATCGTAATGTATTCTTCTTAGAACATCCATTTCAGCGATTAATGCCTTCAATTATTAAATAAATAAACGAATAAATCAGTCATTATTCTCAGCATTTAACCTTGCACCTTCTTTGAACCAAATTTTGTGATAGACTACGAGCCTTAATGCTACAGTTTTAAATGGAGTTTATAGTAATTTTGGTTATTTAACAAATCATGAAATCAATACTAATAGAATATTTCAACTCGCTTGATAGATATGTTATTTCAAATTTATTTAGTTTATGAACTTACACCATTTTAATAAATGGCATTGCAAGTGTATATATATATATATATATATATATATATATATATATATATATATATATATATATATATATTCTAACCGAACGAATACTATCGTAGCCACCAGTACCTATCTGTACACTCCAGGTGCTTTAAGCACGTCGATAAGATATTATGCTCGTGAAGCGAGCTTAGAATCTCAGGAAGCAGGATCTTTGGGGTACGAGAAAGGTCTGAACCCTCGACACAATAAAAGTCACACAAATAACACAAACGAGCATATAATTCTCTTAAAATTTGGTGGTATGAACTGATGATAATGGAAAACAAATCACACATATAATTACACTTCCAAAAGAATGATTGAATGAACATAAACAAGCAACTTTTTACAGCCTATTCAGCACGTGAATATTTGATTTCGTTTGGAACTGATTTTCTGGATTAATTACTTTAAACCTAGTCACACATAGAATTTACACTTCCAAATGATTGAGTAAACACAACTAAGCAACTTTCTACAGCTTATTCAACACATGAAACACTTAGTTTCGTTTATAACTCACTTTCTGAATTAATTACTTTAAACCTAATCACACATAGAATTTACACTTCCAAATGATTGAGTAAACACAACTAAGCAATTTTCTACAGCTTATTCAACACATGAAACACTTAGTTTCGTTTATAACTCACTTTCTGAATTAATTACTTTAAACCAGTACTGGGATTCCCTTTGAAAATTTACCACGTCTAAATTGAACTTACTCTAATTACAATTGTTTGTGATACTAATTCTAATTTACAGTTTCTTGCCTTTTAAAAATTTTACATTCAATAATTGACTTGTGGGCAAGCGCACTACTCTTAATTACTCCTTAAATTACAAATGCTGGTAACAGAATAATAACTGTTACTCTAGAACGGTTAAAGGCAAGCACTTTATGCATTAAATCTCCCACTCCAAGCTACAAATTATGAATATCCGTGTCCTCAAATTTTAACACGTTTGAAACTGTTCTATTTCCCTGCCGTCGTGAACTTGACCTAATTCAGCTTTACGGGTTACCTCGATATTGTCCGCCTTTCAACCTTGAACAGCGTGTTGCGCCCCGCACCACGATGCTCGAGTTCGATGTACTGCGTTGCTCTCGCCGTCCTTCTGCTCAATCGTCGTTTTCTCGGCTGATTCGCGTACTCTTGCGTCTTCACTAACCAATTTATTCTCCTCCCACGGCTGCTATCGCCTCCAATTACGCCCGATTTACAGAAATGTCCCTTGCACTTCCTAACTGCGAGTGCAAGTACGTCGCTCGTTCCTAACTTTATTCTAATAATTAAGAACTTTCAGAGCTTTCTGAGAAACGGGCACACTTTTACTTTCCGCGTTATTTAATAGCAGAATATTTCTCTAACTCCTGACTATTGCGCGGATGACTAGCTAGACGTTTTTGTAACGCCGTACACTCCTATTCTACAGAGTCGTTGCGGCAATTTCTAGCTAATCTAATGCTCCTATCAAATCTTCACACTTGCCAAGCGGTGCCTTACGTGAAGGGCTGCTGACCTGACGCGTACTAGCAGAAGAGATGTTGCTTCCAGGCGAGATGTCGACAACAAAAGAGAGATTTCCATATGCGCGTCAGCCTATTTATTAGCGCTGCGCTGGGGAAGTTCTGAGCAGGTACTGAGAAGGGGGGGGGGGTAATTTCTCCTACTTCACTCCCTTCAGGAAAAACGTGACTCCAAAGTTCGTGGCTGCTAGTTCAAGCAACGGATACCAGGCTGCGCGTTTTGCTACACAGGTATTCCGACTGCTCTTCTCGCCGTCTGCGAGCGTAAACGCCGACGAAACTGTGCTGTGACGGGGTGTATAATCCCGTTTCGGCACAATATATATATATATATATATATATATATATATATATATATATATATATATATATATATATATATATATATATAGTCTCTTGGCGTGTCCTCATATCCATCTAAACTGGAGTCTCCCCACACCCCTCGTACAGCATAGGGGAAGCCGTAAGCTCACACATCGGAATTAAAGGATTGTTCTCCACCGTATCTTAGACTGTTGCGGCAAAGTTTCGTAAATCCTACCGTGCCCTTCATCAGGACTGTAACAATTCCCTTCAACAGAGACATTTTCATACCCTTACGCGTTTGGACCATCTTCAAGAGTTACGGGCACCGTCTCTGGACTTTTGTCACACATAGCGATACTGATGGTGACTACAAAGTCATCGAAAGCCGGGTCTGAATAAATCCATTAAGTTGACGGAGATGACTAACAATAATTCATCTCCATGTGTTTCCTGCTTTGACCTCTCGTTTGACCCAAACCTTCGCCCTTCCAGAACCCTGTGGGCGCCCACTGCTCCTCGCCACAGACCACAAGCCTCTTTCCGCCTCGACGCCTCCGTCCGTCCGAGAGAGTGACCACGCCGCCACCGCGATCCTCCATATTTTCACGTGAGACATAGCTATCAAAATTTACGAAAGAGAGAGACGGGCAGATGAGGGCTAAAAAAGTAATTCAAAAGCAGGCGGCAATAAAAGCGCCGTAAAAAGCGTTTTTAGCCGCGTGACTGGCGCCCGACGGCCTACGACCGCCGCCGCGACGCAAAAAGCGCCCGCCGCCGCGCCGCCGTCGCGCAGCGCCGCGACGCCCCTAATGACAGAGCGGGGGCGCGCCGCGGCCCGGACGGACGCTGCGGAGTGCAGCGGGGCGATGGCTCTTCCTCCGCGAGAGCAACGCGGCTCCACTCGACTGAGAGGTCGATTCAATGAGGCGTTGCTTCAATTCAATGATGCCTTGTTTCAATTCAATGATGCCTTGTTTTACGTGGCGAGACTCGGGCTATCAGGCGCGCTCTTCCGTCTGACCACGCAAATTTCGCTACGCTCTTTTCACCATCTAGCGAAGAAAGAAGATATCAGTCGGGCGACAAAACAGGGGATTTCAGTGTGTTACTAAATAAAAATATAAGACTTGGTACGAGTTGTATTAACTAGTAAGAAATAATAAATGAGGTATGTAGCTTCGGTTAGTATGGACGGAAGTTTGTTATGGAGATACTGGTTCGGGTTCGTAAGAAATAGATGCCTGAATGTAGGTCATGATATTCTGGTTTAAATACCCAAATAGTAGCGTCTTCAAGAGATTAGAAGATTGGTGACCCTTCGGTAATAGAGTTAGGGACGTTAATCAGTGGTTATAGAATACGGAATAAGATATCTGCGGAAGTGAAGCAGGTAATAGTTTGCCGATTGATTGTGGTAACCCGTATTCACGAACAATATATTTTCTTTGTGTTGGAACTTAGTGTTTTATTTAAAATTACCTCAAAGAGATAGCGACGTTGGGTAAATGAAAAACAGTGGCAGCTATATTTATTAGAGGTATCAACAATCGCAGGCATCTACGGGTACATACACTGTTGCGGGACGTTAGTTTATTAGAGACACTCAGATGCTTCTTATAGGCTTGAGAATCTTTTACATGGAGTAAATCTATAACATGGGCCAGCCGGATTTACTTTCCTACGAAGGAAGACGTAAGAAGGATTTTTTTGCTCTTAAAAATCTACGGCTTTGATAAGGTTTGACCTTGCAAATATGGATATAAAAGCCCGATACGCTAAGCATGTTACCACCGATGTCACAAAGAGTCCTCGATGAAGTACTACGGTAATGTCAACTGGTGGAGATGGTTTTGAATAGAGTTGAGTCATCTAGTGTAGACCCTTGGAGACCGTTCCTTTGAGGGTGAGAGTTGACCAGTCGCGATCAGAGGAGACCACGGCAAACCTGAAAAGACTACACAACAGTGAACCTGCCAAGACCACAGAGAACCAGCCAAGACCAGAGCAGATCAGACAAAACCAGAGTGGACCAGACAAAACCAGAGCGGATAAATGAGGACGAAAGCGGACCAGTAAAGACGAGTGGGCCAGTCAAGAATAGAGTGGACCAGTCATGACCAGTAACCAGTGAAGATCACAGTGCACCAGACAAAACTTAAGTGGACCATGTGCCTAAGCGCAATCTCGGGTTTCTAATTTACATATTGTCAAATCAGAGTTCAGCCAAAATTTTACAATTTCCCTCATCTCAGAGTGTACGTTCGATTGAGGCAACTACTCAGCCTAGTTCCCGCGAATCGGGAAAATAAGTATACGCAGTTCTAAGCGGTAACCTATCTAAAAAAAACGCATTAGATTAGATATTTAATGTAATCCTAGGTACCTAGCTTTTTCGGCCAAAACTGAGGTGAATAATTTTGAAGGATAGGTAATGGTAAAGCGTTAATGACGATAGACCAATGGTAAATTGAAAGTCAAGAGTAATTGAATAACTTTGAGGAAACCACGCCACGAGCTCGCTTTATTCACCAGAAATTCTGCACGGAATGATCGGGATATGAACCCCGTATACAGAGAGAAAAAGTATGTGGTCTTACCTCTACACCACGGACCGCCCATTAGAATGGAAGTGCTATTTGAAATGTGTTTCCGTCGAGGAGGAGACACGCGATTCAAATGCCGGGATGTCCTTAATCACAAAGCAGCGACTCGCCGGCGGATGCAACCTCACAGTACATACCAGACCAATCCAAAGCAATTCCCCTTAGACCAGTCCAAAGTATTTCACATCAGACCAATCCAAATCATTTCACACCAGTCCAATCATGTCTAAAGCAATTCAGGGCAGACCAGAGAAAAGCGACTCACAACAGACCAGTCCAAAGCAATTCATAGCAGACCATGTAAAATCAGTTCACACCAGACTAGTCAAATCGAAAGTAATTAAGGGCATATCAGACCAATGCAACACACACGTCACATCAGACTAGGCCAAAGTAATTCAGACCAGATGAGTCCAAAACAATTTAGAAGAGTCCAAAACAATTCTGACCAACCGTCCAAAGCAATATTTAATTTTCGAACACGATTAGTAGAAACGAGTCATCGTTGCAGTATTTTGACTGTCAAGTCTAATAAGAAAGACAGTCTCATGTGGTAGTGATCAACATGAGTAAGAGCGGAGAAATTGCAGTAGTGGAATATGAAATGCATGTTTCCGTTGACGCCCCTAATGACCGAGCGGAAACACGCCATTACATATAAACCAGCCAGGATCCAATGCGCTGTGGAGTGCAGGGGAAGTACAACTCTCGGCCCAAGTCCGATGGTTTTAAACATCAATATTTTTAAATCCTCGTTAGTAATCTCTAACATTAATGACCACTTCGGTGTAAAGAATGTTCAATTTATGGATTTCTGAAAATTATTAACATTTGTAATTATTATGATAAATCTTAATTTAAAAATAAAATATCTGCCTCATAAAAAGTCAGGTACAAAACATCGGGGATAAGAAATATCGGTTTCAATAAATCGATGTTTTGAAATAAGTGACATGTATGTTTCTCCCTTAGCTGAGTGTGTTAGCAGAGTGAATGGACCAATATAAACAATCTTTCAATAGAGGCGTTCGAGATACTATTGCTATCAGATTCAATTAGTCGACTTGAAGTGTTTTGAAAGAAAGCAGATTTGCAGAACAGTCTCTCAGCAGAAATCGCAAGAAGTACTTTGATGGGAAACTTAATCAAAAGGTAAGGTCCAAATTTGAAAATGCGTGTTTCAGACGAGACTAATCGAGTTGCCGTTTCGGTTTCTTTCACTTGTCGCTGCGATTCTTCTTGGGGAAATATATTCGACTGTAGTACCATGACTCACTCTTATACTCGTAAGACCGAATTCAAGTGATTGTATCACTGACTGTATGATTCATTACACTACAGATAAGTCCGGCTGTAATTCTAAATGGTTCAAGATGTCGAAATTCTACAACACCAGTGAACCAATACATATAAATGTGTGTGTGTCTGTGTGTTTGAATATTTTCTAAAATGCACAACCTTAATAGCAGAATACTTGTGACATTGTTTACTAACCTTTATCGAAATTTGACATCTTGAACAATCTAAAAATTATTTGGTGTGTCTTAAGTTGTTAGGACGCACTTTATACGTTTTCAGACACTGCATAATGTTACCAGTACCCACACATTTGACCGCTTTTCCGTTTTCCGATTCCCTACTTGGAATGTGTGTGTTAACGATCCCTCGCCTTTGTTCCTGAGATTTCCGGTGTCCTTCGCGAGGGACAATGTGACCGCCATCGTCTTCTGAGCGTTCTCTTTCCCACTCGCTGTCAACTGAAAACTTCAACTACAAACAAGACGCGTCCTACTAAAGCACACAGAAATAAGACTAGCATCGCATTGAGCCGGTTACGTTGTTACCTATTCTACCACAGACTCAGAAGGAAACGAATTGTTTAAAGGAATTATTAAGTGTATTGTAGGTCATTTATTGAACGGCTTATTTTGAGAGTATTATTGACTCGATGTTGTTTTCTTATATAACTTCTAACCCAGTAAGTAATTGGTGTGCTTTGTCGTTTGAAATGCAATTCAAAAGAAACGAAATACCTGCGTCTATAAACATGTTTTATTAACACAGGTGAACAGTGTATCTCTATTTCATGCCCTTAAGTCCGGGTAATTTGTGTTTGTTTATAAAAGCACATTAAAAATTTTTCCTATTCACTACAAGAAACAATTCGATCAATAATATATTATTTTACAATTCATTGCAACTTTATTTCTATTATTTATGTGGAAAATATAGTCTGACTTTTGTCCAAATCATGATTTTGGTCTCGAATACCAGTTATGTGTTAAATCATGATCCAAAAAATACCGTCAAATGTAGGGATGACTTCAGCCAAAATGAAGATAAGATTAAACAGGAATATGAAATATAAAAGAAGAATGAAAGCAATACAGTTCTCTTTAAATGGTGTATATTTTTTATCAATATTCCACCAAAAATTAGATAAACATATTCGCAATTTGAGAAAATTCTTTTTGTATTTGTAAGTTGGATATCTCGTACACATGTAGAACGGCTTGAGAAAAACATGTTTCCGCAGTTGCATTTTGTCGACAATTTATTTTAAAATGCACCATCTTTCCACAGTCTTTTTTCGAGATATCACGTAGTTACAAAGGAATTTCGCTTTTTCTCTACATTACTTTGTCGTACGTCGTGTTTCTACCTCGCAATTCCCTTGGTGCCCACGAAATGAGGCGATTTTAAACGCGACCACGTCCCGCTGGCCTGTGGTTTCTGCAGCTCGACGATGTTGGCCCACATGGAATTCTTTACTCGCGCGATTACGAAGATGGCGAGCAAGCAGTGGCGAAATTACTGCCATTGAGGTGCCGAAAAGAAGAAAATTACGCCGAGGGAATAAAAAGCATCTGCGTTTATGATTTACTTGACACTCATGAAAGAGCAGACCTTCTTTTTGAACAAGCAATACCTCGAAAGGAAAACCACGAAAATATAAAATATTATCAAAATTATTTACGTCCGGAGTATGTTAATGTTGTCCTTGAATGGGTTTAAAGTGAAAAAGACTACTATTGATACGCCATCTTCAGTTGTTTTTTGTGGGGATTATCTGTAAAATATGAAAATTATTCGCGTTCAAAAATGAAATATAAAAAGAAATAACTAAAGGATGGAGTAAGTATTGAACTCATGATAAAATCCAAATAAAAATATTATTTATACCTCGAAAAATTTAGATTCTAATTTTAATTACCTATTTGCTTCACAAAACGTATCGTACAGTTAAAATAAATCACTTTTTCATAATTCATTACTTCATTCAATTCTCAAACATTTAAACGTATTGCAAATGTAGCATCATTTGTATCAATTAACACGTAATTTTCTTTTGGCATTTTTTCTTTTAAATACACTTCAGGGGTAATTGCGCGGTCCTGAGTCGAAAATATCTAGTCAGCCTTCAAATATCTCTCAAACAATTTGAGAGTCAATAGAGATTTGCAAACAGACTTATTGACACCTCAAATAATATATTATTGTCGCCCTAATTTCATACATTCGATATTCGACAACACGAATCTCAATGTCGAAATATTCGATAACTGGACATGTTTTTTTGCTGCTGCTTAACGAAATGATGAATTATTGATTATTTCTGCTGAGTGCGGTAATGAATGTGTTTACGTAAATCATGTTAACATGAAAGTGAACGCTGAGAATTTGCGAACATTCGCATTTACGTCTGACGTTTGTGTTTTTCTTTCAAGTTTGCTTTCACCGTTTTGGACGCTTCCATCCAATGCAGAGTTAGTGACACAACGAGGTCCGTGATGACCCTGGCGCAGAAGTCGAAAAGGAGAATCTTATCTGCGATTGTCAAAAGTCAAATCACAAATTTTTGATCTTATTAATATAAATAGAAATTCTCTTATAAAATAAATTTAGCCAATTAACCAGCTAAAAAGTATTCTTCGTTTTCTTTCAATCCTATCCGTGAGTTCTTATTCTGAAAATAATTCGTAAAATTCTCGTTCGTATTCTACGTGATGCAGAACTCACTGCAGCCCACTGCGATTGAATCATGTGATGCACAATTAATGAAACTTCTGGTTAATTTGTTCTGTTCAGTCGGCGGTCTGGATCGCCCAAGTCGCAAAACTGGCTGTCGAGTGCGTCGGACGCGCTTCGACCTTCGTCTCAGCCAAACGCTGCCTCGCCAGTGTTTCATTCCTTCTTTTTCAAAATAATTCTCTCACTTACAATTGCAGAAATAATAAGGAATAATCTCAATTAAATATTCGGTTGTTTTAGCCATTTTTTTGGAATATTTTAGAACGAGGTACCGTCAAAATATTTTTGAACGGAAACCACCTTTATTGTGCGGCGTCGGCGCCCTTGAGGCCCCGGTGCAGTGCGCAGGTTTCACCAGCCTAAACCCGCCCCTGATGCAGAAAGCTTTTCCTTCGCGTTACGTTTATTTCGTAAATTTGTGGACTCTGTTAATTGTTTATTTTTATTGCAGGACAATATTAACGTGAATGATACACCTAAAAAAGAAAAGAACTTGATCTAAAACCTAATTAGTGGTGATAAAGAATGGTATAGACTTTCTCGTGCTATTTAGTTTCCTAGTGTATTTTTCTGTGTACTACCTTTTCGGTTTTGCTCCACCCCAACCCAGCTGCTATTTATCAGCATCTAAAACACATTTTTCACATTTCATCAATTATTCAGTCCAGTAGTAGAATTGAAATACTACTTTGCGAATATAATAGAGGAGTAAAACAGTGAGCTACTTGCAGATTTTAACTGCAAACGTTGACGCCGTTTTTGAGAAAATCTTTTTAATATTGACCATATTTCTCACAAAATTGCGCGAAAATTACTAATAATATATTTTAAAAATGTACACGACATTAAATGAAAAAACTAATTGTGGAGAACAAATTGTATTTGAAGAAAAAATCTCTATCTTCAATAAGGTAATTGTAGGAAAACATCCGAAAGATTTTTTGAAAATTTAGAGCTTTCAAGAAATTTAAAGAAACAATTTGTAGCTATGTTCTATAAAATTCGTCTCAGGAGCTTTATCTAAAGTGCCCTCAAAATTCAGAGAATTGTTTTCGAAATCGCAGGCTAGATCGATGAGGGAATATTCATTTTAGCAAAAATCCTCCATATAGTTTAGGCGCTGGTTTTGTTTACACACGGATGGACAGGCAAATAGAGAGACAGATGGGCGAACGAACGGACGTTTTGAAGAAACAATTTTTCGATATTAGGGACTCCAAAATGTGTATTTCTGCTGCAAAGTCGAAATCGATTTTCCACGGCATTACTTTTTCTTTACTCCGTATTATTCCGTTTATACTCATGTATTCGAGAAAGTGCAAACTACCAATAATCAATTGCTAAACATTCCCAATTTTCGTTGTCAAACAAAATGTTCATAAATAAAGTATACTGCAGTCCAAATGGGCCTTCGGTATACTACTTCAAGGCTCAACGGACGTCTCCAACATCGAAATTCTTCATCGACTCCTGTCTAAATATCTTCGATCAGTACATATGTCCCACTGTAAGTGCTTCACAATGTTCTCCAAATCAAGGCCATGAGAGAATAAATAACATCTGCGAGTCATAAATACCACAGAAGTCAGGAAAATCTTCCAAATCATCTCGCTATTGATAGATAATAGTGAAGAAACAATAATACTACATAGCATGATATAGTATACTACATAGCATACTATCTAGCAATATAAACGCTATATATAAACTGCAGATTTGTGTAAAATAAATACAAATATTATTGTTGAGTGACATTTTCACATATGCACATTTTCTTGAACAATTTTTCTAATATATCTTAGGAGATAAATTGAAAACAAAGAAATTATGAAAAATAGGGAAAATGAAACAGGATGCAATGAAGTCGTATTTATGTGATAATGACAAAAAAATAGCGAGCCTGGTTCGCGGAGGTGCGTTCTCCTTTGTTTGGCCACCTTTGTGTTAAAGAAATATCGGTATTGAAAGTAATTTTCACAGGAAAAGGAGCAAGGTGTCTGGAGTTAAACAGTATTATTAATTATTGGGTTACTACTTTTAAATTTCGTTAGTCATTGAAACATTATTGATACGCTTTCAACTCTCTAAAAGCAGTCATACAGGCAGACAAACCATTGCTCATTAGAGGGGTTATATTGCAAACAATTAAAATTATTTTTTCAAAACTCATTATTCAATATTAATGAAAAATTTAAATGAGTTATATTTTTAACTAAAGATGTGAAAACATTAATTTTTTTATTTAATATATTCATAGATTTTTTTGGAAAATTAAAATAAGTAAACACTATTATTTGAGACCACTCCGGGTGACAACAATTCTAACTCCGCCACTACTGTTTAACATGTCTCAGTCACAACATTGATTTCAGTGATTCATCCTTTTTTAGTATCTTCTAAGGAATTTTTTAATATCTTCTAAGGACACCTCTAAAAACAATCTTGATCGGAAAATTTTTTCGGAATATTTTTTTTCTAAATTCTGGTTCTGTGAAAGGATGGTGTTGAAGTCTGAAGGGGCTAGGTGTGAAATTTGAGGTATGAAGAGATAGAACTGGGTGGGAAGGTGGTTCAATCCAATCCCTACCCGTGTCGTTCGCGCGAGATCCGAGGACCTTCATTCTCGATGGCCTCTGCAAACTTGGTGAAGCGTGAACGACCCTGTGTTTAACGGCCTTAAAATGTCTAAATGGACGACGAAACGTGAGTGGCATACAGCAACTATACTGCGTCTACATATCCGCACAATAGTATTTTTTTGCAGCAATAATTGCCGGCGATGTAGTGTGCTAACGATAATGGTATGGGTTATTACATGAGTAAACAACTCTGTGAGCCATTTTTGCTCATTGCTCTGGGCAGAAAACTTCTTGTTAGCTCGTGCCGTTCCATTAGCCCAACAAAGGATTTTGTGACGACGTGCTGTTTTAGTTTGGGGAACAATTTCTCACTAACACAGGTTGACTCATCGTAGTCATTGAAAATAAAGTAGTTATGTTCGGAATGAATTAGTAAATATATAACACAAGAATCACTTGTTCAATTTTTTTATCTGCCGTTTCTACGATTACAAACTATTCTCACGGAAATAATGTGTGTGAAGGCTGACAACTAGATTTGCCAAATAAACATTTTGCGTTAAAAACAACAAAATCTATATTTTTCTGCACGATTCTTTCTCACATGATCTTCAATAATCAACTTCAATAAGTTAGTTAACTTATACGTTAACTTCCATAAGTTAAAAACATTATATATCAGAATGTTTGTTTCAATGATAAGTGAAAAAAATATTATTGGTTTATAAATTATTATTAGTAACTTGAAAAGTTAATAATTCATTATTTTATTGCCTAAAAATTCGTTAATACAAAATAATTTTAATTCATGAAGTGGACTGTAAATAATTACCAATCTAAATTGAAATAAGTCTCAAAAAATTTGATTTTGAAATTAAAATCAATAATTCCATCATTTTCATGAGAAAATTTGGGATCCCATTTACAAACACTCGAATTTTAAGTAGCATTGTATACAATAGGTCTTGTATCTTGAGTGGAGTCTTATGAATTATTGCAACTTAAAACCACTTCAGTACGAGGGTGGTATTTCTGCGTTTCGGTCGTCCGGTTTATTATTGATTCTTTACGCGCATCTTTCAAGACGTAAATTCCCATGCAAATCGATGTCACGGTGAGAGGCGGCATTCAAGAATGTGTATCCTGGCTCAGAGTCACAATCACCACTTTCCATCACGTTCCCCCTCACAAACGACCTCTGACATTTGAGGCCAATAAGAAGGTTTATGGAGTGGAGCAGACTGGTTATAAAAGAAACAAAGCAACGGTAAAAGAGCCATGACGATAGCTTAAAGAGACGTATTTTGTCAAAAGTACCAACTTACCCGCAAAATATGCTTTGTGGCATACCTTTCGCGAACCTGATGTCCCATTTTTATGCAGTACATAACGGATGTTTCCTAGTACTTTTTGGTCTATTCCTTCATGGGAGAGTGAGCTAATTTATCAACGAAATGAATGAAAAATATAGTACAGCTCATCAATTTTTCCATCTCAGCTCAACGATGTGCTCATATTATTTTATAAGGTTCCTCTTCCCGTATCAGTGGAGGCAGAAAATCTAGATTTTGATATTTATAATTTTACTTTCCCAATTGCTTTTTATTTAATTACACATGAATCTTCTTATTTTTAAGACGCTTAAATGTTACATTCATATCGTTCTCTCGAAATTTATTCTTCGCGTGTGGGTGCAATATGTAGTGTACAATCAATTGTTCTTATGTACGCATTTCAAATAATAAATAACATATTGTTTAAAAGGGTGCAATATACAAAATGATACGAAATATTTGGAACAAAGTATTGGCTGATTAGGAGACGCCGCATCCTAAATACAATTGCCAATGCTTAGACCCTCATACTGCAACCTTCTTCAGGGCGAAATGTCTGAAGAAAATCCCAGTATGTCAACCTAAATATTGGCAGTTGACGCCGGACAGCTGCCAATCTATTGACTTCGGAGGCGAAAGTTTACATCTTCATTTTACATATTCGAATGCTGGTCTACAAATTAGGAATTTTTTACCAAAAATATGAAAATAAATTTCAGTCAATGTATCCACATCTGAGAACTGAAGCTATTCACTTATTTGTGACTGACTCAATATTTTTGCATTTTCATATTCAGAAGAAAAACACACGCACGTTTTTATCGAACGAGTGTTGTCATAAAAACTTTGCCTTTGAATTGGAAAAATCTGTTGTTGTTTTTTTAATATAACAAATTATTCTGAAATAGTTGTTTTCAATTAAAATGTAAGAGTGTCATCAACATGAATAATAATAGACTAATATTAATAATAATAATAATAATAATAGTTATTACCATTTATATCCATTTACCAATATGATGCAAAATATGAATTGTTTTATTTGAAGATCTCTATCCGATCAAAGAGAGAACAAAACGAGCAATTAATTACCGAACTATTAATTCTCCTTTGGCGAAATACTCCGATATTCACCTGGCTCGAACGGAAATAACCAATAGCGGATGATCACCAGAATTAGCACTCAGGCAGCTGCCGAGTTCGAATAACATGGTGCCTGAATAATGTCCCAGTCACTATCTTCGTCTAGGTTATGAGGTTCTCCCGAACAGGCGCACATGAACTGCAAGAGCCTCAACCCACATTCGCAACGGCAGCTGATGCTTCACGATAAAAAAAATCCAGGACTAGAAGCAGGTCTATAACAGACTCAACGAAGGAGAAGGGACAAGGGGTTGGTAAGCCTGACTGCTGGTCGCTTCCCGGTCGTGCCTGGAGCCTTTCCCGGGACACTAACCACTCTGAGAGCATCGCCGTACCGAAAGAGCAAAAAATCAAATGAGCCGAAAACACAAGGTGGGCCTTCGCCCATCTGCAGCGACCTTGTCCCCGGGCGGTCGGGGGCGTACCCTTCGCCCGCCACGCGGCCCTCCAGGCTCGTTAGGGTGCCCGCCTCCCCCGTCCCCCCTGCCAACACCATTTCGCCCAAGCCAATCCGGGCGACGCGACGCCCGGAGCCTGACGCCACTTGCCGTGACATCCTGGCCACGCGACATGCCGGCGCCGCGGCATCCCGACCCGCGACATCTTAAAACAACGACATCCCAACACTGCAACATCTTGGCCCCGCGACATCCCCAAGTTACGAGGGGCCCCGGTTTATCGTCTAAGCACCCTATTGCCCGCTCTGATGTTCCAATAGCCAGAAACTCCGAAGTCTCGTAGTTCCATTGCTTCACTGTCAACGCGAAATTACAACCTCTCTCACGATCCGACGATCCGATATCTCGACACTCGATTCCAAAGTCCAAGTGCCTGATAACTCAATTTTCACATGGTCTGGTTGCCCCATGTCCATCTACTACACGTCCCAATTATCCCGTAGTCCATTGGCGGCAGTTCTAGTCTTTTATCTCTCCAACGCGTTGCAACAGTCCATTTCCGTTCTCAAATGTGCTGATGACACCTCAACGCCCTGACGCTACATAGCGTCATTCCATCCAACGTCAACGATAAGTTACTTCCTGCCCTGCAAGAAGTACGCTCTCTGTTTTGTTGACATCTCCTTCCACTCGCTCAATAATTACTTCACGGTTATTTACTTACAGTTAGTAAAATCAGGATCAATTCTATATCTGATGTTGATAAGGGCAAGCGGTCATGAATTAAAACTATATTTAGTTTTCTAATTTCTACTGAATTAGCTAATTTGAAATAGAAAATGTACTTTCGAAAAGTTGAACTCTTAAACATTTTGTATTCTAAAATTACTTTAACTCTTCGGTTCCTCTCGCCCACTCTCGAAATCCTGAACTCGTCTCCTCCCATTCCCTTTACTCCAACCCGTCCTTGCCCCGTCCCAATCATAGTCACCGTTGCCAACCCAGACTCCGTCATCGTCTCCATCCTCATCTCCTTCGCTATCCCCAAACCCTTAACCTTAGCTCTCCCCGCTCGTTTCCACTCCCCATTCTCACCCCCTTTCTCGTCTGCGTCCCTATGCCACCACCTTCGTCCACCCAGTCGTGACGTTCGTCCATCCACTTCGTGACGTCAGGCTGTGTTGCGTCGTCTGATGATCGGAACTCTGTGCGTCATCGGACCGTCGCGACAGTCGCCTCGATACATTGAGGCGTCCGGTACTTCAAACAAGGCGTCAGGTAGCAGAGCGTCAGGAAGACAGAACTCGAGAGCACGAATCGAATCGAGAAACCATTACTTACTTTTTGTGAGTTTTTCTTCATTTCTTTTTGTAATGCGCAGCGATGCACCTTCATGCATGGCTGGACGCATCGCCACCACCCCATCTCCAGCGATTGTCACTAACAAGTCCTCCACAATCTCTCATGCCTACCGTCACCTCTACCTGTGGCTCCATCACTACCTTCTAGATTGCCCCCTGTGATCATTTCTACCACATCCGTCCTTCCCGCAGAACTCGATATTTTTACCTTCGGTGACTTCCGACCCCTAATTTCCTCTCAGGGGTGCTGCGTCAGTCGCACCACCAAAAAAACTCAACCACCCCACGAGACACAGCTGTCGAGGAAAGAAACGTCATTACCCAAATCCAGTAACCGTTATTTACTTTTTATTTTGTATGTTTTGTCATTCTTTGGTAGCTGAAAGAACTTCAAAATTCGGAAAGGCTCATTTGGAATGTTAACGTAGAGGAGATAATGTAGACAAGCAATTTTTGTACAAACATGGCTGCACCATCTTCAGTGACAGAAATTAAACCTTTATGCAGCCATCTACTGATGTAATATTCTATTCTGAAATATTGATATAATATATACAACATATGTCGATACAATAAATTATCGATATAGAAAATTTATATACTATCGAATAATAGTAATAAAAATGAACACAATGGTTGATTTCATACGCTTTAATTTCTTTGGCTTGTATTCGCGGAGTGTGTCTCTCGAAATGCCTTTGAATTACCACAGATGATGTTCTTAGTTACTGTGTGATGTGGATTAGTCACTGTGTGAATATTAGAGTAGGTAATTTTTCATATTTACAATCGTTTCTTTTTATGTTTCTATTAATCAGAGAATGATTCCATCAAATAATGTCATTGTATGTTTTATTGCGGTGAAAAAGCTGATAAGCCAATTTTTGCTGAAAATGTCATGTAATCTAGTAAATTCTCCTAATTATTTTCCACATTGGTGTTTTAACAGATAAGTGAAATTTCTTCTGATTTCTTAGTAATGGGCTCATGGATTTAGAAATAAAGAAAATGTAAAAACATAAATTTAATTCGAGTTTTTTGATCATACACACTATAATAATTATCCGTGATTTTAGTGTCATAAAATATATTGAGTAGTCTGAATATTCACGCCACAAGTTCACCTCAAATAATCACAGTATATCAAAATATTTTGATCTTCTGTAAAATTTAATTTTTACAACTATATTTCTCGGGGGACAAATATATAAGCATATGGGTCCACGTTACGTTTATATGTGCGTTTCAGAGTGAATAAGTAGTAATTAAATCAATGATTTAATTCTGTAGTAGCCAGCGAGGCCCTGAGTTCACCACAAGACATCTTCCTTGTCAGAACAGTATTATTGATTGTGTACCATATGTTTCATGTTTCTTGAATCCTCGTAAGAATAAAACACATTGAAAGTATCATGCTTTGCCGAGCTCTTGCATGAAGTTTATTGCGTTTTTAGCGACTCATTTCGCCCCTGTTGTACTTGAGAATGAATCTTTGCAATTTACCAAAGTATAAGATGTAGGTAATGATTTCTAAAATGTAAGAATTTGTTTGTCTTTAAGTTTAAATAGTGGTGAATATAAATGTGAGATTTGTTGCCCGATTCCCCGAATATATTAGTTGCTTCAAAAAAGAAATACAGTTTCTTCAAAATATCATTCTATGAGTTCTTCATATTCATTACATTCTCTTTCATTCTCGGCACATCTGCATAGAATTTAATAAATGAGGTATTTTTCTCTAATTCATTTAGTTTCAGGTATTCAATAAATTTCTTTTATATTTCCTTTTATATTCCTTTGTAATATTATGATAACATAGTCTTCGAAACTTATTTATCAATGTATTAAATGAACATTCATTTTGGACAAATTTGTAATACGTTGAATCCATCCACCAATATACAAGGGTGCACGATTGCTCAAGATGCGAATTTCCAGGAGGTGTCGAGAATCGCCCACTTCTAGAGAGTTTGATGTCTCCTTCTGGAAAAGTCCTAATATATCCCTGCTATGGACACTACATATCAAAGGGTCTCATTTATGATCTCCCCACTGTGAAATGCGCAAGGCAGGGAATATGCTTTTCCAGAACCTTGTTAGAGCGCATGCAGACGATGCTGCATAAACAAATACGGTAATCGTTTCACTCTTCAGTGCGATTTTTTCCCCTTTGGAGTTTGTTTTCCCGTTTGGACGACCACCTCCGGAGGAAGGATACCCAACGCCCAGCAATCTGCGATGCTAACGTAACATAAAGAGAGCGTAAAAGTACTCAGCCTAAAACAAGAGGGAGGCAACTACATATGTAGGCATGTGGGGTCCCCCGTTTTCATTAAACGTTTTACTTTCTCGCCTTACTACGTGCCTAGTAAAAGAGAAGGTATTGTAATACTGCGGCGCAAATCGGCTATTTTCAACCAGGAAAACTCTTATTTCCGAAATGAAAAAGTGTATAAACCTTTACCTACTTATAGTAAATAATTAACAACTTCTAACACGTTGGGTAGTCGGAATCCACGTTGTGTTGGAGTTATTTATAACGAAAACTCGATTAATGAAAAAAGCTCTTTCTGTCCGTCCGTCTGTGATCAAGGTTTGAGCCTAAACCGTTCAGTTCAAACGAGTTTCTTCAAAATTGATATTCTCCGACCGATTTGAACGAGCTCGTGGCTCTGTGAGTTTGAAAAAGTTATTTTTATCTTCTGAAGTACTTTACATGACGCTTCAACACTTTAAAAAGGCTCTCAAAAATGTCTTAACATTGTTTTATTAATTTGTGTACTCAGATAACGCAGATAACGCTTACAAAATAGCGCACGTCTCATTTTCGCTGAAGTATCTCTATTTTCAAAAATTGCAAAAGATTGAAATACTGCGATAAAGTATGTTATGTTGAAGCAACACTCGTTTATTCGCATATTACGTATTTCACTAGGATTTTTTAAAGCGTAGTACAAGGATAATGGACTTATAATGTAAATGGTATAATTAGTTAATATAGCTCATTTTATGTTTAACCATTTACCGCGTTGCTAGCTGATTTGCAGACCTTCTTCCCCAAATATCGTGAATCAATTCCGAAAATTCACTACTTAAGAAAGCAGTAAAATAAGGAATTAACCATATCATATGCCCTCTATACTTCACTGGCGCCATTAGAAGCACTGTTCTTTTAAAAAAATACTTAACAAGAAAGGCAGATAAATAAAAGCCCCCACTTCTCGGAAAGTGAATAAAAACAAAATAAAAATCGTTCTCGGAAATGAGAATTGTGTAGCATTGTCCTACCTCCAGGTTGTCACGACCAGGTTTTAGAATACAAGAGAAACGTGCATTGTGTGGTACTCTTTTCATTCTATTCTGCAGAGAAGAAATATGGGACATGAAATATTAAACAATGAAAATAGAAAAGAAGGAAGTTTACGATAGAAATGTTTGTGCATATATTTACGATGGTGACATCCAGAAATGTTAAATGATATGCAAGGGGAAGCTGAATGTTTACTAAGAAAATTCCAAGACGAAAAATGGGGTTGAACCGATCGAATGTTTAATGAAAACATTGAACAAGAAAAATGAATTTACGAAGCAGTTAACCTTTCCTTTCTAATTTATCCACAACAAGAAGTAGATACGCTGTTCCTAGATATGCGCTACTCGAAAATAAAGTAGAATATTAATTAGCATCTAAAACTTAATTATAAAAAATAATCTAACAATTCATCATTTTAGGCGCTACTTGCCTAGTAAGAAAATACATGAGAACTTGATTAGCTTAACATCTTTACTCGAATAAAAACTTATACATTTACTTGATTCATATAATATATGAATACTCATATAAAAATATGAAGTATTTTGGTCGTTCCTGGTGTGTAAAATCCTAATAACAATAATAATAGTAATAGTAATAATAATAACAATAATAATAGAAATAATGACAATAACAATAAAACAAATGATGAAATATATAATTACAATCTAAGTATGAAGTTTCCAAAAAGTATTATACTAATGAATACTCATATAAAAATATGAAGTATTTTGGTCGTTCCTGGTGTGTAAAATCCTAATAACAATAATAATAGTAATAGTAATAATAATAACAATAATAATAGAAATAATGACAATAACAATAAAACAAATGATGAAATATATAATTACAATCTAAGTATGAAGTTTCCAAAAAGTATTATACTAATGGAACAAAAATAACAATGGTTAAAGACAGCTTCGTATTCTTCCTAGAACGTCAAAAACATGCAGGTAACCGTTGGGAGCTATTACGGGGAAGATAAATGACGAGGCTGGCTTGTGGAAAGCCCCCTTCTGGGCCAGGGTCTGGATAGCGCGGCCCAGCGGCCTGTTTCCATTTCGTCACCGTTGTCGGCCGCCATCCTCTGTTCGGAACGTAATACAGTAAAACCCGCTTACACCTTTAGGCGTAGCATACACCTTCAAGCCCGGGTTGCAAACTTGGTTGGCGCCGGTCATAAACCTGTTACCGCCGCATTCTTACTACGCTCATTTTCTCTGCGGGAACAATGTGTGGTCTACAGATTTACAATTGTCGAAAATGCGACTCACATACGGTATTTTACAATGTATGGACCACTTTACACGTAACATAGTAGTAGCTTCAAATGTCATCTTAACAGATTTCCAAGTTGTAGAATGTCGCCAAAACTTATTTGCGTAACTTAAATCCTTTGTATTTTCCTTAAAATTTTGTCAGTGAAACAATACAATAAAAAATTAGCATCATTTATTAACTAAGAAAACTTGAAATGCAGAGAAGGAAACAAAACAGCAACCACAAGACAATTGATGAATTTGAGATTATGTCTTAATATAGTCCAGCATTAATAATTATAAACACATCGTTAATAATATTCATACAGTACTAGTAAATTAAACTCCATAAAAGGTACAGGTAAGATTTTCCCAAAACGTTATTGTGAAATAGTTCCCGATAATGGATGTAGAAGGGAAAGTTCAGTGCGTAATCCGCGGACGTGAATCTTCGTGGTATGCCGCCCCCAAGATACCGGAAATTTATTTTAAAAATCGCGGATAAAAATGTTCCGTTGTGAGAGCTTTTGCGCGTCATTGCTTATTTCCTTCGAAAAGAGGTTGTCGAAGGGAAATTTACTGCTCGAAGATAAGAGAGACCGACCGCTTTAAAAGGGCAAAACATTTTGTGCGTGACTATTTCGACATTCAAAAGGTCTAGATTCAAGGGAAACAATTCAAATGCTTCAATGTTCTATTGGGTAGTATACTAATATATAATACGGGATTCGAATTTTCACCTGGTCCGCGCAAGGTCACACGTCTGTAGTGATGGATGATTTCGAAGTTTTCCGGTGAAAATGTTCGTTTAAAGTGTCCCATTTTTTTAACTTGAATGTTACACTTAGAGCGTCATCAAGTAGAGAGAGTGATTCTTGGCTGCAGTATAAGAAGATGAACAACGATCAACGTTCTTGCATTGTGCCGATCCCTAGAAGTGTAATAATAAAAATGTTCCGTATAAGATATCTCCAAAGCAAACAATAGAGACAAAACTGAAGGTTTATATGTAATGTTTCACGAACTGTCAACAAATTCCTCTTTATATGAAAAATATGGACACAATTTATTTATGTTATTCATTTACATTATATTTATCCATTAAGTAATAAAGATGAAGTCGCATACTTTTTTAACACTCGCAGTAACATAATCATTCACAGTAACATTCCCAGTATCAGTACATCTCGTAATATTATGAAGCTTTTTTTCGGAAGAGGTTTCATCCTATCACACTAGGGCTAAAACTTTCACGAGTTAAATGATTCTTTGTTTAATCAGTCTTGTTTCTTATTATATAAGTAGTCTTCTTAGGAAACTGACATATGACATTCATTTCTCCGAAACAACTTAGCATAATTTCCAATCTATTTTTCGATTCGGGAATAAATTATTTAATTAACACTAAGACAGTGAAATGCAGATTTAACAAGCCTTCTAACCTACATCTAGCCCACGCAGCTCGGTCCAGAGTGTCTCTTAAACACCCTGCTAGGATATTCGCAATGTTAAGGCAGCTCCACACATTCGGCATTCGCCGAGTAGCGAGCTACTGCTCGCCCAATCCCATACAGCTGATGTGTTCGACGACTGTTCGCTCCCTTTGATGTGTCCTAAAGACCGACTCGGGGTGGATAGGGCGAGTACCGAATGTTCGTCACTCGGCAAGTAGCAAGCATCTCATCCACACTACTCGGGATTCGCCGAGCCGGTGCTCGCTACTCGCCGGATACCGAATGTGCGGAGCCGCCTTTAGAGGTATTCGTTTCCTTGCTCCACGGTTTTGCCTCCGGCTGCGAGCGCCCTGCAACTTCCGACACCGCGGCGTCTTCCGCACCCAACAAAACACCCGCCCCGGAGGAGCACTGCTGGCCCGCTGGGGGCGGGGGCGAGGGCGTCAGTGGGGGAGGGGGGCGATAGCATCTGCGGCGGCGAAGGAATGCGGCAGCCTCCCGCCGCCGCCGCCGCCGCCGCCGCCGCGGCCCGGTCGCCGCGCAGGTGGCGAGGGCGGGTGGAGGAGGAGGGGGGGCACCTGCCCTCCCCCGCCCCGTGCCCCTCCCGCCCATCGCCGGCGGCTCGCCCGCCCCGCGGCCGCGGCTGCAGAGCTTTACGCGAATGGAGCGGCGCTGCGCGGCCGCGGCGCGTGGAGGGAAGGACGTTGCGGGCCGGGATTTGGAATGCGAGGCGCCCCGGGCTGCTCCGAACGGAGCCTTCCTCCGTTCTATCACAATGGCGTTTTTGCTCAGCACGAAACCATCTATGTTATTAATTACCAATGCGCCGAAAGTAAATCATGCAGCCTCCGGCCATGTGAGAAGTCTATGGTTTTATTAAACACCCAGGAATTATCAAATCAATAAATTATTTTCGATTTTCACTTAAAAAGGCAAATATTTTATTGTGATATTCCTCCTATTCTCACACTCTTGTGGTGACTGGATTCTCAATGCATACGACACAACGAACTTCACGCAACAACCAAGCTCCAAGGAAGAGGCCTCCTGCCATGAAATAGTTGTTATTCACTTGTGTTATGGAACAGCAAGTTTTTTTATGTTGTTGGTACGTAAAAACTGTTGTAAGGAAGGCATGATAATATATGTAATTGTTGAATTCGTGAATACTGATTTTGTTAAAATATTTAATTCATTGCCGCTAAACCACGAGTCACCGGTCCGCATACCGAGCACGAAAACTTTCGCGTAGTAATCCCATCATTCCCAGACATTTCTTCTCCCTTTCTTGGGTTCCTCCTTTCCCCCCACGAGATATTTCAGTAGTAAACAGAATTTTTGTTTCAAAGAGAGAGCATTTAAGACTAAATAAACGAAGAAACTTTTAGAAAGCTCATCGGAAACCTGGATATGAAAATTTTGATATATTTTCGTGTTAATCGGATGCGAAAGACTTTCATATTTATGGTACCATTACGCCGCTGGCGTACAATTTGTTCACTAAACAAACCGTAGTAAGTAACACATTTAAAATGCGCAATAAGGAACCGAACCGTTGTTTCTTTCCATGACTACGAATGCCCCGACTTTTTGACTTCAAAGTGACACTATAATCGAGTTAATCTTTTCTACTGCCCCGCAAATTCGCAACTGCCAAAAAATTCACAAACGTATCTCACAATTTTGAGTGACATTCTTAATTTTGGGGGAGGGGGGAAAGGCTTTGGCTCCATTGTCCTCCTCCGTGCTACATGCCTGCCTCCCGCGCTGGCTTCTTCTTAAGCGCGGCGGCAGCACGTGGAAGGGGACAAATGGGGAGGGGAGGGGGAGGCGAGCGTTGGTGGAGCCGCGGGGTTGTTTTCCCTTTTCGCTCTTTTGTGAGATGTGTTTGACGCGTGGAGTAGACACCCCGCAGAGGGGGTCATGGTCTGTGAGGAAGAGGGGTCGATGTTTTTATTTTCACGACAGGGAAGTTGCTGCCCGCCTTCTTATGTTCCTTTATAGTGTCTTGTTTGCGGCGAGGAAAAGCGACGGCACGACAGCATTACGGTTAAAATTCGCGAAATCTTTGTTGTAGTAGTAGCAGCAGCATTACGCTGGATTTGAAACTGCACAAGGCAGACATCTTCGTCTTCTCCCTCGCTTTCTTCGTCTTTTCCATCACATTCATCTTTTTCTTCTCATTCTTCGTTTTCCCCCTCCATCTGATTCTCCTATTTCTACGTCATTTAGTTCTCCATATTCCTTCTCTTCCTTATTCTTAATCACTTCGTGAAATAGATTGACAATATGTACCGTCTTCGTTTCGTTGTTATGCGCCCCTATATCAATGAAAGCAACTCGTGGCGGCTGTAATTCTGATGTCGCCCCTATCTGCGCTATTGTGAGAATATTCTGGATAAGGTATTGGTGATGACAGATTTACAACGTGATAATGAGCGGGGTTAGCCTCGCTTTCTGGTATATGGCCCCATACATGCAGAGCCTTTATCGGTCCCCCGGTTTCCTTTTTTGCCCATTGCTTTGTATAGAAAATTCTGTCGGGTTTTTCTTGTATTTGGTTTTCGATGAATATATTTCTTCACTTTCCTTGCCTTTCCTCTCCTTTTCTTGGCTTTAATTTACTATTTTGTACCATGCAGAATGAATTAATAATTTTTTCCTAATTTTTTGTTCAGGTATTGTCTTTATTACTTACATACGTCTGTGTATGTGTAGCTATATATTTGTAGAACTTTACTCCATATCTCACCGTTTCACCAAAGATTCTGCGAATATTCTTTTGCATTTACTGACTCAGATATTTATCTTAATCGTAACATTGAAAACCAGTAAGGCAAACGTTCCTTAGAATGTTTTCCTTTTGAATATCATATTTAATATTTTTCCTTCTTCAAATTTACTTAACTGAATTATTTTTCATTCGCTAAAATGGTCGTGTTCCTCATCATCTTAATATTAAAATTGTAGCTAACTTTTTAAAGAGTATAAAGAATTTCCAAGGAATGAATATTGGCATTTACTCATTATTTTTTACAGAAATTGGGTATGATATTTCATTCTAATGGAAGCCAAATTCGAAGACGTGCGCGTAATTATACAAGTACGATGATGCAAAATAATGATACAAACGTTTTATCCAACAGAAATCACAGATAGTAAAATCACGACATCTCAGGTACCAAAGATGCAAGTAAAGGGGACAAGTTCTGAAAATTACATTGCATAACGATGCATCCCCTTGTAGGCGGAAGGCATATTGATGATAAATATCACGATTGGAAGTATTGCTTTTCCTTTTCATTTTCGTTTGTTTTCCTTGACTTCCTTGATTCGTTTTACACTCCTGTGATTATTAATTAAAGATCGAGGAGGTATCAGCCGCAAAGTATATTACAAAATAAATAGAATGTAAAGAATAAACAGACATACAAGGGCTTGGCTTGAAACAGGTGTTACGGTTGCAATGTAATATTTTCCAGAGATTTAAAATATGAACAGCAACATCAGATTTTTATGTGAGGGGCGGAGAACGACTACTTTTCCAAAAATTTCGAAAAGCAATGTAATAAAATAAAAATACTGTAATAAAGAAAAAATTAATACAGTCGTAAATTTAATAAATTGTTGCGTTTCTACATCTTGTCTGTTTTCACTACACTCCCTTCATAAATTGAAAATTATGTAAATATTACATTGAACCACAAGATATTTACTCTCCCCGAAATAAATAGTCGAGAATTAAATAAACGTGTTAATTTTCTGTGTCTTGTGTGTTTTCTCTAAATTCCCTTCGAAATTGGAAATTTATCTCGTATTACGTTGAACCACAAGACGGTGACTCTTCTCAACATCTTGCTTCGTACGCTCAACAGTTCATGGTTATCAAATATTTATGATTCCGAATTTATATTATCGTTTCCTATACTTCAGACGCGTTATTGTACGACAGTTATGTTTCATTTTCACGCAAATGTAACAGCTGTGAAAATAACAGTTCAACAGTTGGCGCACGTGAATTGCGGGAGCTGCTGTTCTGTAACACAAGTTGAAGATTTCCACGATGCGGTCGTTGGACTTTCGACGCGATAAAAATCCTTATTGCAGCTTTCTTTCAAGAGGAAGTAGCCCTTATGTCCTCGTCCGATGTATTCACGGAGTGTAAAGAAACATACCCCGAGTGAAAAGAACGTGACACCGCATATTTCGCATCGCGAGTCGCGTTCAAATAAATGATTAGGCGAAAGAGCAACGCTGAAAGCGGACTCTCGCCTCTTAACATGGAGTTGCAGTGCAGTTTAAAATTTTCGTCCGTTGCTACGTGGCGATGCGTGTCAACGAAACGTCAATGATCTAAGTGATGAGATAACAAAAGAAAAATGTTCGAAGAAGCCCCTCACTTACGGACTACTAAGGACGCGTGAACGCAGAATTGTTCATATTACCATTGCGTGTTAACGGAACAAATAGAATCGTTTCCATCCTTTGGCGCTCGATCAGAACTCGAGTCTTGGTTCGACATCCTTTGCAGCATCCACTGCGTTAACCGTCGCTACCATTCCCTGCGGAATGCAAACTTCGCTGTCTGAGCTGCCTGGAATAAAACCCTTCATCTGCACATGTTTTACATTTTATCCACCATAATTATCTATGCTCTCTATGATAGCCATCTTCTGGTTCTGCCCAACTTCCCTTTCTTTATCGTTCAATGTGAAGTCTTCCGTATCGGTGACAGTTACGGACGATTGCATTAAACTGCAATACATAGGACGCCAATCGCATGACATCAACTGACAATTACATAACCTCAAGAATCCAAGCTCTGAAGCCATCCCACGCTTAGATAGAAAGGGAGAGAGAGAAGGAGAGAGGGGGAGGGAGAGAGAGAGAGAGAGAGTAACCCGGAGTGAGAAATGGATATATATTGGACATAACACGCCCCGCCCTCAAGATGTTTTCTACATCATATATTTCAATTTCAGCTATTTTTACAATGTCAATCACATCTCACAAGTTGCACACTGCTCAAGAACAAGAAATAAAACGCTCTCGTTTAACTCTACAATAATATTTCATTAAACATTTTAATAAAAACCGTCTTTACGAATACTATAATAATGCAGCAATCACAGTATAGTATATATGGATACTCAGCAACAATAAGCAAGAATATCAAAAACGTTACGGTTTCATAACGTAACACCTAAACACCAAATATTAAAATGACGGAATTTAAGTTTTCTTAAATTCTGGAATCTCTACCCTAACCCCTATAAAAGTTGAATCATGAATACAAGTGGAAACGAGCGTTTTTGGTAAGAATTATTACAAGAAAAATAAGAAACTATTCGCTCCTGTGAAATAAAAATATTTAAAAGGCAAATCTCCAACAGATTTTTGTTATATTCCTTCATCGTGCCTTTTCAAAAGGAAACCACTTACTGCCGCGAGAACTTGGAGAAAGAAAATTTGAATACCTAAATTCCCCACAAAACTCTAGAAAACGTGCTCAGAGTGTGAAGTTACATTTACGTCCAGAAACAAAACAAGGAGCCATCTCAGCTTTCGCTCAAAGGATCACAAAAACTGGATGAAAAACCTACTCGGCTTGGGGGCACTGACCAAAAAACAGAGGTACAATACTTGTTAATGGCATAGTTTGCCTTTTGGAATTATACAGTCCAAATGGTAAATACTATATTACATGTTGTTGTTGTTAAAGTCAATATTATTTTCCTTTTGGATGCTCGGAATAGACACTGATTGTATCGGAACATTATGCAACAAAAAATATTTTACTTGGCAGTTAAACTTTTGAATCGATTTTAATCGTTTAATATCATTTGGCAATGTGTTGTAAAATAATGTGCATGTATTGTGCAATATGTGATTATATTGCAGTAAGCTGTTGAAACTGGCGCCTAATGTATATGATTACTACGTCGAATGTTATAGTTATACATGAGTTATATTGCGGAATATGCAGAATAACACTATAAACTAAACACATAATACTAAATATGCGGAATATTTACATTTTTCATTGAAATTCAAAACTCGTCGTTTCGGATTTTTCTCGAGTTCTTGAGTACTATGTAACAAAACTATTGGCCTCTTTGAAAATATCGAAGGGTAAATAACTTTGTTTCAATTTTCGAGAGCTTTGAAAATTACTAATATACTGTAAGATTTCTCCCCCAAGTTCCTGAGTAAGGAAACAATAGACCCCACTTAAAATGCAGGAGGTTGAATAATGTTGTTAAATTTCTGCGCGCAATTGAAATGATTAATACTTATGTTTACGGATTTTTTTCGAGTTCTTAGTAATTTAACAAAACCATAGGTTCTTCTCAAAAGGCTGGAGACATCAACGTTTACTTTTAACTTCTGCATGCCTTGAAATTCATAATACAGATGACAGGAAACAAGTCCACAACACAGTTTTGCCATTCTATAGCTAATCTAGAGCGTCTTCAATAGACTTGTCGAATATCATAATTTCACAGCATCAAAATAAGGGTTATTTCAGTTTGTGCTTTTTTCTGAGGAATTTAGACACGAGTAGTTATACCAAAGTATCTATGTTTTCTTCGCTTCAATTTAAGGCTTCGTCTTCAAGGGACTTCTGCAATACTAGAACTTCGAAGTCGTTCATTACTGAAGTAATTGGCCATGATTGTACGTCGTAGTACGAGATTTTTAATTTCATGGACTTTCCAGAGAGGCTGTGAGGGTCAACGCACGTAGTTTTGGGATTGCGAAAGGCTGAAGCAGAAGTCGAAAAGCTGTAATTCAAATTATTGCTCGAAAGACGCTTGCCATTGTAAGCTGTTATTAATCATATTAAATAAAGTAGCACACGTTTCTTCTTTAAAATTGAGAGTAATAGCAAAAAAATATCCACCAATTGCTTTTTTTCTTCCCGTACATCTCCATAAAAAAATGCTGCCTCTCCTAGGTAATCGTTGCGAAACTCTGAACAAAGATTCAAGAAGTGAAAGGCGGTTGTACTAGGAAAATTTATTTTCATTGTAGTAAAACAATTGTTGGAGACGCGTCAAGGGAATCCTTGAACTCTCAAAATTTTAAATTATCCTAAAATTAATCAACTTCTTAGTTCTTAATAGTATAGCTTTTCTCCCTTCCCGACGACCATACCGTTTTTATTTGTATAGTTTTTATCATAAATAATATATTAATTAAAAGAGAATACGTAAGAGTTTTTAGACAAATTTTTTTTTTTTGACATCTTAATTCTCCAAACTCTAACACATCTTTCGAACATACTCATAGTCTTAATAACACTTGTCTCTCAGCTTTGTGACTTAATTGCATCAAATTGCGCAAAAACTTAATTGCATCACGTTTAATACGAATCTTGAATAATCTAAAAACTTAGATTTACCTTTCAGTGTACACCTCTTTCCTACAACCTCAAGTTTCCGTTGCTGTTTCGAATATTAAGTTTGTTTGTGCGGTTTGTGTGCGTTTATGTTTTATTTCTTTTAACTCTCTCCCATATTACTTTTTTTCGTTTAAGTATTTATTTGGCATTTTGGGTCGATAGTTCGTCTTTGTCGGTCAGTTGACGGTGTCTCCCATGCCTCGGCCTACTTAAATTCCCATGCTTGGGGTAAGAGTGACAAGTGGCGAACTTGACATATTCCCTTCACCGTAACTTGTAAGATCTGTCTGCCTGAGCTTTTCTTCTTCGTCTCACAACAGGAACTGAGGCGATTTTAAAGGAAAGCTATAACTCTATGCGGGAATCGAACCCGGGACCACACCACGGGAAGCAAGTACGCTCCCCATGAGGTCTTTCTCTCATTTATTAGGAATTTAAACACACGTGTTGCAAGGTTTCAGTTCATTCTCCCTGAAAACACTTCTATTAGGTCTCTCTTGCTGTGACCTTCGCAGGACGGCAGCAGATGCGGGAACGCAGCGGGCGCCGCGGTGTCCAGATGGCGGTGCGTGGGCGGCGGGGGCGTGGCGCTGCGCCGCGGTGAAGGGGGCGGAGCGAGGCTCTAATGATCTCGGCAACAAAGCGCTGGGGGCATCCGATCCAATTAATATGGAGTCGCGCTGTAAATTGCGTATCAGAAGTAATCGACCTCTTGGCAGGGCGCGGCGGCGCAGGGCGTGGGAGAGCGTAGCAGAGGGCGGCACTCCACTCCACCCCGCGGGCGCAACATCGACAGCTCGTGGTGAGAAGTGGCGACGCTCCATTGTGCCTTTCTTTCTAATCATTTCCGCAACTTTCCTCACTCTCCTATTCATACTCCTGATTTTCATCCCTCCCTTATTCATCCTCCTAATTTTTTTCTTCCTCCTTTTCGTCCTAATTTTCTCTCCTTCCTTAATCACCCTCCTACTTTTCCTCTTCATTCTATTCATCCTCCTATTTTTTGTCCTGTTAGTCATCCTCGTCGTAAACCTCGCGCCACTTCGTGATATTCCTTTTGTAATTATCCTCGTGAACCTACTTCACTAATTCGTAAACCTCACCCTTCACTCATAAACATATTCTACCCGTACCTAATCCTACATCTAATCCTCATCAACTAAATTGTAATCCTCATCCTCGTGCACATACTCGTAATCCTCATCCACACACTCGTAATCTCCGTTCACAAACTCGTAATCCTAACCGTATTTGTAATTCGCCTACACGCAATCCTCACTACAATCATTTTTTTATCACCATCTAATCTTTCTTCTAAGTCTGATACTGCTTTTCTTGAATTTGCAAGCATTTTCATCCTCTTGCCCACCCTATGTATATCAGGCAAAACTCTTGTGACATCGATCAATGTTTCCAAAAACTTTCCAGAATATTTGCCAAGAATGTTTTGAAAACGAAATAAACCACGATTTTTACATTATTTTGTTATGAAACACGGTTTACAAATAATGTTGGTGAATCATTCTTAACATAGAGAAACAAACATATTTTCTCCTCACTCTGGAAATTAGAAAATGACAAAGCTTCATTTTCCCGTTATTCATTATTTTTCTATTCTTCGTCTTTCTATTTTTCAAATTCCTTTAATCGTCTTACTAATTCGTCTTACAATTCTTCTGAAAATAACTAATAAAATGACTTAGCGAACAAATATTTCTCCTAAACTCTCAAGATAGAACAACCTTTCTCATTTTCTTAAATTATCGAGACACTATTTAGTTTGTAAGGCTGCAATACGATCACCAACGTAATAATATCGCTCCAGAATTACGCCAAAACTAGTAAATTAATGGAATACAGAAAAATAGCCTGAAATCTGTTTCCTTCAACGCATATATTCCATAATAATATGCACTAGAAAATAATATTCTGATCCGCCCTGAAAATAAGGGACGCTCTGTGCGCTTCGTGTATCTAACATACGGATTGATCATTGAAACCAGTTGGTGCTTTTCTTTCCCTCAGGCTCTACTCCCAACGTTTTGCGTTTGTTTGTCTGACGTCCGGCTCCTCTCCAAGGAAGACTTCCGGTACAGAGGGGCAATTTCTTTTCGTGTGTACAGACATCATTAAAATAACGCTATTAACACGGTCAACACCAGCTCTTACGTGGCAGAGCAATATACACATCCTGGAGCGAGAAAATGCTGTAAAGACGCCCGTGGAGCTACATGACGCCGGAGGCCTGGCTCATCAGGCAGGTGGTGGATATACGAACAGCCTTCTCGACCGTATGAGATTTTTCAAAACAGATTTCGAAACAATTGAGCATGACTAGTCACGAAAGATGCTGCGTCGCTGCGGAGTATCGTTCCACTGCCAGCTCAGCGTATGAGCCAGCTGATTGCTTTGCGACGAACTTTAAACGATTCATTTGTTGGAAAATTACGCAGAGATATATTTCAGTTAGAAGAGACTGAACATATCATTGGTTGATCGTTAAAATCAATTTTATATCACTATTACTTTTATCCAGCGCATAAGGGCAGAAGGCGTATTATCCTCTCTTTGAGATAGAAGCAAAAGACATGTATGCAGTGTAAACAAAAAAAAAAAGGGGGAATACATTAGCAATTCGAATTATGCTTATTGATTTAATGTGACCATAACTCAAGTTTTAAAATACAAAAATAATAATTTCAAAAATGTGTTCCGACTGGAAGGATGAAGATTCTTCTGGGAGACCCTCGAAACGCCATCTTTACTTTTTTATCTGAAACTGTCGTAGATTTTTGGAAAGATAATAAATAAGGCGGAAGTAAAAAAAATAAGAATCTCCAATTATGTAATAGGTTTTGAATAATCTTCAGTTAAAAAAATATTGTTCTGAAAAATGTAATAACCTTTCAAATTAGGATTTTGGAATGATTGCATAACAAATATTGTGCTTCGAACGTACCATACAAATCGTAAAGGATAATGCTTGCATTTGAACATTTTTACTAGAAAATCGAGCGAGGGATTGTCGTTCAGTTAGTGATTTAATTCCATTCAATCTTCGTGGTTATGAAAATTAGCATAGAAATTATTTTATGAGTCTTAATACTCGTGTTACATGAGTTGAAAAAGTTATAAAAATAAACATGGTTAATGCAAAAGACATGACCTATCTGAATTGCAAGTGAAATGATCGTATTTTACAAAGAATCAACTGAAACTAATTGGTTGTGGCCGTTCTTTTTCAATACCCCACATTTCTTCGAAATGGCTTTTCCTCCTTTAAGTTTATTTTGAACTAACCATGCCAACCATCCGGATGCAGGGAAATAGCGCTTTGAGTTAGTATGTTGTAAAAGTAGTACTTATTATTTGACACGTAGTAAACCTCCTTAAGTTGACAACATACAAGTATCTCGTAAGTTTACTGGAATTTCAAATATTAAAAAAAAAGTATTTCAAAGTTCATCAAGATCCATTACTGCTGCAGTTGAGCGTTACAGCAGAAGGAGAGAATAAAAATTGTTCAAACAAGACTTCTAACTATAAATCGAACGGGTTGAGCTACTTGTTGTATACATTTTACGTAATTAACCCCAATACCTTTGCTTCGAGCGAGTACCAGCAACTCAAAAGCAAGTTAACCAGACTTTTCCTTACTGCTTTACTGAGGGTAATTTGCTGGAACGCATAAAAAAGAAATATAATTTCCAAACAAATTTTCGAGAGATGAACACAGTTCGAGTAACTTGTATACACATTTCCGCATTACGTATTCGTCATTTTACTTGTGGCTCCTCTAATATTTTAACTCTATCGGTGTGGTAGGGTTCATAGCAGTGGTAATAAAAACATACATTTCAACTGGAATCATATTCACCGAGTTGTCCTGACTTCTATACGTTGATAATTTAGTGAATTGGATAATTAAAACATAAAAGATTATTTACCAAACGAATCTCTTGTTTGTTCTCTGATGTGCATTGAGATGCCAATGTTCCCCAAGAACTGCTCTTCATCTGTTCCGGAAGCCGGCTCCAGGAGACGTACGATGTGTTTCACAGGCCCAGCATACGGACCAGTGTCATTTACCGTTCTTTACGCATTGGTAGCGGGAATAGCCGCTCCATCGGCTCAAGCGTCACGGCTTTCTTGTTGCAGCTCATTTCAGAAATTATTTATAGTATAATCAGTAATTATCATTGCAGAAATTATTTATAGTGTAACCAGTAGACGAGTAACTAAGAAGAATGGAGTGATAGATGAAATCTACGATAACCGACACCCTACTTGTATAATTACTTTAATAAAGTTTTTGCGAGATTTTGTTTTCGCCTGTCAACGTCCTCAAACCGATAAATATCAGTCCGGTGGATGCATTCCCAATCACGCGAATTGCCTGGCCTCTTTCTGAGACATCCCGTATTCATTTTACACAGTCCACCTCGTTACATGTGTGCAATAGCGCCGGATCGGCCGTTCGCCTGGAGAGTAGTATCTTCCGCAGGCGCCCGCGGCGTGAAGGAGTGGGGGGGGGGGGCGATGAGGGCGGGGAGGGGCGGGGCGCGGGGCCTCGCGGAGTCGGATCGTAAAGTCGGGCGGCCGGAGATGAGGCGCCGCTGCCGCTGTCGCCACAGCGGCCACACAGTGGTCTGAACACTGTCAAAATCCACGCACAGACCACAAAACGTGAAAAGCAACTATTTTGCTAATTTTGAATACACTCATAAATTGAAAGAAATCTTTGTAGCTTTTGGCTATGTAAGAGGTTTCTATCGTTTTGTTACTGGTGGATACCCACGAACACAGGAAAAATTCAAAAACAATTTTTGACTGAGAAATGGAAATATTTGATTTCGTTATTCCGCCTGTTCACATTATGACTGAGAACACACACTTAGTATGACATTGTTTACGACGCAGCTAACGTCTTGATATAGCAAGTCTCTAAGGAAGAGTCCGCACGTCATTAAATACGAGTATTTGTTATTCACATGTTGCGTTGAGGAACAGCGATTTTTTATATTACTGGTATCTTAAGAATAGTTTTCTGTAGGTACACTAAACAATATTGTTCCAGTACTCGTGATTATTCTTGTTAAGACTGATTTTGTTAAAGTATTTAATTAATTGTAGTGTTATACGAAGGTACATTAATTGTTTGTGAAAAGTCTGCGTGCTACTTCGGGGAAAAACATTTTTCTGTTGTTTTGTTTAGCAGCATTTTGTTGTCGCAGACCTATATTGTTAGTGGCTTTTAGAAACAAAAGCCGTTTCGTGGCTTTTAGAAAAAATACGTAGCTTTTAGAGACAAATCTATTGGATATAAAATTAAAACACTAATAAAGAATTCTTTAACTTATTTCCAGTTTGAATTTTGGCCAACATCTGCGTCCTCGCTGTAATTATCGAATCTTTGTATTTTTGTGGAACATATTGGAATTGAGAAGAAAACCAAACCAGAACCTACGGATTGGAGCGGAATTGTAAAATGTGCATCAAATTTACTGATTTTTTCCCAATTAGCTCTCAGTAATTTCACTCTTCCAAATCTTGCTTTTACTTAATAATTTTTGACTGGCTATTAAAAAACACCAAAATATTTGCCTAATAATAATCCGACTAATAATAAACACCAAAAAGAATAAAGAAAAAATACTATATAAAAATACATTGGGGTACATATTGGGGTATACAATAAAAGGTCATTGGTTTCATACTAACAAAACAGTTTTAAAATACTAACTAAATAAGACGTTTAACGTCCTCTCACGTTCGTGAAGAATTTAAGTCCATCATTAGACTTTCAGAGGGAAAGATTTTTCACAAATTAATTAATTTTCGGCTTATAGCAAGCAGATTATTAAAAAGTATTTACCAGTCTTCTTGAAATAATTAAGTTCATTGTCCCAAAAAAATGTTTTGTTGTATATAATTTTTCGTTTTCTAATTTTATTTTACAAATAACATTTTAGTCTCAGTTTCACTAATTCCAAATCAACAAATCATGGGTACTGATTAACCAGCACTTATAAATAAAGCAATAACTATTAACTTTTCTCAAACTTGGCATTCAAACTTTGACACGATATCGTAATAGTATTGCTTTTTCTTTACGAACTAACTCCATGCCCCTAATTGTATCTCGAAATGAAGCAAATGGCAAGTAAAAAAATAATCCCATAATAAACAACTCAATTCTCATAAATATTACAGTACTTTGTCCCGATGACGCAATATCATATCAAACATCCGCATTTGGGCCCTTTGCAGACCACTGCACTGCGTCGCCTCCGCCGCCACGGCGCCTAACGGCCTCGCGCCGTGCACGGCCACGCGGGGAGCGGCCGCGCACGCAGGGATTTACTCCCGATGGCGCCGTTAAACAGCCCGACCCCCCCCCCCCCTCCGCCCTCCCCGCAACAGCTTCTCAGCGATTCAGGCTCGTGTGTGCTGGAAGTGAGGGATTGAAGGCGGGCAGCGTTATCACCAAATCTCAGTCAAACGACGAACATATTGAGAATCAGATGTGCGCTGCGAATTTGGGATAAGAGACAGACAGTTGTCACGAAAACTCAGTCGGTCGATGAACGTGTCATATGTTTTTGCAAGCGACTTAACATCAAGAACAGTTTGTAAAAAGGCCAAATATAAAAAAAAGGGTCACGAAGAATGATCCAGTACACAGATAGTAACTCAAGATGGCGCAGTTTAGAGCGATCCAGCCAATTTCAACCGCAACAGTAGTTCTGTGATTCAGACTTCTGTGCGGCGTGCGTTAGCAGTTTTGGATGGTAAGAGCAGGCGGACAGCGCTGACATGGATCAGTCGATCGACGAACATATTGAGTGTTACGTTTTACCCCGCACTTAACGTCAAGAGCAGGTAAATCGTAAAAAGGTTACTTAGTAGATAACGAGAAAACGGGGAACTGCCTAATACGTATGTATTTACTCCTGATGGTTCAATTAGATTTTCCTCACAACTCATTACTATCACCATAACTTTCATAATTAAAATCTCATCAGTCTAAAAAAGTAGTACCAAATAATTCACAGTCAAGATACTAGGTCGATTGTCAACGTTGGGATAAGCTGTAATACAATGATGCGGCGAAATTTTTAGTCTTTCCTCTACATTCGCTCAGACCGGCTGAGAATGCAAATTATTTACTGCAGGTGCGGCCGTTAAACAACCCATCCCTCGCGATCATCGTACAACAGCTGTTTTGCGATCGAACATCTGTGGGCTTCCCAGTTTAGTGGAGGAAAGCTGTGCTAGCACGTAAAATAGACCTGTGTCGATATCATAAGGTAGCTCATTAACATCGCACGCACTCAAAACCTGTCTCAATAAAAAGTAGAAACAATACCAAATACTTTGTGAACCTTTGGAAAACCTGTAAAATACATACAATGCAACGCGACATTCATTCACTATTTCGTAGATATTCATTCTGAAAATCGCTTGGATCCGTTAAACAACGGTCACTCGCCACGGCAGCTGTTCCGCGACTGAACTTATATTAGGAATAGTATGTGTTTCGCATGTGGGAGAAACATTACCAAGTAGTCACATTCCTGATATGTTGCTTACTTACGGAGAATCGCAGTCATTTTTATTTAAGATGCAAAGTATTAAGTATCAAGACTTAAAAACAAGATCAAATAATTTGAAACAGTTACAAAAATAGGCAACAAACCCGAACCATTTATTATGATACAGCCAATTCATTCAGCGACAGGCTTAGCATGCCAAACATTTATCGCAAATGAAGCGGGTTAAAGCGTTCTAGACACTAGAGCCTTGACAATCATAAGCGTCGGCTATTCTTCGATTGAAATTTGACCTTCGAGAGCGAAGGAAAGGTGACGTTACCATGACATTGCATTTTCTTTAGTAACCCCTTAACATTCCAAAATGCAACTCATTTTAGGGGAAAGGCGAACTCTTTACCAGAGTACCTTTAATTTCATACATTATATACTTACAGAAGTTTGAAGTTAATACTCATATTAAAAATGTAGAAATGTGTATCAATCATTTTTCTATAGATATTTTTTGGAAGACTATTTCAAACACTTCAACTTGAAATGTAGTTTGTTTTGAAAGATTGTTACAAAAATAATTAAAATATCCCAATTATTAATGGAATTAGTGCCAAACTAAATTATGGGATCATTTTATTCTTTTGAACTAACTGCATTTCCCCAGAATCAAGGCATACTGTGGTTCTTTAAATGTGCAGATCTGCATGCTGGATTAGACGACGAACTTAGGGAAACTGATACCCTAAATTCAAGGAGTGAAGAATATTGAGAAAGAAAAAGTTTATTTTCTCGGTACGATAGAGAACAATTGCAGGAGACTGTTCTCTAATTGTATAAACAAAATGACTGATTATGTACCAATTCTTAATAGTACTTCGTAAGACAATGACACATTGCACCAATAAGCTGACAATTTGCAATACGTTGGCCCAGTGAGTATCATAGAAGCGACAATTGACGATGCGCATTATTAATAATTATTTTTCTTAATCTTGAAATATCTCCGGTACTCAAAATATTTCATTTCCTGAATTTTCAAAAATACAATTCTTATATCCGCGTTGTCCTGGGTTTGAGAACCTGCGGATTAAACTATTTCCACAAAGAACATTCGAGGGTCCCAACATCAAGTTCAACATTGCTTAGCGTCGAATTTTCCAACGTTTAGACATATCTATTCAGTCAGCCGTTTACACTCGCAAACCTAATAAAATTTCTACTTGTATTGTAATTATTTATATACTTTTATAATTTCAAGATACGTGTCTGTGAAACTTAATCCATGTAAAGAAGAGTAAACTCTGATGTTACGTGTATATTTACCGTTCCCGGGATCCTTTTTCATGTGTTTTCCTTTCGCCTCACACGGCAACGACGGATGAATATCGGTAAAATAAAGATAATGTTTTCTTTTCGTATTTCGGAAGAGCGTCTTCTTGTGGCTGCTTTTCTCGCGTTCGAAGGCAAACAGTTGAGAAGCGGAGCCAGTTCGCGAGGCGGTTGGACGGCCCAGTGGAAACACTGGCCACGAAAAGGAGCAAACACACTTGCAGGGCAGCCACTGGCGTCGCGCGATCTGTTACTTGTGTGCGGCGGCAGGTGAAGGTAACCGCCGGACTCGTGTGTCGGTGTGTAGTGGCGGATCTGGGAACGAGAGAGCATGGTGGTCACGGCCGCCCCAAACCAAGGGTAGTCCCCAAAACCAAAGAACATGTTTAAAAACTATTTTAAACGATTTAAAATATTACCCGCAAATGTGGCTCAGGGCATCAACTAATGACAATGCCATGCCTCTGACCGGAAGGTCCAAGGGTTCGAACTCCAACGATTTCAGGATTTTCAACACTAGCTAGGTAGCTAGGTCGAGTTCAGCCGCTGTCTGGAGAAGAATTCTCGTGGCCGGCTGCTCTGATCGATAGTTTTCCGTAGATTCTCCGAACAACTCAAAGCTAATGCCGGAGCAGTACCCTAGGGAGCCCAGTAGGGAGATTAGAGCTTGTCGCTGGTGGGAGATACCTGGCTAGGGAAAATCCTCGCAACCCGACGTAGGTCGATGCTCGCCATTCAGCGGGGGCAGATCACCGCCACCTCTCACGTAAAACATGCACTACACTTACGAGACTACTGACATTAGCAGTTGACGCGCCCAGCATCACTAATCAATCAATAAGTACATTTTTAATATTCTTAATGATGTATTATTTGTTAATTTATTTTAATAATATTAACAGTTGGCGTATTTTCAACATTCAATACGTTAAATGTTGTCTCCCGAGTTAAAATTCTATTACATTGTCTAGTAAAGAAATGAATACAATCTAATATTTCTAAAGGCTATTGCTTTGTCGCTTTCACTCAGTGAAAGCTCCTGTTTCCTTCCCTGAGACGCGTCTCCTCTGGTTTGCAATTGCCTTTTCCAAGGAAAATAACGCCAACTTTTGCTTATGAACTGGTATCCCGATACCACAGTTTTGCATCTATATCTATTCATGTGCTAATTCAAACTGTCATTGGGGGATGACTGACGGAAGATTTAATTTTACCGAGATGGCACTCAAGAGTTATTAGAAAGCGTAATATGAGTAAGTTTATCATTTACCATTTACATGTTTTATTTATAAATTATCTTATAATACAAAGAATTATCCATTCAAAGCAATAAATTAAATCGGAAGTTATATATACTAATAAATTCAATAATTTGATGATCGTAACCGATCTTTCCACAATCATGTTCAGCATGAAAATATTCTGAATAATATTACCAAGGAGTTTTCGAACTACATCCTGTAGTTAGAGATTTTTTTCTTAATTTTATAAATTTTGAAACATTTTTACAATAATCAATTTAAAACAGAAATAATTTTAATTTTCAACTTTGAATTGTACCTTTTTTGTTATTTAAGGTTGCATCAACGTCTAGGTCATTAGCGACCTCTATTGCATTTAGCAGTATGGTAAATGTAAAGATGACATGATGTGATGATGATAAGGGGTGAAAGGACGAACACAAACACAACCATATCCGAGGCAGGATTATCCTATCCCGCCTAACCCGCGATCCTATTGTACCATTTGTGTGCGTCACAACACGTCGTTTGCGAACCTTGCGGCAACCTGATTTCGGAAACCTTGCACGGCTAGGCTCGCAATTTGTGAACTGATAATCTGTCCTTACAATACGCTGTTTCTCTGTAGTCATTTATTTGATCAACATTAAAAATAAAACATTATTAAACACTGTTCACAGAGATGAAATACGGCTTCATCGTTTCAAGAATACGAAAGGAAATAGTAGTTCACATAACAAGAGCGCGAAACAGGAGATTTTTGCACTAGTCGAGTTTGTCGTTCTGATTATTCTCGGACGACAAAGAGACGAGTGCGGGAATGACCTCGCGCTCGTGTTGCGTATACTATTTTTAATACCCCGTGAGCGAAAGGCAATGCGTCAACTAAAGGAATATAAATTAAACATCAAATTTTCAGAAATACCTTACTTGAACAAAAGTAAATGCATTCCAGTCAAGTGTCACAACACTATTGTTTTTAAATAATAAACAAATACGTCAAGATGAAAGTCAATTGCAAATCTTTACAGATGTTTCCAAAACGCTTCGCGATTTGAAACATTTAGCTATTTCGCACACGGAAAATAAGCACGAGAAACTGCGTTTGGCGCATGGCGTGTTAAAACTATATTTTCTTCACGTTTTATACTATTGCGTCGACGTGCTGGATATGGGACCTTGAAGACTAAAGACCACATAGTGGTGTAGTATACTTAAAACTAGGGGGAACAACGATAATAAAGCAGAAATATGAAAGTGCGAGATATGAGCTTAGTTTCCTGTTCAATTGATAGACCAAAATACGTTCCCTATATTTAAGCAAATATTTTTTTCTTAATCTCTAAATGTTTTTGCATTAGAATGTCTCTGAATCCTAATCGCAGAATCAATTATCTAATACTATTTACTGATAGTTCATCCTTGTAAGAACAATCTATTCAATATACCATGAATGGATTGTTCAAGTCTCACCTCCCCGGTCAATATATTCGGTACTTTTACTAAATTTATTCAAAATAATTATCATATATTGATTACGTCAGTGGGCTTTTGGGCATAATAAACAGATACAAAAATTCCTTGAAATCAGAAAGTGCATCTTACCCTTGCTGCTTTCTTTTGCAGTAGTGCACGAAAGATCTTCTCCAGCATCTGACTTAACCTTACCGCTTCGAACGGTGTTACTGCAGCCATTTCTATCACGATGAGCCACTGAAATGATGCAAAACAGAATACTTATATTATATACCATTGATTGTTTCATGTTTCCAGGCTTGTCACCGGCTATAGTGATACGTCCCGTAAGTGCAGTGCATGTTTTATTACGAAAGATAGCTATGGATCTAGTGTTGAAAATCCGCCACCGTTGGGTCTCGAACCCTAGGACCTCCCGGTCAGAGGCACTGGGGTGATATCAATTGATGCTCTGATCCAGTCTTATTGCGATTAGTGCAATACGCGACTCTTTTCCAAAAGGACATACTGAGTTTTCGTTCGAAGTACTTGTATTTGCACAAAGTACTTATTTACGAATATGAGTACAATACGAGAGGATTTCAAAAATCTCGGAACTCCGGTTAGAATTCTCGAAACCTACTCGATACATACCTTCATGCATGGCTGAATGGTTAATGTCCCAAGAAGATGTCCCAAGGAGAACTCGACTCTATGGTTCGATTAAAAGAGGTATGTGACTGACACATGTACAAAATAATCACAACGCTTAACAATCGACTTCACGCATATTGAGTTTAGTAATTGGACGTTTCCACAGCAGTGCATAGACTTCTTAGAAATGTCAATCACCTACTTATTGTGTTCCGACCCTACATGTTCATGCTCTTACCGATGACTATAACGTATTTTGGTCCGTAACAACTAATAAACACTAAAGCATAGCTCAACACCCACGTCGTTAAACTTTCCGAAGCGTAATCTAATTCAACAATCTCCGCAAATGGCAACTGTTCCGCACGACTTCTAACAGCCCACTGTCACACTCGCAGAAATGCCTTTTTGGCGCAATCTGTTGGAGGAGAGGAGAATCAGGCCAATTTTGTTCAATGGCAAAGCCTAAAACATCTTTCCAGGAGCGTAGGTAATGGATTTGCAGGTTCAATCATGAGAGAGCCAAAGGGGTGGTTTTTAAGGGACCTTCAAATTTTAGACATAATATGTTGATATTCCGTGACATTTTGGGCAAAATGAAAATTCTGTGAAATGAATTAAAAAATAAATACTGCTTAAATCGCAGTATGAAAGTCAGGAAGTCAAATTCACCATTATGCATAAAGACAAAGCAAAATTTCATTCTAGTACAATGTTCCACTTTATGTTTCCAGTGTTGAATTATCCGAGAAGAAATATTTATTCAGCAATTGGAACTCAACATTAATTTCTTTAAACAGTAAATTTAAACTGAAGTTTTCTTTGAATTATGCAGAACATCAATTTTTCAATATCGAATTAAACAGATTCCTCTGTAACTTTTCAAGCTCTAAACTCCCGACTAGCCTCCCGTTACGTGTGGCAATTTAGTGCATTTGCAATTAGTGTGGAGGGTGATTAAAAGGACAGGAGGCGACCTGAATGAGTAAGGGAAGGTCGCAAGCGGATCGAGGTCATTTATTAAGGCAATACTCGCCTCGTGGTATTGATCAGAGAAACCAAGAGAAAAATAATCAGAGCATCTGGCCGCCAGAATTCCCAGACAGTGGTTGAATTCTGCCCATCTACAGTCGCACAGTCGACTCGATTATAGTGAACTCGGGTATATTGAACTCTCGGTTATAGTAGACTTTACGTCACGTCCGGTATCACGGACTTACGTCACGTCCACTTACTTCACTCGTAGACACAACGAGATTCGGTTCCAGTGAATTCTGAACCTCGTCTAAAATGAACGAAGGAAATACAAGGTCCTGGAAATTAAAAAAAATATGACCTCAGTGCCCCAAATTCCAACACTATGCAGCTTGGAAAAAATAATGTCGGCCAAAGGTATTGTCGAAGAAGTCTCCCTTAAGATGGAGGTAGCAGACTAGGAAGGGAGGTCTCACTAGACCTTACTGATGAGTGATGAAGAAGATACAAGTAAATGAGACCAAGAGGCATTGCATGGCGTCAAGCTGCATTACAATACTTAGAGAAAATGGGTAATATGGAACAAATATGGAGAGAACACGAACTCTGGAGAAGGATGTAGAGAAATTAGTAATGAAAAATGTTTGCAGCAAATAATTGAAAATATATTTCAAGGTGAAATAAAGATATTGAAAATTTCAGTTCTTGTCATTATTGTACTTTGTTGTATCTCTATTTTTAAAAAATCAATCATTATGGAGACATTCTATTTAATTTTGACATCATGGATGTAGTGAATCTCTGATATAATGAACCAAAAATGTTAGTACGCAGAAGTTCACTTTAACCGAAGTCGAGTTAAGCTAGTGTAGAAAACCTCCCACCAGCCAATGATGCTCCAGAGACAACAGGGTTGTCACCGAGCCATCTCAGCGGCTGCGGGAGCGCTGAGCGGTGCCGGCCGGCCGCTGGCCTCCTTCGAATGAGGCGGAGGAGGAGGAGGAGGAACCCTGGCGGCGGCGGGGCAGCGCGTGGGAACCCGGCGGCCGCGGTGCGCTACACGGATCTCCTCCGGCTTATCGAACCGCCCCAGCCCAGCACCGGCCCCAACCCAACCCAACTCCACCCAACCCTAGCCCCGGCCGCGCTGACCGCCTCCAACGCACGGACGCCCCCGTCCGCCCCCGTCGCCCCCAACCCCTTCGCGCAGACGCTGCCTCCCTCGCCTTCCTTGCCGTCACCACAGCTCCCACCACCCTTTCGACACGACCCCTTGAACGCACCCACCCCAGTCACCTGCCGCCCCACACCCAGGTCCCTGCGCCCTGCCGCCGTTGCCACACGCTTCGCCTATGCAGACCTCACCTCCCCCCATCCATCCCCCTCTTACTGCTCCCACCCCGCTGCTGTAGGATACTCGTAGTTTGCCCGTTCCGCACGCTTACCTCTTCCGCACAGTATGCTTCTACGTTACCACCGCATCCTCACTGCCCCCATCTCCTGATCTAGTTCTCATTGTTCTGCCGCCGGTCCTTTCTTCAAACTCATATCCTTCGCACCCCTACCACATATATCCATCCACCTACAATCACCTCGTCTCCTCAATCTGAATTCTCCACCACGTAACATCTCTTTGTTCTAACCAACGTTACTTCATCTTCCTATTACCCCCTGGGCTCACCCGTCCAGCCATTCTCAGCTCCCCACGAACCCCGCGGATCCCGTCGCCCCCGTAAACCTCACCGCCCCCACTGCCCTCAGAACCCCGCTAACCCCGCCACCCTGTCATCCCACCGCTCGGCCGTCCCCCGAAACTCGTCCCCCGATTACTCCATATCCACCGTGTCCATCTCTCCTTTCCCCAGATCCCCACATCTCTACCGTCCACTCTACGACCACCGCACTACTACTCCCCAGAGGTCACCCCTTCGAGGAATCACTACACCATCGCCCCGCGCCGCCCCCATCTCCTCCTTTCTAACCGTGACCCCCGCCGCCCACGTCGCACTCTCCTCCGCCATCACCCCCGCAGCCTAGGCCCGCTCTTCACCACTATCGTCCCGCCGCTCTCAGTGCCCCCTCCGCCCGCACCTTCCGCCTGGGATTAATAGAACGCCCACAGCGTGGCGAACCGGGGCGATTATTAAGCGGGCGTGCGCGCCGGGCGATGGCCCGGGCGGGCGGCGTGGGCGGGAGGGGGCGGGGGCGCGGAATGCGCGAGCAGGTTTATTTAGGCCGCCGCGCCTCACTCGCCCCCGCCCCCGCCCCCACCCCCAACCCCGGCCGGCGTCTCATCAACTTTTTTTTCTTCCTCTTTTGTTTTACTCACGACTCCTTACATAGACAAATTCTTCGCTCTATTATAACGTGCTCGGGAAAAGAGTGGTTCCCGAAGATGGGTGCGTGTACCCTCAGTGATTAGCGAACGTAATGAGGAGTGCGTGTTGTATGCCATTGAACAATAAATATATTTGTTAAAATCAAACTCTGGAGAATCGTCAAAGAGGTAGAAAGCTTTTCCCTCTTGCTATAGTAAACGAAGAGTATTAGATATTATTGTGCTAGTGTACAATGCAAGGTGTTTCATCAATATTGTAATACTTGAAATATATATAATATTGAAGAGCTTAAAAATACTTTCACAAACAAAAGCGTACGAAATAAATATTTAAATATATACACCTTAGTTACATATTCCGAACGGATTCTTCTATTGAAAACTTAAAAATTTCTGCTAAAATATAAACTTGCCTGAACCGCTCAGTACATTTGATCATTTTAATATAAAATATAAAAACAAAATCATTAATAATTTCAAACATGACACAATAAACTTTCTTAGTATGAACTCTAAGTTTCCGCTTCACTTCCAAAAACACTAAAAATGAATGTAAGCTATGATTTTACTTGTATCTCAAAACAACTTGAATAGAAGAGGAAAATACCTTCTACAATCTACGTTTCTCACGTATTTGTATCAGGGCTTGAAATGAGAGCGAACAGTCTTCGGATTACTGTCAACGTCTTCCAAGAAAACACGTAAAAGCAAATGTTTGCCAGGCTTAGTGTTCCAACGCACCGCCGGAAGCAAAATATTTGTTTTAAAGGGTGAACATCCAATGCATTTCTATGCTTGGGGCACAACACAACGAAAGGTTTCCGCTGGCATTATACTGAATTTAATGGTCAAAAGTTTCATACAGTATCAATTTTAAATTCTGCTGCTATTTATTTATCCTGCTTATCGATTTACAAAGAAATAATAATTACCTATTCTCTAGCGACAATACAGAATTTTTTTAAAAATGCTTAGGGTTTTTATATATCTTCAAATTACTTTCAGTTAGATACTTCGGAAGGAAGACATTATTATATTGTCATCTCACCCAAAGAAAAGAACTGACAGTATATCCAGGACCTTCAGAAGTGTATCAGTTTGAATAATTACAGTGGGACTTCGAAGTCTTGAAACCGAGGAGAAAAATAAAAACTTCCAATCATATTTTGATATACTGGGGATTTGAATTGCCTAAATTCATATATAGGAGACAATGATTCAGGAAATCAAAATTGGCTGTTTTCTGCATTAAGCATTTAATTGCAGATTTGCGAAATTGAGAACTCTAAGGAAAATCAGGTCTCTTTAATTTAAAATTTTGTGGAGCTTCTTAATCACCTCTGAATAGTAACTACAGCGGATTCTTCTTAATACGATCACCAAGGATAGGAAACGTTTTGTTTTTTTCCACAAACTTGAATGGTACGATCTTCACTTCTAAATAATGAATCAATAGCCGAAAATGTTCCATTTCTATGATTACCGTTGTTTACTTATGTTTTATTATTTTTAGATTTAAGAATTCCTTTTCGAATTAGTAGTTTCTTTTAAAACCATCTTTGTTTTTAAATTATCCAAACCTAACCCTCAGAAAATCCAACTAAATATACATTTTTAATATTAGTTAAAATTAATTTTCATAGAGGCAATCTTTCTTTCTGATTATTCCGTGATAAACTAAACAGGGTCCGCTGTTTTAGAAAAGATGTTAGGAATTTAGACCTATTCAAAAAAATATTCGACGGGGTTATCCTCCTCTTAAGCAAATGCGATAGCATTAAAAGAATGTTCTCTTAATACTCAAACTCTCTTCCAAGAAAGAGCATTTGCTAGTGAATAATTTTCTTAGATTACCCTATTGTATTGTATTGGCAGGGAGGCAACCGCCTCTGCACAATAGTCAGAGAAAACGAGGAAAAACGGTTTATGATTTCGAAGAAATGACCTCCGCCTGCGTCAGAAAGTTGTGGTCTTTTTCCGCGAGATGCCAGTGATCTTTTTTACCTGAGTGGGCTACTTTCCACCAATAGTTTGCTACGACAAGAGAGAAATTTGTGCAGTTAAGTGAGAAATTTAAGCATGTTCGCTTTAATTTTTATTTTCGACATCAAAAATTATTTAAAACAAAGGAATTAATAAATCTAATTGTCTCCTTTTTTATAGATCTGTGAACTAGAGATATTCTCAAAAGTATATTTTGTACAACAGAAATGGAGTAAAATTTGCGCGTTCCACAGTGGGCATCCTCCTGTCTTTTGGTCTTTAATTTTGAAAAAGTTGAGAGAGCTAAAAACTGTGAGTAAAATCAGGAGTCAATGATCAACGGACAAAAGACCATATTTCTTTCATATTCTGTGCGTAATTATTATTTAATAGTTCTGTATTTTTTCTGTTTAAACAATTGCTCAGAGAGGTAATTAATTTTTATTTTGCCCAAGGTTCTTTTAAGGCATTCTTTTCTCACTACCATCGCTTTATACCAATCCTACTAAATCAGCTCCTAAAATATTCATATTCAAACCATATTTGCCTCCCATCCAATTAAGAATAAATAATAGCATCATTCCATGGACTCCAAATAATAGTGCAGTTCAATACTTAGGACTCCGTTTGGACACCACCCTCAACTGGAAAACGCACATAGTACAGCAAGCCAAAATCAAAATTTAACTCAAACCGCTCATAAATAAAACTACTAAATTGTCTTTAAACAATGCCGTTATCATATACAAATCAATCATAAGACCCCTCCTCCTGTACGCGTTCCTAATATGGACAAATGCTGCCAAATATAACATAAAAGTTACAAGTCACCCAAAACAAATTCTTAAGATCCATTACCCAAGCCCCCTGATTCATCTCGAACAAGTAACTACACACAACAAGCTACTACAAACAATTACACACATCAAACCTATCACTCACCATATTGCCTATATCGCCCATAACTTTTACTTGAACTTGCACTTTATCAACCAAAAAGAAACTGGGTAAATATACAGAACGTCAAACTGGAGTAAAAAGAAGAAATCCGTTACATGCATTCTTGAAGATATTCGGCAATATATAATAAACCAATTGAAGTGCTCTGTGAGTCCTCTCGTCAAGTGTAGCTTAGTGTTAGTAGTAAATTAGATGAAGTTAGACTGAAAGTCAGTAAATGTAAATGTAAAGTTGAACATTAACTGAACTTCATCATCCAGAAAAAATATTTCTTTAAAAAAAGCGATCGCTTGATAATCTGAAGACCTTGGGCCACTCACTATTACCCCGCAGTCAGGCAACCTTGCAGGCTACATATTGCCCTGTTTTATTGGTCCTTCTTTCTTCAGTCTGTTCGGTAACATGAAACGAATTTTGTTTTCATTTTTCTGGTTTTTAGGAGTTAAATTGCGTCTACATCTCGTGTCGTAGAAACGCAAAGGAAAACATTTTATTGCCCTGATGCACACTGTTTGGAACGGAATATTTTCCTCAATTATGACTCACTATGTAACCAGATCCAGAGTTAGCAAGACCACTGGTAGAGGGCATTTGTGAGATAAAACTAACGTAATTTTATATTTTTTAAACTTTCTACTTTAGAAACTTAGGTTCCAAAGAAAAAATATCCGAGTCCTCTTATGAGATATTTCTAAAAGATAATATTCGCCAGCAACTATTTTCGTCAGCTAACGTTGCTCTCTGGATAAGAATTCTAGAGCTCGGCTATTCCTGTTGGTAGTTCCTCTGGTTTCTAATGATCAATCGAGGCAGATGCCTGAGCAGTGTAGCAGGTCATGGACTGTGTGCAATACGGATCTCTCATTCTTACATGATCCGTACTCCATGATCTCAAAGATTCCATCAGTTATGAAAGCAGGCATATATCAGGATGTATCCTGACTTGCTCTGAAGCAGAGTGTGTGAGAGAGGACTACACTTAAATTCGAGTTGTGAGCGTTGATTTCATTTAGTCATTTGTAATTTTTATACATCGTTTTCCGCGTATTTAATCCACATGGGTTCAAATTTTTAGAGGAGATTACCTTCCTTAAGTACTTCAACAAGAAACATCTCCCGAATGTTCAATGAACTCTACCAATGTTTGCTTCTCTATTGGAATTCAGTGAATTTTCAAAGCACTTTGCCCGTGTTTGCTTCTCTACTTGAACCGTCTATTTTATCTGCTCAAGTCCACGACTTCTAGATCAGCGGGAGAGATAGACTGTCAACATCACAGCACGGGAAGAGAACACGATTCGTTTTTGGCGATCCAGATTATCCAGCTCAGCTTGAGACCAGTCTATCATTCCAGAAGTTTACCCGACCACCGGTTTTGCTCAGGCGTTGATACCACAAATGAGATTTTCACCACTGAGTATTATTTTCCTAATTTTACGCATCCATAGGTTGTATTCTGACGAGGTGGAAGTCTTCTCTAGCTGGTGCGGATATTCGTCACCTGCTGAAAGCTTAGGTAATTGTAGGTCACCTCCGTGGACATGCCTAATATGGCCATCTTGTCTGAGAGTTTGATATTTGAGGTCCTGGTGATTGTAGATGGATGTGACACATTTATCTATGCTGAACAACTTCATTGTTTCTACTTAATACTCGTACTCTGTATTGCAGCAACTCGAGCTCGGTTTCAGACTTACCGAACAATTTGAGGTCAACCTTGAAGAGGAAGTGAGAAGGCTAAGGCTTATTAATACTATAATAATAATAATAATAATAATAATAATAATAGTAATAATAATAATTATTATTATATATAATAATTATTATTATTATTACTATTATTATTAATAATATCATTATTGATTATTAAGCATTTTCAGGCGCATCAACTACTGTAGTACACGCTAGTCTTGTAGGTGTAGTGCATGTTATATCCTGAGAAATATTTAGCCCCAGCTGAAAAGTGAGATCTAGTGCTGATCTACAAGTGACTTACGGGACTTACCCCTCGCGGTATCTCCCACAGAAAGGCACTGCCCCATCCGGGTTAAGCTCTACGTATCCCGACATGTATGGTTGCGAAATGTGAGCAAGTGTGTGTGTGTGTGTATTAGAGAGAGACGAGAAGACGGCAAAATCACACGCAGTCAGTTGCCCGTTGGTTAAGGAATTCTTTCAGCATTCACCTGATATTAATCGAAGAGACCACGTAAAACGACTTATTAGAGCAGCCGGTCGCTAGAATTCTCCTCCAGACAGCGGTTGTATTCGACCGAGCTATGTAGCGTCGAAAATCTACACCCGTTGGGACCCGAACCCTAGGCTCTCCTGGTTAGCGACACAGCAGAGGCTAAGACAATTCTGATCCTTTGCATCCGTTTATTATTATTATTATTATTATTATTATTATTATTATTATTATTATTGAATTTGCCTTATTTTACGTGGCGAGACTCGGGCCATCAGGCCCGCTCTTCCATCTGACCACTCAAATTTCGCTACGCTCCTTTCATCAACTAGCAGAGAAAGGAGGTATTTCTTGGGCGAGAAACAGGCGATTTTGAATTTAGCTCAGAGGCGTTATTATTATTATTATTATTATTATTATTATTATTATTATTATTATTATTATTATTATTATTATTATTTCTTTACGTAACGACAAAATATGTTATTAATCGGTTGAAACCAGCTTCCTAAGGAGCAGATCAAGGCACCTCTACAGAACTTTGTGCAAAATGTGAACCTTTCCCAATAAAGTATTGTCTTGCACTTCGCAGTCTTTTGAATGACCTGGGAGTTTCGCCAAGTTCTTACACAAACTTTGCGGCACAAATCCCATATCTCCGATAACTATCGGGTCGGCCTGTTCATTTACACCCCACATTCGGCTGATATCGCTTTCCAAAGTATTTTATTTAAGACGTTTCTCTGCTACCTTGGATACGACCGCGCAGCATATCCACATCTACAAGTATCCACATAGTTGTTTTTTTCCTCCAAATCTAAGATAACGATGTTCAATTTGTTTGTCACTATCGTGCGATCAGTTTGAATTTGATGGCCGTACAATATTGTAGACTAACAGACGTCATCAGTTTTGGTGAGTGTACGAATATCTTGAAATATGTGTTTGAAACTTTGAGGGCGATTGAGATCTGCCAGTGGAGGTAACTATACATCCTGTCGTGTCTTTTCATGTATTCGGTCGAATACATGAAATTTATTGCTAGAATTGGACAAGCTGAGACGATGTGATCAATGGTTTCTACTTGTTCCTGAAAAATGCGCCATTTATCATCTTGGGAAATTTTGAGAACTGCTTTATCATAATGTCGTGTTATCAACGCCTGATCTTGGGCAGCTACTACAACTGCTTCTGATTCCGGCTTCATTCTTCCCCTTTTCAGTCACATAAATGATTGATCTTCATTGATCTGCACCTTGTCCGATCCTTTTTTTAGATATTGTCTATTGAGTGGTTTGGCTCTCCACGATTTCTTTAACATTTTTTGTGTCTCACATTTAATGTTAAGTAGCATTAGTTGTGCAGTGTCTCTGTTATTCTGAGTGTCTGGTTTAGTCTTGTTCGTAATGCTTCTTGATACACTTACAATGCCTCTGTTTCCCGTTCTTCGGTCAGATTTCGTTTACATTTTTGTTGTTATTATTATAATTATTATTATTCCTATTCTTGTGGTGTTGCCGCAGGTGGAGCCCGAGGGCACGAGCGCGCTGCCGGCGGCCAGCCGCGCGCTCTTCCTGGACAAGGTGCGCGCGAGCAACGCCGCCTGCCAGGCGGGCGACTACGCGACGGCCGTGGCGCTGTACAGCGACGCGCTGCAGCTCGACCCCAGCAACCACATCCTGCACTCGAACCGCTCGGCGGCGCTCGTCAAGATGGGCCACTTCGCCAACGCGCTGCAGGACGCCGTGCGCGCGCGCGAGCTCAACCCGCAGTGGCCCAAGGTGCGGCCGAGCGCTCCCCCAGTAACTATGCCCGCGGCCGCGCCCGACCCACCCCGGCCCCGCCCCTCCACGCCCCCGCGGAAGGTGCGAATTGACGGGCATTGTTTGGGAGGGATTTCATTGATTGATTGATGGATGGATGGATTGATTTTACTAGTGGTTCTGGGCCCGTCAACTGCTAAGGTCATTGGTCCCGTATGCGTAGTGTTTTTTGCTCGGGAGGTGGCGGTGATCTTACCTCGCTGGATGGCGAGATCCAGCGCCGTCGTTCCGTCGGCTAGCAGGGTTTTCTCCAACCAGGTATCGCCCACTAGCGGGGCACCGCCCCAGCCGGGACAAGCTCTAAGCTCCTGTCCGGTTTTCCGTCATGTGTGATAGTGCATATAAGTGTTTATCTAAAGAGTAGAATAGGACAAGTGATGGAAAGGACTACGCGATTCGTGGTACGTTTGGTAGGGTACTGCTCCGGAATTCGCCTGGTATTGATCGGATAAATCACCGAAAACTGTACCGATCAAAGCAATCGGCTGCTAGAAGTCTCCTCCAGCCAGCGGCAAAACTCGATGTAAGCTCTCTGGCTAGTGTTGAAAATCCTGCCCCTGTCGCGACTCAAACGCTAGAACCACTCGATTAGAGGCACTGTAGTGACAGCTGTTGATGCCCTGAGCCACCTCTCCCGGTGATTGGGAGAAATGTATACTTTTCCAGTTCGGGACATCAAACTTTTGATGGGGGCAGTCTAGGGATGCCCCTTCCTAGAGAGTTTGACTCTTACTGAGAGGTCCTACGGTTCGAGTCTCGACTGTGGCGGATTTTCGACTTTGAATAGATAGCTAGGTCGAGGTCAGCTACTGTTTGGGGGGGAATGCTAGAGATCCGGTTGCACTGATCGGTAGGTTTCCGAGGTTACTTCGATCAGTGCGCCTCGAACGCCAGGCCACGAAACGCTCGCGATCCTTCCTTCCTCATCCGTTCGTTCCTTTACCTCCCCTTACACACTTACTCTTACTATATGCACTACACTACCATGTTGGGATATCAGTCGGGAGCTTAGAACTTGTCCCAGCTGGGGCCTTGCTCCGCTTGAGGAAGATACCTAGGACGGGATAACCAAAGCAAGCCTACGTGTAGATTAGTGCCGGATCTCACCATCTAGGGCAGAAGTCCCGTGATAAAAACATGCACTACACTTACGGGGCTAATGAAGCTTCCCCGAAGTAATCAATCAATCTAGCATGCGATGTCAAACTCTAGTGGGGATCCGGGTTTCACCCCCCCCCCCCCCCCGGAGAGTTTGATGTCCCATGCAGAAAAAGTATAAATTTCTCCTCAGAAATATATTTTATCCCCATAAGGTGTCTGGTTTAAGGTTTCCGCACTCCAAAATGTTCAAATCCTGAAATACAAATGAAGCAGATTCGATAAGAAGACATTCCCGAGAGAATTCTTTGCATTAATTCAGACTGCTTAAGCGAAGATGCTTTACTAATCAATTCTTTGATTCGTCCCCTCCTGTAGTTTTGAGTGTCCCGCTGTAGAGATATTAGCTAATTCGCACCCTGCACCCAAACAAAGCAATTCGGTGCCTTCCGCGCGACAGGGCCAGATTCGTTTTCCAAGGCGCCCTAAGCGTTGCAATAAATATCTATTTTCCTCTCCAAACATTCTTTCAGGTCCATTTCTTCAGCTTTCCTTTCTATTTCTGTTTCTTCCGCTATCTCAAAATTACTTCCTTCTTGTTTAAATTTAACTGTTGCCAGCTTATTGATTTTATTATCTTTCTGGCGATGCTATATGAATTAATATTTTAGAAAGTAAAGTAATCTTTATTCAAAATCTACGTAAAAATTACTATAAAATAATTGTTTCGAAAGTGGAAAACAGATAAAGAATATTTTTTCTCTAGTTACCACATTTTCTTTATGATCTCATCTTCTTGGCCTTTTAAATCCGTTTTCATCTTTCTTCTTCCCTTTTCACAGTCACAGTTTCCTTCTGTTTCTATTCTTTTGGGTCTTCCCTCTTTTCAGCTTCTCCTCTCTTTCTTTCTTCTTTCTTTCTTTCTCCGTTTCCCCTTCCGAATCATCATCAAATAAAATAGAATAAGCACAATATAATATAAAAATATTAAAAATAAAATGATAATTACCAAGAAATATACAAAATATAATATATACTTTTACTGCTGGTCTTCACTGTATTTGCAGTTTGCTCTTCTATTTCTCCTCCACTTTTCGATGTATGCTATTTCTTCTTCTTCTTCTTCTTCTTCTTCTTCTTCTTCTTCTTCTTCTTCTTCTTCTTCTTCTTCTTCTTCTTCTTCTTCTTCTGCTCTCTTTTCTTCTTCCCCTATTCATCCGAATTCTTTGCATTAATTGCATCAGTTTTCTTCTTATCCTTCACATACTCATATTCTGTTCATATTTTTCATAATCCACCCCAAATAAATATTGAAAAGTTGAAAATAACATGAAAAAATACATCAATAAAAATGTCCCTAAATTTCATAAAATGAACCTATAATTAATAGGTTCTTTGTTTCAATTACTCGCATCAGCCCTCTCCTCCACTTTATTCCTTGATATTTTTCTTTTGCTTGATCTCCATGTTTCTTATCTTACTTTATCTTCTTCTATCCTTTTTCTTCCTTGCTCACTTCCTCCTCCTTTTCTTTCATTCGTCTTCCATTTTTCCTTGTTTTCCATTTTTACTTTGTTGTTTTCACTGCTTTCTTTTAATAAGCCTTTTAATAATGTCTACTTTCCACAATTTTGTCCTCGACAAGTCTCACAAAAATGTGTCAGTTAACATCTAATTAAGAGTGGAAATGTGACGTGGAAATGGATTTTAATTGTGAAGGCACCGAATTAATATGTTACCTAATATATTATTATAATATCTGATACACATTTTAATTAATTTAGGTTTGCATAGTGTAAGCATGATAGTTTATAAGTGGAGATTGTTTCTTTCGCTTGAGATTTCGATGCATTAAATACACAGCTTCTCAAAGACGAAAGCAAATTATTTTTATTCCGACAAAATTACGATCCCTGACAGATCTAATGACGAATGGATGTATTGCATGGAGAGAAAAACGAATCCAATTGTACAGATATAATTTAGATCTCTTTAACGAGAAAAGGTTTAATTACTGTTAATAAATTTAATTATTTTGAAAAAGGCATTAAGTTTTCACATTGAAACAATTTACATGAATGTTCTTCGCATTCAAATTATACATCATTAAAATTCAAGATTTTGCTTGTTCCCTCTTGTTTGAAGGCCATTTATATATCCTTTCAACGTCGTATCTATAAATCACGTTACGAAATTATCCTTTCTCATCCTTGACTACTTCATTTCATTATATAAAAACGTGTGCTTCAGTGTACGTGAACTTCATTTACTTGTTTCATTTTTGTACTGACATCAACAAGCTTCTGTAGCTATGTTAACTTATAAATCACGTGCGCCAGGTGAGCCAAACATAATTTTTTACAAGTCGAGATGATCAAACGTTCACGCCCATACATTATTTTTTGTTTATTCAATTGACGGCCAATGTTTCACGTCATGACCTTCGCAGATTTAATTATAAATAACTCTTTTGAAGTTCAGGGATACGACTCGATTTGTGAATATCCTACTACGAGTAAGAAGTGAAGCTTCTTTGTATCATGAGAAAGATGTTTACTCTTAAAAATCTCTTGGAATGTAACGACAAATGTCATGGAATTCAGAACTAAAATACAAAACATTTAAAATACTTAGACACTACGTTATGTGCGTTTAATTTTTCCTCCTGTGTGAGAGTGTGTCTGATGATATGAGTGGATGCCCCAGAGTATGAGTGATATGATGTATATTAGTGTATACCCCATGGAAATTCAAATGACATGCGTGTTTGTATACTTGAATCTGTATAATCACCCACTTCAGCAGTCACAGACATCTACAATCCAAGTCAAAATAATTTAACTTGTTTATCCGTTGTTTCCTTGGTTTCGTTAGTAAGATACTGACTTATTCAATATTCTTTAAGCAAAGGATTCTCTCCTGGCTCTGATGTGCATGGCTGTTACGTAGCAGTAAGGGTTAACTTTCGACAGATTTTAATTAAATTAGTGAAATTATGGCTCTATATATTACGAAGGCACTTTCTTTTTTTGGTGGAATAGTGTACACTAATTAATTTGTCATCGAATAAGTATGAAAACGTTTTTTTTCCCTTACAGTTATTTTAGCCAAATAATGTTACCTTTCATTACGATTTTTCAAGTGTTACTTACATACAATAACACACTCCTTGTATTGAAAATGAAAGAAGTTGATACTACAATAAGAACGTTTTATTTATATAAAGAAGTATTTTTTAAGTGTTCATTGTTTTAATATATATTTAAAATAGTCTTAATAAATACCAAAAGTGCTTTGTAAGTAAATCCATTTATAGCTCCACAACTCGTGTATTTCTGGTCGAATTACATACATTTTTCATGACCAAGACTAGCTAATATATACCTGGCTTTCCTGCCGGTGCAATTACGTTATGTCATAATCAGGTGAAAACGTACTACATAGCTGAAAACGATTTCAACCCCTAATCCGTGCGCAAAGTGATTGCCGCAACATGCGTTTGTGCTACGATGGTTGACGTTCGTGATATATTTTTAAATTTGTTCATAAAACATACTTGTAGGTCAACTGTAGTTTTTAAATGTTTTTGACGATAAACTTAAATGTTGGATAATGCTCTTTGTCTTGCTCCCTTGTTGTTAGTATTGAAAATAATCCGTGAAAGTAGATTGTTGTCTGAGCATCAGTCAGCGTAAAAGCTGACTATCAGGGAAATTTGTTAATTAATTCGAATTGTGGTTAATTTCACGGTTTTCCAGCTCCCAACGGAGTTGTAATTAAATAGTCTTATCTAGAAAATGAAATATTCCTGCTTTTGCCTTCCTCATCGTAATCTCAAGCTGAAAATATGTCACCTAAAGATACCTCGACATTCAGGAATAAGCCCGACGTATGACGGTTTGGGAGTGAAAAGCTGAAAGCGTATCACGCATTCTACACTGTAGAGTAATATATAATTCTCAGTTCCCCACGTCTCGTGTATTTATCAGTTATTTCCCAAACTCTCGTTAGATTACGATTGATATTATTACAATATATATTTGTTGGTTAATTGCAATTAATGGTGATTGCAATTTTGAATGATTTTTTTTTCGAGCTTCCTTTGGTGTTTGAATCATGAAGTAGTATCTGCATCTCCGTGAATGCGATTACCCTATACTAGAATAGTAGACGCCGAGAAAACGTGATACAGGAAATTGCATGTAACGTGCTGTTTAATATAATTTTGGATAATTACTCATTTTTTGACTTCCCCTTGCAATGCGAATGAAAAGAATCCAAGTCAAAGAAATGAGAACATTGTTGACTTTTGCATGAATCATCACAGAATATTTGTTGGATGTGGAATAAATGTAGAAATATGGTTATTGGTTAATTCTCAGTTTGGACAATCAAATATTTTCGAGTTCCCCTTCAAATAAAAAAGCACTCCACTTGTTTATGATGCCACGTGCATGTATATGAAAAGAGTTGAACATTTTCCGAGAACGGCTGGTGTCATGACGTATGATGCTACCAGTTTGAATAAATGTATTTTTTTCTTAACTACATCCATAAGTACAGAGTAATAGGCGATTTTCTGATGACGTACACAAGTATATGGGACGCAGGGCTCATTTATAATGAAACAAATCCAAACATGACGCTTAGGCGAAAGCATGGTGCCTTGTCATTTGATAGAAACATTCAGATTTGTGTGCGTCAACGGGAACATAAACATATATGAAAAGTGAAAGTTCGTAAACTCCAATCTTTCAAGTTTACGTGAAAGTGGATTAACAACAAAACACTAACATATACCACAGTAAGATTCAAAGAATGTCGAGCGTTTTCGTTAGAAAGAATGCAGTTTGGAAGAGGATAAATTGCCATTCGCCATTTTCATCATCATCGCTTCACATAATCACGTGTTGTGCTCTTGTATAAAAAATAATTATCATTCTAGCTCGATCGCGTCCATTTAATTTAATGTCATTGCATTGTGTTCAGGATTTCTGTGATGGGTATTTATTGTAGCGGCACGTAATTATATCTGCGAATGGTCGGCTTCTTGTTGACGATCATTGTGAATGGTATGTCCATGTTTGTATAGAAAGTACATGTTTATGTCCTCACGTCAACGTTAACGTTTGATTGTGAAAGGCCCTCAAAGCTAGAGAATAGGTGTCGTGTTGACTTCGCAAGCAATGTCCACAGTTTGAACAATTGTATTTCTTTCAAGCTCTCTTTGGAATTATACAAACTGTCCAGAGTAGTAGATGATGACCTGATGACGTGTCAATGTGGATGTGTGAGGAGAGAGAGAGATTGAGTGTGTGTGTGTGTGTGTGTGTGTGTGTGAGAGAGAGAGAGAGAGAGAGAGAGAGAGAGAGAGAGAGAGAGAGAGAGAGAGAGAGAGAGAGAGAGAGAGAAGCTCAAAGACCGGCTGGCGCCGAGGCGTGTGATGCCAGCAGTTTGAATAATTGAATTTCTTTCGAAATCCCTTTAGAATTGTTTCGAAATTCTGTCCTTTTATATTGAATTAACGCAACTGTACAAATAAATTAAAAGCCATCTTAACGGCCGGCGTCCGTTAACGATGTTTAAAGGACAATGTCCGTTAATAAGAATGGAAATAAATTACTTGAAGCAAATGAGGTCGTATGAGTACTCTTATTCCAAGAAAATGTCTCTTATTTATATGTTGTTTTTATACGTAGGTGGCGTAATGAACGACGTATGGTCGATATCACAAATAATGGACTTGGTTTGGTATCACATTGATTTACAAATTTCAATCGCGATCGTTATTTGCGCTATATCGGCCTTATGACGTTAACAACTAAATTCTATATTTAATTGGCTGTCCGGGTGACGCCGCGTCCATGGCAAAGGTGCCGACGTTTCGGTCGCTATTCTGCGACATTCCTCAGAGCGTAAATACTGACTCCGGCCGCGGAAGCCTACGCTCTAACTAAATTCTAGTCCAATATAGTGGACATGACCTGTGCATATACAAGTGTGTGGAGCGTCTACGCAGAGAATGGCTGACGTGTTGGCGCGCGGTGTCCGCAGGCGTACTACCGGCAGGGCGTGGCGCTGCAGTGCCTGGGGCGGCACGGCGACGCGCTGGCGGCGTTCAGCTCGGGGCTGGCGCAGGACTGCAAGTCGACGCAGCTGCTGGCCGGGCTGGTGGAGGCGTCCATGAAGAGCCCGCTGCGCGCCACCCTGGAGCCCACCTTCCGCCAGCTGCAGGCCATGAAGCTGGACCGCTCGCCCTTCGTGCTCATCTCGGTGGTGGGCCAGGAGCTGCTGGCGGCCGGCCAGTACGCCGCCGCCGTCGTCGTGCTGGAGGCCGCCCTCCGCATCGGCACCTGCAGCCTCAAGCTCCGCGGGTCGGTCTTCTCCGCGCTCTCTTCGGCCTACTGGGCGCTCAACTCGCTCGACAAGGTGAGGCTGCACACTCGTCCCATGCCTTCTTAACCATGCGATCCCGTGTTTCTCGCTTTTTTCTCGCTATATTCTGTTTCTCTGCCATCGCTCTTCCTCCTCCTTTTCCTTCTCATTAATGCCCCGTCCTTTTCATTCCTCAGTAATGTCCCATCTTCTCTGATCTTCCTTTTCCTTACTCTCCTCCTTCTTCCATCCTCATATTTCATCCGCTCGTCAAGGTGAAGCTCGACGCTGTCATTCGGTGGCTTCTGAACCACGCATTCTCCTGTTGCTCATCTTTATTCTCGTTTTAATTTGCTTCTATGCTCCTTCCTCCCCTTTTTCTCCTCATTTAATGTCCCATTCTCTTTCCATCTTCGCATCTTTTCTTCCTTTTTCTTCCTATCCCCTTTTTCGCGCCCCCTATTTCGTTCGCCCGTCAAGGTGAACCCCTGCCATCCCACTCCCTTCTGTGCTTTTTCAGTTCTCTCCTCTTTAATTTTCTTGTCAAAGAAAAGGCTCAACTCTGTCATTATGTGCCTTCTGAACAATGCATTCATACGTTGCTCATCTTTGTTTTCGTTTTAGTTTGCTTTTCTGCTCTCCCTATTCCTCTCCTTTCTTTTCTCTTTTATATATTCTTCTCTTTCAATAATCTCATTTGTCCCTTTTCCTTCCTTTTCTCCTTCCGTCTTCCTCTTTCATTCGCTCAAGGTGAGGCAACGTCCTCCCGTCATCGCATTAACACAGCACTTTGGCATTCGTACCTTGTGAAGAACGCATTTTAGTCTCTTCGTCTCATTTTATTCTTCTTATATTTCCTTCCTCCTTCTTCTCATTTTAATACGTATTACTATTATAACTGTATTTCTTTCTACCAAATCTACTCCAGAACGCACGCAGTGTCCAGAGGTGAACATCCTTTCACTCAAACCGGTCACTTTGTGCATGGTGAACGATGGTTTTGTTCCTTTATTATTTGTTTCTTCTCCTCCTTTCACTTCTCATTTTATTGTTACCATTAGAATCATGTTATTTCTTCTACTTCTTGATTTTCTTTAAAGTCTTATAGTTTATCATTAGAATCAATGACATTATTTTGTCCTTATCCACTCCTTTTTATTACTATTATTAAAATGTACCAAAACATCACATTACATCACATCTCTGGAGGTTCAAGTACTTATATCTCCTTCAGATTACAACCATCTTTAGAAGAAAAATATTCCCCCTCATCTCAGCTATTTTATGCCTGAAAATATTTGCATTTCCTTCCTTTCATTGTTATTATCGTTACCTTCATTTCTTATTTTCAATGAAATCAAGATTGTAACTTATCAAAGGAGTAGTTACGCTGTTTTCAACTCGATTCTACCCTGACGATAGTCCTGTTCTCTAAACAAGTTGCCTCATTATCTTAAAAGCGGCAGCGTAAAGTCGCCAACTTGTATCTACCGACGCCGATCTTAACAGGAGGAGTAAAGTTTATTGATCATGCTATGTCTTACTATTGTACGTTTGACCATAACAAACGTATGTAGAGCACATCCGACATTTGGTCATGTCTCCTCCTCTTCAACATGCTATAGTCTGGACCTAGCGCCTCCAAACTTTCATTTATTTCCCGAAATTGAAAAAAGATATCTAGGTATTTATATACTCGCATACAAAACACTAATGCATATGAGAGCCTCCGTACGATTATGATGATATTTGTAAATTGGGTAAATTGTAGCATGATAATTCAACCTCGCCACAACTATCCTTTTCTGAGCAGGTAATCATAATGGTGATTTGCTCTTGCACCACACTATATTACTGATGGTAGGGTGATCATGAGGGGTGATGATCATGGTTGGAATGATATTCTGGTGGTAGGAGAAGGCAACCACAACCACATGGTGAACAAACACACAAGTCTTTCACGCAATTCGAACCCATCGCCTTTGACTCTGCTTAGCTGAACGCTTTGCCAACGACAAAAGAACGGAAAGAGCGGCCGTCCTAGAAATTTCTATGTCCCCTGCTGGAAAAGTATGAATTTTCCCCACCATGAATTCAATTATTCCACATTAGATGCGTTATTTATAATTCCCACACTTTATATTCAAGGAATCCAAGTCAAATAAATTGAACCAGAAATCATTCCCAAAAACATTCTTAGCATATATTCGGCCTGTATATCGAAGATGTTCTTGTTCTTAAACAATTCTTCGATTCGAGATTTGAATGCCATCCCTGGACATTGAGACCCACCAAATATATTAAGTATGCCAATTTCTAATCAGGTATTGCCTTATTTTAAATTAAGCGTATATTATTAGTCTGAGATATTTCCTTAAGTTTTAGAAGACTTCCATTAAACCCATTTTGATCAGGATTTTGTCCAGTTTCCCTGATCCATTGAGCAAATACTGAGATGGCTCCTTGTTTTGCTTCTGGACGTAAATGTAGCTTCACTATGCGCACGTTTTGTTGAACTCTCCTTTTGCTTGAAATGGTAAAAGAAGAGATAAGGGCGAGTTACTATTTTGTTAGAAATACAGATAAATCATACTTTCTATTCGTTTACAAGTGCAAAAAAGTTTTTTATAACTCGGAAATGAACATTTTTTCAAATATTGCTAATCTCGCGATTTTTTAAATTTATTTTTATTTATTTATTTTAAACTTTTACTCATCTTTCAACTATTTATAGTTAAAACGACGGGAAGGGATTATGGAACTCCTTAGAAAACGTGCGCAGATAATCTTCTCTCCGATACGTCACATACCGTTTTTACTGTTGTTGTTTGTTGTTGTTGTTGTTTTTTTTACTAAATAAATCTAAATCTTGACTAAATAAATCTAAAACGTACCTGCAATTCAAAACTACTGTTGATTCAAAACCCTGGAGAGATTTCCCTCGCTAAGCTTTGACGACGGAAAGCGAACGTGAGCCGAGGAGGGCCTTGCCGTGTCCCGAACCGAGCGCAGCTGACGTTTCGGCGATTTCTTCTCTGTGCAGTTTCCCCCGAGCGGAGGACCCCGCAAAGCAAGAATTCCTCGCGCACGAGGTTTTTCCTCCGTCACCCTGGGGTGGGCGAACAGCCGCATCGTAAACCGCGCCGCCTTCCTGGAACACGAGTGCGCGACGGCCACGCCAACGGGCACGCCGCTGCCAGGGTGACCGTCCGACCGACCGACCGACCGCGACACCCCAGCCGCACGGACGCACGGATTTACGTGAACGGATTTTGATGACCTGAAACATCGCCAAAACTGATCAATGAATTCCTCTTAATCTGTTTCCTAAAAGCGAAGAAAACCGACGTAAAAAAATTAGTCAAAACCAATTCAGTTGAACAACTCAAGCTGTTGGATTATACATAATGTAATCAAGGCTTCTTTCCTTCTTTCTTTCGTTCAAGTTAACACAGCTTCCAGACGTTTGGTTTGACCAGGAAATCTCTGTCTTTAGTTATCCCGAAATGGCGCTGAACACAGGAACCTTAGATTACAAGCAACGGCTGACATTACAAGTTATGAGCAAATAAATCAGGAATTTTGTGTCTATACTCAGAATTATTGTTCTAAAGGGAAATGGGAAAAAAATTGCATTTTATTAAAATCCGCCCTCTACTTATAAGTAAAATAAGCTGAGAGGACCCCAAGCCCCGTGTTTCTTTGTTGTTGTTTTTTTTGTTGTTGTTGTTGTTTTTTTGTGTGTGTAAAAATGTTGACCTCTGAGGTGGCTCAAGGCAGCGAAAGATGTCACTGCAGTAACCCTGAATGAGATGAGATTCTAGAGTTCGAGGTCCGCCGGTTGCAGGATTTTCGACACTAGTTAGGTCGAATTCAGCTGCTGCTTGGAGGAGAATGCTAGCGATCGGCTGCTCTGATCGGTAGTTTTCCGTGGTTTCTTCAATAAACTTCAGACGAATACCGGAGTAGTTCCCTGACAAAGGGTCTAGGATCGTGCGCAATCTTTCCTTCCTTTTTCTTGTCCTATCCTCACCCCTTACTTACATACACTTACAAGCACTACATTACGACACCCGTCGTGAGACTAAACGGATCTTGGGCGGTGCCCCGCTGGTGGGAGATACGAGGATGGCGAAACTCCAGAAAGCCGACATGTATGTCGGCGCCGAATTTCACCATCCTGCGGGGGAAGAACACCGCCATCTCCCGTAATAAAGCAAGTACTACACCGTCGAGACTATTGACCATAACAGTAGAACTGAGTCTCTGAGCCACCTAAGCGTGAAACTCGCGTCGAAATCTCTATGTAGAAATCGAACCCACAACTTCAACCCTGAACAACTTTTAGAACGGTACCCATATGCGCCATTTCAGCGGGACGCAAGTAGATGGGTTTTTATATTGAACATCTCACAAAAGTGCAGTCAATAAGTAGTCAAGGCTCGTATGACGCGGTGTAGAGAGGAAATTACGGTGATCATATGGAGTACTGAATTACGTCATAAGTGTAACTCTGAAAAACACATTTTGAATCGTTATTATAAAGAATGGTACTTAAGTATTCGTAGTTTCTCATGAACCATAATACTTCTCTAATAATAGGTTTCACTCACCGAACTGTTGTACGACTAAACTTTCGTTCAATCTCTCGAACTCCATATGCCACAACAAGATTTCTTCGTCCTCCCAGCGGCCGGCTCAAATAGCCTTTCGTGTCCGAGAGATATGAACTCATTACTCTCTGATTGGACTTTTCTCTCAAGGCTTTGGAATGGGGGCGCCAGAAAGATTGAATCCTTCAGCTGAAAGACACTTCAGAAACTGGACGAAAAACGAAATCCTGCGACATGCCAACTGAAATAGTTTTATAAGTGCCTTGTTCCCATCCAGATAAGGTTTGTCTCTTTCCCAATTATCCAACTGAATTCATTTCCTTCAGTTTGATAGCTACTGCTGAAGACATTCTCCATCTGCCTCTCCAGAATTCACAAAGTTAGCAATACACTTGTATGAAAGAGTCGGATACTAGTCGAATTCGGGTCGATTTTGGCGATAGACATATCAATTACCTTAGAGGTAAATGTCTGGTTGCCAACTTTCAAACTCACTCAACCTTTCGGTTTATTGGTTTTTGCGAAATATCTACAGCAATTTTGCCTTTATCATTTACTTTGTAATAACTGAAGGTACTTTTGAGTTTGTTTATATTTTTTCCTAAGAAAAAACTCATTTGTAATCACAGAAGAAACCAAGTAGAGTAAGAAAATAACATTGTCATTCCTTATATTTTTCACAAATGTTATAAAAGATCTTTTTAAATGTCTGTCTTTTTATCTTTTACTATTTTATTATTTTATATTTTCTCTTTCCACATTCAAAAGTTCTTTTGAAATTCAGATGTGTTGAAATTAGTCACATGTTCAACTTCTTTTGCTGAATCATTATGTTTACTTTTCTTCTTTTCCAACAGGTGTGTATGAATACATACATTCCTTCTCCATTTCACACAAAATGCTTGCCAGAAATGTCTAGATGAATTTGCTACTTTCTCTCTTAACAACTTTTTGGTTGTATGTGTACAGGCCATCAGTTATATGCAACAAGACTTAGCTGTAGCCAAGACACTGGGAGACATAGCAGGAGAATGTCGCGCTCATGGAAACCTTGGCTCAGCGTACTTCAGCAAAGGAAGTTACAAAGAGGCACTGACGTCTCATCGCTACCAGTTAGTTCTTGCAATGAAATGCAAGGATACCCAAGCAGCTGCAGCTGCTCTGACTTCCCTAGGTAATTATTTTATGCTCCTAAATGTTTTCAATTTGATGGATGTAAATAAAATTATAATGCTCTCATTTTCATGTGGTAGAGACTCTTGACTTAAGTACTCATTTTTAATTTGATTCTTTGTTTTCAATACCACAGGATTTAATCATCAAGTACATAATTGATGATATAGTCATTGTAATGTTTTTAAATGCACTATTTTCATATTAAAATGCTCTCACACACACAAAATTACCATTATTCTTAATTTTTCTCTTTTATTAAGATTCTAAAAGCAAACATGTTACACCTTGATTTTGAAACTCCTAATAGTTATTGATATAATCACATAATTTAATAATAAATTCAGACTGAGAGTCATTAAACAACAATTAAATACCAAATAAGGAAGACAGAAAACTGATTTTTTTTTAAATTAATTAACTGCAAAAAATAGTAAAAAATGAATGATACATATAGGGGTAGTATAATAACAATATAAATTTTAATTTTCAGAAGTTTTCTTGCTCTCAGCAAGCCTTAAATGAAATTTTGCTCATGAAAACCTTATTAAATAGAATGAAAATTATAAAAGAACACAAACATAATTTCTTTCATTTAATACAAATTTGCCAAAGAATACCTCATGGAAAATAATACTTTGTTTCTAGGTCATGTATATACAGCAATAGGAGACTATCCCAATGCATTGGCTTCTCACAAACAATGTGTTCAGCTCGTGAAGCAGATGGGAGATCGCCTGCAAGAGGCTAGGGAAATTGGAAATGTGGGTGCAGTCTACCTTGCAATGGGAGAATTCGAAAGCGCAGTAGACTGCCATACACAACATTTAAGACTGGCAAGGAGGCTTGGAAACCAGGTAATAAGAATCAGTTGAAACTCTTCAGTGTTAAGTCTTTTCACAGCTCTAAATAATTTGGATAAAATTAATAAATAAAACATGTTTTCTCTATAATAACAATTGAAGACAAAAGGAAGAAAAATCAGAATAACAGGAAAAATAAATTTTTAAGTCAGTAAATTTGATGTTCAAAATGGATTTAGTCTTACATCTTGCTTCCAATATGAAATACGTATTAATCAATAACTACACATGCTTTCTTCCTGAGATTGATGACACAACCTTTCAACAATGAGCATTCATTTTGAACAAGTTTATAAGAATAGCCTATAATTTTTAAGTTCAAATCAAGAGCAAATATTTAACTAATGAGTGACTTCAGTACTACTATATTCATATTATTTTTCAGCTCAGATTATTAAATTGTCTATAAACCAAAGGAAAGTAAAGAATGAGAGTTATACTTGACATGTTATGAACTTATAGGTTGAAGAAGCTCGAGCTTACAGTAATTTAGGATCATCTCATCATTACCGACGCAACTTTGCTCAAGCCATAGCTTTCCATGAAAACGTGTTAAGGATAGCACAGGAACTCGGAGACCGTGCAGTGGAGGCAAGAGCTTATGCAGGGCTGGGACATGCTGCTCGTTGTGCAGGAGATTATGCACAGGTAATTCTAAATAATTGCATTCGAAAATTAATTACTCCAGTTCAAGGGCATTAGAGCAAAAGAAAACTCAATGATACATCTTTGTTACATTATATAGAAGTTAAGTTTCTATTATAAACAATTTAAACAAATCGACTTAAAAATCAAGAATTATCTTGTGAATTCAAATTTTTTTGAAAGTGAATTCAAAATCAAAAATTATCTCTTTTTACTTTTATTTTATTGTTTCTTACTTTCATTTTTCCTCATTAATTTATAAAAGGATTCATTTTTTTATCATGAGTCTTTCGTAACAGCATTTGATAATATTAGGGTCAAATTAATCGACAAATAGTTTCTCACATAAGCTTCTGTGGCTCAATTCCATTAATTCTTGGCTATCCGGGAGATGCCACATCATTGGCTGAGTGGCCAACGTTTCGCCTGACATGTCACAAGTTTTCTCAGAGTAGTGACAATGACTTTGTCACTGCCAATGGTGCGGCATCTCTAGATAGCGATAGCCAAGAATTTACGACAAATAGTTTATTCTTGTTGCTAGTAAATGTAACTGAAACATGAAAATATATGCTTGGTCTGTACATTTATTTGAAGAAAATGTAATTAACAATTTATTTTTCTCACAGGCAAAGCGCTGGCATGAACGGCAACTGGACATGGCATTGGCCACTCGTGATAAAGTTGGAGAGGGTCGTGCATGTTCCAATCTTGGGATAGTATATCAGCTGCTGGGAGAACATGATGCTGCGCTCAAGCTCCATCAAGCTCATTTAGGAATAGCACGACAACTTGGTGATCGCGCCGGCATGGGGAGAGCTTATGGTAACATAGGAAATGCCTACTCTGCAATGGGCTACTATGAGCAGGTATATTGGCTTTAAAAAACATTATTTTTAATATATGAAAATGAATCTCTTGGAAGTGTGTAAATGCATAGACAAACTGATTTTGATACTAACTCCAATGCACATTTTTTTCAAGGCAATTAAATACCATAAACAGGAACTTACAATCTCCAAAGAAGTTAATGACCGAAGTTCAGAAGCAAGCACTCATGGAAATTTGGCTGTAGCATATCAAGCATTGGGTGCTCATGAAATGGCCCTTCTACATTATCGAGCTCATTTAGCTACTGCACGAGAACTCAAAGACACAGCTGGTGAAGCTTGTGCACTTCTAAATTTAGGGAATTGCCTTTCCAGCAGGGCAGAATTTGACCAGGCTGTCCCCTTCTATGAAAACTACCTCATGCTCTCACAGGTCAGTACAACAACATAAATATCTGCAAAATATACACTTTTTTCCTCCATAAAAGAAAAAAAGGTTACCAAAGAAAATTGAAGCTTTAATACAAATTAAATAATGTTTATTGGCCTCATTAAAATTTTATACTCTTTAAGAGTAAGGAAAGCAAGTTAGATGATAACAAAAAAATTTAATTGTATTCTTAATGTAGACTGAAATCTGGCAATATTATTGGCTTATTTGCTCTAAATATTATTTTCTAGGAGCTCCATGATGTAGAAGGTGAAGCAAAAGCATGTCATTTTCTTGGCTATGCTCATTATTGCCTGGGCAACTTTAGGGAAGCTGTGAGGTATTACGACCAGGATCTAGCTCTGGCCAAAGACCTGCAAGACAAAATGAGCATGGGACGAGCCTACTGCAATCTGGGTCTGGCACATCTAGCACTTGGCAATCTGGACACTGCTCTGGAATGTCAAAAGTACTTTCTAGGTATGTTAATGTAATGTGTTAATATATCATACAAAAGGTTTTAAGGGTGCAATAAGGATTTTGAATACAAATACAATCCACTTTAGAGGAAATCACCAGTTTATTCTCAGTAATACGATGTTGTCACACTTTAAATGTGCAACTTTTTTTTTCCTCAGCAATAGCTCACATGATGAAGCATCTTCCCAGCAAGTTTCGAGCATTGGGTAATATTGGAGATGTATTAATCAAGACTGGAGATGTGCCAGAAGCAGTGAAGATGTACCAGAGGCAATTGCAGTTGGCACGGCAGAGCCGTGACCGAGCACTTGAGGCAGCTGCATATGGTGCTCTTGGATTGGGCCATCGACTGCTCCGATGCTTTGACAAGGCCTTAGGTTACCACACACAGGTGAGTCAAAATATAGATTAACTCGTGTTAAAAACTGAAATGTAAATAATTATTAAAAAGCAGTGAAACAGTCACTAAAATATAAATTACTTAACTGACTTTAATATCATTAGTACTTTACTTGAGTGATTAAAATTTTAGAATAAATATTTGATTAGAATTAAAAGTTAGAAAAATGTTTAATGATAAATAGAAATTTCCATGGACAATCTCTTTTGTATAAAAAGTCTCTCCCACACTTTTTGGTTTAACTAACATAACACAAATACCTTGAGAAAGAGACAAAATTCATTTTCAAGATGAAAATTCCAGGTGTGGCAACATTATTTTCATTTATGATGTTGAACAACAATAATAGTTAACATTCCTCAAGCTCTTTTCACTATTCCCATGTTGAAACCTGTGTCAGTAATTGTGATGGTTTACATGTCTTAAACCTATTCTTTCTTTTCTGCCTTCAGTATTCAATTTTCTACAATTCTTTTGGATTTCTATCATTCTCTTTTGCATATTTTCTAAGTCGTGAACATATTTGCAGGAGCTGACACTGAGGCAAGAGATGAGTGACCTGAAAGGTGAGTGTAGAGCCCATGGTCATCTGGGAGCAGTACACATGTCCCTGGGCAACTACACCAATGCCATGAAGTGTTATCAGGAACAGCTGGAGAGGGCTAAAGAGCTCAAAGACAGTGCAGTAGAAGCCCAAGCCTTCGGAAACCTTGGTATTGCAAGGTTAAATATGGGACACTACGAAGATGCAATAGGATATTTCGAACAACAATTAGCCACTTTGGAACAATTATCAACTCCTACAGCTTTATTAGACAAGGTAAATTTTATGCAACTTTAATCGAACAATAAATTTGTTTAATACACATTTGATTGTCTCAATCATTTTCTTCAGTACTGCATGAAATGTCACATTGGCAATACTTTAATTGGCCTAATTTTTCAAAAAAAAAACAAGTATGTGGCACTATTACAGAGGTGGATCTTCAAAGTTTAAGAAGGTTAATTCGCTGGAACCAGATTTTTTTAAATATTCAATAATTTATTCATATTCTGTACAAGTAACTATTCTGTTTCTTAGGGTCGTGCATTTGGAAACCTGGGAGACTGCTATGATGCCCTAGGTGATTTAGAGGAAGCTGTAAAATGTCACGAGCAACATCTTAGCCTTGGTCTGAAGCTCAAATCTGCCAGAGATCAAGAGCGAGCATATCGTGGTTTGGGCCATGCACATCGTTGCCTTGGGGACTTACAGCAAGCACTTGTGTGCTTTGAAAAGCGGCTTGTGGCAGCACATGAACTTGACAGTCCTGAAGCTCGTGCTCAAGCATATGGAGAACTTGGCCATGTGCACAGTCTGTTGGGTAATTGTGAACAGGCAATTTCCTGTCTTGAACATCAACTATCCATCGCAAGGTAAGGGATCTTATCTCACAACTATTATTTCTTGAATATTAACTCTTCAAATTACAAAGAATTTTCTTCTTGGTATGACATTATAAACAAAAATACATCCGAAAATTGTGATGTATAAATGTTTTAAAATTTAAATCAAAACATTTCATCTAATGAATAAATTTATATATTATAAATCACATTTTCATACTTCCATCATATATAACTTAAAGAACAATACGGAGAATGTAATTTTGTGAATGTCTTAAAAAATGTTGAAGGGAACTGAAAGACAAAGTGGCAGAAGCGGATGCAGCTTGTGGATTAGGGGCAGTTTACCAACAAATGGGAGAATTTTCTACTGCACTTCGCTATCATCAAGCAGATCTGGCTACAGCAGAAGAATTGGGACTTGCTGCCTTACAAGGACGAGCTTGTGGTAACTTAGGAACTGTCCATGAATCCTTGGGCAATTTCGAAGAAGCAGTTCGCTACCAAGAACAACATCTAAGTGTGGCAGCTCAGACCAATGATAAATTAGCCAAAACTCAAGCCTATTCAAGCCTTGGTAGGTTTGAAAAGTAATTTTTATTTATTTTTATGTTCATATATTTCAACATAACTGATAAGAGCAAGAGGCAAAAGCAAGTAATATCTTGAAGACATGGGGAAGAACATTATTTATGGATAATTTTTGTTTCTCTTTCATCAATATAATCATCCCACAGCTGCTATTACATCCCTTTCAGAGTTTTTGTTATCTAATAGTCAAAACCCTCAATTTTGGTTCATTCTTAACTAAAATAAAATGTGACAATTAGGCCTATTTGTGAGACAAAGTTCATAGTGAATTTTCTTTCATAACTAACAATACTTAGTGTACATAGGAGAAAAATTGCATATTTTATCACCTATCTAAAATTCAATTCCTTAGACATCACTTTTGTCTTAATAAGCGTTTTCCAAGCAATGAAAGAATCAAAATGTAGGGGAAACATTTGTTCTAGGTCGCATTCACCATGCCCTGGGTAACACCAGTCAAGCTGTGGCTTATCTTCAGCAAGGTCTGCAGATTGCTGAGCACCTTGGCCATAGGGAAGAAGAAGCCCGAATTCGTCACCGACTGGGTCTGGCCCTGTGGGGACATGGAGACCTTGAGGGCTCGCAAGTGCAACTAGAAAGAGCTGCTCTTCTTTTGGAACTGGTTCGAAGAGAGTCACCTCCTACTGTATCATCTGATTATAAAATGGCTCTATATGACCTGCAGACTGCATCCTACCAAGCACTTCAGGTAGAAAAGGAGAAAAACGTTTTGGCTCAATCTTTAGAATTTGTTTCCTGTGATTATTTCTTAGTGCACAAATTATTTGTCAATGATGCAGTTCAAAACTTGCTGGATTACTTATTCTAGAAAAGTAACATAAATGTTTCTGCATTTACAGAGAGTATTAGTAGGTCTCAACCGACCGGAAGAGGCTCTGCTTGTAGCAGAACGTGGTCGTACAAGAGCACATGCAGAACTTCTACTGGAGAGACAAGCCCGAGCTGCAGCCTTAAATGGAAGTGGTAACAGCCTCACAGGAAGCACTCTGCGTAATGCACTGCCCCCTCGCCCAGCTGAAGACAATGCACCTAGCTCAGTGGAGCAATTGGTGGAGATTGTGAACAGGCAGAAGGCATCTGTCTTATACTACAGTCTAGCTGCTGGCTATCTATACTGCTGGTTTATTGTCCCTGGAAAGGGTATGTAATTAAAATTTTTATCAGTGTATAATTTCCAGTTAATGAACTTGAAATTCCTTTTTATTTAATACAATTATTTAAAAAGTAGGAGTCTATAAAATAAAACTAATATCTTTTTATATAAGCTAGTGGCCTGCAGCAGTGAAAATACTATAGTATACATACAATACAAAAGCTCTTGGCACACCAAGAATATAAAAAAAGTTTCTGTTCCATAATGCTACATGTGGATAGAAAATATTAAATATGTAGCCTTTACCTTAAACCTGTGGTATTTGCATATCATTATCTGTGTCTTAAAGAGTGATGTATTGAGAACTGAATCAGTTTATGGTTTGAGAAAAGATAAAATAACACAATCAACCCTTTATTCAGTTTATTATTCAGTAAAAATGGATACTTTCCATTACATTATTTTCAATGTTTTATTATTTGATCCTTTTCATTGTTTTTGGATTTTTCCCAAGTTCCTAGGTATCCAAGAAAACCAAACACACTCCTCACATGGATGGGGGCTGCTTAGTTTACTTTCAATTTCTGTGTGAAAACTACTAATACAGATGGTTTTGGATTTACCCTAATTCCTAGGAATGTAATGAAATCATAGACCCCCATAAATGGCCAAAGCTATACGGCATGAATTCGAAATTAGTAACATAGATACATTGTTTTCTGTTTTTGAATATCTGATCCACTGCCATAAATCAGGACTATGATTTTTGCAATTAGAAGTATAATGGACTCAAATGCCAAAAATCCATCCTGTATCTTGGCATTCATCTTTTGCACTGTATAATTACTTGGTTCTCTCATAAACTTCTTCAGATAATTATAAAAACTCCTTATTTTTTGTAGGTGTTGTAAGATTCCATGAGGTGGCTGTCAGTGAGGTGGAAGCAGAGAGAGAAGGTGAGGCAGCAAGTACAGGAGGCAGTGGCAGCACGGGAGGAGAAGAACTGCTGGCAACTACAGGCTCATTATTGGAATGCTACATTCAAAATGTTAGAGATGCTCTTGGAATTGACACTGTGACTTCACGAGGAGGCTCCCTTGCAAATCTTGCTGACCACGGAAGCGACCGGGATCCTGGCGATGCCTGGGCTCAACATCTGGAGGAGTTAGGCGACCGACTGAACCAGGATGGGGACAGAACTGGCTTCTTGAGAATGGTGAATAGGAATCACCTGTTCAATTCAAGCAACTACAGCCTAAGTAGCCTGTTCAGGTGAGAAAAAGTGACACTCTCTATGGAAATTTCTAATGTGTCTTATTACTCTATCCCTTTTCTTCCAATTTAATTTGAAATATTTTATTACCTAAAAATAATATAGTTACAAGAAAATGAAATTATTGAGTAACTGATAAGAAACCAATGTTTCACAGTATTTTCTAAATTTCACTGTTAATCTATTTCCATTTAATATGAAAAACATTCCAATTTTAATAGGGAGATTCCTGAAACAAATAATTTACAGCACTTTGATTTGATTTTTTCTGTATCTTCCTTCAATTTCTTGGTTTGAAAGATATTATTACATATCTGAATAATAATCCAAATATTTAAAATGATAATTTAAACTCTTTCCAAAATTTGTATTGTGTTTTTGAAGCCCTAAATTCTACACTGTTATTAAAGTTACTCAGCACTCTTTCACTACTGACTTTATGATTCTGATATTCACAGCTTGGGGAGTGTGGGAGGCAGTGTAGCAAGTGGTGGGCCCACTTCTCGTCCTGGTAGCACTCGGTCACGGCGTCATGCTCCGGCACATCCATCGTGGCAAGGACCAGCCTGCCTTGGAGCTCTGTACCAGCTGCTCATTGCTCCCTTTGAAGACTGTTTGCCTTCTACGTGTGGCAAGAACACTGGAGCCTGTGAGGCCAATTTCATTTTGATAATCTTATTTAGAATCTTGAATAAATTCACTAATATCAAATAATGTAAGTCACTCAATCTGGAAAACTAAGTAGGGAAATTTGGAATGCCAAATTTTTTGACAATTATTGGTCTATGAAGAAATCATTTCAGATGAAGTGAGTAATATAATGGTACTCTTAAGCAACATTCCATTATATATCAGCTTGAATCAAAAGTTGTGAAATATATTCAAAACTCATAGATTTTGATGCTAGCAAGCCCCTAAAATATATATTTTGCAGCTCATCTTGAACAAAGTTATTTATTTGAATTGTTAATTAATTGTTACTATTCTGATAATTTTACTGAACAAGGTATTTGATCATATTTAGTAACAAGTATGCCACCTAGTCTTTGATTTATTTGCTTCTAGTTTTCACAGAATATTTAATCAAGTTTCAACAAAACAAATATGCTGTCCTCTTGTCCTCTAAACAAATCCACATTATCATTTTCTAAATTTGGGTTTCAGTGCCTCATGGAAAGGGCTGTGCTGGCCGTCGGGAATTATTATTGGTTCTGGAAGGAGAGCTTTACTTGGTGCCCTTCCCTGTCCTGAAACCATCTGGTGGAGGTGTGGATGGTTCTGAGTACCTGTGTGAGCGCTTCTCTTTGCTGGTGGTGCCTTCTCTTACCTCATTACGCAACAGTCAACGCACAGCTCGAACAGGGCTTCTGGCAAAAGCTTCCAGTTCTACAAGTGGAGCGGGTAAATATTTCATTATTAATTGTGTATCAAGTTGAAAGCCAATTAGTGAAATCCAACTTCAGACTGATTATCAGTCCATAGCAGCTTCTTCTGAAGATAGTTCTGAATTGCTTCCAGTAAATGAAAATCAAAACCTTGGGTTTTTTAGATATTAAAATATGAAAACCTTTCTTGATACAGTCATATTTTTGAACACTTTTAAATTCTATTCACTATTCTTATTTTTGGACAAGGACTGAAGCTGAAATGTAAAATAAAAATATAGAGGGACCATATATATGATGATGAGCACAATTTATTCATGAGAAGTCAATCCTCTTTGAAGAAGATGGTGAAATATGTTTGACACTATTTCAGAAACACAAGTATTACACATTGCTTCTTCAATTGATCATAATGAAATATTACAACACGCACGTGATGGGGCATATGAACATGCAGAAAGGTAGAATGAGCATTTCAAGCAGCCAGCATATTATATTTCAGGAGGCCTGGATGCAGGACAAGGAGGGTCAGGTAGCAGTAGTGGAGGAACTGCAGGAATGTCTGCAATGGTGGTGGGCAACCCACGCTTGCCAACATCTGTCACAGAACAGTGGGGTTGGGGAGACCTTCCCTATGCAGAGCAGGAGGCCGCCATGGTTGCAGAGATGTTACAAGCAAAGGCTCTTGTTGGATCTCAGGTACACACTAGAGCAAAAACAACAAAAATTATTCATTTTTTATGATCAACATCATGACTCATTGGAGACTAATTTCAGTCAATAGTTTGATGAATGTAGTCTATCAACAAGTCAATTTCTCTCAAGAATGATCCACAAATCTACTCTTTTAAAGTAAATCAAATTATCAGACAAAATACTTAAAACTCAATCTACCAGTTCTATTTTAAGATAACTTAAATACCAGAAAAATGTTATCTCCAAAAATGAGAAAGAATGAAATCAATTATGTGAATTTACCCAATTTGTTAGAAAAATTCAAAAGTTAGTTTTATAAATTTCACAAAATTATGTACTAATATAAGTTAAATGAAGGCCACAAATTATCAAATTACATAATAAATTAATTAATCTTAATCAATTAAATCAAGACACATTATTACCAATACAAAAATATCAAATAAAAAAAAACAATGAAAAAATGTGTTTTTCTTTTTGCAGGCAAATAAAGAAGCAGTTTTGCGGCAAATCAGTGATGCTGAGTGTGTCCATCTTGCTTGTCATGTCAGCTGGAAATTGTGTGCTGTGGTGCTGTCACCTGGGGATGTTGTTGACTCCCAACAGAGCAAGCGCTTCTTTGCTGCGGCCACTGCACCACCTGGTTCGGACCAAGGCCATGAGCAGGGAGATGAAGATGGCTCAGAGGTGATAATCAGCATGTGTTATATACATGAATTCAATAAGGATGAACATTCAAAGCACGGTTTTGAGTCTATTTTCTGTTTCTGATAATGTATTCATTGGCCTCACACAAACTATTTTGATGTGATTTTTTTTCTCACTACTATGGCTCCCCATCCTAGTAAATTATGGCTCCTGTATTGATCACAAGGAACCAATGCTACAATTGTATCTAATAATGGATATATTTACATCATTTTACCCTGCCTAGACAATAAGGGATCTGTTTAGGATGAGAATTGTCATAGGACTTACTAATTTTGCTGGGCATTATACCACAGATCTTTAAAACACCAAAGGTGTGACATTTTAAGGAACTGCACTACACACTGAAATCCTATAGTTTTGGAAATCACTTTTGAAACCACTGGAGGCAGCCTAGATTAGTGAAATACAAAACTATCAATCTCATATTATTATGATTTTCTGCTCTACCTCTTCAGAGTAAAATAAATTATATTTATATTATTTGTTGCTAAGATAACATTTCTTCCTCATTTCTAAAAGCTGATAAAATGCATTTTTTATCTTCTCTTAATAGAATTTACTGTAATATTTTTGATAATAATATCATTATATGCAATGATTTAGGTTTCATCAACAATGGAACTTCCATCTCTACCCGAGTTCCTCCTGTCAGCAGCAGAATTACTGCAGCTCAGACTATCAGCAAGGCTTGTGGTTGTAAGCTCCAGTCACACCAGAGATCATCATGGAAGAGCTTGTGCTGATGGTGTGGTAGGCCTGACAAGAGCCCTCCTGGCGGCCGGTGCGCAGTGTGTGTTGGTATCCTTATGGCCAGTGCCAGACACAGCAACACGCATTTTACTACGAGCATTCTACTCTGCTCTTCTGCAGGTAATATTTTCTCCACATTAACGGATATTTAAGAACACACTGAGAGGTATTTCCAAAGGGAATAACTTTTGAAGTGCTAGTTTTCTTGGATATGTAAATGGATTTATCTAGAATCATGAAGAAATTGTGTTATCTGAATAGATCAAGAATGTTGACTTTTTTGAAATTTTCAATCTTATGCTACAAAGTAAAAGTATTCCTGAGAAATAATAGGAGAGAGAATTTCACTCTTTTATTATAACCATTACAGTTGGTGGCATATTAAAATTATTTTTTGGTGCTTCTTTTTTCATAATTCTTTATTAAAATAATTTTCATCACATTCAAATGAATATTTTCATATACAATATATCACTTTCATAGTAAAACAAGTTTTTTCATCATTTTAATGTAACATACTTACATATTAATAACTTAACTTTACAGGGTTCACGTGTAAGTCGAGCATTGGCAGAGGCTATGTTGACTGTCCAACACACAAAGCATTTTGCACACCCAGCCAACTGGGCGGGATTTGTATTGGTTGGGGCAGATGTGCGGCTTAGTAATAAAGTGGCTCTAATGGGACAAGCATTGTGTGAACTGCTACGCAACCCAGAAAAATGCCGTGATGCTCTAAGAGTCACCTTACACCTGGTAAGTTACTTATTTCAGAACTATTTTTTAAACACAATTTGTATTAAATTTTTACAATGAGTTTTCTCTATCAAAATATTTAAAACAGGTACACATTAATTTATTAAAATTCATTTTGTCTTGTATTTATTTACTTAATACAAATTTACTATTTTTTGTAGGTGGAGAAGTCTTTGCAGCGTATTCATCGTGGCCAGAAGAACGCCATGTATACAACACAAAAGAGCATTGAGAACAAAGTGGGTATGGTGTCAGGTTGGAAGGAACTTCTGATGTCGGTAGGCTTCCGATTTGAGCCAGCAGCAAATGGAATTCCAAGTTCAGTGTTCTTCCCTCAAAGTGACCCAGATGAGCGTCTAACCCAGTGCAGTGCTAGCCTCCAAGCTTTATTAGGTACAGAAATATCTATTATTGACAAAGAAACTGCAAACCTTCTAAAGAGAAATTCATTTACAAAATTGAAACAAATTATAAAAGATTTATTTTTCATTATTATTTAAATTTATTTTTGATTTTCTATTAGCTCTGTAGGGAATGCAAATTACTTCTTTAAGGAGACAAAGAAATAGATAAATAATTATCTTACTGAATTTCATGAGCAAATTTTTGAAGTTAATTCTTTGTTAGTCTTTTTAATGTACAAATACATTTGATGTTATATGAGTGAATAGTGGAATAAAGTGATATGAAAAGTAAAGTAATCAAAATTGTTGAAGAATTTATATAGAACAATAAAATGTAAAAATAATTTTATTATAGAATCAATGTTAAAATATCATTTAGTCAAATAAAAATAATATGAATATAATTCCATTGATTTTATAGGTCTCTCAAGCACATCTCTGCATGCTCTATCAAAACTTATGTCCAATGTAGAAGTGGCTGATGATATTATCAGTGTCATTCGTCAAGTGATGGGCCAGTTTGGCATGAAGAATCTCGATACTGACAGTGTTGAGGTTCCAATCAGTGTCAAGTTATGGAGAGTGCCAGGCTGTCATGAACTTCTGGCATCTTTAGGTATGAATTTTTTTATGCTAGTATACAGACATTTTGTTCTTATAAAATTTGTGAAGAAATATGAATTTGACACAACTAACTTAGAGCAACTTTCATTTTATGGTTTTCAACTCAAATGTTGGGCGAATTAAAAAACTATTTCTAACCAATCTAAATAATGCATATGTTTTTCACAGGATTTGATCTGATGGAGGTAGGACAAGATGAAGTAACCTTGAGGACAGGAAAACAGGCTAATCGACGGAACATCCAATTTGTGCTGCAGGCTCTTCTGGCACTCTTTGGTAAGAATAGAAATCAATATTATATCAACTTAAAATTTTAAAATCTGACACAAAATGGGCAATTTTTAGATTACACACTTTTCAAGGCTAACCCCTAAATGAACACACACCTCAGGGGGCTGCCTAATCACACAGATACGCTTACATGTTAACAGATTGCATTTTTACAAAGAAATGTTCACTGAATGATGAATAATATTCTTATACTGTGCGTTGTAGTTATAAATAACTAAACTGCATAAAAATTGGTACCCATCAATCTCACAAAACCCCTTATTTGTAAATGAAGTAAGGTAATGGTAGTACTTCAAGTTCAATAAAGAGACTTTCTTCAAGGCTTGCAGGCTTTCAGGACTTTCCTGGAGGTCAATTGGTCTATATTTATACAATTTTTTTCTGTTATCCTAAAGAATGGGTAAATAGTTACCTCAAAACATGATACTACAAACTAAATTAATTATCTCATACACATCCAGTAACGTAAGTATCCTGTTCCCAAGAACTAGTTTTCCACATTGTTAGCACCAGCAGCAGTTCTGATGAGGTGGAGTTAAGGGCAAGAGGCCTGATGTCCTCCTCATTCAATGCCAGCTTTTTCAGGGGGGTGTACATCATTTCATTCCATTTATTGAAAACAATTACCACAGAATTGTCACATCACATGCAAAGTAGTAAACCCATTTTTTAATTACAAGCTAAGTTACAAAAGTATATTTCTAGAATATTTATGGGATAGGGGACTGAAATATGTTCTACTCCCTCTGATTGCTCTTTTGTATGTGCACATAGTGTTCCTTGTGCTTAACAGTCTCTGCTCAGTGCAGCATTGTCATTGCCCTGTATTGGCAATGCTGACCAGGAGGTCCTAGGATTCGAGTCCCGACAATGACAAATTTTCGACATTAGCTACATAGCTATGTCGAATTCAACCACTGTCTGGAGGAGAATTCTAGCGGCCGGCTGCTCTGTCCAATAGTTTATCGTAGTTTCTTCGATCAGTAACAGGCTAATGCCGAAACCCTAACAAACGGGCCATATCGATCAGGTTTTTGTCCAGTTTCCCTGATACATTGAGTAAATGCTAAGATGGTTCCTTGTTTTGCTTCTGGACATAGATGTAGCTTCACTACGCGCACGTTTTGTTGAACTTTTGCTTGTAGTAGTAGGAGTAGAGGTAAGGACGAGTTACTATTTTGTTAGCAATGCAGAAAAATCAAATCTACAGTTCGTTTACCGTTGCAAATAAGTTTTCTAGGGAACGACAATGTCTACTTTTTCAAATGTTGCTAAACTCACGCTTTTTTTAATTTTATTTTTATTTATTTATCTTTAACTTTTACTCATCTTTCAACTATTTATAGTTAAAATGATGGGAAGGGATTCTGGAACTCCTAGGATTCACTTCACTAGGGGTCTAATGACCAAAATAATGGAAGGACGCCAGAAAGCACAACCTAATCCAATCGCACGAATTGATCGTTTGTCTTGCAGACACGCAGGAGGCGCCGCGCAGCCTGAGCCTGGACTCGTCGAGCTCCCTGGAGTCGCTGGCGTCGCTGGACGGGGACGAGGACGCGGTGCGTGGCGCGGGCGCCGGGGCGCTGCGCTCGCGCTCGCCGCCGCCGGCCGTGGCCGCCGTGCCGCCGCCGCCCCTCCCCTTCGTGGCGCCGCGCCCGGCCCCGCCCCCCTTGCTCCTGCCGGGCCACCGCGGCTCGGGCGGCGCCTTCACCAGCTACGTGCGGCGCCGCGGGGAGCCCGACGGCCACACGGAGGCGGCGTCCGCCACGGCGACGGCGGCGGCGGCGGTGGCGGCGGCGGGCGCCGCGCCGGCGCTCCAGCCGCCGCCCGCGTCCGCGCCGCTGCCGCCGCTCCCGCCCACGGCGGCCGCAGCGGGGGTGGCTGCCAAGCCCCTGGTGGGGCGGCCCGGAGGCGGAGGGGAGAGCGACGCCGCCTTCACGCCGTCCCCGCCTGTCGCCCTGCAGCAGGTGGCCGCCGCGGGAGTGCACGACGCGCCCTGCGTGGCCACGCTCACCCTCGCGCACCAGACGCGAATACGCACCCTCTACAGGTCAGTTCTCCGACGGCGTGCGTGACTTACGAGCTGATCCGCCAAAGAGACCTTCAATAATTGATTTTAGACGAAAAGATTATTCTCGAAAAAATATAGGGCACTCAAACGCCACCTCAAGGGTTGTAATTGCAAAACGAGTAAAGAAAAGATCATACGCAAACAGGTTTTACTGAATAGAATTTGATCAATTTGTAACAATTCACAATAGTATCTCAAAGCTAATCTGAAAGATAGTTCCTAAGACATCCAAGTAAGAAGAGTTACATTCAATCACGTACGACCGTAGCGGGAATATTAGGGAATTTTGCACCATTCATTAGTAATTATCTAATTTGCAATTTGTCTTAACCCTTAGACTTCTCAGACTCGCAATTAAAGTTTTGCAACACTGAAAATTATTCACATGAACTGATCGTTTGATATGTGCTTTTTATGTCCAATTTTACAGGTGTTGTAAACTTTTCAGTTTTTTAAGTTTTCGTGGTTTGAAGTAATTTGATTTTTATGCAGATAGGGTGAGAAATGCTCAAAAATAAATTCCACGTTACACATCTAAATTATTAAAACATGTCCATTTCCTTTTTATAATATTATTTTCTTGTTTCTGAATGAAAATCTGGTGTATTTTTCTATTAAGAGTTAGCTCAACAGCTTCACACAATCTCATGCTACTATTGAAGTTACCTATGTATAGTTATGAGGATATGCTAGAATGTTTTTCGGAAAATATTAATCCTTTTTTAGAACTATATAGTCAATGAAGCAAATAAATATCATAATTTTCATAATTAATAATTCCAAATAGCATCAGTGCATGAAATACAGGTAATCTGTTGGGTAAAAGTGTGGAGTCAAATCTGACACGAGCCTGTCAGAACTTATTTTGTGATACTTGGACAATGCATTTCCACTCCCGTTAATAATTTATCATATTAAATCTCGAAGAAATTAAGTTTTTAATGTGACAAGGTTCTATCAGACTTCAGTAGGGGTGCCCAAAGAAAACAGGGGGTCTGGCCAGTAGATCCTTTGGGGCCCTTTATTTCAAACACAAGTCCTCCCAGCCAAAAAATAAACTTAAACAATTTTTTCATGCAACAGAAATAATATAAATTGGTTAATTTGAATTAGAAGTAAATACTTTTTTATATGTTTTGGAGGAAAAACATTCCGAGGCTCAATAAGTTACTCCAGCTCCCCCCGCCCTTCTGAACGCCCCTGGACTCCTGGAAAATCTTGCTACAATCAGTCGACGAATAGCTACGGTAACAAATCACTACTGAGGTAGAAAGATGACTGAATAATGAGTTAACAGAACTTTGACAACAATTCACTCGAAGTAAATTGTCATTAACGATTCAGCGTTTTCAGCATTTCAGTCAGATGCTACCTTGTCATTTCAAAGAGTCGTCTGGTAGCAACTTTGAAGGTCCACTTCTTAGGACTTCACATATTTGTGTACTTTTTCACTGTAATGTAAAATATGTCTGGACGCGAGAGTGATGTGTTTTGTCCGTTCTGCAGTGGCAGTGGGGGCGGTGCGTCGCCGCCGGCGGGCGTGGGCGTGGGCGAATCGGCGGGAGGTGTGTCCACGCACGCGCACGCCCACGCGCACCCTCCTCCCTTGGCGTACCGCCGGCGGCCGGACTCGTCCAGCTCGGCGAGCTCGGCCACCGACTGGGAGGGTTCGGGCCACGCGACGGTGCTGCGGCGCGCGGGCGGCGGGCAGGCTCCGCCCCCGCCCGTGCCGCCGCCGCCCGCGCCTCGCCACGCGCCGCTGCCGGCCGCGCCCCCGCCCATGGTGGACTCGCTGCGGCCGCTGCCGCCGCCTCTGTACGCGAGCGCGACCGGCACCGCCACGCCCTCGGCCGCGGCGGCCGCCGCCGCCGTCGCCGCCTTCGAGTCGCACAGCTCCGACTCGGACTTCGGCAGCCCGGTCAAGACGGTGTTCAAGAGCGCTCGGAGCGCCGCCTACCACAACGCGCCCACGCTCAAACTGGGCGCGGCGGGCCCGGTGCTGGACAGGCTGAGCGTGCGCACGGAGCTGGGCGCCGGCTGCCGCAAGGCGCTCGCGCTGCCCGGGGACGACACCCCGGCGGCCAAGGACGCCGCGGGCGCCGCCGCGCGCCTGCACTTCTTCGCGTCGGACGCCGCCGACGCCGGGGACGCCGGCGACGCGGACGTGATGGGCGACGGCGCGGGCGGCGACGCCGGCGCCGGCGCCGCGGCGGCCAGCATCCAGGACCAGATCATTGCCACGCAGCTGCGGCGCCTCAGCAGAGAGCTCACGCCCACCATCTCGGACGTGTACCACGAGCGCAGTATCGGGCTGGGGTTGGCGCCGCCGCTCTCCAAGTTGCTGCTGCCGCCGTCGGCTCGCGCGCCGCCGGCACCTCCCACGGCCGACGGAGGCGGCGAGGCCGGCGCGGTCGGCGGCGGCCCCGGGAGCGACGCGCTGCTCGTCACCGGGCTGGAGAAGCTGGGGCTGCTCTCGGCGTCGTCCGACGAGTCGTCGGAGGGCGGCGGGAAGGGCGGCGGGGGCGGGGGCGGGACCGGCGGCGGTGGCGACGCGGCCGGCGCCGCCTCGGGCAAGCCCCTGTCCGGGTTGGGGCTCGGGTTGAAGCCCTGGCTGTCGTCGACGGCGCTCCACCACTTCCACCAGAGCGGAGAGAACATGTCGACGGCAGACCTGCTGGCCGCGGAGCGCGAGGGCCAGGCGGTGCGCGGCGGCGGCGGCGGCGTGGGCGGCGGCGGCAGCCCCTGCTCCGAGCTGAGCCGGCGCGACGAGGGAGACGGGCGATCCATCGCGGATTCCCAGTGTAGCGCCGGCAGCTGCCCCAAGCAGCTCAGGCACCCGCCGCCGGCGCTCTACTTCGCACAGGTAGGTCTCGTTCCCCTATTGCTCCCCCTTCAGCGAGGGACTGTTCTGGACTGGCGTGGCCTTGTCACGTCGAAAAGACGCCAAGAAACTATCCATGACTCTTCGAAAGCCTGCGATCCTTTCATCCTTCGCCTTCTCTCCCATCTCACGCTTATAGCATCTTCTCTTATCTCGCTCTTCATTTTCCCTTCTGAATTAAGGTGTTTCTACCTGGGCAGTGTTTCTTGTCAGATACTGGACGAGTGTCGTCAGTGATGTGTAAAAATTGCCAGTATTACACCATCAGTGTTGTGTAAACAAATGCCGCTTAACACTATCTGGCAGGTGTTTACTCATCATCCGTTCAAGCTTACACATCACTGACGACACTGTCATCTGAAAGCTGGAAAGAAACACTACTCATGTAGAGGCATTTTTGCAATATCAAAGTAAGCAACTAAGCAGGGCTCCTGGTGGCTCTCTTCGCCTTTGTAAAATGTCCTCTCGTTTGCTTTCCACTTGTGGATTTTCTTCCAGTAGTTTCAATCCGGAGATTGGTTGACAGTATGCCTCCATTATTTTCCTCTATTCGGCTTTCCTTTTGTCGCCCACACTCAGCCAATATGCTTCTGAACTATTTTAATATGTCGGTGGATTCATTTTAGAAGTAAAAGTCTACACCTTATATCCCATCATCTTAATATAGCCCATATATTTTTTCCCATTTCGTCCTTACAGGCAAGGAGACTTGTAGAAAACTTTTTGAGTATTTTTTTCTTTCAGCTTTTATCTCATCACCATCGCTCTGCCCCTACACACGGATTGACGAGAGCACATAGGATTGCGCTCGGTATTCACGTTCCAATTACAGCAACTCACAAATTTGCTTTTTCTTCGTTAGTATAGGAAAGAAAAAAATGCATTTTCTGCGGCGACATGTATATCAATTCAAGTCATAAAGAGCACTATCTTCTTGTTGTTATGGAACAACAGAACTTGTCAACAGGCTTCTTTGCAGTAACGAAGAGCCTTTCAGCAAAATGACACAAGAAAAATTTATTTATTTCATTGCGCAAATGTACTGCGGAAATTACTTATTCTCTACACTAATTTGGATATTCCCATGCAAATTCTCCGCCTATGTGCCTTATTATCTTTAATAAGCTTCCAGGTCGCAGCACGTATGGAAAACGTTCCTTCCTTCTGTATTTCTGTTCTCTCCTGAGTAAAATTTTCTCTTTTCTAATTTCCTTCCCCGTCATGATGTTTTTTCTTTGATTTACTTCTTACATATATCACTCTTTTAACGACGTTATTTTTCCCTCGGAAGATGATTTATTCATAATCTTATTTATTTTTGAATTTTAATTTATGTGTCCTATTTGATTGCCCTGCCATCCTTATCTTTTACCTCCTTATTACGTAATAAGTCATGTATTTTATGATATTTTTTTATCGTAAATCCCTAAAAAAAAAGCGGATTGAAATGAGTTACTCGACGCATTGGCTATGCAACACGCAATACATCTGTGCTTGAAGTGCTGCGTTCGTTCTGCAGGCGCAATAGTTCAAGCAAAGCTCCCCACCCAATAATAGTTGACGAGAGTTCGTATCAAGACGCAATTTTAGTCACTGATAGGTGAAATTGGAGTGAAGTACTGGTGATGACTAGCAATGGTGGAAGACTGTGTATCGTGAAAGACATTTTTCGAGTACGAACCAGTATGAAAACAATGCCCCCAATGTTGTAATTCAGTATTACGATTAAGATGTAAAACATTTGAATACTTATAATTTCCCTTTTTATTCTGGCTTTCTTTTCAGTAGGCTTCCGCGGCCAGAATGGTACAAATGGTCTTGACTGTCCGGGTGACACCGCGCGGAAGGCTGTGGTACTTACGTTTCAACCATCTTGTGGTGGCCTTCCTAAGAGCTGGACTGCCAGACCAGCATACCAACCTGGGCAGTCTGGCAGACCAGCCCTGAGAATGACCACCACAAGATGGTCGAAAAGTCAGCACCATAGCCTTCGACTCGGCATCACCCGGACATCCAAGGTCATTTGGCTTTCAGTGTAGCCGGCCCTCCCCCTCCCCCGAGGGTCGACCGAATGCACTCGCGCGCAGTCTTTCTCGGGATGCGGATGGAAGGTACAATGGCTACAGCGCGCGCGCTCTCTCTCTCTCTCCTGTTCCCAGTCGTCGTGGACGCGTCCGAGCAGCCTGCATCCTGGGACGCTGGAGCGCAGCGGGCACGCGACCCACGGCGGCGCGCTGGCGTGTCCCCAGGAGGCGCTGGCGGAGCCCAAGGCCGCGCAGCCCGCGCGGGTGGTGAGCTTCTTGGAGGACGTCGCGGCGATGAGCGGCGTCTCGGCGGCCGTCGCCTCCGCCCCGCAGGACGACGTCTCGGCGGCGGCGGCAGCGGCGGCGGCGGTGGCCCCGCTCCCGCGCCTGCCCCGCGGCGCCAAGCAGCAACCCCTGGCCCCGCCGCCGGCGCCCGCCCCCGCGCCGCCCCCGCCCGCTCCTAACCCCGGCGCGCGGCGCGGCGCCAAGTACGCGTCCGCCTTCGGCCACCCGCCCGCGCCCTCGCAGTGCTAGACCCCGCAGGCGTGCGCAGTCTCAACAACCTCGAGCCCCTTTCCATTCAACTTTTTTTAAAACAACTCTTAGGAAATAAATCGCTCATGAAGCTCCGAAATTTAATCAACAAGAAATAAATTTTACAGGAAAACAAAAAAAACGTTTAATCTTTTAGAGTTTCAAGTTAGACCTAGGGTTATTTTATGTTGTTACTTCTATACTTTATCATTACAGTGAAATTTGATTTTTTAAAATTTTTTTAAAAATTATGTGGTAACAACATTTTGCCTGAAAATTTCAAGTTTATGCTATACATTTTGTTTTTATAAAATTAAACAGAAAACATATTTGGAATACGCCATTTTTAAGGTGTATTCTTCGGCAATGAATCTATTGGTATCAAAATCTCAATTTCATAAATTATATGGATTACGATGTTTTGCGCTTTCACGAGCGAAATGGGGAATGAAATTACAATTTTAATGATACAATAAGTACAATTGATTTTATGTCAAACCATTTACAGGGTTGCCATTAGGTTCTCTTCCCCAAATGTAGTGCACAAATTTTCCAAATTGACAGCTTAAAAAGGGGAAATTAAGAAATGTATATTATTTATGGAAATAAAACGTTTTGTTACATAAGACTAAGGGGCCCTTTTCGAAATGTTCAGGGCCTTCACTGTTCCTCCTCCCCTCCCCTCCCGCCTGCGCACGCCTACGCTGGGCTCCTTCGGACGCGGACGCCGGGACAGCTGAGACAAGGAGCGACCGCAACCCTCAGTTCGTGTGAAGTATCAAATGGATATCGTGCATTTGCTGCAACAACGGTATGAGCCAATGATAAACTTCATTTATAAGCACGAAAAAATCGGGTTTCTACGGCCAGTTTTTAAAAAAATATAATATATATATACTACTCGCGCACATTTCATGACTCTCCATAAGGAGAGAGACTTGGCCTACATCATAAACCCATGCTAGTGATTTAGTGCATTGCTCTGAACACCAAGGAAATAACTGCCTATTTACTTGATACCGTCATATTTTGCTTGGGTAACTTCTCAAATATACTTGAGGATTCTGAATTTTAATCGTAAAACCGGAAAGGAAGTTAAAACAAACCGTATTTATTCGGACTGTGAGCTCGAGTATCAAGGAAGAGTGATAGTCTGGTACTAGAGTATACTACTACCACAGTTTAGTACTAAATTTTGCTAATAAAGTGGCGTACTTTTTCTTGATACTCGATCTGTAGCCCGGACGTACAGAAATCTACAAACCTAAACTACAGGGATGTGAAATACTGTGCTGAGTATCGAGAAACCGTGCGCGACTAGTATATTCCCTTTTTTCGAAAATTCACCGCGAGAAATGTATTGATGTAGCGCAATTCCACATCTGAACTTAACTTCAAACTCATCTTCTAGAAAATATTATTTTTCTTACTTAACATGTCAGTGTTGCAGCAAATGAATGATATACTCTGGTGAAAAGTGTTCACGCCCAAGACTCCACCAGGGCGGGTGTCCAAGATAAAGTGACAGTGATGAGTACATCCGCCCTGCTGAAGCATGTGTTCCCACCGAAGAGATGATCCAAGAGATCACCAATTTGTTAGTTTCGTTTCTGTTTTCGGAAAAGTGAAGCAGAAGATATCAGGTCCATGCGACTGGGATCTCAATCAGTGCTATTTCCGACCCGCTGAAACGTTTGTTCTTGCCGACAGTAGGATGGAGTCGAGATGTTGTGCCATTTCAGGCCGTGTGAAGCGAGTTTGCGCCGCACCGCAAGGCAGAAAGGACCCAGGTATCATTTTCGCTGGGCCACGTCTGCCAGGTGAAGAACGTATCTCGCCAGAGGACAGCCGGGTAGACGTGACATATGTGCCTAGTTCGCGGTGTCATCTCACACTAGCATGATGAGTTTTTGGACAGTTCCGGTTCCTCATTAAAGACAACCTCAGAATGAAAGTGAGATTTCAACCAGTTCATTAGGGCCAGGAAAAAAAGAGTCGATCAACCGGAAAGCAACTCATCTGCAGTGTTCGCTCAATCGAGTCGCAGATCGGACGTCGGAAAAGTGAAAATTACATACAGAAAGCTACGAGAGCAAGCTTGGTGATTATCAGTTCCGTATATCTACTTAAAAGACATTGTTCAAACAAACGACATCCTGCGTCCAAGATTGATGGTCTACAAGAAATCCAGCTTTTGTTTCATAATGAACACATGTTGATCCTTCTCGTTTTCTTGAAGTATAGGATATGAATTTTTAAATTTTTTTAATACATCGTTTCCATGTGTTAAAAAAGTGTAAGATTCATGTGCCAGTGTGAAAACAATCAAGATAATTATTGATGAAAATATTCCATGTACTCAATGGAATGTTTACCTGTACCCCATTTGCAGTTCCTTCCTATTTGCATTACACAAATTCCCATTGTAGCATATTTGTCCTTCAAAAACAAATTAAAGAATGTTATGTTTGCACAAGTGACTAAAGCTATAATTCTCACAAGAATTTAATTCAGAAATGTGTAACAAAATTGCAGGTTACTCTACTGAAAGATTTTCGACACAAAAATTTGGGATTTGACTGTTCATTATTTTCCTGAGACTTCCTTGATTTTATGATCAAAACTAATTACTATATTTTTTTCTCTTATTGCATTTTGTTACAAATCAGCATTTGGCCAAACTAAATGCAACATTCTGGACTTCTAATTTTTGATCTTGAACAACTCTTCTAACTACAAAATGCTAATGTAAGAATATGGTTTCTCATATTTTTAAAAGCAATGAATTGTTTACATTGAAAAATTTACATGTATTAATTTTCTCAAACTTCGGGGCACATGTCTTTGTAAAACATCAAGTACGTAGTATCACTGATTAACGAATATTACCTTCACTCTTTATTGTGATCGTGAACAGATAGAGTGCACAAAATGAGGTAAATTGCACTTAACAAGTTTAAATTACATCAAATTTCCTTTTCCTTTTTTCACACATTAAAAAAAAACGTATATTTGACCATAATCTAAAGTGAAGTTTGGAAGATACAAATAGTCACAACACTCCCATAATCATGATAGACATTTGCTAATGGAAATAAGTTCCTTATGTACATTACACAATTTAGTATGCTATCAACAGAGCTCTGAATCCTCCACCTCCTCTCATTTGTTTTCTAAATCTTTCAGAAATTTTACTGCCTCAAACTAGACATTCACACTGCACATGAAGTGAAAAAGAGCACTGTTCTTAAATCTATGTGAATTTGTCACAAAGACTTTGAAATATTTTAGTGAATTAATTTATGACTCCATCTTGTGAGCAACTCAGATTCATCTGTAAAATTGGAAAATCTGTGAATTAGAGCTTAAGGATTGTTTCTTTATTTATTCTTGTAATAATTTCTTCTGTGCACAAGTGTAAAAATGGTTTCCCAGTTGTATAGCTACAAACATTTAATTATTTGTGAAGAAGAATGCATTTGGGCATAAAATGCCTGTGAAAAACTCCAATTCCACATTCATCTTTTAATACATATCCACAATTTTTTGTTGAGAAAAATGAGGTCCAAATAAAAGTGTGAAGATTAACACAGAATAGAACATAGCATGTCTGTTGTGTGTGTTTTTATAACTTATGGATTACCTCTATAAGAAGAAATGATATGAGTAGTGCTTTCAGAAGTAGCTCATTACAAATTATTTTAAAATAATTCCTATTCTGTGAAAAAACTTCAAGCAAATAGTCTCAATTGTAGCTTCACCTTGTTCAAAGACAAATGTCAAAAATTAAAAGTAAATAGGGGGATTCACCTTTCAGGGACCTCTTGCTCAACAATATGTATAGATTCTTTCTTGCAATATTCATTAACAGCTCAAGCATCACTTCCAGCCATAGGATCATTTGTTAAATTTTAGTTTAAAAAAAATTCTGTTTTACAACTGAAGTGCAGAGATTGCTGTTTTAAACCACTGCTATATTTTCTCTCTTGACGTTTTTCAAGGTAAGAATTAATTCATAGAGCACACTAAATAAGAGAAATTAATTTTGTAAAGCAATACATCACAAATATTTGGCAAATTGGTTGTAAAAGCATACCAGCTGCCAGAAAGCAATATAATCAATAAATTTTCAGTCATCAATTTCTCTTAGGAAACAGCTGACAACCTTCAGGCTCTTTTGAAGGACTCTACTTTGTTTCTAAACATTTGTAATATTCCTTTACATTCAGTTTAGATGCGCATATTAAAAAAAAGAGACAAACAAGTATTCAGATCTAAAAAAAAGAGAACTCCCTTCAGAGCTGACTTGCAACTTCTTCAGAAATAGGTGACAGATTATTCAATAACAAATGGCTGAAACAAGGCTGGTTTATAATTTTTTTAGTTTAAAGACTGGATTTAAAACAGTACCCTTAATGGCAATATGAAGCTGCTCATAAAAACACTCTTGTTTTCAAGAAGGTAATGAAATGGTAAGTCTTCCAGATATGTTTTATATAGTGTTTTCTTAGCAGCTATAATCAATAAAAATAATAAACCAAAATAAATCCCAAAATTTCCACAGCATCTGTAACAAAAAAGTTGGTCTTCAAAGTAGCCAAACAATCAAACAAAACTATTCATTACCCCATATTCACTACTTACACCAAATTTTCACTATACATCAAAACAGTACAGAATTTTCCATCTATGACATCTGACATTTAAAAAAATCAAATCACTTTGGTAAAAATCCCAATATTTGTTTTCAACTCGCAATTTTCCAAGAGCACCATAAAGCAGCAAACAGGTCTCTCTACACAGGTGGAGGTACTAAGTGAATCAAAATTTAATCTGTATTTTAGAGAACATTCTCTAAAGCATTTACATAGAAATATTAAAAACAACAAAATTCTCTCATGACTACTCTGCAAAATAAATAAATAAAGTTTACAGAATCAAGATACAGAGAACCAACATGAATAATTTTATGATCTGCAAAGGGGTAACAAACCAACGTAAACAACAAACCAACGTAAAAAGTAATTTGTATATAATTTACATAAGGTCACATCATTCTGTGGACTGCCTTTTAATGCTGTGACAAATAACTGAATTTAAGTGTACTTGCATCTCTGCCTTCAGTTAAGCAGTTAACTGCCACTTCATTCAACAGAATTTGTACACATTCATTAAAAGTATGATATGATTTTATGTAAGAATGTACTGTACTATGTAAATAGACTTATTTGTGTGATAAATTGTTATACACTTCAGTATTGTTTCTATTGTACTTAATAATTTTCATGTACCACTAGCAAATTGAGAAATTAATAAGCAAATCTCATTTTGGCTTTGAATACAATTAAAATGATAATTTCTTTAAGAAAATGCACTGACTTTCAATTGTACTTCCCTTCAATTAACCTCAAGTGTCATCAGTAATCATCCTCAAGTGTCGTAAAAAAATCCCAAAGACCCAAAGTAAACACATTATATTTGTTGCGTTTTTCTTCAAGGCTTCAATCAACAAAATGGTATTCTGTTATGAGACATTAAGAATTATCTACATCAAACCATTGTAATATAAGATATAGTAAGTCTGAATTTATATGTGACAAAATCAATACTGAAATTGTTGCAGTTAGAAATATTTATCACTGACTGTATTGACTCAACATCGAAATTGATATCGGTACTAGTGTGTGATGACTTTGCTAAGTAATTTTGCAAGTTTTTGTTCTGCTCCACAGATTACAGTATTTGGTTTGCATTGTGCATTTTCTTTGCCCTAAAATCATCTATGCAGCCTTTATCTACTGATTTATTCTTCCAGCTTCCTTGTCATTTGAAAATCGTAATATCTCTACCTCCATCAACTAATCAGGCAGATCTATGGAAACTATGACCAGTGTATAGGTTCTTTAAGTATGTAGCTATTTGTTTTCTCTCAAGCCCAAATTTATTGACACCAATTTTCTGCATGATGCACTTCCCAAGTTCATACTTTAAAAAAGTAAGGTATTTTCACTACAGCCGGATAAAGGTCAGAATACCACATAAGTTACCAGAAACAGTATATTTTCTCTTTTTGTATTAGAATTGGGTATTGTTATTAAATAAGGTGCTTTAAATGTCTTCTATTTTCAAGGAGTGCATCTCAATTCTGCAACCAGCACCCATTATTAGAGCCACATTAAAAAATGCAGTGTATTAGTTAATTTGTGCAAAATCTAATCATATACATTTATTACCTTTGTTACATTTATTACATCGTCCAGAGGTTCTGTGATAAATTTATTTATTTCTACTGGAGTAAACCTTTTAAGTTTTTTAAATAGTCTTCAGTTTCTTTCAGCCTATCAACACACAATTTAGAATAGGCTTCTAGTTTTCCTTCACTGTGCTTTTAACATTGAGTTAATCTTATATAAACTAGAGGGTTTATACTGCTGAGAAAGTTTTGTTAAGTAAGCCAAGAAAATGTTCCTGCTACAAGAATTTACCCTATTAGTCCTTCTCACTCCACAAATGTTATCTTTGATTGCTCATAATACTTCCTTAATTTTTTCGACAATAATTGTACAGCTGCTGAATTCACAATTTCCAGAATTTCAAGTGGTATACATATTTCATTGCCACTGTTGCTAGTTTCAAGATTCATTTTCTGTTGAATGATCAATTCAAAACATAATGAGAAATAGGAGCACAACAATGTTAAGGTCACATACATGACTGCAAAATCTTTTGCTTGAGTACTTTGATTCAAAAGAAGCACAAATTGCAAACAGAATGCCCTTGGATTCCGAAAATTCAAGGAATGTGATTGGTCGACAGGCTGTGAATTCCAAACTGAAATGCACAGGGTGTGTAATCATTGACACTCATAGATTACAAATATTACACGAATACAAATTATTAAACCTGTTTCGCTGTAGACCAAATAAAATACCATATATGAGAACAAAACTAACAAAAAATCTGCCATAATTTTATTTATATTTTAATCATCAATCACATATGGACAAACATTTCGAAGTTGAAAATACTGATTTTGTTGTGAATAAAGAATATATTATCTTGCACATTTTCAATCTTCTTATGCTTTTACATCCACAGTACTATTCATCCCTAATTTTCAATTTCTAATCCATTGTATTCCGTTCTCCTTTTTTCATGAATACAAGATAGTTCAACTGTTGAAACATAACACATACAAAATTTCCTAAACTATTCATCCTAAAATTTGCATTAACTCACAACTTGTATTTTGATTGATTAATGATTCCAGGCATATCTAGGACTATGATCATTAGTACCATAAGTGTAGTACATGTTTTATCACGGGAGGTGGCAGTGATCTTCCTCCGCTGGATAGTGAGATCCGGCACTGACATACCATCAGCTAACAGGGTTACAGGGTTTTCTCAACCAGGTAAGTCCTTCCAGCGGGGCATTGCCCCAGCTGAGACAAGCCCTAAGCTCCCAACCGGTCTCCTAGCATGTGTATTTATGTAGTGTGTGTAAATGGAAGTGGTGAGGATAGGAAAAGGAAGAGTATATTCTGTAAACCTGTTTGTTGGGGTACTGATTTGACTTTCACCTGGAATTGATCAGAGAAACCATGGAAAGCTACCAATGCAGAGCAGCAAATTGCTAGAATTCTCTTCCAGACAGCAGCTGAAATCAACCTAGTTATGAAGTCGAAAATCATGTGACATCAGGACTCAAACCCTAGGAGGAGGAGTCAGAGGTACTGCAGTGATAACGGTCGATGTCCTGAGCTACCTCTCAAGCCCTTTCCTTCACTTGAGAAAATTAGCTAACAAGAGCTCAAAACGAACTGAAAAATACAGGCGTGAAAAAAAGAACACATCATATTTCATAAGGAAATGCAATATACCACTGTTTTCATGAGGCAAGCAGTAGATGCAAAACCTAAGAGTGAATTAAAGTGCCAATCTGTCAGATGTTGAAACCATTTAAAATAGAGAGACTCTCCTCTAAAAAGACACTCTCAATTTCACCCAGATCATAAGATACTGTTTTGTACAACAAAATGTCTCAATTCCTCTATACACAAAGATAAATGTAAAGAACAAAAAATTATTTACATTTTTTCAACAAAATTTTTATGTACTCACATGAGATGGGCTAAAGTTCAAAAGTCTTTTAAGAGCATTAATTGCTTCATTACAAATGCTGAATTTAATAGGTGAAATGAAATATAAGGTTTAACTTTTTCTGTCAAACTAAAGCAAAGTTACAAAAAAATTGAAATAATATCAAATGTTAAAAATTAGTTATTAAAATAATAAAGAAAATGTGAAACGTCATAAAACACTAAAATAATTGCTCAGAGTAAACTGATTTAACATCAATGAAAAAAATACCAAACTCTTTTGAGCTTTGAATGTCAAGAAATTCATGGGCAGCCACCGGTTCAGATGAATCTAAATCACAGAAATTTCAAAGCCACAAGTGCATGTAACAATGAGAATTCAATAAATGAAATAATTTTCAAAATAAAGGTTGCCTTATCCCAAGGAAAAGCATTTTGAATAGATATCAGGAATAATGTATTCTCAACTGCAATTGTCGAAATAAAGGTTGTAAATTTAACTCAAATAAGTGAAATGCACATTTCATCATGAAGAATGAGATGATAATTAAATGTCTTCTCAGAAAAAATCCACAATACTATAAACTATTCTTCATTACTAGTTTAATTAGTATAACCTGTATTAATATTTTCAAGTAACGTTCGAAATATTTCTGCCATGCAAAAAAATCCCACTAACAAAGCAATTAAAAATCAATACTTTTTTTATTTAAAAAAAATCAGTAGCCACAAATTCTCCACAGAACACTGCAATAAAGATCAGAAAAATCTCAGATAGGACCTCAGATCTTCCGGCCAAAATTTTTTTTTAACCCTTCAACGAGGAGCCAAGGTTGGGTATGGTTTGTTTATTTATTTATTTATGTCAAAAACAGTTAAAAACTGTGTGTGACATACTATGGTAGCATACAATGGCAGCATTCCATCAGGAGTGTAGTAGGGTTGCAAGCATCAGCAAAGTACAGGGCAACAGGAAAGACTGCACACTGAGTCAAGTCAGGGCCTCGTATTAAAAATTGCATTTACCTTGGTAGCAACCAGTTCACTGGGAAACAAAGAAAAGGGAACAACACTTAGAGCATCTGTTATGATAACGTAGAGTACGCAATTTATTTTTTAAAGCTGCAGCTCGTGCTATCAACATAATTTCTGTTGTTAGCACTCTCACCAGCAAGATGCCACTGCAGGGAGACTTTCCCAACGCGCTGTAGTACACAGCTTAGTGCGCCGCTATGACGACCTCCTGTCTTGCACAGAGGAAAATCTCAAATATCTAGGAACAGATCTCTGTAAACAACAATGGAATGACAGTGCTATTTGAAGATGGCATTCTCCGTTGGAGGGTTAATTATTATAAACTAATCAAAATATCATAAACAGGATAGATTTGTATTCAGGATAAAAAGCCAAAATATGCAGTAAAAACAAAACAATATCAAATTCAAGTGTTAGAAATAAAAGATAATCAACTGATTCTAGAAAATGAAAGGTTCTCAGAATAAATTATTTCAGAGAGCACCTCTTCTTATGAAGCAAGAAGACAGTTTTGAGGCTTCATGCTTTTACCCAATATTGCAATTATCTTAAGTTTTATCTGTTTAATCAAACAGATAAAACTTTGCAACACAATGCAGTGATCCAGGGAATAAAGAAAAAATTACATTCAAGAGAACTCCTAGACTGAATATCTTCAAATTCTCTACAAACAAGAGTTTCACAAACAGGAAATATAGGCAAAAATGGGAAATAAAACCAATCATGAAAAGTGTAGACCAATGCACTATTAATTATAAAATATGCATTAAAAGTTAGAATTACCCTGAACTAGGCAATTTTATGTGAAGTACCTCAAATATCAAAAATATACAAAATTAGCATCAATAACAACTTCAATCCTATTAGAAGTAGTACTTTTCAGAATAAACAGGATAAATGTGCAATTATATTTTATAGAAATTGCAATATTATATAGAAATTCAAGCCTTAATGATAACCTATAAAAAGACTGCAATATTATGATAATAAAACAGACTTGTGGTATTGTTTCCTATTTGTTCAATTTGGCTTCCATTTCAGATGGGCAATGTACTCAATAATACTGAACAATGATACCAAAAGCACTTCTCATAACACACACCACCAGAAAGAAACCTGCCAACCCAGTGGATTCTGAATAGGTAAAGGGTCGTATTCCAATAACTAATATAAGTTGCCATTTATTCTCAAGAAATAAAGCGAAGAAGCATGTGAGGATTCTGATCTTGCTACGGAAAGGCAAGTAATGACTGGTCCCTTAAAAAAAAGAACTCCGAATCTTTGCCATCCAAGCTACCATACAACCAAGGACAGTTGACATCAAAGAACGAAAGTTATGGAAGTTAAACTTCTCTCGCAGAAGAACAGTTGCTCTCACTAGTTCCGCAATACATATTTTTTTTTATATAACAGGAAAAACAAGTTTCTTCAAAATAAGATTTTATTTCTTCATTTTTTTTTAAGTTCACTTATGAAGTGAAAATCAAATGAAAAGTGAAACTTTTGTTGCAACTTAACACAGGAGTATGTGAACACATTTATTACAAAACTACAAATTCTGACAAAATAAATATAATAAAATTAATGACAAGTAGAAAATAACACAAAGTTGAGTTGGTAAATCAAAGAACTGAACTATTCGTTAAAAAAAATGAAAACAAGCACAATGCTTACAAAAATTATTACAAAATTATGGCTTCTTGCTAACAAAATTTGTCATCATTAATGTAAGATGAAATGTAATAAATTATTGAATCAAGAAAGTTACCAACAATTCTTATAATTTTATTATACATTTTAGTAAAGATACAAAAGAAACTGAGAAGACTGTAGTTCAATTCTGAATTAAAAAACTAAAACAACTGCATTATTAATTTACAAAATATAATTTGCAGTCCCTTGTTCATACAACTGCTCACAATCATTAATTAATTATCACAGTTTACTCACAAAGCCATTTTACATTCTGTAGTTAGCACTATAATTACACATACTTGCACAAGAAATTTTAAGAATTGTTACTACATTGACAATCGGAGGGAAAGTTTGTTTGATCACTGCAACAGAAGTTGAAATTTTCACAATACTCAACTTGATCTTCCAATTTTTTCGTCTAAGTTTAAAAAAATTGTCACAAATTTAAATTTAAAAAACAACAAAAAAAGCATTCACATTAAATTTGCCACATCAGTAACATACACTAAACATCCAGTAAATTCATCACAATGAGCTTACAATGGCAAAACAGAAAAACCTTTTCAATACAATCGTAAATGGCCAGTAACTTTGTCCACTTCATCAGCAAGACCCGGACCCACAGCCAAAACTGTTTTCGTATTGGGAGCAACTTGTGTACGACCAGCATCGGTTATTATAGCAGCAACCAATCCCCGCCGCCTTGCATCTGTGGCCAAATGCTTAAGGTCTTCTTCAGAATCTGTTTTCACAACTATTTTTGGTTGACCACAATCTTGCCAGCATTCTAATATATGAGGATTGGCACTTGAACAGCGACGAACAGCATCAACCGCTGCATGAGCACACTGCAGATATATTTGTGATTAACAAACATTACAAATACACTTTTTTACTAATTTTTCATTAAAGTAAAAAGGAGATTACCTGAGCAGCAACCTTTCCTTTCCCCATTTTCAAATCATTTCTAACAACAAGGATCATCTTGTACTCCCCTTCATCATAACCAGACACCTAAAATAATCATAAAATATATTTTCATAATTCTGCATTACCACCCTGAACAAGAAACAATTACTTGCAACCCATTAACTTATCCTTAAAAACTCACCTCTTCAGGCACTGTTAACTTTGCTTTAGTGTCAGTCAGCGTGCCTTCCTCCTTCTCTTTCTTCCCAAATTTCATCCATAACCAGCTCACTAAAATGCCACATCCTATGCCACTTATGAAAGCCGGATTTTGGAGTGTGTTAACCAATACCCACGACATGCTACCATGTGCCTCCGGCGACGGAATCATAATTATCGATCACCGCTAATGCCAAAATCCCAGCCGCCCAAATTAACAACACGTGGAAATTATTGCGCTTTATCTCGCTTCACTCGTTCGTTCATCTTTTAGCCACTATACTCATGTTGCACAACGATATTGAACAACAGGATTTGAAGACTCCGATAATTAACGCCAACGTCCTGGTCCCACCCCTCTACATACACCAATGAACCCGGGCATAAGGCGGGGAATCGTAATAGACGCGCTCTTCACTTCGTGGCAGAGAGTATTTTGGCTTTGTGGTTTCTGCCAGGTTTCTGCGGTTTCTGCTGGGAATCTGAAATGATCTTCAGTAATACCATGCACGCACAAATGTTTAATATATCAAAGTATGAAATGAAACTCAATCGCAATGTTTTGGTCGAATACAATTCTTATATTGAAGCATGAATACTTTCGTATAGATTAACTCAACTATTAAACTGTGGGATGTCGTTTCGAATGATATTCATTGGTATGCCTGACACATATCTGTGCCTTTTTTGTTTGGCGGTGAATACAAAGACGATTTAAACTTCATAACACATTTCGGACAAGACACCCCTTAGCACACTTATGTGTTTTATTCTTTCAGAATATTCAGCACTAAAAGAGGAAGTTTATACTCTCCCAAACTTTGTTAAAATGTCCTCAAATTATGTTCAATTCATAACAAAACAAGAAAATGAAGACAAGCTTGACCCGTGCGAACATTCCACATACTGTGCACAATTGTTGTAAAAGTTAAAATTCCTGCATACTGGATCCTGACTTCAGACCAGAACTTGAACTGTGTATTTAAGCATTGTAGGCTCTTATTAACTCGTCAATTTAATGTCACATAGATTTCGACTGTCTGATCGCCTTGTTGCGGAATATGGGACAAGAAAAGCTAAGTATTCTCGCAATTCCTCGCTCTACATGACCCCCACATGTTTTCCTCTGTACATGTACCTTTCCCTCGCATGTTCATATTTTCTCTCGCAGGTTCACCATATGTTCTCTCGAATGTTCACATGTTCCCTCGTATTGATCACCATGTTTCCGGCAAGAACCTCCGCAGGTTTCCGATATGATCCCCTGTACCCTCGTGTTTATCACAGGCGCCCACATAATTCCCCAAATATTCCCTCAAATATAATCTCGAATTTCCCTCAAATCCTCCTCACATGTGCACTGCTTGATTCCGCATTTGTTAGAATGGAAATTAAACTGGAAATTCAAAAACAATTTAAGTTTTTACTTTCTCGCATTGCAATTCGCACTGCAACACGTTGTGAATTCACACTTTATGGGGCTGTGATACTGAAATAACGGTTTATGGCAAAACGTCAGTCCGTCCGTCTGCCTTGCAGGGGAGGATCGTGACCGCGTAGATGGCCACGATCTCTGGTGGAGAGTTGTAGACGGCCACGAGGACTCCGAGTTTCATAGCGGCACTCACGACGTTAGTCTCTAGGTAGAGGCAGTGAGTAGATGATGCTGAGTTCCTGGTTGACGGCATGACCGGTAACCTACAAGTTGGGCCTATGGCGCTTCAACCTTTGGGCAGGATCGGGTGAAGGAGATACTTCGGAATGCTCTGGAATCCACATACAGAAGTCCAGCGGGATCCTGATACCACCCGCCAGGTTGCCCAGATTCTGGCGATACTCACGTCACTAGCCAAAAGGTGTAGGCGGTGAGGAGACGGGAAGGGGGCTCCAAGCCGCCCGAATTACTCGGAAGACTCCCTGTTGGGCTCTCGGCTTCGTCGTGGCAGTAGGCCGATAATCTGGGCTCCGAGACTTGTCCCGGTGCATGTGAGTGGCGCATTGATTTAACTCCGGTGCTAACCTGGTTTGCAAGTAGCTCTGAGGTGGCTAGGCGGCTCAATCCAGGCATTGTACGGGGAGGTTGCCGTGAGGGCAAACTGCGTCGGCGTACTTGTGCTTTCACGAAGGGGGGGGGGGGGAGGATAAACGGTGAAAGCCTGGGAGCCCACTCTGGGGCTAATGCCCCTCGGTAGAACAAGTGCATGTGTGGTGTAATAGACTACGCAGGGTCCCCGCAAAGGAAGATTTTCACCAAAACTCATATTTCCCGATGGGTCAGGCTGATGACGCGGTCTTTGAATTTGAAACGAATGTTTTAATTTTTAGTGGTTACTTTACATGAAACCCTCGTGTATTTCATCTTGTCAAAATATATATATTTTATCCAACATTCTTTTCATGTCCAATTTCTTCGCAGACCACCTCCCAAATCTTATGCGAGCAAAAAACCATATTTTCGTTAATATTTAAAAACTTTTGGCAAAATGTTATAAGAAAAAATATTTAGAGTACGATTCACTTAACGCGTTGATATACTTTTCGTTTTCGTAGAATATTTTTTATACTATCAAATTTTAATCAAATGATTAAAAACATTTTTTTGGTTTTTCGAAACATGGTTTGGTTTGGTCGAAAAAAAGCTTTCGGAATATCGTAGAGAATTGTACTTTTTCTATATGGATACTTTAGTGGAAATGCAACCATTATTGACAAAATTTGGTTCGAACATTTTTGAAAATATGTCATTTTTAGTTCCCATGTAGTCAAAACTTATGGATTATTGAAAAACCGTCACTGAAGACTCTTTGAAGCTTCTTTGTTAATAAATGTATTAAACAAGAAAATACATCTAAAATTTGAATTTTAACGACGTGGTATATTTAAAAAAGTATTGGTAGTTTTGAAAAATCGAAAGAGAGAGTGTGTGTGTGTGTGTGTGTGTGTGCGCGCGCGCGCGCGCGCGCGTGTGTGTGTGTGTGTGTGTGTGTGTGTGTGTGAGAGAGAGAGAGAGAGAGAGAGAGAGAGAGAGAGTGTTTGCGTGTGTGTGTGTGGGCGAGTGCATGCATGTGTATAGTAGCCAACTGCATTAAGGGCAAGGGCCTCCTGCTCATGTAGGGAATTATTAATCCTTCTTTAATGAAGTGATAGGATGATGATAATGTTTTCAGAAAAGCTTAAATGACATTTGCACAAAAACGACTCAACATTTTTTCTTGAAACGTTTTGTACAAATAGTGCTAAATACCCTGGATCACATGACATAAATGCCATTTTGATACATTCTTTTTATTTTTAAAAAACTACACAGATTTTTTTTTCATATCTCTCACATTGTTAACATTTACCATGATGTGAATTTTAATGACATGAGAGGTATTGTAAAAAATACATCTGTGTAATTGCATTTGTGAGCCCAATTACATCTCTTAAGCATTATAGAGAGGTTACTACAATTAAGAGGAAAAAAACATTATCTTTTAACCCACTTAATTATTAGCAATGCTATTTAAAGTGAATTTGAAATTATTACATTTAAAGCCTTTTGTCAAGAAAAATATTTTGTAATATTAATTTTCTATAATTTAGGATCATTATATACGTATACAGCCTGAAGATTAAATATTTGAAACTAAGCAAATAATTTTTAGCAACAAAAGAAGTATAATAGAAGAGAGCTGATAAAAGTAATCTACAAGATTATCTCTTCATGTACTATTTTTTTATAGGTATATAAGTTAAAATAAAACACTTTTCTCACTGAGGAGTTCTCACAACAAAACAAGAGATGCTGTATTCCAGTTGCTATGGAAATAACAATTATACCAACAGTATTCCAGAATGTTTAAAGTGAAATAATAATAAAATGAAAAAGATAGACAATGCTTACAAAATTATAATTTATGTTTGAAATATTCAACAAAAGTAAGTCTTACTTTTCTTAGTGAATTTTCTGTACAAAAACTTATAGAATATTTTAATTTTTTTTATTAGTTGTCAGCCTGCAAAACATCCAACCCATATGTTTAGTAAACTTGTTGATATGTAATCGAGGTTGTGTTACTTCTTATTACACAGTCAAATAATAAAAGAATTAAGAATTATCTTGGGGGATATTACAAAACCATTATTTCAAAATGCCGATAAATATTAAATTAACAAAAGATCTTACCAAGCGTGAAGTTCCAGACTGTACTCCAGAGAAAGGTGTAACAGAATATTTTTTATCAAAATGTGAAGACAGATATGAAAAGTAAGTCTGATTTAGATGAATTTAAATTATGACTTGATAATGTATATTATTGAAATCATTTTCTTTATAAATATTTATTATTGTAAATCAATATACATTATTTGTTGATTTGTCTTCCAGAAAGAAACCAGAATGGGATGTTGCACGCTTCTCCCCAGCAACAGAACTCATAGCAAAACAAAGGGAATTGGAAGCAGTATTAGATCGGGTCTCATTAAAACGTGAAGAACAAAAGAATCATCGTGAAGAGTTGGATCAACGATGGGAAGAACTTCGGGAAGAAGAAAATCAGTTGAGGCAATCATTCATGAAATTTAATAAATTTGTTAAGGTGTGTAGCTTTTTGCACTGATTCTCAGTGTGCATTATTTTCCTCTTTTAAACTGAAAATTAAAGTGAAAGGATAAATTATGATTCTTTATTATTTTGCTAGGAAAATCAAGAGAAGCGAGAACGAGCTGTTCGTAAAGTGAAAGAAGAAGAGTATGTACAGGCCAAACGGTCGGCAGATATTCGGTCATTGAAAACACAATTAGAGTATTTAAATCAAGTGAAAGAAAAAATGCTAAAACATGTGCAGGAGTACAAAATATATGAAGTATGATATAGGAACTGAAATTTTAGTGAATATTTTTATCAAAAGCAATTTTTAAAATATTGTTTTTTTCCAGGACTTCTTGGAAAACGTTGCAGCAGAAAGTAATGAATTTCAATCTGTGTATGACATTGTGACCAAATATGAAATTTTAATAGACACACGATCATTATTGGCTGCTCGCCAAGTACAAGATATGGAAGAAATGGAAGAAGTCAGAAATGCATTGACTCATCATGATGAAGTAAGTTTACTCATCATGACTGTGATAGACAAGTGATCTTATTGTTTCACAAACCTGAAAGAAATTATGTACTAATTTTAGTGAAACTAGATATAGTACATAAAAAATTTCTAGCATGAATTTTTATTAAAAACATTCTCTTTCTTATGTAAGGCTCTACATCTTTAACTAAAAACTTCAGGTATTTTCTACTTAAGAATTAAGAAACAAGCTATATGTATCCACAAAACTGCTGATAAAGTCTACCACCCAAAGCATAATCATAATTCATTGATGGTGAAGGTTGCAGTCATTTTTACCACAATCCTCCAAGAAGCATATGTTGAATCATCCCCTCATGTAACAGTCATAGATTTGTCCAAAAGTATGACTATAGCCCATGAAATCTAATTTAATTTCTTATTTCCAGTCAGTGAGTTCATAGTTATTTTTAAGCAAATTCTAACAGGAGGAGTGATTCTTATAACAAAGAACCTCCTCCTCCTTCTACACTCTGGCTAACACCAATCTAAACATTGAGATATTATTCATATGATTAGTTAGTTCAATTTATTTTGTTGTAAGAAATTTGCTGTATTTGGTGGTCACCTGAATTTTTAATCTCAGGCATCAGATTCATCAAATACATTCAGGGTCTTTCATCAAACTTTGTAGATAAATGTTTAGTTTTTGGATGAAGAAAGTGTTGGGGAATTTTCCTAGAATATTATTCCGTATTTTAGGTGCGAGTTAATGTTTGTAATGTACACCATTCGCAGTGTATCTAAGTTAGAATTTGACTTAAGGATGTATATGGCATAACATGACTTGGTAAGCTTGTTGTTTAGATTTATGATATGGGAGTTACATTTCAGAACATCTTGAAAAGTCAATCCAAGGAAAGTTGTTTTTTGAGCTATTTTTACAGGCATGTTATTTATCATCAATGATGCTGAAAGCTTTTCTTTGGAGAATGAATTCCAAAAGTTTAGGGAGGCAGTTTTACTGATGTTTATGATGAGTTTATTTTCCTGGAACCATTTTAATAGTGCCTCTAGGACTGTTTGTGCTTCTTTTTGAAGATTTTGTTGGGCGTTTGCTTTAACAATCATGTTAGTGTCATCTGCAAATAGGACCATTTTACTCTTATGTAGGGTCAGGGGCATGCCATTGATGTATAATAGAAATAGTATAGGGCCTAGGAGTGATTCTTGTGACACTCCATAATTTATCATTCTAGGTTGGGAAAAATGGGTACAAATCTTTTTATCTCTAACATGCTTGATTGTGACTACTTGACAACGATTTGAAAAGTATCCCATTGATGTGCAATGTCTCTGATTCCCAATGTTTCAAGTTTGGATAACAGTATGTGATGGTCAGAAATGTCAAATGCTTTTGATAAATCTACAAACAAGCCAATGGGGATTTCTTTCTGATCTAGAGCGGCAAGGATGTCATTTAGAATGGTCAAAATAGCTGTGTTCGTAGATCTGAATCTGTAGTTTCTGAATCCATGTTGGGCCTCTGTCAATATATTATTTGAATTGAGAAAATTTTTGAGACTATCATTCAAAAACTTTCTAGAATCTTTGAGAATCCAGATAGTAAGGATATTGGTCTGTAATTCATGAGATCGTGAGTGTTTTGAATAGTGGCTTAACTTTTGCTCTTCTGAGAGTTTCTGGAAAGATATCTGTTATTAAGGAGAGGTTGCAAACATAAATGAGCGGTTCTATTATGTTTGTTGCAGTATGTTTAATGAGGGTGTCAGGAATATTATCCAGTCCTGTAGTGTTTGTTTTTCATTTGATTTATGATTTTTTGTATTTCTACAGGTGATGTTTCACAGATACATACTGAGTTTGCATTTGTTGATGTGTGGATTTTTGACTGCATATTTATATTATTTAAAGAGGTGCAGTGAATTAATTTTTCTCCAATTTCTAAGAAATGTCAATTGACTGTTGTTGCTACTTCTTGTGGGTTGTGCAGAACTTTATTTTTGTAGATAAATTAATTGTTTTTAGAGCTTCTGTTATGTGTTTTCAGAGTATTTTTCATAATGTTCCACATTGCTTTTGTTTTATTTTGTGCTTTGTCAATGCATTAATCATTCATTAATAGTTTGGCCTGTTTAATTACTTTCTTCAAGATACTTTTGTATGTTTTGTAATAAGGAATGAAATCAGAACTACATTTGTGGTGAAGGATTGTTTCATGCATGATTTGTTTCCATTCACATGATGTTTTGATTCCTTTTGTTATCCATAATATGTGGTTTTTACTTTTTATTTTCTTCAGTGTTTATTGAAATAACTTTTGTATGAATGTCTGTTGCTTTGTACACCTCCTTCCAGTTTTCTGAACTTATTAAAGAGCTAAATTTGTCTACGTTTTCCTGAGAGAAGTTTCAACTTTCTCTATAAAGTATTTCCTTCATAACTTTTGTATCCATTTTGAGCTTAAGTATTTGCGCAGTTTACTAAACCCTGTGTTATATGTAACAACTGAATAGCTGCAATTATTTGCATCTATTATTATTTGATCAGTGGCGGCACTACTTTTTTTAGATATTCGAGTAGGTTGATTTATAATTGTTTGCAAGTTGAAGAGTTAAGTAAATTTGTGAATAGTTTATCTTCATTTGATTGTGACAAACAGTTAATATTGAAATCGCCGCAAAATATAATTTTATAGTTTCTGCATCTTTTAAGTTTAACAACAACAATTTCAAGACTTTTTAAGAAAACATTTGTGTTTCCTGTGGGGCTATGGTAGGTACATAAAATCCATACTCTTTGTTTCAGTAATTCTATAATACATGTTTCAAAGTCTTTATTTTTTAAGAGAGAGGAGTAAGCATGACATAATTTGCCTATTTCCCTATATGAGCCACTAGATAGGGTTAAACCTGGAATGTGTGTGCTATCTAGTTGTCTGGTTGTCGTTGTGTTAACCAATATTCACTAAAGCATAATATTGTTAAGTGTTGTAGGTCTTGTTCAAGTAATATTTCTAAATGTTGTTTCTTAAAGACTGAACATTTTGATGTAGCTCATATAGATATTTGTTTTTGTGTATTGTGGGCTTTCCTGTTAAGTGTAGTTGCTACAGGTCATAGATGGAAGGTGGCCTGCGGTTGCAATGCAAGTTGCACGTAGGCCGAAGATGCGAAGATGGAAAATAGCTCAACACTTGTTGTGTTAACATGGCACTACGTTTCTGCTTGCCAACCTGATTTAGGTGGAGACCATGTTTAGTAAATACGTTTCTTGATCTTCAAGATTTGAAAAGTAATGCTGATTATTCCCTCATGTGACCTCTGATAGAAGAAAAAGATTGTTCAATACGTACTTCTGAACTACAACTTGATCAATCCATTCGGAATTTGTAGGGTAAAAAAGGACTCATGACAAGTGATACTCCTATTTCTCTTGCCCTTTGTTTTACCATCTAGACAAATTTCACCCTCCTTTCTCACATCATACAACATTGCAACCTTCATACTAAAGTCCTTGTTACTTCCAATACTAAAGAGATACTGTGATGGAATATTATTTTATTTACCCACAAATAATTGATTTCTTTTTGTTTTACTGCGTAACCCAATGATATCCATGCTAGAGTGATTCTCGAGTGGGTACTCATAAATATTCAGAGAGGGAAAAATGAACTATATTTCTTGATAATAACTAGTTACAAGCTGACCTAGGTGGACCTTGAAACCATGATCCTTCAAACAGATAGTAAAGAAGCCCTTCCTCAGCAACCAAAGGGTGCTTTATCAATTGCTTTCATACTCATTATTAAACATCACTTATCACTCTCCTTTAACTCCAACACCTTCATGTCACTGTTGGCTAGGCTGTCACCGCAAAAGTAACTGGCTGGGTTTTATTAATGTTATCTCTCATATTGTATGATGCAATCCAGATAAGTACATTCCAATAAAAAATATTGTCACTCCTTACAATTTATTTTCCAATTATTCCCATGCCTTAGAGACAGAAGAAGGAAGAGTATTCCAGAGACATCTAACACTGCAGTGAAAAAAGTACATCCTTGACAAATAATTTCATGTCTGGGAAGTAAATGAACAGCATGTTGTGTGCTAATTAATAGATAATATGAATATCATTGTTTTTATGATTTTGCTTTGCTATTATTAAATATAGTCTCCTTTGTTTCATTCATTAGATTTATTTCTAATAGACTGAAAATTTCATAAAATGAACTCATTTCTATTACAAAAAGATATATTACACATATGATTTCCCCCCCCCCAAAAAAAATTGATAGCAATTTTTCATGTGTGAAAGTTTTAAAACAAGTCACATGCACGCACAAAAAATGTTATGTAAAAATCAATATTTAAAAATACTTGAGGTTTCAATCAACTAATATCTTGCTTTTCTTTCTTTTCTTTTTTTAGGAAAAGGAACAAGTTCTTATGGGAATCAACAATGAAATGGCAGAGCTGCAGACTAAATATGATGAAGCAAAGCAAAATTCTTTGCGATGGGAAACAATTCTGGGGCGTTTGAAGATAGTTTCAGCAGAAAAATCACAAGAGCTTGCTCAGGTATTACTGAAAATAAAACAAGAATCACGACCTTCCTGAGATTTCAGAAAGTAACCTTTACAAAAGCAAAGGTTCTAGCATGTAGTGAAGATGATTTATGTATATTTCAGGTCTCTTTTTGTGTGTTTCTGTGTCCTTTATGACTTTCTTTGTGTTTTATGACATTCATGTGTTTTGTTTTCATAAATTTTTGTCTTATGATTTGGCTTGTAGCAGCAGTAGTGCTGAAAGCAAAACCATTGACAAGTTTTCTACTAAACTATAATAAACATGGTAAAGATGAAACCAGACTTTCTGGTCTGCTTACCAGATTACGTTCAGATCCAGGCTTCAAAAAATAAATATTTTGTAGATGAATGCATTTGAAGCAACTGAACATTCACAAATGTGAATGCACATTCGCTCATGTTTACAAACCTCTCTGGCAGCAAAGTTGTACATTGATGTTCATGAAGTTGCAACATATTTATTTAGAGCCACCTTAACACCTGGGTTTATGTTTTTATACCAAGTAAAGCTGTTTTTTCCCTAATAAAAAAATGATTTCATAACATTTAATCAACATAAAGACTTTTATAAATGCCCTTTAAACTTTAAGGAATTAGTTAAATGTGCATTAGATAATTTTCATATGAACATGGTCTCTTTCCAAACAAAAACTTAAAACTAAATATTTTATCATAAATGTTCTTAAAATCATGTTCGGCAAAGTGTGATTCATGTTACAGGTAAAAACATGTTGTTGGAACTTATTTCAACAACTGAGGAATTCAAGACCAAATGTGGCTGATAAAAAACAAGAAGATGTAGAAGGGCAGCTTGTAGAAATAAAAGATGCAATCCGTGCACTCAAAAGAGTAGTGGAAACTGCACAGGAAAGAACAGCCTTGGAAACAGAAACTGGAATTGCTCAAGTTGAAGGAAGCAACAAGTCTGATGAGAGCCAATATAAAGATGACAGATCAAGGAAAATATTAGAATTCAGTACTGCTAAAAGAAAAACATTAAAATCACATATAAGCACTATTAAAAAGGAAAATAACAGCCCTAATGTTTCAGTTCTTAGTAAATTGAACATGTGAGGACATTTTTCCTGTACATTCCAAAAGTAAGCAAAGTAATACATGCTATTTAAACTACAAATCAAGATAAATTGTTTATTTCGGTTTTGTTCATATTAAGACACAAAAGTTCAATATATTGTCTTAAGTGACATTTTCTTAAGATTTTCGTAAGATAGGTTCATACTTGTTCTCTGGCAAAATATTACTCTTGACACAATATGTAGTAAATTTCAGATTGTTCCAAAGAAAGAAGAAAAAAAGAAAAGAAAAAAAAAGAAAGGAAAAAAGCAAAACCTTAACCCCCAAATATATTTTTTTATTTTAAAATTATATTCAATAAATAATACTCTTAATAAAATAAACAGCATGAAAATATAAATGTTAATTATTTTTCATCAAGCAGTGAAAATTTTATGTTTATTTAATTCCATTTTAGTAATATACTGTACATTTTGTTGGTAAATTTTCTACAAATCACATCAAAACAGTACAAAAGATAAAAGTAAAAGCTCTACATAAAATAGGAGAAACCGATTAATTTATATAATAGGTATAAAATACAATACTGATTTCATCACAAAAGCAATCAATGCACTTTTAGAGTCCTATAGGTATCGTTTTTGCATGATCTTTCGTGAACGTGGTAGACGGCATTGTGATATATTATGGAGGCAGCTCAAGTAGTCAGGAATTGTAAGTTTGTCAGCAACACGTTGCTTGGCCTCAGGGAGAGTGACAGGTGATACAGCACTTTCATTCATTTCTTGGAACTCTTCTTGCTCCACACACCTAGACAACACAATATTAATAGTTATTGGTCAAAAATAATTGTACCTACATAACAATGTTTCAAAACTTTTAACTTCATATTGTTTATTACATTTTCTTGTTCTATCTCTTTGTTTGTTCTTCTACCTTGTTCTTGCTCTTTGAAATGCCAGAGTGTTTATCATAGAAGCATAAATCTGTGTGTTGTTCATCCCTTTTGGGTAAAGTGTTGTTGCTAAATAAGTGATGTGTAGATGGTTTCATTGATATCATATTAATTAGAAATGCAATACAAGTTGTATGCAATTATGATTATTCATAATAAACATATCTGATGTCCAATTTTTCTTCAAAGAACCAAGTTCCTATTTATTTCAACAACAAAAGGTGAGATCTCTATGAGATCAATAGGCTAATAGTATAACAATTAAATAATTATTTTCAAAACAGTGTCTTTTTAACTGTAGAAATACACACTGTAGATTGTATCAAGTGCCTGAGTATTAAAAAATGAATTTCACATAAAAATAACATCTCCTAAATATAAAATTGTTGAAAATATGGAAATCATGAAGGGATTGGATTCAAAGTAATTCAATGTATTGGATTCAATCCATTGGATTCAAAGTAATTCAATGCATTAAAGGAATTTGCATGTTTAAAAACTCTGAAATGCATATTTACAAAATGCTGATCTAATTTAATGATCATAATACTGTCCAATTTTTATTAAAACTACTCTTTTTCTAAAGAAACAATTAACTTTTGCAAAAAATGACTTTATCAAAATATCAAATTATGTTTCTCCCTCAAAAGATTTTTTGAATAATTGTATACATTAAATATCTTCATGAAAGTTTTATGAAAATAAATTTCTGAAACACACAGCTTCTAAATAAAAAATACTTTTCAAAATGAGTTTTTAATTAATTTCTAAATTTAATTTTTCTCAGCACCCATCTGATTTATCACACATTTACATCATCTATTTATATCTACAAACCCCTCTCCAATCTACTATATATCTATAAACCCCTGCTCCTTCCAATCTATGAAAATCCGCAATAAACAACATTTCAGTATGTAATTTATTTTTATGCTTCCTTAAAGATTAGAAATGAGCAAGATTCTAAAGAGAAATCATATCAAGTAAGTTAGTAATATCTATTATTCATTCTGTAAATAAGTCTACTTACTTCACGAATCCCTTGTTAGCAATTACAAAGAAAAATCATGTAGTAAGTGTCATTTAATATTGATGTATCAAGATCAAAAATTCATTCATGCAATAGTAGTTAACTAATAAAAACAAAGCAAAACAGAGCTGAATCTACAAATTTAATTTCACATTAATCATATTTTTGAACACACCTGTGTATGTTCTTTTTTCTTTTTGCTAATTTACTAGTTACTAACCACATAAACTGAACAAAAATGAGTACTACAACTAAACTACTACCATTACAATGAAATATGAAATTCTAAAGAATTATTAATAAAAAAAGTTTTCAATTCTTCTAATATTGTCAGTTAGTGTATTATCATGCCTTTGTTTCACAAATACTTACAGGACACATGGTTGAGTCGGTGCCATAAGTTGCAAAGGAACAGGAGGTGTATCAGCCATTGGCTGGTCCACAAGTAAGAAAGTTCTTCCCTGTTGTGCACGTTGACTTTCAAGGTAAAATATTGTGCTGAGAAACTCATGAGTCCGGCGCTCAATAATATTGAGATATAACATTACATTATATGGCATTACATGAGTGTTTTCACCTGTGCAGACAAATAAGTTGAACATCAGCTCTTATACAGTATAATTTTTGTACCTAAGTAATAATGTAGATATTTCAACTTTATTTGTACTGATAGTAAATATTTCAAATATTTTAAAATATACTCTTGTAATAAAAACTGTAGATAAACAAAAACTATAGATTTTTACTTAAAATAATGTTGTATGCCTATATTTGATTTAAATTAAAAATAAAATATTTTTTCAAGTAATAAGAAAACCATGAATGAAAATTATAATTTTTGGAATGCATATTATTTACATTATGAAGATGTTATCATAATATTTTCATTTAAAAGTAACTAAAAACCAACACAAGAAACCTCAATACTGATGAAAATTAATATGAGTAAAAGAGCTCCTTCAAGTCAACATCGTGCTTCATCTGAGAGAAAAAAATGAATTTAAGGGTAGGTGTTAAGCCTTTTGGGTAAATAGTTTTTATGGGCGTTTAAATCCCGTGAAGTTTCATGGAGCATTTTCATCAAATATTCACCAGATGTTTTACAGAGCACTATTAATGTTCCAACAACGAGTTATCAAGGTACAAGTATAATAGCCGGCGTTAATAGAAACCGAGAACACATTCGCCATTAAATATATCACAATATAAGTAAATCGGCCATAACCATCCCAGGAAGGAAAAACGGCCACACCATTCTTTTTGACAACGCCCGCCTCCTACAAATAATGAACTTCAGCTTCCGGGTCAATGACCCCCATCTCGATCAGGTTTTTCTCAGTTTCCCTGACACATTGACCAAATGCTGAGGTGGCCCCTTGTTTTGCTTCTGTAGTAAATGTAGCTTCACCATGCGCACGTTTTGTTGAACTCTCCTTTTGCTTTTAGTAGTGGGAGTAGAAGTAAGGGCGAGTTACAATTTTGTTAGCAATGCAGAAAAATCAAATCTGCAGTTTGTGTACCGTTGCAAATAAGTTTTCTATAACTAGGGAACAAAAATGTCTAGTTTTTCAAATGTTGCTAATCTCGCGCTTTTTTTAATTTTATTTTTACTTATTTATCTCTAACGTTTACTCATCTTTCAACTATTTATAGTTAAAATGATGGGAAAGGATTCTTGAACTCAAGAAAACGTGCGCAAATGATCGTCACACCCATACGTCACATACAGTTTTTTTAACTAAATAAATCTAAATCCTTGGATGTGGCCTTGTAGTTGGGGATAGAGGAGGATAAACGAAGCCGTGGAAATCATCAAACATTCCTAAAACTTCAATGCTGACCAAGACCTATATCTCCCCGAGGCCTGGAAACTATTTTACCGCGACGCCCGGTCGCGTTAAGGCGCGGTTCCTGCTACTCTTTGACGTTCGACTGTCCCCTTCGATCCCCTGCCATCCTGTCCAGAGGGACCGTTGCCCGATTGGTCGATGCTTTCTCTGTATTGTCAGATCTGGGCACTCTATACAAACCCGTGCGCAGTCTACTCCATATATAGACTCAAAGTGTCTTTTTAATAGTTATAAAAAAATCGTGCATAAGTTAGTATTAGTTAGCATGTTTAATAAAGGCCCTGCTCATACTGCAGAAGCATTAAAGGCCGCAGTAAATTTGAACCCCAATGACTGAACAAATTCCTACCTTTCCAGGTCAACTGGAGAGGGGAAAACAGAAAAAACTCCGTATATTTCGACTCGAGAAAGGCCGCAATATAACAGTTCAAATGCTGGCAATTTTGCCTGGGAAGTGGCGTCTCCAGGACAGCCACGTTAGGGTACAAATATAATCATTCAATAATTACTAAAACAAACTCTCATAATCAGTCCCTGCCTATGGCACTTGGCAGGCGGATGGTTCTGTACGAAAACTCACCCAAAAGTTGAAGTAATGGTGAGTTGTCACATCTAATTTTCTTGAAAACTTGTTCAATTCCACACAACAAAGTTTCAAGGGAGCGACTCGAAACTAAGCGCTGTTCCTGTGCATTATCTGCTTCATGTCGCAACTTTTCCAATTCTTCTTGCATAGTTTCAAGTCGCTGCTGCTGTTGTTGCTCTCGTTCCTGGTTAAGAACACGCTGTTCATCTATACGTGTTCGAAGATCTTCCACTTGGTCTTGAAGTACTTGAAGCTATATCAAAATATTTAATTAGTAGAATACTTTAGAAATATTTATGTTCCCGAGTATCTTAGAGTAGTTTCATACATATCAATAATAATATTAAAGGAACATAAAAAGAGGAAGAAGGAGAAGGAGGAGAAGGATAAGTAGGAGAAGGAGGAGGAGAAGGAGAAGAAGAACAAGAAGGAGGAGAAGAAGAATAAGAAGAAGAAGGAGGAGGAGAAGAAGAAGAAGGAGAAGAACAAGAAGAAGAAGAAAAAGAAGAAGAAGAGGAAGAAGAATCAAAAAGGCAGAAAGAAAAAATAAGAAAAAGAACATTAGAAACCAAGAGCACATTGTACCAAAGAAGGAATGTTTAGAGCCCAAAATGTTTAAAATGCTAATTTTTCCTGAAAATATATTTTACAATGAAACTACAATTTCAATTACATCTGACTCATATTTCATTAACAATATAATAAAATATTGAAAGTATACCTCATTGTTAAGCTCATTCACGTAATTGAAAAGGGCAAAATTCTCTTCTTCTTGTTTAACAAACTTTGCAGCAATGCGATCAATATCTTCTTCTCCCATGAACTCTCTGATTTGGTACAAAATACTCTTATATTTGGAAATCATTCTTTCTGCTGCCTCACGCTGCTGGCCTGAGGGAAAAATTCAGAATTTAAAAATGAAGAAAAAATTCTGAACATGCCTGTAGCATTCAATAACTGACATTGATCTAGGCATTCAAACATAATATATTTTTTGACAAAACATTTGTATTTTGATGAATGTACATCAGATAGTACATTTTTTAATTATTTAAAATATTACATATGTATGAATTTGTTAGATAAACATAGTTTCCCTTCAAACACATCCAATAACTTCACATTCCTACTAAAAAAAAGAAAAATAAATAACAATAAACATCATCTAGAACGTTCTGAGATTTAATTATAAGATCATAACAAATATAATTAAACAAAAGTGGCAAAACATACGCTTCTTCTGGGCTTCTCTTGCTTCCAAATCTGCCATTACACGTTTCTGCCCTTTAACGCTCAAGAATTCCTGAAGTTTAGTGTCATGATCAAGTTTTCTCTGCAGTTCTCTCATTTCATGACTTTGTTGAAGATAATCTTGTCTTCCTTTTTCTCTCAAACATTGTAGTTTTATTTGTGCTTCCTCTCTTCAGATAAGAAAAAAAGAATTATTTTTAACTGTGATTAAAAAATGCATTTGTGCAATCAAGTTTGAAATGTAATTTAATAAAAAGTAAGGAAGAGACATTAATACTATATTACACTTTATGCTAAATACAACATACTATTCTACACTATTATAAACACTTTACAATTCTATTGAACATATATTTCAAACACACTTTAACCCTTTCAAGACTTTTTTAAAATTTTATTCAATTTATTTATTTTTATTTTAGTATATAGTCCATTTAGCAGATAGCAGATTCATTTTCTAATGTGTTATTTCATGGAGAATAAAATAAAATAAAAAAATAAATTCTTATGAGTTGTTAGATTTCTTTAATGTTTCAATATATACAACAGCTGGGAAATATATAGCTCATAATGAATATTATAACAATTTCACTGCGGTAACGTGTAACCACAGTGCATGCATAATTCTACTAAACAATATTAGAATTATAACAAGAAAAAACCTTGTAGTAATTGACCAGGAGAACAGATTTATTTTGATTTATAGAAAAGGGAAATGGAGTACATGAACACCACATTGTATATTTTCCCACATTGGCCCAGCACTGCCTGCCATTTGTACATATCCACAACTACCAAATGCAAAAAAATTTAGAGTTGACCCAGATGGATTAGTAGGTTCACAAAACGTAGGAAAAAAATTTCTTCTGGAAAGATCTCTGTAAATGAAAATTAAGTAAATGTACTTACCTCTGATCGTACGCAAGACTAGCTTGCTCAATTAGATCCATCATAACTTTCTTGCCTTTGTTAATATGTTTTATTAATTTCTGGTAAAGTTCATTGAAATGGGAACGTTCTTTAAGAAGATGATCGATTTCTTCTCGAAGAATTGTGTTCTGTTTGATCATATCATTGTATTTCACACTGGCCTAAAAAATTGCAATTTTTGTACCAAAATTAAAGCCAAATTAATAAAAATAACCATTGTTATATATATATATATATATATATATATATATATATATATATATATATATATATATATATATATATATATATATATTTTCTTTCTTTTTTTTTATCAGTTTTTACATTCTCTAAGAATTCATTTATACATTAAACTTACCACATGGAGGCGATTTTCCAGATTGGAAATTGAACGCTCATCATCAATAGCACGTTCTTTACTTTGTAAATCACTTACATCTTTAAGACGCATTTTAACCACTTCTTTTTCAAGCCGAAATATCTGAACATCAAGCTCGTTCAACTAAAATGGTAATATGGAATATTTAAATCAAATAAATAATAATAATTAGTATCAGTTTTGTAAGATATATAATAAAAAAATATTCTCTCTCTGTAAGTACAGTAATTCAGTGTTAATCAAATTACCTATTATTCAATTTTTGCTCATGTGTATTCTTAAAACACATAAAAAGCAGATAATATGTGACAGATCAGTTATATGAAAGGTCATTTTAATGCTACATTAAATTATTCAAATATTATAATCTGTCTTTTTAATTAAAACTCAAAACAATATTAGGAGTTGTTTCATAATCTTTTTTAATAATCAAAATAATAATTAAAAACTTCAACACTTTTTTCTGTTGATTGTTCTCATATAACTGCTCCTAATTCTTCACTCAAATTTATTTCCTACCACTAACTACAATTTCATTCAAACCTGCCCCTTCTCTCGTTTAATTGCAGCATCAATATGTGAATGAACAGAGAGATCATGAGAAATAGCCTTTTCTTGTTTAATATCACGCAGTTCATTTCCAGTAGATGTTGCAATAGCTAAATTCATAAGTATTTCATGTTTTTCCTTTTCTAATTTTTCAATCATATCCCTGAAACAAAATATAAAATAATATTGCTGAGTACTTGTACTTGCTGAGTACAACTAATATTGCTGATGAGTACTTTTTTGTTCATCTTTTAACAGTACCTGATCTAATGTGTTATAAGTAAATGTATTTAGTAGGTCAGTGTATAATTAAATTTAAATAAGTTTCAACCAAGAAAAGACACACAACCTTGTTATACTTTCAAATATTTACCATGAGAAATATATTTATTGAAATATATTGAATATGTGATTCCATAATTTAATGTAATAAATAATGAGTGTAGTACGTTAAATAAAACATTTTTTTAATTTCAATAATTTTTCCTCACAAAAACCAACAATAATCTAAATGTTTTATTCTTTCAAAATTTTTTGCCGTAGATTCAACCAAACATTATGTCAGTGCAATTCAGACATTTCAGTAATTCAAAAAATTTCTTAAGATTTTAGCATTATTTTGCCCATTTATATTAAACAGAAACAAAAATATTGGTTCATTGTATTCACCAAAATGTTTGTTAACTTGTAAAGCAGAAAACAAGTTATAAAAAATTCAGTGACAAGTTTAAAATAGTATAACCAAGCATGCAAACATTATGAAAATTTACAAAAAACATCTTCAATAACCAATATTTTTACTGACGTCTTTATTGAATTAAGTCATGCAATATGTTCTGTAATCAAGAACAACAAAATTAAAATTGCCTATATCTAACTCACACTTTTTTCATAGTTATTATTAGTTTTACTAAAGGTTGTTTTTTCCCATAATTGTTGGTGTCTCTAATCCACTGGAAATTCAGGAAACTAATCCATCAAGCGAAATTATAACTTCCAGATTTGAGAAAGTTACTTAATTTGCAGCTGACCCAGTAGAATGACAAATAATAGCAGATAGGCACATTCAATGCATTAAAAACTAATTGATTTTGATTGAGCATTAGAGATTCTCCTTTAAAGTTGAATATATTCCCCAGAGATTTAAAAGATATATTGTTCGCCAAGAATAAATTATTTTTTTGTGATGAATTTAATTCCAAATATCATTTTAATTCACTGAATCTGGCAATGATTTTGCCCTTACTATGAAAGCACTGTTTAATTCAAAATTAGTTCATGCATTAAGATAATGGAGTACGGTTACTGAGAATTTTCAAACTATGGTAAGTTTCTTCTCTAGCATGGTGGAATAGACAGAGAACATGGATCCACTTATATAATACTCAAGTTAAAAGGTAAGAGGGAGAACAAGAGATGAAGTTGTTTGACTCTTGATTTGATAATAATTTTAGGGTGATTCATCCATGTTCTTTGGATCTTGGAGATGGGAAGGGAAGGGAATGGGTAGGTAAGATGCAAGGTCCAAAGCCCATTTTACATAGTGCAGCTCTCCGATAGGCCTGTAAGTGATCATGGGAAACATACAAACCAAAGATCAGAGCAATAGGCTTATGAATTTGATTCTAGGTGGTGCCATAAACTCACTGATGAAAGCACATCAGACAAGTTTATGGTAGAGAACCCAGTACCTCCCTGTCATATGAAGAAAAGTTTATGTGCAAACAAAAACTTGAGCCATCTGATACGTACAAATTCATGTTTAATTTGTCATTCATAAGTATAAAAACTTAGGGTTTAAATTATATGAAAATATTTCAAATCTGATGAGCATTTAATTAATTTTTTCACTGTAAAAATGTACAGCAAAAATGTTAGTTTTAAAAGTAAGTCGTACCAAATGTCCATATTTCTCTATTACTTCATGAAAACATATCATCATTATTATTGTGGACTAAATAGGCATACAGTGGGTGAAGTTCGTAATTTGAGTATCATCCCCCCTTCCCTTCCGTCCGGGATTGCAATACATTTGTGAGCAAAGGACGAACCTCTGCTTTTTTATAACAGCCGAGGACGTAATGGAGTAGGTTTGTCTCTCCGTTTCCATGATGCGGTACTGTCTTTGGAGGCGAGACAGTTCCGCCTCCGCCATCTCCGCCAACTCCGTCTCATCAGGTACCGGTAAAACGAGTTTCTTCGCCATCTTGGTAGCTTATTTCTCACGATTTCGCCACAAAAAAAACTTGTCGGCACAAACGGCACTGCAACAAAATACGTTCTGACGCGAACAGCAATTTTTTATTGAGCTACATCTGAGAGCATTGCAACTCAACAACTATAGGGAACTCAGCGAGGAAGTTTACTCTGGTTGCTATGGCACCGCTTGAGGATGGTTGCGCCTGAAAACCTCATTTATTCGATGTTTGCGTCATGTCGAGAAATGACATTATGAAAGGGGAGATATAAACTTGCACGTTGGCTTGGCTTCCTCAATTTAAGATGATCGATTTTCTTTCACACTACTTGATTCGATGGCTTGTACCTACTACATAATGGAATGTTTCAATGAACAAGACCTAAATCTTGAAATTGCTCAAAAGCTTGAAAGATCTAAAACTTAGTTTCGTATTTGAAGTCGCATTTTTTACCGATTTCAAGACTTACTCAAGAGATTACACGGAATACAGTATCATAAAGGAGGGAAATTAACGTTGGATTTACTGATGTCTAAACAGACCAGGAACTTTGGAACAAGCAGTTCCAATCTCGATTTTATCTGATATATTATCTCGTTTACTAGATATTCTCTCTCCCTCCCCTCTCTTACTCACAAGACAAGTCCACAGCTAGTCTAGGTTATATTCGAGTCAGGTCAGCAGATTCATTCGATCTGATTGCTATTGGCGTGCGTCTTGAAAATACGGTGCCAGGCTCTCTGGAATAACAGCAATTTGGCGATCCCTCCTGCTTTATATACTATCTGCCCAAGCTTTGTCATAAGAAAATCAATAATTCAAAATTAACCAGGTAAATATTTAAGCGGGAGGATAACTACTCCACTATTTCTAGCTTAGAGTCCACTCTCACTACTATCGTTTAATTTCATGTAAATGTCACATTTTTAAGACAAAACTTATTTTTATGCTGATTATGTTGAGTGGCGAAACTTTTTTACTACTTCCATTTCAATGATAAACGTCTAAGAATAATATTCTCCATAATAAAATCTTCTTAAGACGGTCTCAAATAACCATTTGAAATTCTTTCATCTCATTCAATGTTAAAGTGAAATATTAATTTCGTATTTGTTTCTATCGTTGAATTTCTCGGTTCTCTTTGCTTTGCCTTTTGCGTTTGACGTACGCAATTTAGGATTGTTTTATGTTATTCACGTAAGTACACACTTTGGTTCACAGCAATAAACCATCTAAATACACGACTGAGTACGCAGTCATATTATCAGGTTAGTGGCAGCTTATAGGGTAGTGCCAGTGTACCATGGCACCACCAACAAAAAGGAAGGAAAATAAAATTTTCACCACAATGTGTGTACAAAATTTCGTTTCTTCAAAATATTTTTCTTTATAGTTATTTATTTGAACGAGCGCTTAATCATTCGATTCTTTACCAATACTCTCTCAAGACGAACAGAATTCCATACCGGCCACCACTGTTTCAGGCGTTTAAATAGTGGGAGCGGTAATTTGGGTTTAGATTTTAGCATTGCTTTTGTTTTGATGGCTCGTTGCTTCAGAACTGTATTCTTCCGAATAGTTCAGGACGAATTTACCTTTAATATTGTTTTGGAACACACAATACCCTCCGCTATAAATATCCACTTCGCAGATGACTTTTCGGTTTCGTGTTTAGAGATTAATTTAGGCAAATCGTAACTTAAATAACTATAATTGAACTAGCTTCTTCAACTACTCTGTCAAATTTTTCAACATTAAAATTTTCGATATTTCAGTTGAATTTCACGCGTTTACAGAGATGAAATGCCCCAGCCAGAAGAATCGCGGCTTCCATTGCTTCGCCAAAGCCAACGCCAACCCCTGTGGTGCTTTGTCCAGATCTCCTGACCCTTAGGGGGTCTCTTCGAGCTCGTTTTTTGAATGGTGTCTCTACTATTGTGACTCGATCCCTCTCCCCCGTACAGGGACGGGGATCGGGAGTCTAGGTGTTGAAAGAAAGGTTATTTTATTAGGGAAGACGGATTATTTTGTTTAAGGGTACCTGGGCGACGGAGAAAACTGGGGAAGGATAAGGGTTGGGTAAGGATGGGTTGGATGGAGGGAGCGGTAAGAAAGAGATGAGAAATTTTGATGGAGAAAATCTTTTAACTTTGTTTTTGATACTTGTAGTCTCGTTACTACTTTGTCGTTATTGTTGTGTGAGTTGATGCGTCCTGTCTCCGTCAGAGACTACGGCTGTCTGTGTGCCCTCTGGCTCAAGTGACGGGGGGAGAGAGTTGCAGTATGTCGAGTGGTTGTTGTTTTCGGGTTGATCGGGGTGGGTTTCGGAGGATGTGGTAATGGCGTAGGATCAATTTTCGGAAGAGGGGTTATTGATGTATTTCCTTATGCAGGCTGTTGATGAATGATGTAGGTGTGTAAGAATATGATTTTTGATTTATCTTAGGGATTTGAAAGATGTGTGTATGGGTGGGCGGAATATGGTGCGGAGTACGTGGTTTTCTGTTTGGGAGTTAGGGCTCCAGTAAGGGTTTGCAGGGTCACAGAGCAGCTCTATCGGAAGCCACATTAGGAAATAGTAATAATTGGGTCTAGGATGGGTGTTAGGCGGAGAAGGATTTTTTCAACAATTTCAAATATGATAGTTTGAGGTGGGAGTTTAGGATAAGGGTAATTAGGTCAATTGCGTTTCTGGTTAGGTTCTTTAGTTGGGATGGGGAGACTCCATTGGGTCCTGGAGTCTTAGTGCAATCAATCGTTGGCAGTGTTTGTCTCAGTTTTACGTTGTTTGTCCTCCAGGTTTGTTGTTGTTGGGGAGGGGGGATTGAAGGAGTCTTGAGATAATTGAGGATGACATTGTCGGGTATTGGAATATTGGGAGGTAGGAAGCGTACGACAAGGAATTGGGCGAGGGTGTTGGTAATTATTTGGGGATCAAAGGTTGGGGTGTTGTTGATTAGGATGGGGGATATCCAGGAGGGGGAATGGCACTGCATTAATTACTTTGTGTATATTGTTGGGGCTGCGGTTGTCCATTAGTAAGTCGCCATATTTTTGTGTCTCGTGTCATTGGAGTAGAGTGTGTATCGTCTTTGGATTTGCTTCAGTGATTTCTTCTCGTCTCGTCTGTATTTGTAAAAGTGTCGTTGTATTCGTCTTTTTTGTCTGATCATTGTTAGTATTTTGTCAGGAACGGTGGGATGTGGATTTTTGGAGAAGATGGTGCTTTTCTGTATGATGGATCTTGTGGGTGAGGTGAGCTATGGATTTGTCAATGGTTTGGATGGTATTAATTTCTGCGAGGATGTGGATTTTCTTTGATAACCAGTGTTTGTATGATTTCCAGTCAGTCTTGGGAGAGGATGGTGGGTTGGGGAGTACATAGTTAGAGTTTGTGGAACATGATATGCAATGGGGAGGTAGTCGGAAAAATCATAATTCGAATAAGGGATAGTGATTTGGAGTTGTGAGGAGTGTAATGCGATGACTATCTTTCAAATATAGCTAATCTTTCGATTTTTAAATATGTTTTTAAAATTTATTTATTTATTTATTTTATATATTTATTTATGTTAAAATTTTACTGACCTTTCATCTATTTATAGTTAAAATGACGAGAAAGAATTCTGGAACTCTGGAAGTGTTGCTAGTTACGCATCCCCATGTTGATTTGCTATTGAGGTCTCCGGCGATAATAAATGGGTATGGGAGATTGTTGAGGATATCGAGGTTGGAGTCGAGTAATGGAATTCTAGGTTTCTTGTAGCAGGAGATTATTATGATCGGGGTTGAGGTGGTTTCGATGATGATAGCAGTGCACTCAAGGGCTGTTGTTTGGGAGAGTGGGTATGGGGTATGAGGGATAGAGCGTCGCGTAAGGATTGCCGTGCCGCCATGTAGGCCTCAAGTTGTGTCTGATCGGGTAGTTATGTAATTAGGGATGTAGAAGAATCTGTCAGGTGCCAGCCACGTCTCTTGTAGTAACAGAATTCTGATGGAGTAGTCATTGAGGAATTGGGCGAGGATAGGTTTCTTTCGGGTTACCCGCCTCCCGCATTCCATGAGGTCAGGGATAGGATTGCTTTGAACGATGTTTGGGATGAATCAACTCAATGAGGGCCGTGAGGGAGGGGGAGTTATTGATAAGGAGATACTTCACCCCTTACTATAACTTGAAATAATCAAACAAATCATTAAACTAAATTGTTTTATATATTTATCGTCTGGGCTCGGCAACATGTGTGAAGAGCTTCTTTACTTACCAATTCATAAAATTATTGTTAAAATTGACTTACTTATACGTTTTAACTTTCTCGCACTTATTTGGCAAGAAGAGAAATGTAATCGTGCACCGGAAAATGGCGAATTTTCGGCAGAAAAACTCTTGCTGCCTGGCCTTGGTGACGATACATCCTGTGGTGATATATAGTAAATTACTTTCTCTAACACGTGGTGTAGACACACTCCATGTTTTGTGGGTTCTCGGCACCGAAAACTCGATTGACGGCGAAACGTGTCTGTCGGTTTGTGGTCAACATACGCGCCAAAACGCCCTCGGTGGCTCGTTGGTCAGCGTGCTCGCTTTCCGCAGCGTAATCCCGCGTTCGATTACCGGACGGGGCAAAAATTAATTGTGCGCTTTCCTTGCAATACCCCAGAATCTGTTGCTGTGTGACGGTTAGAAAGCTCACTTCTCAGGTTGAGAAGACCAGAAATACAGTTTGGGATGGCTATGTGCTAACCACACGTACCCCTTAACCTATGGCTGCAAGGCCGGGACAAGCTGATAGGACTTAGCTCGTCAAGAGCTGTTGTGCCAAAGTTCATACATACTATCACGTAAACCCTTCAGCCGATTTTCTCCAAAATTGATATTCCTCGATCGATCTGAACACACTCGAGGCTTTAGGAGTTCCAACAGGATATTCTGATGTTACAGGAAGCCTCAAAAACATTTTCAAAATTTTCTCAAAAACAGCACCAATTTTTTTCATTAAACTTTGTCCTCAGATAGCGCAAAAGGCATTTAAGAGAATGGTGTAGGTCTCGTGTTCATTAAGATCCCGGATTTTTCAAAAATTTCAAAAACGCATTTTTTGGGCGTGATCCTAGAACTATAATACTGGACATTGAGATTTTTCCCTTAAAGAAATGTTTTTCTTAAAGACACGTTGAAATAAGGTCATGTACAATTTTTTGAAAACATACGTAGTTTTCGTGTAATTTTTCCCGATATATAGAAAATTTTTATTTTTTTAAATAATGGTTTACTCTAAAACGGCACTAAGTTTTTACATTCTTGTATACGTACTCGTATATACGCAGTACAGAGAAAGTTATGTTATGCTGCGCGAAAAACGGCAGATCGTCGGCAGAAAAAAATTCAATGCCGGGTCCTAATAACGAAAAAGTGAATAAATCCAGTTGCTAAATTTAAAAAAATCCTCTAACACGTGGTGTAGCCAGAATCCCTATTTAGTGGGTCCTTGACACCGAAAAACTAATTGACGGCAAAACGTCCGTCTGTCCGTCCGTTTGAACACCACTAGCGCGTAAACCAAACGATTTTTTTTTTCAAATTGAAGAAACCCCTGTACATCTGGCCCGAGTCGAAGCTCTGAGATTCAACTCAACTCATGTTGCCGTGCAATTTTATTCATTTTAAATTTTATACGAAAGTATTTTTGCTTAAAAGTTTCGTGACAAGTTAAAATTAATAGTTAATTAAACATCTTGGGAAGGAAAATCTCCCTCATTTCCTTCCCCGTGGATCCGCGTCTGATTATTAACACTACCCATGGAAGCAATTTAATTTTTCTTTTGCCGTGATATCCCTAATGGTTTCGAATTACTTCTAGCTCTTACGAAAGTTTTTGCCATACGGCGTAGTGGTATGGCAGCAAGTTAACTGTGAATCTGAGTTCGAGTTTCGGGGCGAAAATAAGTTGTTGCTGGCGCTGACGGAGTTACACAATTTTGGGTCCGGAGAAATATTGAAATTTAGCCCCCCCCCCCCCCCCACGTGGAAGTTGTATCAAGAAACTATGAGTTATTTTACTTCAACGAATAACAAAACCGACCATATATAAGCTAGGAAAATGTATTGCAAATACTTTTTAAATAATAGTTTTAAATACAAGTATTTGGTGATTAAATAATACAATTTCCACGGTGATCTTAAAACGATAAAAAAAAGTGTTTAACAAGTGTTTTAATAAAATAACTAGTTAAACGCGTGAAATAATAATAATAATAATAATAATAATAATAATAATAATAATAATAATTTAATATTAGTATCATTTGATTTATTTTATAGAGTCGTACCTTACAAGGAATGACTATAATTAAGTTCTAATTTATTTTTCAATATTTTAGTATTTTTCCTATCATCGAGCCCCTTGACTTGCAGGGCCGCCGGCGATCGCCCGGTTTGCCCATGCCTATAGCGCCGACACTGGTTGCAGGTTGAAAACACTTTTCCAAGAGTATGTAGTAGAATAATATAGCGAAGCAGTTAGAACTGATACTAGAAAGTATGTGCTTTTGTAGCACCCCTGGTTAACAATATTCCACATTGCTTTAGTTTTGTAACTGGCGTTCAAAATTTCCTGATCATCTTTCCTTATTTTTGCCTTACTATAACCTTCCTTAAAATGCTTTTGTATTTTCGGAAGTAGACAGAAAACGGATGATGTTTCGAAATAAAGCACAGCGTACTTTTATTGCTTTGAATTTGTTTGTATGATACTTTGTTGCGATGTATTGCTTTCTGTGAAATGTTTAATTTCAAGAGAAAAGCACGCGTTCAAAGGAAATAAAAGCTTTGAGAAAAATAATTTTTATTTTTTCATTTGTGTCACCAGCGTTTTAAACTGCGTCCCATGATTTCTGTAGCAATAATTCGTAAATAATTGTATATTAGCTTTAGTAAATGGTTTACACAATAATATATTTATTGCATTGTGGTCATGTTGTTAGTATTAGTAAAACTTTTGAGTTTTTTGGCCACTGTAACCTATCATCGGGCCCCTTGACTTGCAGGGCCAGGTCATTCGTATATCTAGTTGTGTTTATGTTAATTTGATCAATTGGCTTTTTTATTTAAATGTTTTCCGTATGTTCATTCACTTTAATGTCTAAATTTTTTTTAAAAAAAAAGGAAATTGAGAATTTGACCTTCGTGAGATTTACCCAGAAAATCAATATTGAAATCTCCACATACAATGGATTCAAAAGAGCGATTACTAAATTTGTTCACACTTATCTCTAGATCTTCTAAGAAACTGAAATAATCTACAGTTCGCTTAGTTGGAGATCTGTAGATACAACGTAAGACAATTTTGAGCGTAGTGTACGACTGTTATTTCAAAAACATTTTCTCTGCGTATAAATTGAATTCTGCCAAGACGTTACAATCAATATCATTTCTCCCTAAATACACGAACCACCGTAAGCAGGGCCCTTATTTGATTTCTTCGCTATACAATATGATCCTGCAAGATAAAACACGGAATCTTGAGTGCATTCATTAAGTGAGTTCATTATGAAATAACCAATGTTCTGTAAGACAGAAACCATCTATTTGACTTGCATCGCACTGTAATGCTGCCTCGATAAATACAGTTTTATCTATTGAACAATACGATTCATTACTATTTTAAGCATTATTAGAATATTCTGCATGTACCTACAAGGACATTTTTCTGCTGTTTCGGACTGTAGGTGCTAATTATTTCGTTTTTACTTCGAGTGCGTGATCGAAGTATCGTGTTCCAGCAATGACGGGGTGAGGCAAGTGGGCGACAGATGAAGAGGAAGTAGAGGTAGTACAAGGATTAGGTGCAAAGGAAGCAAGTAATCAGGAAACGGTGGCAAATCTCTTCAACCAACACTTTTCAAGAATTGCGGTTGAACTTACGAAGGGACTAAAACCGCAAAATTCAACATCATTACCTTCCGAAAAAATGTTCGACACGATGTTTATTTCCAAAACTTCAAACGAAATCCTGAGAATAGTCAGTACACTAAAACATTAATATTCATCTGGTTTAGATGAATTTCCGGATTGTCTATTGAAAACTTGTGTTCCTGCCTTTCTATACCCGTTAACTCACATTTTCAATACTTCTTTTCGCACTGGAATATTTCCAGATATTTTCAAAACAGCAAAAATTAAGCCAATTTTTTTTAAAAGGGAATAAAAATGAAATTCAAAATTACTGACCAATTTCTCTTTTGTCATGTTTCTCAAAAATATTAGAGAGGCATTTCTACACGCGAATGGAACATTTTCTCAGGAAAAACGACGCGTTTTCAGACCCACATCAAGGTTTTAGCAAACTAAAATCTACGGAAACGACCATTTTTTTTTTATTTTCTTAAAGATAATCATCAATCCATCAATGGACCAAACTGAAGCACCCATTGGAATATTTTTAGATCTTTCGAAAGGTTTTGACGTTATTGACCATAACATCTTGCTATCAAAATTACCTTATGGAATTCGTGGTATCTCCCTAGATTGGATAACCTCGTACCGTAAACATAGATCTCAAAGAGTAGAAATACCGTACTGGCACGAAAGGACATTATTCACGTACCTTTCCAATTCTTTACCAATTGAATATGAGGTCCTGCAAGGCTCGATCCTAGGTCATATTCTCTTTCTGTTATACGTAAACGATATGCCCTCGTCTATTAAAAACGGCAGAACGGTTCTGTTTGCCGATGACACGAATGTTCTTTGCAAAAAAGACACAATAAATAGTACGATTTTAGAAGTTTCAAAATAGGTTTTGTAATAAATTAATAGTTAACGAAGGAAAAACACTTTAAATGCATTTTTGCATTTCAAATCAGCAATCGCATGCTCTATTGAAAATGAACAACATGCAAATAGCTGATGTTCATGGAACAAAATTTCTAGGTCTCTCAATTCAAACCTCAAATGGAATGTACATATAACCAAATTAAACACTAAATTAAGTTCATTATGTTAGACATACAGAATTCTTTCAAATTTTGTCAGCCTTCATGCAGCTTGTTGTGTGTATTTTGCAAATGTGCATTCCCGTCTGAGATATGGCATAATATTCTGGGGAAACTCATGTAGTACTCAGACCTTTAGATTGCACAAGAAAATTATTCGAATAATGAAAAAATGTCATCCGCGTGATCCTTGCAAGCCTCTCTTCATTGAGCTTGGAATCTTACCACTGCCTTGTCTATTTATTTACGAATCAGTAATATTTGTCAAAACTGACTTACGTAACAATGGGAACATTTTTTCATGCAATACTGATATTTATAATTACAATACACGTCGTAGAAATCATGTTCATCAAGTGTCAGCATCAACAGCTCACTATCAGAACTCCACATACAATACATGTACGTTACTTTACTACGCACTGCCAGATGACATTAAACAATTGAAGTCGGTTCACAAATTTAAGTTAAAAGTAAAATTTTTTCTGCTGCGTAACTGTTTCTATACAATTAGATACTATACTGATTATCAAAAAGAAAAATGATGTTTATTTTAATAAAGCAGTGATATATACTGAATTAGCTTACATTTGTATTTTATATTTTTTAAACATTTAATATGTTTGTAACAAATAATGTACTTCAACTTCCGGGTCAATGACCCCCCATCTCGATCAGGTTTTTGTCCAGTTTCCCTGATCCATTGAGCAAATGCTGAGATGGCCCCTTGCTTTACTTCTGGACGTAATTGTCGCTTCACTATGCGCACGTTTTGTTGAACTCTCCTTTTGCTTGTAATAGTAGGAGTAGAGGTAAGGGCGAGTTACTATTTTGTTAGCAATGCAGAAAAATCGTACTTGCAATTCGTTGCAAATCGTACTTGCAATTGCCATACAAATTAGTATTCTAAAACTCGGGAACTAAAAGTCTAGTTTTTTCAAACATTGCAAATCTCGCTGTTTTTTTAAATTTATTTTTATTTACTTATTTTAAACTTTTACTCATCTTTCAACTATTTATGGCTAAAATGATGGGAAGGGATTCTGGAACTCAAGAAAACGTGCGCAGATGATCTTCTCCCCCATACGCCACATACAGTTTTTACTGTTTTTTTTACTAAATAAATCTAAATCTAATGATAATAAAATTGAGGGTCCCGGGTATGGAAGAGAAGAAGGAGATCGGGTAGGGATGGGTCTTGGCCAGGACTCCGCCGAGGTTGTTAAAGGATGTTTTGTAAGCTCGCTGCCCAATGCATGTTTTCCGACAGAGTTCAGGTGAAGACCATGACAGTTGAAGTGTTTTTCTGTCAAAGTTTAGCTCAAATAGTTTAACATTTGTGTCTCTCACATGCTATTTCAATTGGTAGTTTGCATGTCTAATATCTTTGTACAATTTTGGTTTGTTGTACCAAAAGGACAGAGTCGAGACTATAATGTTCGTGTTTTGGGTGGCACGTTGTAATTTAAACATGTTGGCCACAACAGGTTTCACAATTGTGTGTATTTGTTTCTTTACGCTTGCTAGTCTGTTTGTGTCAGTTTGTGGATGGACATGCCGATGATGGGAGAGGATAGTGAAGATTGGGATCTTGTTTGGAATCGTCTAAATGTGCTTCATGCTCTAAAACAAATTCTGGGAGAACAGGATAAGGGAGATCTGGACGTTGAGCAACTGGTGGCATTCCCGAAAGTGAATTGATTTGGCCACAGAGTTCCAAACAGACATAAAAAATATTTTTGATTAACAACAGAATCACATTATATAAATTTTGTAAAAGTAAACTCTGTCAAATCACGTTTAATATGTATATGAGATACACAATTGCTTTCTTGATCTTTTCAGAGAAATCCACAATTTTGGTGACGACAATAGCAGACATTTAATGATCCGGTTCCTACCAACAAATCATTGATACAGCATACCGCATACATGAGAGAGAACCTTTAAGGCATTGACGTGATATATTTGCACAAGACATGCAGTAAATATGAGGTTCCCATTTCAAGCCCTGAACGCAAACATGTGCTAAAACACTGTATTTTGGGTGCAATGTTTGCTTTTTTTTATGAGAGGTAATGGGTCTCTTCGGATGTTTTGCAGTGAACTCTCCACATACATAACAGATATGGTCTCGCACTTTCTTACATTTAGGTAACACATTTATAGATTTATCTGTTCAAGAAATACACATATCTCGTAGTAACACCTGGGTGAAATATGCACTATAAACACAACTAAAAGACACCTACTGAAAAGCACGCATTCACAATTCACTTTTCGAATTTCCTTCGACGGTTAGAGTACTTTCCCATTGTTAAGGTGTCTAAAATGTCAACTTATTTATACGTGGAAATTTGATTACACAGTTTATGAAGGCTGGAAGAACTGGTCGTGTTTCACAAAGCATCTTATAAATCTCAAATATTTCTGCCAAATCATGTGTGATAGCCTAAAACTGATTACAGTTCAGGATTTAGCATCAAAAAATGCTTCTAGAGCATGTTATGAGATAGTGGAAACCAAAAAATGTAAACTAGTGGAATTCATCTTAAAAAGGGGATGTTTTATATACAGAATTACCCCTCTTTTACACTTTTCAGAGGACAAGAAAGAAAAGGATGTACATTAAGAAAAAGTATAATTTTCGGGAAATGAGATATTTTTAAAAAAAAGATATATTCAAATGTCATAAAACCCACTTATATCCTACAAGTCACAATCCCTTTCTATTTGAAAAAAAAAAAAAGTTCAAAATTGAATTCTGTTTCGATCTTGTACATCTAATGCCTTCTATTTGCTTTTCCAGCTCATGCAGTTTGTCAAAAGAATTTTCATCCCCATCAACTCTTGTCGGTACACTACACGATTCATTGTGGTCTTCATCACTCTCCCGAGTCTACTGTAGTAGGCTATGCTCAGCCACAAAGTTTTCCAATAACTCCTCTGCTGTAACTCCACCATCATCTATCATACTCAATTCATCTATGGTGCGGTCTGGTTGCAAAATGTTACATGTTGCTGGATGCAGGCTTTCTTCTTCTTTATACTCCTCTTGTAGATTCTGCTATCACAACTCAAGAACCTTACTTTAAGAAAGTTGGTTGAACAGTTTGCCTTCAGACCGGGCCATTCCGCTTCACTACAAGCACTTCGCATGGCTCAGCAGATTTCCGCGGATCTGTTACTTTACACAGGATGTACGTCATATATCTCGACATGCTGCAAGCTTTGACAAAGTGTCACACAGTACACTGCTCACAAAACTTCGGCGCTGCCTTTCACAAGGCGTAACTGAAATAGTTAAATCTTTCCTCACAAACCGCAATTTCGTGGTCCATGTGGGCAAAGCGAGATCCTCAAAGCGGAGGATTGCGGCCGGAGTCTCTCAGGGTTCCGTCTCCGCTACTGTTCTCGCTGTATGTCAATGACATCCCACGTATACCACAAACACGGCTTTTCCTTTACGCTGATGACATAGCCGTCGTAGCAAGAGGAATAAACCTAGACCACAAATTGAAAATACAAAACAATGTCAAATATGAACCTGACGATGAAGTAGGCGGAACAAAACAACTTGACTTTCTCAGCGGAAAAGTCGCAGGCAATTTGTTACACCCACTGCAAACACGAATACACTAAACGTTTTACACAACCAAAAAGAATTAACTTGGCAAACAAAAACTGACATGGGCACCTAGGGCAACTTATTTAGGTGTCACATATGATTGAAGGATGCGCTGGCAGTTACATGTCAGGCGAATTCGATAAAAAATTACAGCATAGAGTTCGACTCTTACAACCTCTTTCGAGGGAACCTACACTCCCCTTGGAACTTTGCCTGGCACTCTATAAAACGTGTTGCTGGCCTGTGGCCACCTACGCTGCGGCAACGTGGTGGACCACAGCACAGAAGTACTGCTAGAACAAAGTTCTATGGCTCATAGCCCACCCTCTGTTTCTGAAACGGTTGACACTACTGAGGAAGGAACTTGATATCCAGTCCTTCACTCAATGCTTGAGACGACTTTCGTTTAACGAAGCCTATCGAGCCTTTCAATCCAACTAAGCTCCGGCAACGTTAAAACAATTAGCTGGACAAGTCCTCACTATAGGACAAAGAAAACAAGCACTCCCCTTATATTTTAAAGGCGTAATGCAACACAAAAGCCGATTTGGCTATTGACTAAGGTCCGACACGATCCCACACCAGCCACTTACACATAGCAGAAATACGGAAAATGCGCCGTATCTGTGTGTGTGTGTGTGTGTGTGAATATAGGACAACTGAAGGGACATATAAAATAAGAGTAAAAGGCGAGGCGACACTAAATGCGGTAACTTAAAAGCGTACTATCTCTTCATATAAATTTCAGATCTTAATGGCAGGGCTATAGGCACTAAAGTTCTTATAAACTGCCCATGGTAGTCACATTACTAAAGATAAAATGCATACAAGGGAATGGGTAATTTATAGAAATTAAATTTTAAAATGTAATATGTACATTTTATTTGTAGTATAGATACAATAAGAACAGGAGGTTCTTTCTTGAAATAAACAAATCTTCAACAAACTCTTCTTTAACAGAAAATTATTTTCCTTCAAAGAATGCAGTGTTTTAGGATTGCATTTCCAGGCTTTTCCATACATCTCAGAAAGCAATGAGAGTAATCACAGAAAACAATTTAATAGAATTTGAAATGGCATTAAAATATCCAATTTCATGCAGAGTTTACAATAACATGCAACATTTTGCACAATGATTCTGAGATATATGGATAAGTTTGCATTGATATGGATAGGTTTTTAAAAGGCTCAGAGATTTTAAATCAGTTTTGGAACACTTTACACAAAATCTGAAAAAAATATTAACATGGACATGCAATTACAAATGGCAACAACATTGAGAACATAGCTAATTAATAATAGCCGAAATACATTTTTTAAAACAAAAGAATTTCAAGTGTGTCAAAAAATCAAAATCTCTTAGCCCATAAGCTTAATTATAAGATAACAAAAAATCTCTATGCAGTCAGTCATATTGACATTTACAACATAACAAGGATAGTTTTAAATAACTTAACATTCAGAGCATTTTAAACAATCACAACACATGCATACAAGGGACTAGAATATTCCAATCTTGTACAATACTAGATACATATGGATTTCAATAGGTATACAGGAGTGAATATATTTATACATATGTATATGTATTGGTATAATTATATAAAAAGCTTGCTTGTGTAACAGTTGCTTGTTATTATAACATGGAAATAATTATTTCCCAGAAGTCACAATTCTTAGATGTTTAAACAAATGCATCGTACACTGTACGTACCTAAATCACACTCTCCATCATATGATCTCCCACTATACCCATGGAACAAAGTCTCTGTGCATTCAAATTTCTGAACACACTGGACACCGTAATTGGAATAAAAACAAGAGGCAAATAATCTCAGAAAATTCATTTACACAACCAATTACATGAACATCACAACTTGTACTAGTAATTACAACTACATTCAATACACTAATTATGTATAATGAAAATTAATCCACATGCATCTACGCATGGGAAGGAATACTTAACATCACCCATAGGGGCACACACATCTGCTCTTCCACATGTATGGTGAGCGGTACAATCAATTATAAAATTAAAATATTTTTCAAATTTTAACATGCAAAATAATATTCATTCTATTACATCCATGTACTCACAGAGCAATAAGTTATAAACAAAATGCATTCTTAGGTTTAAAATGATTGAATACCATGCAAACAAATGCACAAATGACACATTTACACATGGTGAAACATCAAACATCCTCAAAGATAGAACCAATCCCACATATACACTTATTATTTTGCAATACATTGGCAAGTAAGAAGGGATTTTGAGCTTGTATATATTTTAGGCCCAGTTTGAACCACATTTTTCTGTTTTGCTCTTTTAAATACATGCCCAGAAGAAGAAGAAGAAGAAGAAGAAGAAGAAGAAGAAGAAGAAGAAGAGTGAACATTCTGGGCATTTCAATCGCTTCACACATCAGTGGTTGCTCATGCACATGATTTAATGCAACTCAAACATCAAGAATTATAATTTAACTTAGCAACTCCCAAACATTGTTATTTGTGGAAAACTAGAATGAATATATTTCTAGTAGAATTCTTTCTTTATTTTACTAACTACTTCAAAATTACAATTGAACAAGAGAAAATTCATATTGCCTACAACTTTTCAATAAAGCTCAGAAATAAAACACCATGACATATTTATTTTTTTCACTGACTCAATCTGCACTAATAAACCAAAAGTCATTTTTGAGGCAAAACCATTCCAATGCATGTATGAAACCCTAAAGTTCCATGGATCCCTGTCTGGGGAATGCTGATCCAATAATTCAATCAGATTGACACTCCTTTGAGAAGTAGAACACTAAATACCATTAGGTTGAACATTGGTACAAACATGATTTTGCCTTTTATGGATAAGTTAACTGATGACTTCACTGATTTCACAATCTTTTTCCTGATGTATATTGTGTGATTGAATGTTCAATCCCTTAAAAAAAGGAGTATGTTGCTAGAACATTTGCAAAAGCTGCTATATGGTGAAATTCATTCACAAAAGGAACTGGGCCTGTTTCTCAGCATTAACAATTACCTTTATGACCTATATTTACAATTAATAATGCAGTAGCTTTGCTATAATACTGATTGCAGTTTTAACACCTGCCTTAAGGAAGTGAAAAAGCTAGATGGGCATTCAACCCAATCAGGACTCACAGAAAAGGATCACTAATGTTTGAACAACATATAATTTCAACCCCATCATGCTTTCAGAACTCAAATTTCATCACAGAGGGAGATCAAATGACTTTAACGCCTCCTTCCAAAAGAATTTGGAAATAAAGTTTGTTTTGTCAGGGCCATACATCTTATCTCTTACATGCCTGTCACTTCCACTGCCAGATGAAAATATGATAAAAGGTATATTTAATCACAATAGTGCCAACAATAAATAAGATTATCCTAGATATTCCTAATTATTGATGGTCATTGCCACTTTTCTTTACAATAATGTAAAATATAATTCACAGAAAGGACATATTACTCTATTCTGCACCACCAATGAGTTCATAATGCACTTATATGGTAAGTTCAACGCTTATTATAATGTCAAGGTACAAGGTGTATTATGAATAAAAATAGTGATGTGACACCCACACACTTAAACAAGAAACAAACAAATACAAAAACTTCATGAAATACATTCTGCCTAAATAGATATTAATGGAATAAATCATTGACGGTCTCAGCAATTAACACCAGGTTTCATTACCATCAATAAGCTGGTTAAATCTTAGTTAGGAACAAGGCATTTTTAGCCGAGAATTCCTAGCACAGCATCTATTCTTAAGAAGAAGCCAAAAATCTCAATCTTGTAAGAATATATATCTGGTAACTTTCCTTTCTGTAGTTGGCAAATGGCCACAAGAAACAGAAGCAAAGATTAACACCATTTGGGAAAGAAGAAAAAAGTTGAAGAAAATGAATGATAGATGGCTTAAGAGATTATCACAATTATAATTTTTGAGATGCTACAACTTTTGGTTGGCACAAGCCATGTTATATCCAAATATTTGGTTCCCGAAATTCTAGTAATTTTTATGTAACCTATTCAAAACCCCCTTAACATGAGTTATCTTAACAATTCTTAATACATGGAGCTCAATTTTTTTCTTTACTCAATGCTATTCTTTACATAGTGAATATTATAATCCTGATCTGATATACATCCATGTCAGAGCATTTAAGCATATTATATCCCATCATTTTCATTGAAGTGAATATGAATATTTAGAAGGTGGGCAAAACTTGACAACATAGCATCATGACATCCTATTTCTTTAACATGGTGTCTTTATTCGGAGCTGCTGAGGGGTGGGGGTGGATGAGGGTCATTTGCTCAGCTGTCCTCTGATATGTTGGCAGCCCACGTAATCACAAGCTCACTTTCTTCATAGTGACACATTTGCAATTGACAGGGCAGTCTGCGCCATATGAATAAATCTTGGCAAGAAAACATGGGAAGATATAAGAATTATACGACTGACTTTTTTCAACAACTGTAGTATTAACCAATCTGAAAGTATACCACCCCTTTTACATCCTACTAATGTACCTACATCCCTCCAAATGTACCTAATGGCAGAATGCCTGAAAGGTAAGCATTGCAAACATGAGTTCTGAGCACCATCTTTGTAGGCTTCAAAAGACTGATCACCTTTTATATATCTTGAGATAATTCTCAGGCGTACTTTTCCCAAGACTATACAGCAAAGAGGGAAATGGATACTTTAAAACATTAAAAAAGAAAGAAAAATGGAAGAAAGAAGTTTCAGAAAGAAAAATAAAATTCTCTAACTGGAATTGCTTGCTTCCATTTTCAAAATTTCTTAAGGTATTAGTGCATACAAAATAATATGAAGTGAAATGCAATACTGTGAGGAAAAAAAATAAATTCATTTCACCTAACAGGAAATAAGATTCCGTAGGTAGGCATATGCAACCCAAATCTGGCCTATGGGCATAGTTGTAAAATAAAGACTGCAGAAAAAAGAAATTGAGAGGGAAGCCATGGAAAATTGGTTAATGAACAACTTGCTATCTTCAAAAGGGCAAGTATCATATTCCTTTTCTTTCACATCCCATGCCCATACCATTTGGCCTCAAGTTACTCAACCATAAGTTGCTGTTAAAGAACAAAGCCCAACAACATTAACTCCATCATCCAAAAGATGATGGAAATATGGATAAAGAAAATCACAAAAATTAAGCTGAATTAACTATTTACCTCCTGAAACTGAAAAATATTATTTAAACAATATCCTAACACCAGTGATCCTTATACAAAACTAAAAACTAATTACCAGACATGTGAATGGTAAATGCTAAAGACTAAAGTTTTGTATTAAACCTTAAAACTTTGCTATTTTACAGTAATTAAAGCTGCCTATTTTGTAGCTTGATACAATAATATCATAAACAGCAGATAGTCAGAATGAAATGTAAATAACAAACTGAACTACTTGAATATGTTGGGTGGAAATTGAATTTTAAGGAAATAAAAATAAGGAAAAATAATCATGTAAATAAATGTCTTGCATGCATTTTAGAGCTGTCCTTAAATTGCCCATGAGGATTGGATTCAATCTAACTAATTGTTCTTTTGTACTTGAAAGGCTTTCATATAAGATCATCATCTTATAAATGCAATAGCATATTTTCAACCCACCATACAACTACTCATATTCATACATTTGTAGGAAAGAGTATAAATGTTCTCCAAATTATGCATGGTATTTAAAAAAGTCATTAATAAGAAGAAAGACACTTAAGAAACAATTATTCTTTTCAGGTTTGATAACAAAACACAAGAAATGCAAATCAACTAAAAATTATAGCATTCAAATCTATAAAGAAACAAGATGTAAAATATAAAAAATACAGCTAAATTTTGTACATCTATCTTGTTTGAAATTCAAATTTTCTCTATTGTCTGAGTAAATATAGAAAGCAGAATTCAAAACACTCCAAATGATTTTCAAACTGAAACTGACAATTAAATCAAATTCCAGATTGGGAAAAGCTCACAACTATTCCCTTAGATGTAACCAATTAATAATTATTAGACATGTAAATCAGTATGTTTAGCAGCCCAGAAAATAATCCATGAAAAGCTAAGTTCTACAATATCAGACTGCCATATCAAAGTTTGCCTCCTCTTATTAAAAACACACAAAACAAATGTACTTGAGTAACTAATTATTTCTGGTTCAGTTAACATAATAAATGAATAGTGTTGGTGTGCTATTTATAAACAAAAATATATTTTAAGGCAATGTCCAGCTTACGCAACTCAAAGGCAAAAAGAAAATTGCTTATTTGAAAGTATTTTCAAATTTTCTCAAAACTTCTCAGCGAAAATGAAATAGCTGCTTAACTGATAATATCTCATCTCATTCCTTCATTGGCCTAAAACATAAATGTCTAAGTAAATTTTTCATTAACTCTTTCAGCATCTAAGCTTACTTAACACAAAGAGAGTGATTTTTCCCTCCCTCCTTCATATCCAAGAAGTTTAAGGAAAATTACTGATAAACATTTGACTAGAGGCCTGTAATGACTTTGTGTAAGTCATTGTCTTGAGCAAGTTTATTCAAGATTTTATTTTAATTCAAGCAGATATAGCAAGAAGTCAATTACAACAACATTTTTCTAACCAAAAGGAATTACTTTATTGGAAATTCGTTTATGGTAGAAATGAAAAATTTGCAATTGAAAAATAATCAAGACCTCATAAAAATTAAAACAAGTACTTTTCATACAAAGGAGCTAAAGGGGAAAAAAATGAAAGTAAATTGAATTTTCAAAGCATTTAAAGTGCAACAGCATCTATAATTTTTAAATATAGTATAAGATGAAGTACACACTTGAATTATTAAGCAGACATGCAGGCATTTTATGAAAACATTTCCATTCCCCGGGAGGGAAAAAAACCTTACAATTAACTGGAGAAACTGTAGCAGTGAAAGCAAAACAAGAAATTCAAGGAAATGTTTTACCACAAGAAAGAAAAGTATGTACAAGAATAAAGTGAGTGTAATATTCAAATCTAGCATCTGAATATTTCTCTATTTAGATAACAATACAGTACTATGGGGAAAAAAAAAAGCAAAGACAAGTCAAAATTCATGTCGTGACAAGCAACTTCACAAATCCTACAATATGGATGCTTTTTTAATGGCAGGAAATTCAGCATATCAAATAAATAGCAGTTTATAGTTCAATGCTCTTTTGTCACAATCAAAGGATATATTATGTATGTACAGATATGAAAAAAATGCAAACACTACAAACAGGTAAGAGTATAACAGACATGCTTATAAGGATTATGCAAACGTGTATAGTTGTAATACCAGGACAAAGTGATTCAAGATTTCTTTTGTAATACTTGGTTTCTTTCTATTACCTGAGTTATGTGAAGTAACAGCTAACATGGATGAGATCAAAACTATTCATTTGAACAAAACAAATACAATATGGTTCCTTCGTATATAAATAAAACAAAGTACACGTACAATAAACTTCTAGAAATTGAAAAAAGATAGGCAGTGAGTTATCATTGAGTAGAGAGAATCACTAAAGAAAAGAATAGCTACTTAGAAATTGCTCAAAATTTTAAGGAAGGTAAAACTCAACTCTTGTATTAAGGGAAATGATAAGAGGCCAATATTTTCCGACAGTGCACTGAATCAATATGATGTGATATTAAGGCAAATAAGTAATTCTCATCAATGAAACTTAAAACATTTCATTTTGAATCACTTTGTTGAATGTATGAGAAACTCACTTCGTCAAAGATTTCTGGATTTTCATTTATGTTCATGACAATGTTTTTGGTAGTATGCAATATCTAATGTTCCATCTGCAGTATTGTCAGACATCTTTCACATTCATTTTAATGCTGTTTTGATTTTTTTTTAAATTTATAATGTAATATGCTAAAAAATAGTTCACATCGACATTTCATTATCTGTTTCCGGCCAGATAAATAAATGATTTCAAAATTCATACATTTGCAAAAAGTCAAAATCCAGACATCTAAAGACTAAGTTATAGGAGCTACCATCCAAATGAGAAGACCTCAACATGAGAATGTAAATATCAGTCAGGTACGCAATAGAAGCTGGATACTTTGTCTTTCCGAGTTTGAGTAAATCTAGATGATAGTGAGAAAACACTGAACAAAATTGATGAAACTGTACCAGGTCAAATTAACTCACTATACACTCTATTTCCCTTAGAGGAAAAAATAAAAGCGCTCTGTGATGTAATTTTTCTATTCTCTTTTGTGATTCATAGCATGCCAGATTTCACAGAATCAAAAATATTCACCAATCATTTTGAAGCAAAAAGCACCTAAGGTTTCAGAATTAGAATGAGATAACTGCCTCATAACAAAACCTTGAAAACAAAGCCTCACAACTATTTTTTGAGGTAAAGATCTTACATAATAACTTGAGGATGAGTCTAATATGTTCTAAGTAATAAATAAGTTATTGTCCCCACAATGGAGTATTTTTAATATTATTGCTGGCTACCATTGAGCAATAACACTTCACCAACAAAAATAAATATACTCTCTGATTTTCAACAAAGCCATTGGGTACACGATTTTTCCATTGAAATACATAATACAGAAATAACGAAGTCTCTAAAATACATCTGAATTTTTTAGTATTAATATTGTCAGACCTTGTTTTCAAGACAGCATTAACTTAAGGGGTCAAGAGATATTAAAGATTACAACCCAATTTCTTTCAAAAATATTAAATGTGAAAATGACCTTGTTGAGAAATATGTTTCCCCAGCTAACTCTCATTCTCAATCATATAAATCTCAATTCACACAAATGTATTACTGCAGAATTTTTAGCCCAAACAATACTTCTGCACATATTTAGTCTTTAAAGACAACTTCTCTTACCGAAATCCTTTCATTCAAATAATAATTCTAAGATTTTTTCTTGTACAAAAACATAGCATTGTGCTGCTAAATCTGGCACATTGTTAGTGATTTATCACTACAAAAACTTTTTTGTAGCTGTATTCCTTCATTTTTTAAGACCTTTCAAGTAAGGCTCATTTAATAAAATGGGCAAATGAGGAGGAATATTTCCACTTCACTTTCCCAAGACAGTCCCCGTGAAACACATGGTCTCCCATCTTCTGTTATCATTATCAACTAATATGGACAGACAGTGTATACAAGTGGGGAGCGTGCTTGAAGAGAAGGATTCGCAGTGAGTCGCACAGGTGCTTTACACGAAGCTGTAGGTGTTCTCCACGGCTCGGCTGCCGCCAGCAGAGCCTCCGGAGCCACTCTGGCGCTCCTGAAGGCGCTCCATTGACTCGGTGCGCACGCGAATCGAGCCGCTATGGGTTACCACCTGCTGGCACCACCACAGACCACGCCATTCAGTCAACACCACACAAAAACAAGCCCTGCACTACACACTGCGTGATGGAGGCTTAAAAAGACCCAGTGACTTCTCAAGATTTGCTCACGTCCTGAAGACAGAGATGAGATACACACCTTTCAGGAGAGAGGGACTGTTTTACAATGTTCATTATACGAACTAAGCAATAAGTACTAATTCTTGTTTGTGTACAAGTTTGTGCTGCCAGTAAACATACTACTACAGTAACAGGCAAGAAATAAGGAACTCCCAAGCAAAAACTAACTGAAGTTCATTCTACGAACCAAACAACTACACAAATCACACCACACACTTGAAAAAGCTTATTCTTATACTTTTTTCAATGTTTTTTTTTAATAGGATAGATATTTTAAACACTATGAGTAAAGTGTAGCGATGTATTGAAAATTCTTATAAATTATGTGCAGAGGACTTATTAGTAAAATTATTTACCTACATTCTTTTTGAATGAAAAGGAATGTATTTTCATATTAATTTTCCTCAAAAGCAATGTTCTGCTGAGTAACAAAAATCATTATAATTTATTCATTTCCAAACCTTGCGATAAAATGATATAATTATGAAGTTACAGTATTGATGTTTATGAAACATTTGAAATTTGACAACTAAGTAACTACCAAATTCCTACTGTTAATCATTTGGGGTATATTACTTTTCTACAAAAAATGATGAATAACTGAGTTCTGAAGATGGGTGAAATGTGTGACTGTAAAATATTCATTTATTGGAACTCATTACAAGGAGTATTGTAATGTGCCATCAGTAAGATAATGCAAAACGATCTCTGTACTCAGGTCATGAGTAACAAAACTAGGAAGAAGCCAAATACTGAATAGAAATCTATGCAATTAACCTTACAGATTTGGTGTCAGGATCAAATTTAGATATGCAAAATAAAATTGTACAGGAAATTACAAAAACCAACAGGAAGTACAGAAAAATATAAGGAAAAACTAATTTAAAAATTGAAAAATGCAAACACTTAAAGATTGTATTCCTATAAATTATAATTATGATTGCTAACAGCTTTATAGAAAATATAGCTTTTTTTTTAAAAAAAAGGAGGTATTTTAATAAAATAATTTAAAGTTTTCATGTAAAATTACAAATTTCAAAAATGAATTTGCAATACATGTAATTGTTTTCAAACTTTTGAACAATAACTTTTTCTTTATTTCATAAAGGTTAATATTCAATTGGTGTTGGTAGATAATATTCTGCAAGCCTTTAGAAATGATCTGATATATAATAATGTCTGCTAGCAACATAAAAGTAATTTATTTTTAGAAATTAAATTTTCATTCAAGGATAAAAGGATTTTGTTTTAGAGACACCATGAATATTAAATCACAGGTACTGCTAATTTAACCAAATTAGATAAAGAAACCTTTCTCATTGGAACATGCACTTCATTGTAACTGAATTGGTGTTAAGGTCATTTCTATTAGTACATTTTTTAAATGAAACTATCTAAAACCATGAACAGTTAAAAAAAAATCAGGAAATTATATCAAATGCATTGCACATGCCACATTACATATCATTTAATAAAGTAAAATTGATTTTTCATTACACATTCACCAACTGGCTTATTCAATAATTTGGTTTGAAATCAATAAAGCAGTTAATTTACTCAATCAATTTTTCTCTCAATTGAAAGAAGTATGTCTATTATTTTCCAAATACACCAATTCAATTAAATACACTGATGCTTAAACGTGTGTATGGTTCTACTAGTTTTAACCTTCCAGCAATCACACCTAAAAGTTAACACTATTGCTGCTTAATTATCATAAAATTTAATTTCATTTATATATATTAAAATTAAAAGATTTTCCATAGTTGTTATGTACTAAACAAATGAGCTCATTAATACTTCAAATCTGAAGAACACTTTGCGGCAAATTCATAGTTGTCATTTACAGGATAAGCGAACCCGTAAGTGATAAGTGCATTCTCAAAATAAGTGTTCACTTATAGGCGCTCGTATTTCATAGACATTTCTTACGACTGTGGAATGTGTTCCCTTAAGCGAAAGGGAAATGTGGCAACAAGGCATTGGCGGCAGCTGTTTCGAAGTTCTTGGCAACCGAGTTTACACACGCACTTCATCTTGTACAAAGGGCGTCCAATTTAACAGGGGGCAGACACTACAACATCGAGTTGACGTCGCGCACCGCGACCACGTGCCTCTCTCATTTGTAGTGTTAGCATCAAGTCTTTAGCATTGTCAAGTTAGCATTGTAGTCTTAACATCAGTTTCAATTGATTCCACAACTTTAACTTATGCTCTAGTTTAACTAATGTAAATGGTATGAACATAAGTCTGCCAATATTGGTAATGGATCATTTCATGTCATTGAAAATGTCAACCCCGTATAGTATTAATACAAATTCCATTTTACAACAATTTAAATTACTTCATTTGTTATTCATATTGCAAATTCATAATTACTTAGAATAGGTCTTATTAATCAGTAATGAATAAAAGTTAAAAATTTTGGAAACATACCTGAAAGGATGAAGTTGCATAATAAATCTTAATGCAACGAGAACTTTTAATAAGGGGGAAATCGGCAGTCCTCTTTGGGACTTTGTCAATCATCAGCACTAGTAGTTTTATTGAAATGAAATCGCTTTCGGATGGGGTGCTCATATCTTTAATTTATCCCTTTGAATTTCGCAGGATGTGTTGAGTATAAAACTCAAAATAATCTTGGAAGTCGTTTTCCATAACATGCTTCACAAATGGAACGTTTAAGCTGGCTACACTTTACGAACACCAGCAAAACGAATTCAATAGTCGGTGAATGACCCGTAAAAGTATAACCTAAACTGGTTACTACTGACGATACAAGGGAGCCATAAGGAACACTTAAGGGAGCAGGATGTCTCGCTTATAAGAATGAGTGCTCACTTAAGACTTCACTCAAGGGCTGTTTATGAATAAGATTCGTGTACTTAAGGGAACACTCAGTGAAAGTGACGACTATGAATTCGGCCCTTAGAAGCTGAAGAGGTGCCACTTGAACCAATTTCAGCATTGCCAAAATATTTTTGTGTTGGGGTTACAGGTCAATTCTTTCTTTTGCATCATTGCAATATTAATTACTATTCCAAGTCAGTCTTGTATTATTATATTATAAATGATTTGTACCTGCAAGTATGTCAGGCCCATCACATACGTATCACATATCTTAAAAAATGTTACTATTTATGCATGTATGTTCACTTTGCTACTGAACTGCATAGTGGAAACATCAAACATCATGTATAAAAGAAATTGAAAGACGAAAGAAGCTTAGATTACTACTTGAGAAGAGATATAAAAAAATGTGACTGTTAGAAGGTTAAAGAAGAAAAATTCTCTTTAGAGCAAGAAAAACAAGTGTTATGTTTCATGAACACTCAGAAATACACCAGTGCAATATATCATAATTATTGCAAGGCAGTATCTCAAACCACACCAATGTCATAGAACATCAATCAACATCACAGTATGGGTTTTCACAGCCCATTTAAGTCTACTATGACATAAACAATGGCTAAGAGAAAGACTGTACAAGTGGCCTCACGAACTACCAAAATTAAAAGGCATTTTTTCTTTCGCATTTGATATGTAATGCATTACACTTGCCTAATAACTAAAAGGAATGCAGAACACCTGACACCTTGGTCAAGAAGCAGTTTTCAATAAGTGCATTACATTCAACAAAACACTGGTGAAAACTCAATACATTCTGTACTTCAACCACTGTTACCTAATTACAATAAAAATCAATATTTCAACAGCTAAATGTGTCAAAATATTTCCATTTAGAGACTTGAAAGCTCTTTCACCAATGAAATGCACAAAGTATCAGAAGTGTTCATTCACATCTTACATGTACATTGGTGATTTTTGTCAAGAGGACAAAGGGGTGAATCTACACTCAGCAAAAAGCCCATCTTTGTTCCCTGTGAATAATACAGCAATAGGTTTCACAGCCAATACTTCAAAAGAAGTTAAAAGGCAGAATTCACGGTACCTCTCTAGGCTCAGGCGGTACAGGCACTCGGCGAATCTCAGCAGCTGGAGCCAAAGCTCCAGTTGGAGTTCCAGCAGTGAGGCCACTGGTTGATGCAGCAGCAGCAGCTGCAGAAGCACTAGTACTAGGTGTAGCTGCTGAGGTCCGAGATGTTCCGGTTTGGGAAATAAGCACAAAATCTGTCAGAGTGACATCTGCTGTTCCTCCTGATTCCAAAGGAATTGGATGTTGTCGGAAGTGTTCAAGCATGTCAAAAATGGTTGGGAACCATAAGTGCTGTACACGACATTGTCCCTGATCATTCAAGGTCATGCGTAAATGCTGCAATAAACCACAATACATTTATTTGTTTAAAGCTTAACAGCAGCCACTGTAAACTCTTAGAAAATAAAAATAATATTCCAATTGATATTAAATAATAGAATATTTTACAATTAGAAAACCAATGGTTTTACAACACTGAAACAACTTCCTTGTAACACATGAAAAAGATCTATAAAACAATGACAAAATTCAAGATAATAGCAGAATAAAGCATTTGAAGCTAGAGGCTATTCCCTTTATTCTTACAAAAAATAACACACACCTTAGCACGGCCTTGAAAGTTGAAAGTCAACACGAACTCTCCTTTTCGGGTCTCACTCTGTCGGACAAGGAATATGCCATGCCCAGAGGCACCATCATTAAGCACAAGCTGAGCAGCATCAGAACGAGGCAGAGTGCCATGGAACCAGGGATACTCTCGTAGTGAGGCTGATAAATCTAGCTCTGGCTCAGCTGCTGTGGCACCTGCTGAAGAAGAAAGGATGAAGGGTAAAAAACGACAGCTAGATCCCTTTCTTTTAAATTGAGGCTATTGATAAGTTTTGCCCATAGGCTTGTGCAGCCTAAAACCAGAGGGGGACCGAAATCATTTCTGGTTCTCCTTTTTGATCAAACCTCCTTTTTACATAAGACATATTTTACTACAAATGAATAAAGCATACTACAAGGACAATTGCATAATAAATTTAATGATACCGTTAATAATAAAAAATATTTTTTGACAATTTAATACTGCCGTTTACATGGTTGCGAGATGGCTTATAGTGGCTCTTCTCCAAATGTACAATTTGACTCATTGTTAGGACAAGAAAACTTATTTCAACAAATTATTAAATGTAATGAATTGTTTTAGCGCATGAGGCTACAATTTTGCATAAGGCCAAAATTTTCAGGGATCCATTGCTCCCCCTGAACATATGCCTTTGGTTTTGCCTGACTGCAATCTATGGACACCTGAAGGACTGCAGTAACTATCACTCCCCTGGGAACAAGTTCCCGAAAAGACATCCCCTGTGTTCCCCAAACATCACACTGATATAGCCCTTTGACCCACCTCAATTTTGAGCCATTACATATATGCTCGAGGAAGCATTTTGATACTTGAACCATATTTCTGGGTGTAGGGAGGACCTGTTCCTCAATTACTCACAACAGACATTTCATACAATTACCAATCCGAGTAATGAGTATGGCTGATTTCAGGAGTAGAGATAAAACTTCAGGTAGTGGAAAAGCCTGTATCCCAAATTCAACTGAAAACATCCATGCATTACAGAGTTTTTGACCCCTCCGCCCTTGTGTCCACATTGGGCTCACCTGCCCCAAGTTCATGCACTATCAGGCTGCCTGGGTAAATAATGAATGGGGTTACGAATTCTACACTCTGAAGTTAGAAAATATACGTGCATTGATAAAATTCTTTAAATTCTCAGATCTTGACAGCCAACCTTTGCAGGTTTGGTGGAATAACGGTTAGTGTATCGGACTGTTTTACCTAAGATTGCAGGTTCAAACCTGATCAAAGCTGTGGATTTTTAAGGGCGATAACATCCTTCATATGCCTTCCTTCAGAGGGGAAGTAAAACCGGCCGACCCTTGTTTTAGATTTACTGCATGTAAAAGAACCTCAAGCCTACAAGATGTCTCTAAGCTAAATTCAAAATCACGTGTTTGGTTACCCTCCCTTCTTTCTCTGCTAGATGGTGAAGGGAGCAAAGTGAAAATTGCGTGGTTAGACAGACAGGCAGGCCCGATGACTTGGATATCGCCATGTAAAATAATGTATTAACTAATGAACTAACCAACCTTGGATGTTGGGATGTAGATTTTAACTTAATCTAGCAAATGAAAACCTCCAGCCCTATTGCAACATCTTTACAACAACACAAATTTGAATTGATGGACTCAAAAAATTAAATAGCAGCTAAGCGAAAAAAATGTTAAGCTCTAAAAACCCTGTGTTTCTAATTATAAGAGGTTGGAAGTGTGGCAAAATGCCTCATTATTAATATAAGTGTAACACGTTTAACAACAGAAATCTGATATGCTTTCTTTGGCAATGAGATATCCTGTCTCTTGCTTGACGAGTTGACTGTACATCATTGATCACTGATGTTTATTTAACACTGAACATAATTTATAAAATAAATGTATTTGATATCCAGTCATCTTAATGATTAGATTTGTATTTTCTATCCATTGCATATTCACAATTGCTTAAGCTGAAGTATTTTCATATTTTTACTCTTTTCAATTCAAGACAATCACAAAACCTTTTGATGCAATGTGAATTTTTATATCAAAGTTTACTGATTTATTGCAAAACATGCAGTCAATTTTTTAATGTTTTCTTCAATTTCCTCTGTTAACCATGCCAAGTTTCACCTCGCACATTAATAGCTAGGACATTTTCAGCAAAAGTAATTATCTCTCCAGTATTCAATAAATATTGGAGAGAAATGAAAACGAAAATATCATTCACAAAATGAACAGAACCAGTCCAAGAAATGTGCTCTGAGGTACTACACATTCAAAGCTTTTTCTCTACGCTAGGATAATCACCAATTTTCACCACTTGTTTTCTGCCATTTAAATAATGTTTTATATATCCTGGTGTGCCTCAGAATCTTTTTTTCTCTCTCCAGTTTACTTAAGAGAATCTTATGGTTTGAAGTATCAAATACCTTTGCTAAATCTGCCAAAGGAGCATTTTCATCTATTGTCCTATAAACTTGGTAAGTAATACTCTTATGAGTTACTCTGTGCCTTTATTAGATTGGAAACCATACAGCTTTTGATGCAGTAATTCAAACTTTGTAATAAAATTATTTTTACATGTCTTCAATATGTTTTAATATATTTATGCTAGATCATTATTCATTGGAACTGTTCATTGCAGTATTTGGGCAGAACTTGTTCACAGATTTTAAAGAGGGATGACATCTCTTTTAAAAACCATGACGGGAAAGTTTCTTATTATTGTAGTTAATTGTAATTATTGTTTATATGCAAATGTTGAACATGAATACATAAAGGCAAATGAATAACAAGTGTATGAGCTAGTACTCTGAAACATTCAAAACGATTAAGATGCAAAAACAGGCATAGAGTTTACCAAAAATATATTTTCGAAACTCTGGAAGATATGTTAATCTGTTTCGCTGATTAACATTTATGTCCTAGGCAGTGCTGCCATTTTGGAGATCTGCTATACTTCAATGAATCTCAAGCTGAAGGTAAATGCTTATTTCTATTCGAAAAGGGCAGTTTTGGAAGCAAGCCATTCTCCTTACAGTTATTCATGTTTTACAATGGATAGTCAAGCAAAAGTTACGCCACCGCATAAGAGCATACACGACCAAGGTCTGCAATTATAACATTACATGAATGTACATCAAATGTCTGTACAATCACTGACTGACATGAATAGAATGGCAGACGGCCACGGCTGTACTAAGTATATGGACATAGTTCTCTCTTATCAAATTACCTAATTCAAAGTGGCTGTTGCTAGAGAGCCGGGCGCCAGTGCCATCAGTTCGAATGCCAGCACCTGCTGCTGCACCTTGAAGTCGTGGAGGAAGTTCTGGAGGGTGCTCACCACCAATGGCAGTGCCCTCCCCATCTACCTTCCCTGTTGCAGGACCTCGTAAGCGCTCCCCATCACCCAAGAGACTCCGGCTATGACAAAGAGATCCATATGTATAAGAAAAAATTACAAGAGGCCAAAATTAACAATGAAAAGTATTATAAATTCATAGGTATCTCTAGGGGCTCCAGGAGGTCTCGACATTCTGTCTCTCCCCCAATATTTTCAAGAACATGCAATAGGTTTTCTTTTTTCTTCTCTCTCACACACTCAGTATCACATAATCATAATCATAATAATAATAATAATAATAATAATAATAATAATAATAATAATAATAATAATAATAATAATTATAGCTGATCAGATGGCCGAGTTTGCTAAGGCAGTAGTGCCGGAGTGGTTTCGGGCCAGAAGATCGCGGGTTCGAGTCCCGCCTCGGGCATGGGTGTATTTGTGTATGTCTGTATGTGTTGTCCTTTCACCCCCATTATCATCATATCATCATTTCATCTTCCATACCCCCAGGGCTAACAACCGTGGGGGATAAAAATCGGATCCAGCTAAAAATGCTGGTCCCCCCAAAAAAGTTGTTGCAAGCACCTGCCACCGTGATAATAAATAAAAACTGAGCCACGGTAAATGCAGGATGCTTGCATGCGTGGTCCTAGTCGGCCGATTAACGGAAAAAAAAATAATAATAATAATAATAATAATTATAATGATGATTCATTTTATAAAATTCAGGTGGTAAATTGATAAAATGGTGTATATCTTCATAAGTCACAAGGTATAAAAAAAAATAAAAATAAAAAAAAAGAAAAAATTATGAAGGTGCTGGCAGGTAAATGTAAGGAACCACCATGAGCCTCCATTTTCATATCTAATGAAGAGGACCAATAATCCATTGCTTGCAACCAGTGACAACGTAGACACTTCCATTTTCTACATTTATTGTCAGAGAATATAATTGAATTCATGAATAGCACCAACATAATTGTAAATCTAACAAATGAACCTTGTTGACTTCACTAATTTAAGTACTTTGTTTTTAGACTTACATGTTTAACATTTATCATTAATAGATTAAATTACTGAAATATTCTCCTAAGAATTTAATGATTTTTAATAGGACTTTCAAAGATTATTTCATTTCCATAGTATTAAATTGCATACCTTGCCTATATAAAAAATGAACTTTACATCATTCTTTCAGGTCAACAAATAATACGTGATTTACTTCTGAATTGAGATTAAATGAAAAATTTATCTATTTACCTACGTACCAGCAACTTGAAAAATTGAATACTTGTACATCAAAATAGTGATGTAAGAAAGTAAAATAACAATAAATCCTTTTGAAGCTTTCTTTGAAGACAGTCAACTGGATGCAGTCCTTTTGAAAATATTAATCATGCTGACATCTATCTCTACATTCACATTCCTCCACTTGTGATAAATCAAAGCTTATTGATTATTTGATTACATTAAATTTCAAATGAAATTAGCAAAATACAGTCTTGTTACAAAAAAAAGCAGAGGTTCTTTTCCAAGTTGGCCAATTGCAGTTTCTTGGAAATTTTGAAGGATGGCCACTTAAGTGTATCTTTTAGTTCAAGAAAAAAGTGTAAAATAAGGAACAACATTGACAAAGAGTATTTCATTATATTTATACTAATTTATTTGCACATCTAAATTTCCAATTGTGTAGCAAAAGAAAATTATGATACTCCACAAATGTCACATATAAAATTATATTCTCTATTAAATAGTAAATACATACTTACAAATTAACATTTATTATTTGGAACTTTCAAATACTGCAAAATTTGAGCCAGTTGGAGCATAGCAAACTATCTATAAAATTGAAAATTACTAAGAAAGAAAAATAAAAAATAAAAAAAAGCTTACCTGCCATCTTGACTATCACTATTAGGTAGAGCTGTACGCATGCAGTACTTTATAGTTGCCAACCAAGACCTCATGTCATCTGTATCATGTGCTTCAATTACATATTCCATATTGTTCTCGGCCTGGGAATAACCAACATTGGAAACAGAATGAAACTTCACATTTTCCTGTGTATTTTCACCACACAAGACATTAAAAAACATGTACCTTAAGGACAAATGTATTTTCATGGTCAGGCATCTCCAAGGCTGTTGTTTCCCTTGCTTCGGTAATAAGAAAACAGAAAACACCACTTTTGGGTTTAACTGCCTGCAAGAGTGATAACACACCTGTTAACCTGTACACTAATTGTGGACAGACAGAAAAAAGCCCAGAATTTTCTATTGCTGATGTCAGCTGGCTTAATGATGAAGCAAGCCTTACCTTTGGGGGAGAGTAAAATTCCAACATATAACCTCCAACAGTTTTCACCAGAGCTAATCTACACTTTTCCCATTTCTGCGTACCATCCATATTCTCACCCATTAGATAATTTACAATACCCTCTTTTCGACACTCGACAACGATTTTCGCCAACTTCGTTTTGGAATGCTTGTCGTGCTTAGAGTGTTTATCATGATGGGATGACAATTCCACTTCGTCAGAGTGTTGCTTATGGAAGAAACCTTTGCCTTTCTTTAAACCTTTAAAGGAAAGTCTACGGAAAAAGGGCTTATGCTGTGTCTTTGGGGATGGAGAATCTGCTTCATGTTCGGAATAATCGCTAAATTCCTCGTGGCTGTTCGCTCGTAGGGCGTTACCAGCTCCAGAGTTGGAGTTTGGAAGGACGTTGTTTCCATTAACAAACTTTTCTTTGTGATGGTTAAAGTTCTTCTTCGCAAGCTCTTCCTGAAAATGGTCCACGAAACAATCGACGAATTTGCGTATAAAATCGTGGTGCGAAACTGTCGCCCTCGCATTTTCAGGTAAATTGGCTGTAACGTAGCTGCAAAATGCCTTCGCAAAATCTGTTGCCGCAATTTTAGCATGCCTATCACAGAATTCGATCCAGTTAAGCCGTTCTTGATTATCTGGATGCACTCCTGCCATATTAATATGAAATATTTATTTCACAAATAGTTATAAATTCCCCATGTTTACAAAAAAATGTGTATGTAAACACGAGTCACTGCGAACTTTCAAAGCTCTTGAATATACTGAAACTCGTTCGCTAGGGAATCATAAGTAAAACCGGCAATCTCGAGAACGAGAACTAGTACGTGATTCCCTTCAAACCCGTAGAGGAGAGATACAAAAGATATATTTTGGGCTCTATGTTCAAACGCGCCTTATTCAAACTGCAAGCGAACATACGGAACCTAAACTTTCGATCATGCTTTCGAAGGAAAGAGATTCTACGAGTTATCTATTAAAAAATGTATTTTCTTGAGACTGGGACTTAAGACTTACTTCCAAATCACCTTTCTTGAAACTGGGAAAAACTTCAGTTTGATGATATATTTCAGTTTGTCCTCCCCAAAGGATACGAATGAACGCAGCATCATTAAACAACGTTGACGACGTTTCATACGTCATGCTGCTAATTACCGGCGCATTACTATTATTCCAAAACACCATCATGGTTGCTACTATATCTGGCAATTTTCCGTAACTTTTCCATTTTTTTCGAACCAGTTTGAATTGTTCCATAACTATACACCAAAGTAATTTGCAACTATATTTAAATAAAATACTCGTAAGTAATGCATATGACATCCCATATGCAAAGGAGAGAACTTTTCCTGACCCCCTTGCTTTTGTTGAAACTCAGAATGTCTAATCATTTTTTATCGAAAGCAACTGGAATATATATTTATTTTCAGTGGCGTTTCGTGCTGTTGCGCGGTTGCGCAGTGGCGTTGTACGGTTGCGCAACACCCAGATAATGGAAAAAGATCTCATAATATATTCGAAATATACATTTTCCTTTTCATGATAATCGATATTCAAGATATTGCAGAGTTATCAATGTATATGAAATCATTTGGAATCCAAAGAGCGACCTAAAAACTACCATTTTAAACATATTGTACATGCGATCAGATTTTTTAGAATATATTCTACTGAAGACAAAAATCTCTCTGGTCAATATTGTACCTTTCCAATGTAAATTTTTTTAAAAATCAGAAAAAAACAGATTGCTGAAAATGGGACCAGTGCCAACCTTTTACCGTCCTTTAATATACGTATGAGGGAAAAAGTTAAAGAAAATGTTTGTTTAAAAATGCCTATATCTCACACCAAATTACGCGAAAATACTCATATTTTCCGAAAATTTGACATGATCGTATTTTAAGAACTTTTTGAACAAAACATTTCATTAAGGAAAAAAATAGCTATCCATTATCCAACTACAAATATTGTAGTTGTAGGAAAACTTTCAAAAAATTGTAAAGTGGTGAAATTTTCAAAAATTTAGGGATTTCAACGAAAATGAGACCTATGCCAATTGTTTAAGCGTTCTTTACACTATTCACGAACAGAATCTAATACCAAAAATTGCAGCCATTTTTGAGAAAATGATAATGTTGTTAAGACTTCATGTAACGTACTTCCCAAAATCAAAATATCCGTTTCAAACTCACAAAGCCTCGAGTTTGTTCAGAACAATCGGGGAATGCCAATTTTGAAAAAAAAATCGGCTGAACTATTTAGACTCTAGCGTTGACACAGATGGACGGGCGAAGAACACAGACACGTTTTGCCGTCGATCTTTTTTTTTTTGGTATCAAGAACCCACAAAAAACACATGAATTGTGACTACACAATGCGTTAGGGCTCCTGCGCACGAGCGTTAAGTAACGCGCGAGTAGAATAACACATATTACTCGCGCAACTTTTCTTGAACGATAGATTGAAGAAATGCGGGTAGAGTTGGGGTATTAGTTACGAAATCGGCCACAAGATTTTATAAAGCAATGCCATTCTCTGGAGAATGAGCCATGCCTTTGCAACTTTCACAATAATTTGGGTTTTCACTTTCTCAAGAGTTAGAGATATCTCCTGTGATGGATCTTCACCTGCTTCGGTCATTTCTTTAGTTTTTTTGGAGAAAATCACGCACAGAAGTTTTTGTCTTCAACACACAATATTTTCTATTTCGGTCCAGTGTAGATGTGTTTGAAATATTGTCATTAGTGCTCGCTGCGAGTTTTTGCCTTCAACTGTTTATTCGGCCAGAGAGAGGGAAGTAAGGTCATCGTTCAAAAAAAGTTGCGCGATTAATACTATATATCTTATGCGAAACGGCACAAGAGCGCTTTAGGCGTTCCGCATAAGATTATGTGTTAATCTACGACGCGCGTCACTTATTACACGTCAAACGCGTGTCAAAGCAACGGTCGTGTAACACAGGCCTCAGAGGAAGTAATTTACTATACATAGGAACAATACCCACTTTTTTTATACCAGGGTCCAACGTTGTGAATTTTTCTGTCGAAAAATCGCCGATTTTTGGCACATAATTACACTTTATCTTTTTACGAAATAAGTCGAGAACGCAATAAGAGGAATTTTCCCAGTAAAAGCCGGAAGAATAACTACTCTAATCAGTATATTCAGAGTAAATTCTACCTTAACAGCAGTCTCACCCCTTTACGCCATGCAGCGGTCGACATTCAATTATCTGCACCGCCACTTTCGCTTGAAGACTGCGTCACCCTCACACTGTTACCCAAGCGCAATGGAAAGTGGAGACAGAAATAACAAACCCGCATGATCAGAAGCTACGTTTTGTTGATGGGCGTAGTTATCAGCCCCACGAGGTAACCAGGTGGGTTCAGGACGCAATGACTAAGATGAGAAAGTAGTGGATCAACTTAAGTGCATCTTACAAAATAAAAATTATTCCGAGGCAGTTTTGGTATGTATGCGTGGTGTAAGGATAAGGAGCCTGGTATCCTTCTTTAACTATACTGTTAATAACATGATTGGCGTATACACGTATATTATTAATACTTAGCGAAATCTGACAATAAGTATGTTGTGTTGTAAGCTGTTTCTCCACTTTTAGGAACTGGGAATGTAGAAGATTTTCTATTATGAATGAAATTTAATTAATTAATTAATTAATTAATTAATTAATTTATTTATTTATTTATTTATTTATTTATTTATTTATTTATTTATTTATTTATTTATTTATTTATTTATTTATTTATTTATTTATTTATTTATTTATTTATTTATTTATTTATTTATTTATTTATTTATTTATTTATTTATTTATTTATTTATTTATTTATTTATTTATTTATTTATTTATTTATTTATTTATTTATTTATTTATTTATTTATTTATTTATTTATTTATTTATTTATTTATTTATTTATTTATTTATTTATTTATTTATTTATTTATTTATTTATTTATTTATTTATTTATTTATTTATTTATTTATTTATTTATTTATTTATTTATTTATTTATTTATTTATTTATTTATTTATTTATTTATTTATTTATTTATTTATTTATTTATTTATTTATTTATTTATTTATTTATTTATTTATTTATTTATTTATTTATTTATTTATTTATTTATTTATTTATTTATTTATTTATTTATTTATTTATTTATTTATTTATTTATTTATTTATTTATTTATTTATTTATTTATTTATTTATTTATTTATTTACTTACTTATTGGTTATTAATTATGTGGTTTAAATGATGGGAAGAGATTCAAGAAACTCAAGAAAACGTGCGCAGATTATTTTCTCACCCATACGTCATATACAGTTTTTACTTTTTTTGACTAAATAAATCTAAAATAAATATGAAATAAATCTAAAATAAATCTAAATCTAAAATCTAAATTTCTGATTTTTCAAAAAACAGGTACACTTATTTAATTTTTTAAAATACTTCGTACATTGTTAATATTTACATAACAACCATGTTTCATAATTTAATAGTTTTTAAGCACAAATACTTAAAATGTCCTCTAAATAAGATTATCCAAATTTTAAAAAAATCGAGTGTAAATGAATTCAAACTACTCATTTTCAGAAACGCTTTAACGAAATTTTATCAAAAATGCCCCAGATTTCCCCCGGATAATGTCCACAGAAAAAAAGCTTTGTTATTATATGTGATTCTGAAGATCAATTAATGTATGAATTAAACATCAAAGAGTGTCAATTAAAATGATAATGAAAAGGAAAATTGAGAAAACTTAGAAAACAAACTATACTTGTATGTGCGTTTATACGAGTGCATAATATACATGTATACATAATATCTTCAATATAAGTAATATATAAAGTAAAGCTTAAATCATTGTTCTGATTGAAAAATATTGTAAATATTATATTCTATAATATTTTTTGTAAAGTTAGTTAATTTGGAGATTGTTTTTCCTCAATGGGTGCGGGATAAATGTTTTTAATGCAAACGAAACTTTCACACATTGTTTCTACTGGGAATGAATGGTGCTGAATGAGAATGAAAACAAGTAGAGTTGCAGAATGGCACATTCTTTCTCGTATTAGCTAGTTTCCGTATCTCTTTAGTTTGGGCTACCAATTCAGTTATCGTAGCTTTGAAGATAGGTTATCAATTTTTCTATTCCCTCAAAAGGTTGAAATATGACTTCCAGAATATTATAAAACAATAAAACCTGATTTTTCATGCAAACTTTCATTGACAAAATTGAATCAGTTTTTGAAAAAATGTCGTTGGATTATATCTTTTGAACTTATTTTCACAGAAAAGTTTTAGGTTTTCGAGAATTCAATTAGAAATAATATGAAGCACCTGTTCTCACAAATAAAGGGGGTCGTTTCAAATCATTTTATGTCCACTCTGGACAAAAATGAGTTTGACATATTTTCGGAAAGTTATTATGCACTCTACCATTCTACCATGATCACGTTCTATCATTGCTCAAATAAAGCTTGAAAACATGTGGTGTTTCATATCGCATTCTGTCTTTACGGTTGCAAATCGTATTTTGTCCTCGGCGCTATTTTTCATGTTGCTGGAATTGTAAACTCTTCTATTGGATTAATAGGCTGATATCAGTGTTGCTACGTAGTAATCTTACACACCCACAGAAATTGAGAGTTTAAAGTTTTTCACAGTTAGGGGTAGGGAGTTTAGCGGGAACATGCTTGTTAAAGCTGATAAAACTGTTAGAACGAAAAAAAAGTATGGAGGAATTTTGAAATTTTAACCCCATATGGTGATTAAAATTGTCTTCACGGGATGCCAAAGGAGAAATGAATTGTGAATGTGTTAGATTTTAAAAGTATATTTTCAACATAATGGTTATTTAAACAGCGGAAATATTTTGACAGTTTCGAAAATGCAACCAAAAATTTTTATTTATGGTCATAAATGCTTGCATATTTCTAACATTTTAGGTCAAAAACATCAGGGTCCAAATTATCTCGAAATGTACCAGACTGTTGGTCTGACTCACATACCTACTATGATACAACTGGTATACAAACGCTCCATACCTCTTCACTAAGCAGCCACAGACGTACCAACTCGTGCTGACGCATAAAAATCTAACTGCCTCAACCCAATATTTCCAAAACACAATTTTCGAAAATTCTGAGAGATCAATGAAAACGAGACCTCCAGAACTCTTTTAAGGGTCCTTTGTTTTATCCGTGGAAAGAATTTAAAGGAAAACTTTGGAGCGATTTTTGAGAAAACATTCTCCTTATAATTTGCATTAAGTTGAACAAAGATTAGGTAAAAAGTACTCTTTTTTAAAAATATTTGTGCATGCCCTTTTTTAAAGAGCTGATTTTTTGAACATATTTTGTTTAAGGCAAGAATCTCTATCTTCAATTTTGTAATGTTAACTTTTTGCAATATTTGGAAATATGGAGAGTTAAGGGAAAAAGTATCTATCTTCAATATTGTAGCAGTAGGAAGATGCTGGAAAAATTACCTTTTGCAATTTTCGAAAAATTAATGATTTAAATGAAAATGAGAGCTTTACCAATTGTTTAAGAGTCTTTTACGCTATCTAAGGACAAAACATAATCAAAAAATTGGAGCAAATTTTGAGAAAATTTTTAAAATGTTGAGGGATCATGTAAAGTACCCTCCAAACATCAAAATATCCGTTTCAAACTCGCAAAGCATTGAGTTTGTTTAGGGCGATCGGGGAATATCAATTTTGGAGAAAATCGGCTAAAGGGTTTGGATGCTAGCGTTAACCACAGACGGATAGACAGACATTTTGCAGTCAATCGATTTCTCGGTATCAAGGAACCACAAAACATAAATTCTCAACTACACAACATCTTAGAGAAAGTAATTTACTGTTTAAGAACGTATATGAACAAGGTTTATCCATTTTCTCATTTCCAGGGCCTTGCAATAAGAGTTTTTGTGCCTGAAATTCGCCGCTTTCCGACGCACAATTACATACTTCTTCTTACGAAGTAAGTGCGGGAAAGTAAAAACGATCACAAAATACAACCACTAAAAATACTATATTTTAATTTCTGTATTAATACATTTCAGTCTTCTCTGCGATGAATACAGGGAATTGAGTGGCGTGTGTTGATGATCAAAGTACAACGAAAAGCAGGGCAGTACGTAGAATCCCTAGAAAATCTATCACCACAAATCCCATTTGGATTCTCCAGTAACTGAAGCTCTATCCCATTGGTTGAAGGCGAGAAGTCTGCCCGCTACAGCACGGGACGCCCCCCCTCGTGTTGTCGATAATTCCTCCCCTTTTACGTTGTGTAATGGAGAATTATTCGTCATTACGCAAGCGTTTCCATCATTCGGGCTCGCTGGGTGTGGAGCGAAGCAGGGTCCCGCATGTGCGCGCGCGTGCGGAGCGGCGAAAGCGCGGCCCGGAGCAGCGGCGTTCGCAGGCCTGGCAGCGTCAGTCGCAGTGGCCGGCATGGGGGCGCGAGACGGCGGTGCGGTGCTCCTGCTGCTGGGCCTCGCGACGGCGCTGGCGGCGCGGGGCGCCGGGGCACAGGCGCGACCCTTCCAGCCGCCCACCCCGCCCGCGCCCGCGGGCCCGGCGCTGGTCCTTACGGCCGACAACTGCACACAGACCGTCACGCTGGCGCCACCGCTCTATCAGGTGATGCCCTTCTTTCCGGCCAGGGGACGATTACTATACTCGACTGAGTGAAGCAAAAAGAGGGTAGATATGATGGACCTGGGTTTCTTAGTTACCATCCATCGTCTGATTGATTCGACATCCCCTTCGTGCCTAGTGTGATTCTCACCCAACCAAGCCACGCCTGGCTGCCCTATTAGCACCGCTGTCAGTCGTACCTCAATACACTTCCGATGGCCAGAAAAAACCGCTTTCACAAAAACAAAACAAAAACACATATTAATGGAAACATACAGTTCAAATTCCATGATCCTAGCTTCAGTAGTTTTGTCTTTGGGTTGTTTTTTCATTAAATAAGTCCGTTTGTTACGTACGTAAAAACGTAACTTTACATTAGGTAGGAAACTAATTTTATATGAGTATTATGTATGTTATATGTTATATTATATAGTATTATGTAAGCTAGTTTTATGTAATCTAGTCGAGGCTAGTTTAATCTAATTTCAGTCATTTTGTAGCTCTAAAATATAAAGTACAATGTTTTAATTTTGCACATTTTATAATTTCATTTATTACATTACATTCAGTGCAATAATTAATTTTACATTTGCAGCACTTCAATATGACGTTCGTATGATGTTAATTCTGTTCATTCATTACCTCAGGCGCAGGAGTTCCGGCTGCTGCAGGAGCCGGGGTTGCGTTGCGTGTTGACCTTCATGGCAGCACCTCCTGAGCCCTGGCGGCCGCTGCAGTGGCCCTCCAACCCCTATCCGGCTTACGGAGAATGGCGCCGCCATGCTCGCTCCGCCGGGCCCGGCCCCGCCTCCACCCCCGCCTCCGCTCCCGCCCTCGCATACACTCAGCAGCGAGGTAGAGGCGAGACAGACGGTAAGGACGGCTGAAATAGATTGATCTATCACTGAGAGCTTCGGGCAATGATTGCTGTGAGTGCTGCCGGTGACTGTGGGAGGTCCTAGGTTTCATGACCCGATGGTGGCGGATTTTCGATATTAGCTAGACAGGTAAGTTGTATTTAGCCACTCTCAGGAGGCGAGTTCAAGACGGCTACTTTGATCTTTTTGTTTCTTTGGTCAGTGCCAGGTAATATACCTGTGTAGTACCGTAACAAACGGGTCGCGCGGTATATCCTCATCTTATATCCTTCCTGTGAGCTTAAACATACACTCACTACATCGTCCATACATGTCGGAAAACCAGTCGGGGGCTAGAGCTTGACCTGGTTGAGCCGGTGACCCACTGGTGAAGATTTCTGGAGAGGGAACCTCCCGGCAAGACGACGTGTAAGTCAGCACCGAATCTCTTGTTCAAGTTCATTTTGGTGAATATTGAGGCGTTAACCCTTCACGACTCCCAGCCAACAACTTTCTCTTTAAGTAATATTAAAGTTTCATAATAAAGATAGTAATGCAGTAAAGATTGTTTTAGATTCTCTCTTATGTCTCAGAATAAATGTAAGAAACTTAAAAGAGTCGAAGACGATCGTTTGTTGTCAATGAACATTTGGAAAATTTAATGTAAGGAAGTTAGACACGATTAAATTTTAACAACGCGCCCCTGAATGATAGGCAACTCAACATACACTGCGGTTTGGCAGCTAAACGAAACTTCGGGGGGTGAAAGGATAAGTCAATGACAATGACAATATCGAGTTATTGTCTGTTATATGCGTAGTACCCTGGCTGAGAGAATACGCATGGAGCTCGATGAAGGGAGAATGAGGCGGAAATGGCCACCATTTCTTTAAATTATATTATTTGTTCTGGTTAGCGTGGGCTGCGACGATGATGTTGGAGCTATGTGGCGCACAGTTGCAAGCACAGGAACCTGTGTTTGGTGTCGCCAACACCGTTGGAGGTGCCAAATACAACTTAAAAACATATTTTTAACAATGTATAGTTCATCAATATTTATAATATAGACAATACATTGACAGTAAATTAATTAAACAATGTATTTTAAAATTCATTGAATTTATTTAACATTTTAAACAATTATGTATACTTTATTAGGATTTTGAAATCAAACATAAGAATTATTTGTAATTTTAGTTGTAGTTGCGATTTTCTCTCGGTAACCGTTTCTGCAAAGCAATCTCTAACATCACCCACATTAATTAATTTCAAAATTTGTTGCTCGACAAAACCTATCAGGAGTGGCTCTTAGCTTTTTTTAAAATAACTATTACATGATTAGAAAACGCCGTTTCACGTCTGCAACTACTGACTGAAATTGTTCAAAATCATAAACGACTTCATACAAATTAGGATATGGGTTGTTTGTATCAACTTCATTTTACCAGTCTAGCATTTTGTAAACCGTTTTTTGTGTATAAGCCTCTTCACTGTGGCACTGCAGCAGATTAATCTCCGCCATTAGCGCGACAAATCAACACTAAATTGTTTCGAAATAACTTTAATATCATTTTCAGACGCTCTAAATTGTAGAAGTTTTCCAACTCCAGTGATGAGATCTGTAGTTTCCTGAGAATAAATTGGATCATTTCTGCAACGCACGTACTAAGAACAGAAAAACAGATTTATTGAATGATTAGTGATTCCGGGCGCGAAAGCTGTTGTCATGTCCTGGAAGTCTAGCGCATGTTTTTGCGCGGGAGGAGGCAGTGATCTTTCCCTGCTGGATGGCGAGATTCGGCGTCGACATACTTGCGGGGATTTTTCGCAACCAGATATCTCCCATCAGCGGGACACCGCCCCAATCGGGTCGCTCTCAGCTCCCGACTGGTCTCCCGACATGTGTGGTAGTGTTGTGCATGTGAGTGTAAGTAAGGAGTAAGGCTACAAGGAAGAGGAATGAAAGATCGCGCGCGGCCGTGGCCCGTTTGTTAGAGAACTGCTCCGGCATTCGCCTGGTATTGATAGAGGAAAACAGAATTCTCCTCCAGCCAGTGGTTGAATTCGACCTAGCCATCTAGCTAGTATCAAAACCCTTCCACCGTAGGAACTCGAACTCTGGGACCTCCTAGTCAGAGGCGCTGCAGTGATGTCCATAGCCCCCTTTGTCGGTAACAGAGGAAGAAAATTATCCTTCCATACTTCACGCTCTTTAACGCTCCGAAAACGCAGGTTGAAAATTGAGAAAATTTAAAAAAAAATGTACTTTGGGCGACGAAAGCAGCGTGCAAGAGTAAGTGGCAGCGTGCAGAATAGCTAGCCCAGACTAAAGAGAATAAAAAAATAATTCGAGAAAGTCTGTGCCATTCTGTAGCAATACTAGTTTATTTTTCGGGTTTATTTGGTTTGGTGGCTGCCATGCCCGTGCGCACGTCAGTGGTTGCGCAAAGGGCCGAACTAACACTAAACTAACTTTTAAGGACTATTAAAAATCCACGTGTTAGACATTTATTTCACTTATAAAACAATGCACAGCTAAATTGAAGGAATCGGTGTTACATCAAGTTTCTCTCTCATTTGTCTTATCGAAAACAAAGAAACACAAACACACACACTCCCTCAAAACAAAACACGTATCATCCACACCCAGTACAAATGTGCTGGTAGAATACCAAAGCAGGAGGAGACGTGTATAAAAACTGAGAAATATATAGTTTTGCATTAATTTAATTAGCTAGAAGTGAGGATAATCACAGTTTCCTCGACCATTAAATTCACGCAATGAGTCGGTTTGACAAGTTAGAATTTCATCAATAAGGGGAGAGACACGAAAAAATACAGGCAATATTTGATCGTTATTTATTCTTTCTGTCGTTCGTTTTCGTAGAAGTAATGGATAATTTAAAGTACATGAATCCAGAGCAAACATTGTTTATTTACTCGTGATTACTATTCCCCGTATTCCAAAGTGACATTTAAAGTTTTTTGTTACCATCTTGCACAGTACATTACTTTTATATAATAAAAAATAATATAAATTTTATTTGAAGAAACAATTCCTGATGATAGTGGACCAGGAGAGTAATTTAAATAATCTTCTTAGTTGTGTTTATTTGCATGGTTTCCAAATCTGCAAGTGTTTCATAATCGGCAGCCGACTAATTTTTTTTTGCCTTACTGATATTCATTTTATTTTAATTTAAGCATACAAATGATTATGTTACATTAAAATAAGTAGTATCAGATACGATCAGACGAAAGTATTTTGTTTTCTTTGTTGCATACTCATATTTATCTGATCATTTGAGCATCGTCTCATTTTAACACTAGTGCTAAAAATGGAACTTTTAGCGTGATTTGCAGGAACTAAAAGTAACCGTTTGGGGATGTCTAAAATCTAATTTGATTTATTCTTCCTGTCTCTTATGTGCCTAAATTGTTTCTTCTAAGAGCAGGGATTGTTGGTGTTTCGTAATTGTTGAATATGAATTATTGGGGATTAATTTATACCTATGTGTGTCTGAGCTCCTGCTTAGTAAGTTTGTGCTTTCATTCACCGCTGGTTGCGCAGCTTCCGGTAAGGCGAGGAGCTTCTCCCCGTGGGGCGGGGGCGGGGGCGGCTCGCTCTACTCTCCGACGGCGTCCTTCTCCTACGGCCCTCCGGCCCCAGCGTCAGGACCAGCCCCCGGGGCCTACGGCCCGCCACAGCCGCCGCGCCCCCCTCCGACAGGTATGATTTGTTTCTTGAACGGAATGCCTCAGAATATTATTAAGTATTTCCGGGCGCATCCACTACTACGGTCATTAATCCCGTAGTGAAATGCATGTTTTTATCTCGGTATGTGGCGATGTACTTCCACCGCTTGATGGTGAGATTCGGCGGCGATCTACTCATCGGTTTGCGCGTTTCGCCCGTCCAGGTATCTCCCACCAGCCGGGACAAACTCTAAGCTCCAGACAAGTATGGTAGTGCAGTACGTGTGAGTAAATAAGGGGCAAAGAAACGTCAAGAAAGAGGAAGGAAAGATCGTGCGCTATCCATGGTCGGATTGTTAGGGTTTTGCTCCAGTTTTTGCGTAGTATTCTTCGATAAAACCACGGAAAACTACCGAATAGAACAGCAATCCTCTAAAAATCTCCTCCACGCAGAGTCTGAATTCGATCCAGCTAACTAGCTAGTGCCTAATAACTTACCACTGTCGAGGCTCGAATCTTCCGACCTCCCGGTCAGAGGCACAGCAGTGACATCAGATAACACCGTGAGACACTTCGGCCAGTGTCTCAGAAGAAAAGCAAACGTCTAGGCTTTTTCTGTCTAGGTTCGAAGATCACTTTTTGCGAATGGTCATCTACTCTGGTGGGAAATATCGTAAATCACAGTTTGTCACATTGACCCTTGACTGGTAGGACACTCATCTCGCACCGGTGTTTGGTAGTTATACGAAATCTCTTTGATTGCACCAGTATGTATATCCGCCAAACACAAATGCATGTTAGCCAGCCTACCAAGAGGAGGCCCAACAGATTTTTCAAACGCAATATAAAATCAGCGCTATTAAAATATTACGTTTAAAAGTGAATGTACGGGCAGCGCGGACCAGCGGATTACATTTGCCCCTTTTTAAATTTATTTTTTATACAATTCATTGCTAAATTTGAGGTTCAGATATTCATAAATTCGTTAAAAATTAAGGATATATTTCCATTGCAATTTTTAAACTAATTGGACAATCAATTAGAGCTCTCAAGATTTTTGCATCACGTGATATTTCTTGTTTATATGATTTCTACCTTCTCGCCTACAATATCTAAATTATTGTAATGCTACAGAGAAACGTGGCAATTTTTCATCAGAAAAACTCGTACTGTGGGGCCCTGATATCGAAAAGTTGATAAATCTTATTCATACGATATGTAGTAAATTACTTCTTCCAATAAGTTGTGTAATCAAAATCCACATCTTCAGGGTCCTTCATACCGAAAAACTGCTTGACGGTGTCTGTGGTCAACACTAGCCGATAAAACGTTCAGACGATTTTCTTCAAAACTGATAGTCCTCATCAATCAGACCGAACTCGAAGCCCTGGAAAATTGAAACGGATGTTTGAATTTTTAGGGGATTCTTCACATGACACCCTACATTTTCTTAAAAAAAGGGGGGGGGAAGGCTCCAACTGTTTTTGCTTAAATTTATCATGTGAAAGAAGGTAGGAACCTTTAAAAAATGGCACAAGTCTAATTTTCGGGGAATTCCCTGAATTTTCGAAAATTGCAAAAGTTACTCATAATGCGAGAAAGTATTTGCTATCGTAGTACCACTAGTGTTTTATAAGATGATAGTACTACGAAAAATATTGAACGAAACACGGCGAATAACACAAATAACAGACTCGATGAGTTGTGAGCCTCGACTTATAAACTTCAACCGTGAATGTTGTTAGCCGTGTATCTGCACCTCCTGTTCCAGAGTCGCACCACTATGACCACCATCCGGTCCCGGAGTTCGTGCAGGTGGTGTCGGCGCCCAAGTGGCACGACGCGCCCGACCCTGCCCCGTCGCCCGGCCCGCCGCCGCCGGAGGCGTGGCTATGGTGGTGGTGGTGGCAGCGGGAGGCCGCCGCCGCCGAGGCGCCCCCGCCCTCGCGGCCACCGCCCGCGGCCGTGCGCGCTCGCCTGCTGGTGCAGCTGCGTGACGTGAACGTGAGCCCGGGCGTGTTCGACTGCGAGCTGGGCGGCGCGCGTGTGTACAGCGTGCTGCAGGGACTGCCCACGCTGCTGCTGTCGTGAGTCCTTTGATACTGCACTGCGTATGGTCAGCGTAAATTTACTGAGGAATTGGCAGCTAAACTATTCAGTCACGCTAGCGATTATTTTCACACTAACTTCTGCCAAATCAAGTTGGGGCGAGGTTCAAGAGAACTGAGTAGAAACGATTCGTATTAATTTCACAAACTGGATAACTTGTGCTGGAGCTGTGATACTTTACCATTATTTTTGCCATTCCGTCAACTGGAGAATATTCGTATAAACCAATATATTTCTGTAGATTGAAAACTCAGAAAATACACTTCAAATCTATTTAATTAAGTATTGTTTGTTTTGTTATTCTTTTAGTCGGTATTATTAATTAGTTGGAAAGTGAATCGCGCGGGCACTTCGATATTCATGATTCTGAGAGTCAGTTTACCTTCAACGAATATGACCTCACTTTGAATTTCTCAATAAAAGAATTCATATTAATATTCTCACTCTTTCGTCATTATATGTATCAATTCTTACGATATCCAAACAAAATAAATTACTCGCGAAAACTTTCCCTAACCTCCAACTGCATTCTTCAAACTGACACTTCCGGGGCATTATCAGCTGACACACAGGCCACATAACTGACACACGATTTCGCAGAGCTATGCGAATTTCAGCGATTCTGATCTGTTTTAGAATCTCCCAGAATAATAGCGAACTGGCCAGTGGCGGATCCAGGTGGGGCAAGGATGTCATGCGCCCCCCCCCCCAAAAAAAAGACATACAGTTTCGTTTCATAACTTCCTTTATGTGGCATTACTTTACATGTCTTAAGCTTTTCCAGTGTTCACTACACTATTTCCGTTTCGCGAGAAGTAAGAATTAATCTTGCCTTTAGATGTAGGTACTATTTTCTAGCAAGGAGAACGACAGGAACGACGTTCATTTTTGTAAAAGACATTCCAACAATGTCTTTTACAAAATTGCATTTGCAATTGGTAACTAATGTTATTAGGAACTGCTCACAAAATATTAGACATTTTTTAAAATTTATTACACAGACACACAAAATAAATTTTCGTGTCTTTGTCATTAAACTGTACAGAAGACAAAAGTTGTCAGATCCACATGTTTATGTATGTCGACGTGGTGAACCCGGTGTTTTTTTTTTGCGCTTTAAATTTTTTTTTAAATGGAGGGTGGTGACGCAATTCTGGCTTCAGATTCGGATTCAGCGCGTCGAGATCCATAGAGAAACATATGTGAAGTCTTTGGGTCTGACAACTTTTTTTTGTGAGTGTGCCTGTGTTTTTATATTCCGGAAAAGGCTTTAGCACTCGCCAATGATTGGTGCGTGCCTCTTGCTGTCGCTTTTCTGAGCATCAAATGTGGGGAATTTTCTTCCACAGCGTATGCGGAGCAGACAACTCGAGCACAGCTTCCCTGTCCGAAGACGGGGTAGCCATCGTCACGTACACCTCCGGGGAAGTGGCGTCCGGCAGCGGCCTCACCGTGTCGGTGCAGACGATCCCGCAGGCCTTCGCCAGCTACTCTCCCCCGCCCTGGCAGAGGTCGTGGCGCTCTCGCCGCCAAGGCCAGCCGGCGTCGGCGGGCCGCCCTCCCTTCGCTTCGGAGCGGCTGGTCGCTCCTCCAAGCTACCCCGTCCTCCCGCGCCCTCAGACCGGCTTTCCGCCCAAGGACATCCGCTCCGAATCGCACCCCTACGATCAAGTGGACTTTTATCCGGGCGGCTATTACTACACCGGTGGCTGCAATAATACGCGATGGGATGGGAGGGTAAAGCCGCCGAGGAAATAGAACACAACCCTCGCCCACTGTCGAACTGGTGAGCGGGCGAGGAAATGCGCATCCACCTATCTCTATTGCAAAGAGACCCACACCCGCTGAGAATATGTGAATATCGATGTACATTCGATCAACCCATGGTACCGCTCAGACGCCAAACATCAATTTTATAACATGTTATGGAATATTCTTATTAAACGAAATTGTTTAGAGAAATAAAAATTATTCTAAGTAACGAAGGCGTCCAAGTACTTTAATCTACATTTAATGCTAAATATTTTTTAACTCTTGCAAACATTAAATTCCAATAGTATAAAATGTATTGTTTTCTTTTATGAACTTCGAACGGATACTAATAAAATTACTGACAGTTTCCTGTTTATTTAATCTCTAAATAAATAAAAGCAAATGTGCGACGCACATATTCGCAAAAACTTCTCGACCGAATTCGTTGAAATTTTCACACTTTTTTCTTACTAGTCATGGGAGTGTTTATAGAGTGATTTAAATTAAGTCAGACTAGTGGGGGCTAGGTTTCGATAATGATTTATTCGTTTATGACTTACGCACCTCAACTTTAAGCAACCCGCCGCACAGTCATGGATTAAGCGCGTCTTCACTACACTCTCAGACAAGTAAATCACAATCTTTTCACAATCTCAGACAAGTAAATCAAATTTCTCCAAGATAGTGTCATAAGGAATGCCCAAATTTGAGAGACAACGTAGGATTCTTGACAAAAATGCCCAAACCAGGACATAGAACAAACTCATATTTGCGACAAAGATTTCATTCATCAGAATGTTTGCACGTAGCGTGAAACGTGATTAACAATCACGTGACCAGTAATGAGTGATGTGTAATACATTGCAATGGCGAAGCATTGCAGACCCACTAGTTTTATATAAATCTAACGACACAAATGCATTAGTGCTTTTGGAGGGAGGGAGGCGGGTCGGTGGGTCAAGCATCAAATATCTTGACTTTGCTTATATTTTTTTCTTTTATGCTGAACGTAAAAGAAAGTATTTTTACTTCTTGTACAGAAATTTATAACGTTTTCCACTGAGATATTGAACGACTTTCAATTCTATAGAGAATTAGTAGAGACTATATCGGTTATCATAATTTGGCTTCTGAGTGTAGGGGCCGAAGCCCCTTGCTCCCCCCCCCCCGTTAGGTGCGCCCATGCTGTAAGAGACTCGTCTTACACTGTGGATGCGCTACTCTACATGTGATAGTCCGCGGAACTCCATACCAACTCTCTAAGGCACGCTATTACACTTGTATACTTTGGACAGTTTTGTGAATGGTAATTTTGACATTCACGTCAAACAATTATGGGCATTGGAAGCATGAGCATGGTTGGTAACACAGAAATGATTCGCATTATTTTTACAAACGTTGTGCTGGGGATGTGGTACTCCGTATTATTTTTGTCGTTCAGTCAATTTTAAAATGTTTGCATGAAACCAATGTAAAATTACATTTCTAAACTTGCTTTTTAATTTCTCACATACATAGGTTTATATGGAGTACACAGAAATGTATGCAATACTGCGTAAAATCGAGATTTTCACGGAAATACAGGTTTTGGGGACCCATGATGGCGAAAAAAATCTTTTTTTAAGCCTCCGCCCACATCTGAATAACATTAGCGACTAAACTATTCATACTTTTTTTCCAAAATGAATATTCCCCGGTCAATCTGGCTAAACCGAAGCCCTTGAAAAAATCACAATCTTGGAGGTATGCCTACATGCAGCTCCTGGGAAAATTTTAAACTTTCTCAAAAATTACTCAAAATTTTTTCTTTAAATTTCTTGTAAGAATGGAATGAAATACACTTCTAGAGATAGCTTAGGTCCAGTTTTCACTGTCCACTCTGAATTCCCGAAATTAAAAAAGTGATTCGGCGCGAAATTAAAAAAGTGAGGCATCTTCCCAAAACTACAATATTGAAGATAGATTTTTTTTCCTTCCAAAATAAATTTGTTCTACACTATTAGTTCTTCCTTATTCCACTATTAACGTAAGGTACATTGTTTTTTTTTTTTTTTAAATAGTCGTTTTCGCGAAAAGTTGAACGAAATATGAGGAATATTAAAATCATTTTTTTCTTAAATATGCTCCAATTGTGCAAACTTTTGCATGAATGGAGCTAAAAGCAGTTTATAAAATGACAAACACCATTTATGTTTTCAAAAATTAAACAATTTGTACGTTTTTTGAAATATCTCACATCGTTAACATTAACATCAGCGGCGTTTTGTACACTATTGCATTTGCGGGTGCTACTGCTTCGAATGATGTCGAATTAACTTTTTCGAAAACTCTGAACACTTTTCTGAGAAAATGAGCTAAAAATTCCGCATTTTCAGAAGCGCTCAGAATTTTTTCTTTTAACTTCTTGCACATAAATTGCGAAATGCACTGAAGAAAATGGCATTAACACTATTTTATTTTTTATGTGTCATTTCAAATTACAAATATACTTTTTGGAATGAATCTCGCCATTAATATATTACGAACTCGTTTTATACATTATTCCATTTGTAAGTAGCAGTGCTTCACATGATTTCCAATGAAATTTCTCGAAAACTATCCAGGAAAAGAAACAGAAAATCACGCATTTTTGGGAATGGTGAAATGACATTTTCCCAAAATCTGTTCCTAATTTTGTACAAAAATTTGCAGATAGGACCAGGTTTTCCCTTCTATAATATTCTTAAAGCAATATTGTAGTTACATTATGGAACAGAAAGTGTGAAAAAAAACCTTTAGGGGGCAATAAATGGCAGCTGGAAAGATAGGGTGGGGCGAGAATGAAAAGCTAGCAGACTAAAGAAGTAACTTGTACAAGAAAGTGTGTGTCTTTCTGTAGCACTAGTTAAGAAATATTATTTAAACGCATAATTCCTTAATAAATATTTGGTCATACCAGTTTTCTCGAAATTGCTCTTTGAAATGAGGGGGGCGTGTTTTTTTACGTCAGTTTCAAGATTTAATTCAAATGTATATACTATCTCACCAGTGACCCCCACCAATGTTAACTTTAAGCAATTTTCGAAAATACAGAGAGAGCAGCGAAAATAGGACTAGCACCGAACTTTTTTACCATCCATTGATACATAAGAAAATGTAAAGAAATAATGGGAGAGGTCATTCGTTTTTAAAACTTGTATAAATTTCACGAAATCTATTCAACAAATTAAAAACGGCCTTTTTTTTAAAGGTCTGATTTTGACAAGGCTATCAATTTTGTAGTTTTGAAACGTTCAGTTTTCGCAATTTCCGAAAATACGGACAGTTCGCTAAAAATGGGATTAGCACCAATTTTTGGTCCCATGATACATACGAGAAAATTTAAAGAAAAAATTGAGAACAGTTTTTGAGAAAAAAAATTACCTATATTCACACAAAATAAGGCAAAACATTACATTTTCGAAAAATTGTACGTACGTGTCTTTAAGAACAGACTTCATTAAGGGAAAAAATCTGTCTTGAATATTGTAGTTGTAGGCAGACACCCCCCAAAACATTTGTACTTTAGCAATTTTGGAAAAAGTAGGGATTTTAACAAAAATTAGACTTGCATCATTCTTTTAAGCGCCCTTTACGCTATCCGAGGACAAACAAAAAAATTAGGAGCAATTTTTGAAAATGATCCAGACTTCAATCAATATATCCGTCTGAAATTCCCAAAGCCCCGAGTTCGTTGTGATCGATGGGGGAATATCAATTTTGGAGAAAATCGGCGGAACGGGTTAGGAGATAGCATTGACGACAAACGGACGCACACGCGGACGTTTTGTTGACAATAGATTTTTCTGTATCAAGGACTCACAAAACATGAGTTCTGGCTACACACGTGCTAGACGTTAGTTGGTGCCCTAAAAACTCGTCTTTTCTCACTACCTTAGACAAAGCAATTTACTACCTATAAGAACATTATTTTTCAATTTTTCCGTTACGAGAGCACGACAATACGACCGAAAAATCACCATTTTCCGGCGCACGATTACAAACTCTCTTCTTGCGAAGAGCAAGAAAGTCAAATGTAATCACCATTAAGCACAAAGTTCTAATGATTGAAAAACAGTTTGTTAAATATGACTTTTTTACTATATTGCTGCAGGTTTTGTTCAGTTTTTGAACAAATTTTGTCTTCATAAAATTCATTTTGAAATTTAAAATAAAGGCCTCTGGTCTTCATGGGGTCAAGATCTTGAGTTCTGAAGATGAAATATTAATATTATATTATCTCATCTTTTCCATGAGAGATTCCAACAACCACACTTCCAAATAATAAGCTTCCTTTGTCATTTTTTATGTCCTTGTAAATACTCTTCTTTCTAATTAACAAAATGGTAATTTATTTACAAATTAGACATTGGAGTCTCCAAGGCTGATGAACTCGTCAGTGGAAGTTTTTTTCCAAATGTTTCATCAACAACGGTGACAAACAACTTCAGTGGTGGTGTGGTAATGGGTGAAGGACCCTCTTGGTCATCTGGCCGTCTGGCATTTCCACTCACTTCAGAACGAGAGATCTTCGCTTGTTTTTTTCTGTCACTTAGTTCTGTGTACTCGTCAGTTTCTGATACAGAAATGATGTAGCTCTTAAAATATATTTTATTACAATAAACAAAATGCCATATCCTCAACATAATGCCACATAACCTCATTGAATCTTGTATTACATTTAATAAATTATTGTAACTTCTTTCAATATTTCCAGTTAGAAAATAAAGGCTAAGGAAATGGTAGAAATGCAAGTAATTACAAGACATACTATTTCAAAATCAGATATTTTATACATTTTTATGTACATTATGAGAAAGAGACGATGTTTAGTAATTAAATATTTTTCGAGATTATACATTGCAGTTGAGGGCAGGTATGTGATGAATGTATTCTATGCTATACATAATCTGGTTCACAAATGAGGAGAGGGGTTGAACACTATGTCTTTTTGAGTTTTCATTTGTAAAATGTGACATTTGATACTGTAACAAAATGTTATATACAGTGATTAAAGATCCCCAAGATGTGCCAACTCTCATTTACAGTACTACACCATTATTAAAATTTTAACTTAATATCACGGGATACAAGCATGCTATAGCAGAAACACAAAAAACAGTATTCTATTATCTTATACCATTAAAACAAGAGAGAAACACATTAATAAAGAGAAACTTTGACATATTCTTTCAAAAACTGACTTCTTGCCCTTAATGAGAATTTAACACTATGGATTCATTCCAGTATTGTAATTTTACAATTACACTTCAACATTATCACAAAATATCAAATACACAATCAACAGTTTACATTATCCACAGAAACAACTTTCATAGAACTCTTATGAAGATGTAGGTACAAAAAATATGTACAAAATTATGAAAATGTTTTGAAGGATTGACAGATGCTATAAGGGAATATGTCACAACATTACTGGATTTATCTTGAATCTGCAGCACTAAACAATATGCATTGTTTATAATGCATAATCTTGGAAGGTGTCAATGCTTGTATACTACCCATAGATTTACACAATCTACCAATTTTTATGGCATTTTCAAAGTCAGCAAACAACACAAGACTGGTGAGTAGTAAGCACATCCCAGGATGTAGTGTTGGTCACCGAAAAGTGGTGAAAACTGTAGCATACAAATACTACAAAAAATGCAGTTTAAAACATCTACTTCTTTATCCTTGATTTTCATGTTTCAACACTACATAAAACTTCATTAAAGGAAACAAGTTACATAACAAAACATCAATGTTCATGAACTAATAATAATAGTTCAGTCTGCCAAAAATTGCTATTCTACAGTACTTGCAGTTATGCAACTTCTTTTGTATACTTAGCAAGATTTGTAATGATCTAGAACGTCAGTTTCATTATAACACCACATTCACATGCTGATGATGGGAAGTACAGGAAAACATTTAACTGTACTACACACCCTTCTATTAATTATTCACCAGACTTAAAAGAATGTTCACTAAGAAGTGATTTCATACACAAACAAATACTGTATGGATCAAACCAGCAACACAGAAAGCATCTAATGATCACAATTTTGCACAAATACCAAATATTTTATTAATGACAATCACTGAACTTCCCATCTTCTCAAAGAATTGTTTTAAACTTCAGAAATGCACAGCACACATAAAGGAACTTCCAATTGCACACAAGACACTGATGTGAACACGATGTGAACACCGACAGACCACATCCAGTAGATAAACTGCCCACATGCACAAATCCACCCCATTAACAAGTTTGCCTGCCATGAAATTCTCCATTGATTTCTTCATTTATCCAAACATTCATCTCAATCACTTCACTCAATAAAACATCTTCAGTTAAGTTATTTGTCTATGAAACAGTTCCGATCCTAGCCAGCTTGATAATGCTATGTATATGATGAACTGAACTAGGAAAAATAGACTGAACCTCCTACGTGGATGTTTTCATACAGGTCGTTTAGCAATTAGTTTGGCATCCATAACTTTAAGCTCATGGCGAACAGCCAATTTTGCCACAGCAGCCGCAGTGACATTGGGAGTATGTCTCAGATCCACTCTCTTGAGTCCTTCACACCGAGCAAGATGTTCCAAACTGGAATCAGTAATATGTCGGCAATTAGACAAGTCCAGATTTACAAGAGTTTCAATAGTAGCTGCAGGTGGTGTGGCAAGTTGAGCCACTCCAGCATCGGTAACTCGTTGGCATGATGAAACATCCAAAGTTTCCAGGAGCGGTAAATGTTGAGTAACGTACCGAAACGCTACATCAGAAATGTCACATCCTGCTAATCTCAAAATCCTTAAAGAACGTACTCGAGATTTGCTGTCGACAAGTCCAGGACGAGAGTCTGGGGGAGGACTTAAAATTTCTCTTAATGATCCATCATTGAATCCTGTCACATAGCTGAGATCAAGAGATGTGAGTGGTGGGCACACACATGTTCGAAGAGCACTAACTCCTGACCAAGTACAACCTTGTAGAGACAGCTCCCGCATCTGTGGTAACCGTGCAATAAGCCAAACTAATTGCCTCTTTGGCACATTTGTCCAGTCAAGACGAAGGGCTTCAGGCTGCCTTCGAACAACACCTGTGAGGTGAGCAGCAGTCAGATGATTGTGGGAGAGATTCATTCGCCGCCAAAGAGACGGGTCTATACAGTATTTTGACCACAAACGACAAACTGCGGCGCAACGAGCAAGGTCAGCAGGTGATAAATACTGGAACACAGGGAGAATGATGTTACGATCTAGTGCTGGATTACTTCCTGAACCTCCATTGCGAGAGTCATGGCAACCATCTCCATTGGCCATGTCGCCATTGGCACCAGATTTCTGACCACCAGCTGGTCGCACCACATACTGGGGCCTCCTCAATGTCTTATTTGAGTTTGCAGACATTTGATGAGCCAGGTGGGTGCGAAGAGCAAGTTTACGTGGTTCACTAGAGGCATTTGACATTCCATTGGGAGCAGATGCAGCACTATTTGGTCGGCTGGCACTGGCTGATCCTGAGCACTGAGGCTGCGAGTCTGGACTTCGACTGCCTTTGATGCCACTGGCATGGTCTGGTAAAGCAGTCTTAGTACCATCTTCCCATTGTGATTTTGTCTGTGGAAATACAATTTTTTTCAATACTACATGTATACATGTTCAAATTTAAGGAATTAGAAAATACTGCACTGAAATCAGAACTGGTAATATTATTCACTAACTTTACTGAAATGTTGAAATGGTTAATTACTGGTTATGCTTTCACTAAAAGATAATGTCAAATCAGAAACAAAAATTTCCTTAAAATATACAGAAAACTAAAATTATTTGGAACTTCATAATATAAAAATAAAACACAGTTTGCACTTCCTTAGCATTTTTGTAAACAATTAATTCAACAATTTTACAGAGTGGACACACTTTCGGTGCTTGCATAACCAAAGGGAAAAGTGCTTTATGCAAAAATGCAATTAGAAAGCCATGAGCTAACATACCTGTGCATTAAGAGTAGAGAGCAAGGGCATTAACACATACAGGGCAGCTGCCCTTATGAATTGGGGTGAACGTGCCAAGTAGATGCTAAATCTGAACCAGGCAGTATTGCAGGCACTAAAATGCAACCATAACATACCATTCTCGCATCATGCATCATTTGTCACCTTTCATTAAAAAGCATGCAAGTCCAAGCAAGTATATTTTTAGGGGAGAGCAGAACATCTCAATTATAATGAACTGTTACTAGGAAGTAAGAATGAAAACTTCAGTTTTAATGAGACTTAAAATTATTACTGGAAGATTTTCAATTATTATAAATTAGTTAGTAATAAATTGTCTAATCTCACTTTATACAAGGCTTTATCAATTATTCGAATTACCTAAATTGCCCTGCAAAGATGTTGCAGACTTTCATGGTCTCTAACTACAAATTTCTCAGGGTGGGGGGTTTTCAATTTGTTATTTAATGGCAAAACCAGGGTAAATTGAACTAACACGATCTTTAAAGAAAGGTGACAATACAGCAAATCAAGTAGCAATTAAGCAGTAGGGATCATAATTTTTTCGTGGTAAAAGAAACTTGGCAATTCCAAAGAGGAACACAATGGAAATTAAAATTCATGCAAGTTACAAGCATTAACAACACCAAAATTAAACATCCATGCATGAAAAATAAAATATTAACAACAAAATAGCAAAGAAATAAACTGTGAAAAGAAAAAAGATGATATTTATGAAGAGGATAAGAAGTATTTGATAAAAAATACTAAGACTAAAAATTTGTCAAGATATAGGAGCATCTATATAATTATTTCTTCATGTTATTCTGTATTATCTCTTTTTTAAGACAAAGGAACTAATTTTATTTTATTTACTACAATTTTAATGGCCTCATAATAAGCTAAAGAGTATTGAGACCAATTAACATGATATCTGTGATTGGAAATGAAAAGAGGTGTGTTGTATTGTATTTAATTTGTTTTCCTTAATATTCAAGAAAATTGACTGCCTCTTTCACAGCACACGATTCATAAGATTCAAAATTCACGTTTAGAAGTCCACCTTCCCAGTAACATTAAGCAATGTACAAGAGATTCATAAAATAATTTGAAAACATTAAATTAACACTACTTTTTGTTACTTTTCAACTATTTTTTTTATACACTCAATATCCCTTTAATTTTACTGTCTGTGTATCAATATGCCAATATAAAATAAGAAATCTTTAATATTCAGTTCAGTGTCTTCTTTGCAGTTGCAGAAAGCATGAGCAACATGCACAGAACACATTAGCAAGCTAAAAACAAGTATTCAGTAGCATTTGGGTGCCTTCTGTTAATAGCCTGAATAGCATTGCATGTCACTGTTAAAAACATGAATTGAATAATGAAGTGTCAATAAAGACAAACTTGTGCATGACATTGCTAAAATTCAGCTTCAAGTTCCCATGGTAAAATCAAGGCAACAAACATGCCTTTCTAGGCTTGGTGTGGTGAGTCAAAACTAGGCAATACGAATTCAGATAACATTCCAGATTTGGGAAAAGATGGCAAAACTCGCAAGTCTTCCTATTGACATATTTGAAATGATGACCAGCCTCCGGCTGGCAGACATCACTTTTATAACAAATTTCCTTCATGCTGTTTAGAAAAGTTATTCACTTGTGGTTTGCAAGACATCTAAATCTTTATCAGCTATTTTTAAAGGCAAACAACTTTTTGAGTAATGGTCAAATGACTGATAAATCTGAAATTAATTCCACAAGAATTTGATGAAACTCACAAAGTGATGAACAGTTTTATTAGTTCGCAGATAACACACCGGATACTGATTTCATTAATAAGTCATGTCTTCATTACACTTAACGAAAACTATTCACTTTATACAAGTTAGTAGTTTTAGTTTTCTCCATGTGTTTTTTAGAATATGGATAGTTGAACTGTTGTATTGTCACGACAAACTTAATCTTCTCATAAAATCCTCTTGAACAAAACATTCAATCCATGTAACTGAAAACTGCAGGTCTGGCAAATTTTCAGTATTCATCAAGATCTCAAATTATTACAATTGATGTTCCCTGAGGAATTAATTTTACCCAAAACAAGCTTCACCAAGTAATTATAGTATGCATGTGCGAAGTCAGTAAATATTACTTAAAAACACAACGAACACTGAACACAATTTCTTCACGATTAATACTTCCATGCACTTTACACGATATTCTCAGTTCAAACATTTCAGATCTCAGTGGAGGTAGGTCTGTCACTCAACAGAGTTTAGATGTATAATTGTTCTTCACTTACATCTCAAGAATTCTTAATGAAGGGTTGTAAACATGAACTTTTCTTTTATAAGAGGTTGTGAAGAGATATTATGAAAACTTATAGAGAATAAAAAAAATACTATAGCCCTGAAGCGCAAGTGGATTTACTGTAGGCACCTCAGACTAATTACCCGAATAAATCAAATATCATTTACTTTTTATATGAAGACTTCAAATGAATGACCTTTCTGGACAGTATGTTCTTGGTACATCATACCGTATTAATAATTCGCCTAACAAAGACAACACACATTCAAAGTAGATTTTACAACAATGGATCAATGTCAAAAAGGAAATGAGACTTCTGAAAATCAAGTAAGAGACACACACGAGAGAAGCATATAGCTGAGGCTGGCAGGGACTCCCAGTAATTCTTATCCTTGATCAGAATTTTAGTCATTGTAAGTTTTTCCAATTTACAAAGATGTTTTATTAAAATTGCATAAATTACGGTAAATAGAAGATAAATAATATGAATAAAGATTGAAATAAATGTTTGGAACAATAACAACAATGTTTCAATGTGCTATACTCTTATCACATTCTTCAGTATACTGCAGTTTGGCAAACAGAGAAGAACATTTTTACAATCGTAAGATATAAGCACAGAAAATTATTTGTTCTTCACTTAAATGCATGACAGAACAGTTTACCATGAAATCAGTGTCTGTCATTTACTGAAGGAATCATTTATGATGAAAGTGATTTAAATTCACAATCATATTGTATTTTGGTTTGCAATAGTAAAACCATTTTTATGACAATCCAGAAGATTTCTATACACTAAAAACATGAAAAGTATTGTTTTTCAAAATAAAGTGAAGCAACAAATAATGAGAGAAATTTGCTCATGAACATTTTGTATAGTTCAAATAAAATATTTCCATTATTGGACTTTCTATATGCAGTCTTACCAGACAGGCATTATTATTTTCTTTTCGGTGTATACCTTATTTAATTACAATGTCATTATTGCAGCATATCACTGTAAATCCAACTCTCATTTCTTTGCATCAGCAAAATTGAAAACAATAAATACTCTGAAATTGACAATGCATGTAGATGCAAATAGTATTCCTGCATATTGTGCATCCTCATGAGATAATGTACATAAATAAAGAAATACTTTTCTTATTTCGGAATGCTCAATAAAAAAAATAGTGAAAAAAGTATGTAACTGATAATTCCATTATAATCGAAAATCTAAACAAAAACAAAATTTATACTCAAAGCTCATATGAAAACTATGGGTATATGCAGAATATAATTACAGGCAAGGAAGAATCTACACAAATGAAATTGACTGAAGTAGCACAAAATTGTACAGATCATTTGTATTCTACAGGGGAGTAACTGAAAAAAATCATAACATTTCAATATTTTACAAACTTTTCATGCTGCTGCAAGAAAACCAAGCCCACTGCTGCCAAGAATGTAACTGCTACTATAAAACGTAAGTGCAATTGTTCTTATTGTTGTTCATTCTCCCAATTTTTTTGTGTCAATTTCAATACATTTTGTGTTAAAGGCATTTAAATTACAATCTTGCTTTAGAGGCTAGAATCAATAAAATAACATGTTACTCACCTCTCCAGGTGATGCATCTGGTTCCAATTTTGGTCTCTTGAGAGGAATTGGGCCATCACCATACGATGATTTTGGAGTGCCAGAATTGCTGCCACTACTAGCATCTCCCTCCATATCTTCTCCATCAATACCTTCTTGCATTTCCTGTTTTACAGTAACAGCAGTACTTCCTGGCGATGGAGATGCACTACTTGTAGCCGTTGAGGAAGTTGCTGTAGCAGGTAACGATGACGAAGTAGGGGTTGCAGCACTGACAGCAGTTACTGCAGCAGTGGATCCCATGTGGGGTAACGACAGGTGATCTTTTGATTCAACCATGGAACTAGTGTCAGAACTAACAGACATTCTCCGCACTTCAGACGATTTCTGTCGAGCTCGAAAATGACGGGGCTGAATTCAACGAATAAAACAATATTTTGGTGAGAATAGAATGGCAAAAATAATTTTTCTAAAGAACATTTTTTCAATAAGAAACAAAGACCTACCTTGTACTCAATGTTTTTACCATCTTTACAACACTTTGGACACTCCCAACTATTGGGAAGATCCTCATTCACAATTCCATCTGAATCAGGACACTGAAAACAATAAAAAAATCAGAATAAAAATATTACATTAGTTAATATTATTAAATGAAATGATAGTATTTAATTAACTTACTTGTTTTGCAATACAGTCAGGATGAATTATTTCGTAACAAACACTACATTCCATTAATGAACTTGCTGTTTCTCGATTAGTCTTTTGTATGGGAACAACTGGTTCTTGTCCCCAACCATCTAAACCACATGTAACGCATGCTGCCGTAATTGGTAACATCGGCTAAAAAAATAATCAAAAACAAATTAATAAAAATGCTGCAATACTTCACAAAACTTTATCACAACAAATTACATGCACCCACCATAATCCAGTGCATTCTTCAATTAAAAAATGTAATTATTTCCATAAAAATCAGACTATTAAAGATCTCTATCAAAGAGCAGATCTGATTCAAACGCAGGAACATAACTTTCAAATAATAACAAGAACAAAAATATGTTTTGGATTGGGCAAATCAGTACAGTGAGTTGCAAAAATCTTTTAATTCCTCAGATTGTGAGCAGTAATAGCCAAACAGCACAGCACAAGCTGATTAAAGAAAATTTCTCACCTGGAGACATTGCCGCATGACACATGTTTGCTTGGCCCTCCCAGGTCCACCAAACTTAACCATATCCATACAGAATGAGCATTCGCCACAGTCTTGTCTCTGACATGCTTCACACTTCTTGCACCGAGTACGCCGTCGACGCGGGCCTTGCCCTCCACGACCTTTCCCTGGACCTGAAGCAGAACCTCCACCCAATCCAGCCTTATGTTTCCCAGGCACACCCATCCCTCGATGCATAGAATTCTTCATCATCATCTTCATTCCCTTTGATTTTTCCTAAAAGTAAAATAAAAATCTTGAGTAAAAACTTTTAAATATAACTTATAATATATATTATAATTATATTATATATATATATATATATATATATATATATATATATATATATATATATATATATATATATATATATATATAAAAATTCTTAATAAATGAGATATACATTAACCAAAGTTTAGTACAGCTACATAATGGATAGTCTTACATATAACAAGAAAATCATAGTGGAATTATTCATGGACCCAACTCTGGTTGCTTCTTACCTTATCAGGATCGTCAAGTGTTCTCAGAATTGGACGCCCTGTCACAGCGGCTTCCGGATTGTCATAACGATGTTGTTCTACTAACGTTCGAACATCTTTAATAAGAGCAATAGGATCACGAATGAGTTCTGGAACATTTTTCTTGTTGGTTGGAAGGGAATGCAGAAACATCACAATGGCTTTTAGGCCATGCAATTCCTGAAACAAAGAACACCACACTTGTGTAACATAATTCCCATGTATTGCAAACAAGACACTTCTTCACAGCAAAATAGGCATAACTCAAAAAGGCATGTTATTCAAGTATTTGAAATTTTCAGTTTGTGTATAACACACTGTGCTGTGACAACTTTCCAATGCATTTTCAAACATTACACCAAATATACTCAAAATAGTATAGTCTTAAGAGACTAACCACTGTACTGCCACTTGAGTAAGCTGAGAAATTGCCATGAATGACATTGACAACTTGCCAAATTACCTGAGGAGTGAGATGAATATGATGGGACGGATCAGGCTTGGGAGGCTCTGGTGGAGAAGGTCGAGGTGGAGAACCATCATCACCCCCGCCACCTTCGTCCAGATGTGATCGTCCAAGTAGACAATGCACGTACCTCTCCAAGACATACCACAACATTTCAGTGAAGAAAGGGTACCGAAATTTTTGTGGAACCTATGGTACCAGAGAAACCGTGATCATAAATGTCTTGCTATTCATCACCCATAAATCCATATTAAAACTTTTAATCCTACATACTCACATGTGTAGTATCTTCAACTTGGGCAGTCTTCAACTGCTTCTCAATGCCATATGAATGCAAAAAGTTGCCACCAAACACAAGAGAATCACAGGGAGTAAATACTGCATGAATCCAGCCAGTTGGGATAAAAAATGTATTACCCGCTGTCAGAGTAACTCGTCCACACTTTTCTACTGTATCGCCAAAAAACACATCAGCTTGTTTACCAGACAATACCCACTGTTCATAAAGATGCAAGTTTTTCTCTGTTGGAGGAATAAGCCAAAATATCTGGAAAAGAAGATGCAATTCTTTATAAAATTATATACTAATTCAGTAAGCCATTGCAACTTACAATTAATTAAAAAGAAGAAAATGAAAATATACATTAGTCCATGAGACATTATAATTTGTAATGCTTTTCAATGTTCACATCCTGCAAAAATATATGAAGATTGTGATGATTTGTGATAAAACATGTTCAACATTCATCACATTTTCCAAAACATTCTTCATAAAGAATTATTTGTAAATAATCAATGTAACAACTTCTCAGAGCAATATTTTTACATACTTTTTTACTCATTACATGAGAGTATATTAGAAACAATATTTCAAATGGGCTATCACAATGCTTTAATGCCATGAACCATTTTGAAACTATTTGTTATTTTTTTATTAACTGAAAACTCTGTTTTCAATTAATCAAATACAGTTAGTGATATTGGATGTAGCAGAACAGAGAGTACAAGTGTGCAAGTTTGAATTTAACCCAATCCAACAATATTTTCATTATGGAATGTAAAATTACTATACAAATAACAATGGCTGAAGTCTAGTGTATGGTACAACTTATGGAAATCATTTAAACCGGTACTTTGTGCCACTCCGACAGCAACTGTGCAGTTTGAATTCTGGAGGCTTTATTGAAGAGTGCTTCATTATAAAAGTGAATTGGTAATTAATGTGGTGGATAGACTCAAGGACGTTTATAGTGAACATGGGTGAAGGCCCAAGCTTCGCTGTGACTTTGATCAAAGTGAGCAAAGCGAGGAAAGTAGCCTTTGAAAGTAAATTGGCATTACAATTCGGCAGGGACAAAGCATATGAAGGGTGAGCCATGAAAATTGCCTACCCGTAAGTTTTATTAATTTCTACCAGAGCATACATTTAATAAGATTTGCACTAATTTCAATTTAATTTTACACAAACCTTTGATCCTTTAAGGATATGATACCATACGGAAGTTCCACCAAAATCAACATGAAAATCTGTGTAACATCCTTTGACAGACATTAGACAATACTTCTGTACTTTGGGATACATCATATCATCCAACACATTGGTTGACTCAGTTTGTGCTTCTTTGAGATGACGAGGCCAGACACAATCCACCCAGTCAATTTGTCGCACCTGTAAATAATAATAAAAAAAACATTTTTTTCACACTTAGCTTATTAGCATAGCACTTATTATGCATACAAGCAATATTCCTTACAACAGTTGGAGTTTGTATGTAGTTTTCCAATTTTGTGTGACTGAATTCCAGTGAGATGACATTAAGTAATCGATCTTTCTCAGGATCATCATAATATCGTTGCCATTCACGCATTGTCATTTCAACATTCTTTTGTGTGTTAACATCCATAACATCAAGAATGCGTCTAGAACCTGCAGAATTAACACATGACATAAAAAAAAAATATTCAAGGAGTTACGAAAGACAATATCACTCCAACTTACCCACACACATTCGAACATCATTGACAGAAAAATTGGCACTAGGCACTCGAAGTCCCAAACCAGTTTTTTCTCTAAACAAAAGAGGTGTGTTAAATCCATGACGCTGAAGGTAGGCAAGATTAAAATCTGAAAGAAAATGATATAATGACAAACATTGCAACAGTGAAAAAGTAAATATTATAAACAAAATGTCAGATCTCCGAATTACCTTCTCCTTTCATTTCTTTGACAAAACATTGTGGAAATCTGTCAGTTTCAATTTTATCCTCCAGACGGAAGGACCGACGGCCCTCAATTTCCTCATCTCCAAGAGCCCAGTCATCTGTATAGTGTTTGCGTTCCTTTCGGTCTCTCTATAAATACATATCTTAATTCAAAATAACATCCAAGAGTGAAACACAATATCCCTCAAGGGGTGAATTGAAAATACTTCTGTACACCTTCCAAATGCTAACAAAGAATTATGAATAAATATATTCTTGAACATGAACAAGTGAAGTTCAGCATAACAAAAACTTCACATCTACTTCCCACCTCTTTATATTCTGCAGAGTCCATTTGAGTAAATAACATTTCGTTTAAAAAGTTAAATAAAGTAAACTTAATAAATGTCGACACATTTCATCTACAACGTGGGCCGAAAAATGAACAGAGAACACAAAGAGGATTATTGTAGTAGGCACTTGTTGATCCACAAATCACGTCTCTAATTCTACCGCGCTATCGAATCGATTAAAAAAGGAAAAGGCGCATTGCGTATTTTATGCATTGTGCATCCGATCAAGCAGGTAAATCCATTTGTAAACTGTATTTGTTCAATAAACAATCATCTATTCCATTTGTCTCATTACTGAAACGTCATTAGCCCACCTAACGCAAAGGCGAGCAGGGTACAGGACCTCGATAATCAATAACATACCAAGCTAGCGCGAGTTCGCCGAACGAAAGAAGTTCCATATCTAAACTGTCAAGCACTCGGAAAGAGGAATAAGTGACGGGAGAATGAATCATACAACTTGCAAGAGGTTCTACAACCTTTTTGCCTCCAAAAGGGCCCCGCGAAGAGTATTGAGAAATGAACTAATACATCGCGTCTGGGACGCGTCGTGAAGTCGCTGCGGATGCCCGCGCGATTGGTCCGAAGCGTCGTCCCGGATTCACAAGAGATTATCATGCACTCGCGTCGCAAAAGCTAAGTACTATACCAACCAAGCACCTTAAAGTGTTTTATACTTCATTTTAAATAGAAAAAGAGCATTTACATACCGGTCGAATGATATATTCTCGTTGTGGAGCAGGGCGAGAGCTGTCGCACTTCTTGCCCGTGGCGGCCATTTTGATGAACTGTGTATCCCTGGACGGGAGACGGCCGAACACGAGACCCGACACACGAGTGTACAGTCGGAGCAAAAGAAAAACAAGTTTTCGGTCTTCCTCGGACCAATCATCAATATTTATGTACCGACACACGTGCCTTAGCTCTAACTACAAACTGGACATATGTCATTATGCGTACATTTCTCTTGACAAATTTTGCAGCACAAAGGGGGACTATAAAAGTAACAATTATAATGTTTATACTATGAGATTGATTCTCAGTGAGAGTGAAAATTTCTCAAAAAATTAGATATCAGTTCATCAAAAATCTTGAAACGGAAAAGCCATATAAGGCACATGTTACTCTACATGAAAATAATGGTAATGTTCAAGTTCATGTTTAAGGCAAAAGAAAGCGGTCAACAATCGAATAAAAACACACGGAAATCACACGCAAAGCATTTCACAACAAAACCTCTGTGTTGATCGTGCACTATTTAAATGCCAGAAGCGAAAAATGTGAATATAGAAGAGATAATTGCAATAGCCTTTTCACAACACCTGGACTTCCAACATCACACACTGGGATGCTTAACAAAGAAAAAACGCTGATGTTTTACAATACGAACACTCATTCCACACTCGCCAAACATTTGTACCGGTCCAATGCACATACAATGCACCTGTTCCTAATGTTTACATTTTGTAAACACCTGTGAGTTATGTCAACTATCAAAATCATGACCCAGATCTTAAACGTCTGAATTATAAATGACTACGGACTAACATGCCATATATTGACATTCAATGCATTCCAACAATTCTATTCTGTAAAGTAATTGCCGTCAGAAAACTATACAGAACAAAGACTGTCACTATAAAACTTTTGTGTTTACATCTTGCGAGTTCGTGACTGACACGATTACCATGATGGCGTCTGCAAAAATTTATCGGCGAAATTTTTGGTAAAACAAATCACTTTCAGGTATTGATATAATCATTACTTAAATTACAAGCTACTTTGCTTACGAGTTGTCTTGTTACTCGCTTCCCCGGATTGCTGTCGACCATTTCTAACAGCAGCACACGAATTTACGTGTTCGAAAACTATTCTTCATCACACAACACCGCTCCCCTAGCGAGCTGGCACTCGACTCCTCGCGTACCTTGTTGCGACCAGCGGAGAGACGTCACATCAGAGATACCAACACCACATGTTTTCACGATCGAAAATGTGTTAACCTAACATACCGGCAATCGTCAGAATATAAGAACGTTACATTGGCTAACCTTAAAATGCGCACTAGCGCTCACAAGTACGTAATATTTTGCGTTAAATGCCTGAACTACTTGACTTGATTTAACCTTACAAAAGCTTCAAAATTTTTCTAGTAAACGCTAATGAAGAGCCAAAAACATCAATAATTTAGAGCGGCAACCTGCCAATCCATTAAATACAGGCCATAAACTCTGAATTAGTTGTTATTTATTATAGACAACTCGGGAATTCGAGCTTGTCTTTACAGTTGTCTACGAGATGGCACTACTAAACAATACAATAGACACATGTTTCTCAATTCTGAACAAATTTTACAACAGAGTTAAAAATGTTAGATTATTATTTCACACCATCATGTTAATAATTTAACACTTCTCTCATTATTCATACTCAATGCAAATCCATTGATTTAGAAAGAAATAAAATTATTTTTCAAGGCAATATACAACTTTGTGGTGTGTCGAATTATTAAAATGACAAGTAAACGCCAATTACTCATTATCCACAAACTGTTGCCATTTTTACTCGGATTCCAAGATGTAATTTATATGTGACGAGTTTTCCAATTTGTTTTTCCTGTAATATAATATTTAAAAACAAACAAAAACATGTTCGTAAGTACATATCTACCGGTTGGTTTGTGACATTTATTATAATCACCTCGTAATCAGTTTTATCATCATTTAAGTTACTGAATAAAATATATTTTGTACTGTATTCCTCTAAAAATTGAAAAAAGCATACTATTGTTCTAATTTATAACCGCAAAACTAGCCTACAAAGGAGCGACAAATTCGTCAGCTAATCTGCGAAATGCTTGGTTTCAGTTAGAGAAAAATGCTAACTTTTTGTAATACGACATTAAGCAATAACTCAAACATACATTTTAACTGAAAACATTAAATTACAGAGAAAAACATTTTATTGCATTTTACGCGAACAAGAAACACGTACGTACCCGTAAAATAAGGAAACATCTTAAACTTTTGACAGAGTAAATAGTTAAGCATATGACTTCCCAAGAAAATAATTAGAGGAATAAGAAATCGATTCATATTGTTTCCATATTAGCTCACAACAAAAGTTATTATTCCATAATCTGGAAAACGCATTGAATACAATTACTTATCAAATTATTCTAACTAAAGTGAAACAGCGAAAATGAACGAATCTAATTGTAAAGAAAAAGATGGATCTAATAACTGCTGAAATAAGAAAACATTTCTACAGTTTCGTATTTCAAAATAACATTACGAATATGAGAAGTATGAATAGGTATAAAACATGCTCTTTCACAAAGGCTTTTTATCACATTCACTTTTTTTCACAATGCAACTGTATAATAAATGAAATCAAATGTTATCTTATTTGAAATGGCACCTTTGGGCATATTTTAAATTATACCAAAGCGGACTGAAGCTTGAGTGTATTCAAAGGGTATATTTTAAATTATTTCGCCACTAGGCAATGTCACCAGATACTTTTCATTTAGAAGTCATTTAGAGTGTTAAGACAATGTCAGTATCATTCAACAACATCTTAAATACTATATATTTTATTGTGAACTTTAATATCTTTATTGAAATAATCAATGAAAACTAACTAAATTAAGAATTGGGTTATTATTACATCATATTCCTTTTAAGATACTTAATTCAAACACAATATGTATTGTACTAAGTTTCAAACTGAATACGTGTGATAATACATAGATTTTAACTTCGGAATGCGACAATTTTGGTTCAGAAACAATCACGAAGATACTTAAATTGTTCGACGTGCCTACGAGATAATATGGAAAAACTTGAGTGCAATGCTACTAGATAGCTCTGTCAGCGGTTTTGAAGTCTGTTATTTTCCGTTTCTGCTGCTAGAGGCATCACAATCGGTATATCAAAATGACGTACATGACGCTTCAAACGAAAATTATTATTTACATTTATTAGAAGTAATATTGCAATATTTATGAAAGTGTTATCAACAAAAAAAATATTTTGGGTATTTTTTGTTCAAATGTATGTGTTTAAATTTTAAAAAAATCTCGTGAATAGTCTTACTAAACGATTTTAGACCTTCGTGAGTTGTCCCAGCAATTTCTTATTAAAGCAAATGAATTTCATTGCCATAAAAATTGGAAACGAAATTATTACACACATATTAATATTTGTTTGTGTATGAATGATATGAATGTTTGAACATATATAGACATAAAATACAGTGTTTTATCCTACCATTTCCTTGTAGTTGTGTGGTACCACACCCCTAGGAAAGTTTAGAAAAACATACTTACTGATGAGGTCATACAGATAAAAAAAATCCTCAGGTCTAAAAATGTTATTACAAAGAAGTGTTGAAATCATTTGAAATAGTTCATGTTCAAGTCTTCTTAGTATTTTTGTAAGACCATTCAGTGCGGCTTTGTTTGCAATTTAAACACAATAGTAGAAGTAGTAATAGTGGTAATAATAATAATAATAATAATAATAATAATAATAATAATAATAATAATAATAATAATAATAATAAAACTTCGGTTATTATTATTATTTTATAATTTATAAAAATAATAATCTATTATATTATATATTGTTTACAAAATTTCCCTGAATGATAAATGACATAAATGTGAAGAACACGATCAAACCATTGATCATACCGTCTCAGCTTCTCCAATTCTAGCAAAGTTCCAATACATGAAATGAAACTGGTCTCTTGTTACCACCACTGACATATGTGTATGTGATAGACAAAATTGTTAACAAATACACTCTGATCGCACGATAGCAAACAAACAGGACATTGTAATTGTGGGCTTGGAAAAAAATCGTGACTATTACTGAATGTTGCTGTTGCCATCCGGTAAGAACGTCTTAACCAAGGAGGCAGAAAACGTCTAAAATAAGTTTAGAAGAGTTATGAAATCCATATAAGCAAGACGTGGTGAGTAAAAAGTCAGGTCGAACCGATAGTAATCGGAGCTTTGGGATTTGTTCCGCAGCATTTATGTAAGAACTGGTCCAAACTCTCAGGCCCAAACAAAAGTCTAAGAAGAGTAAAGACATCACATTACTTGGGACAACCCATGTTTTGTGCAAAGTAATGTAGAGGCAACGCTACCTAGGGTACCCAGATGTTCCTCAGATGGCGTTGGTAGAGGCACCCACAGTCACTAATCTGCTTTTTATAGGTAGCTGAAGCTGTTACAACCAGGAAGATTTTTTTGTTGAACCGACACCTAACATCTTTAATCTCGAATTTAGGGAACAATGATTAATTGTCAATATCATCTGTGTGCGTAAGGGGGGGTCCCTCTCCAGAACATTGTGAAAAGGGCTAGCTTGCATAATACAGCATTTCTATTTCCTTGTGTGTGTGTGTGTGTGTGTGTGTGTGTGTGTGTGTGCGTGTATGACTTAATTCCTGATGCAAGGATACATGATACGGATGAAATTTATGTAAATGTAATTTATGTAATTTATGTAATTCCTCCAAACACTCATACGAGGAATCGTTGATTGTTGAGATATTTCTCCAACACTCGCATATGGATTATGAGCTACTGCAGCCAGTACTGATATTTCATTATTTTCTCCAGCAGAAACTCTACGTGTTCTTTTGTTCGGTTGTACACTTCCGTCAGTAGAGAATTGCTGAACAATTCTAACGAAAGAAGAACGCGATCGTACTCTGTCAGGAAACCGTTGAGCATACAAATTAACAGCAGCGTCGAAATTTCTCCCAGCTTCGCCGTAAATGATTTCAAAATCATTTCAATATTGTCTTGCACATTTACATAATCCATGATCCAACAAGGAGGAATGTTAGTTCAGAAAGGTAAATGTTTAATAAATATCGGATCGCCTCTGAAACACTGTAGGCACGAGTCATGGAGAGACGCTACCAACAAATTGACGAGTGTGCCCTGAGGCCCCTCTCAAAACCACTCCAATTACAGTCAGAAATCTTCGGAAATTAAGTTTCTGTGATTACAGCTCCACCTATCACAAAACAGAAAAAAGTTTCAGACAAAAATTATGTATTTTTGTCCGTAAAATCCGAATCTGAAATAAAAAAAATGAGGGTTCCTATTTAAGATTTCAATGTTGCCCACCGCCCCACCCGCTGGGGGCACGGGGGTGTGTGTGTGCTGATTTTAGCATACAAGTAGTAGTGTAGATTGATTGTAGATTGATCCCCCTTCAAAACTGTTAAGATTTGGTCGCGTATTTTTTGAGTTACTTCAAGTTGTCAAGTTGAATGGGACACTTGTATATATATATATATATATATATATATATATATATATATATATATATATATATTCTAACACCCCCTTTATCCACACACGATGTATACCTTCTGCCCACACAGCCACATGCACTGTAAGCGGGTTGTTAAGATATTATGCTCGTGAAGCGAGCTTAGAATCTCAGGAAGCAGGATCTTTGGGGTACGAGAAAGGTCTGAACCCTTGACACAATAAAAGTCACACAAAACACACATAAACGAGCATATAATTCACTCAAAATTCTGTGGCATGAGTTGATAACAACGAAAAACAAATCAAAAATAGAATTACACTTTCAAAAATGAACAAATAAATACAAATAAGCAACCTTTACAGCCTATTCAATAAATGAACACTTAATTTTGTTCAGAACTAACTTTCTGAAGCAATTTCTCTAACCAGTACTGGGAATTCCCTTTGAAAATTCAATACGTCTAAATTTAAGTTATTCTAGTTACAATTGCACGTGAAATTAAACTTAATTTACAATCTCTTGCCTTTCTTTAAAATATTACATACAATAAATAATATGTGGGCAAGCGCACTACTCTCAATTTATCTTTTAATTATAACTGCTAATAACAGAATAATGACTACTCCAATAGAATGGTTTAAGGCAAGCAATAACGCATTAAATCTCCCACTACAAAGCTGCAAATTATTACCACCCGTGTCCTCAGTTTTCTAACACTTCTGAATCTAGTCTTTTCCCTGCCGACGTGAACTTGACCTAATTTCACAGTTCTACAGGTTACCTCGAAACCGTCCACTTTCCAACCTTGAAGTCGCGTGCTGGGTTGCGCACCGCGTTGCTCGATTCCGAAGTTCTGCGTTGCCTGTGCTGTCCTCTTGCGTCTTTTTCTTTCTTCCTGAACGGCGTCTTCTCCCCGGTCGACTCGCGTATTCTTCCGTCTCCACTAATCGGTTTCTTCTCCTCCCACGGCTGCTATCGCCTTCGATTACGCCCAATTTGTAGAAAATGTCCCTTGCACTTCCCTGACTGCTAGTGCAAGTACCTCGCTCGTTCCTAACTTTTATTCTGTTAATCAAGAACTTTCAGAGCTTTCCTCACAACGGGCAACTTTTTACTTCCCGTATTAGTTAATAGAAGAATACTTCACTAATTCCTCACTACTTCGCGGACGGCTAGCTAGACGTCTTTGCAACGCCGTAAACTCCTATCTAAACAGTCGTTGCGGCGGCAATTACTACCTAACCTGACGAACGCTGATGAAAATCTGCTTACTTGCCGAGCGGTGACTTACTAGAAGAACTGCTGACCCGACGCGTGCTAGCAGAAGAGAGATGTTGACTCCAGGCGTGATGGTTCAGAAAAGACATCGCTTGCGCGCCCGCCTATTTATTGGCGTTGCCTGGGGAAATTCTCTGTGGCGGGGGTAACTTCTCCTCCTTCAACCCTTCACCAGTAAAACGTGACTTGATAGTTCGTGGCGACTAGTACGAGCAACGGATACCAGGCTGCGCGTTTTGCTACTCTGGTTTTCGGCTGCTCTTCTCGCTGCCTGTGAGCGTTCATGCCGATTAAACGGTGGTGTTATGGGGTTGTATAATCCCATATCGCCACAATATATATATATATATATATATATATATATATATATATATATATATATATATATATATATATCAGGAATTAACTGACAATGACTTTCAAAACCGACACTACAGTTTTGTCAATGGGCAGTTCAGAGAATACAAACGAATCCGAACTTTTTTACTTAAGTACTATTCTCTGATGAATCGACGTTTACAAACCACGGTGAAGTTAACCGCCATAACATGCATTTTTGGAATGTAGAAAACCCACACTTGGATTCGTCAAGTAAATCGTCAGTGACCTTGGTCGGTTAACGTTTGGTGTGGCGATAAACTTATCGCACTATACTCTATTGACAGTAATCTAAATGGTGACAAGTCCCGTAACCTTCTTGATGAAGAACTACCGAGAATGCTCGAAGAGCATAAACCTTTAAAATTACGATCAAGAAGCGCAGGATTTTCAGAGCAGGCAACTAACTTTGACGCCCAATTACTTCAAAATTACTCATATTTTCGAAAATTTCAACATGACCTTATTTGAATATCTATTTTTGATTGAAAAATTTCATTAAGAAAAAATTGTTTATTCAGAACTCGAAGTAAAAGGAAGATGCCGAGAAATGTTGATTTTTTTCTATTGTCGAAAAATCAGTGTTTTCAACCAACATGAGGTCTGCACCATTTTCTTAAACGTCCTTCAGACAATCCACCGACAACATTTCATTAAGAACGATGGAGTCGTTTTTGAGAAAAAAATGTTTAAACACAAATTAAAGATTGCCTATATTTCACGCCAAATTACGTGAAAAATACTAAAATTTTTGAAAAATTGTACATGACCTAATTGGGAAATCTATCTTTAAGGAACAGATTTTATAGAGAAAAAATCTCTATCTTTAATTTTTGTTTGTAGTAAGACACCGAAAAATATTTTGAATTTTTCCAAATTTCGAAAAATCAGTTTTCAACCAACAAGAGACTTGCACCATTCTCTTAAATGTTCTTCGCACTATTCAACAAAAAAATTTAATAAAAATCGATGGCTTCTTTTTTTTGAAAATTTTGAAAATGTCCCAGGGGTTTCATATAAAGTACCCCCAGAAATAAAATTTCGGTTTCAAGTTCAAGGGGCCGCGATATCAGAACGGTTTAGTCGCAAGCGTTGTTGCAGACAGACGTTTTGCTGTCAATCGATTTTTCGATATCAAGGACCAACAAAACAGTGTTTAGACAATGTGTTAGAGGATTTTTCTCCCTAAATTTAGTATATGGATTTACTTACTTTTTGATTACCAGGGCCCTGTAATACGAGTTTTTCTGCAGAAAGTTCGCCTTTTTTTCGCGCAGCATTACAATACTTTCTCGCTACGGAGTAGAGAGAAAGAAAAACATGTATGATAAGATGAAAGCTAAAACGTTTTGAGAAGTTAGCCAGTGCCATGAAGATTAGGGAAACGCAAGTATGGCGGCCAGTAGGTGTCGGCGTTGCATAGCTAACAATTTTTTGAATGTGTCGAATGAAACTATGCCCTTGGGGAATGAGTACATAGATAATTCTTGTTGTTAGCCAAAAAGTGAAAGAGTTGTATGCCGTATGAATCTGACGTCTCAAAGTGTCTGCCATATTGAATTAAGTCTTATTTTTATGCTCTCTTGAATTACGAGTTGAAAGCTAATTTTTTGGTCAATTACTCGTAGTAGAAATTTCTTTTTCTTTGCGGATTAAGACCACGCCGTACCTCAACCATGTTCATCCCATGATTTCCTATTTTCTCAACTAATCATTTGAAAAATTGTTATGCCTTTGGCAAACAGGCTCTACAAGCAATAGTTAAACGAGTAAATGGTTTAACATACAATCAATAGTATTTATTAATTGTATCATGTAAGTTATAATTTCATTCTCCTTGTTAAATTTTAATTAATTTACTTGTGAAGTATGCCATATGTAAACAAAATAGGTCAATAAAATTGGCGACCAGAAATGTAGTCGACCTTTTGTTTTGGGATGTGCACGTCTATGTGAAGGATAGGCGGCTACGGAATTACGAAGGAGAGGCAGCTACGTTACCAATCTAAAACTTCAATTTCCGATGATGTTTCAATATAATTATCAAAGCTCAATGAAGATCATCATGACTACTCTACTGCGCAAACCAATTATAGTCGAAAGTCACATCGCGCATCAGCTCAGTTGTACGTTATTTCATCCTCCAGGTGCATTATCTGCTGCTCGGTCGGTGTATTAATTGCGATTCGTTTGTCGCTTTGAAAGATGTTTGTTTGTGATGCAGCTGATCCTGTTGTTCCTTTTGAAGCATACGTAATTGTTTGATTGCATATTTCATTGTTATGTATACATTACAAGGTGAGTGTGTCAGTATAAAAATTGGAGCTAGTCTGATTTTCGTGAACTCTGTATTTTCAAAAACTGCAAAAAAGTTAACATAGCAAAAATACGGTATTGGAGATAGACATTTTAATCTTAAATAAAATCCTTAGTAAAACCGAGATATTTAAAAAAAAGTCGTTTTTTTAATAAAAGAACTAGTAATTCATTTGCGTAATTTGTTTGAAAATAATTCAAATTATATAAACGCATTTTCATACAAATCGCTCCAAACTTTTTCTTTAATTTTTTTATACGAATAGAACAATGGATGCCGTCAAATACACTTGTCGAGATGGCATAGATCGGATTTCCACTGTTAACTCTGAGTTTTCGAAAAATACAAAAGTCTGAAACCATTTCGGCGTCTTCCTGGCACTACAATATTGAAGATATCGATTTTTTCTCAAAATAAATTTTTTTTCTTCCCAATTAGTACTTCAAATAAAGTCATGTTCATTGTCTTAAAAGTATTTGCAGGTCTTCGCGTTAAATTTAGTATATGTGCCATGTTGAAATATTTTAAAAACAAGGTTTTCTTGAAAATGGTTCAATTTTTTCTTTAAAATTCTTTTTCGGGTAGTGCTAAATGTACTCAATGATATGACATCAATGCTACTATGACGTTTTCTTTTGTTATTTCAAACATTACACAAATCTATTTTCTTTAAATATCTCTCACGTCTTTAATATTTTCATTATTGGCATTTCTTATACGTCATTGCATTTGTGAGTACAAGTGGAGGCAATGATTTTTTATGAAGTTTTTCGAAAACTCGAAAATGGGAATGAAAATGAGTGTAATAAAATTTGTGTATTTTCAGAAACGCTCAAACAATGTTTTACAAAGACTGCTCCTAATTTGTAAGTGAAAATTGCTATATAGGACAATGTTCGTACGCCTTCCTTCGTACGCCTTCCTTCGGAGGGGAAGTAAAGCCGGCTGTCCCATGTTCGTAGATTTAGTTGCATGTAAAAGATCCTCAAGCCTAAATGACGCCTCTGAGCTAAATTCAAATCGCCTGTTTCTCGCCCAAGAAATACCTCCTTTCTCTGCTAGTTGGTGAAAGGACCGTAGCGAAATTTGCGAGGTCAGACGGAAGAGCGGGCCTGATGGCCCGAGTCTCGCCTCGTAAAATAAGACATATTCAATTCAATTCAATTCAAATGTTTTGCTCCTATGTAATATTCTTGAAGCAATATTTCAGTTCTACCATTAGGGGAGCAAAAATTTGAGAAAATTTAAATAATGAGCTTTAGATGGTAATAGAAAGGAGCTTTAGAAGAGGGTGAGGCAAAACCGTAAAGCTAGCCCAGACTAAAGAGATTAGAAAGCTAATTAATTCGAGAAAGGCTGTGCCATTCTGTAGCACCATTAGTTTTAAATTAAAAACGTCCACTTTTACTAGACCGGAGTTTAAGAAATCGGCGTTTGAACGTCAAGAAAATGTTGAGATTGTACTTTTCTCCCCAATGTCGCATACTTGAGTTTTTCTACATTAAGTATAAAAGTGCAATCCATTAGACAATATTGTTACAATACTCTAAATGATTTCATGCACAGTTTGTTCAAAATATATTTTTTGTATAATATGGAATAAAATCGTGTCAATTTTTCATTAAAAAAATCCCAAACTGATACTTGTGCAGCATCGTTGACCGGGAGGTTCTAGGATTGTGTCCTGACGGTTAAGAATCTTCGACAGTAACCACGTAGCTGGATCGAATTCAACCACTGTCTACAAAACAATTCTAGCAGTCGGTTGCTCTGAGAGGTAGTTTTGCGTGTCCTTCTGACCAATTCCAAGTAAATGCCGGAGCAGTGTCTTAATAAACGGGCCACAGACTGCATCCCCATCTCCCATCACCATCGTTGTCTCCTGCTCTCCCATTAAACTTACACTTATAGGCACTAGACAAAAATACATGCCGGAATAACAGATGGGATCTTAGAGCGAGAGCGAGAGAGAGAGAGAGAGGGGGGGGGGTTAATGAGGGAATGATATATATTTGATCCGCGAAAACTAATTTTTCTACAAAAAAAAAGTGTGAATAAAACGATTAGCAAATCCGATTCAGAAATGTACAAATGCTTTGAAATTAAAAATAATTTGGAGCATATATTTAATTTTTCGTTTCGGTCGTGACTTTAAGAAAAAATGTTCCTCGTAAAGGCGTTGGCGACTCGAAAGATTAAATTGTATGTTCAAAATTATTTTTATTTTCAAGGGTTTGCGGGTTCAACTGCGGGTTTGTGCGACTCATGTTCTACCGTAATCTGAACATACCTACGGATGCTCAGATATTGAAGCCCATGTACGCCCTTGGTTCGTGATCTCTTTGCGAAAACAAATGCAGCTATTTTCAGTGTATGTATTATTCTCCCAGGAGAATACTGACTTTTATTATGTGTTCTGCTGAGAAATGTATTATATCAATTCTAGAAGGCAAAATATTTGGCGAAGGTAAGTGGTCTTACAGCATCTAACGTCAAGTAGAATTACGAGACAATGCCGAAATGCGAGGCGAAGAGGGCTCTTTAATACGGGTACCTTGAGACCTCTTGTCTGAGCGATGACTCAGTCTGTGAGGACCCCTGTCTACACCACCCATCACAGTTCTTTGTTTTGACTACCACTCCCACGGGAGTGAAGGCGACATAATAATTTCAGCTCAGTCGTCTTGGGAATAAATGTATCATCTTCCATGTTATGTGTCTGTGGATCAAGTAGTGTTGTGGAACAGATATTCTCTTATAATATAGACTTTGTGCAATGCGTCAAGCCTTTTCTTTTTGAAGCGTTTAATTTAATTATTTTTAAATCAACCATTATCTTTAGTGTAATTTAGTGGCACATTTCTTATGCCTACTCTCACTCGATTTAGCGAGAAGTGCATTATTTTGATCCGTTACGTGTACATTTATTACAAGTAAGAATATTTATCACAATAAGCACCAAAGGCACCAAAAACCCGTGCACAAATAACTGATATGATATTCGAATTTCGTATATTCCTTATACCAACGTAAAACACTTAACGTATTATGTGCATTAATTATTAACAATATAGTTAATAGTTTGTTTTTGCTTTACATTGTGCTCTGACGCAGTTTTGATTTAATGATTCTTGGCTAAGGCAACTCTGCCATGTCGCCGTGTGTGATGTCCGGCGTTCTATGATCTCATCTGTGGCAGATCTAGAGGGGTGTTATCCTACCTACAAATCATGTTAAAAATCGCCATTACCCCATTAGTACCCGAGTTAATTATGCTGCGTATCGCGCTCTTATTGTCCCCCACTTGTGTGCGGAGGGGCATTGTCAGAGCTATCCCAAGGCATATGTGTGGAATTTGTGAAGTTGCTAGATTTATACCACTAGAACGTTCCAAAGCGCCAAACCGATTGCATGTGAGCGATTCCTTTTTGCTTTAAATGTAGTAAAACCAGTGATCTTAGCTTGCATATGAATCGTAAATTTCTGTGCGAACTAATCCCCGTTTGCCATGATACCAGTCTGTTCACCCGACTTAACCACAGACATATTTGCTAAGGGTGGTGTTACGAAATGTCTGGTGTTTTCTTCTCATCTTTGGCACATACAGAAGGGCGTCATCAGGTATGAGCATATCTAACAAACCTAGAAAAATATATATTAATTTACATAGTAAGTAAATAAAATAAACTCTTAAGTTAGCATTAGGTTACTGCACAAAGTGCAATAAGTGAAATAAGTAAATTTGATTTGATTGGATTTATTTTCGTCAAAGAAAAGTAAAAACGTATGGGGCGTATATTGGTGAGTACTGACGTGTGGGGGAGACCTATAATCTGTGCACGTTTCTTCAGCTGTAGAATCTCTTCCCCAGCCTCATACTACACACAGTGGAATGATGAATAAAAAGTACCACCAAAGCGAGGATAGTAACATTTGAAAACTAAATATTTTTGCTCATGAGCTACAGAAAACTTATTTGCATTGGTAAACTAACTAGCTTTGATTTTTTAGTATTGCTAACAAAATAGCAACCCAGTCCTCTGGCTCTTCTCCCAACACAACTACCAAAACGAGAGATCAACAAAATCGCACCTGTGAAGCTACATTTACGTCCAGGGGCTATCTCAGCATTTTCTCAATAAAAACATTTATTTAACATTGCATCTTGACAATAATCTTCACAGTTGAAAATTATGTAATATTATTACATTGAACCACAAGAAGAACGTGGTTCTCTCCACAAATTGAATTTTTATATTTGCCTCCGAATCCTATGGCGAAGAGTGTTGGCTGTTCGGAGAGGATCTGGCCGTTTAAAGAGCGCAACACGGCGTATCCAACTAAAAGTACGTCAGAAACAAGATGAATTTCGATTTTTAATAAATTCAATACCTTTTAATATTTATTATAATATGCGTATTACTTGTTATTTTCTCATGTGTCTTTTTATTGATTGATTGTGATACCACCAAGATGTAATTATTTGCTTCACGGCCGGATAATCCTTGCGGAGACTCTGGAGAGATCTTCGTTTGCAGGCCCTTATAATTGAATAAATTTGACTCCATGAAATTATACCTTTAACGAAACATTAATAAATTAAATTGATATTATATTAAACCATTTACAAGTTGGTTAATAACGTCGAGAGCCTCTTCTCCGGTTATGGAGGGATTCAACGGAATTGGAAAAGGGGAAATTCAACATTTTTACCGAAATAAAATGTTTTATTTCGTAAGGCTAAGTGCCTCTTTGAACATTTTGAGATGAGGCACGATCCCTCCTGTGCACACGCCTATGATGACAATTATAAAAAGGCCGTGGCCCTCTTGAAAATTTTGAAAGGGGCCCCTGTAACACTTGTAATAAAGCATTTTATGTACTAAATATGTTCTTTCCCTGACTTTGCCCTTATTTAAGCTGACTATTTGGGGAATTGTTTTGCGACATATGAGGAAGACGCTCTCTAAGTCATTGGGTAACCCGGTTCAACATAAAATGAACGTATTAATTGTCTGATTAAAGTCATAACTTAATTCCCCTAGTAGTATATTGATTTATTTTATATCAAAATATGGCAGGCGTAAATAAGAAAGACTTAATAGTAAAGGGGGGCCAGAAATGTTTATGCCCCCTCTTGTTTTAGGCTGCGGACACCTATAAAGAAAAAAACAACTCAACATAGGCGCACGCTGCTTACAAAGAAAGGCCAATTACAATTCTGGCCCCCCTTTTCCATGGAACTTTTATACTTCCATATGCTGTATATTGCCAGCAAATAAACAGAACATTCTACAATGCGAGTGAAATAATAGCTTTAATACTTCGACTATTAATTACAATTTACTTTATTTTTTGAAACATTTCACGAATTTCCAAATAGTTTGAGGAGCCTCTTCCCCAAATATTAATATCATACTATTGACATACTTATTTTAACTTGTTCCAATTACCTGGTTAAAAAACGGAGAATATCGGAGATTGAACTTGTTTGCGGATTTTTTTAATGATGTGAGCCTTCGGGGCCCTCTTTAAAATTGCCCAGGGGACCGACCGGCCGGTGTGCACGCCTATACAATTAAAGAATCCAAAACGAAAGGGGAGAGCTGCACGTGACGGCTGTCAATCGCGGCAGCCGCGCCTTCCTGCGGCGAGCGCAGTCCCACGTGCGCCTCGGGCGGCGGCGGCGGGGCAAAGGTGGGCGGTCGGTGGCGGAGGCGGCGGAGGCGCATCTCTCCCGTCGTACGTGACGTCACCTGCCGGGAGCGGAGTTGGCGGTGGCGGCGGCGCGGCGGGCTGCGAGCGGCAGTGCCTCGCGAGCGTTCGTCAGGTGCGGAGCGGAGCGGAGCGGAGCGGGCACGAGCGACGGCGGAGGCGGAGAGGAACGAGAAGGCGAGGAGGTCGGACGGCTTCGCAGGACCAATCGTTGGCGGCGACGGGACTCATCCGAAACACGACCGAGCTCTCAACCGCTGTAAGTGGATGAAAGTGCGTCTGAATACGCTTGCACGTAGATGGATTCCTGTTTATTTCATTTGCTTTAGGCTCGGAAATTATTTCCCACATTCAGTGACAATAAATGATTGAAAATAAATCACTCTTCTTTTAAAGGTTGATGACGATGAGAATGTGTTATAAAAACAATGATCTGCTTCTAGAAAAAAGTCAGCGAATTTGCATGGGATTATACAATGCCAGTCCAGATTTTTGGTGGAATAAAGTACATTCGTCCCTTTTGACATATCATTTTTACCTTAAATATTGTTTGCTTTCAGTGATCATCATTATTTTATTTATTCTTGATGTGTAGTAATGGTTTATGATTATCGAGTCGAATTTTTTTTTCTCTATTGTCAGTTCAGTAACAGTTTTGATATTCTTTAATGCGCAATTTTAAGTTTTTCTCTGTATCCTTATTAAACATTCGAAGTAACTGAAAGAACCATTGAAGTTCTTACTCCATACGTATTTGTAACATTAGTTTGAAAGCGAATTTTCAATAGGACAAACTGTTCTTCTACCCAACGTCAGTTTAAAATTTGTTTCGATATACATAATATGTTAACACAATTTGCCGTTTTTTAATAGAGTGATAAATAAAATAATTTCAAGCTTCGTTCTGTATTCATTAAATTTAATTAAAATAACTGAAGTATAATTCATTTATTTCAGTGTACAGAGTCTCTTCAGACACATGCCGATTTTCATCCTGAAGATTTTTTCCGTGAGCCGTTGTATTAAATGTGGGGGGTTTTGGAAAACCGGAGCCAATCGCTCAATTAACAATTTTGTTTCCTGGTACATCGTTAAGGAAATCCGGCAGATCGGTATATATTTTACAATATTAATATCATATATCGGTTTTCGTCCTCAAACACGCAATATCGATTCATTTCGTTATCAAAAAGGATTTGCTATTTCGACCTTAGGTGCAAGAATGTCACAATGAAAATTGCAGCTTGTAAGGAGGTTCAAAAATTTGAAGCTAAGATTTTAGGCCTGGAAGATGGCTGGTTTATTTATGTGCAGAAGATCTCTTTTCGTGCGAAATGCTTTATGTCACTTTGCAAAGACTTGGTAAATTTCATTTTTTATGCATCCAAACACTGAATATGAACAACTATTTTTGAATTTGAACAATCTTCTATAACGAAAACGAATATCATTGAAGTAATTGGATTACGTTAATTTAATGGGATTAAGTGATAGAATTATCCTATGTTGATAAAAATGTTATAAATATATTGTCTTATTACCTGAAGATTAAAATTTCCAGAATATCTTTATGAATATTTGAAACATATGTTTAAAAACTACGGGAAGTGGAGTGAACTACGGGAAAAGTACTACTGGAATTTGGTACTGACGCAGTAGAAAATGGTGTGAGCAAATTTATAACAGTCCTCATTGCTAATTAAAAGTTTCCAAAGGTAAACATTGTAAAAGTTCTAGTGCAAATGCTTCAATATATGTATTTATATTTTGATAAGGGAAAAATACAAAAAATAAACATTGAAGACGGTTGATTCAAGCACCTCGGTCCCAAAATATCGCTTTCTGTGTGTATCGCCCCAGAAAACAGTATTTTAGAAAAATCAAGGCCTAAATAGTTGGTTTATGCTGTCACTGAAAGTTTTGCTTTTGAAGAGTGGAGAATGTTCTTTTTAAAAAAGGTCTCAACGTGGTTATGTTAACTTTTATTATGCGAGAATGCCACATTAGGCTAATTGTTCTTTCCACGTACCTATGCAGTTTCTGTACCCACATTTGTACGAGTATGTCAACATTTTGAGGGACTTCTGATAATTGTTTTGAAGTTTGCAAATAATATTGCTAATGAACAAAATTCCCCGTGTTCATTAAGTAGAGAAAACAATTTCATCGGGTAACAATAACTCCATTGCACCACTTCAAATGTCACTCCTGCAAACAACGTATCGAAATATTTTAGAGAACGAATTTAGTATTTTATTTTAAAGGAAACTTTAAATCAGTATAAATTTGAGTAAAATGTGAAAAGAAGAGGATCCACGATAGCATTGATTTTTAAATCCATTTCACTTCCACCTTTATCACTGTAAATCGTTAGATTATGAAAAGATTAAATAGTTTGTTGGGTTGTCTGTCGTATGCCAGGCAAGAGGGATTAATTTAAGGTTCGTGTGCACTACGTATGTGTTACGAAGCTGAAGATACACTAACGGCTTTGTGCCACTCGTAATCAGTTCTCCAGGTACCTTTTCCGGGAAGTCACATCTGTCATCATTTACGCCTCAGAAACCTCTCACTGTAACAATATGACTAATTTGGAGGATTATGGAATGGTGGAAACTCGATGTGAAAATCCTTAAAGAAAAAGCCGAGTGACCGAATATTTCGACTTTACGAGGTTTAAATTGCCGAAGAACATTTGCTCGAGGAAGCAATTGGGAATAAATAAAACCGATATATCAGGAGTTCGAGTTTTCGATATGTCGCTGAATTTCATAAAATTCACCGATGTGGTATAAAAGTTGCAAATCTTTTGTAGGTGTGTAAGATACGTGATTGTAGTGGAAGCGCTGTCCTGCCAGCCCTTATCATACTACGTAATACTGAAGAAAATGCATGACTATCTTTCTCATTCAACTTCTGGTGCTACTAAAAGCCAATGACTAAAAGCTATTTTTACGACTGTAATCAAATAACAATAGAAATTAACCATTGAAAAAAAATCTTTTGACAGGAAATGAATATACTCTAACCATAACTCTATCTTAACTAATTAATAAATTCGGGATCAGTCTTATCATGTTTTTTCCTGTATCGAAGATCGTCCAATATCTGAAACGAAATACCACACAGCTTCGTATGTCAATCAATTTGCGTTTCACGTATGCACTTACACACTCTCTCCCTCCCTTCCCCCCTCTCTCTCTCACACACACACACACATTGCTTTTTAGTAAATAAAAACAATTTGTAATTCTCGATAACTATAATTTAAGAATTCAGAGCACAGTAAAAGAGCATGTACCTTGGAGTACTACATCTTGGTAATGAGAAATTTGTACTGGCTGCTATAGCTCAGTTGGAAGATACGTTGGTTTTGCAGAATCGTTGAACGGGAGCTTATATAAGTTTCTATTCCCGACTGTGTTGGGGTTCGGACACCAGCTACTTTGCTAGTGTCTGAAACCTCGACCAGGGGTCGAATTCAACCAATTTAGTGGAAACACAGAAGAATTATAGCGGTAGGTTGCTCTGATCGATGGTTTTCTCTGGTTTATCAACTAATGTCAGGCAAACGTCGGAGAAGTATCTTCAGACACGGACCAGGAACAGTGCGCGATCCTTCCTTCCTCATCTTTAAACCCTCGTCACTTCTTACGCACACATTTACACACTCACACTGCGCTATCTGTTGCTGACGCCTCCGTTAACAATAAATATTCACTTACAAATACTCATTAAGAAAGTATGCTATGAACGCCATATTATTCAGGCCTTCAGGGGGCAAGAAATATTAATTGGGCAGTCGTTTGTCATAGGACCGGGGAATCATTTGAAGTGCAACTACAAAAAAAATTCTTTTCAAACCGAATACGTTTTACTTCCCTTATTGACGCACAAAAAGATTAAAAGCTTCTGTTCTGTTCCTTCTTCTCGTGTAGAGTCTCATAGTCCTAGCATAGTGCTGTCAATTGCGTAACTTTCTAGGAAGACACTTCGTTCATTAGTAACTAATTTTATCTCCTTTTTTTGTTTTCTGACGTCATTAATTGCAGTTAGATTGCAGTTGGCGACAATGTGGCGAACAAAATTTCAGTTAAAGTCACACTTATGAGAGATTGTACTACCTCCTAAAAGGTAAAGGTGTTTGTTCAGTATTCAGCATCTTCACGATTCCTTCGTGTTCAGGTGCAGATAATTCACTTCGAACTGCGAATGAAAAGTAAAATCCAAAGAACATTTAAATATTCCAAATTCAGTTAAAACATAAGAGAAAATATAACAAAGGTTTTCAATTTAAATTACCGTGGTGGCTCAGGGCACGTGACTGATGTTACTGCAGTACCACTGACCGGGAGGAGTTAAGGTTCGAGTGCCGACGGTGGCAGTATTTTCGACACCAACTACACAGATAGATCGAATTCGATGTGGAGGAGAATTGTAGCGGCCGGCTACTCTGATTGGTAATTTTTCGTGGTTTCCCAGACCAACACCAGGCGCATGCCGGAACGGTACCCTAACAAAAGGGCCGCGGACCGCGCGCGATCTTCCTTCACCTATCCACACCCTTATTTTACACAGACTTACACTCACATGCACTACACTATCGCACTTGTCGGGGGCTCAGAGCGTGTTCCAGTTGGGGCGGTGCTCCGCTGGTGGGAGATACCTGATTGGGTTGAGTAATTGATTGCGGGCAAGTCAATGGCTGAGGTCATTAGTCCCGTAAGTGTATTTCATGTTTATGTAGCTAGAGGCGGTGGTGAATCCCGGCGCCGACTTACACGTCTGCTTGAGAGGTTTTCCCCCAAACAAGATATCTCCACCAACGGGTCACCGCCCCAGCCGGGACAAGCTCTAAGCTCCCGATCGGCCTCCCGGAATGTGTGGTAGTGTAGTGCATGTAAGTGGAAGGGGTCGTAAGAAAGAGGTGAGGATAGGACAAGGAATGGGAAGGAAAGATCACGGCGCACGGTGGGGCCAAATGCCAAAAAGCTGGTCAAAAGTCGAAAGCGTTGTACGATTTGACTGAAACTTTGTATTCAGAGGTTTATGATCATTCTAATTAATAATCTGTAATAAAAATTCCGAAAAACAAAATGGCGGACCAATATGGCGGATAAAATTATCAAAATTTTGTATTTTTAACACAAAATGATCATACTTATAAGTAAAAATGAGTTCATTCGGGTTTTTAAGGATGCTGATTAATAATCTTGAATGAAAATGCCAAAAAAACAAAATGGCGGACCAATATGGCGGACAAAATCATCATTTTCTTCATTTTTAACACAAAATGATCGTGTTTAAAATTAAAAATGAGTTCATTCGGGTTTATAAGCATGCTGATTAATAATATTAAATAAAAATGCATAAAAAACAAAATGGCGGACCAATATGGCGGACAAAATTACCATAAGTTTGTATTTTTAACACAACATTATTATGTTTATAAGTAAAGAAGAGTTAGTTTGAATTTTTAAGGATGCTAATTAATAACCTTGAATGAAAATGCCAAAAAACAAAATGGCGGACTAATATGGCGGACCAAATCATCAATTTTTTCCATTTTTAACACGAAATGATCGTGTTTATAATTAAAAATTAGTTGATTTGGGTTTATAAGCATGCTGATTAATAAATATTGAATAAAAATGCTAAAAAAACAAAATGGCGGACCAATATGGCGAACAAAATCATCAAAAGTTTGTATATCTACATGTTGCACGCGCTACGAAAATTTGTCACAGGCACTAAAACAGAAGCTACGGGCAGCTGTTTTTTTGTGATTCTCACAGAGAATAACATTTCGAATAATGTCATGTTAAGTTTTTAGCCCCGCACGACGGTGCACATAGTTATTTTTCATTTTAAACACAAATTTTTGATTATAGCATTTTCATTTTTCGCCAACAATCAACGTTAATTATTACATTAACAAATTATTTTTAAAAAAATTAAGTATACATATTATGTTTCTACTTACTCTCAGGAATAGATTCCATTTTGTTTTATTGAATTCGGCCGACTGCACGCTTCTCTATCCTTCGAAACACAAAGGTTCTGAAAACACGTTTCACAGCTGACCGATATCGATCGCTCGAGGCCCAACTTTGAACTGATCTCTTACCTCAAGTATAAGAGAGAAACCGTTACTAATTGCGGAATTCAACGGCCCAAATACCAACCTATTGAAGTAGCAACGACAAAATCCCTATCTAGTAACTTTTTTTTTTTGGACTTTTGGCCAGCTTTTTGGCATTTGGCCCCACCGTGCGGCGGTCAGTATCCCGTTTGTGAGGACACTTCTTCGGCGTTCGCGTGGTGTTGTTCGGAGAAACCACGCACTAAAACTACGGATCAGAGCAGCCGGCCACTGGAATTCTCCTCCAGTCAGCGTCTGAATTCGACACAGGTATTTAGTGTCGAAATGCCTGATGCCGCCGGAACTCGAACCCTAGGACCTCCCGGTTGATACGAATATTTTAAATTATTAACACTATTTCTAATCTTTTTTAATCTTTTCATTACTAAGAAAAAATGTTTACTACAATGTTGTGCTCCCTGATAGTGGGAAATTTAAGCCAAGACACTGCTAGTTGTGACTAAAGACAGCACTGCGACTCATCATGACTAAAGAAATTATGCAAGAATACATAATGTCCAATCTCTTGTGCCCCTTGTGAGATTCAAAGTTCTTTAGATTGATTTGAAACGAGAGGGTCTTTGTTTTTTATTAGAAGGAACCAGTCTTTGCAAAACAGAGCAAGTCGTTGTGCTTTTATTTTAGCAATTATCTTGTCATCGAAATGAAAAGTCGGACACTCTTACACACCTCCCTAGTCATTTATTATCTTCAAGGTCGAGAGCTTGAAAAGTAGCAGGATCTAGAGTCGGGATATTCCTCTTTTTGGCCACCGCGTAATAATACGTAACTTTTCGGTCAATGCTTTCTCTCTGACGCAGTATGCAAGGCCAGGTTTAAGGGTGGTATGAATGGGCTGTATAAATGGTCATCTTCATAGATGTCTTGACGTTCAGAGGTCTTCATCAAATGAAAAAATCTATTTTGTTCACACATAAAAATGTTTGGTTGGTTATTAAGAAAGTGTTCGTTTAGAATTAGCAACATTAGAAAAGTTATTAAATAATGAATATTATTTCACAGAAACTGTAATAATGAATTGAATAATGAATCGAATGATTTAAAATAATAATAATAACAATAATAATAAAAGTATAAAACGAATACTGAATACATGATAAGAGATAAAATATAAAATTGTAAATATTAAAAGTAAAAAAATACATGTAAATTTACATATGTAAAATTTGACCAACAAAACTTACATACCTACCAACCTACGTAGAAATTGAGGCGGGCAAGTTTCTTTTGATATACTAAATTATTTAGTAGTGTGAAAAAGGGCCTTCACTAATCTACTGCTCCGGGACCTCCATTCCGGCCCGAATTTTGGCCCTAGTGGCATGCATCAACATACGCTGGGATTGAACGAATTCGATAAAGAGTTGGTGTGGGGTTGGTAAAAAGTGGTGTGGTCGCTAAATAGTCTGGCGGGGGCTTGCTAGCAATATAAGCAATTTAAAAGCTTATTTCCAAAGTGACGTTTCTCCATTTCCGTTTGTTTTCTAGTTGTAAATTGTTACTCTCCGAAAGTGATTTATTATATAACTTTATTACACCGTTTGTAAGATATGAGGACAACAGCTTGTTGCTACCACCACTAATAAATAATAATAATAATAATAATAATAATAATAATAATAATAATAATAATAATAATAATAATAATAATAATAATAATAAATATCAGTACAGAGCGTCTCTTAATAAATGTTACAAAATTCTAGGGCATCTAGAGGGATTGAAAATGATAATTCTGTCCCACCCGAATAAATGGTGAGAAAGTTTCACATAAGATATTTGTCTACACATGTTCTATTTTTAGGCAACTCCTTGTGCACAGGTGCTCGGATGGTCGCCTCTGACGCAGTTAAGAAGATTTCATGAACCTGCTAAACACCTATAGTCCCTGCAAAATGTAACAGACGTTTTTTGCTTTCCCCTCGTTTTTTAGGTAAAACTTGTATATCAATTGATGTTTTTCAGTAGTGGCACGTCTTTCGTGAAATTGCCTCAACAATTTTTTTTTCTATGCTAACATTGGTCCTGTGGGAAGCCATTTTGATTTTATGAGTGAAAGTCAGCGTAATTTTCTTGAGAAATAATTGTATTACTCGCAACACGTCCGAGGTGTTTTGGTTAATTTATTGTTTTCATTTCATACATTTGTATTTTTCAATAACTTAATCTTTATGAAAATGTGTTGTTTGTTGTGTGATGAGAAGAGCAAAGCGCCTGTCTCCAAAGAAAAAAGAAGAAATTAAGGTATTAATAGAACTTGAACCCCTTTCACAACGTTAATTTCTCAAAAGGTTCGTTTCTAACACATCAGTAGCAAACATTACCAGGAAATTAAAGAATGGCGAAATATAGAAAATCTAGAGCGGTAACATTAATATCGCCAGGGCCTGTACTAGGCATACAAGGTTGCCTTAATAACCAGGGCAACTGTAACATGTGTACCTCCTTTGTAAGCACTTTTTCATTTATATTAAAGTCTATACGCCCTAGAAGATTGTAATATTTACACTGAGATATCTCTATATGATCAAGATGCTCTTCCATCAATTTATCAAATATCGTGTTCAAAAAAGCTATGTTAAATGTATATGAAAACCGTTCAATTACATCTTGAACTATAATGCTGAATTTGAAACTTTCCCTTCCTGAAAAATTGTTTTCGTTGGAGAACCGTCAATTTGTAGGAAGCTCTTCAATTTGCTGCAATAGTAGAGTCTCGCTTTCTAGTAGAATTCTAGCATATTACGTTTGGACCGGTTTACAGACAGATGAAAGTGCTGCTTACAAACTCCAAGATTTATTGCAGATTCCGAAACAGTTAAACCGCATGTTGTGATATGTCTGTCTTCGCGATTCCCTAAGTATCGTTCTGTTCTAGCACTGAAAGTCGTTTTGTTATTCACTTGCTAATTAATACGATGTAATTTTAAGACATATATTTCACTAATAGGAAATATTCCGGAAAACGAATTAAAAATTATTTCAAAAATAGTCTGTGAGAAATATTTTGTAACTAATTTTACATCAGTATCCAGTTTTTTTCCAGAGCGACGGGGCAATGTTTAGATGCATTATCTACCGCTTTCAGTGCTATCTTTAGGCCAAAATTGCTTAGCTTGAAGAAGCTCAGTGGGCCATTGACTACTTTTTGTAAATCAAAATATTAAATTAATATTTTTCTATTAAAAGTTTAATATTTAATTTAACTTCAATTGCAGATGCAATTGCATTTACTCACGCTGTATGAATATAAAACTTTCCTGCTTACTCTACTTCAGGCTTGAACTATCGCTCGTTGAGGGCGCGTCCTTCACTTCGGCCCACTAAGCAATATTTTTGTAACGTTTATACAGTAGTACATGGAATGTTTAAAAGAATTGGTTTGATCACTCTTTGCCGGAAGCCCAAATTTCGTTATATATATATATATATATATATATATATATATATATATATATAACCTTTGTACAGGAGCGTTACCTTCAGGTACGAGCTTCTTCTATCGAAAATAATAATTTTCTTTATTATTGTGCAACGTTACGAGTTACTGTTACTATGTTGTTGTGTAATGAAATGAGTTACTCTTTAAGGGCGAGTTCTCTTGCTTTATTGGTCAACATTATAAGAATGGGTAGCAAGAATTTGAAAAGTAGTGAAGTAATCATTTGAGTATGTTGGACTCCTGTATTTGGGAGCTCGTCAATTACGAGTTTACCAAAAAAAGTCTTCTACAATGGAGAAAAGTGAAGGTCACATGCAGAAGTTTTACCCACCATTAGGAGAAGTAACGACTTATCACAGGCAAAGCATTCTATTATGCGCGCTTGGGAACGAATTACAATTACTCTATCCTCAAAAGTTTCAAGATTGCAACAAGGGTATCTTCACAATGTTTTGGTTATTATTGCATGCATTCTGCAGAAAACGGTTAGATCTCTGTTCCACTACATTTAAAGATGGGCATTTTCCTAGTGTTAAATGTCTAGCATTTCTTAGTATTTTGTTTCTATTAACTTTCCATTTCACAATACTCACCTATCCTTCTTTTCCGGCATCTATTTAGATGATGAATGGCGCAAACCGATAGGTTAGCGTCCACCATCTTGCTGCGCTGTTGGATCCGGTGAGTCTGGTTTGATCGCTCTTTGCCGGAAGCCCAACTTTCGAATATAAAATATCACCTTTCCCACAGGTTTTCAGCTAAGCTGAGCTATTGAGGCCCTGCTTTCAGTCACATACGTCACTTTTTCACTATAATAATTTCTGGATCGGTCGGTCGGTTAGATCCCTTATCTGAGCAACTATCGAAATGTCAAAAAACACAAAATCGTCATTTAATTTACGTACAATAATAAATTAATTAAATCCAGTTTTGAAAATGCGATTAAATGTCAACTAAGCGATTAAATGAGCAACTAACCTGTAAGTAATCAAGAAGCATATAAGTATTCATTATTAAATTTTTAGGCTTCCCCTACCCAGAATTGACAACTTCCATCTTAAAAAAGGCTCATCAGGAAAGAAATGTAATTTATAAATTTGATATATTTCTATCATTAATGTTGGAATATTTCGTATAATACTCCAATTACTTATATTACAGTAACGATTGAATGAATGGATATTATTTGTTTTGAAAAGCTCTAATACAAGTTGCTTGCAAGCGGCAGTCAGGCAGGGTGAAAGTTTGAGGCACCTGAGCACTGGGCCCTATCCTTCACCCTCCACCTTAACATCGCTATTGGGTTAATCTACACCAGGGAGTTAACAGTTCTATAAATTAAAGTTTGGTTTTGGTGTTTCTCCTCTCGGAGTTGGACGGAGGATTGCTAGCGGGCATCTAATACAATTTACAAAATAGAACATAATGAGTGAATGAAAATGAAAATAAAGTAACATACTACGGTGTGAATTACAAGTTGTAATATTTACAAAGTTTGCTAATCTCTGTAAAATTAAAATCTTTGTAAACGATTGAGACTAATGATCAGTTAGAGTCTGGAAACAGCTAGAGTAATGCAACTTTAGAAATGCTTACTAGTAATCCATAGAGTGTTACACCTGCACCGACATGTACCACCCAATGAATACTTTAAACACGTCTGTCAAACTTTAAATATGTTCCAGACGAAAAAGAGTTAATAGGAACTTGTGGTACACGGAAGTATCATTGAAAATTACCAAGTTTATAATTTATTTTAATTTTTTAAAGAATCGAGGTCCTTTGACAATCCTTCTCTTACTAGTACCTACCAACGTGATATTATACAAGAAATGGAGACATAAATAGTCACTCTTTATAAAGCTTGCAAGAAGGGATGAAATGGACTCTAGGGTATGAAACATACAATACGCGAAAGATGCAAGGGTTCATGTAAGGGATGTTGAATATTTATTTTGCTTCCACTGATTTCCTCTTACTTCCTAGTAGTATAATCATGAACACCGTTACTGGGCAGAAAAATAACGAAAAGAAGCGGCCATAAAAATGTCAATAAAATTAAATCGGTGTTTGAGCATCACGCGCGAGCTCCATCTTGGAGTGCAGCCAACTGCTGTCGTCGACCTTTCCATTGACTTGCGCAATCGCAGGCTCCGGGCTGGCGCCGTGGCACCTGACACACAGAGGTCCGGAATACGTGAAAAGACGCGCATGGACGAAAGGCGATGGATCTTAAAGGCAGTGGTGCCGGAACTGGGCGGCGAAATGACGCAATTGGCCCCACTTTTTAGCAAGTGAACCTGGTACATTTTTTACAGGCCATATTTACATGAAATTATTTACTTATTTCAGATTATCTTTACCAATTAAAATTTTAAATTTATTCCAGAAACGATAAACAATTTAATACTTTATTAGCACAAAAATAAAATTATAACTTATTTTAATTCTAATATAATTACATTGTTTGATATTTACTATCACTTTGCTGTTTGTATTGGGTCTTATTTAACCGTAATCAAATTTCAATAAGTGACGTTAACTCGTGAAAAACAATCTAATATTGTAATTTGATTAAAATATTAAACTGTTTTCATGAGATACACGTATAACGGATTACCTTTCAAGTTTTACAACTCAAGTCTTCAATACTACGTATGCTTTGCACTTAGTTTGCAGAATAATCTATTACAAATGGTCACGTGTAAGTTAAACGTAAGTGACACTCAGTGTATAAGTGACTCAGTGGTAATCAGGTTTAGTGATTAAATGAATGGAATTGATGAATTAAAAATTCAGAACTAGTATATACAAAAAAGTGCAAATTTTAATAGGATTACAATAAAATACAAAATTCTATAAACAGGTCACTTCCAAAGTATTGAGATATTGGTCGCTCCCCTACTTATATCTCTATTCCGGTGCAAGTGAATGAAAGTGGCACATAAATTAAACATTAAAAACTTTAATGTATTCATGAGAATTAACATGTGTTTTTTACATTAACATTAACTTAACATTCACAATTATAGGGAATCATGATGCAAGGATCCCTGATCGTACCAAGAACGTAAACGGAAAGCAGTCTCTCATCAATCTATACATCTATCACTCAATACATAAATAATTGCATGACAGTAAATAAAATGGATACAATCATCCTAGGAAAACGATGAGTCGTGTACTATGGGCGGTAAGTGAATCTGTGGAGCGTTTCAGCAGCATTAATGACAATCCTACTTTTCGTTATTAGGGACTCGTGCTTACCTTATTTTTCTGTAGTATTACATAACTTTCCCTTTCTACGTAGTATATACAAAAAAGTAAAGTATAACGCAATTGCCATATTGTTGATACAACAGCTACAGCCCATACTTTCTCGTATTATTGATAAGGGCTAGCTAATATTATCAATTGCAGCTTCTATCCTACTGACACTTCACCCATCTCTTGAAAAACTAACTAAAAGAAGCACGAGGAGTTCGAACCTGCAATTACTTCGTCAGTTAGGAATAGTCTCCCTTTCTTACCCATCCACAAGCAAACAAATAAAATTAAATAACAACTATAACGGCATTCTCAGCACATTGTCATATTATTCAGAGAAATAAATATAATTTCACACAAATTTGCCTTCATTATTTCGAAGAAAGCTCTTAACTTTTGAATTATTATAGCGTAGTTAGGGATCAAAACTTTTTGAAGTAAAAGAAGTCATTATACTATTATACACTCAAAAATGAAATTCCATTCAAATCACCGGTTTACAGTTGTATATAATTAGATAATAAACCTAATTTTGAAGAACACATTTTATTAAGAAACTTGTGATGCTAAAACAGCACGTCCTTTCTCGCCCGTGTTTTCAAGCAAAATTACGCGAGAAGTACTGAAATGTTCAACAAATTGTACGTGACCTTATTTCAAAATTTATCTTTAAGGGACAGATTTTATTAAGAGAAAAATCTCTATCTTTAATATTGTAGTTGTAGGAAAACTCCGAAAACATTTTGAACTTTTGCACTTTTCGAAAAATCTGGATTTTCAACGACCATGGCCTCATTCTCTTAAAAGGCCTTCACCAACACCATCCAACAACAAAATTTAATCAAATACGATGGAGCAATTTTTTCAAAATTTGGAAAATGTCCCAAGGGCTTCCTGTCAAGTACCTCTCAAAATTAAAATGTTGAATTTCTAATTCAATGGTCCGCGACAAAAGCCAGATAGATCGGGGTATATCAGTTTTGGAGAAAATCAGCTGAACAGTTTAGCCGCTAGCTTTGTTCACAGACCAACTGACAGGCGTTGAGCCGTTATTCGATTGTTCGTTTCGAAAACATGGATTGTGGCTACAATACGTGATAGAGGAATTTTCCTCTAACTTTAGCAACTGGATTTATTTACTTTTTCGTTACCAGGGCCCTGTAATACAAGTTTTTCTGCCGAAAGTTCGCCGATTTTTCGCACAGCATTAAATAACTTTTTCTCTACTCCGTAGTGAGAAAGTCAGAATTTGGAGCAATATCTGAGAACATTTCGCAAAAGTCATACAGGGTTCATGTACAGTAATCAAAAAATTAAAGAACCGTTTGAAACTCGCAGGACTTAGGGTGCGGCCAAATCGATCGGGGAAGATCCCTTTTGGAGAAAAACTAGTGAACCATATATATGTGCTAGTATTTTTCATATACAGGACAGACAAGTTTTGAGAGATAAAACTTTTTCTTTATCAAAGGCCCCGTGAACGCGCTTATTTACTGTACTGAGTGTACCACTTACAGGAACTAGAAAAACTCATTTATTTGGTACCAAGTGCCCACAAGACGATTTAAAAAAAAGAAAAAAATCCAACAAAAAACAATTTAGCTGTTTTTGGTAGGCGTTACACAACTTTCTCTGTACCAAGTACACAAAAAAGTAAAGTTCAACGTAAAATTTGTTTAAACAAAAAATATATTAGTTACTGTCATGATGACTTTGATGAATGTTTGAAGGCTGGAAAGTAATTATGCGAAATTTTGGGAATTGGAAAATAATCTTAATTAATACAATATTACTAAATTAAATTATATTCGATTATTGAATCAGACAAAGCTGCTAACTTGCCATATCAAAATAGCGAGTGCGATGCTTTGCGTAGTCTGCTTTACACTACGAGTATCTTTATGAAATTAAACATGAATAACGGCAAACAAGAAAAAGTTTCAAGAGAATTTTAAATATACGAAAATCACGAACTTGGTCCATTCGTTGTTTTGAAATATATCCGCCGACAAAATATTGCATTTTACAACAACAGTCTACCAAAATAATTGTTCGAATCTTTCTCATATAACATTGTCAAAGAAGTTTAAATTCATAACTCTGCAACAGAGACTAAACAGTTTTAAAATCAACTCTCTGCCACTTTATACTTTATTTCAAAAGCAGTGGGCAGACACCGAAAATGAAAAACAAGGTTCTTTACATTCGATAATTAATATCAGATCTGACAATTTTTAATGACATATGATTAAGAATCCTTTTGAGCGCTCTGGACCACTGTGAGCCTTTGCGGTGCACGGCGGCCGGTCTCCTCGTCACGAAGCTCAATGGGTTTCTGAGAGCGTCCAGCGTTATGTTCATAGTACTGGCTCGCACGGAGAAAGTAGTGCCAAACATGGCGCTCATTAATTCAACGGTTCAGTAAGTGTGCTAGAGACGCCGGCCACGCCCCCAGCCATCTGCGCTGGGGTTGTTAACCTGCGTGGTATGGCACCCCTAGGGAGGTGAAATGGAATTTCAGAACAGGTCCTTGATTTTCAAAAATTAAATACTGAGATTTTGTGTTAGACAACAGTTTAGAAACAACAATTTAATTGTTTTTTAATTGAATTTGTTAGACACTGTTTAGAAATAAAAATCAAAGCCCCTGGATTTTCCTTTTGAGGTGTATCAAGTATATTTGACTTGTATCAACTGTATTAATGGAGAGATACTAATGAGTATCTTCACAATGTTAATTATCAAATCAACAAATTTACTTATTGTTCTCATGTATGAACAGATTGTAAATAAATGTTTAATAAAAAATATGAATCCGAATTTGTATCCTTTCTCTCTCTCTCTCTCTCTCTCTCTCTCTCTCTCTCTCTCTCTATATATATATATATATATATATATATATATATATATATATATATAAAGTAATTTAATGTACCAGTACCTTCATTACAATGTTTGTTTAGCTGATTACCCCGGCTTTTCCCGGGTATTTATTTTTACAGCCATCTATTAACAGTCGCATAGTTGGAGAGGGGGGGGGGTCAACGACGAAACCCAGCGTAGTTTTTTTCCTCTTTTTTTGGAATAGTCGAAGTAATTGTCGAGAGTAATCAGAGCGGAGAGGAATTGAATTTTTCTACTCTCTAGGTGTCGTAAAATTTAAAAAACACATATTGGTCGCTTAAAAACAAAAAAAAAACATGTTTGTAGAGAAATTTAACGATTTAACGATTAACGTAAAACATACTTGAGTCCAGCCAACGCAACACTTCCAACATATTTTACGCCAAAATACTGATATGATATTGAATTTACCTCACTTTGCTTGCTTGCGTAACTACTAATACATTTTTACCATTGATTTAATTTCAAAGGAAACACGTTCATACGTTCCTTGGGTTACAAATACCTGTACTCACCTGTTTTTTTACATTTTACAGACGTTTATTTTCCCACTTTTACGGATGTACTGATAACAAGTATGTCGGTACATTAAACGAATATCTTTAATAGTATTACACATGTCAAGCCAATCAATCACGCTATTTATGCATGGCATTCTAAAAGGGCTCCATGCAGCCACAAGCTTCCGCTTGTACTGAACCTACAACTTACTTATAATATTGCCGGCTTTATACAATGTATAAGATACGGTGACCTCCACAGCATAAGCTAATAATGGTGTACTCCAAGAAATCTCTAAAAATAATTTCTTAAAAAAAAAAGAAAAAAACGTGGGTGAAATTTCAAAGAATAAGTGTTTATTACATTTAAATTAATCGAGAAATGAAATTAAGAAAAAAAACACATCTAACGTAATGTAATAAAACCCGAAGTAAAATGTTCTATTTTCAATAATTGTTGCTGATATTTTAATGCCCGTCCACTTTTAAACGCTTTTTAAAAAAATAACTCGGTGTCACTTTGTTTTACTCACGAATCTTGTGGGTTTATTACGTAAAATTCTTCGCCGCTACAATTGCCCACAATGTTCGTACATGAGTTCTGCTTTACTCGTACTTCGGCCACCTTCTCTCGGAACATTTCTGAATTAATTGTTTCACCATAATTTGCATCTGCACTCTTATATCTTGATCAGAGCTCGTGACTTTTGTGTTCTCAACGAGCAAATCAGGTTTAGAATATTTGTTTATTTCTTCCTCTAAAAGATTATATTCATAGCTCCATGTTTTGTATCATAGAAACGGTCCACCTCCTATACTCTCTCTATCTCTCACTTGTCACCCGCAATTAGTGCCAACAAAACGTACATATCCGATCATCGTGGTACAATACCTTGTCGAATAAATCTTACTTGCAATCGCATCGTGACCTGTCACAAGCTGTTTGTCAAAAAATGGGGTTACCAGATGTTTATTATATGAGTGAACTGCTTACTATTTAGATTATAGGTTCGCTATTTTATAAATAAAAAGAGGGAACAGTAAAACATTTTTACGAGTGAATTAATTATGTTATTTTATGGTTAGATTTCCACCGTAATCAGAGCTGTTCTCTGTTGGTAACCATTTTTGTTAAATCAGAATATGCCATCAAATAAGCTTACAAATGCTTCAAAAATAATTTAAGTAGTAACAACAGCACAGAACGACTTGCATTATTTCTAAATTTGCATTTTTTTTAAAATGCATATAGTTCAACGAAAATTAGACCTGCGCCAATCTTTTAAGCGTGTCTATCCATCGAAGAAATTTGGAGTGGTTTTTGAGTATTTAAAAAAAAAGTCATTGATTTCAAGCACAAATCACGCAAATACTACTCGTTTGTTGAAAAACTTGTACGTGGGCTTTTTCAAAGAGCCAATTTTTTAGAACAGAATTTGTTTACTGCAAAATATTCTATCTTCAATTTTGAGGTTCTGAAATATTAAATTTTTGCAATTTTTGAAGATACAGGATTCGCCGGAATTGAGACCTGAGCATTTTTCAAGCGTTCTGCTCTACCCGAGGGGAAAACTGATGAAAAGAAATTGCTTCTTATTTGACAAAATTTTGAATAATTATAGGCACTTTTTAAACAAATTTTAAAATTGCCTTTATTTATGCAAAAATACGCGAAAACTACTCATATTATTTGAAAAATCGTACATGACCTGATTTCAAGATGTATCATTAAAGAACAGAAGGGGAACGTCTTTCTTCAATATTGAGGTCGCAGGAAGACGCCGAAAAAAAAGTTGAACTTTCACAAAATTCAGAGATTGAAAAGTGAGACTATGCCCATTACGCAAACAGATAAAAAGTTTATTAAAAATGGAGCCCTTATTGAGAAACTTTTGAAGATGTTGAGGCTTCACGTAAAATATTCCCCAAAATGAATATATCCGGTTGCAACTTGCATATCCTCGAGTTCAAATCTAATGGGAAATATCGATTTTGGAGAAAATCGGCCGCCTGAACGGTTTATGTAAGTTTTAAGAGTGAATACACAAGGACAGAACAGAAGGAAGGATAGAGAGATAGACGTTTTGCCATCAATCAATTGTTCAGTATGAAAAACCCACAACACGGATTTTGACTACACAACATGATAGAGGAAGTAATTTACTACACATAGGAAAAATATTTATCTATATTTTCATTATCAGGGCTCGGCAAGACGAGTTTTTTTTATTTCCTGAACTCGACAATTTCTGCCACATCATTACTATACTTTTTATTACAACAGCACGTTGTAGGAGAGTAGTAAGTAGAAATAATTATCTTTACTACGTAAGTACGCAGTAGACGACAAAGTAAAACGTGCTCGCCGCAGTGACGGGGTAACTCGACATCACATCTGTCGTTCGTCGTCAGCGGCGCCTCCTGCGCAAGTGAAAGGAGCGAGGTGTTGCGCCCCCCCCCCCCCCCCATCCTCTTCCCGGCCGAGGCTCGCAAGACCGCCGTCGTCGCCCCGTCCCCACTGCGGGAGATGACGAGCGATGTGAGCGTCGTGAGTTCGAACCGGGCTCTTCTCTTGCGTTGTTTCACCGCATATTCCCGTTCTGTGCGACAAACCCTGCAATTTACCTCAGCTGACTGACAATATTATTCGCGGGCGAGATATACGTGTTGTTGATGGAAATGCTTATAATGAAACGTTCATTACTTATACATTGCTTTCGAATTGCGGTATGATGGTTCGATGATATATAAGTATAAAGTCTTCATCAGTTTCCACACCATCGTAAAATGAATGTCACCACCTATGTTCCCACAAGTTATGTGAATACATATCTCGCTCTACTAGGCAGTATTACTCTCGCGCCTTTTTCTTCGCCATACAACCAGTTAGAGATGTAGGCGCTGTCAAGGCGCTGTTTGTTGACGCTAATCTCCATCGCACGAAATGAATTTCATTTAGTGAAAATTTACCCTCACCATAGTGGGAATCGAACCTGCGTCGTAGAGTACTCGAGCCCGATACCCTAACCACTGAGCTATCATCACAGCCGCACGTACAGGCTGGTTGAGGAATATACTTATTACATTCTCAATAGCCTTCTCGTAAACTGTATTCAGATATTAAAATAGTCACAGATTGTACATTGTACTTTATTTTGTGCGCTAGTCGATGTGCGGACGCGAGCTCCGAACCGCTCGCAACTGTAGGGGACCCCGCGGCGAGACGGGCGTGCGCCGAAGATCCTACGTATGAACGCTGTCGACGGAAAAAAATAGATTTTGTCACTTCATTCATAATTAGCAACCCAGCAATATTTGAGTATCAATTTTTTAAGAAAAGTTACAAAAATACATAAAAAGGAAATCAATTCAAACTGAACAAAAAATAATAAAAATAAGTAATAATTTTACAAAATATAATAATTAAAAAATAAGTACTAAATAATAAAATAAAATAAGTTAAGTGCAAGAAAAACAAAGTAATAAATTTTAAACACAAATAAGGAATTTGAAATGTAAATAATAGAAAATTTCCTTTTAATTTCTTTATTTTATTTTTTTAGACAAAGATCTTTGAGAGCTTGTGGCTGAACTTTGAAAAATCAATTATATTTAATGAATCCGAATTCATAGTTCGAACCGCATTAGAAACTACTTTAAAACATTTTAAAAATTGTTGTTTTTTACGCATTTTTAAATTAGAATTTCATGGATCATTATGAAGTGTGATCATTATCAAATATGAAAAACTTCACCATTTTACCATGAGCCCAAACCGACAAAGGTGGCACAGGGCATGAACGGATGTCCCTGCAGTCCCTCTGACCGAGAGGGCCTAGGTTCGAGTTCCGACGGTGTCTGGATTTTCGACACTAATTTGTCAGCAGTCGCTGTCTGGCCGTGGTTTCTCCGATCAACACTAGGCGAATGCCGGAGCAGTGCCCTAACAAATGGGCCACGGACTGCGCGCGCTCTTTGCCCTATTCTCCCGCTCTTCCTTGTCCTATGCTCCCTTACACACTCTGACACTAACATGCACTACACTACCACACATGTCTGGAAATCGGTCAGGAGCTTAGGGCTTGTCCCGACTGGGTGGGAGATACCTGGGTGGGAAAACCATGCTAGCCTACGGTAGGTCGGCGCCGGATCTCGCTATACAGCGGGGGAAGATCACTGCCACCTCCCGAGCAAAAACATGCCCAACGCTTACGGAACTAATGACCTTATTAATTGACGCGCCCGGAACCACTAACAATCAATCAGTCAACCACGGAACCATCTTCACCAACATTTCCGTAAAACCAAATGTAATACCAAAAAACGAAATGATGATAAAGCTGGGAACTGAAACGTCTGTTGCTCTATCTGCGACCGCGACTTGAGAGAATGCATGGACAACTTCTTCCCTTCTTGTTTTTGAGAGAAAGGATGCTACATTTTAAAGTAAATTAGACTCTAAGAGAATTTAAATCAGTGTCGAGTGAAGAAAAGAATTGCAAGCACAACATCGAAGATTTTTTCGAACTCGCAATTTCATCAACTTCGCTAGAAGTACCTCTTCATGGCCCTAAAAATTAAGCACTATTTCGGACATAGTTTTGATTCGAACTTGGAATCAAAATTTACTAAGAAGTTATATTGTGGAGGAAATCTATTTTTAAATAGTTTACATTTTAAGAATTTTGAACATGGTATGGGTGGCAGTGCTCAATTGACAACTAGTTGATTCGGGAGTGTGCTTACTTTTTTTAATTGTAAGCGAGAAAAACAAAAGGATATTCATTGGTTATTTTCGTATTAAAAAATCGATGCTATTCGAATTGCGACAGATTTAATAAATTCATAGTAAAAATGATAGGAAAACAATTTCGTCACTTATATCACGATTGTATTTTCGACTTACACTCACTTATATCACGATGTATTCTGCCACATTATTAAGACAAAATAAAGAGAACAACGGCGAATATTTCTCTTGTGCTATTTGTTTCTTACGCTACTTTTTTTTACAAACATGATTTTTGGCATGGCTATATGCAAAAACGCAAATCCTACACGCTAAAACTAAGTAAAGATGGCTGATATTCATCCCAAATAGTCTCTGTCACGTAAAACGTATTTGATTTCTTCCAAGTACTCTTACAACATGTGCTACAAAAGTCGCCACTTCTGTACCAATAAAAAAAACAGGTTTGGTGCATTGAATGGTAGCCTGTCACAAAACACGTTACGACCAAAGTAGCTAGTGGGGCAGAGACCCAACAGTATACTATGCTGGAGCTAAGAACAAAACCGTATTGTATGGAACGTGCTGCAAGCTCTCCCACAACAAGCCTTGCAGCTGCCCTTGGATTACATGGAGGAAAGGCTACACAATCTCTCGGGTCTCAAACGCTCGGAAAAGGTGATGTTGCCGACATTATTCTCCGTTCGTGCCTTGCCGAGATTTTTTTACTAGCATTACTGAAAGTCTATAAAAGAAATATATGGTAAGCGAAGTATTCAGGTACAAGCTTTCGATATTGCCTCCACTTGGCCAGCTAACAATTTCTTTTGTCTTCTTGCCAATGCAAACAACACAATAATTCATACATTATTTGTTCATTATGCAAGTATGACAGTGTGTTCGAGATCAAAACCAATTAATATTGTTGCACAAATAGTAATTGCTCTTGTGCCATTATTTTGCTCTAGTGAAATAGCATCATCACACGGCCCTACATGAAACCTCACTCGATTTTTCCCTTTTAATAATGCCTTTTAATATTAACTGCACCCACTTCGTCTGCAGAATGGTGCTTTGGAGGAAAAACAGGAGGAAAGATAATTTAAAGGGGTCCTTTCACAATTGCTGCAGTCACAGAAATTCTCATCTTTCCACGGAATGTCCAGAAGGAAAATGTAAAAACAACAACATAGTTTCCCCTTACAAAATCTATATCATATCTTCATTGAAATCTGACCGGTTCAAATTAAACGAAATATCTTTATTATCACACTACGTACATTCGGTTTCATTGCTTTATGTTGACTTAAATAAAACATAAAATAATGCTTACCAACCTCCTAAGATGGGCCTGCTCAATAAAGGCAACTTTCAGTGGTCCAATTTCGGCAACTCGCCCAAAACTCCGGCTTCATAAACTGCATTCATTACACCTATAGGGGCAATATTAATCTTATTATGCGTTTCTGGAAGTTAATGAAGTATATTTGCAACGTTTAGCATAACAGTGAATTACTTTCTCTCTCCCCCTCTCTCCCCCCTCTCTCTTTCTTTCCCTCCTTAGGATCCACATGTCTACTTATCTGTACATAGACCTTAAATGCCTAATAAAATTGACATTTTTCTTATATAGTACAGAAACATTCGGGATATGTGTCTAATATTTTTTGTGCATCGAACATATGAGTAGAATTTTTCTTTTGATTTCCTTACTTTTGAACTTTGCACTAAACGTGTTATCATATTATCAATTATATATTATATTGTACTTACATTATATTCATTTAGTTTACATACAAAATTACACTTTTGTCTGTATTTGGCATTTCAGGGACGGATTAATCCGACTTTTGCCAGCTAGCGGTATTCCCAGGCCTGGGCCCTGCTTTTATTTATTATTCACGCCTGGGATAAGGCATGCAGGAAGCATGACGGATTCCCATGATCGAATACGACATTCTTGACATCCCTTAGATTTTCCTTCGTCACATAGAAACTGATACGATTGTGTCAATAAGCTACAGCTTTATTTTTGCCTCATCCGGAAATCCAAGCCAGGATCGCACCACGGAAAACTTACACGCTGCGCATGTGCTACTCGAGGGGAACAAAATTACCCTTTTACCTTTAATTATTGGTCAATCTACGTGTGTTTCAATGGGCAAGAGAGAGCTCTTCTTGTACGCCTGCTTCGCTATGCCTAGGCAAATTAACGGGGGCGTTTTCAGAACGAGACGAAAGAATGTAAACAATCGACCGAAGACGCGCCGGTTTGCGCGCCTCGCATTACGAAGAGCTGACTGCACGCGGCTGGGGGGGGGGGGGCGAGCTCAGCACGGCCTCCAGGAATGCGTCCTTCCCCCTCCCGCCCCCCACGCCCCGATCTCTTCAGCGGAGAGACTATTCTCCCTACCTCTCTCTCACCCCGCCCGCCTCTCGTGTATATAGGGACAGGAGAGATAGTGATAAGAAGATTATATGGTGAGCAGTGCGGTGAAGTGTGGTGAAGTGGAGTTCTACGAAAGATTGCACGATGAAATGTTCATGTGATTTTGTAAAGTTTGTAGAGTTTGTATAGTCGTTAAGTTCTGTAATGTTAAGTTAGTGTATTCTGCCACCAAGTTCTCACACTTAATTGCAGAATTATTAATAAACCTAATCTAAAAAAAAATATTGAGACGGTAACTGCTCTTCGTGAAACGAAAATTGTGGGTTCGACTCTCGCGTAAAGGCGACTCGATGCATTCGTTTGATTGATGTTTTGGGGCTCGAGCGCTATGTCACTAGTCCTGTGAAAGTAGTGAATGTTTTATTACGAGAGATTACTTCCCTTCTGGTTGATGAGATCTGGCGCTGACCTACGTCGGCTTGGAGGAATTTTCCCCGAATTCCGAGTTGTGGCTTACCGCTTGCTATTTGCCGAGCACAAACATTCTATGCTAGCCCTACCCGCAGCGCGTCGGTCCTTTCTGCCCAACAAAAGAACCGAACATAGACTACTCGAGATTGGTAGCATTTCCTTACTTCTTGCCAAATGGCGAGTGCCGAATGCCGAATGCATGGAGGCACCTTAAGGTTTGGATGTTTTACCCATTGAAGTTAGGGGGCCCAGCGCAGCTCGGCCGACTAAAATACACCTTTCACCCTTCTATCTTCAGTGATGGAACCGAAGGGCAAGGTATGGTCCCTCTCCCAAGGCCAATACCTTTTGCAATTTTATAGCAATTCAATTACGATTTCATATATAAATAAACATTTTTTAAATCGCAAACTTATAATTACTTTTTAGTACTTCAAAAATATTTATGAAACGAATAGGAGAAGGGTAAAACGTGAAATTCCTTTTCAGATATTACTTCCTGAATTCACCCTTACCTATCGTTCTCTCCCTACCTTCCTGCCATTCATACAGGCAGGGACCGAAGTGAATATAATACAAACCATGGCACGTGACGACCGCTTTGGCGAAACGAAAATTGTGGGTTCGAATCTTGTATAAGGCTAGGATGTGTTCACCCCGAGATTAGGAGTGTCTATCTCAACCCAACCGCCAGAAATGCGTACTTTCCTCAGCATTTATTCTCAGTGGCGGAACCTACGTTGTTTCCCTTCCAGAGCCAACGTCTTTGTTGTTGTTTTTTTTTTTGTATTTTAATCAATTTAGTCCTAACAATTATTTTATTTTGATTGCATTACGTCTAAAATAATATTATAGTTATGAATGTAAATTGTTTTCAAACCAACAGATATATTTTACAGTAATCCAAAAATATTTATAGGAGAGGATTCGAACTTGCATTGTCATCCCCCTTCCACAAACACTCCATAAATACTTTCTGAATCCTCGAGACCCAAAGGAAAAAGGTGGGTATATAATTTCTGTATTGCGGTATCAATAGCTCTGGACGAAACGAAAAGTTATGAGCTCAAATCTCGTATGAATTTGACGTTTTCACCTTGGGATTTGAGGGTCGCAGCTCAGTCCAGCCGACTGCAATGTGTTCTACTCACCCAGCTCTCTCTCATCAACACAGATACAGTAGGAAACATGGTACAAAAATATTATGGTTGATCAACATGTGCTCGCCGGTTACCGCTCTGCACGGAACGAAAAAAAATTGGGTTCGAATTCCGCGAAAGAGAATGAGCCTGGTATGAAAGGGAATTGCAAACTATTGTATTATATCCCATGCTATTCATGTCATAATTTATTTCCTCATAATTATTGTTTAGAAGCGTACATCTCTAATCAAGTCAAAGAAAACCATCGCCAATACCACCACCACCACCACCACCACCACCACTATAATAATAATAATAATTATAATAATAATAATAATAATAATAATTATTATTATTATTATTATTATTATTATTATTATAAAGTAAATTCTAATTTTGTCACAAACATTATTACACACATTTTCCTTAAACAAAACTATTAGAAGCAATAAGATGTTCAAGAGCAATAAACCATTAAAGAACCATTAAAGTTGACGAGAGCTGACGGTAATAGTAACCGAATGCTCGCGATTATGTAGAGCAACGCGGGAGGGCCTGACGCGTACGTCGTCGTTTCTAGGATTAGGTACTTCTCTCGCGAAACAAGTTAGTGTTGCGAGATACATACATTTTGTAATATCTTTGAGTAGCTGCAAATTTAGCTTTCTCCAGAGTTTTACCTAATAATAGCAATTGCAATAAAAGCACAAAAATCTGTAGTAAAATTTTATATTAGCATTCCTGTGACATCATGAGAATATATTGATGATTCCTAGGCATGTAGGATAACTTCAAAACCTGTCGACAGTTTTAAGAGGGTTCCTAACCGAAAAAATATATTTTTACAATGTCGAAGTAAACAATAAAAATAAGTTGTTGGTTCATCTTCAAAATATTGGAAATTGTATTTAACAAAATTCGAATTGAACATAAAAGTTTATTGAAATTATTTTAAATAGAACTTCCATGGTAAACACACTCCTTCATATTGGAATTAATTTACGTTGACTTAATATTCCACTGTAATTGAGTTTGCTATTGAGATAAATTTCGCAGCAGTCTGAAATCCGGAGATTCTTTACAACGGTAATTAGCACTTGGCGGCTAGTAGTAATACTTGACTAAGGAATGAATGCTTTGCTGTTATATTGTTGTTCCCTCACGAAGCACATTTCTGTCGTGTTAAGTTGTTCCGGGGAACTGTGCATCTTTTGTATTCTTTTATTTTCTGTAAAGTGACAACGATAAAATGTCTTACTTCCCTTCTCCAACAGTAATTATTGATTCCCTCCCTGATACATTCACAAACTTCGAAACGCTCGAGTTCCACATCAGCATTACTATCTATCACATCAGCGTCACTTAATAGTGTGTTGTTTTGATCGGGTTTGTCGTCGTTTTACATGATTACGTTGGCAAAATGGTCGTTTCCCCAAGCTTTGCTACTGGACACTAGTTTTGCTTTTCTCCACAGCAAAACACCTTTTATTGCTTTTTGGCATTAAATATTTTCATTCTAATTTTTATTTTCAATTTGTTCTCACTGTAATATTATGAAAATTTCAAGGACTACTAGGATATTGAAGGGTATCCGTACTTGGTTTATTCAGGAAAGAAAGGTCTCGCACTATTCATGGAGAAAACACCTGAAACAACCGTACAGATCAGATTCTAGATTTTTTAGGCAGGGAAAAATCTCGAAAGAAATGCTGCCGCTGACTGGACTCAACCTATGGCCTCCCGATCAGCAAATATTCAGTTACAAACTCGCAACTACCTACGCCATCCCAGACAGTCGGATTTCAAATAATTGTGTCTAATTTTCTCGAGCTAAATTTAGCAGCAGCCTGAGTGCCCGAGATTCTATAGAGCGACGCCTCTGTGCTGTGACGTGTGTGGGACGAGGGCGTTGCTAGGATACGGAAACAAGATCGTCACGAAGCTTGCCGCGGGCCGTTGGTAACAAGTCGCGGATCAGCTGATGGCAGAAACAGACGCTTACGACTCGTTCTTGGGCTTTGTGCGCCGTTTGCAACTGCAACAGGCGATGGGAATGGAACTAGGCGTTGTCTGAACGGAAATATGTCCTGAAATATTTGTGGAGTCACAAAAGCGTCATAGGGAAACATGGGAGTTAGTAATGATAGTCATCGCCTGTGTGAGACACATTACGGGGAATATGATGTAGTCTGGAAACTGGAAAGATAAAGGGGAATCAATATAGAAAGACACTGATTTAAAGAAATACCCTACCTAATAGCAATATTGTCTTTAAATTATTACAAGAATGACGTATGTGTAATATGGAACATTTACTGTAGCTTAATCAACACTGTTATCTTCCTTTTTCTGTACCAACAATCAACTGAGTATCTAACCGTTATTTGTGTTGTCATCCGTGTGTCGTTCAATACTTTAAGAAACGTCGATACTTATGAGGACAAAAACAATATAGCAGGAAATATTACTTTTTGTAATACGTGTAATCATTCGAATATTTAACCGCAACTCATTTGTTTCGATCGTTCTTACCGGATGTCAGACTGTTAAATCCTTAAGGGCCGCCGGCCGTTAAGAATGTCTTTTTATTCCTCTGGTTACTTTATATCGACAATAACTATGCAGTATTTTGAAAAGTGATTTTTAAAACTAAAGCTTTAAACACTGCAATTAGAAATAATTCATTGTCAATTTGGAAATGAAGGGTCTCACAATATATCTTAAGACTTTCCCTTCGACTGGTTTTGGAAGAAGTGAAAATTCAATAAAAATATCCAATTAGCGAGAAAATACTGCATTTGCTATGAAATATGGTCCAGCAATCCACAGATCACTAAACTTTGCGTAGAAAGAGTTTGCACGAATGTGAGACGATTGTGTAGAGGATGGTTATCTTGTTTTCCGCTTTGGATACCTGGGTTCAAATCGCATCCACTTCAGGAATATCTGTGAACAAAATAGGTGCCAGCGAGATTTCCTGGGGATTACTTAAACACTTTTCTGTTGTCTCACGTTATACCACTTAATCCGTCTTCATGCTCATTACTCACCATATCTTTGAACGCATCATCATGACTATGATCATTTCTCAAGGTGCATGCAGTTCCGACAGGCTGAAATAGCTCACGGGAACAACTGTAGCCATTGCAAAGTCTCTGACCGGGAGGTTCTAGGGCTCGATACTAGCTAGATTGCTAGATTCAATTAATGAATTAATTAATTCATTCGTAAATTCAATTAACCCGCTATATGGAGAAGAATTATAGCGAGCGACTGCTCTGATCTGTTGATATCATTGTTTTCGCCTATCAACTCCAGGCGGATGCGGGCAATGGACCGCGTGCGATCTTTCCATCCTTTTCTTGTCCTACAGTCTCCCCTTTTTACAGAAACACACGTGCACTACATTAACACACATGGAGGCGAGAGAGCTTAGGCTAGGGCTGAGTGGCTCCCCGGCGGAGGTACCCCGAGAAGAAACCTCTCGCAAACCGAAGTATAGCCGAGGGAGAACTCCAAAACCTCCCGGGACAAACATGCTTTATACCTACTGGACTAATGGCCGAAGCAAATGAAAAAAAAAAACGATTATAACTCCTACATCTCTCTTTTTTGCGCTTTATATTTTTATCCATTGTGATCATTTTAATTGTAGACCGTCACCCGGAAGCGAATTTCCGAAATGTAACTAATTAAGTGGAAATTTACCACCGTCTACATGAGTACTTGAAGCCGACTTGTTCTGGTCGGTTGTTTCGAGTTTTCCCCCATCAACTTCAGACGGATACCGAAGCAGTATCTTAAACAGATACGCGCGTGATTTTTCTTCCTCAACTTGTTTCCACTCCCATCGTTAAGTCCACGTGGTCAACTGCTTACCGTTTCCAGATATCTCCAATAGTTTCGACAGTACAACCAGAACGCGAATGTCAAGCCAAGACACACGGAGGGATGTAGAGCTACAGACCGACTGATTGATATTTCCCAGCACGGCAACTTCTACGGGGAGTTCCGTGGGTATAATAAATATTGGGAGGGAGGTGGCGGTGATTTCTTCCCCGCTGAATGGTGATATACACGTCGTCGTTTGGAAGATTTCTCCATCAGGATATCTCCCCAAAGAGAGGCACCGCCCCAGCCGAGACAAGCTCTAAGCTCCAGACAGGTCTCTTGACATATGTGGTAGTGATGTGCATGTATGTGTGTATAATAAGAGAGGATAGAATAAGAAAGAGGAGTACGCGCAAGTGTTCTCCTTCGACATTTGTTTGGTATTGATCGAAAAAAAGGAAAACTACCGATCAGAGCAGAAAACAAGGCTGAAACAAATTTTCCTCCGGATAGCGACTCAACCCCACCCAGCTATCTAGCTAGTGCGGAAAATCCTGTACAAGTTACTAAAGGCTTCCTTAAACTTTCTATGAGCGTAAGATTAAAATACGTTGTAATATTTAAGCCATCCCTACATGTGAAAAGTAATTTAATCAGAACTGTGAATCATAAAATCAAAGATTTTGTAATAAAAAGAGCTTCAGGTAGAAATTGATGACGATCTTCAGTTCGTCAGCTTCCGCCTTTCCTTGCACATACAATTATAGTTGAAGGCTACCGCGGAATACAATTGCAGTTAATGAATTCACAGAGTTAGCCGTGGTTGGGAAACTCCAGCAAGTGTTGCAAAGCACATAACGAATTACGAGTGCACGTAATAGAAACAACACATTAAAGTAATACTCAAGTATAGTTTTTGTTTCACGTATTACGTGAATAATGATAGTCTCGTGTTACGGTTTAATTGTGAATTGTTATAGATTATCTAATCATTCAATGCACCGTAGCCTCATCTCTCCACAATTCCGTTCGTAGTTAATAATTAGTTTCTTTTAGTGACCCTTAAAATTTTCAGCGCCGTGAGAATTTAACTTGTAATTCATTTGAAAATTTTAGAAATAATGTATGCTTTTAGGGTTGCCAGAAATTATGCGACTATAGCTGAATAAACTGAATTATCCTAATGACAACTTGAGATGCTATTTAACGTAGAGTTACGGACACATTTTCGAATGTGAATGCAGCTAATTAATACACGTTCAGATATTTCATACTTCTGCAATGCATTATTTTTATGATTTACACTTCGATGAATCTCTCTATTTATTGTATAAAGTAGAGAATAATTTTCACTTGAAGGACAACGAATTGAAAGTATACCCTTTTATAACTTCAAGATGTTAGAAAAAATGTCTTTAAAAAAGTGGAGCTAATTTGACTAATTTTATTTCCACCAAATATGATGCAAGTTGATATTGTTGAAGAACGCTGTGAGGTAAACAGTTTGTTTTTAATAATAAAGTAATTCTTCGTTCCATTTGGAGTTCTTTGCTAGTTGGTGCTAGGACTACTGTGTATATGTTTTCAATGAATACGTATTTGAAATACATTCTCATTTCCCTACCGCATAAACTCAAACGCCGCAATCATAAAACCTTTCGACCTACGAAGCAAGTAGTATTCAAGACCACATTCTAGTTTTATGTGAAATTTCAATCGAATTTAGAAGCGTAAATACTATTAACGAGACCCCAACTGAATTTTTTAGGACAGTCCTGGGGTTAGAGTTCGACGGCGGCAGTATTTTCCCTTTCTCGATCTCGTCCCGTCCCCTGACACTCGCACACACACACAAACACATTTATACATTATCAGAATTCGGGCGACGTGTTGGGAGGTTAGAGCTCGTCCCGGCTGGCACAGTGCGCCGCTGGGGGAGATACCACGAAGGGGTACCCTGCAAGCCAGCCTGTTCTAACGTTACAACGGAGGAGGAACATTGCCATTTTCCGGGGTGACATGCATTACACATACGGGAATATTGACCATATTAGTTGATCCGCCGGAAACCCTACATATAATCAATCATTCAATAGGTATCTTTGGTCATATCTATTTATCCGAATTAAATTGAAGGAGTGTTGGCTTGGTGAGTAACCTGTAGAATGATTCGCATTAATTTCACAAACGTTGGCTAGATTGTGTTGAGGCTGTGGTACTCCCTCTTACTTTATCTAAGATTTCCGTGTCAGTATTAACTAGCAGAATAGTATGTGACGCGCGGGTAGTCACTGCATCTCGCGTTTTGCTTTGAAGAAACGGAAAGTTGGAGATCCGGAGATCCAGTGAGCAAGCTACGTAAATAGTTGGGCAGAAGCCAACTGCTGTCTGGAGAGGAATACTAGAGGCCGACTTCTTTGGTAGTTGATAGTTTCTTCCCATTAATTCCAAGTAGATTCCAAAGCGCTACCTAAAACAACGGGCCATGGACCTTGGAAGGTACCTCTTCCCCATCCAGACCTAAAATTCATTCTTAGGGAGGTGGAGTGCCTGATTCTCATTCCGCCAATCACTCACCTCTGAATGCAGGAATGTTTCAGTGCCAAACGCCACTCTCGGATGCAGAACTAAGAGCGTGCGTGCATCAAACGAAGTCTCGAATTAAGTTCTTGTACAAAGAAATGTAATGAATTTCAATATGCTTAAGGTTTATATTATAATAAAATCGTCAGAATTAAATAGAAAATAACGAAACTATTAAAACATTATTAAACTTATATCCTAGTTATAATAAAATTTCACTGTACAAATTATTTTACATAAAACTCAACAATTCGAATCATTATTGGAGTCTTCTTCAGGATAATAAGTGGTCCAATCAAGTGAAGAAAAAATATTCCGTGTCGATGAGAATTGGAAGTCACCATATTTGTAGATACACAATTACAACACATCTACAAGTGATAGCGTTATTTTGAAAACTTTTGTCCACGTTTTTATAAGTATATGATTATAACTCTTAATGAGTATTAATACATAACATTTTAGTATTCACTTGATTGTACATTTTTGCAGTACATTTACATTGGGAGTTGCAATTGTACAAACATATGGAGGGTGTGGAAACATATGGTTGCTTCTAACGTACCTAACTCGAGGATAAGGTAGAAGGTGGCTTTTAACTTACAACGATGTGGAATGGATTTCCTAAGGAGGGTTTCAATCATGGATCGACACGTCGAGTTTTTAAATTAACATGTAACATAATTTGGATGAAACAAATATACGTTTGATGAAATTTTAAAAATTTTATTAGGACGAAAAATTCCGTGTTTTTTTATCATAACATAAAAGAAGTTCAATTGTATTTGAAAACTCTCATTTATTTCTTATAATTTCTCTCAGTATCACCGTGAAAGCGGTTCCTTACGCAGTAAAAAAAGAAAATTAAAAAAACTGGTAAGGCAAATAAAGCTGTTTGTTGCACATGAGGTAGTTAGTAGTGGAGAGCAGTTGGCACTTGTATCCTGATTGTCAGATTATATTGGAGATTTCGCGTGTGAATTGTCCTCTGTTCTCTCGACTTCTCATTAAGTAACCTCTGTTTACTGTTTTTTCCCTTCATTCACTTGTACTCTTTCTGTTTCTTTCGCAATGATAACCTATGAGTTTTGGAAGCTGCTCGTATGAAATAGATACGATTTCGTGAATCAAAGCGGAGAAACTCAAATCTCATTTTCCAAAGGTTCATTTTAAATTATCATATTTCGATTGTTGCTATACGTTTTAATTACTAGAAGAAATTTAATTCGTTTAGAAGCTTTGTGCAGTTACTAATATAATGATCAACTAATCAAAACGCATATTGTCCACTGGTGGAAAAAAATTAGTTTGATATGAAATCATAGAGTTTGAATACGTTCTACGACCTCCTGCATTCAGATTTCTCCAAAACCAATTAAACACTAAACTAAATGCGGGGTGAAGAAATCTGAAAGCATGAGCGTGTAGAGTGTATTAAAAATACACGATTGCATATCAAATTCGATGTTTTTTTCACCAGACAGTATGAGTTTTGATTAGTTGCTCATATATGTGTATGTGTGTGTGTGTGTTAACTTGTAATATTATTTTTATAATTTAAAATCTTGTTGTTTACTGGCTGACTATTCTGTATAATTTCATTCAGTACTTTTATGCAAGAAGGCTATGCACAATGAGGTAGTAACTACAACAACGTGAATAGGGAGAAAATCCATTATTGTAGGCTAGATAAAAAGTCATATTTACGAGTGTTTTGATAAATATGCTACGGTAATATATCAAATGTTCTTGTTTTATATGAACTATTTCAATGTACACATAAATAAATAAATATAATAATCATTATTACTGTAGAGTTACAAAACAACAACAACAATTAAAAAATAAAAAGTGAAGAAAAAGAGGAAATAATATAATACGAAACAGGGAGTAATTGAGTATTATATAAATAATAAAATCTTCACTCACATCTTAAAATTCCAGAAAATCTAGATTCATTTCTTATTGTTATTTCTCTTGTTACTATTCCTGTTGTGCTATAATTTACTTTAATTTTTAATCGAGACTTTCCAACGTTCTTCCTCTCGTAATTGTGTCGTTATACATTCTCAAATGGACAGTAAGCCTAGAATCATGCTGACTATGATCTGTCTGGAGAATTAGTTTCTATTAACGCAGAAAGAAAGTGATTAGATGATAACTATTTCCTGCATAACCAAGTTAAAACATGTTCAAGAGTATTTTACCTTCATCCTGCAATAATCCATATGTTGATGATCAATAGCAATGATCAATAGTAATGTTGATGATCAGTTAGTAATGAAGAAAACGTGATACCTCTGTAATAAGGCATGTGAGAGCTATCGAAGGTCGTATTCTTTATTATATCACGTGATTATCCAATGCCACACACTGCATTTTTTCTTGCGTGAATAGTTCATAAGATCGCGATGTAAATTGATATATTGAAGAATACATCTAGGAGGTAGAATGTTCGTGTTTATTCATTAAATGACGAAGGAGAAGAAAGAAATAACTCCAATAAACTGTACGGTAATAAATACAATATACTTGTCTAAACTCACTTGTAGATATGTTCACTTTTTGAAAGTTCTGAACTATTAAAATCAGTTTTGTGTAACATGGAACCGTTCACACAATATTACTGCGACACCTTGTTGGACAAATCATGCACGATAAATACGTTATAATAAATAACTATTTGTTAAATTATATATTAATTATAACATATTGAAACAATTTCCGCCTATCCATAACTCGTATTTACTCTTAATCATAAAACATTATTCTCTTACCCCACTCTGGACAATCAACTGAATGGAACTAGCGGTTTTCGTCCCGAATTCATAGGGGATTTTGTTTGCAGTCACGTACAGCTACGCCCATGATGGACGGTAGCTGACTCGGGACGGGCTTTTTCTACTATTATTTATAACAACACAATCAAATTCTACCTGAATATGTTTACTCTAACAAAAAAATTTCCCACGTTTTTGGAAGTAAATTACCGTTCAATAAATTTATTTTAGTGTGAGTACGCGAAAACCTGTCCTTGCGGGAAGCGGGCTGCTCATCATTGATTGTTTTGGAACTGGACACGTAAGTTATCCTTCTCTCGCTCACAATAAAATGAAACCTTTTTTTTTGAAAATTAGTTGTTCCTACCGCAAATGTCGGTGCAACCTTATTTATTCATAGAAAAAAAATTGCTTGACCTCATTGCCGCTACTCCTGGCTAATACTAAAACGTATTTCACAAAACAACAAAATGAAGACGAACCTAACACAAATGTATTACCCTTAGAAACATTTAATATTTACATTCACACGTAACACTATATAAAACTAATTCAGGCATGCGCGCATTCTTTTTCCCTTATTAATAGCCATTTACGTTGAACTATAAACATTTTCTCCACTCCAATACATTTCTTGACCTAGCCATATTCTCGAGTCAATTTGAAAAGTTAGAAATATTCACTTCCTTTGTTGTTGATCGCTATGGCTCCGCCAAACAAATCCGCCCTCACCTCGCCGACTTCCAAGGTTACCATTTCATTTTATATCCATTTCACTTCCGTATTGCGATTTCAATTTGCAAACATTACATCACTTACTTTTTACGTCAGCATAGCTTTCCTCTACCCTCCATCATATACCAAGTCTACAAGCATTCTGCTCTCACGTTTTCTCTATCTTCACTCAAGTTACAGAAAAAAAAAATTGCTGTCTTTTTTTTCGTTTGTCGTTTACTTTGCTATGCGTATCGTTAATATTTTCTGTTTGAATTTCATTCGCACTTGATTACATTCCATCTTTTGTAAGTTAATTACATACTTTTCCTGGTTATTTGCTTAAGTTTTATTGTTTTTAAGTATGTTTAATTTATTCGAAGTATTTACTTGATAGGCTCTCGGTACGTAGTGTTCACGTGTCTTGCGCAAAAAAAAAAGATTTCTTTTGAATTTCTGGGGAAAATCTATGATGTATTTATTTATTGCCAGCCGAAAATCTATCTTCTTCATTTTTTACTCTGGTCTGATTCTGTTTTAATTGTTCGTCAGATCCAGTATAATAGATATATATCACTACGCTCCCGAACTCCGTTACTTATTTTGCAAATACGTCACATTTCTGGACCGTCACAATATAACTTAATATAAATATTTGCCATACATTATAAATTAATTTCATTTAATACATTGACGCAGAAAAGGTCACATCGAATTCAAGCATGAACATTACATTACCAATAAAATTGCAACCGTGTGTGAGAAGCAAACTTGGTTACTCAATAGAAAACTTTTGCACGTGCCCTAAATATGTGTGTTTGAGCATCACACTAAAGGGCATGATGAACTCTACTGCTGAAGTGCTCAAAGACGCAGACTTATGTTATAAATGTATTAAATCCCAGAAGAAAATTAATCTGCACAACACAGGTAATAAGGTATTATTGTAACAGCGTTTAGTCAAGATATTCTACTGTTAATATAAGCAACTATTGAATTCAACCTGTAAATAAAAGCAATACCATTTGTCCTATGTATTTACAATGTAAGGTAGCTTAGGGATCATAATTTCAGAAAACGTCACACACAGTTCCTCACCATAGCACGTCACACACAGTTCCTGTTTGTTTCGTTAAATAAATAAGTTAATTAAGTAAGTAAGTAAAATAAGGTCGCTAGTATCCCGAGAAGTTGCTGCGACCTAAAACAAATATATTATTTACCTCTCACTCTACCTTTCTCATTATAATTCTTATTATTACATTCTTATTGCTTTTCGTATCCGTTGCCTATGGTAATGATAATGACAAATTTATTCTTTAAATTATGGAGCTTTTCGATCACCGGATCAACTGATGCTGAGATTCCATAAGATTTTTTGTCGTCCTAACACTTGCGGAGGCGTAGGGATAGCACGTGTCTAATGAAATGTGAGGGTAAGGGATTGAATAATCATATATCTACATTTTATCTTTCCCAGCACGTTTCTGAACTGTGTTTAATTTCATGATTTCAATGTACACTTTTTGTGTTTTATTAATTTTTATTTGACTCAACTAAAAATATTGATCATAGACATTTATGCATACCTACCTAAATAAGCAACTTTTCCTTGGAGATTGAACGTAAAATAACTCAGATCTAGATAAAATATTCTATAGAAAAATCAATCATTATAATAATTTTTTATTTTAAATTTAATAGAAATCGAGGAATTACTCAAATTTTAAGAAAATGAAATAATCATCAAATACACAAAAAAGCGCGTAAATTAAATCATTACACCATCATTTAATACTGAAAACAGAAGAATTAACGATAAAATATTTCCGCTTCTTGAGGTAATTTAACATTTTCTTCCAAACTGAAACTTCAGTAAGCTCCATTGTTCGAAATTGATCTCTACCGTTTTTATGACAAAACGTTATCTTTTCACAGAAGTTTCTTCTACCGAAATTAGCTGTTTGAAGCTCTAGCAATTTGTCTGTCCACTTTCCTTCAAGTTATCGTTTTGAAATCTTCAACGTAACGCTTCGATTTATAATATATACCTATCGCAAAATCTGTATAAACGTGCATTTTAATACAAATATTGATTTTTATACTAAAATCAATTTGATCATAGCTTCTTTGACTTATCTAATTTTAAGCTGGTGAGAGTCCTTCATGGTCGGAATTCAGAGGATCATTTTGTTGCTGACAAAAGTTTTTTTTCTCTCAATGAAATATCTGAATAACATCACTTTCGTGATACAAGATACGAGATCCTCCAACTTATTATCACCGAGGAATTAAAAAAATCAATTATGTTTATATCTTTCTTGACAAAATTCATATTAACACCTGGAGTACAAGATTGGTATCTTGGTATCTTCTTTGAAAAGATCTCATCGTCGAGGTGACCTACATTTTGAAGGACAAAGGCACTTCAAGTGGATCTTTACTATTCGATTGATTTTTTTGAATTGTTGACAATAGATTATGAGCTCACACAAACAAAATTGCTCTGACCTCTGAAATAGTATTTGCTGGTTTATAGGATAATCGACTTTTAGTTTTTTGTAACATTAGGTTTCAAAAATGAACTGTCTTTTTTGCATTGTAGAGTATTACTATTCCATGCCTTAGATTTTATATGTGCGAATATGTAATTATTTGTGCAAACATCTACTTTATTTTAACGTTTTGGTGTAATTTAACCCACATTAGTAATACCTTATTCTAGTTACAAAACACAATAAGAATTCGTCTTTATGGTAGGTTTCTAAAATACGACTATAAACCCGTTCCAAAAACGTTTTAAGGAATGTATCATCCAAAACGTCAGTCTGAGTTTCTGATAGGGGTGTGTCTTTGTCATGGGAATATTATTAGAAGGCCTGATCAAATGACATAGATACGTAAGTGCTAAATGTTTGTGTAATACATTTTGTATCAGAACCTGATAACATCCATGGACACAGTAAATATTGTTCCAAAAGTGTTTACATACGTACACGTTCCAGACCGATATATTCTACCTTTACTTCAATCTCCGATGTCCTTAAGATGGTGAGTTTATCCTGCATGACTGTCACGTCGATGTTCAAGGCGACGATTCGACGATTACCTCCCCACACTCGGTTACACAGCAAAGAATGAATGCAAACAGACACACCGAGTACGATTTGTAGATCGATAAGCCCTTTTAGAGTCTATTTTATCCGAATTCACAGCATCATTCAACTCAGGGTAGTATGTCTCTACAGTGCCTGTGTCTGGGAAACCCTAGGGTTCGAGTCCCGACAATAGCAGGATTTTCGACACTAGCTAAATCGGCGGCTCTGATCGATAGTTTTCAGTTGTTTCTCTGATCAATATTAGGTGAATACCGAAGCTGTGTCCTAACAAAAGGGCTACATACCATGCTCGATCTTTCCTTTATTTCCCTTATCCTATCTTCACCCTTTACTTACGCACACTTACATTTAAATGCACTACACTACAACAAATGTCTGGAGACCGGTCGGGAGCTAGTCCCACTGAAGAACATTAAAAATAAATAGTCAAGCATACATTTTAAATCAAATTATTATTATTATTATTATTATTATTATTATTATTATTATTATTATTATTATTATTATTATTATTATTATTATTATTATTATTATTATTATTATTATTAGAGTCAAAGACTTATTGCAGTAAAATAAACTTCGTTTTTTTTACCTCTAATAGAAAGACCTGTTTTCAAAATCAGAGCAAATCTTCGGAGACCCCTTATCTACCTGGACCTCACGAGACTACTTAAGGTCATTCCCGCCGGGCATCTGGAAATCCCCTCACAAAATCTCTACGTCACGACATCACGGAGAAGAAACTTGGCATCACGGAGAAGAACTTCTCATCATCGGGTTACACAAACTCAAGCTGTGAAGTGTTTGATTCACGACACTGTATATTTAAGAGATGCGCAAGTAAATCGCACATTAGACGATTGATTTCAACTTAAAGTATGCGCGTGGTCAGTATATACATAGTAATAATGAGAAATTGGATAAGAAGACCAAAAATAATAATATACAAAATACATCAATGATACTATAACATTATGTTTTTGCACGCACTTTATATGGCAATGAAAATATGGATAAAAGTGATAACTTTCGTTAGATTACGTAAACAAGGATCGATTCAGGAATAATTTATCACCGATTTTAAAACGAGAAGGTTCCCTATTCAACCAATGGACATGGTCCTCATTTTCAGGGAAACCCTTCAACCGATTTGGAACTTTTTTTTAAAAGCATATAATTGCTCATTGTTGACATTGCTAGTTTCAACAATATTTTATGAAGATTATTATGATATTTAAGGCAGAGAACTATAAAATTACGCACAATTTCGAACACTGTTGCTGTGAAAACGTATTTTGTTGAACTCCACTTCGCACAAGGAACACAACTTGGATTATTTAATGAGTATGTTATCAAAAAGAATATTTCAAATTAATGCATTTCACAGGTTGCGTAAATTAAAATGTACATCCTTTATAATAATTGCGTTTCGTAGTATTAATTAATGATGCCTTTCTCTCAAATAAAATTTAGAAAAAAATACAAACGGCTTCCAAATAGAAAATTGTTGGTACTTGAAATTTAAAGAAAAAAATTTGGAAGATACATTAAGCGTTTGATTCGGTTATGATTTTACATGGAGAATAATTTGTAAAAGGTCATTGTCAAATCAAATGACTAAATGTATGATCGAAACTTTTTAGAATGAAAAAAATCAAAATACTTTTAAATGGTTTTTAGATGTCTAACTGGAGTTGCTAAGGATTAATATGTATATAGAAAAACGTATTTCTTTACACCGAGCTCCCTTCCTCTCTGAAAAATATCTTGGCCTCACCTAGCACAAATCCTGGCTATGTCCGCGTTTACAGGTAATAATTTCTATGTGTATCAAAGGCGATTATTATTATGTCTGCAATTTGTTTGAATATCCTAATTACTTTGTGAAAATGTCTCCTGTAAATGCCAACTGGCGATGTGCGACTTCACCTCCCTCGCCCATTAATGTTCACATCTCACAAAGAAACTTCGAGTCATCATCTCACAAAGGCAGCGTAACCAACAGACAATCCTCAGGGTCTCGAGTAAGGAGACTCCACGGAACCGCACAGCTTTCTGGGAAACACGTGCTGGGATCTGAAGTCGAATGGGGAATTAATATGGTTCCTTGCAAAGTGTTAACGTCATCTGCTTATAACAACGGCCGTTTTAAAAATCGTCTGCAAGCAATATATACTACAACTACTGCACCTTTTTTTTTGAAGTCGAAAGAGCAGGGTGGATTAATGCATTATCACACTGAACTTGCCTAGAGTTTAATAGGAGTTCACAATACTTTTTAAAGAATATTTTATATTCGTTTTGTAATAATTAAAATAGTTTAATATTATGTTTTTAGTTAAAATTTTGTAGTTTATTTTAATATTAAGTTTGAATGCAAATATTCAAGATTGTAATGTTATTAGGGTGTCCCATATTTTAATCAAGCTGAGATCTTCTTGAGATGTTTATTCGAGTATGCGAAAGAGCTTGACCCTATTGTTAGATGTTCTTCGGATATGGAGTGTACGGATGCCTTAACTTTTACTTTCTAGCATACTACTTACGTAGTATCGAGAAGTACCTTCTTATTCCCTTCCAATTAAATCATTACCTTCCCAAACAATTTTCGACACGATTATTATTTCCGGAACTTCTTCTAACTAAATCTTAAGAATATTCAGCAAACTAAAAAAATAAATATTCATTTGGTTTAGACGAATTTTTGAATTGTTTATTGAAAACTTGTGTACCAGCCTTTGTACACCCGTTAACTCACATTTTCAATGCTTCTTTATGCACAGAAATATTTCTAGATATTTTCAAATCAGCAAAAATTTAAGCCACTTTGAAAAAGGGAGCAAAAATGAAATTCAAAATTAACGACCGATTTATCTTTTGTCAGGTTTCTGTAAAATATTAGAGAGGCTTTTCTATACGCGAATGGAAACTTTTCTCAAGAAAAACGAAGCGTTTTCAGTCTCACAACACGGGTTTAGAAAATCAAAATATACGAATACGGAGGATGCCATTTCTTCTTTTCTTAAAAATGTTGCTTCATGAATGGATCAAATGAAGCAACTATTGAAATATTTTTAGATCTTTCCAAAGCTTTTCACGTTATTGACCATAACGTGATCTTGCTATCTTGCTATCAAAATTAACTTTTTGTGGAGTTTGCAGTATCGTCCTAGATTGGATAAGCTCGTACCTTAAACATCGATCTCAAAGAAGTGATAAGAAGCAACTGATACAATAAACGAACCATCACGCACGGCACTGCCACAATTTTCGGTTACCTTGAGAACACTAAAAGTGTGTAGGAGGGAATGAAGCTCGAATACTATATTTGAATACGCTGCTGCTTCTAAATGGAGGGAAATATCAGAAGCAGCAAGTCCTTAGAAATGAAGCAAGAAGACTCCAACGACAAAATCCATGTTCGAGTACGTTATAAATCTTCGGACAGTCTGTCGACAGCTCCTAGCACCGTATCCTCAGACCCAGAAGGTGTCAATTACGTACGTTGTCTGCTGTTGGCCCGCCTCCGCGCCGCACCCACAGCTCGACAATGACGCATCGCCCAGGCGCCTGGAGCTCGCCGAGGAGGTTCTCTTGTCACCAGGTCGAGCGGCCGCGGTTCGCTCTAGGTAAAGCTACAAACAGGATAGAGCAATGGCTGCCATTTAATATGCTCTCACCCGCTAGCCCCGCATTCAGGAGCTGAAGGAAAATTGTAACAATTGGTGAAAATATGGAGATTTACAAGAAAATTAATGTTGGTTTGGGATAGATTCGTGGTTCTCTACGCACAGAATACCACTCAGTTCCGATGCTCCTGACAACTGAATATAATATGAGGGAAGGATGGAACAATAAAATGCGCTACTCTCTGTACCTAAGAGTTCTAGCTCTAGGCAGAATCCCTCGATACAGAGAATGACGTATTCCTACGCGCTGCCGATTCCGCCATTTTGTATCCGGTTCTCTGGAGAGTTCGAACTGTGCGATATTGTGTGTGTTGGGGAACTTCAAAACTAAAATTTATATTCTGAAAATACCATAATGATTTCAATTGTTATAGTTTCTCTTCAACTCCTTTTTGCTGGCTGGCGGGGCTAACGAGTGAGAGGATATTAAATGGCGGTTGCTCTGCTCTTTGTATCTATGTACTGTCTTTAGGGCGAATTCAAAGACTGCTTTAATATTTTAAGGGACCGTAGTCATGATCGAACTATTGAGCTTCTTGTCAATATTGAAATATAGACAATTATACCTTGCACATTAATATAAAAATAAATTTGTGCCTTGTAATAACAAGTTAATAGTAATATGATTTAAATATGTATTAACTAATTTAAAAAGTTGCTTAAAAATCATTTAGTGCCCAGGGGCTCTTAGCACGTTCTTCGTTTAATTATTTATTAATCCACCCTAGCGAGGCCTATCATCGGGAGCAAATATATATTTTTTGCGGAAGGAGCAACCTGCAGGAGAGACAGACAGAGCTACGCCGTTTAAGTCTGGAAGGGGGAGGGGTAAAAAGGGTTGATTACGGATTCATGAAACGCTTTTTGAACTGATCAAAAATAGCTTTGAATAACAGAATTCATACAATAATACAACTATTTCGTGAAAACATTATCAAGTTAGCGACCCACATTTGTGAATCATTTGCACATGTTATTCACCGACCCTGCTCCCCAATTTATTTTGGCAACAATGAGTGCAAAAAAAGAACCGCTCAGGTGACTGAATAGGCTGTAGAGATGGCTGTTAACAGTGAAGAAGCAGGGACCATGGGCAAAGACGGCACGGCGTGTGGTCCGAATGTCAATGACGAGCTTTGTCTTCCGGTGAAGAGATTCGTTAGCAGCACAAGCCGATGAATGCAAGGTACAGGCGCTGCTCTGAACAAACGTGGGCGACTTGACCTTAGCAATGTTTGTTGTACTCCCCCTCAAGGAGTATGGCGTTTCTGTTATGTAAGGGTGTGTTGTGAGTCGCAAATACGTAACGGTTAGAATACGTTTTGGTTCAAGTACAAGTTCAATTACTCGAGGAAGAAGATGAATCATTTGTTTTAATTTTAAAACTTTTAAAACTTTTAAAACTTTTAAAACTTTTAAATTAAACGATTACTCCTATTATCCTAAAACTACTATTATCCCTCATCGTATTAAAATAAATACTATAAATTTATTATTTTGCTCAACTTAGGACCACCCAACACGAGGACGCTGAGAACCACATTTATTCTTCTCAATCGAAATCGTATATCAAGGACATATATAATCTCCGTTCCTCTCAATATTTAAAAGCCACGTACCCCATTACTGCACTAATAACAATTTCTCATCATCACAGCCAACATCAACCTATCATCCCTCATGCAGTGGAGGCCTTCGGCCACTTAATCCTTTATCTAGGAAAAGGAGCACTTAAATGCACCTGGCTCTTCTTTCGTGTAGGCCGGGAATTAATATGACGTTTTATAAAAGGTATGATATTTCAATTTACCTTCATTTTATTTCACGTGAAAAAATATAAATGTGTTTGTTACGTACTATGGGGAGAATTGTTTTCTGTGCACCTTTTCTTGAACTCTGGGGTCCCTCAGCCATATTGAAGTTGAATTCTGAATACAGCAGGAAATGAAGGCAACAATTGATGAGAACAATTAGATCCAGTGTAATAAAAAAGATCTGCAAAGACAAATCGGCTATAAATGAGGGCTATCCCTCATCCTCCTCTTCGTGAAGGAATGGACTTCCAGCCGTGAGAACATGGAGATCGATACTTTGAACAACTATATTTCCTACGCAACTCTACAAGACGTGCACAGATAGTGAAGTTACATTTCGATTCGGAACGACCTTCGTGGACCCACGGACACAAAGAACGCAAGGAGTCTGCGGCAGTATATCCATGAGGGGCAGTTATTATCAACAAAAGTTCCCCTTATTTATTTCTAATATAATTATTTATTAATATATTTTTAAGTGAATCCACTATAGATACATTTTTAATGTATTGAAAGAAATACATTTTGTATACATTTTCGGGGCTCCACTTAATCCTGGCCCTGGGGCAAGTTGACACAGCTGCCGCACCCTCTAAAGGCCCGTGCATGAGCCCGAGGGAGTTTCCGTTGCGTTAGTGCCTGACTTCTGCCGGTTGCCGTGCAGTGACGGAGTCGATCGCGCGCCGGCCCTGAAGCATCGAGTCGTCGAGGAACTGTCGAAAACGCCGCCGCCGCCGCGCCGTTCGCCCGCCACCCGCCCGGAACCACCCGCCACTCGACGGCACGGAGACCCGACCGTGAAGGGCAACGCCGTTTTTCTCCACCAAGTTGGCAACAATTCGATTCCCGTCTCACGCTCCGGGCAGGGCGGCCGAGACGAAAGGGCGTGGCTGAGTGGGCGAAAGAAGGCGGTTGTCACCGGAGAGATCACACAATGTTTAACAGTTGCTTTATCAACCTTTTCTTCGTCAACATGTCTATCATCAATAGTTCTTTTATTAACTTTTTTTTCAACAATCATTTTATCCACAGGTTCTTGGTTAACCGTTTCATTTGTAAGCCTTTCGTCAATAGTGTCTTCATCACCCGTTTCTTAATTAATCTCGCTTAATCATTGTAGGTATATTATTGCTGAAGTTTCGGAGGCCGGTTTTCATAGATAGCTTTCGTGTCCCACACATATACGTATTTGGGGCAAGCAATGGTCTCATTCTTCATTCCCTGCAAGATCCACCACCCGAGATCTCGAAAGACTCCAGGGGAACTACCACGAATGTCAGACCAGAATGTACTACCTTGAAGGAACTACCATTAATGTCACTACATCAGACCAGAGGTCGATCAGGTTTGTAGCGACATCGGAAACAGAAAAACTGATAATGCGCAGAACACTAAATGTATGTGTAGTTACAGCGGTCCACAATATCCCGCACGTAGCCAGACACGAATTACATCCTTCCTATTGAGAGTAGGCTGTAAGGAGAAGGACCAAAAATAACGCCTCAAAGGCGACTACTGTTAAAAGGGATTTTCAAGGCGCGCCAGAAATTGGAAGTCACTGAGCCTCAGAGAGAGAACGAGCAGTGATTTCTAGCTTGTATCATAGTTGTGTGTTCCCGCAGAGAAAACCAGAATGGCAATCAGAGAGTGTGTTAAGTGTGAAACGAAATAATTCGCATGGCAGGGTAAGAGAGAATCAGTGCCTCTGTGAATCAATGTTATCATGAATACCGGCGTATTGGATAAAATACATTATCAACGCACCCAAGGAAGATTGAAAGTGCAACCACGCTACTACGATAGTATGAATGAGCAGAGATGTGTGTTTTGTAATATTTGTTTTTAATTGAAATAAAAGTAATGGTTTCAAGGAAATGAAAGAAGCAAAGAAGTAACAAAAGGGGAGAGACCCAACAGTCACAAGAGAAAATTACAGACTCAACAGCGCAGGGAAAGATGACTGTGTGGAGGGAGGCGCAGTGTAAATCTGACGCGTCGGTAGCCGCGCGCTGTGCGGGGCCCGTGTCCCCAAGGTGGGCGGGAGGGTCCCTAGTGTTTACATAACAGAGTAATGAATGTTTGCTGGCAGATTGAAGCGAGGAATTACACGTGTCTCTCTCCGGTTAATAAGTGATCTCGGCACAAATTCCCATACTCCGCTTCCATTCCATGGGTCTATTCCCACAGGGTTTCACCAACGTTGTAATCCATTCTGATGAAGCTGGTGCGTCAGATCGATGCCAAAGTCTGCATGCGGCAGTAATCAGGTGCTGATAAATGACCTTGTTCGCTGGCAGTTTTCAGATGAAATTTGTGTGTTTAAAAGAATTTGATAGTCCTTTCCCTCTCACTTCCGCCGTGCCTTTCTCTACCTCTCTTTGTTGATACTACTTTCCTGGTGTGACTCTGATCTGACATCTGACTTCTTGCAGTTTTCGCAGTGTTTGTCGATATCATGGGGTGTCTATGTGAATGGATTATTACTCTACTACGCGACCCTAAGGAAGCAGGGATATGATGGGAAAGGGAATATTCTGGCGGCCCGTTCTTGCTTTCCTTGTCATCTCTTTTTATTTTTCGTCTTAAGCCCGAATCCGTTCTCTCAATCTATATAAGTCCGAAATCAGAGTGTTAAAGATTGTTATTTTAGTGAACATTGCACGCCTTTCAGTTCCAATGTCAGTTGTCAGACAGGATTGAGACGGACGTGGTCTAACACATCCGATTACCTACTCGTGTTAAAAACCGGTGAGTCCTTGACGCCATGTAGTACAGCGTTGACAAGCTTGTGAAACTGTCCCGTGATGGTTACCTCACATTTTATGGTTCGGTCGAAACCTCCACTGCTTCTAAAACGAAAGAAAAAGCTAATGTTGCTACAATCTTTGATGCATCTATTATTAAACAGAAGATGTGTGACCGGTTTGTTACATTATAGAAGAAGTTGAGTGGAACATAATCTTTAGACACTCTTTTCTCCTCCTCAAAAGTATGGCGCGCAGCGGGCCCTAGCTCGCTGGACTCACAAATCGGGTCTGACTATCCTACATTCGCGGGAACTGTTTGGTATTAGAATAAAAATTAGACGAAACATCCTGCTGAAGCATTCAGATGGCAAGAGGTAACCAATCACTCTCAGTGAAAACCCGGCATTGTCCACTCTTCAGATGATGAAACGCCATTGATGTAGTGAGGCTAGAGTTAGTAAATAAGATTGCCGGTACTTGTATTAAAATTAAAATGTGTTTACACATTTGTGATGTAAAAATAATTTTAATAATTTAAAATAAAATTTGAATAAAGAGAAACCTTTTGCATGTCTACGTGAATATTTTTCTGGATTTTAGGGCTGCAACCGTATCGGCAACTTATCAACGATTGACGAAGCAAATTTCAACGCTGGAAGTTGATCTCTTTATTCTGAAAACAACTTCTGAGAATTTTAAAAATGTCTTAATAATATAAATGTATAGTTATCGTTAAAATTAACACATTTAATTTCGAAAGAAAACATTGAAGTATATAACGTGCAATCACAATTTTTATTAGGTGTTAGCTCTTGAATAGAGTTCTCGGTACTGATTTCCCCCTTGCACTAATGTGCAATTTAACTTTTCTTCCGGTTGAAACTATTACGGTGGGCTCTCGGAAACTCCAATCTGATGTACAAAAGAAAAAGTTTGAATAATTTAAAACTGACTTATCCTGAATCCTCATGATTTTCAATTAAAATTTTCCTTTGTGCTTTGCAAAATTATGTTAAACATTTTAAACCTGGGTCCTCGGTCACTATTTGCAGGAAAGCGATCAACAAAATTGTGAAACAAATAGTACTGATTACCTTATACTCCGTTCTTGTCATAAACCATAAAATTTATTCTGTTATGTGTCATTTAGATAACTGTCTGTAACGTTGACTTTCGACACAGAATTTCCAAAAGAGTGCTTAGAATATGATGAGGGATTGGGAAACGGTTTTTCCACATCGGAAGACCATGTTGCGTCCGTTAGTGAGCCATTGTGTGAAACTTGCAACAACCGTATTGATTTACAATTATAGTGTTAATTACAATGCAATTTGTACGACGCAATAAGTGCGAAGAAATGTAAATCATTTTACGTAAGTATTAGTTGATTTATTTAAATATTGAATTAAAAATAAGATTAAATAAAATACACAATTTAAACAATGAAAAACTTACAAGTGGAGTTTGTGAGGTTAATTAGCTGTTCGCAATACCTATGTGTACCTCTGCAAGACACACCAAACATTCTTCGTTTAAAATATAAGTTTTCTTACTCTTTCGTAACTCCAGAGTTACGTTACTGTTTCTTATGGGTGTATTCTGTCTCTGTGTTTATGTTGTAGAGTTATTTATTCCGACGTCTCTAAACAACATGTTTGTGACGTTTGGAGCTCCACAAACACATGACTAGCGAGACGCTTAGCTTTCTGGGGTCGGCAGTCACTTGTCTAAAAGGACAGGACCGGACGAGTAAACATACCGATTTCCTCCACAACTTCCTCCATGACGCCAAGCTTCTTAGCGTTATCTTACGTTGGTATTAAATTCTTTACAAAAATATTTCCCATCTTATATTTCGTACGGGACATATGAAACCTCTAATCTTAAAAAATATTTTATTTTAAGATTATAATTATTTAAGTTCAAGTTAACAAATCAGTTAATTGGCTACCATGTTATATTCAGATTAGTTCTACTCATCAGAAAGTGTTTTGTTCTCTCACTTTCAGCACAAGTGCTAAAAACTGAACTTTCAGTACGCTGTGCAACTCCTAAAAGTAACGGCTTTTTCTGACATTTTATTTTCCGAATAAGAAATGTTGAGACACGAGGCCGATAGGCCGAGTGGCGCAGTTCTACTAGCAAAATGAAATCACTTTTATCATGTGGGTATTTTTTGGACTGCATGACTGACATTCATTTTATTTTAATTGTAGCATATAAATCACTACGTTTCATTAAGATCAGAAGCAGACAGAAGTATTCTGTTTTCTTAGTCGTATTCACATTTTTTTCTAAACGTTTGAACATCATCTCACTTTTAGCACTAGTGCTAAAAGTTGCCTTTTAGCATGGTTTGCATGCCCTAAAAATAACTGCTTATCTTAGCTGTTTAAAATATGTTTCAGTGATTTGAGGAGTGGGTGACTGAAACACCCTGAGCCATTCCCCCTAGAGGACGAAAAATTATTGGATTTCAACAATTTGGTGGTACTAAATGTACACTCTGTCTTTTACAAAACAAATGTCTCTCCCTGTCTTTTACAAAACACGTAGACTTGCATAGCGAACATAGGGGTGTCAAAGACAGCTAGGGCAGTGGCAGCTAGGGCGGCGGGGGCGGGGTGGGGCGGGGGGGCGGCGGAGGTGCGGGGGCGCGGGGGCGGCGGGGGCGGTGGGGGCGGCGGGGGCGGTGGGGGCGGCGGCAGCAGTGCACTCTGCAGGGAGCCTCTTGCTCTCTTACGTCACCCTCTACGCTCCACGCCACGCCCCCGCCACACCTCGCACTCGACTCGCCGAACGGGACCTTCGCGCACTCACGCTTCTTCACGTATATCTTTCTTCATTTTTCCATTCCTCAATTTTATCTACGACGGTACGCTAACAGCTGAATAGAGCTCCCATTAGTTATTATAAGAAGCTTGGTAATGCAACGTATGATCCTATGGTATGTAGCCAGGAATATAAGAGAAAATTATTAGAATTTTAAAAATAACTGCAAATATATTTTAATTAATTATTGTATCATAAATTTTATAATGTTTGAAACAAACAACTTAAAACAGAACTACCAACACTGATTAAAACGTTTATCATCCACTATTAAATGCTTTTAACGCCAAATCAATTAAAACAAACGAAAGCTATTACTGTCGAAATAATCATATTCAGTGTTTAGCTGTTGATTAACATAAAATGATATAATAAAATGAAATAAAGTGTCATTTGGGACCGTTGTAGATAAAATATTGAATGATATCGTTTAATATAACATTATAATTAAACTTTTTCATTAATAACTATTTTTAATTTGCTTCGCACACTATCAAATCTTACACCATTTTAGTCAGTATCCAATCATAAATCACACAACAATATTGTCTTTACTGTAGTTACTCACTTTCTGGACAAGTACGAGTATTCAGATTCTAATGAGTATTGATAGTCTTCATAATTTTTTCTTGATAACCTACTAATGTAATTATTTAATTTTTTAATTCGTAATTCATTCGTTTATTTGAAATGATCGAAGAGCATTGTATGACATGACTTAAACATTTGTATTGCACAGTCTTTATTTATTCAATGATGCTTTCTCTTGCGTTTACCCAGTCTCGGCAAACAGACGTTAGTAACGGACTGATTACTGATTTAAATATTGGAGTGACATATGTTATTCTACAAGAAGTCTAGAATGGCCATTTATTAGGGGATATAAATTTGGTATTTCCATGTAGTGTATCATTGGACATTGCTGTAATACATTTCCATTTAAGGGTGTGGTGGAGTTGTACGTCTCACTGAATAGTCCTTTTTTATTCCACTCTAACTAACAATATTGTGATGCGTGATGACCACGCGACAAGACGCTCGTTTTTAGCTTTGAGAGGATAAACATCGCAGGTTTGTCTGTTCAGTGAATGCTATGGTGGAAGTAAGCACTTGCACCATAGCATACACAAAAGACGAGGAAAAATAACACCCGCATTTGAAAGAGATTCGAACTAGTGCTTTTTAAGACACTGGCAGAGGGAAGATTCGTTTTCTAACCTCGCCCACTACGACCGGCAGTACATACCCCGAGAAGTTGTTGATTGTAGCTCCCAACTGGAATTTCTGCTCATGAAGTGGGAAACCCTCGGAATGAAGCGCGATGATAGTTCACTTTTTTCAATGTCAAACACTTTTTACAAACATGTAATGTTTGTTACAAGCTTAAATGTCAGTAGCGTAAACGAGCAGAAGAACTGTCTCTATTTATATTATTTTTGGTAGTTACAAAAACCTGTGTATTGTTACCCTCACAGACCTATCGACAAGAAAAGTAAAGAGTTATAGAAGAAACTGAGGGGCCATTACGATGGGTTATTTGTTGATGAACAATGGAGTTATAAATTACATTAGGTTTTGTTCAGATATAATTAATGACAGCTATAAGTTCTGTTACACGTTTTGCACGGGATATTACGTTATGAAAATATTTCAAAACCTAGAAAACAGTTAAGTCAGATTAATATTGATAGTTTATTCACGTATTCTTTTTTTGGACGTTTTGAGACCACTCATCTTTAGGAGCAGTAATTATATATTGAAAAATGGGCTTAGTTTGTGATAAAGTCTTCAAACATTTTGAACTACACATTTTAAATAAAAATACTTTATTAAATTTACTAATAATATCTGTACACCTAAAAGAAACGTTTCAATAAAACATAATTTTTTAGTCAAAAAGTATTATCTGACCCCGTAAAAAGTATTCTGAGGTGGGTTAAGATGGCGAATAAAGAAAATGCCCTGCCGTGCGCCCGCGAGCGTCTTGTGTCGCGAGGGCCCCTGCGCAGGCGGGCGGGTGGGCGGCCACTACCACGGAGCGCGACCAGGGCCGTCCCATTACGTAAGCACCACCCGCCATCCGCCCCCCTCGCCCGCCTCCAGCCCCTCCTCCGCGCCGGGTGCACCGTCACTCGCCTCCAGCACGCGCCGCGCACCGGCGGGCCCTCACCCGCACTCACGCCGCCCACGCCGCCCAGGCGCTGGGTTTACCCACCTCTCCACCCCACTCCCCTCTCCCCTCAAACTCTTTTCTTCATTCAACTCTTTCCTCTTCTCTCAACTCTTTTTTCACCTCTCTCTCTCTCTTCTCACCTCCTCCTCCTCTTCTCTTCTCCGCTCTTCCTCTTATGGCTCAGAGCATCAACTGATGCTACTGCAGGGTCTCTGACCGTGAGGTCCTACGTTCGAGTTCCGACTGTGGCAGGATTTTCGACACTACGTAGATAGCTGAGCGAGTTCAGTCGGTGTCTGGAGTAGAATTCTAGCGGTTGGCTGCTCTGATCGGTAGTTTTCCGTGGATTCTTCAATCAACACTAGACGAATGCCGGAGCAGTTTTCTAACAAACGGGCCACGGACCACGTGCGATCATTCCTTTCTCTTCTTTGTCCTATCCTCACCTCTTACTTACACACACTTACATTTAAATGATCTACACTACCACACATATCAAAACATGTTTCTCAAAATGTGTTTCTCAAAAATGGCTACAAATATATTTAATCTTTTCTTCGGATAGAGTAAACGGCGTTTAAAAAATCCGCTGTCTCATTGTCGTTAAACTATCTGAATTTTCGAAAATTGAGAACGTTATAAATAATGCGAGAAAGTGTGTGCTATCGTATTATCACTTGTCCCCTTTTATTTTTCGTTTCTTCATTTTTGTTTTTCACTTGCGTGACAAATTAAATTCGTATTCATTTTCAGGGTCTACATTGCTGGGGAAGACTGTGTCAGAGCTTCCGGCGATGACAGGAGAAGCGCCTAAAGCGTGACGTTACTCGGTCAAGGTAAGTGAACAGTAGGACAAGGAAATGTGATATCTTCTGTTTTGAAATGTAGGCGTAGCCGAAGCCGAAGGGCTAACGATATCAATTTCAATTATGAAATTTTGTTAGGAAAAACGACCTAGAATAATATTAATAATATTCTATATTCTACTAATATTCTATCTCGTTTTTTCGATAACTAACGACTGGGTGAAGGCTTATCGCCAGAATGAAGGTGTTAATGGGATTATGAACTTTTATCTGAACGTCTTTAATTTCGGGCAGTGGGAAGTCGCACGATAAAACAGCTTATAACGAAAATACGAAGCACTTCTATTGCTTACATCTTTGCAATCGATTTATCTGCGTAGTTTATATCAGTAGTATTATGTAAAGAAAGTAGCCACTACTCGATCATGCATATATTGCGTGTGGAGATGGCTCTAAAGGTTTGTAATGCGTGAATAAATGTTATTTGTGAATTTAATTAGTTTTTTCCTGTACCGTAAACCCCATATCCCCTCTAAACCATCTTATAGCCCCACCACAACAAAAACAAATTGTTAAGCAGGAAATGAATCCCGGCTTTCTGGGTCTACAGTACATACAGGAAACTGGACAAGGGGAATTATATAATTACTATCACCTTTCTTTTAAAGTTACTCCTCAAATTTTATTTTTTATGAGATAATAATGCTAAAATAATAATAAAATTATTATATGATTATATCGCAATTATTACGATTTAATTAATACATATTATATATTATATTAATGATCTTTCTAATTGTTTTGTTATGAACCTTTTCAAATGTACGAACGTGTTCAACGCGTTTCCTAATTTTTCCCGCAGTGACACCGATTAGGTATGTTGATAGATTTGCGATGTCTTTTAATTTAGATTCCTCAGATTATTTCACCAAGTTTCGTTGTGCTATACAAAAATCGAGGAAAACGGCTACTTGGTAAAAAAAACAGCAGACGATATGTAAGGCGAGACGATCGATCACGAAGGCCCATATCGTGTCTCGTCACCGGCCTGGCCTGGCGGGCGGGAACTTGGCGCGCAATTTTTACATAGTCGGCGCCCAGTCCGCGCCTCCCCGCGGCCGAGCGGCCGCCGCGCGCCTTCGCGACAAATTGGTTTACAGCGCGAGCAACGAGGCCCTAATTGCTGCCGAAGCGCGCGCCTGGGTCCCACGCACCGCTGCCACGCCCACTCGATCTCCCCTTCGGTGGGGAACGGGCGCAGGCGACGCTTGGTAGGGCATGAAACGCCTCAAGGCGTTCTTACGTGGTTCCTGCCTCCAGTTACCCCCAAAACGTAGCGTGATAAGTGATATGGTAGACAATTTATTCATATGTGAAAACCCCGGTAGTATCTATATTTAGCTTTATTTAGTCAAGAAAGAGTAAAAACTGTATGTGACGTATGGGGCAGAAGATCATCTTAGCTTGCGGGGAATTTTCCCTTCAGGGATCACTCCCCAGCGGGTCACCATCCTAGCTAGGGCACGAAACTTGCAACTGCTTTCCCGACACGTGTGATAGTGTGTGTGTATGAATAAGAGGAGAGGACACGGATTAGGAAGGGACAAGGATTAGGAAGGAAAGATCGCGCGTGGTTCTTAGCTTTCTTAATGTACTGCTCTCGCATTCACCTGGTATTGACCGTATGAATCACGGAAATCAACCAATCAGAGCAGCCTGCCCCATAGAATTCTGCTCCAGATAGGTGTTAAATTCATTCCAACTATGTAGCTTGTATCGAAAATCCTTCACCGTCGGGATTCGAACACTAGAATCTCCCGGACAGAGCTGCTGCAAAGATAGCGGCAAAGACAGCTCTGCGGTAAATTCAGCCGGTCCGCTAGCGTCGAGCACTTAAACAACGCCTTCCGGCCTGAGCTTGTCAGTGATTCGATGATTGCAGGTTCGATTCTTGATGTGTTCGATCCATCGGCGAGTTTGTGGCTCCTACGGAAAGCAAATTCGTACGCCACCTCCGCTGTTTAGTGAATTCTCTGATTCGTACCAGGCAAATGCTGGTACCGCACCCCGTCCTCCGTTCTTACTTATCAATCCCGTCCGCGCCTCCTGCAGTCATTGCGACACATTGATTTACAGTGTGAGGAACGGGGCCCTAATTGCTGCCGAAGGCATTCTCAGGGTCAAACGACAGACCGATAGCTGATCGCGTATTCTCATATTCCACCTTCTAATCTAAAGAATCTTTGGCTAGCGTCGGAGATCCGGCTTACAACGCAGAAACTGTCATTTATATGATCGTATAGCTTGAGGTAGGAAAACGGAATTTAAAAACAAAACTAGGTATGGCATATGGCTCATGTTGGGCTTGCTTATTTTCTGACCGGGGCAAAGGGAATTTGTAACTTTCACAACGCAATCAATGTGTCTAGAGCAATATCTACTTTTCTGAGAGCATGATGGCTGTTTTGTGCTGAGGAAGGTGTTGCGTGTAGGACCGGTGAGTAATTCGGTTTTTCTCGTTGGTATCACAAAATATCGCACTTCTTCCAATAGAGAATGATGCCTCGTTATTGCCAATCTCTAGTGGAGGTTTGAGTATCCTAACTAGCCCGGATAGCTGTTGACTGTATAGACAGAAAAAACTATGGGGTATGGCTGAGAGTATGCAGTGTAGGAATCCCCAATTGATGATACGTAAATCGGAAGGTTCTAGATTCATGTATGGGGGTGGTAAGTTTTCGCAACCAGGTAAGTAGCCGGATAGGACGATTCCTGATTGAAATTTCTAGACGCCGCCGGTTGCTCTCATTGCTCTCATTCCCTGATTACCTTTAATCTATTCAAGACGACATGTGTCGGAGAAGAAATTTACGAACTGAACAACGGACCAAGCGCTATTCGTATTCTCCTACTTGCGTCCACATCTTAAGTCTGGGCTGACACACATTCACATATTCCTCATTCTCAGTGATTAAGAAAAACTGGTAGTACGTAAAAAAGGTTATTTCAATATGAAATTGATCAAATGGAACGCAGTACACCACTCAAACACATACAATCAGCAGCTTCTCTATTGCCTCAGCCACAAAGACTGGAACATTTTTGCAGAAACTACCAATTATTCCCCACGCCGGGAACTGAACCCGGTACATTACGTATGGAAAGAGATGACGCTGACCATACGCCGGCTACATGTTAATCACGGCTTAGCGATAAAGGTTGTTAATTTTGTCCGCTACTCTGGCTTAGTGGCTTGGCTTCAACCGCGCTGCTGCCGAAGATGCCAGGGCTGTCCAAATAGCTGATGACTCGATTCTCCGGAGAGATGAAATATCCTTTATTTTTCTCTCTCTCCTATTACTTAAGGCAGAGGTGAAATGAACGCTAAATTATCTCGTTCGATATTAGAAAACTAAACTATTCTAGAATACCTCCATTATACATTTTCAATGTTTCGTGCATAGTCATGTCAATAATAAAAATAAGTTATGATTCAAAAGAAACAATCCTAATAATACATAATACGTGTGAAGAAAAGTTATAAGTGCATCCTTTACAATTTTAGGTGATAAAAGAAGTTAATGAAAAGTTTGTGATGGAATGTCATGAAATCTCTGTTTACAATAAAGAAATACAAATTTGAAATTTCTGAAAATTTCTTTCCAAAACTCCTAAAAGTGCAACACATTCTTTCGCTATCCTGTTCTGTCGGAAGAGAGGGAAACAAAAATCTTAAGTCCTCACCCAATATGTTGGTAGTTTCTGACTGTCTCCTGAAGTATGAAAACAATTATCTTGATTTGATTAACTCGATCTTCCAAATATTTTTGATCATAGTTGAATGCTTACCGGGTTTGAGATAAGAATTTTTAAGAAAAAGCTACATGAAAAATAAAATTATACTTCGCCTTACTGCAAATTGAATTATACAGTCATTGCAAATGTATTTATTTCAATAAGTATTTGCTCCGAAAGGAAGACATAAACTTCTTTTAGCGCCATATCCCTTACGAAATGTAGGCAACCAATTTTCACAGAAAATGTACGTATGGTTAAAAATTGGAAGAGGCAAGTAAAGAGAGGAAATATTTCAGTGAACCAAGATCCATTGGGTTGAAGCCCTCAATGAAGAAGAAAGACACGACTCTCTTGGCAGTATCAAGTAACGAAATGACACGCATTCAGTTTTGGTTTACATTGTGGTTAGCCTTTGCCTTTCTTGTCACAACCAAAACGCTTAAACATCTACGACATGCGCGACATCATGCGACAATCGAACCCACAACCCGCAGAGGCTCTCTCTCAGGTGGACAAAAGAAGAAAGTACATTACTGTCAAAAAGTGGAAGAGGTAAATATTACACGCCTTCCTGTGCCCCAGAAAAAAAGTTATCTTTCGGCGATGACCTCTTTCTGCGCTGCAGCGAAGGCAACGTGGAAAATTCCCTCGAGAGAGCATGGCGTAACGTTCCGATTGGAAACCTTCAAAGCCGCTCTTCTGGCAGCACCAAACGCACAACACACGGAGCAAAATTTGGAACAGTGGAGAGGGGATTCTACTTCCCCGCCGGTACATGATTGTATTCTACAAAGTTCCAATCAATGTATTAAGGTATGAGGTATATACTTCTTCGCCTACTGCACACTTAAGTTGTAAACAGAAAGTATTGTAATTGTGTGGCAAAAATTGAAAAGACAGAAAAACTCGTTTTGTGGGGCTCCGATAACGAAAAGGGGGATAAATCTTGTTCCTATATGCAGTAAATAACTTCCTCTAACACTTTCTGTAGTCAGAATCCATGCTATGTGAATCCTTGGTATCGAAAAATTGATTGATGGAAAACCGACTGCCTGTTCGTCCTTTTGTGGTCAACGTTAGCGCGAACACCGATAATGGATTTTGTCTAAAACTGATATTCCCTGATCGATCTGAACGAACTTCAGGCTATGCGAGTTAAAAAATGACATTTTGATATTTGGGAGTACTTAACATGAGGCCTCAATAACACTCAAAATTTTCTCAAAAGTGACTCCAAATTTTTGGATTATATTTTATTCTCGGATAGTGTAAAGGGCGCTTAATAGTGCAGGACTCATTTTCTTCGGTTGATTAGTGTTTCCGGACGTGACAAATGCTAGGTCTACTCGTACTCCGGTAAATATTGCATATGGGAGGTGGCGATCTTTCTCCACTGGATGGCGAGATTCGGCGCCAACCTACATGTTAGTTGGCGGGGTTTCCCTAACCAGGCGTTTCCCATCAGCGGTGCACCGCCCCAGCCGGGACAAGCTCTAAGCTCCCGACTAGTCTTCCAATATGTGTGGTAGTGAAGTTCATTAAGTACGTGTAAGTAAGTGGTGAGGACAGGACAGGGAAAGGGAAGGAAAGACCGCGCGCGGTACGTGGCCTACTTCTTAGGGTACTGCTCTTGCAATTCTCTGGTGTTGATCGGATAAACCACGGAAAACTGCCGATCACAGCTCGCCGCTAGAATTTTCCTTCAGATAACCTCTGTCATTTTCGTTGAAATCTCTAAATTTTCGAAAATTGCAGAAGTTTAACATTTTGTCAACGTCTTTCTACAACTACTACGTTAATGAAAGATATTTTATAGTTAATGAAAACCGTTATTCAAAGGCATCTTGAATTAAGGCTATGTACAATTTTTAGATACTATGCAGATTTTGTAGAATTTCACGTAAAATATATGTATTTCTTAAATAATTATTTTGTCAATAAAGGCTCCAGGTTTTTCAGATAGTAAAAATATGGTGCTGATCCGATTTTTGAATTGAATTGAACTGATGCCTTATTTTACGTGGCGATATTCCAGCCATCAGGCCCGCTCTTCTTCTGACCACACAAATTTCGCTACGCTCCTTTTCACCCACTAGCGAAGAAAGGAGGGGATCCCATTTTTCGCGAATTCTCTTGTATTTTCGATTATTGATAAACATTGTAAAAGTACAATATTGATGATATAGATTTTTTCATATTGTTATTTTTTTAGACACAATACATGTTCTAAAACATTAGATCTTTAAATAAGATCATGCAGAATTGTTTTAAAAAAGTATAGTTTTCGCGTAGTTTTTGCTTGAAGTTAATGCTATCTATAAAAATCTAAAAAACGGCTGTTCTTTTACGGATAGAATAAAGGATTTTAAAAAATGGCGTAGGTCTTCTTTTCAATGAACTCTGAATTTTTGAAAATTGTAATAATTAGAAACATTTCTAGAAAGTATGGCTTTTCTAGCATAACTAGATAATAAGTGCGTGAACTAGGTTTTTACGTAACAAAATTTCAATACGATACATTTACCTATTAAATCTACATAAAAGTTGAAAGCAGGAAGAAAAAAATATCAATATGACTTGTTCGTGTTAATGAAGCCATGTAACCCTGTAGGAATTACTCGTACAACTCATAGTATACATAGAAAAAACTCGTACGTTATTCAATAGAAAACTGCACAAAATACAATTCCTTGTGAAACAGCAAATATAATCACGGAAGAATGACTATACCGTGTGAAGCGGACTTAAGGACAAACAAGTCACTCTATGCGCGGAAATATAAGAGAGGCCTTTTCCTACTGTTTCTTGTGTTGTATGTTATATAAGTTTGTGAAATGCAACAATGGATTGCTTCCTACAACTATGATTACATAGTTGCTAGGAAATATCAGTACAACTATGATTACTATGACAAATTTCTGATCTTCCCAGAAACTAGGCTGGTCTTATAATTTCTTCCAAGGAACATTTCGTGCAATTGAAAAATTGGCAAAACATAGTTTTACGAAGTGTATCTAAAATCAATCAAGAAAAATTAATAAGGTGGCCAGAGAGGCATTTTAAACTTTCGTAGATATACTAAACCCTAATATCACACTTCAGAACTATATTAAAATGCTCGAAATCTAGTAGTACATTTCTAAGATTTCAGAACATTTCACATTTTTGAAGGTAACTCCAGTAACATATATAGTACAGGATGATCGTAAAGCCACTACCCATTGAACGGTGCTAATATTTTCAAACTTTACACAGAATAAAATGATCTGCCCTCTTTATATTTTTATCTGACAATTACCATTGCAAATACTAGAGTGTATATGCGAGTACTTACGTTTTAGTTGTTCGTCTTTGTTGTGTGAATTTTAGTGTTTCTGGGTGTTCAAATGTTTTCTATAGAAGGAATTACTTTTGTCTAGGATCTTTTTTGAGGCTAAGAATATTGGGGGCTTTGATTGAATAATTGTGTAAATATAAATGCCACCAATTTAACCGGTACTCAATGATATTTTCTTTCGGAGAACAGTTAAAGAAACTTTTCAAACATCAAACAAAAAACATGGACTTTAAATAAACCATTGTTAATGTTTTTAAAAACGTTGAATTAAATCATTAACTCTGTAAAAAAGTGTGCTCAAAGTGCTTTCAGATATGCGTCAACCCAGAAGGAAAACAATGTATACAAGTTGGATCGTGCCAATAATCTGCGCTTAACATTGAGTTTAAAAGTTTGAATACTGAAACCCAACTTTAAATGTTTCTGACATCCTGTGTAACAGACTGGAGGTACCTTCCAAAATGTAATAGGATGAAAAAAAATCTCATATTGAAAATAAAACATGCGCAACATAACTAATGAGCCCTAAGGGATACGAAAACATGGTTTTAAAATAATGTTCCGAGTTATGTACGATGGTGCTGAATGTTGCGGGTAACATGCGCGTATTCGGCTTCCTTTGTAATTGACAGGCTTTTACATTTTTCGTGTTAAATTTGTTTGATGGAGAACGCAGGGCTAATACTGTAACCAGCATACCTACGGAGTTTTGTGAGGAATGAGTTCTTATAAATGATACAAAGCTGACATCTTTTTTAAACGTGTTATATATTCAATAGTATTTAGAGAGAATGAAATGTGTGTCCTGTAACAGGTACTATATAGCCTTCGCGGTTCTCTGAATTCGTCGTAAATATCGACGAAATGACGGGAAGGTTAGGAATACATTCGCCTTTTAATTGACTATTACTAATCATTTACCTCGTAAAGAAGGCACACTCGACTGCAAAGCACCACATTAAGATCGTGTCTTATTCTATGAAGGTATGAAGACAACCATGTTTCTCGCATTGCACAGTGGAACAGACACTGAACAAGAGGTGTGATTGTCGTGTCCTTCGCTGAACCTCTTCCGGCATCTTTCTTCGATGTGACGTTTCCTTGAATATGGATCACGTGAACAATAGTTGCTGGGTGACGTCTTAAAACAAGGCAAATCTTCGGACAATCCATGTTACATCTCTGCAATATTTCCTCTGCTACTCAACGAAATGCTAAACCCCGTTCTAATTTTAATTGATATTTTGCCTCCTCGTTACTTAGAATAATTTAAACCGTGAGTTCTGAGTGAAATAAACGATTATTATCTATGAAGGTGCCCACACACTCTCGGAATACGTTGCACTTTTTCTCCTTTCAGTTCTGCCAGGAAGAGCGAGCGTCTGAGCAGCAAGCAGTCGAGACCGCGGGTGGGAGGGGGCGGGCACGGACAGGGGCGTCTGTGCTGAGAGCTCAAGAAGTGGAAATCCCCGAAGGGCAAATGTGGGGGTTTGTGGGTGTCTTCTTGATACGTGTAAACACAAGGCGCGTAAACACGTACGGGTAAAACTCACGTATCCCGTTGATGACAATCGACCGCGTAAGAATGAAAAATTCAATACTGGCGCAGTTTTTCGTACATTATACATATTAGACAGAAATTATTCATGGCCATTTTGTTTTATATACCAACCAAGTTACAGACCAACCTTAGGGGTTTGGAGTGAGCCAAAACGGAGACGTTAAGATTTTAGATTTGGTTTCAGCCTAAGAAAAAAATGTTTCACTTGTTTGTGTCATATGGTAGAGCTTTAATATCTCACGTTATTTTTGTATCCTAATCATTCCAAAAAACCTTTCTTTGATCGGTAACCGTGTGTGAGATCAGTGTTCGATGTATGTGTGCGCAATTGAGAAACTGACTCCCTTTACTTAAATAATGCTAAGCTCCGAAATAGGCTCACTCGTTATCTCAGTCATATCCCAGAAGGAAAACAATGTATACAAGTTGGATCGTGCCAATAATCTGCGCTTAACATTGAGTTTAAAAGGGTTATTTATGTTGGTACAGGTCCCAAGAGGTTCGAAGGGCAACACGTTAGTATGATGTTCTGAGACACGAGGGGACACTTCATAGAGATTTTTTCCACATAGGAATGCGGTGGGAGATCCTAGTAAGATTCTAAAGGACCGAATATTTGCAGATGGGAAGAAAGTGGGGAAAACAGAAATGTAGTTTTGCCTGGACAGAAAAGAGAACTAACTAACCAATGGAATAAGTTTCTGTCGAATTATTTCGCCGCCATGTCAAAGGCTCAAGGAGTTGCTATAAACACTCGGAACCGAATTGACAGACGCCGCTTAAGGAATACGGGAATCCGAAAACAATAAGAAAGAGTTAAAAAATTACATATAGAGGTCCTTATTTCATTGCCGTTCCTTGTAAATATTGAGTTTTCATATTTACATAAAAAATAAAAATATAATAAATAAAATACAAAACAATCGTTAGTGAATCATCCTCATAACATCATCTGTTTCTAAACTATTTTTTTAAGTTTCGGGGCAGTCCATGCTGCAGTGGTCACATCGTTCAACTTCTGTCACTGGTATCGGGGTTCAATTCCCAGATAAATGCATGATTATTGAGGAGATCAAGCGATATTGTAACAGAATTTATCGGGATGCTCCGTTTCATTGATCATTAATCTGCTTGTCAATCAAACATTATCAATCCGCTTATCATTCATTCCACCAGTGCTCCATTTCATTAATCATCTTGGTATTGAGGTACTCCAATTTGCGAGCTGGTGCACATTGAGAATGAACAGATTTTGAGGAAGAACATTCATTCTAAAGAGCCATTCACAATGCAAACGTAAACATAAGCATAACGCATAGATGTAAACATTAACATAAGTGATAGACTGAAGTATTTACAATATCTAACATACACGTTAGCAAAATAAGAGTTTCTATTGACGACTTCGCTCATATTTCGATTCTCAATTTTGTGTTACCGTTGGCTGCGATTGGTTAATTTCTTACGTCTTACTTGAGCATAAGCACAGATATTTGAAGCGTGCAAGCTTTTAAGTAACGTCTTTCGTATTATGCTTATGCGAACGCATTGTGAATAAGTCTGCTTATGGACGTAGTTTTTGATGTTAACGCCATGCTTATGTTTATGTTTGCATTGTGAATTGGCCTTAAGTATTCACTATGGACTCGGACCTTGGGCAGGGCGCATACCGACTGCATCCCGCAGTCAGCTTTTCCTACCTACCTCTCCAAAACGGCATTGTCGGACTGCATCCTCTTCCATTTTCTCCTTGGCGTTAGGGTTGATTTACTGTGGTCCGCTTGCTATTATATTGATCGACTGTAATTAATCCACTTCCGTCCGTTTCCAAGAAACATATGCACGACCTTTCAGAGCACTCCGAACGTTGGAAACCGCACGTGAAAGTTTGTGGAAACAAAACTTCAATCCTTTTATGACGAGCATCTTCGTACTCCGCACACTTAACATTCACAATTCCGAAAATTTGGCTATTTTCACCTTTGCTCGAGGTTTTCTCTAGGTTGTTGTAAGAACATCAATTTGTCCTACTTATGAATGGATAGTTCACAAAACGTTTCACTCTTTCCGAAATACCGGATAAACGAATCGGGAAGCAGTTGGACTCTGCTCAGGGCTGCACTCGGATGACGACAAGTGAAAGGGGGTAGAGGGAACACTAACCGTGCGATGCAGTCGGGCGATTCCCCTCGGCCGTGCAAAGGGCCGAATGGGCACGGGAGCAGTTTGGAGAGCCCTAATGACGGCCCGCGCCCTGCTTGCGCACCGTTAGCAAACCCGTCCCGCCCCCACTGCCCCTCGAGGCCGCTGACCCGCGCACCGGCAGCCTCCTCCGCCGCCGCCGCCGCCGCCGCTCCCACAGCCCGGCCAAGGCGAGACGCACCGCTACACACCCGACACGCCGCGTCGCCCCGCCTGAATGCAACGGCGCCGTAGTAGGTCTGCGCGGTGAATGGTGAAAGGGTTTCCATTTCCTGACAGGGAAGCTATATCGATGTCGATGTTTTCCGAATATCGATGGTTTTTAAAATTATCAATGATTTTTAAGAAACATCGATGTTTTTTTAAAAAACGATGTTTTTAAAAAAACGGATGTTTTAAAAATAACAATTAAAAAAAATAAATGTTTTAATAATTTTTTTGAGCCGATGTTTTTAACGTCGATATTTTTAAGTTTTCGATGATTTCTTTGTGAATGAAAAACATCCATAACCACATTTTGTAAAAGTTAAAACATAAAATAACAACTGATACCACCGGCTCTTGTGTACGAATGAAGCGAAGCTTTCAACACCTTCATCGAGCAGACTATCCCTCCCCCGAGAGGTGACCCTGATGCCCTAGGGCCCCTTCCCACGTGAAGCGGGTGGCGCGCCACGCAGCAGCGGGCCGCGTAGCAGAGCATTGGTTTGAATGGAGGCCTTCCCACGTGCAGCGGGTGGCGGCTGCTGCGGCAGCAGACGCCGAACTCCGGCCACCAGAAGCGCAGGAGTGGCCGCGCGCCACCGCTAGCAGAACACAGCTTTAAATGGGAGCCTTCTCACTGTGCCGCCGGTCGCGGCGTTCTACCTGCTCGGGTCCCTTTGTTCGTCGTCGCCGGAGGGTCGGCGAAACCTACCCCTCCAGACCCCACCCCCTTCCACGGCGGGCGGCGGTGCGGCCGTGACTCCGGCGGTGGCTCCGGCGGTGGCTGCGTCGGAAGAGCTATGCTCCTTGAACGAAGCGCGCGGCGGCCGCGCCGTGTGAAGCGGGCCCTAGACCTACGCAGATTCCTCCGGACCAAACATTTACAACATGGAGTCGCCTACTTACCTAATACCTCCAGGTAGTAAAAACTTCACAACCGATAATATGAGGACCCAGTTCCTCCTACCAGAGACGACAGCATCGACGAAGCTTTAACCCAACCTGGAAATGAGAAGAAGAGGAATATTGTCAGAGCTGAATGCCACGGATGCGAAGACAAATATAAATTGGATAGATGCAATTTACGAAATAAGATACGTAGTCACAAGACTTGCCACACGGCTGCCACCACATGATACGTAAACAAGGGCACTTTAATATGAATCGCCCGACAGGTGTAAACTCTGTTACTACACCTGAGAACGATATCACAACGATAGTAAGGAATATTCTGTTCAAAATCATAAGAGCATGTCGATCAGTGAAAAGCAGTAATGCGTCGCCTGGTGACAAAACTTTCGGTATTCACGGTCAGCGGACGTTAGCTCGGCGATATGAGAGAGGAATAATCGTTCCGAAGCGATATCCCAGGGGAAACAGCGAAGGAGAGCTGTAACTGCGGAACACTCAATGTTTCACAATTCCATCCATTTATCGTGTGCTCGGCGTCTAAAATGTCACCCATTGTAGCACCTTGAGAATACATTATCGTGCAAAAAGAAAATTTAAGCACAACAATGTGGACAATGCATTATGTTGTAAGACAGAGTTTCAGTTCTCTGATCCATAGTGAGAATATTTCTTGGATAATTTGAAAATGACGACCATTTTCTAATTTTTCTTGAATATTTTGAGAAAATTTCATGGATAATTTGAAAATGACGACCATTTTCTAATTTTTCTTGGATATTTTGAGAAAATTTCTTGGATAATTTGAAAATGACGACCATTTTCTAATTTTTCTTGGATATTTTGAGAATATTTCTTGAATAATTTGAAAATGACGACCATTTTCTAATTTATTTTCGCAGTCATGTCTTAGTAATGGATATCAGAATCTTCAGTCTCGCGGGACCGGCGCAGCGGAAAATTTTTGAATCACCTGTGTAGCAATTAAACATGCCCCTATACTAAGTGAATTTTACACCCTGCTACAATTATTGTAGTCACCCGGCAGTGCCCGGACTCAAAGCCGTTTCCAAGTACTGGGGAACCGAAAGCTGCAGGTTCGTGTGCCGTGTCGATGTTTTTACCTCGGGTATTTTTGGCACAAGTGATTTCGTCGTGTGCTATGGCTAGTTTTCATAACACTAATTTTCTGATCTCAACATCACATCGTTTTTAATACTCCTAACTGGGTATCAGATTTATAAGCACTAATAATCTATGAAATGTGTATGCATTTACGCAATTAAAAGTACGAAAATATGCCCTAAGGGAAACACACTATAACAATGTCTCTCGTAATGTTTACGCACAATACAGTCATCCGGAGGTGTACTCTGATTAAAGAGCTCAATGAAATTTTGAAGAACAGTATTAGTTTCAACAACGGAATGTCTATCCTTAAATACATTTGAATTAACATTAGAAACTCATCTGCACACAATAATTTGAGAACCCATAGTAGCCATCTTGATACCGTGAAAATAGGAAAGATACTTTTTTCTTGCACTCTATTTCGCTCACATTTTTTAGGAAAAGTCCCTTCTGTGCCTCGTGAGAGTTCTAGTCACGTGTTTTGAATCTTCAGCGATACCGATTTTCATGACGAATTCGACGGTCTGCAAGACTCGAAAGGTTTCCTATTAAATATCAAGCATAATTCAGTTCCAGGAAATGATTGTTAACTACTATGAATCACGCATGTAGAAACGCATTACAAAATTAAAAATTAAATTTCTTACAATACATACAATAAATAAAGACGAGTAATGGTAACGTTTTCTAGCAAAATTTGCAGAAAATTATCAATTCGCAGAAAAATGAGCAATTCGCAGAAATATGACGTTTCATAAGAAAACAGGCAAAGTATGTAGGATATGCGGCATAAAATTATGCTTAAATATTTGTAAATTGAATATTTCTTTCACGCCCAAGTGAGCGTGCTTTCTGATTAAAGAGGAAAAAATGCATCTGCACAGAAATACGGTTCCTAATAATAAGTCATGTCTCTTCATCATTAACTCTTTCTTATATCTTTCTTACCCTACCTCATTTCATTTAATAGTTACAACCAGTCACTGTGATCACGTGCTCAACGAATTGGGAACAAAAAGGCTTAAAGATTTCTCTCCTATCTACGCTTGAAAACGAGTGTGACACTCATCATGATGCAATATGCTATAAAGTCAGATAAATCCTCCCGATCCTCTGTGTACCCATTAGCTGTTATCTATACCACGATGTTATTATGCGTTGGCAAGTATTGTAAAATTGGCGTTATCTCTAGGGGTACTCCTACGACGTAGGATAGTACCTTTCTTCCGAAATTAGTCCAGATAATCAGAATTCAAACTTCTATCCGGAATAGAGTCCAGGATGGTAAGAAAAACACAATTTAAACCCCAAACCTATCTCAAATCGGGAAAATAAAATAAAATTATCAGACGTAAATTGATTGAATGGCATACAAAATTGGGGTTGCAATTTTCTTGGTAATAAATTGGCAAATACACAATCCACGTAATTATTATTTAAGGATAGACTAGCGATGGAAGTTGTGTTCGCCGAATGTGCAAATATTAATAGAACCGATTTGTATCATGTTTTTAACACATCGTTCTTAAAAATATGACTATGCTCCCCGTCGACCTGTTGTATCATACAGCTACTCCCCTTTTACGATATGCCTTCATTGTTCACGTCTATGATGTATGACTAGAGCTCTCGAAGACAATGACACTTCCTCAGACAACATAATAACCTGAGATTCTTGGAACAAATTAATAACCTGTTACTCACTCTTTCTTCAGCCAGTACGACACGTTGTTCCTTCTTTGCATCTTATCCCGACGTTTCTTGCACGTGCAGAACATCCTGGGAGAAATATCGAAAAAACTTGTCAGGTGGGTTTTCGTTCCTGACGAGCCACAACCATCCATGATATCTACGAGATTGATAATAATCTTTATAATCATCCACGGTGAATCCCAGTAAGGTTTTTTTGCGAGGCAGATGAAGGTTGTAAGGTCTCAGGCCCCGAACGTGCATACTGTATATTAATACGTGCTCGTTGTCTGCAACTGTTAGATCGTTCATTTGCTTGCAACATTTTCTTTCCATTTTTGTCTCGGATCTTTACGAGAAACCCAGCATACAGATACCAATGCTCCACCTTATACTTATGTGATGCAGATGAAATTCCGGTCCCTACAATTTAATTGCCAGTTAATAACACGGATAATCATCTGTTTTATTCCACAAGTTAGGTTAAAGGTTAGATTGTAATGAATTACTATGTAACACTAAACACTTCTTATTCAGCACAAGCGATTAACATAAGTTGGCTATTAAATAAATATGTATTTCCCCAGACATCCTTTTTATTACATGGGTAATGAAAGTCCATATTACACTGTGATTTACAGTATGAAGTTATAACAGCTAATGATCCACTTTCTTAATCAAAATACATTTTAGTTATAATTGTTTTTACTCTTATACTCAGTTACTGAATAGTTATAAACACCTTTGAAGACATATAATACCAAAAAACTTTCATGTAGCTAGCAAAATATTGCTCATTATTACTTGAAGTATATTTTAAATTAATAAAATGTATGTTTAAATATACTTTAATTATTGTACTCTACGAAGTGTTCTCATTTTTTTAAACGACACGAATATTGTGGGTAACCCTGTTTTAATTGTTTAATGTAACCATTTATAAATTATTCTAGAATACAAATTTTTATGAGATTTAAAGTTGCATGAAGAATTAGATCGAAGTAGCAGGGCGGGGAAGTGACTTCATAATTACCTCTAGGTGCTCCTGCTTTAGTTATGGTTGTGTTCAGCGCCTGCGTGAAGCTAACAAAAACTTATTGTTGTATTAGAGAGCTCTCAGATCTCTTTCTGAGCTCTCTGATAGTGTAGACGTGTTAATAGCGCTGGGCGATGTCTTGCAACTGCGATTCAATCGCGGAAATGAGAAAACCGGCTGAAGCAATTCAGCAATCCTGTCAGAAAAAAGATCAAGAAGCGCTGTGTTTAATCCGGAATACCGGAATAATAATTTTCCCTCGTCATCTGATTATTGATTGGGTTCGATAAGAAACTTCAAATCTAAGTTTTCGTTCAAAAGTTTTTCTGCGATTAGTAAAAAAAACGCAGAAGGGGGGGGGGGCTGTAAGGTCACCGCAGGCGGGTCAACGGCCAGGGCAGCAAGGTAGTGCCTGTGCCCAACCTGCTATGAGCCACGAAAAGCCACGGAAGATGGTCCTATCTCTGCCAAAAGAGTTTTAATGTAGTATACCAGTTCACTTCCATTTTAATTATCAATGACTTTGCTCATGAAATGTGATGATTAAATCTTTTGTAATATATTAGGGTTGATGTTGAAAAATTGGTTATTTGATTTCATTAATGTTTTTTCTTGTGCAGGTGGTTGTTCGATAGCTGAAATTTGGAGCCAATGAACCCTCTTCGCAGCGGGTGATATTGTGAGGTGAGCTCTTTTGTACAATAGTGATAATAGTAGAAATTGAAGAGTATATTGTAAATACTATCATATTTATTACTTATGTGCAATTTTATTAGTTGTTAATTTTATTTGAAATTATTTCCTAATTCACCAATTAATCACAATTCAATTAAGTGTAATGAATGGGAGAGGGCAGGTATTAGTAAACTCAAGATAACATTCACAGAGAGTGCTTCTCTCCATACGTCACACATTTTTAACTGTTTTTGCTGTACATAAAAGAAAAACGTATTAATTAAATCTTGAATTCAATACATTTCTCCTCAGACAATTCAAATTCGTCATATAGAGATTGTACTATCATGGAGACAAAACACGGTTTTCCGGGTTAAAACTGCACAAGGCCATTTAAGTATCAAACGGGAGTCGCAACAGATCTCATAGCTATCCCATTCATACAAATGGTTTATATCTCTGTGCAGAACACTGATTTGTGCACTACCTATAAAGTTGCAGCTTTATGACTTGAATTAAGAGGGCTTGAAAATGTAATCTCTAGCAGTTCAAGACGATTCGTAATGGCGTTACAGCTCGTATCACGCGTTTTATTTATTAAAAACTTTAAATCTAACTATAAATCTAAACTTAACACTAACTCGCACATGCAAGGCACGTGTATTTAGATTGGAAGTAAAAGCAATCATATATTTGTACCATTATTAAAAAGGCTCCTAACGGCCACTGTGTAGAACGTATCACGTCAATATAGCGAACAACACTCCCCTAGTACGTCGTGGAGTCCCTTACCTCCGTTATTCCATCACCGTTTATTTATCACGATCACATCTTACCTTTTTTAATAAAGTCCATTTTTTTACGTTACAACTCGATTTAAAAATTCAGAATATTAAACACGGAATTACAATAATGCTCATATACTGAGATGAAAATAAACAATGTACAGTAAAATAATCATATTAGATCTACATAATTATCTTTAATACAGATGAGCATAATATTTGAAGTGATTATGTTTCTAATTTTGCTTGAAACTTGTTATTGGCTACAAAATCAGATTTTTACCAACACAGCGGAGTTTCTCACATTATTCACAATCTTCTTATCAGGAAGAAATTTTCTCATTTCGTATTCATCACAGATGAATTTTTATTAAGATTGTATGCACAAAAGTAGGCCTGCGTAGACTTCGTGATATCCTATACAAACAAATAATTTCTAAGAAAAATACGATCAATTTAAAACGCTGCAGTTTTGCTGTATTTTAAAACATAGGGACGAGATACATTTTTACTTATTTAGGCTCGCCTTTTTCATCCGCTTACATAGAGCGAAAATTATTTCCGGTTTTATGTACTACATACTATATTGGTTTTACTTCGTTTTGTAATGGGATGATGTTTTGAGTCTATTTAGGAGTAAAATGACGTAGATTAGCTTTGATTTCACAAATCCTATTTAATAGGATCTGCCATTTATGACATTCAAATTATATTTTGAATTATTTTGGCATATTATAGCGGTCAGATATTTTAATAGCCGAATAAACAATAATCTTGCTTGAATTATTTCAACAGAAAATAATAAAAAATTCTATGTTATACAATTGTTGTACATTAATTCTTTGGGATTCATTCTTTTTATATCCGATCAGTAAGAGTTGCCTGTTGAAATTTTCTCAATTTCATTCATTCCTCTGCTATAACTCTGGAAATGGTTAAGTTTATAGTATAATAAAGATCAAAGATTAGGTCTTACGTCCTTTAATTACATTTTTAAAGAAACAAAGGGCACTTCAATAGATAAGCGGAAAATTTACGTTTTACAAAGAAATATTTGTATGATGTAGAATATGATTCCCAATACCAAGTTAATTTTGTGCATAAGAAATTGTCTATTAAAATTTAAATTTTTTTTCTCCGAGTAGGTTCGATAATTCTTGGGTTCACCGTTTAGATTCATTCATAACTCTCAACAGTCATATTGACATACGAATTATACGAACTATTTAAGAGTGATGTGCAAAATCGTTGGCAAACCCACACTTCAACACATCCCGAACATACGCAACGAAGGTGTCTAATAGCCGCTAACCGGTTTACAAAATATTATTCACAAAAGTGACTACGCTTCTTCCGTGTGTGGAAAAAAGTTTATTGTTCTGCCTCAGTAAGTAAGACACTGATGTTGACGTTGTCTGTTGTGTAAGACACTTAGAAGTAGACGTGTTCAGGCATTTCATCATTCCAACCAAACATTTTCAGTAAATTAACTAAAAAAGCAACAAACTAAATTTTGTATCTTCTCAAAACTCTTACGAATTTATTGTTGGAAAGTCCATGACTCAGTACGCGTGAAAGATTTACATAATTACCCGAACCACTCAGTTTCGTCTTCTTATTCAAAATTCTCCGAATTTCAGAATTTAGGATTCATTATTTCTTTAGAAATCTATTGTGCACATTAAGTCATGGTTGATTATCAGGCGTTGCTCAGTTATTTATTTATTTACCACGTATCTGTTAAGCAGCCTGCCTGCCAAATACACTTCACTTTCCCCGTCCAATCCTTCCTCGCAACGCCTGGCAAATATCCTACCGTTTATATGTGGATTGCATCGATTCCAGTAACCCACAGTTTAAAATGTCATGAAATGTGGGGTAACGTTTCCGGATCTCGGACCTCCCTTTATGATTTCCTCGGGCACTCAAAAATATTCGGGCAAAATTTCAAAGCAATCGCTCAAATTGATTCAAACTTGTTTTAAGGAACATATACATTCACCGACACACTGATACGTATTTATGCATTAAGATTCCACCTGAATTATAATGTTACAAAATTGAGCAAAGTGTAGTGGCTGTGCCACCCATATTATCCTTTCGACAATTCCAAAATTTTGTGTCTCGCTGCGGGTCGGGAGTGCATTTATTTCGTGCGGCCTTCGTTGCTGCTCTCGGCGGAGCACGGCGCAGTGGGCGGGTCGGAGGTCAGCCCATTCCGCAGTCCGCAGAGGCTTCGCTTGTCTGCGTTCGCACAATTCGTCACCGCCAACGATGAATGATTGATTCAAGATACCAGGTCTCGGGACCGCGAGGCGTGCCTCTAGCCTCGCATTGCGGAACGGAGGGATTTTCCGCATCGGGTAGGCAAGGGCGATTATTATTTCTTTTTATTCCGGATATTCCACCAGGGCACAAAGGGCATTCACTACAAGAACGCAGTATTCCGAATCTCCGATGTTTCTCTGTCTTTAATGCGATTTGCTAAATCAGAAGGATCGACTGTATAAGGATCGCAGGATGGGGAAGGGAAAGGTTGTGCGCGGTCCGTGACTCGTATTCTTGGGTGGTGCTCCGATATTCGCCTGGACGCAATCAAGAAAACCGTGATTTTTGTTCAAACCATTGATCAGAGCCTTCTCCTACACTGCCCCGCCCTTCGTCGACAGGCGCCACAAAAATATGTTAACCATATGAAATTTCCCGCACTTGAAGCTCTCAATTACGTGCACGCTCGAACGGTAACATATTGCATAAGCTGGATAAATCTTAATACCCAATATGAATGAGTATTCTCATACATCTCTTCCCGAAATGTCGCAAAACAATTTCCCAAATTCTCACGTTAAAAAAGGAAAAATCATGAATTGAACATACGTATTTAAGGAAATACAATGTTTTATTACGTAAGTCTAAGGGGTCCCCTTCAAACTTTTCATGAGAGCCAAAGCCTCTCTGTCCCCCTCCACGCATCACCATGCAAACCTGAGAAGTGATGTTATGGATTATAATATCTATTAATTAAACACAGTGAATTCGTATTTTTTATTACTTGAGACAACATTTCAATGACCGATGTGTCTCCTTCGTCAGTTAGAGCTTATTTTAATTTATTATAAACCTATTTTATGCTAAAGTTAAGCAGACACATCGGACTGTGAAGCGTTGTGCAATGTAATAAAATATTACGAATTAACTGTCTATAAGTAATAAATACTGTATTCCATATAATTTAGGCATATGGTTACAAAAATAACCTTATTTAATCAAGGCATAGTAACTGAGAAGAGATTTCTAAGCTTCTACTTTTGTGTGTACTGTATGTAGTTATTTGAGAGAATAGTAATTCAAAAGAAAACTTGCGATACCTTTCCAATACTGACCATCTGAACAAATAACCCATATAACACTTTTATGTTTGCAAACTAAAAGAGTAATTTAGTACCAAATACTTTATTAATATTATTTATCACAAGACAAGTAAAATTCTACGTTTACAGCCTTCTTCCACATGTGAGACAAGGATTCAAGGGCTCGAACCAAGGACCTCCCGGTCAATTCTTTTTAAAATAACTAGGGCCCTACAGGTGCATTATTTTTTTATACTGAACAAAACTACACAAAATGGGTTTTCTAAATATTAGCACGCAAACTGTTCATGCAAATAATATACTCAATACAATACAAAAAATTCCACAGCACAATTTCGTATCTTCAACATTCTGGACTTGATAATCTAATTCATTCTAAAACATTCGTTTCTTTACGATGTAATGAACAATAGACAGTAGTTGTAAATAAAATCTCGTGTCTTATTTTACAAATTACTTCTTATCTGAGCTCATAAGAGAGAAAACTTAAAATCCAAAATCCCATGAACCTCTGTAACACTCAGGAGCTCAGCAAATATTGTTTCCAACACAAAATGTACGTCACTGGAGACATTGAATTCCTTCTTTATCACTTATTTCTATTCTTCTTCTGTAATTGCATATTTAGAAACTTTATAACATAGTAAATGTCGGTTTGGGTGAATTTATCCTTTTAAGTTGTCATTAAATGTTGATTCAGCCTTTAAGTTTAGTCTTGGGAGACAAACATCGGAACACACGGAAGAATTTGAATTGAGAAACAACTTAGAAGCAGTCATAAAAACACGAAAATAGGATCATAAATGATAAGATTGTCCAAACTTAATGCTATATTGACATGTTACTAAACTTCAAGCCATGTAAAATAAAATTAAACTAGGGAACACATCTCCTGTGTCTCTAAATACACGTTTTCCATTTCCTTAATTTTTACGGCATGATGCAAGCGTCTTGAATTTCATGACAATTACCAACGGCATGTTTATTTCCTAAAAACAATGTTTCATTAACTACTAGAGAGGACTTGTTTAGTAGTTAATTAAAACTAACTAGTTTATTCAGAATACTACACAGAACCATTCGAGAGGAAGTCACCCGAAGGTGACCCTTCGTACAAAATACTTAAAATCTATTACAAACATCCAGTGGCTTAAACATATAATCTCTTTGTGTCAAACCTATTGGCTATAATGTTCATAGCTAAATGATTTTGGTAGCTGTATAAACTTTCATGTACTTGAGCTTCTAAGTTTTATAGTTTCTGTAATTGTTAGTATTTTTAAATCTTGATGTAAAATATAATTTGTTATGTGTCACGGTGCATTAGTTGTTGCTATCAGAAATTTAGCTTAAAATCTTCGAAGAATTTCTAAGTTTAAGACATTTTCTGAGCCCCAAAGTTCTATTGTAAAATTTAATATTAGTTTAATTATTGTTTTGTGAATATTAATTTTCAGGGAGACCGACATGACAGCCCCCGATACTCTCCTCCGGAGACCGTCATGACGGTCACCCACTACTGTCCCGATACCGTACATTCAAAAAAACCGAAGAATATTAGTGCTTTTTGCACTCTTGCTTTGAAAAGTAGCGCAAATTTCCCTGACTACTGTATCAAAATATATTTTAAGAACCCGGAGATGTGTTTGGTGGCTATTGGGGACTGGTAGATCGGTATACCGCCTTATCACATTGACAGAATCATTGATTTATCATATTGAAAATATGATTAGTAATTCAAGCGAAAATTGTATTTTTTAGATTTCTATTGATTTTTGGTACAAACTGCAAAATCACCACCTGCATCAACCATAATCATCTTAGAACGGCTCAAAATATACAATCCGCTTGAGTAACACACGACTCTTTCACCCCTACTAGTATCTTGGTAAAACCGTTTTATTCATCCCCAGGGCCATCAATAGAGATTGTATCACAGAAATCGACGTTGAATATTTGGTCCGTTTCCAATAACTTCTCTTATAATTCTCGTAGCCCCGGTTTGATTGATTAATGATTCCGGCCACGTCAACTGCTATGGTCATTAGCCTCCGAGTAACGAGTCATTATCGCAGGAGGTAGTGGTGACTCTGCACCATTGGATGGTAAGATCCGGCGCCGACCTACATGTCGACATCCTGGGGACTACTTCTCCAGGTATCTCCCCCCCCCAGCGTACGCCCCCACAGCCCCGTCCTGGATAATCTCCTGACCCGACTGGTCTCCCGACATGTGTGGTAGTGAAGTGCATTTAAGTGTAAGGGAGATGCTTCAACAAGGAAGAGGAGGGGAAAGTCACGCGCGGTCCGTAGCCCGCGTGTTAGGGTTCTGCTATTGCATTCACCTGGTATTGGTCGAAAAAACCACGGACAATTCCGGATTAGAGAAACCCATTGCTAGAATTGTTCTTCATAAATTCGACCTAGCTTTGTAGTTAGAGTCCAAACTCCGTCACCGACAGGACTCAAACACGGATCAGAGCCGCTGCGCAGAGAGCTGCAATGCTGATCCTGAGCTAAACTCGGCCACACCGGCGGAAATATACTCATTACGACTAACAAAAAATTACGATTCTTTCAATTTAAATGTAAAAATAGTAAATTTTATAAAAACTATGTTTAAAGTCGGAATCAACAAACGAAAACACAAATTACTTCACATGCATGTTTATCTCCTCAAAAAATGAGCTTATGTTAATTTAAGTCAACAGTTCCCAGTTTCCTGGAGAGGTTTTCGTAACAGGCGTTGAGGAGACTACAGCGCACGTCGAGTTCTAAGCCAAAGCGCGCGTTGAGCATGAGAGAGCCCATTTGTAGGCCTGGCTAGGGACGCTTTATGAACGCCCCGACGCGTGTAAGAGCATGTTGCGACCTCCACTGTCAGCCCTTTACGTAAGCGGCTAAGAGAGCCGCGTTTTGGAAGTTCCGCTCCGTGGCTTGTCGCAGTGCCTGTCTGCCACTTCCCACGTCCATTTCGTTGCCGTTAATAACAGCGTCAACCTGCAAATCGACGCTTTTCAACGTCGTTCGCAGGCCTAAGTAGTTACACAGAAAGACAGAATTTGTAAGATGAATGATTTTCGACAGATGAAAACTGTTTATTTCGTGTTGAAACAGATGATACAGATACTAAAGAGAAAATTCGAGTGTGTTTTGGATTTCAATCGCGTCAATTATCTAGGTCATTAGTCTCGTAAATGCAATGCATCCTACGAATCCTCGTATAACCCGAGAGTTGTGGCGTTCCGCCCCCGCTGAATCTACACAATCGGCGATCCCCATAGGGTTCCTCTCTAGGTATCTCTCCAGTAAGACACCTCTCAGGCGGCACAAGCTCGGAGATAAAGATGTGAAGATCGCCTGCGATTCCATGGTCCGTTTATTAGGGCACTGCTGAGGCACTGCTCACTTGGTGTTGATCGGAAAAATCACGAAAAAGTACCTATCAGAGCAGCGGCCGCTAGAATTCACCTCCAGACAGCGGCGGAATTCTACCAAGCTTAGTGTCGAAAATCAGCCACCGTCCGCACTCAATCCCTAGGACCGTCCGGTCAATGTTCCTAAAGAGGTAACTGTGGTGGCGCTGAGATTTTGCAGCTCGTGGGAAAATTCGAATGCCTCTTATGAGTAACGTAGGCGTAATGGTAAAACAATGAAGCAGAATAAGTTTGAGAGATGTTGTAAAGAAGACTTCTTTTACTGTGCTTGAAAGCTTTTTTTAAATTTCTCGTATACTACATACGTAGAATAGAGAAAGTTATGTTGTAATGCTGAAGCAAAAATTATGATTTTTTAGCAGAAAAATTCGAACTGTAAGTCCCCGAAACCGGAAAAAAGGATAATTCTTGTTCCAATACGTAGTGAATTACATTACCTTGTAGTCCGAATAGACGTTTTATGGGACCTTCAAACCGAAAAACTGGTTTACAGCAACATATCTGTCGCCGTCTGGCCGTTCATCTATCTGTCTGTACGTCCGACCATCTGTCTGTCCGTTTGTGAACAACGATAACTTCTAAGCTGTAAGTCAAATTTTCACCAAAATTGATTTTACCCGATCGATCTGGCTGATGTCATAGGCCCGAAAATTTGAAACGGACATTTTAATTTTGGGGAGTTCTTTGAATGGAACTTCAATTACATTTTCAACCTGTTGTCAAAAACGGCTCCAATTTTTTAAATTATTTTTTATCGAATAGATCAAAGTACGCTCATAAGATTGGCTGGTTTTACAATTCTATAATATTCGTAAAGTTATGGCTCAAGTATACTATTGGGGGACCGAAAAATTGAAAACTGTGAAAAATGTCTTTTAGGCGCCGATAGATAGCAACTGGGAAGAATGTGGGGCAATTCTTAAAATCTAGCGTAGACTAAAACTAAAGGGCGAGAAAATCTGTGCCATTCTGTAGTGCCATTAGTATGATTCGAGGAGTAAACATAGGCCGAGCGCTAGCTCTCTTTGATTGCCGTGGTAAAAATTCCGTGCTTTCTTTGTGATAAATGGGAAAGGCGAGTTCGAAGCAAGTCGGAATTTCTGTCAAGCACTTTGCCTTTCTTCCCAGCTTTTTTCTACGTTGATAATATAGTTCTTCTCTCTGTTTGTACACGCATGAGTTTCGTAAATGATGGTTCGTCTGTAAATCTGACCCGTAAAAATATTGGTCAGGAGGTAAATATTTTCTTTATATTTTCAAGATATTCACTGTCTTTCATCAATTTTTGTATTAAAAGGGAAAAGATCCAAAAGTCGAAAAGTAGTATTTCCTAAGAGTGACGTTCAAAAGAGTAGAGTCAGCTTTGAGTCACTGCTAAAATTCTCATCACTCGCTATCTGTGCTCTGTAAGCTCTAAGAAAAACGTTTCCACTTAAGGTCTCTCAAAGGAGAGCTCCAGAAAGACAGTGTGAGTGAGTCAGAAGTACAAGCATTCAGCGTTCAAGCTTGAAAATAATTTTTTTGTATGATTCCGAAACAAAATGAACAGCTCATGAGGAAACGAGACTGTGGCTGAAGTATAATATCATCATATGTCGGTCAGAGAATTTTAAAATGATGGCACATTACAGATGAAAAATAACAGGAAAAGGGGTATTTCAAAAAGCATTATTATATTCACATCTTATTAGAATATGAGCTTAGAGAATTATCAAACAAGGCCGTTTAAGCCGAGTTTGATAACCAATTGAGTATAGTAATAATATATTACAATAACGAATGTCGTACAATGTTTTATCCACATCTGTTATCCACATATTACCCACATCTGTTTATCTGGCTATCTTCTCACCTGTAACTTTCTCTGTGATCGGTCAAACACCCGTTCTTTAATGAAGCTACATCATAATGACTATCATTATGCAACGAGACACATACATCTAATAAGAGAATTATACATTGGGAATTGAAAAATTAATATTAAATCGCTTTTGAGTGTGCCAGCCAGTTAACAAACTTTTATTCAACATATTTTTGTAGACAGATGAAAGTACTCAAGACCGTATTAGTTTCTTAAGGAGAAGATCCCAAATTGAAATGAATGAATGTGGACGAAACAAAGGAATACAACAATTTTATTCTTTCTTTGATGTTTATCAATATCAGTATGCAATTTGCAAAGAAATCTGTTTTAATACCGACCTTTCACAGTGCATTCAAATCCGGAGCAATTTTTTCTCACACTTAAAACAATTTAGTATCACTTATCATAGAGAGGAGCTCATCTTCTTCTGTATATATTGTTTTTAATCCTCGGCTAACGTTAGCTTTTTCAAGAACCATATTTTAATCTTAGATTTTTTAAGAGAATTTATCCGTTGGTGTCATCCCTTTGTGAGCGACTCCGGTTTCTATTTTCCTTTCGTGTATCGACATGCTACTCACGCTGTGCATCGTAACACTCACTTCGCTTCATCCTGAATTAGTTTCGTTGGCGTCAGAGAGAATATTTTAACAATATGACGACTAGCATTAGGAAAACAAGCGACTCTCGCGAATCCGATGACATCTTTGTTTGAAGAATCCAGGATGAAGCCCCAGTGAGTAATTAGGTACCCGTCGGGCGCGTGCGGCAGGGCGGGCGCCGTGTTAGATAAGGCGACGAGGCGCGCAGTACAAGGACGGTGGGGCGGGAAGCTCATGCTGCGCATCGCAACTCTTGTCAAGCTGATATGAGCAATGCCCTGCAAGACGCAACACGAAGAAATCAGGTTCGCGCTACTCCTAGTACATCGGTTTTGATCTTTACTCGACATCATAAACCCGCCACCTCTCGACGATGAAAGGTACACTATACTTACGGAACTGATGACGTTAGCCGTCGAGGCGCCAGGTATCACTAATTATCAATCAATCAACCTGTGAAATTGCGACTCTGGCTGCCGACCGCCGACCGGCCAAGACGGAGGGCCCTGCCGCTGAGATCGAGAGCCCAGAGCAGGATCCGTGTATGCATATCTGACACATGGCTATACTACTTGCATACAGTTGAGAAAGTAATACAAACTATTTTGATACTGCAGCAAAAAGTGGCGATTTTTTAAAGCTATTCGTTATTTTTCTTTTGATAGTTACGAAAGGATTGTCGTTTGGTGAAATATGTTCAATACAGGCTTTATATACATATATTTTCGATATAGGCTTCCTTTGAATTTTGAACAGATTTTGAACCCCTTTTCTTAAAATTTATTTCTTGTCATTTGACAGGCTTGTCCTTCGAGGACGTTAGTTATGCAGTAAATAGTTTTTGGTTTTATGGGAATGGTCATCCATAAGCGGTGGTTTTATTTACTCGGAGGAACGTAAATATTGTGCTGAAGTAAATGAACCGAGGTTGAAGAATTATTCAGTTTTGGTCTATTAGCAGTAATGGGAGATTATGGTGGTCTGAATCGGTTTCTGAGATATCAGGATTTGATACGTGGGTATCCATCATTGCGAGCTAGATTGAAGATTAGGAAGCATGGGGAAGAGTGAAGGTTTTGATAAAAATTTTGAGCTATTTGAACTCCTTTGAACAAGCACTTGCAGTAAACCAAATCTGATTTCGTCCTGTTGGGTCTCACGAAGGTACGCTCGCCAAGAGTTCTGAGGCGGTGATTGCTACAAGTGTCACGCCTGCCTCCCGCCCCGCCCGTCCTGGCGCTCTTGCCGCCTCTCCTTATCTAACACAGTGTTCTCCCTGCCGCCCGCGCCCAGACGCTAGCGCATGTGTCTGTAATTACTCTCTGGGACTCCTTCCTGGAATCTTCTAACGAAGACGTCACCGAATCTACGAGAGTCACTTGTATTCCGAATGCGAATATCCGTTAAAATAAATTCTCCGACGCCCACGAGTGTATATCAGGCTGTAACATAGTGCGTGTCAAGATGTACCTTATTTTAAAAAGGTGGAATTTTATCGAAAATACCCGGGTTGTCAAAAATTTAGAATGTCAAAAAAATGAACCCATAACTTTTTCAATTTTTTTTCAGGCAAAAAAAAACGGGCCGGTAAGCAGTTGAAATTTAACACAGGTTTTATGTTGTTGTTTTTTCTGACAATAATAGACTTTCGAACGTAACTTTTAGAAACTTTTTTGCAAAATTATGAAACTTGGTATGCTTTGCGTTTTGAGGGTGGCTAATCTTTAATTTGCTGTAAAAAATTCATTTTTGACAGTCCTAGCCTAAGCAATGTCGAAACTGTCAATTTTCAATTCCAATAGAAAAATGTATAACGACTAGAAAGATATGCTTATGATATCTATTCTTAATTTTTTTGGCTTAAAAAATGATACTCTTCATTTTTGAGTGACATGCAATTCTCAAATTGTTGCGAAAGGATTATAGTATTTTGATGGGGTGGAGAAACGCTTGGGCAGTAAATATTATTACAATAATGTAATGATATCGTATAACATATTTTTTTGTAAAATAATGAAATTTGTTTTCAACATCAACAGTATTTGAATCTTAAGTTGTTTTTTTTCCATGGATAAAATATACCGTGATCCTTAAGCGGTTAAGTTTACTATAACATATTGCAAAAATATCCAAATTAAGGAGACAGTAGGAGAACTTTCTCTGTATTTAGGTTTGTTCAATGTCGACAGTTCTTTGACCTGCGTGGGCTCGACGTTGAAATTTTCCCACGAAGTTACCTGCGCAACGGATCTCTGTTGTTTTGACTTTCCGTTTCTCCAATGCACAGAAGGGAGATGCAGTGTCCACTCGCGTGTCAGATTCGATAAGAGAGATGTTGTCATGGAAATGTTTGACAAATATAATAGAGAGCACCACACTCCCAACATACGTTAGACAACAGTCCTGAAATTAATGCGAATCATTTCTACGTTAGTCATCGACACACACACTCAATTTAGTATGGGATGAATATGAGTCTAAATAGTCATTCTCAAGACTGAATCAAGTTCACCATAAGTTGTGTTGAATAATTGTTTTTAGTGATTTCGGGCGCGTCAACTATTACGTAATTAATCTTGACCGTGTAGTTCATGTTATCACGGGCGACAAGAGAACACAAGGGGCCTGGAGCAGTTGTGAAACGGGGGCATATCATTTCAAACAAAAAATTCCCTCGTACCCCAATTTATAAACAGAATTCATTTCTCCATACATCGAAAATAACTGATAGCTTTAAATTTGGATTACAGATAAATATATAGTTTATTTATTTTGAATGGAAAAAGTTCGTGGCCCCAATTAAAGTTGCAAGTTGCCCCAGCTGAGCCCCCATATGGTTGTCCATGCATGTTATATCGCGGTGTCGGCGTTCCTTCCCCACTGAACGACTCATCGACTTGCGAGTGTCCCACTTCTTCCTCCCTTAGCGGAGTACCGCCCCCAGGCGGGGCATGCTCCATGCACCCGACATGTGCGATACTGTAATGCATGTCAGTGTAAGTGTGCGCAAGTAAGAGGTGAGGATAGGGCAAGGAAAAGAAAGGAAAGATCGCGCGCGGCCATGGCGCCTTTGTTAGCATACTGCTTTGTAATTCTCCTGGTATATTTGATCGGAAACATTGAGAACAACTGACGATCAGAACAGCTAGCCGGGAAAATTTTACTTCTGACCCAGCTATGAAGTTATCATGGAAAATACGCTTCGATCGGTCCTCTAACCTCAACATTTCGTACCGGCGTAGGTGGCTCAGGGCGTCAACTGAAGTCACTGCAGCGCCTCTGATCGAGGGGGCCTTGGATTCGAGACCCGTCAGTGGCGTTTTTTTTTACACTAGCTAGATAGCTTAGTCGATTACAGGCGATGTTTGGAGGAGAATTGGCAACAATATCGTTTCTGAAATTGCAGATTTTAAACTTTTAACTCAAAATTAACCAAACAAATAAAAGATGCCTTCAAATAATAGTATTATTCAAATTTTAAATTTAAAAATTGATTACAATAGTCTTTAGCATATACTATCTTACTGTTAATCTAGACGCGATATAATTCAACATTATATTAATCATTAATAAAAACTGACAAAAATGCCGATTACGCTATTTTTTGTTCACAAAATCAGAATTAGTATCGTAGAAAACTCAGAGCTTATCATTTTCACCTAATATTAGTTGAATTTGTCTTGTCCCACAGTAGCTCAATACGAGTTTTTAACGTTTCATGTTTACTAAATGGTCTTTTACATGTACAAATTGTAACCATTAAAGTTAAAAAAGCGAAAGGCAACCTCAACGTGCTAAACATACCTCAATGTCTGTGCTCGAATGCGCCCAATGAAACGACGTGTATATGAAAATAGACCGTTTCAATCCGCCAATCAGAACATTGTATCGGAATTTGGCGTGACGATTTTCTCTTGCACTCGACAAGTTCAAAACGCAATACATGAGAATGAACAAGCTGGTAGAATAAATCTGTTTTAACTTCAATACTGAGCTAATAAAGTGTATTTAATTTTTATTTCATTAAAGAAACCAAGTATAAATTTGTGCAAGTATGTTTTCATGTTTGTTTGTTTGTTTGTTTGTTTTCAATTTTCTTTAATACTTTTTGAGGCCCCAAGCTGTAGTTTATATAGCGTAACGGTAAATCGGCCAATGCTGCTGGGGGGGGGGGGGGGGCTTTGGGGGCATGGGCCTCGCGCGGCGCGAGGCGGGCGCGCTTCCGGCGGCGCAGCTCGGCGCGGCGCGCGGCTTCCGGGAGCGGCGGCGGCTGCGGCTGTTGGCGCATGCGCACGCGCTTTGTGCGCGAAGACGCCAGCGGCAAACGCGGCCTTCCGCCGGCGCATTCACGCGGCGGCGGCCCCGGCGACACCGCGCTTCCGGCGCGGCAGCAGCGCTCCGCCACGGGACAGCCCCTGCGTTGCAAAGGGCCTGCCCCTAACGTTTACCCCTTAAAAATGCACAGAACGTAAAAATAGTTGTGCACATAGGATATTTCTGGGAGTGGGGAGCTAAATGTAAGCTGACTTTGGTTTTCTTATAAAGAAGTTTTTATTGACGGGATTTTTTTAAAAATTATTTTGATTTGAGATTTAGAATTGATTTTGTACAGAGAGCTTTTATACTAGTATGGAAAATTACTAGATGTGAGTCGTCATCGGCTGCTGAAAGAGTGCCCTGTAAATTCCCTGTAAATTCCGACCACTGAAATTATCCAACGCCAATAGCGGCGAGAGTAAATTCATGTATGTCATGCCATATCTGTCACGTCTCGTCGCAAGTTTTCAGGAGGACCGCCAACTAGCATCTCCGCGTACGCGCTTCCTACTATGCGCCCCTGCGTCACTACTCAGCGGCCAGAATTGAGAAGGAATTAGGATTGGGGTAGGGTTTAGGACACTTCACAGGGGTTGGACTAGCTCCTGTGAAGCATGCAAAGTGATTTTGTCGTAACAAATTTCACATGAGGTTCTACGGGGATTCTACATTCTACTTCAAGTGTGAAACTTGGAGAAGCTTAAGGAACATGCCAGAATTGAATTTGTTGTTTTGATCATTCGTAATGATTCGTTGTCGGCTTGTTCTGATCGGTAATTTCCGTGGTTTCAGTAATTATTTCCAGGCAAATGCCGGAAATAACTGAAATACGGGCTGCATATTTCCTGTGGTCCTTCCGTTCGTACCACGTTCTCATTCTTGTCCTTACTGCCTAATGATGGGTCGATCAACCATTTTCATATGGTCCATCCCAATGACTCAGAAAATCTCCATTCAGATGAGAGGACCGACAGTACTGTCCAAATCTCAGTTCACCGAGAAACTAAATGTGTCTTATGAACACATTCAATGTTTCACGTCATGGTTTACGTCGGTATTTTGTAAAATTGAAACCACACTTAAACTAGCCCAAAGTGTATCCCTCCTTTACTATAAGTATTTTATTTTAAGATGTAATAACTTGTATATTAGTTTAAGATAAAAATATGACTTTTCAAAAGACTATTCAATTTATCCAAATATAAAAATACAATGAACTATATCTCTACAACATATTACCAGTCTCTTAATTCAGTATTGTCGTGAAGCCCGCATTTCGATATCGCGATCCGTTTAGAGATCGTTAGGGTGGTCCACAGTAGAGAAGACTGCCTTTATATTTCCAAAGACTGATTGTGATTTGTGATAGAAGGTGAGGAAACGTTAAAAATGTTGGAACCTATTTTTTTATATTTAGTATTATTTAGTATTTATTATTTCTTCTAATTATATAGGTACGTGCGTTTTGGGCACGCAAAATTCGAAATGTTCTAAATCATGCTTTGTAATAGCCACTTTCTCTAAGTCATGATGATCTTAACTTCAAGACTCGCAAATTATATGCATTACAAGCGGGGCTACACCGTCCTGACACAATGTCCTTGTGCTTAGAAAGAGGTCGCGCGGGGGCCGCGGAAGAGAATACGCAAGTGGGGAAAGTGACTTGATTGCCGAAGCAGCGGACTCCCGCGACAAGGACACCAAGTGCACTTCCATGTATCTCACTGGGTCAATACACTATCTTTCTCAAGAACGCCTTGTCATGTTTTTATAAACGCTGCTGAAACGGATTAGGTGTTATAAATAAACGGTAAATATTGTTATGCCATCTTTTGTGTTGAATTTTCGTCGTTATCATTCTTCACTGTCCACATTATTGAAAAAGTATGTTGGTTTAGATGTTTGTTTCTTGCCTGTGCAAAGGAAGAAAAGCTATGTTTCTAGAATGGATTTTGTGAGTTCTTTGTGTAACTTGATGATGCGTACGCAAAATCTGTCCTCAAATATTGGCAGGGGAGGAGGTTCAGGCCTTTGTACTACTCCCTTCCCCCTTCTCTGGAAATAAATATCCCAATCGCTTGCATTCAACTTCTGCTGGTTGAATGTTTCTCTTGGGGGGTGATACTGAGTAGTGAATGACGAGTGGTTTGAAATTTATGGATGGAAAGATGGTTGAGATGTAATAGGCGATGGAATGAAAAGCCAACCATGCCACAATCACATGATGGAAACACTCATGCTTTACGCGAGGCTCAAAACCTCAGCCATCGGCACTGAATACTTACACGATTCTCCAAGCCCATATGCCATTGAGGTAGGTGAGTTTTTCTTAATTAAACAACAATCTTGTTTTGCTGTACCTTCTCAGTTAGCATTTCTGATAGAATACAACAAAAGAAGAACGTTTTGCTGTCAAAAGATTTTTCGGTATCAAAGACCCACAAAATATGGGTTTTGTCCACACAGCATGGTAAGGAAATAATAAAATGTACATATAAACAAGATTTATCCACATTTTTTGTCTTCAGGTCCCAACAATATGAGTTTTTTCGTCGCAAAGTTGCTAATTTCCTGCGCACATTTTCAATAATTCAAACTGGTGGCTTAAAAATGGCACAGGTCTAATTTTCGTTGAACTTTCAAATTTTCGAAAGTTTCCAAAGCATATGGTGTTTTAGCACATACTAGTTTCTTCATAATATAAATATTCTCGTTCCAGCTAACCCCCACCACAACGACAGCTAGATCATTTCCTTGTTTTTCTCTAGATCAATACGTTATCCAAACATAACGCCCTAATTATGCTTCTGCGTTCATTGTTCCACGCATGTATTGACATCATAAAGGCTCCAAATTCGCCAATATAATTGTTTTATACCTCCAGTACTAGTATTTTCACCTTCCTGGATTTTGCTAACTCTCAGCAAGTCAGCAACTGCGCTTTGCAGTCTCCCACTTACCTATTATACTCTACAATTATCTTTACATGTACACATGGCTGGAACACAGAGATTAAATAAAGGAAGAAAAACACTTTTTATGTATTTTTCCTTCTTTTTTCGCCGATAGAATGGCTAAAATAATTGAAAACACCACAGAGAGGAGACAGATCCCTTGACACTTTTTTAATCTAAAATATGTCTCCCTGGTTGGAGTAGAGAAGTTGATTCTATCAAGAACGATGAAAGTTCTCAGATCGGGATGTACTAAGTGCATATCTTCCTAACATTCCAGATTAACTAAACAAGGCTAAACAAGCTTGTATGTGTAAGGGTGATGTGGAGTTAGATCATGCCTACCCCCCACCGCAAATTAAAATACGTTATCGAAGCAAAACATATACAATTTTTCATGAAAAAAAAATCACGTTGTAGTATTCATAAATTAGAATTACGTGATTACATAAATAGTAAATTCGTTAGGGCGCTCCCCCCTTACATGTGTATCAAAACTACGTTATCTGGTTAAAAAAGAAAAAAATAATTTTGCGATTCCAAAAAGGTGCTGTCTCTATCCGTAGCGCCCAGGCGCTTTTACAGATTTGTCACGCATATCAGCATTGAACCTCGATACTTCCCTAATCCCCTTCAAAATCTAATTCATAACTACTACATTTTGACTCTTCAACTGAATTGAGCTTCCTAGATGAGTGAGAATAAAATCGCCGATTACTCATTCAAGTCTTTATTTGGGATTCCCCCAATCAGTTCGACTCTACGCAGAGGTAATGGCCAGAGTTCAGCTGTGCTTTGTGCTCTGTCTGGTCGGATTTCCCCGACTGCGGGGTATTCCTTCCGCCGAACTGCAGGCGAGTCGACACTGATAGTATCCGCCTATTGATAGCCGTTCGAGATGAATGTAGAGACATTGCGTTGAGTGCAGGCATTTACTGCATGAAGTCAGCGGCTACTCTAGCGATTGCAGACATCTTGCACAACAGGGAGGAAAATATATACAATTGCATGTATTGTTGTACAAGATGGCGTTTAACTATATACACATCGTGTTTGTGGGATATTTATTTTAAATATTTGGTTGAATGTAACCACTCAAGATGGAGGAAATAAATCCCTGAAATTGACTGATTAATATTTAAATATATTATTTATTACTTTTCAGCATGGTTTTGTCTCTGTTTCTTCATTAATTATATTAAATTGCAAAGTTATGGTTCAATTACCATGTTTTCCTGATTAAATATTAAACTCTACCATTATTTTAAATAATAATTTTCATTTGGTATCGCCATCATAATGGTGAACTGTGATCCAAGCTCGCTGTGTCCCCATCCAACTACGTCACTGGACCACTCTGGGTGTCCTTCAATATTATGTAGCTTATTAAATACGATGGGTCATGTTTTGACAAAAGTTATGTATAAATGAAACTGAATTAAGTAGGTATTACATTTATAGTGTATGTAGACGAAATCAGATATATATATATATATATATATATATATATATATATATATATATATCCATATATTTATGGTAAGGTTGCACAATAGATATAGAAATATAATATTTCCAATTTTGTATTGTATTATTGTATCTTAAAAAACAATGACATCTAATTTTCCCCTTGTTTATCCCGATATTTTCAAATGGAATCAAAAGTAACACTGCCATAGTCCTTCGAAAACAACTTTGGAGATCCATAAATAGACTATTACTAATGGTTTTAACACTTCTTTGCATTCACATTTGTAGGTCTCCGTATTTTCTATGATTTTACTTCACTCCGTGAGGCGTGGATTTCCTATTTTTTGGTGGATTTGGTGTAGTTAAAAAAAACAGAATGTGGTTCCTCTGCCTAACTGATGTGATTGATTGATTAGTGATTTCGGGTGCATCGTCGGCTAATGTCATTAGTCTCGTAAGTGTAGTGTTTGTTTTATCGCGAGATGTGGCGGTTTTCTCCAGCAGGCTGGCGAGTTCGGGCTCCGACTTACGACGGCTAGCGAGGATTTTCCCCAACCCGGCATCTCCCACCAGTCTGGCACGGCCCCAGCCGGGTCAAGCTCTAATCTCCCGACGAGTCTCCCGACAACGGTGCTAGCGTAGTGCACGTGAATATAAGGAGTGAGGAAAGAACGAGGAAGAAGGAAAGATCGTGCGCGGTCCGTGGCTCATTTGTTAGGGAATTGCTCCGGCATTCCCCTTGTGTTGATCGGAGAAACCACAGAAAACTACCGATGAGAGCATGGGGCCGTTAGAATTCTCCTCCAGCCAATGGCTGAATTCTACCTAGCTATCTAGCTAGTGTCGAAAATCTTACCAACACCGTCAGGACTTGTATCCTAGGACTTCAGAGGCACTGCAGTGACATCAGTTGACGCTCTGAGTCACCTTGATCGGTCTCGGCCGAAAGGGGCGCGTGGGTGAACCACATGCGGCAGGGACCTCCCGCCGGCGCGGTCCGAACCGGTGCAGGGCAGCTCGCGGCGCCCGCCGGAGGGAAAACGGCCCCTTTCGCGTCGAGCTGTTGTTGCGGGCGGGCGCGCGCGCGTCGAATCGCGCTGTTCCGGCACACAAAAGGGGGCGATCGCGCTGCGGCACGCCTCGGATCCTGCCGGTCAGTCTCCGGTTCGCAGTGATCCCACACGCAGACACGCCACAAGAGTGCTCGGTGGCGTAGCTAGTGTTGGTGTCACCCCTCCCCACACACACACACTCACTTCAATACAAAAATGTATATTACAGAATACTCTACAATAGTTATGCAAGAAGGGCATCGTAAGGGTTCTAATGATCGAGGGGTGAAAAAAAGGCTGAGGGCTTTTGGCCCGAGGACTTTTTGTAGCTGGGATAATTAAAATCACTTAATACCAATTAAGATTTTATTTTTTACCTAATTTTAATGATTCAGTTTTACTTATTTATTAATTGACTAGATGTTAACTTGACTCTGTCTTTTCGTATTTCCCTTCCTATAATTCTCTCCATGAGAGAACATGTTGTGTCAGTCAACTGTTTTCATATTTCCAACGATCTTCTCGATCCAAGAAAGGTGTGCAGCGTACATTGAGCTCCGTTATGAAAAGTAATAGCAAGTCATAACATATTCAAATTTAATTGAAAATGATTGAAATTTAGTAAGCGATTTGAAAAAGTATGGAATATTAAGATTTTTGTTTAGATATTTTCATCTTGCATTGTATTACCCTCTTTTTAGATGGCTACACCTCGTTGCGTATTTATATTAATTACGATGCAGCTTCATTATACCATATGTATTTGATCAATGCCAATCATTAATTAATCTTTGGTCATTTTTCTAGTAAATATTTCGTTACATTAAGAGGACCAATGGGCGGACGACTGAAAACAACGCTACACAGCAAAATGATAAAATGTTGAACGAAAGTGAATCAGATATAGAATTGACACCACCAAAAGTTAGAATAAATGGTAGAGATGATGAGAAGAACAACTTATAATAGTTATCATTAGTGTTCGAAAAGAACTGTGTGAAACTCATATATACGAACAATGTGAACATATGAATAAGAAGTTAAAAACAATTGGTTGAATAGACAACTGCAAATACTGTTTCAAAGAGTTGTCCAATTATTTATGAACGTCTTCAGCAATAACTTATAAGATATGTTTGATCAAAATTGATATCTTTATCATATTATTTAATTTCATTGATAATCATTTAGCATATGATATTTAATTTCGATTAGCGTAAGGCATTTTATAACATCAATTCTCTCAACGGATCGTATTTTACTACAAAATTGAATTTTCTCTATGCTGTCAGTGAATATTTAACAACATTAATAAATCATTATAATATTCTAAATAGGAAGTTCGAATTCATCAAGTTATTGGTGGGCAAACGAGCATTCTGAAGATGTTAGATGCTCCAAAAGGCCTTATAGTGAGTATGAGGAAGACTTTAAGCTAAGTGACTAAAAAGGAACGTCGATATAAAACTTGAGAGGATTTTGTGGAGAGAAAGATCAAGCCAAAGATAAAGTCGCATTAGAAAAGAAATTATCATTTTTCTCAATTCTTTAATTCTTAATTCTGCCTCTAATAGTTTATTTCTGTGTTTGTATCATCAACGTATCGAGAGTGCACAAAAAATGACTTCTTAAAAACCGTTAATTAAGTGAGGAAATGTGTTTAGAAAATAGTATATTTTTACCAGAAAAATTAATAAAAGTAATACATAAGATAACTGATATGTAGAGAAAAACACTGTTCTTGGGCGCAAAATAAATGAATTCCCAGAACAGTAGTTCATAGCGTAAAGGCGTTTTCTTGCAAAATTATATTATTTTAATTGCGTCACTTTTCTTGCACGAGGTTGATATGATATAATATACCTATACTGAAAATATCGAAAACATCAGTGACCCTACATGAATGATATCAGCCCAAAAGAAACCGCTGTTTCTGCTTTTATTCGCAACGCAATACACTCTGTATGTAGTATATGAAACTGCCACCGGAATTGGCTCCGCCGGAAACGCCGAATTTCGCAAATTCCGCCCCCTCCCCGCCGTCCGTGACTCTTCGCCGGCCGCATCTGATGGACATGGGTAATTTCACGGTAGGCGTCTCTATTGTTGTCGCCCCCCGCCCGCTGCCCCCGCCGTCCGTGCGAACCAGTACTTGCTCGCACGACGGCTCGCGGTTTCACAGAACTTGCCGCTTTTCGACAGTTTTCGAATAAACGAGAGCGGATTAAAGAGAACAGAGAATAAAAAGCCACTTGCGAACACGTATCTTGATCAAGAAAGACACTGACGGTAGAATGAACGACCTAGGAGTTCACATTTGTGCAGAAGTTTTTTATTCATTTCAATCCTCGAAAACGGTTCCCAGTTGACCTATTAAGCAATTAGCATACTGTCTGAAAATCGCCTCAACATGATTAACTGTGGAACCTTACCTCCAAGGAGATTTAAAAGGTCATTGTAGTGCATTGTTTTTTTTTGTTATCAGCGAGATCAACGTACCCGTTGTGGGAGGTAAACGTACGCAGCATTTTGTACTGGCGGAATGGGCAGATTTTCAAAAAATTCTATTACTTGTTTAAAAATAAGAGAAAATAATTTTCCAAAACGAATCAAATTACATATATTGTCAATTTCACTGATGTAAAGTACTCATGATACAAACGCTGACCACTACAAATCACTGATCACATTACTCAGTACGATGATAAAATGGAAGAGTATTTCTTACCAGGTGCTCGTATGTTGCGAGTCCCCAGTTCAACACATGACAGTTTTACGATCCGGGTTCATACGGGGGCGGATTTTCAATCACGACTCATTTGTGTCGTAGTCAGAATCGACGATGCGTGTTCGTTGCATGGGTTTACATGAGAATACTTGTTAACACCACAGTTTTTAAAACTGGTTTCCAACCTTCAGCTGGTCGATACTTAAATATAAATTGCGCAAAGATTGAGTTGGGGATTTCTAACCCTTTGCATTTTTAATTTACCCGCCTTGAATAAATTTTTCACGAGCTTAAAATTGCCGTTTTGACTTGGTTGTCAAGAAATTAGTTCGTACGTTTTACAACAGGGCGCTGCAACGGGCGAGTGTGCAATGGAGGAAACCAGACACAGTTCTTGAGCAGGATTGTCAAACTGGCGGCCCGCGTTGCCATTTAATGTGGCCCATGAAAGGTTATTAGTCAAAAGTTACAGTCTCTTGAATCCATGTCGGGCGAAATCACTGGGCGCCTAGCTCACGCGCTCTGACTGGGTCAGCCTCCCCTTTAATGTAAAAATAGGTGGGGTTTAGATTTAAGGATTTTTTTCTAGTAAATTCATAAATTAAAAATCATCCCAATTTGATTCACTGCGATATGCGGGGTACTCTTTCGGATGTCATGCATTGTTCCATCCACCCCTCTCTCTCGTTTCAGAGCCGCCGGGCAAAGTGTCGAGATCAACATTACGGGGAAGTCAGGGTGAATCGCCCGAGTGACGAAAATGGGTCCCGCAATCATATTAAAGGTTTTTGTTGTGGCCGTTGAAGCCTTGCAAGTTGGACATCCCAGTTCTTGGGCAGTATGGTTTCAGAGTAGTGACACATCTTAACCTCTATGTGAGAGTTTTACATTTCACTAAAGACACGTCGCTCTTATCTGACGTTCTCGTGGGTTTCTGCTATTTCTGATACGTGAGTTGGGTGCCGGATCGTTTTGGTAACAGCGGGCGATTATTCCTTTGCCACTCTGTTGTCATTCCCATTCATAGAGTTAGCCTAATCTCTCAACTCCAGATGATTCATCCCAAATTGTCTCTAAAGATTCTAGAAAAATTGGCGTTCACGATCTTAGGCCAAGATTCGAACTGAAGTCTAGCGCTATCGAAAGAAGACCGAGAAATAGAATAGGAAGTTCCTTTCCTGGGTCGAGATAATAACTGATGATTGATTGCAGTTCATTCATCTCAGTCACCTAAAACGAGTTCCCAGGCCTTTGAACTATCTTATTAGCACTTTGTCGGAGCACAACTTGAAGACAATTAATTGAAGAACATTACCTTTCACAATTTCAAGGATATTTTCAGGATTCGTTGTGACTCACTGTTATTTTTACCTTCGAGGTCAATATCTTCGTCAATGATGGTGAATGTATGCAATATTTTCAGTCAATGTAGCAGAAAATTTCATAGTTCATCATATGTTCGTACATTAATAGAGTTGTAAATTAAAGTAATGAAGACAAGACGTAATGTTCTACAAGGGTAATTTTTTAATTCTATACTGAATGTAACAACACTTCGGCATCAACAAGATGTACATTGCGTGCCAACAGTAGGTAACCTTGACACCACTGCCTCTAGAAATTATTGTGGTATTGGAGATCGCAAATCCACACTTACGGGAATTAAGACAGGGCTGTCCAACAAGTTGGATTCAAGACAACGTGGCTCGTAAAGTGCCTGGTGCGTCGCCAGCATGATTTCCTTCATCCCATCCTCTTGCCCCTTATCCCTCGGAGAGTCGCCAAGTCCGCCGAGCTGCATTTAAATCGCAACGGTGCCCTTTCTCTTGCGATTCGAAGAGCGTTCACTTGTCGTTTAGAGAAGAAGATGGAAGAAATTGTACTGAACATTCTACATTCGAAACCAAAAGAAAAAGTCTTCACTAGGAACATTAATGCTCTGATCTACATTAACCGGTAATAAATTAGTAAAACAATAACTTATTATTATCAGTAACAGAAAAGTATTATTTGACTAAAAGACATAGAACTACGAATAGATCGAGATGCGCGTAACGTTGATCGGACGGTGACGACACCCCTCTTTGAATCTAGGCATCCTGTAATACGCGTGTCCGCAGCACCGGCTGTGACGGCTCACTAGCAACAGTTGATTCTGAGGCATCGTTGACCGGTAGCTCTTGGAGTTCCGATGGTGGACGAACTAGCTACACAGCAGGATCGAATTGAACCCTCATGTGGAGGATAATTCTAGCGGCCGGCTGCCCTGATAGGTATTTTGCCGTGGTCTCTTATATATATCAGGCATATTCTCGAGTAATTCCATTACAAATGAGTCATCTTTCCTCTCTCCTCTCGTCTTCTTTTACATAAATCACACTTACACGCATTAGACTATCACACATGTCGTGAGACTAGCACGGAACTTAGTGTTTGTCAAGGATTGAGTGATGCCCCGCTGAAGTTAGATACCTAGAGGAAGGAAACACGCAATCTGACGAGCATATCGACGCCAGATCTTACTTTCCAGCAGGAGAGGAACACCTTTCGGGATATAAGATGCACTCCACTTACAAGATTAACGACTAAAATATTTGTCGCACCCTGAATCAATTCTCACTCATTCCCTCATGAAAACAACACAGACGCATTCTTTGACTGGAAGACATAGTTTGAGAAAAGCGCATCATTAGATGGACGATGACAGCAGCGCCCCTCTCAACGAATCTACTAGCCTCCCCGTAACGTGCGTGTCCGCGGTTCCCCCGAGCTGCGTCCGCGGGGCAGGCCCGCGAAATGAGATGGTACAAAGCATTGTATCCCGGAAAATTCCCTTGGCATTACGAGAACCACTTTCTCCGCTCATCCTTCTCGTCTTCTCGTCACCTCTTTCCTTTCTTCTGGTGGCCCGCCAGCGTGCCACGTGAAATTGTAATTGCACCGCTTCTTGGCATTCGAAGATCGTTCGCTGTGTTTTCGAGAACAAGCTGAAAGAGATTGTTCGGCAAACGAAACCAACAGAAAAAGGAGAAAAATCTTTGTTGACTAGAAGCATTAAAACCATCCCATCAGTAATATTAGAAAATGAATAATAAGAAAACAAGACAGAAGGAGTCTATGCCTGGAAGAAGGAAAATAATTTGAGACACGCGCGTGACTTTGGTTAGCCTAGCGCATTATCTAGTCTTCCCAAAATTGAACTTGAAGTATTGGCGTGACCACGGGTGCCCAGAGATGACAAGGGGTCTGGAACAGTTGATCCATGTGGGCCCTTTTTTTCAATAAAAAAAATCACTCCTTCCCCAAATCAGAAACATAGTTCATTTCTCCATGCATCAGAAATACGAGTAACTCACAACGTTACATTTAGATTAGAGATGAATACATTTTTTTAAATGTCTTTTGAGTGAAAAAAAATTTCGGATCCAATTAAGTCGGGGCCTGGGGCAAGTTGCTCCAGCTGCTCCACCCCTTGTGGTCACCCATGCCAGTGTCGTACCCACGCTACGCTGAGTGGCACCTGGACCAGTGTTTTGGTCAAGCGGCTCCTTTCGTGAGGACTGGTGCAGGAGACGGATGGGGCGTGGGGGCAGGTTGCAAATGCACGCGTCTGTGGAGGGGAGGGGCGGGACAGGGGCTGTAGGTCGAGGCGGCGAGTGCTGGAATGCGCTGGCGCGAGGCCAGACGCTCCAATGACAGCGGGCGGCGGCGCGACGCGGCCCCAGGGGAGCTCCAAATGCACACATTTGCACGAATTTAAAGGGAAAGCTAAGACGGCTCAGAATTGGGCGTGCAATTGGACAAAGAATTTGTTTCAAATTACACCCGAATCCGAGATGTGAAGGGGTCTATTAGAGATGCGTGACTGGTTTAAACGTGCCGTTTTACCCGTGAAACATGAGCAACTCTGTCTGCATTTTCGAGAGTAAAATTCTCAAGAACGTATTCTGTCTGCTTCTGATTGTCTTCGCGGTACGGGTATGAGAGCATTGTCAAATTGAGAAAAAAGATGTCTAGGTTTCAATATTTTTAATTCTTGAGATCCTATCGTTCATAATGATAGGTAATCTTGCAGCGTCTTAGTGCAACACTGCAAGATTAGCTCTGATGATGATTGCTACGCGATCGATGAGCGAGCGAAAATATCACTTTCTTCTCCTTACGTGTTGTTAAACATATTAATACCAAGAGAACATCTTTTTCACAATTTATTACAAGGTATCAACTTGATACTATCAACCTCGCCTACAATATTATTAACTACATTAATATGTTGAAATTTTGTTACCACACGATAATGTATGTATAAGGTACAACGCATGTCACTTTATATGCCTGATGCGCGAAAATGCGGGCGGAATTATTTAGCGGCGAATGTCGCACAGTCAGAGGTAATTGCGTCTCTTCTGCCGTTTTCGAGAGGTGTCGCTTTGGTACTAGGAACATTTCTCCCGCGTAGCTTCATTCTGGCGGTCTCTGATTAAAGAGTATATTGAAAGCTTTTTCATTATGAAACGCATTCATTTTCGTTACTGGAAGGTACTTTGTTACGATTTCGCAAAAATAGCTCATCGCACATGACTTACAATTCGTAACGTAGTTGAATTCAAGAGGCTTGAAGGAACTTTTGAATTATCCTGCAGAGTAAAACACTTTGTTTTTAGTCGCGAAATGAAATACTAAGCTCTTGATAAAACTGCAAAATGACAATTTTAAGATAAATCTTTTTTTCGCATACTGGTGATTTTGCCAATTCCATACATAAGTATTTCTTTCGTTTTCAATGCTTAAACTTTAGCAAATCATCTTCCGTCTGTTGGCGACCCCATCCGATTCCCAGTGAATCATCCTCTGCTTATGGTAATTCATCCTTCGAATGAGAGGTGTTTAAAAAAGTTTATAGGTACACCCCGGACTAACGAGATAGATAAGGACTTACAAACAACTCATAAGTCGAGAGATTCTATGAGGCTTTTCGATAAGCACATGGAAAGGTATATGAAGTGAGATTTTTTACCATTAAGTATACAAATATACTATACAACTAAAACTAAAGTAATAATATAATATTTAATTGCCTTAACGTACAGTTCATTCCATTGTGAGTTGATGAGAAAAAGGTGAGTAGACATTACACGATATTTCTAAAGGATCTTCCTCGCTCTGGTCACTAGTAGTTTGGTAAAATGAATCGTCTGCTTTGCTAGTGGGTAATTCGGGTACACTCCTTATTACAACACTCTTTGGAGCGTTATCAAATATGCCGTCAATTTGATTTTAATGGAAGCGATGGCCGCGGTCGAATAAAGAAATATCGAAAATCGAGTTCTCGCACATAAATTGGAGGCTTTATTTTTACAAGTAAAAATGACATAAAGAGAGCTCATGAGACAGCCGGTATATAGTGTAAAACATATCTTTAGTTACAAAATAAACAGTTTCACCCAGGATGAAACTGTTATCCTACAAACTAACAAATTTTGCGATTGATCTCTTTCCTTGCATCCGATGGTTTTACTATACGAATATATCGGCATTTCTTTCTTTTCTCATGCGTATACATATGAGAATAGCTTTTGTGTTGGCATTCCTACCCAGCGCCCAATGAGTCATATTACGCGTGTGGTGATTCGTCCTTAGCGTGAAAAGCGTTTAAAAAATTGACTATTTTTACTGGTAAAAAGTCATAAACATAGTTTAGAAGACAGTCGTTAAAGATAGTAAAAGGGCGTCGCACAGAATAACACTGTTTTTTTCAGTATAGATTGTTCAGCGCTTTTTCTTAATACCAAACAAAAAAGCTTCACATGTATAATATAACAAGTTTTAATACGGCATTTGTATACACATTACAACTTAAGTATGAAGATAATACCCAACTTGAAACATATGGTCACACTACAGGTGATTGTAGAAGTTTGCCTTCCTTACCTATCAATAGCTGTAATAATTGGGATAAATATACTATTGGCTATCATGATAATAACTACGTATGAGATATAAAATAAGACCTGTTACTTTGTTGAGAGGACAGCATTTATGTTCTTGATCTCGAGGTTATTGTACTGATATGGTCAGCACATCGATGTATCGGCATTTCTTTTATTTCCAACGCGCGTGCATAAGGGAATCGCTTTCATGTTGGAGTCCCCGTCCGGTGGACAGTGAGTCATCCCAATCGTACGGTAATTCGTCGTTCGCGTGATAGGTGGTCGACGCTGAGTCGGCGCGTCGACGTGTGCTCTCAATGCCAAATTCCAGAGGCCACACAACTTCGTAGCACAGCACCGAGCAACCGCCCGCCCGCCCGCAAATAATTGCATCTGAAGTTACGCTCGTGGGAGAATTATTTTTCCAGGCAGCGCTGTGGGAAGGCGCGAACCCGCTGGCACAAAGGGAGCGATTGTAGTCCGTCGGGGAGCGAGCGCAGATGGAAATGGTCTCGACGAGTTCTCAGCTCAGTAAGCTCGATGGGAGGAGTGGACCTCGGGTACTTAGGCAAATGTCTGTTTTGCACTTTTTCAGGGCCACCCAGAAAGGGAGGGCAGCTGGAGCGATTTGCTCCACCTAATTGGGGCTCTGAATTTTCACTTTCTCGCCCTTCCGAAGGTACCTTGTAAGAAGAGAAAAGTATGTAATTGTGCAATTGTGCGCCGAAAAACGGCAAATTTTTAGCAGAAACTCTCATTCACAACAATTCAAAACAAATAAAAATGTATTTCCCTCTAATTCAAACTCATTCAAACTTATTGGCTATAAGTTTTTCTGTTGCAAAAAGAAATGAATTCTGTTTAAATATTAGGGAGTGGCGAACTTTTGTTTGGAATAAAGGCACCTAGTGCTCCAGGCTTCTTGCTTTCATCGGGCGCCCCCAACGGTGGAGGAAGTCTTGATGCGTTCTCAGCCTCTCAACTCCGACTACAGGGGTGAACTCGAGGCATGTAGGCTAATGCCTGTTTTACTCTTATCCTGAACAGAAGGGAAGCTGAGGCAAATTGCCTCAGACCTCGACTTAATCTGCAGCCCCGAAAATTGTTTTTCATTCAAAACAAATTTTTAAAATGTATATGCCTTTTAATTCAAATTAATTCTTATTAGTAATTTGTGTTGTATGGAGAGAGAAATTCTGTTCATATATTAAGAGTAGAGAGACATTTGGATCTACTGGCCCATGCTTCTTATTTTCTCTGGGTGCTTGTGCTCTTGTCCACGAAGAGATCCTAACACATTTCGTGATTTTACGACATCAACGAGATAAGAATTTTAAAATATCAAATATCAAAATAATGTCTAAAAATTTGGCCTTTGAAGACTAAAAATGCCTCTTAGTAATTTTTTTCTAGGTCTTTTTCCAGCCTACAGCCGATAATCTTTACGTCCCGATAGGACGCATATTCAACCATACATTTGCGGGCCCCTCTGATCTGGTTTGGCAGAAGGCGAGGCCCTCCACGACACACATACATGAGAGACAAGGAACCAACAACCATAAAAGCTTATTTTAGGCGCCAAGAGGAGAGTTTAGGTCCAAAATATTTGGGTTCCAATGAGTATAACAGAAAATCAGTTTTATTGGTTGTATTGTTGGGCATTTTCGAATTTGACAGAAGGTATAGTTACATTACTTTTCTTGTGCGACGTATAGTACGATATGTAGTTTACTGAATTATCAAGGCCACTCATTGAAACATTACACATGCAAATTTCCAAGCATTAAATAACAGTTAATTGGCTCCCACGTTCCGAGATCGATGAAAGAAAGCGAAGCATGAGTAGTGGAAACGAGCATTTTCTTTCGCAGTTCAAATGAGTATAGCTCGTTATAATTAATTAAAAAATATTTGGGCATAAAATGCTTTGGGAAATTTGCAGAGTCAAGGATGTTTTATGTTAATTGCATACGTCGAAGGTCGCAGCCGCGTATTGAATTTGACAAGCTTAGCGAGGCTCACTGAGCCTAAAAACTTTGAAGTTATAAAAGGACGCCATTCCGCTTGCAAGCCCGATCGTCTTTTTCTCGCAGAGGTGAGTCAATCCTCCCTCCCCACAAGCAACTCACTAAACAGATTATCTTTGAAACACAATGAAGGCATTTGGATGTTTTACAGTGAACTAGCGACGGATTAATGAATAAGCAGATGCCTAGCATTCTAGCTGAATAAGAGCTATCAATAATTATTGAAACGAAATGTTAATGAAGGCGCACTTACTGAAAGTAAGAATAACTGTAACATAAAATGAAGCCAGAGTAATATTTATATCAAGACTGAAACTCTGAATGGATAACGGCTCATGGTTCGAGTCGTGAATATGTGTGAATGTCAAGAGTAATAATTTGCAAAAATGTGTCGTAATTCGTTATATAACTTTGTAACCTGGAAGTATACAAAAATGAAAACATTTCCGTGCTCACTTACTACTATCTTTTTGTTGGAAATTCTTTTATGGGACGCCAGCAAGTATACCTTTAATGGCATGGTTTTGTTTCCAGGATATGGTTCTGAATAGAGTGTGGAAATGTTTTCTTTACAAATTGCCATTAGGAATTCTTTTGATAGAATTAATTGCTCGATATTGGGTTCACAATGATATCCAATTCATGTCCACTGGTGGTATTTTCATTCTTATTACTTAATGATGCAAATGATCACCCACTTTTACCATTTTTACTACATTTTTACTATAATTAAACGATCATATTCATTTCTAACAAATTGATGATTATATCAGTTGATTTGGCTTATTTACTTTAACAATGATATAATACCGGATGTATTTTTTCTCTTTAAAAATAAAAAAGTAGATGCTTTATCAGTTTCATGTCCTTTCCACGCTATGCCAACTCATGTATACATAACATTTTTGACGCCGCAAATTTTAACTATGAGAATATCATACTTTCCATTCCATCAACAGACGTCTGATGTGCAATGATAAACTTCGCGTTTTTTTCTAATAGGAGGTAAAACGATGTGTTTAAGTATAACTTATTATTATTATTATTATTATTATTATTATTATTATTATTATTATTATTATTATGTTTTTATGGAAAACTTTATTCGAAAAAAATTAAATATTAAAATGAAGAGATGGCGTCTCACTGATAATAATGAAATTAATTTCACACTGTTTTTCGAGTTATTTTTACGGTAACTTTTTAAACTTGAAATACAATGATATTCCATTTCCCGCTTGCAAGAGTAATATTGTTATGATTATCCGCTTATACGATAGTACAAATGAAGGGAATGAACTTGAGTTTCTCGGTTTCCTCTTTACTCCCAGCTACGATCGCTTGCTTATAATATTGTCGAGAAAATTATTACTAGTGAACATTGGAGTTGTAAATGCGTTTCAAGTGAAACGATGATTGAAATTACTAATTCAAATTAATTCTGAAAATTAACACAGAATGAAAATCCTGAAGGTGAAAAGAAGTCTGCTTGAAGAGGAAGAATGTCAAATTAAAATGTATTTCCACTGTGGTTGATTTTTCATAAATGGAACGATAATGTATTTTGGAAACGTCCATGTCGCAAACTACGTGGTTCCTTGGATGAAGAGCCGTGTCAACTCTTTGACCGGACTAAGAGCTCGTTTGGAGCCAAAGCGTCCCATTAATTTTATCACAACCGGTGGGCGAGATGATCACTGTCGTAAATCCCAAATTTGCTTAGACTCTCTTTAATAGCGTTCTTTATCTCACGTGCAATGAATGGCGAGTACATATGAAGTTGATGAGATGGTAGAAGGTGAAAAAAAAATATTTTGAACTTCACAACAAAAGAGAAGAAAAATGTAATATTTTCTGTATGTGCGCCTGCTTAAAAGTGTCATTTATTTACAGATATTAGCAGTTCTGTTCCTCATAATTCTCTAAACAGTCCATTATAAATTCGAATTTAATATCTCTATAATGATTTTAAAATCAGAATTTATGATAGTCGTTTACGAAACTAAACTCGTCAATCAATTACCGCACACATTAACACTCTTAAAGTCAATAGAATAAATGGTATTAGAATATTAATGTATGGAGTCAATAAAAAAATTAGCCACGTCCATATTTTTTGTTAAAAGTTCATAAAAATAATATAATGCTGAGTAATTTTTACAATAATTATTTTCAGCACAAGACAAAAAATATTCTCGGCATTCGGCAACCCTCGGTGATCATCGCTTAGAGCAGGTGCTATTATTTCTTGACACATTTTGCATCGTTAAGAACAACATAGTAACTCAGTATTTCGATAAATTATCATTGTCGAACCTCAAGTAGAGATATTTTCATTAAAGATTTGTATAGTTTCATTATTTAAAATAATGTAACGAAGAACATTGATGATCATTCAAAGTATTTTAATAATGTATTTAAACAGTTTTAGATGTAGATTTATTTGAACTGTAATAGGGTGAGCTCTAACGGCTGAATAGAAGGTTCACTGTCAGACGCAATCAAAGGTATTTTGTGTGCCTGTGAAACATCAGTGCCCGAAGTGTTGCCTACCAATCAGGGGCAAAAAGTATGACAATTCCCACTTCTTGTTTATTGGCAAAATATGATAACCTTATACCCCACTATCTGTCCTGAGGGTTCGTAGCATTCACTCCGAGACACCTGTACTCGCCCTGTGTTAAACCACACCTGAACAGGGGAGGCGGCGTTGCTCATAAGTGATGCTGAGTGATGGAGCGAAGCGTCGCTTTTAGAGCTCGAGTGCCTCACGTCGCTCCGCGCCGCCGCCAGCGCCACCTGCGGCGGCTGCGAAGGGGCAACGGAACGCAGTCGCTCGCGCGCAGGCAGCCGAATGACTTGCCGCCTCCCCCCCCCCCCCCCCCGCCGCTGACGTCGTTCAGGGTCAAACGCTCGCGACTCCTCTCCGCTGATGCGCACGGGGCCCACGCGCGGCGCGGAGCGGCGCCCACCCGCCCCTTCGCCTGGACGCTCACTTGCCCGCTCGCCGGCACTCCGGCGCTCCCGGCCTCCAGCTACCCCGCCCGGCTGGTCTCCGCTCCATCAGCACTCTCACTTTCCACCTGCATTGCCTTTCACCTACCCCACCGTCCAGCTCTCCTTCCGTCATCACTCCTGCCCTTCCCTCCAGCGTTCCAGCCTTCCAGCTCTTCCTTCATTTTCACTTCTCGCACTCTTCACCAATCTCGCAATTCACTTACTCCGCCCTCCATCTCTCCCAACTTCGAAGTCTACCTCTATTATCATTTCCGCCGCTCCCTCCAGCTCTTCGGTCCTCCCGCTCTCCTCATCCCTCACTCTCAACAACGCCCGTCCTGCTTTTCTCCCGCCCACCAATTCTCCCCGCTCTTCACTATTATCGCAATTTACTTATCCCATCCACCAGCTCTTCCTCCATCATCACTCCAACACTTCCCTCTAGCTCACCCATAGACAGCTCTCGCCCGTCCTTCTGCTCTCCCGCCCAGCAAATCCCCACTCACTTTACCAACTTCGCCCTTCACGTACTCCGCTCTCCAGCACTCCTACTATGCAGTTCTCCCATATTCCTGGTTTCTCTCCATACTCACTTCCGCCCATCCCTCCAGCTATCCCTCACCCTAACACTCCCGCCTTCCACCTACCTCACCCTTGACCCATCCCGCTCTCCAGGACTTCCATCCTCCAGCCCTTCACCAGAATTCCAGCCCCCCTTACATCTCGAACGTCCTCCAGAAATGGTATACACCATCACTCCCACCTTCCACTTGCCCCGCCATCCAGCTCTCATGCTCTCTCGCTTAGTCGCCCATAAACACTCCCTCGCCCTCGCTTCATCTCTGCCGCCCCAGCTGTCCATGCACTGTCATTATCGCCCTCCTCTTACCGCACCTCCAACTCCCCCTCCAGCATCACTCCCGCCCTCCCGCTCACAAGTACTCCCGCCCTCCACATCTGCCGACTTCCACCACTCCCGCCCTCCATTTGTTCAATCGGCGAGTGCGCCGTCCATTTAGCTCCTCGCTCTTCAGACCTTCAGTTCGCCGAGCTTCCATTTGTTCCGCCCACCATCTCTCCCACAAACCATGTCTCACTCCCAGCAGCTGTCCCGATCAGTCGCTCTCTCACCAATTGTCATTCATTCAGCGACCTCCTTCTTTGTAAAGTGCAATTAAATTTCGGTTTAATGTTATTATTTTATTATTTACAAGAAGATTAGGACCTGGTCGTAATCAAAGTAACATTTTACAGCTCTTAGATCAATAAGCTGCTGTCATATAATTGGAAAGTATTTTACTAAGCAAATACCAATATATTGTTACTGGTATGAACACATTCACGACAGAGGCGTATGCACGAATTCGATGCACCATTTCTGTCGAGCTTATCTTCGAAAGCTGGAATGTACATTCAACGTCCTATTGACGCAAGAAACATGACGTGATATATCACTTCACTCCTTCTCTATCTCCCTCTTGAGCCGAGGTCAAATGCAAATTGTCTCATAACGCCTGCTCTTCGCCAAATTAAAATGCTACATACGCGTCTTCGTTAGACATTTGTCTCCGACATGCAGTGAATAAATAATGTCATGTTCACGCCCAAGTTCAGGTCGTGAAGAAGCCAACTTCTGTCAACAGAAGAATATGACGTGATGAAGATCTTTACTAGCTGATGTTTCTTACTAATACATACACGAATGTGACGCTATCGTAAAGTTAAATGAGCAACGTAGGTATCCATGATATTTTCTTGTCGGGGTCTCAGAGCCATTGACACATTCCATTTCACCAGGCAGCGCTCTTCTAGATAAATGTCAGATAAGTAATTCTCAAAATGGAAGATCAGTCCATCGTCCCCGTCCTACGGCGGCAGCGATGGTGAAATGGTTAGCGTATCGGATTGTTATACCCAAGTTGGCGGCTTCAAACCCGATCGAAAGGCCAAAAATCCTTCCTTCTGAGGGGAAGTAAAGCCGGCTGTCCCATATTAGTAGATTTACTTGCATGCAAAAGATCCTCAAGCCTAAATGACGCCTCTGAGCTAAATTCAAATCGCCTGTTTCGTCGCCCAAGAAATACCTCGTTTCTTCGCTACTTGGTGAAAGGGGCGTAGCGAAATTTGCGTGGTCAGACGGAAGAGCGGGTCTGATGGCCCGAGTCTCGCCACATAAAAATGAGGCACGGTGGGTTTGGGGACAGAACGGGAAATGAAATGTCTGTCCGGGTGACGCCGCGTCTTTGGCTGAGTGGCATCTCAGCCAACGACGCGGCGTCATCCGGACAGCCAAGAACTCATGAACTAGAGCCGCAGATCCTTACATGTATAAATGAAATGTCATTTAAACACGGCCATTTATTTAACACTTTGCTCATCTTTGTCGATTGTTTGATTGATTATTTTGTGTTTCCCGATGTGTCAACACCACCCATGCTAATTTGTCTGTTAGTGTTGTGCATGTTTTTATCATGGAAGGTGGCAGTGTTCTTTTCGTATTTGTTGATAAGATCCAGTGCCGACAAACACGTCGCCATAAGAGGGTTTTCTCCATCCAGGCGTCTTCCACCCGTGGGACGCCGTCCCCAACCAGGACAAGCTCTAAGCTCCCAACCATTACCCCGACATTTGTGGTAGAGTAGAGTATGTCAGTGTGTGTAAGAAAAGGGTGATGAGAAACAAGGAAGAGGAAGGAAAGATCGTGCGCGTTACGTAGCCGTTTGGTAGGGTACTGCTCCGACATTCGTCTGGTGTTGGTCGGAAAAAACACGGGAGATCAGAGGCCCGTATCTAGAATTCTCCTCCAGACAGCTGCTGTACTCGACCTAGCTATGTAGTTAGTGTCGACAATCCTGTCATCGTCAGAACTCGCCCCCTAGGATCTCGCAGTCAGAGGCGCTGCAGTTAGTCAATGTCTTGGGCCACCTAAGGCAGTAAATCTAAGGTGGGAACTACGGAGACGGCCAATAAAATCAGCTAACCCCTTTTATTCTCATCCACGCAGCTGTCGACTTCAACCCCACTATTTAAATTGCGCTGACCCAGACCCACTAAACTCTACTAAGCTTCGGTAGCGGAAATTACGATCTACGTTCTTCAGAGTGTGCTATGTTGAGGAACGTTAGGTAAGTGACTAAAATATGCAAATAATTTCAAAACTCAGGTAACATTGAAATGTAAATATTGTCTGCAGTATAGCTTGAAATTGCGTTATGAGGTATTGTAGAATCAATACAAATTAGGCTACCTAATATTAAATGCGCTATTTCATTATGCAATAATAAATAAGACGAACAAAAAGAAATACTGACATTGGAAAGAATCTCCGAGTGCGTTAAGAAAAGCATTAGCGTAACTACATATTCTTCAATTTCTCACTGAAAAAAAAATCGGAAATGTTTACGACCTGTCTCGATCGTGCAAGGGCTTGGAGCAGCGTCCAATTACGTATAGATGAAGGATGTGGGTTCGAGTCTGTGAAGGATATAGGCTTTTTCAATGTATCTATGATATAGTTGGCCTGTACGAACCATCATTCCACCTTTCATAAATTATCTCTCATCGTCACTCGTTTTTTTTAAGACTACCTCTACCAGTATCTATCCATTGGAAAGAAAATGGCATACTGCTACTCTGATCATCTCCAGAGAAATGGAGAGAATCAGCTTCCTCTGCCCCAAACTCTCGGGTAGCGAGTTTGAAATCCATCATCAAGTATTGATTAGGTCAGAAAATTTTCTAGAATTAGCTTTTAATTTTTAAGGATAACATAACACGTCTTCAATTACCCCCTAGCACTTTCAAATCGACAGTAATTAATAAGTAAACATTGTTCCATAAATTGATTGGAACTTTCTACATCACTTTTAGACTGTTAGCGTCTAAATTTAAGAAATAATTGCCTACTCAAAACTACAAGAGTTACGCATGCATAATTCTTTACGACCCACGACCATTGAACTGCCCTGAATAATGTTTACGTAGTTTATCACCGTGTTCCAAAAAAAAGAATGCAATATCCCGCATTGTAGAAAGTGAAATGGTGTGACGTGTAGCAGATAAAAACATTTACGAGCACGTCAAGCCGTCAGTGCGGAGAATTGATGGAGAACTATCGATGGCGATATCAGGGCTGAGAACGTACACAAGAACAGACTTGTCCCAGCTTCCCAAGGCGACAGGCAAAGAACAGAGCATCGAGCCTTTCCGAGTTCCAGGGCCTGGAAATTGAAAAATTGGACGGATTTCAGGTGGGTGACCTTCTTATTGGTGCGTCTGGTGTCTATTTGATAATGCGATTCAGTGATGCAATGATCAGACAAGTTCGCAAGTTTCTGAATCTCTAAGAAGATTGGAAAATACAAAACTTGTATTTTCTCATTCTTTTCGACCTTTTGTTCATTGTATTCGTAATGAAATTCTACTTCAGTTGAACGTTTTTCAACTATAATTTCAACATCATTTTGTTCTTCATTTTTACTTTCCCGTTTACCTATACGAAGTAATATAATGTACTACGTATATACGGAGTAATATATGTAGTATAGGGTAAGTTATGTAATGCTGCGGGAATTCGATTTCGAGATTTCAACGAAAATACACGTTTTGGAGTCTGCTGATACCTAAAAAAGTTTTTTTTAAACGTCCGTCTGTCCGTTGGTCCGTCCATCCGTCCGTCTGATGTCTATAACACTACTAGCGCCTAAACCATGCGTAGAATTTTTTTCCGAATTGAAGAAATGTCCATCTGGCTCGAGGTGAAACTTTGACATTTTCAAACTGTTCTCAAAAAGTCTCAAAATTGTTTCTTTAAATTTCTTGTAAGAATAGAGTAACATACATGTATAAAAGTGGCATAGATCTGATTTTCACGGTTAACTCTGAATTTTCGAAAATTTCAAAAAATGAATTCTTTCGGTGTCTTCCTAAAACTACAAAATTGAAGTTAGAGATTTTTCCTTGAAATAAAATTTGTTCTGTATAGGGAGTTCTTTCATTAAGGTCACGTACACTTTTTGAAAATTTTTGTAGTTTTTACGCAATATTGTGTGCAATATGTGCAATTTAAAAAAGTACAAAAACAAGATTTGCTCAAAAACGGTTCCAAATTTTTTCTTCAAGCAGTTCGAATTGATAGTGGTAATTGCACTCTTCAATATGTCGTAAAGTTAATTTGGGTTTATTTTCTAAAATTACACAAATGTAAAATTTTTGAAAGATGTCTCACGTCGTTGGTATGCACATTTCCAGAACTTTGTAAGCACTATTGTATTTGTGAGGTTAAAGTACTTGAAATAACTTCAAATTACGTTTTTTAAAAGTCAAACATTTTCTGTGAAAAAAGAGCTTTAAATTTCGAATTTACAGTAGCACTTAAACTTTTTTTAAAACTGTTCCAAAGAAAATTGTCATTTAGGACGAGGTTTTACAGTTATTTAATAACCTTAAAATAATATTTCCGCTCTACATTTAGGAAAACGAAAAAAATTAAATAGATCAAAAAATGTACTTTGGGTGGCGATAGATGGCAGCGGGCAAGAATATGTAGCTAACCGTGACCAACCGAAATAGAAAACTAATATGGGAAGGTCTCTACCATTCTGTAGCACTACTAGTATAATCTTATATTTCTCTTACTGACCATTAAGGCAATCCATCAGACACGAGGTACCTTCTATATACCTCCCTAATACTTTCTTTTATATTAAGAGAAACATTCTAGAAGATACAGTAGTATAGAATAAAATATTCACAATAAATGTGAGCCGCAACAAAATGACGAAGAAATACTTGAAAAACAAGAAATAATATTTCACATTGTCACCTTGTATCATGTTGTACAACACTTTCAGCTCACAAATTCTGTATATCATAACATAACCTACGAGCAAATAGTTATATATGTTTACTTCATCAACTCCGACGACAAAAACGACGATTAGGGGGTTGCAACCAGCATTGCACTTCTATCTTCCAGAATGGTAAAGAGACCTAAATCCTGATTGAAGTGTGACTGAGAGAGAGAGAGAGAGATGACGAGCAGAACTTGATACAGAAATTAGAGATGAGTACAGCGAAATAACGATATTAGTGCAAGTAGGTATCAAGGGAAATTAAATTAATGTTAAAACTTGTGAATTTTCAATGGTGCGACATCTAGTAGGTAGAGATTGCCGGTACAGGTATAGTTCTGATACAGCGTACATGTTAAATGACAGAAAATATGTGTTTTAGGCACTCTGATTATCTCACATTAGGTAATGAGAAGTGCACTCACAGTTTATGGTAATATTTTCATAGAAAGATCCTTGGGTAATAAAATAATTATATTTGTTGGAAATATTTTCACCTACAAATTTCTATTTTATATTCATCTTTTTATAGCTAAAATTGTGAAAAAGTTTGTACATTTGTGAGAATTGCTTTCTGGAATATAACCACCGCATTCGGACAAATTTGAAAATTATCTTATTTCCCTCTTCTCTTATTACATCATTCATAATACTATTACCCCCCGGAACCCTACTCATATTATGTTTTGTCTCTTAGTGCGTGATTTAAACGACAACAATAAAATGATTTAACAAAAATACTCACCCATATTTCTTTGAAAGACTTTCATTTTTTTATGTCTGGAGATACTTCACATTAAAGCTTACACAAATTAAATCTCACGCTTTTCACATAATTATTTTTCACTTTTAATAGTTTGGACTTATTAATAAGTCATAAGCCTTAATAATTGAGTGTGTATAGAATTGTTATGAAATTACTTTTTATTCCATTAAAGCAACTTCAACTTACGCTGGATAAGGAAATCGCAGAGGTTCCCAATCTAAATACGGAGCGCATTTGGCAATTAGATCAATTAGCTCTATTGGGTCCGATCAAGCCCGCACTTGCGAGGGTTAAAAAATTGAGGACAAGAATGTTCTTTCATTATATACACGCGTCTCCAGTACCAGAGAACACAACCGAAAGCAGGCGAAGAATGAGTTTATACCATAGAGGTCGTAAAGAGGTGAAGTTTTAAAGCCTCGACAAGAAAAGAGACGTGCTTGTACTTTGATAGCTACTAGTGCCCCTTGTCCTTTGATGAGACGAATGCCGAAGTACAATGTTAACTGGCAACGATTAGAGAGCACGTTGCCCCTGGCCAACAGGTCATTCCCCTCGCGACTCCAAGGAAAGCCGGAAGACATTTCATCACTCGAACAATATCTAAATATTTTTCAATGTTACAATACAATTTCCTTACATTCTACTTATATAAGGTAAAGATTGGCGTTTATTAGGAAGCTGGAAGATATTTCAATACTCTCTCAAAATCTCTAAATATTTCATGTGCTAAGCTTTCCCAAAATGTAGAACGTTTTCCACATATGCTGATAAAATGGATTTGCATTAGAAAGAAATTGTATTTCAACATTCGCATGAAATCTGAATATTTTATGTGGCAAAGTATCCTACATTGTGGTATATTTTCTACACATTTCAGTAAAAAACGTAAAGATTGGCGTTTATAGGAAAAATTATTATTAATCTGTTAAGTGTAATACGAAATAAATGCAAATTGTGTTACTAAAATTCAAAATCATCGTATCTTCACCAATTGCATTATTTTACATTACTTTCATCACTTTACAGACAGAGCACTGATCCTGCTTGGCCTCTTGTTGAGTCATTTATGACGTAAAATGCACTGCTCTAGCTTCAATTACTCTAAAAAAGAGTAGCACTGCTTTATAATATTACTTTCGTCATTTAAATTAAACATAGTCTTATCAATGATATTTTATTATTGTATATTATACCATGAGGGATTCTGAGTTTACCGTTACATTCAAATGAAGCATAGCTGCCAGGAAACATATGGAAGCTCAGGACTGTCGAGTCATATTGATGAGGATTTTTTCACTAACAAAATGAGGATTGATATGTAAGAATATATGAAGAAATAAAGTTAATAGTGTTTTTTAAACTTAGAGCTACATGTCAAAGATGCTGCAACGTGATAATAGGATTACTATGTGCAGTACACGTCCATTTCAGTAAATAGGAGGCATATTAAAATATTCGATTACTCCGCCTGATCAGCGACTTGAAAAAGGGAATGACAAAATGGATAATACAAGGACTGTAAATTTCAAGGACGATTGCAGCAATGATTGTCATAGGAAACGAATTCTTAAATGCTATTGATCAAATTATGAGTAAAATAGTAATTTGTATAATTCGCTGGCCAAGTTGGCAAGAAGAAATCTACTTTACTATTCTTAGGCCAACATGAAGATTTCCAAGGTTTACACCAACACTGGAAAATTCTCCAGATAATGTAACATGCCCTCAACTACTAGTTTTTGCCAAAATATAGTTTATTTTGCAAAACAGTATCAAAAACACTTAAATTTTCGTGAAGTACATATGCCCATCATAGCTTTTGGATGGAATAGTGTTTGGCAAATTCTTTAAGAACATACATCAATGCTCTAATAGTCTAAGACTCTTTTAACGATTGACACTGCCAACAGCCACGTTTATGCCATCTAGCGGCAGTTCATTAAAATCCGAAGCCGTATGTTAACGAATTAAAAATTGCAAGAAGATTACAAGGCATTTAAAACTTTCTTGGGATTAAGCGGGAATTCCGGCATTGCAGTGTTGGAGAGTCCTAAGGTTATGTGGAAGAAACGTTTTTTGCTTCATGAATGAACACGAGCGCCTGTGCAATTAGTCACCGTAGATAATAGTCGACATTCGCTCTCAGGATTCCAAAGTCGAACGTAATAATGTCCGTGGATAAGTATCGAGGTCTAACACCGATGGTGAAATGGGCACAAACACCTTTTAGATCTTCTCAGTTTTGCAGGGCAGTAGTATTAAATTCAGCATGGGATTAAGGTTTTTTTAATAAACTTCTATTGTGTATTTGTTTGAGAGCGACAAGTGCCCGTACACACGCCAGGATATGAAGCGGAAATAATTTGATTTGTGTTCATTAATAATATTCTTTTTATAGAAGCTACTCTGTTCATACATTAGCTTATTATCACAATTATCTGTGTCCAAAGTGCGTTTCTGGCCTGGTTATGATTTTAGTGTTAAACATCAAACAGACTACGAATGCTTCCCTGTTTTTACTTTGACATTTTGAGTCGAATGGAAATAGTTTGCGGAAAATGATTGACAAATAACCATTCTTTTCATCTCGGTCCAGACGAAAATGCTTTTTTTTTGAAAACGGGACAATCTTGTACTTAAAAAAATTGTGTACCTTTGTACATTTCAAAAATGCCAAACACATCGCGTGTACCTTTTCCACATCCTGGTACCCGCGTGCTGTATATTGCAGTCTCTTTCCGTCAATGGAATTCCTGAGGTCTCTGCAGCGAGGCGCGTTACTGTAAGGAGACGCTCCTGTAAATACTCGAAATAACGCTTTTTAGTACCATGTTATCGGTTGATTGATTAGTGTTTCCGAGCATGTCAATGCTAAATTCATTAGTCCCGAAAGCTTAGTGCCTGTTTGTGGGGATGATCATCCCCCGTTGAATGTCGCAAACTTACACGTCGACTTGAGAATTTCCCCAAACCAGTTATCTCCCTTCAACGGGGCACCGCATCAGCCGGGTCAAGTTCTAAGCTCTCGACCGGGCTCCTGACGGGGATAATAATTAAGCAGTTATTCATCATCACCATCATGTATGTTCATGTCGAGACACGTTGGAGATGCACTTGAAGTAGTCGAGATAACTGGAGAGAGCATGTAAGCATGTGCAAATTATTGCGCGGGTCAAATATTCATTTATATTATCATTCTTTATTTCATAATCCTTTCGACACGCAGCTGTAGAAACTGTTATTTATATTAGAAAGCGACTTTATTTTGGCCTCGACAAGGTATCGATCCCGGGACCCCCTCATACATGTTGCCCATGAGGGGCGTGTTATTGACTATATACACAAAAAGAATACGTACATAATATATTTTTTCACGTGAAACACTTAGTCTTACAATCAAAGTGTCATCATGCTGGGTTTGAGAGTAAATTGGTTGTACAGTTAGGTGAGAATATTAGTTACATTTTAAAAAGGATTTATTCATTTAACGTCGGTATTACCAGAAAAACTTACGAGAAAGAAAAGTTTTATGAAAGAGCAAGAATATCTACATTTAGTATCTCAAAGCAGAGGAACATGTCAAATTATGATTTTAGTTACAGACAAAGTACAACTTCAAAGGTGTTTGTTTTACACGTCTCCTCCAAAACTACATCCCTGACAACGGGGCAGGCAAGACGTCACGAAGCATCAAATGTATATGACTAAACGTAGTACCTTCTATGAAACTTTGGGGAGATGGAATTACATTATACATTCACACGCAATTGACTCTACTGAGTTAGTTTAGAGTCTGTACAGGCACTATCTGCAGCGACTCTGACTGTGAGGGCCTAGGGTTCGAGTCCGGGGTGTGTCTTAATTTTCGACCCCAGCTAAATAGATGTGTCGATTTCAGCAGCTTTCGGGGGGAAAATCCTTGCGGCCGTCTACTCTGATAGGGAGTTTTCCATGGTTTCTCTCATCAACATGAGGCGAATACCAGAGCAAACGAGCCATGAACCGTACGCGATTTTTCTTTCTCTTCCTTGCCATATATTATCCCTTTCCTCACACACATTTACACTTACATGCACTACACTACTTCACATGCCAGTCGGGATCTTCAAACCTGCTGAACGGTGCCCCGCTGGGGAAGATACCTGCAGGGTAAATCCCCCGCAAGCCGATGTGTAGGTCGCTGCCGGATCCGCTGATCGCTGCCGCCCACGGGATAAAACACTCATTACCTTTACGAGGCTAATGACCATAGCGGTTACCGTACTCGAAAACATCACTACATCAACCGATCGTTGAGTATGTACTCAATGTATTTGGAGAATTGAAACTTTTCGCCGTACGTCCAGTAAAAATTACAATTCTTTATTTAAAACGTGATTTACAAAATTACAACCATTTCTCACGCGTCTCTAGTCAGTTTAAATTAGCAACCGATATTTTGGGCAGATTATAAAACTGCTGAACATTGACGAAGAGCGCATCCCTCAGCGAAATGGTTTTCCGACAGTGAGATGGTCTTTGGAAGAGTCAGTTGAGTGAATGCTGTTCAAAGTTGGGATAGATTTCACGAGTGATTTAGTCGCTTCCGATGTAACTTATAAATAGAGTATTGTAATACTTCATACATCTCATGTCTAAAAGCATTTTGGAATGTTGAAATGTTTTCCCTGAGAGAGAAATTGAAATTGAGGCTGTCTAAAAAAAAGAACAGCCACAATCACCGCATTTCAACGAGCCTTCGCTTTCATTAAGCATTCCTTTAAATTCGCCATAAACGTTTAATACATTTAAAATGTACCTTTAAAGCTAAGTTTTGAAACGTACTTTTCTTCAGTTCTAGCAACATAGATATTTCATGTTGCGATTTTCGTTCACATTTCATCGTCATCATTTCCATGCAAAAATTCTCCAATTGGTGAAATGGCAAAACAACAGGAAGAAATAAGGCCTCATGAAAAAATTAACTTACGCTGGCGAAATAAATGCAAGTCATTTGTTACTCATCACTCGGTCTTCCCAGTTTTTTGGCAAGCCTCAGTGTCAAAATAATTGATCACATGATTGGACTTGGTACTCCTTTGACTGGGCTATGACGGTGACGAAATTCTGCCAACGTAAACAGTAAGACCTTGATGAAATATTTGAGAAGCTTTAAACTACAGAGTTCAGAAGAAGAACAACTCTAGCAATTGAATGAAATTGATGAGTCTAGCGAATTGAATCGAAAAACCTTACCGACTTAGTGCTCACTGACACAGAAGAACATTATGATGTCTACTTGTAGTACATGTCTGTCGAATTCGAATGCAACTCCGTTAAACCAGCGAACACATGCACCCCAGAACATACCTTCCGGAAGACGCTCATGTTCACATTAAAAATGTAAGTGATAGGTTCGGAAGGGGAAGAAAAGCTTGAAAAAATAACAATCAGATTGACCACCAAATAAAGAGACTGCCTCAGAATTTTCTCAACGGATCAAGAGAAATTACCCTATCGACATAGGGTTCACAAACCCTGGATAACTTAATGATGTATGTTCCTGATGTATCCACCCCAATTATGCACCTGAAAGCAACTCCGTCTACATGACGAAAACACATGAGGAAGTGCGTTCCTGTTGGGAGACATTCACATTCACATTACTAACGTGTGTGAAATGTTTGGAACGGGGCAAACAGTTTTAAAAATCCATAATCAGAAGAAGAGTAAGGGTTCATCAGTTCTTTCTCAATAGACTAAGAGAAACTGCAATAAAAAGCCTACATTTATTGCGTGCACAGGCCCAGCAGAACAGTACGATGTACTTGTCTCACGCGTGTACCCCAAGTCTGCTCCTAAATGCAACTACGCCTAAGGCCGGAACAGGTGCCAAATAAAGTTCCTCTCGAAAGACGTTTACATTCATGTTAAAAACGTGTGTGAAGCGTTGGAATTTTTTAGGAAACTTTTCAATTTGGAAGGAAATGAAGGCGAAATGAAAAAAGCCACCTCCACAATTGTTCAATGAACCCGGAGAAATGGATCGAAAAAATCTTGCCGGCGTGGCAGTCAGCGACCCAGAAGAACTTAATGATCTTCGAGTATATACCTGACTCACGTTTCTTCCCAAATCTGCACGTGAAAGCAGTTCCGTAAACAGGCGTCCAGGGTACCAAACAAGAGTTCTTCTCGGGAGACGTACACATTCACACAAATTAACGTGAGATAATTTTTTTTTTTAAGTCTAAAAAAGTATATTCAGAAGAAAATAAAGACGCTACCTCATCAATTGCTCGATGAACAAACACATTGAAAGTGATCCAAAAAATCGTACCGACATGGCAGTCACTGACCCAGAAATACGTAATTATGTATGTACCTGCCTCAAGTTTCTCCTCAAATCTGCAGCTGGGTGCAACACCGTGAACAGGCGGACACAGGTGCCAAATAGCGTTGGTCTCGGGAGATGTTCACACACACAAAAAAAGTGATAGAAACGTTTGAAAAGTTCTCTGAAGATTGTATTTAGAAGAAAATGAAGGGTCCACCTCTCCAATTGCTCAATGAACCCAGAGAAAAGATCCTGCCGATATGGCAGTCCCTGGCCCAGAAGTTCTCAATGACGTATGTTCCTGCCTCAAGTTTCTCCCCAAATCTGCAGCTGGGTGCACCGCCGCGTACGGGGCGGCGCAGGCGGCGCGGAGCGTTCCTGCCGCGAGCCGCCGCCGCAGCCGCAGGGGAGGGCGGCGGGTGCGGGTGCGGGGCCGGGCGGAGGACAATGGCGGAGTTACGCCACCGCACCAGCGCGGCGGCGGCGGCGGCGGAGCGGTCGCTCCCGTGGGAGTCGCGTCTTACGTCAGCGCAGCTCCTCTGGCGGTGGCGGCGGCGGCGGCGGCGCGCCGTGTCGCGTCCGCGTCGTAACCTCTTGGCCGAACTCGATCAGTCGGTCACCTGGAAGCGGGAGGGGTCTACAACCGAGAGATGGGGCTCAGGGCATCAACTGATGTCATTGCAGTGCCTCTGACTGGGAAGTCCTAGATTCGAGTCTCAACGGTGGCAGGATTTTCGACACAATAAAGATAGATATGTCGAGTTCTGCCGCTGTCTGGAGGAGAGTTCTAGAGGCCAGCAGCTTTGATCTGTGGTTTTCCATAGTCTCCGATCAATACCAGGCGAATGCCGGAGCAGTACCCAAATGGGCGATATTTCCTTCCCATTCCTTGTTCCAGCATCACTCTTTAAACACATTTATACTTACATGCGCTACACTACCACACATGCCGGGAAACCGGTTGGATGCTTAGAGTTTATCGCGGCTGATGCAGAATCCCGTTGATGGAAGATACCTGGTTGGGGAAAACCTTGCTAGCCGACGGCAGAACGGCGCCAGGAAAACACGCCTTATACTAATGGGACTAATGACACTGACATACTGAAACCAAGTTATGGTTCATGAAAGAGCGCATCGATTGGAACGAGATGTGCAAACCGCATTGTTCGTATACTACAGCACGTCTCGAGACGGTAACGAGGCTTAGGAAATGCGCGCGCACTAAAAATAAATGAGGATTCGACAGAGAGTTCGGTTTGTAGACATGACTACAGCTTCACTGGCAGCGGCAGAAAGGAAAGAGCGAGGAGCATTAAACCAATCGATGCTCAAAGATTAAAATTGTAATTGTAGAAATGATAACTCACTTAAAATAACCTGTATATGAAACAATGAAAGGAATAAAAATCGGTGGTTGTTTAAATCTGCAACCGATTTAGAAACCGAACCAGAATTTTATAATTGCTTCGCACAGAAAAGAATACGTTCCACAGCGCATGGATAAAATTTTGAGTGGCAGCTCTGCGGTCCTACTCCCCCCCCCCTCCTCATTACCCAACGGCTGCGGCCTGGCTGACGTCTGTGGTGTCGCTATACTTTCGGTATCGGTGTCAGTTGATGTTCATGCACGATTGCACCTCCACGCTCGATTAGGAGCTCCGGAGGAAGCGGCAGATATTCTTTTTCTTTCTTCGCTGCTACAGACGTCACTTGAAATAGGTACTTCCAATGAAAAGACCGGATTGGAAGGAGCTGTGAATCACATTTTCCAACAGTAAGAATGCTATCGGGAAATGGGTTTCACTGCTCCTTGAAACTGCACATTTAGCGTAGTTGTTCTTTAAATACCCCCAAAAACCACGTCCGTGAAGTTAAACTCAAGAACATTGGTTGGACCGAGCTCGAACTTCCCCGTGCAACATTCCATTCCTTACTTTCAGATACTTATCGCGCATTATCTGTTTTACAATTTCTTCCCGGCAAGCACACGCACGCAATCTACTATAAACCACGCTGGAGGGCGTCCGATACAGACCTGAAGTCACGATCCTTCACGCTGCCGATCAGCTGGGGGTAACATCTGGAGCACAAAATCCTCCTACGCATGAGAACGTTCCTACACTCCGTTGCTATAAAGTACAAGCCGATTGATCCAAATGGAAATCTTCTGGAAACAATTTCAATCTAGTAAATTCCAGGGCATCTGTGTGTTCGCGTATGTAATAGTTGCCAGAGAGCAAGGAAAGTATAGAAGGTTATCCCCTTTCTAGTGCCGGAACAGAACTGCTTAAGGTTCTGGTTCGAGTAACTGACCTTTTTCGTTCCAGTACCTCTTTGACGAGAAATAATTTTTATCCCTATATATAAAATTTGTTTTAATTTGCTTACGAACAAAATAGCCTTAATTATTAAAATAAGACTGCGCGAAATCCTTATGTATGAAAATCCATAGGAAAACGGCGAAAAAATAGTTCGTAAAAATATGATTCAGAAAAAATTAAATACTTAACATTAAAAAAGTAAGTTTTAATTTTTATCTTACTATGATAAACCGCCGAATAAATGCGCATTTTATAACATAGTTGTCAAGTCAACCGCCTGAATTTTGGACCAGCCTGCTATAATACACAATCAATCAAACTTTCCGACACTGTAACATGTACGAATTGGTTTAATGGTAACATGGACGAATTGGTTTAATGGTAACATGTACGAATTGGTTTAATGTCCGAGACCAATGGTGAAGGATTTTTGATCCTAAATACAAATGACTGGGCCAGACAATGTCACAGCCTGAATGAGAATTCTAGATGCCGGTTGCTCTGATCATTCATTTCCATTGTTTATTGTTGTTTTTTCAATCAAAATCCGACGGGTTTTGAAAGAAGTGCCTCAAACTGTGTGTCAAGGGCCATGTGCGTTCCTGACACTACCGCCATCCTAACATTCAGAGGATGAACTTATCCTCCACCACCCTACAGCCAACCTGCATGGAACACCGGTAATTTTGCAAGTTAGTGAACGACAAAATGGAGCAGGACAGAAGCGCAAAAAATCCAGTATCGAGATCACGATTCACACTTTCGCGCTCACGAAATGATCTTCAGAATTTGAGATAATTTTACAAATTAACAAAGCCAGGCAGAAATGTGGCAACATTGATAGAAGAATCCCAAAGAGACAAATGATTCGTGTTCGTATGATGGGCATATAAAGTGTGTCTGAGCCAAAATGTTACAAACTTCTAGGGCACATAAAGATGCCAGAGAAGAATACTTTTTGTCACTTCTATGGAGGAAAATTGCTTATAAAGACGACACACGCGTGAACTTTACTCTTGCTTTTTAGCCAACCTATCATGCAGTAGCGTTCAGCAAGTCACGTTTTGAGACAACCAAAAATATTTTCTTTATCTGCCAAATACTAGAGAGAAGTTGCCTTAACAATCAGGGGAAATGTCACGTGTTTGTCTTTGTTACTTACGTAATTTCTCGCCACGTATTCATAGTGATCATCTTCGATCCTCTACAAGCAGTTTATGACATTTATTCTGAGTACCTTGTACCTTTTTTTAGCGCAAAATACGTTGGAAATTTCGTGAATTCAAGGATATTCCATGTAATTGTGGAAGCCAAACACCGAGACCTCGCCGTTAATCTTGAAATTTGCCAGTTAAGGCCGCATTGGTCGCAAATCTGCCGTATTCAAATGGGCTATTTTATGTTAACAATGTAACTTACGACCATTACTTTAATATCTTCAACTGAGCTATAGCCAAATGAAAACGTATCTGTAACTCCAGATGGTGCAACATTTTGCAAAAGGGAGAATGTTTTGTTTTTATTACATTTTTTACGCTTATGGATTCGTGTGTAACACGGAACATTTTCGCACTTACGTGGGACCAACAAATCACCAGAACAGAAAACAACAAGAATGTTCTTTTGTTGTCTTGCTGTTTTGTTTGACCGGTTGTTTGTACTGTTATATTATGAAGAGTTTTCCAAGAAATTGAGACAAAAATGGTAATTTACAAGAACTCCTTGTATGGACAATGTACATTATACGGCTATGGGAAATACATTCATGCGTATACGTTCAGAGAAACATCGTGTATTCCTGTCGGTTATGTTGACTTCCTAGAGAACATAGTACGTTTGCTCGCAGTATGCAAATATCTACGTTTGTACAAGCACGGATTGGGCAAACATTATATCATAGCCATCGCACGTGTGCCGAAGCATGTGTGCTATTCCGTCATGAATAAACACGACTACTTCGTATTTTCCAAAACACTATTTCTTTAGAAATTTGAATAAAAGTTTCTCATATTTCTCAGTACCTAATGAAGCAAAGATGAACCTCAGTACCTGAAAGGTGTTAGATCATTAAATACCTACTTGATGATCCATTTGAGAATGGTTTGAGTTATGTTCACCTGATCATCCTTATGCCATGTATGTGCGCAAGATCTGAGGAGGTGTCTTTTCGCAATATGAAGTATTAATTAACTGAAAATCTGTAAGTGAAGGGATTGTCTCCCATCCTACTTGTCACTCTTAAGAAATTAGAGCTATGTTGTTTGTGACGAATGAATCTATTTATAGAAATTGTGTTCTTCATTTAAAAGCTCCGTGCACCAAACGCGATTAAGAACAAACGATAGGATATCATAACTGTTTTTTGGTTCGTTTATTCCAAATCTTCATTGTACGTAATTTAAATATTACTTTTATTTTGAAAAGAGTTAACAGCCCAACAGAGATTCAAATGTTTATAACAGGCTTTAAAATACAAGGGTCTCAATAAATTGAATCTTTTGGTGAATATTATTATTTGTTTATAACCTATGATTTATCAAACAACGTAATAAGTTGAATGAGGCTTTCACAAATATACTTCAATCCAAGACAAAAAAGGGAAAGGGATTAAGTTGTATAAGACCAAAATACTAATTCTCAAGGATACAACAATTTTTCTAACAATACTTTCTTTTTTTTTCATGTATTTCCCATGGTTTTCCGCAGTGAGGTTGCCACTTTAATGACGTCATATATAAGTGAGCTGAATTTTCTTAAGGATCTCTGGTCGTCTCTTGACCTTCACAGTCGAGATGAAAGCGCACACTCACTGCAATTCATTGGAAATGTCAGGTCGCGCACGTGATCCTCTCGCACGAGACCCAAATTCAGTCAAAAGGCAAATTGATGTCTGAGAATTTTATAATGAGAGAAGTAACCCTTGAAGTACTCGAATTTTCTATTATCCAGTTCTATCAAGTAACGCTTAGTGAGCACTAAGCACTACACTAAGAAGTAAAGTTATATCGTGAACTCGTCTAGAAAATTGTTGAATTGAGGACACTTCCGCAGCAGAATGTCGGAATATTTTTTCGCATCTATCAAATACTTTTCATTTAAATATGTGAGTGCACTGAAGAATATCTGTAATTAATTACATCAACGCGTCAACTTTGAAAAGATATTTGAATCATTTCTGTCCTTCAAAACTGTCAAAAGAAACTAATAGCCAAAAGCGTTCTTTCAAAATCTACTGACGAAATTCAACCTTCAGTTACATAAATCACTACTTTATCGTCATCCTCTCATACGTAGCAACTATCCATTCTTAAAAATCTATTCTCATGGCGTGAGAAATATTAGTGTAGCCACGGAAAGTTCTAGATACTTGAATAGAACTTCGAAATAAACTAGTTCTTCAATCATCAACGTTGCCCCATAAAGATGAAAATAGAAACTAGTTCCTTTTGTCTAAAAACAAAATATTTGCTCGGTTTCTTTCATAAAAAAGAAATTAATGAATATGTAAATCTTCATTTCTTTTTGTAAATTATGTTATTACATGTTTACACGAATATTTGGCATATTTTTAAAAACACGATTTTCATCGGTCATTCGATTTCCCAAATATATTTTACTGTATGTAAATTAAGTAAGCATTTTCTCACAACTATATATACAATATTGAACTAAAAATTCGTCGAAAGAATAAGTAAAGAGAAAATTTTAAACATTAGTTTTTATAATATTTAAAAGGCTTAGTCACATAACTATAAAAAGTGCTCAATCTTCATAATAAATAGTTTATCATATAAAAATAATAAAACTATCTATAAATTCACAAATCTTATTCATTCATTATTTTAACAATAATTATTACTCAAAAACTTTATTTTAAAGCCTGTTAAGAACTCTGGCTAATTAATCCTTTTTGCCTCACGGAACAAAATACTAGAGAAAAGTAGTACTACAAAATTGAAAAGATTTGTTTCGAAATCCGACAAGTACGATTTATTAGTTTCATATCCATAGAAAAGCTGATTTAGCAAGATCATCCCTTCAAATGCAGATTTGATTAAGTAACTTCTTTTGTTTATTTTTGGTGGAGAGTGAAACCAGGTCAACATCCAAGTGTTTGCATGTGTTCAGGTGTTGCAGATGGGCGACGTGGGCAGCGGGGTGTGGCACCATGGAGCCGGTAACGGCGGCATGGGCGGCGACGGAGGCGGCGGAGGCGGCGGAGGCGGCGGGGGCGGCGGGGGCGGGAGCGGGGGCGGCGGACGGACACTGACACGTCGCCATGACGGCAGTCCCCTGCGCGCCCCCTCCCGCAGTCACGGGCAGGTGAGCCACTCCCCAAATTACGCCCGCTTTAGATGGTCCATTCTTCCGTCTTTTGGCTTGTGCAAACGGCGGACAGAAAATGGATGCGCTGTCTTGGTCATATTCCAAATACCATGCGTGTTTTATAGTACCCTTTTAGGAAAAAAATCATAAAAGTTTGTTGTTCAAAAAATTTTATTTTTACATGAATTTTTCTTGAATACATGAATTTTTGAATTCTATTTTTCTATGCCCTCTTCATGGAAAGATGCTGAAAGAGGGCATAGAAACGTTGGTTTCCCGCTGGGTCAAATTCTGAACAATGATTGCAACTATGTATAAAAATAGTTTGAGAAACGCTATTTCATGTAAATTTTTTTTGTTATTTACGTTGGTAAACACGCACTTAGCCCCTTAGCAACCAACTTAGCGTAATCTCTTAGCATTCGTTCGCCAATCATAAAATAAATCATAAGCTTGCTCATAAGTGATTACAGATTTAGAAGGCATCAAACTAGAGCTTACAGCTTCGTTTCCCACAGAATATCATCTGGCACGAAAATATCTTGTGATACTTCGAAATTACCGGCCACGTTTTTCCTCCATCACCTTGCATTAGCAGAAAAATCATTCAACTGTTTGATCATCAACAAAGCATCCGGTTCCTTGAATTTGAAATCAATATTTTAATTTTGGACGGTACTTTTCATGAAGTCCCTGGGACATTTTCAAAATTTAAAAAAAATGGTTCCATGTTTTCAATTAAATTTTGTTGTTGGATTGTCTGAAAGACGTTCAAAAGCATCGCGAAGATTTCATTTTCGTTGTAAACTCTCATTTTTCGCAAGTTGAAAATATTCAAGATTTTGTTTCGCGTCTTCCTACAACTACAGCTATGAAAATGGAGATTTCCCCCTTGGTTAAATCGGTTCCCTAAAGATATATTTTGAAATAAGGTCATTTACAATTTTTCGAAAATTTGAGTCCTTTTCGCGTAACGTTGAGAAATTCTGGCGAGAAAGTACGCGCTGTTTTAGCAGCATTTGTTTATGAGTGGTAACTTGAAAAATGTTTGTTGTCTCAAGGTTCTATTTTATGTAATCGTCTTTAAATACAAATTTTAATAAACGTGTTACTTACTAGAACTCCAACTACACAAATTATAAGAAAAATAACTGAAGTTATTTTACCCGGTGAAAGTTTATGACTTAGGATGTTTGAACCATGATTGGGAAATAGTGATTTCACGCATTATAAGAGATCATTTAATAATTTCTTAGATATGATGGCGGAGACAACATAACATTATTTCTTCTTCTCCTTTTCCCCTCTACATTCTTTTTGTGAATCTTCTCTTTCTTCTTTTCCGTCTCCTGTTTCTTCTTCATATATTATTTTTTTGTTACCGACAGCTGCTTAACACTTCAGACCAAAGAAGCTTCAGACGTCTCCACGTAAAATGATTGATACCACGTAATACCTCAATAAAATTCTTCAAAACTAATTGTTAAGTCAAAGTACTACCAAAATAGGTTATCCGTAGCTGGGCAAAAGTTACTAATTTCTCCTAAGAATACTTATTCAACACTTTGAATGTGAAGCAGTTCTTATATGACTTAAAAAGTTTTATCCGTTTACGAAGGACCGAAAATTGACATAAGCCAAGTTTCCCAGTGTCTGTTCCGTTAAAGAGATGAAATTTATCTTTAGTCATTTTACTAAAAGAAAATATAGGTAGTATTTAACTCACAGTTAACGTACTTAACTCAATTTGACCAAACCTTGACTTAAGGCCTTTTACTTTGCGTCCACAACCTCACATTAAAATTTTCATTTCGTTTCTCACGCGTAAGACTGACAGCAAATAGAAACCATAACCTCCTCCGCGAACGTTAAATTCATTGTGGTTGTCAGGGGTATTTCACAATGATAAATGTCGTCCTAAAGTCATAGTTCCAGTTTTCCTCGTTTCCTGTCCTGTAAGTCTCACGTGGATTTTATAGATTCGCGGAAAGACAGTTAATCTTCGTTGTCTTCTGAATTATTCAATGTTCTGTTATGAAAAGGAAGAGCTCCTCGCATTAGCACACTTACGAAACGATTTTGTTGCCTTCGCAACTCCATTCGAAGAGTAATTTTATAAGTCAAATTTCCAATGCGGTCGGTGTTAAGTTTCAACTATCCAATAGCTGATCGACTGAACTATGGCTACGCATCTGCTTATATAATTGTTATCGGTCTTAATGTTACACTAATATTTTATTTTCTCTCTCTCTCTCTCTCTTTTCCCTCGTAGTAAAATTCTTCAAAAATAGATCTTTAAATAAGATCATGTAGCTTTTTTTTCAATATATGAGAAGTTGTCGCGACATTTTGCAACAATAAAAATAACTCTAAAATCAAGATTTTATCAAAATCCGCTCCATGTTTTTGCTTTAATTCTTTTCTCGGATAATTCGAAGTAAACATTTTCTCGGACAGTTCGCTTATAAAAAAAACAGGTCAATTTTTTGTTGAACTCTTAAAATTTCCAAAAACTGCACAAGTTTAAAATAATGCAAGAAAGTGCGCTTTCTGTTCTTTTGGTGCTAGATGCCTCCCCATGTTTTCAAGTTAAAATGTCTCTACTGGAGATGACGGGTTTGGGCTTGTGACTTATGGGTAAGGAGGATACATGAAGTCGCATCAGCAGTATAGTTGTGTTTACGCAATGCCCGCATCCTCGCGGAATGCCCAGCGCCCAACGTGATAGAATATACTACATAGTGTGGCTGAAGCGCCGTCATCTTTGCAGCAAATTGAAGCCATGTTTTTGCAGTCAAAGCAGCGCCCTCTGGAGACACAGAGTACGAAGTTTTGCACTGGGTAAGGGTGGGTGGGCGCGTGCCAGGCATAATAAATCCTCTTACTCTTTTTTTACGACCAAAAACAAATAATTTACAAACGAAATCACGATATTTAAGGAGAACGATTTGAGAAACTTTAAAAAACACGTTGCTTCCTACAGGTATTGTCATGATAATGGAAGCTGTTGAAATGTTATTGTAGATAGCATAATGCCTGAATGTGAATGTCATTGTAATAAGAAGCAAACAAACTGATAACAAATAAGGCGGAAAACTTGAAAAATGATAAATTTGTGGTTTGATATTTCTTTTTACAGTTATGTGCCGACCATACTGAAGGCGTTGTGAATATTATTATTTTAACCACTAATATAATTTAAATACAGATAAACGAAAAGGCAACAGCACACATAAAATTTGATACAAACCACGTCCATTCAGTACAACAGTTCTACACGCCATCATCAGGCCTCTCTAATATTTTGACTGCAAAAAACATGGCGGCCCTAGATCGGCAAGCGTCCACCAAAAGTGCTGTCAGTCACTCTACATTCTAGCTCGTTGCCAGCGCCGGAGCCACGCTGAGCGCCGTAGACTCCTGAGATTTCGCTCTACGACCGGACGGCAACGGTTCCCTGGGCAGCATCGCCCATCTACGAGTACAACCTTTGTATTCTGCTTTCACTCCCTTATTGCATCAAGAGATGATACCCCAGATTCACTCCCTTTTTGGACCGAAAGATCTGATTTAAGGAGTACAGTAAGGAGAATATTCGATATGAGTACCGTGTCACATTGCGTTGTTTATACTCTATTGTTGTAGCATGTCATTATTAAGAGGATGCCAAACCGAAATTCATGAAGGCTTGTACAGACTTGGAGAGAAGGGAAAAAAATTGTTTGAAAAAAAATTCACAATTCAAAATTTCCCAGGTATTGTGTATTGACACGTCTTAAAATATGGCTCCCTATATGTATGATAAATAAAAAAGTGTAATTCATTTGTTTGCAAACAGAGGTCAGAGTTATAGTTTTTCTCTTAGAGCTAGGTGCCTACCCGATTGTTCAAATTCAAACGCCTCTCCTGAAATAGATGGTTTGGGTCTTGTGTCGTGTTGGATGTCAAGGATCCCTGTGACGGGTGTGCGTGTGCGTGACAGGGCCCGCGTCCGCGCTCCGTGCCGAGCGCCGCGGCCGCGCTGAGCGCCGTGGGCGGCGGCGGGGCGTTCGCGCTGCGGCCGGACGGCAACGGCTCCCTGGGCAGCGTGAGCACCGCCGACACGTCGCTGCCGTCGCTCTCCTCGCTGCGGCCGGGCTCCCTCCAGCAGCTGCAGCAGCTGCACGACGCCGGCGGCGGGGCAGGCGGAGGCGGAGGCGCAGCCGGGGGAGGCGGATCCGGCGCCGCCACCCCGCGCCCGCTGCTCAAGTCCGCCTCCGCCGTCTTCCACCCGCAGCACCACCCGCACTTCTCCTCGCACCACCACCACCACCACCATCACCAGGTGAGCCAAACGCGCACACGGAATGGAGCGATTGATGTTTTGTGGTGATTCCTTCCTAGCTGGATGGTGAGATTCGGCGCCGACCTACACGTCGGCTTTCGAGGGAGGCTTTCCTCTCCAGGTATCTTCCCTACATGGCGCACCACCCCACTCTCTAAACTCCCGACTGGTCTCTCTAAATGTGTGGCGTGTAAGTGAAAGTGTAAGTAAGGGGTGAGGATAGGAAAAGGAAGAGGAAGAAACGTTCGTGCGTGGTTCATGGCCCGTTTGATAAGGTACTTCTCCGGCATTCGCCTGGGGTTGATCAGGAAAACTACTCAAAACTATCGTTCAGAGTAGCCAGCTGCTAGAAATCTCCTCCAGACAGCGGCTGAATTCGACCTAGCTAATGTAGCTTCTGTCGAAAATCTGCCACCGCCAGGTCTCGAACCCTAGAACCTCCCGTCAGAGTTGCAGCAGAAACAGTGTCAATGCTTGCTCTGAGCTTCACTCAGCAGGTAGCAGTCTCAGAATATACTAACCGGTGCCAAGGCTGGTACCTGAACTCAGCCGGTACCAGTCTCGCCTCCATACACGTCATAGTTTCAGCGTCCCAGTAAAGGGAATCGTTTGAAGCTACAGCTTAAAAGGAAAAGCTAAGTTGCTCTAACCTGGGCATACAATAGGCCAGAGAATCAATTACCACTGATATCAAGATATGGAGGGGTTCATTAACGTTTGGGATACGTGACACTTTACCCATACCGTTTTACCCAAACACGAGCGTCTATTAGCACAAACCCTGGCTGTAAAATTATCACAAACGAAATTAGTCGGTTTGTAACTTACTTCAGATACGGATCTTAGGAATCATCGTCAGATGAGCACAACCGTTTCAACAGGCCAGGGAAAATATAATTGCCTCATGGTTGAATGGGTTTCTAAGGCCAGAAATTGGTTCTTGGTTGCCCGAGACGAGCCGCATGTACATCGTTGGAGCTGAGATTTCGCTGCATTGTTTAAAGTTCACTTCTTCAAAAGGCTCATACACATTCCCGGAAAGTAGCAGTTTTCTTGGTGCACTTTTACCGCTCAGAAAACCCAAAGAGTGTGAAAACAATCCCGAATGTCAAACTTTAGCGAAACCAAACTTTAGCGTCGGCTTCTGATTTTCTTCAGAATACAGGTTCGTGGCTGGCCGCATCCTGAATGTCCATTCGCGTAAATATGGGTACAATTTGTTAAACATGTGGAAGTGAAAGGTGTTCTGTTAAGTACGATCCACGTCATATTGGACGGGTAAAAAAGTGTGGCATGAGTAACGGTGAACGATTAAAGAAGAGACGCTCCAATCCAAACAGGTAAATTGGCTTTAGTATCCCGAATATGTACGGACTCTCAAGATAATTTAGAATAACGGTACTTTGCCATTCTTGTTCAACTTCGTGGAGGAATGTTCGTGTCCTACATAAAGCTTGGGTGTTTCCAGCATTCAGTTGTAATGCTTGCACTATCACGTATCACATCTGAACCATCATCCCATCGCAATTCTTCCCCCATTATCGTTCTTCCCTGCCATCACATAAGAAGGGCTTGGAGCAGTATCAAAATAAGCCCCACCAGTCACAGCAAGCCTCCTGCTATTCGAAAATAATACTATCTCAATTTTGCGGAAAGAGTGTCTTATTTTGTTAGTACACGACTTATCGTGTTAGTGATCCAAGCCACTCATCTACAACGGATGGCAAATGCAAACCATCACTGTGTCTAGAGAAAGGAGGTCATGAAGGCGTATGTTGGCTTCACACTTGCAAGTAAATGGCGAGCAATATCATTTCGCAATAAAAGTTGCCAATGTAAACATTGCGGCAATAAATATTTCTGATATTGACAATGTTTCTTGCTAGATATTCCGGTCGTAATGTAAACTCGTGTGTTTCCATCCTCGAAAAGATACTGCCGGCTGTTGCGGGGACTAGAATTGGATTGAAGTATGAGCAAGATATTGCTGAAAAAAGCCAAAGATGACCACGGGCACATGCGGTCACATGCGCAAAATATTGTATGAAATATTACTTGCATTTCTTTACAATATTTTTGAGAAATTTTAAAGAAAATATATTTTTGGATATTAAATATTGATAATTTACCAGTTTGATTATTAGGATTTTTATATTTCAAATCAGCGAAAAAATTATATATTATAGATAAAATATTATATACACGATCAATGAAAATCAACAGCTTTTTCAAGTTTACCACGTTACAAAAGCCTCCAGCTTTTATTAAATAATTTAGTTTCGGAGAAATAGCCTGAATTTAAACTCGGCGCAAAGATATAAACATAAAACTTTTAAAAGTATTTAATGTTCTATTGTAAATCGAATGAAAATAAATTCACAAAATATGTAACATTTTTTAAACATCTTTTTTGTTTACCAGCGTCATAATAGACTTTCTTCTTTGCAAGGATTTTATGGCACAGATTATGACGTATTAGCCGTTTACGGCACGAATAATTGCGTCATCACACATCAGCGAATCGCAGCAAGCGAATCGCGAGAAGGTGATTGTGAACCGCACAGCTTTCGGAATCGCAGCGAGCGAATCGTGACGCGTTGGCGGTAAACAGCGCGGCCGACTACCGTTTTTTCGAACAATTATCAAATACGCGTAACGTTATAATATTGCTTTCAAAATTTTTTTTGATTCTCTTATAAATTTATAAAGCTGTTATACAAAATAAAAATAAAATATGCAACTCTTTTATAATGTTGCTGTAATGCATTCGTACAAGCTTGAAAACGTGTTCAAAACATGTACTTATGTAATAAAGCTTAACATTATAAACTGGTTACATAATATACTATTACAATATGATTATTTTCCTTTTGGAGACGCTCTGTCCCAACATGTCTATATGTGTGTGCAGGGGAGCGGCGCGTCGAGCTGCCGCACGAGCCAGCTGTCGCTGAGCGGTGGCGGCGGCGGGGGCGGTGGAGCGTCGCGCGGGGGCGGGGCGGGGCCGTGGGGCGGGCGCGTGGCGGGGCCCAGCACTGCCCGACCGGTGGTGCTGTCGCCCGCGCTGCTGCAGCCGCTGGACCTGCACGGCCACGCCCTCGGCTGCCCCTGCGGCGGCGGCGGCGCCGGCAACGGCCACGGCAACTCCAAGCAGGTGAGGCGGCTTCTCCTTCTTGTTCTCCTCCTCTTCCTCGTTCTTCTTCTTCTTCTTCTTCTTCTTCTTCTTCTTCTTCTTCTTCTTCTTCTTCTTCTTCTTCTTCTTCTTCTTCTTCTTCTTCTTCTTCTTCTTCTTCTTCTTCTTCTTCTTCTTCTTCTTCTTCTTCTTCTTCTTCTTCTTCTTCTTCTTCTTCTTCTTCTTCTTCTTCTTCTTCTTCTTCTTCTTCTTCTTCTTCTTCTTCTTACAAGGGTTACCGCAGAAGCGGTTGTGGTTCTTGTTATTTCTTTGGGCATCGCAATTCCAAGTACTTTGGTTTTCTTTTCTTCTTACGGGGGTTACCGCAAAAGTAATTTTTGTGGCAACTCAAACATTTCAAACCTTCTTATTCGTCTTCTATTACTACGATTTCTTCTACTTCTTCCTCTTACGACGGTCCCCGCAAAAGAGACTGTCATATCGTAACGTTGTTACATCACGGAAAGCATCTCTAAGCAGATGAGACACTGTGGCTTAAAATCCTCTCCTTCTTCTTACAGGGGTAAAATTTGTTGTTGATGTTGTTGTTGAACACCAACGTTGTTGGGTCGGACACGGCAATTGCACGCAGGCGAGAAACCATTTGTACCTCACTTATCCTGAGGTGACCCCCCGTTCAATTTTTCTGAATTTTGAATATTTTGTATGATATGAATATACGTAACTAATGTATTTTTTCTGCGGAAAACAGTGAGAAGGGAGTAAAATTGAATTCCAAAGGTGAGGTTTACTTTTTCGAAAAAAATCCCAATATTTTCGAACTAACGCAATTACAAAATGTGCGTACCAAGACCATTCCAAATCTACTTTAGTGCATAATATCAGGAGAGCAAACCCACAATTGCCAGCTTCGCTTTGAAATCATTCAGGTACAGAAACACATATTCACATTCTACAAACTCCTCTGGAGGAAAATGTTACAAATGGAACTCACTAAATCACAATCACAAAATATGAATGCGGCAATTAAAAGATTAGTTCCCATGTCTCGTTAACGTGTCCACCACATCATTACATGGAACCGATAGAACATGACGTCATCTTATACCGCAGTCAACGAGACATTCAACACTGAATCACTGATTGCGTTTCCGGTCATAAGAAAGCTTTAAAACAGTGTCTGCTAACGACATTGGAATAATAATCAGTTATTCTTATTCAAAACGAATTACCTAAGAAAATTCTCAACGTTAGAAAGACTTTTTTGCTTAGTACTCTTGCACTTTAGTTTGTAATACGTCATATAAATGTAAATGATTTAATGTATTCAAGAATTACTTCATTAATGTAGTCATAATTCTGTTTCAAAATAATTATTATATTTCCTACAGTATTTGATTTTTACGAAGTTTTTATAGAAAAAGTACCACAGAATAGTATCGTACAACTGTTACCAGAGGTGTCAACTAATATTACTTCGTTAATGTAGTGCTTTAGGAGTAGACCCATAACGCGAGAAAGGTGATATCTGAAGTGAGAAGGCAATACAATAACCAAAATCGATAACAATATTGGAGAGAGATTAACCGTAGCATATGAGTAGTTGCATATTTACAAAGATGTCAATGAAAATCTAAATTAATAAACATTAAAATATAGAAATAAATTTCCTGGATATAAAGATTAATATAATGGGGAACTGAAATGTTTTATGCATTGTTTTCTCCAGACCTTCATGTGAGTGTACCCATTGAGGAGGGAGTATTTTAAAATGATTGATTAAATTGGAGTATAACATTTTCTCATCCGAAGTAACGCGCTCATCGTTACAAACAAAAAATGGAGCTGCATGTCTTAAATCCAGCGTGATAGATTATTACTATACAAATTAACTAATCCTGTGGTTTTAGCACTCTTTGTGAGTGCTCGCAATACTAGGGGTCGCCATGTTTTCTGCTGTCATAATAAGTATGGCGGCATATTAAACTGTCAAACTGAACGCATTATTTATTTGCACCAGGCGTTATTTGCATGTAATTATCATTTTCGTTTAACTTTACTTTAATTACACTTCGATGTACTACTAAACTACTACGATGTACGACTAACACCTACAGGACTAAACTACAACACATACAGGACTAAATAAACCCAAAACATCACTTTTTCAGGTAAGAACTTCCATTGTGATTGAACTGTTTTCTTCTATTGACTTCGATTTTTTCATTTCATAAAATTCAGATTATCACAAACTTATTATATTTAATAACTGTAGATTCCGGTTGAATAATTGATTCTTAAACACTATTGAATTGCAAAATGAACACCTCAAGAAGACAAAATCTTTTAGATGTGAGGAAAACACGTTCGGCAGATGTTTTCTAAACTTTCATAGTTTAAGGAACAATCACACAAAGTGTTTTCTTAAATCAATTACGTATTTCTCTTTATAACCACATGGCATATTATGCATTAAATATTTCAAGTTATTTCAGCCGTCATGCATGGATATTGTTGCTATTTACCACCTTGTTTGTGAACTTGCCTATTACAAAATTTCGACAGCTGCGATTATTATTACCATTTCAGGAAGCAATGTGATTTTGAAGCCTCTCAATTTGCTCTCTTTACGTATTGTGATATTATTCTGCATGATTTGTTTCTGGTCGTGAGAACTAACAGTAGAGACATTTCATCGCGAAACAAACTACTCGTACAAACTTCCGAACAGCGCATATGTATTAAAAGGAAGGCGACAATGTAACATCGGATCCTTTGGAATACAAAAGATCTGTAATCTATGTTAAATTACTAATGACATAAGCAACAAGAAATAGGATAATTTTGTATAAAATCTCCCTATATTCCTAGCCATCTTAATATAATCGCTACAGTGGAGTTCTACAGCTCGTTGACCCACATTTGTTCATCATGAAATTGGATGTACTCACACGTTTGTCAAAAATTTAGCGCAAGATTTTACTGCTATCGACAGTGATGTTTCCATAGACACATCATAATCGATATAATCACAAAAACAAATAAACCTTGGCATACAGACTGAGTGATAACGGTGACACATTTTGAAGGGAATGGAATGATTGATTCACCTTGAAGATGTCGTTCATCACATTTAAGGTAAATGTTTATTCTAGAGATAATTATATGCTTGGTTCAAAACAGGCTATAGGTAGCCCACGAAAACTATTTTCTCTTCAAATCTAATGATAAATATTTCTGAAAATGTACGAATTGAATGTGTAATATGTTTTAAACAGGTACCTAAGAAACTCTCACTTTTTACCATTCTGTTCTTCCATTATATATTTTGAAAGTAAGATGGCAACAAATGATTATCCCTTTTTATGCTTTTTACAAGATTGTCATTGTCTTATACTCATCATTTCGTAGTTCAATTAAATATATAAGACAAGGAAAACATTACAAGACTTTGTGTTCAACGGAAATACTGTATCTTTCCCATAATCTGTTTTACGAAAATCAACTAGCTTATTATCAGCTTTAATAACTAGGTAGGTTTATTTTCAATTTGGCGTATATTTCTTAGATCTGTATCAGTATTTTGAAGTTTCCATTAGCAGTAAAATAAGGTATTTTGGGGCTCAAATTCTTCCTTCCTTCCTTCCGTTTTGCGCCAATACTCCTTATAAATCATGATATTTCCCTGCCCGTGGAATTATATGACCTCAAAGATTTCTTAAGGTTGTTTCTAATAATTACTCAAAAAATAACATTGCCCCGTTTATTCGTTGTCATTAACTTTCAATACCTACTTTTCACACTTCAATTTTACCATCGTCACGAGAACATAGCCTATGGCCATCAATGATAAAAATAAAAAATCTTGACTGTCCATCTCCATTTAAAATTTTAACACTACCTGGCGCTGGAGCCTCAACAGAAAAGACAAAACACGACCGTGTCTTCGGGTTGCCCAGGCTTTGCAGGCATGTTTGACTTGCAGTCCAACTTGATCGAGATATGTGTCAAAAGAAAAAATGCAAAATAATGACAAAAGGCAGAAAGAGGGGAAAATGAGGCATAATACCAAAAATAAGCATCAGAAGCTAAAACAAGCAAAAAAGGCAAAATGAAAACGTACTAATACAACTCCAGAAGTGCAATTACGTGATTCTTAATGCAAATGTCAAGAAATCGTAATAATAATAAAAAGGCATTTTGCCTAACTTCTGGGCTGCAGTTATAGTTAAAGTACAATCGATTGTTGCATCCGATCACATTTAAAATTTCATTTGATAGGGGATCAAAAGAATTTAAAAACCGAACCCAAGGGGGTTATTTGGGGTATTCCATTCAGGTGGATCTAAAACAGTTTCAATTCATATCCAGATGAATCATTTACGATTTCCGCACTTTGAAATGTCCAAATCAAGAAAATTAGAAACTCTTCAATAGGCATTTCTTTGGTGAATTCAGACAATTTATGCATGGCTCAGTTGCACTAAACCCACTGACAAGGTCAGAGGTCACATGTCGGAACAATCAAAGGCCGCATTTATGCATAGTATTTATCATTACATTCACAGAAAAAAAAACTTCAAACATTGGTTTTTTCATGTCATGTGTCATAGTTCATTTTATTTGTTTCTGGAAGTCTTCTTAGGGGAAAAATGGACAATTCGCGCCCTGGTGGCGCTGTGTTGGCAGGACGGAGCGATGGGCGGCGGAGAGGGCGCGGAGGCGGTGGCGGGCGCCGTGACATCGGAGGGGCTGTCGTGGCGCCGTCTACACATGAGCCGCGCCAAACTCAAGGCCACCGCCACTACTTCAGAGCTGCTCTCTGGATTCGCTATGGTGAGTACCACTACTACAACACTGCGACAATATTTGAAGGTGACCCAAAAAAGGAAACATTATTTAAAAATATTATTTTCCTTGTTTTATTTATACATTACTTTCAATTTGTATGTTTTAATTTACAAGATTTATTAATTGTGATATTATATATATATATATATATATATATATATATATATATATATATATATCAACATACTACAATAATTTTATGCAAGTTTGAGTTAAGATATATTCAGTTTCTGAGGTAGAGGCAAGAGCAATTGTCATATTTACCATATTTTGAACATTTTCTGCACTTGCAGTACATTCCGTGGGGATGTCCAACTCCTTTTTTCCATTTTCTTTTATCTTTTTAGAACTAGATCAACACTCACTACTTTGCTCTGTTTGCACAACTGGCATCTGCATCGACATACACTAAAGAAATTGCTATGAATTTATAGATGGGTCTAATTGTAAGAGAACGCTCGAGCTTCGACGAAGCGACTACGCATGACGGCGGTTTCAAGTTGTTTTGTATTCATCCTATAAACATTGAAAAACGAATTTATCACGTAGGGTTGAGAAAAGTTCTATTATTACAAGTCTAAATTGTTAACAGTAACTACTTATTGCGACAAAGATAAAGGGAATAAATGAATCGGAAATATCAAAAACGTCTGATGTCCAGGATCTTCCAATTTTGAACAGCAAGCAAAAAGGTTCTAAATTCCGGACATCGTACATTTTTTTCTTAACATTAACAGTTGAAGGACATTCTACAGACATCACAGAGGCACAGACAACGAACTTCTATGCATGGAACGCTGAATATATATATTTTAAGAACAGATTCCCACTGTTAACTCAAAACCGGCAAAGTGTGACATTGAACCTTTTCGTTTGCTACGATTCAAACTAAATTGAAGCTCGTCGTTGACCTCCTCATTGGTTGGTGACTTCTTCATAACAAGCTCTTTCGTACGTCAGACAAAAGGAATATTTTCAGTGTTGAACTTCGCGATGAGCGCTTCCATATTTGTTTATGATAGTATATGCCTTATCAACTTACAAATAACTCTTCAGAATGGTTAACTTCTAGGGCAAATATCATCTTCTAGGATGTCATAGACCACTTTTATCAATTACCATATAGTGGTAATCTCTTCTAACGAAATTACATAAGCGACATTTCTGAAAGCAAGCTCTATCATTGGTAGAGGAATCTGCACTGGTATTTGCCGTGTATGAGGAGACCTGCCCAGTGTCAATGACACTATTAAGTTGTTTTTTGTCTTTATTGCTCAGCTTTGACTTCATAAAATTCTTGAAGAGGAGGCCATGACGTTTGATAATATTGACGTTCTCACACAGTCGAAGTTGAAGAATATGGTCAAAAAACTTAATACTGTCCTTGCCAGTGGGCAGGTCGTCCCCTGTTCGCTCGTTCACTTGACAAACACCACTGTAAGATTAGTTGCCTACAATCAGGCGCGCGCTACCCGAAATGTCTTGTGTCCCTTCGTTATGACATTTTCCTCATGTTCATTGTCAATAATTAGATATCTTCGAGCCCCTTACATGCCCAATTAGTTTGTAACATTTATTTTCAACAACCTTACAAAATGTCTTCTACGCTGCAAATAGATCGTTTGGTTCTTCGATCATTAAAACTCATTGTTTGGTTCAAACATTATGAGGGCGAAAAAGAACTCAAAAAGTGGATAACAAAAGGACTCGTATACGTTAGGAACACGTAACAGTTTAACCTGTACCGTTTTACTCATCCGAGTAAATACGAGCATCTGCGGGTAAAACTGTCACCCTCAAAATTCATCAGCTCCTACGTTACTTCAAGATAAGAATGGTTGTTTGATTGTGCCCTGAACGTCTGTGCACAAAAACCTATACCTGATTGTCTTGTTAAGCCTCCGAGCGGTAATTGGTTCCCTTAGCAAAAGACGAGATAAACCCAATCTCGTAAAACGTGACAATGTGGGCGCCTTTGGGATGCGGTTAAACATGACACGCGCAAGCTCTTCGGGTACATCTGATAAGTATTCGTAACACATACAGCCATTTAACCTATCTTCTTTATTTATTTAGGAACCTAACAACCACCTCAGACTCTGAATTGATCTTAATGTCACAAGAAAATCCAATATTTTATATGTTAAAAAATTGATGTAGTGTGGTAAAACATGAAACGCTCTGTAAAAGACTTGATAAATAATTGTTAAAAATATCAATTATATAGAAAAATTAACACTTTTATGTTATAAAATGTAAAAAATTTTATGTACGTAATTCGTTATTAACTTTTTTTAACAAGTCGCCTTTCTTTGCGCGCTCATTTCGAAACAAGCATGTGTGTGTGTGTGTCTGCATTCCCGTCGATGTGTTTGTGTTTAGGTGGCGATGGTGGAGCTGCAGATCAATGAGCCCACCAACGTGCCCGAGTGGCTATTCGTCATGTTCTCCGTGTGCACCACGGTGCTGGTGGCCGTGCACATCTTCGCCCTCATGATCTCCACCTACCTGCTGCCCAACATCGACGCCGTGTCCAAGCTGCAGGTGGCGCGCCTAGTGGCCGAGTCGCCACACGAGCGCATGCGCGGCTTCATCGAGCTCGCCTGGGCCTTCTCCACCGTCCTCGGGCTGTTCCTCTTCCTCGTCGAGGTGAGCAAGACTATTCCCCTTCTTCTCATTCGCTTTTTTATTCCTCTCCTCCATCTTTCTCGGGTCGTTGTTCTCCCTTTCCAGGAGGACACGTCTCTTTCTCTTCTTCAGTTTTGCTTTTTTTGTTCTTCTCCGACTCCTTCGGGTCGTTTTATTTTCTTTCTCCTTCTTAGCCGTCCTGAGGATCTTCTTTGCCGAAGCCGACACGACTCATTCTCTTCTTCAGAATATTATTCTATCCCTTTCCTTCCTTACTGTCAGAATGGCTCCTACCGAGGCTTACTCGCGCCGGAGGCCGTTTGTCACTACTTTTTTTAATTTTTATTTTAGTTTATACAGTATTCCTTTTTCATATCTATCAACTCTTTGCAATATAATCTCCTTAATTTATTTCCTTTTGTCTTATTAACATGTATTACTATTACTGTTCCTTTCATGTAAATATTTGTTATCGGAAAGCATTCATAATTTAACGGAAAAAGCGCTTTTAAAAATCTCATCGTGATCGCAATAAAACAATAGTGCCCATAAAATGATAACTATTGCAATGTGTCAAGGTGACTATCATTCGTAGACTTCTTACAATGAGATTTTTGTTTTAAAAAAAATTGTTTGTTCCGCATCATTCCAAGGGAACTTCCTCCAAACCCCTGAGTGTAGGCAACCCACAGCACGAGTTGTTACTGCGAAATACATTAGGATGTTTAATTTCATTAATTAAGAATACTTTCCACATGCATACAATTCAAACACCCATATTTAGTACGATAGAAGTTTCTTAAATTTTAAATAATGAAATTATTGGATTTTTTGCGTGTTAATAGTTGCATATTGTAGTAATTATTATTGTTCTTGTTATTATTAACTTTTGTAATGTTGTATTTTTAATTAATTTTACGATAAGTGTAATCATCGTGTTATCTGTTTTATTGTGGTGTGTATGTAATTTGCAGTTTGTTCTTAATTGTTTTAATATATGTATCCCTCTACCTCCTATTAAGTCTTCAGTTCACTCTTCTCCCATGTTTGTAACTAATTTTATTTATAATAAGCCCGTCATTCTTTCTTCTCATTTTATCTTTGTGTTGCTCGCAATCCACTTATCTTATTTTTTATCATTTTGATTTTTTGGTTCTAAGTTACCAACCCCTTTGTCTTCGTTTTTATTCTGGGTTTACGCGTACGTCAAGATACATAGTTTCTTGACTTGCAATTTCTGACGTAAATGTAAATATTTCTATTTTGTTTCGTGTTTAATATTGTAACTAAGTAAAACCATTTAAGAGACTAGACCTAAGATCCAGTAATTTGGATTGGATCTTATTGTTTAAATTATTATTGTCATTGGTATTATTATTGGTATAATTAATATTAATATTATTATTATTATTATTATTGATATAATTATTATTATTATTTGTCTAATTCACGACTAAAGATGTTATGAGTGGGTTCAATATAAAATCTACTCCAGGTTGCAACCAGCTTCCTAAGTAGCAGATCTGAGGACAGTCGGTGCCTCTACAATACGTTGCGCAAAATGTAAGCTGTTCCAAATAAAGCAATGTCTTCACTTCCTAGTCTTTTGAATTAGCTGGACGTTTAGCCAAGTTATTACACAAATTTTGCGGAACAAATCCCAGAGTTACGATAACTATCGGGACAACCTGCGCTTCTACGCCCCACATTCAGCTCATCTCGATTTCCAAACTCTTGAATTTTAGATGTTTATCTACCTCCTTGGTTAAAACGTTTTGATCACAAGGGTCAGCCACATCTACAAGTAAACATGTATTTTCTTCAAATCCCGGATAACAATATCCGGTTTGCTTGCCACAATCTAGCGATCAGTTTGAATTTGTTGGACGTACATTATGGTACACAGTCCAACAGACGTCACCGGCTTTCGTGAGTGTTCATACCACTTCGAGCATGCGTTTGGAACTTTGAAGGCGGTACAGATCTGTCGAAACTTTTCAAGTATTCGGCCTTTGATAGAACTGGACCAGCTGAGACAATATAATCTATGTTTTCTACTTTTTCTTGGCAAATGCGGCATTTATCATCTTGGGAAATTTTGAGAACCGCCTTACCATAATGTCGTGTTATCAACGCCTGATTTTGTGCAGTTATTAAAACTGCTTCCGATTCTGGCTTCATTATTCTCCTTTTAAGCTACAGAAATGGTTGATCTTCATTGATCTGCAACTCGTCCATCTTTCTAGATACTATCCATGGAATGGTTTGTCTCTCCACGATTTCTTTAACATTTTTTGTGTCTCACGTTTCATGTTTAGTGGCATCGGTGTCTGTGTTAATCTGCGTGTCTTGCACACTTTTCTTCGCAATGCTTCTTGCGACACTAAAAATGCCTCTGATTCTCATTCTTCGATCAGATTTAATGGCCAGTCTCATTAGAGGGTCATGTTGATGACTGACTACATACATTCTCATCTCGACTATTGCATTGTGCCAAGAGGCTTCAATTTGTCTGAGGCCTCTTCCCCCTTCCTTACGTGACACATAAAATCTATGTAATCAGCTCGAGGGTGGGCGACATGATGCATTGTAGGCAGTGTTCTGGTTTTTCGATCCATGATTAGAATTTCTTGCTCAGTCCAGTCCACTAGTCCGAAACTACTCGACAACGGGCACCGCCAAACTACCTATTGCAGATATTTTATTCCGGGAGTTCAGAGCGGACTGCAGGACAAGTCTCACTCTTCTGTAATACTCCCTGCAACTTCTCTCTTTCATTGTGTATTTCGAGATGTTCTCACAATCTTTGTTGCGCAGATATTCTATTATTATTATTATTATTATTATTATTATTATTACAACGGTTTCAATAACAGTACACAGGACCATGGAAGTGATTTAAATGTAGAATTTCTTCCCATCTACCAAACACATGATTTTATGTTGTTTTCTTGACGTTGAAGCATCAAAAGCGTGATTGCGGGCGTGTGTTCAGGTGGCCATCTTGTGCTGGGTGAAGTTCTGGGACTATAGCTTCACGGCGGCGTGGGCAGCCACCATCATTGTGCTGCCGGTGCTGGTGGTGTTCGTGGCGTTCGCTGTCCACTTCTACCACAGCCTGGTGGTGCACAAGGTGGCCGCCACCGGGCACGACATGCGCCAGCTGGAAGCCATGAAGCGTCGCCTGGACTCGGCTAGCGCCGTCTGACCCGGCGAAAGGAGGCGCGGTCCGCTTGCCAGGAGGAATACGTCGCGAAGGAAAACGTTTTTGCCAGATCAGAGAGGTCGTGCACTGGCGGAGGGAAGCAGGCCTACATTTAAAGTGTGCTCCACGCCCTCTACAGCAATGCCGACTGTGAATAACTCATGGCCTTAAGACATAAGTGGGGTCAACACTCTATCTCTCGAGTGAAAATGACCCTTCCACCTTTTGAAATATATAGGACATGATGTAGTGGAGAGTTGGCAAAATTTTGCCCACAGCAGTTCTAAGTTTCACACGCATGTCACGGACTGACCGAATTCTCAAAGTAACATCTTTGAAAATGATGGAATAAAGGAATGATTTTTGTATTTTAAAACTAGGTGGATTGTTCTTAAGGGGCAGAAACACGATTATTTTACTACAATGTAGAACATCAAGTTTATGTAAACCAAAATGTGTTAGGCGCCTTTTTCACGCCCCCGGAATTTGACACCCTTCGCATCGTTGCCCTAGATAGAACGATAGGTATACCAACCACGCCGAATTTCCAGAACTAACGGAAGACAAACCTGCATCAACTCAAAGAAGTTACTGATGAAATTGAGATGGTTGTGACTCGGTTTTCATGGAGTGGGAAGACGTATCAGGGAGGTCGAATGCTGATATTGCATTTTTCGACGCAGCGATATTAATCGTAAGAACGGCTTGGCAAAATCTGTGAATTTTCTTCATTTTTTTCCCTCCAGAGGCGGCGACGTGAGAATGAAATTCTGGCAACGGTGCGTATGTGAAGGATCATTGCGAGAAGGGTGGGATAAGGTAGGAAATTACTAACTTCTTTGGCAATCGTAGACGGAAACAGCTACATATGAAGCGGTTATTTCCCTTTCTAGCCAACGTCGCTACTTCAAACTCTCCCTGTTATAGACAGAAGAGCACAGAAAAAACAAGAGGCCTGGGTTATTAGATTCACAGGTGCCCCATATTTCAATGAAACGTTCCGCTCCCTTTCAATACATATACTACACAATCAATTATCATGAAACAGAAATAATTTATAGCGGTTACTTTGAATTAAAAGTAAATTCTTTACATGATTTGAATGAAATATAATCGGGGCCTTAATTAAGTCAGGGTCTAGGAAATATTGACCAGCCTGTCCTGCCCCCTAACTGGACACTTAGGTGTAGATAGCACGCGTGGGCAAAAGAGGTGTTTACACTTATTTTTTACTGTAGCTTGGCACTGTTTGGAAGCGGAAGTCAATGAGTAAGTCGAAGATAATTTCCCCTCGTTATCCTTTTCACAACTGTGACTTTGTGGAAGGCCGTGTTCGGAATAAATACTGAATTTCAAAATTCGCCTTCAAGCCGCAGTTTATAGACTCTCAAAGGGGAGATGGTGTTTATGGCACTTTTTACCTGAAGTACGAATAATATATAATTGATTCTTCTCTCAATGTGCCTTTTTGAAGATTGTGTTAAGATAGAACTTGGCATAATTTCTTCCAATGAGTAAATTACTACTTGACGTTATTTCACGTTTACACGCGAACATTGCCATTCAAGGTTTGTAATTCCATTATCTGGACAAAGAAATATAATGAAACGAGTCTACGTCTTCTATGGCAATACCATATTAACTAAAGATAATTACTGTACATTATTAATAATTATTCAAATGGAGCACATGATAATGAGAAAGTTCTTAGTTTTAAAGTAAAAACTGCTGGAGGAATTCAACATATTGTTGAACCAAAATTGAACTTGTATTTATAAAAATTGTTTATTGTCACGTTTTGCAAGACCACTACGGAAAATATTTACATGGGGAAACATGGACTGCAAGGAATAGTTTGTAGGTAAGTGAAGTACAATCATCTCGTAAACACGACTTAGATTGTATTTTTTTCCATTCAAGTCAATTATTTATTATTGTAGATGCTAAAAGATCCGCAGAAATTAAGAATATCATAAGCAAATTCAACTCGCTTCTTTTCTTTGAATTTGATTGATACCCACTTTCCAAATCCAATCCGCTAATCTTTGTCGGCTCCGCTGCGAATCGTTGTGCACGTAATATTAAACATTGTATTATTATACTTTGATCATAAATACCTGGATATCGCCATCAGCATAGTGAGATCTTTAATATACTCTTTGTGAAGATTTCAACTGTGCATTTTTTTTATGTCAACAAAAAGAATTGAACTGAACTGCAGGGTTTCAGTAGCACCCGTTCACTCACAAAGTCCCTCTCAGAATGAATGTGGCGAGCGTGAATTTTGTTTCGACAATCTCCGGCTCTCGCTTTCCAGTTTCCTTTTCTTTCTATTCTTTTTATCATCACCGGCAAACCTATTTATTACCTCCTCCACAGTGTTCCTGGAATTTCTTTAGTCACTTTTTTCCTTCATTGAATAAGAATTCAATCCCGAGCGTTTCGTGGTCAACTGTCTTCTCACACACCGAAGGTGTCTGCAGCGACTTAATCGTTTCCTTGATTCATCAGTAAAAATTATTTGAGTCGACACCTATTTGTTTGTTATTACTTGATTTGTCGATCTGGATCACCTACATCACAATTTCATTTCAAATCTAATCAATTTATTCCTTTGACTTACTGAACTCCCAAAGTTCTGCTCTATAAATAATGATTGGAAACATTAAAAACAAAGCAAATAAATATTTACTAAATCTGAATAACTTTGAACAATAAATGGTGTCAGAATAAATACAGAAGACAATGAAATGGCGTATTCCTTGGGGTACAATTTTGCAAAAGAGTAGGGCCTACAGCACTTTATTAACAATTTCCTTTCTGATTTCAATTATTGTATGACATGAATTTATTTCATTGCAAGAACCCAAACACCAAAATATCCGATCGATAACAAGAGTAGATTACTATTAAAATTACTACATGTAAACAAAGTAGTTGGCCTATTGCTCAACTTGCACATTCATAAAGTCATTAATGAAAACAAATCACTTGCATCAATTCTGTTTTCTAATGTTATTTTATTTTTTCTAAATTATGTTATAATTTAGCCCAAGTTTCTGAACAAAATTATTGTTGCATTTGGACGGTTTGAGACACAATTAGAGATGCTTATACCACATATTCATTCTGAGATATGAATTGAAACTAACATATATTATATTGGTCAACAATGAACAGTCCAGAGAACTTTCCCCAATTGTAAATATGAAGCTCAAAGAACCAACTTTCCTTCCAAAAGCACATTTAAGTGATATTCAATGCATTCTAGTTTCATATGCCAAATTGAATACAGAATATGATTACAGTGCCAATGGAATTGAATAAAATGTTGGGTTGTATTTGTTCTTAAAATGTACCTAATAAAGTGAATTTTTTATGAAACTAAGATCTGAGAATTCAAATGTTCTTGTGTGTAATGCTTCATTCTATCTGTAATGAAAGGTGGTAATTCATGAATATGTACAAAAGATTATGTTATTGAAAGAAATTTTTGTATATATGTATTATATATAGTGCTTTTTGAGAAACAAGGCCCTGTGTTTGTGAAAGTTTAGTTGTTCTCAGAGTACCATCATTTGTAAAAATAACTATTGCAAGAAGAGTTTGACTCATCACCCTAAAAAAAATCATAGGTTAGTGTCAGATACACTTTTTTGTACAACTTTTGAAAGCAATTGAAATTCTACTATTGAAATATTTCATATGAAGAACCCAAAAAGACAGACCTGTGAGAGAATGCATTTACCACAGAGCCTTCTATATATCACATAACATTTCCATAGATCGTAAAACTTAAAGCATAATTAATCTTTTCAAAATTACAAGCCAATGAACCCCTTTGTAAACTTGCATACACTGTATACCTGTTAACTTACTGTATTGAACATTGCAAATATCAAATTCATATTGTAAAAGGAATCATTGCAACATTTTTGGATTTGAAGTCAGTTATCCCTGTGGTATGTTTAAAGAATGTATTTCAACCTCCAGGCTTTGTAAATATTTCTCTCTTCTGAAACTGTTTTTTCCTCCAAAAAAGGAGTTCACTAACTCAGCAACAAAGATACTGAAAATTAAATAACCATATAAAAATGAAAGAAATTTGGAAAGTCTTCAGAATTTGCTCACTAAAGCATATCAAATCATAGCCTCTCTTTACAGACAATCTTAAACAGATGTCAAGCATCATGTCTTCTTGACCATCACAAAATGTTCTTTATTTTCACACATTTATTTAAGCTTAAGTAATTAAGAAGATGTATATGATTAATGATGGGGGAAAAAAGAAAGAAAAAAGAAAGGTCCCCTAGTTCAAACTCTTCTATGCAGCAAACAGATAATCAGCAACATTTTCAGTGTTGCTTAATAATATAAACCACTTATGGAACCTGATGGTTGGTGAGAGGAGACATTCTCATTATAACTTTTGGAAAGTGGCCATATTAATTTGTTTGTTGCTTATTTAGCCAGTCATGCAGTGCATTGCAGTGGAGAGTTGCTTAGTATAAATCATTGATGAAACGTGACTGTCAGCAAAAGCAAGTTTTCATTTTTACTTTTGCAAAAACCCAGTTTTAATGCAAATGACATGCTCTTTAGCCAACCACCAAGTGCATCATGAAGAAAGAAACTGTAGTCCACTCTTGTGCAATTTTTGTAATTAGAAAATTAAGTAGTGAAATGAAAATAATTAGAGATATACTCTACCCACTATAGATATATATTACATGAAAATAAAATAACATTTATTCAGTTCCCATTTTGGATATCCTCCTAGTCCAATAATTATTTTTTGTATGAGGAAATGAGAATATAAAATAAATTCTTGTCTACACTCTTTAAGTTAATACAGAACTCTGCCTTCAAGTTAAACATGAAAGTCAAATGACTCAAATAGCCCAAATCTCAAAAGTTCAGAAACAATTAGGGACACAATAAAATCACTCTAAATCTTCCTCCATTCCAACTCTTTAAGGAGAATCAACATTTTACTCACTAGATATCTAATCATGAATATAAATTTCTATCAAATCTATTTCAGGCTAGATAGTCAATTCCATGGATAAATAAAACAATTTATAACAATGTTTATGTTAAGAGAGATCCAACATCGGCACCATCACACATTTACATGAAATTCGACAGCAGATTTAAAGATTATTAATCCTATTGAAGCATTAAAAATAAACAAATTCTGAGGATCATAAATTATACTCCATAAATTAACAACAAATTAATTCTAAAAACTTTCAATACAGAAAGGAACCTCTTATGTAAAATCTGAAAGGGAATAAGAAGATAAATGGAAGTTACTTAAAAAAATAATCAAGAACTGTTGCATTATGAATTTTAAAAAAAAGAAAGAAAAAAAAATATTTGGAAGGCCAAAATTGACAAATGAATACTGCACACTTCTAGTTCACAAAACACAAATCAATTTCCTAAAATAATTTAATCCTGTATCTACTAACCTTCATATAGAATTTTTCTACGTGAAACTTAATAAAATCCAGCAGCTTCAAGAGAAATTGATGAATGCATCGTTTTTACCTAGATATCATGTTAAAAGCATACATATTTTCTTCACCAATGACCCAATTTACACTCTTCCTTTCACAAAAGATCTTGAGAGTTTTAGCAAACATCACAAGCAATTGTAGCTTCTGAAACCTCCAGTAGAGATATTTCACATCCTTGTGTTTGCTAAAACTTCAGAAATGTTCATCAAGACAAAGAATGTAATTGGGTATATGGTGGACCTTGTATCAAACTGCAAAATAGGAATGACATAAACAGATGCCCGCAAGTTTAATTTCTTAATGCACCCTCTGCAGCTAATTTCTCTCGGTAAGTAGGGAATGAAACTGTTCAATAATAATGATAACTCCAGACAAACAAGCCAGATGATAAACAACTGTCACTCACCAATTCCTTTCAATTTCAACATCAAAAGGGGAAGAATACTAGCACTTTTCAGGCATAAAAGCAATGGAAATTCGTAAAATATATTTTTGAGGTTCTTGACTTCAGTTACCATAGTACATTCAAGTGAATGTGTGCACGTTCATGTATGAGGAAGGGAAACAAATTAAAAAAGAAATTCAGGATATCACGGAAGGTAATTAGGTTTCACTCTACACTATTTAAAATTTTGAAAAATACATAACATTATTTTGTTGCGTATAATTGTGGACAAAAATGGGGCTACAGAGAATCATACAGAACACTACTATTTTCTCATTTTTTTTATTGTTTTAGAAGTTTCACAACCTGTTCCATATCTCACAAGCGCTCTGCACCAAATTCACAACATCAAAAAACCATGAGCACGCAAGAGAAACAACACTAAGGTAGAACACAAAGTATGCTAGTAGCATCTTTGATTCCGCTCCATGTTTAATGATGTTAATTGCACAATTTCAAAATGGACAGAAATATGGAAGAACATTCAAGGACAATGTACAAAAAGTAACAAAATGAGTAGACGTAACGAAGCACATTTACTTCAGGGTGGGCAACAATTGCAATGTCACATATAAAAAGACAAGCAAATAAAAATTCACTTAAAAAAGAATTCATTTTATACATAAAAATATGTTACATTACAATACAACAGAGGGAGACAAACATCCCCAACAACAAACCTACAAGAACAGATCATTCGCTGAAAAGTTCACAAACAAACATTTCCTCTAATTACAATATAGTAATAAATAATTTTGTGATGTACATACCAATTTTGGAGGAAATCTAGTCATGGAGAACTTAGTACACCTAGTGCGGTAACAGAAATCTACATTAAGCATCACAGTGTCAAAAAACAAATTCAATTTGCTCTTATGACTTTCTTAGGTAGAGATTGTTATAAAAATAAAAGCCTGGAAAATTCTACTTATCTACTCTTCCATACATTCCATGTCAACAACCATCTATACAGCCACTTACAGTTTTAGATACATGTACAATACAACTAGAATTCACTATGCAACTGTCAGCAGTTCAGTGTTTTTTGAAGTCTAGTAGGTAAAGGTATTCTCCAAATTATTCCAGTATTCGAGTATCTCTTTAAGACATCCACAATACTTATTTTCAATGGGCACATTCCAGGTAAGTGCATTTGTACTAAAAAATTGCTTGCTCTTATGTCAATGAGGATGTAATCACAGTCAATTAGTTTATAGTTCACTTCTTCCCATATTGCAATTATTCAAAATATCTTAATGAACTTCCGACCATCTGGTCTAGTTGACATGAAGCAGCCTCTCTTCTAGTATTGAGAAATGGGCTTGAAAGTGAAATGATTGTGCAGTGAAAAATAAGGCTTTGCATATAAAGAAAACATTCAATCTTATCAGCACATCAAGGTTGTTCTTTGGATTCAAAAGTACAATAGTACAGAATTTAGGACATTTAACTTCATAGTTATTACAATATATACTGGCAGTAGGAAAATTTGCTAACGCCAATTGCCAGCATTCAGATTTCTTTCATTGATTTTCACAAAGGGAAAATCTTAGAAAGACTTCTGCCTTTGGAAAACAAGTCCATGGTACAAACATACCAAGAGATGGAAAGAAGAAACAACAATAGCTGACAATGCAAACTTCCCTGTGGTTATCACAAAGTGACTGATGGAATGTCGTGAAAATTAGTATGCCCTACAATATACCAAACAGTAACTTTTCTCTACTTAAAATCCAGCACTCTCAATCACATTCTACCCTTCCCTTTGATGGCCTCTAACTGACTGTCAGGCCCGAGAACTATTCAATGCTCATGTAAGAAGGTCACGATACTGATTTCGTCTCAGTTCAAGCAGACCTTGGATTGTTCCACAAGAATGTCACTCTTCATTCAGGAAACCAAAACATGCACTCAAGTATATATCTTCACGAAGGAAAATTGATGGAGGCTGTTTCTTTTTTAGCCAACATACACATGAAGTACAACAAAAGAAGGCTCAGTGGAGAGCTCCAAAACATCTCTTCTTGGATCACCAGTCATTATTGCAACGTTGACTGAACCAAAATAGGTGATAGGCAAAAGATGCAAAATGAAACTAACGATGACTGGGTGCATACCAAGACGACCGGATGTGCCAATGAAGTGCTTAGCACCAAGGTCGCAAAGCCAAAGCCGCAGACTCCAGTCTTTGAGATTCATGTCAGACCTCCAGGTGCTTTGATGGAGGGTGGATGATGAACGGTTCACTCCACATGCGCCGCAGATCTCCCTGAGCAAACAAGAACAATTAAATATATTCACTCTATCCTTTAATATACAGCCTTATAATGTCAACTATAGCAAATACAGCACTCAATTAACAACTTTTCTTCTTGCGATATCCTTTCGTTTACTAGCACAGTGAAACTATTTATACATTTTTTCACGTTTAAGCTTTGTTGTTTGTAATCTGAAATAAATTTCTGTATTTCCCACGTTAAATTAAAATAACATTTTTGAAAACTATTTTCCCTTTAAAACCCTTTAAAAAGACTAATTCTGGCATACCTTGAGGTAGGCCATAGTAAGTAGAGGCAGTAGGGTGAAGGGCACCAGGTACAATAGCGCTGGCTGTGCCGCTTTGAACACCTCTGAGGACACTGTGGCTGTGAGCAGCCCCAGGAAATACCCAATCAGAGAGCAATGGAAGTAGCTGCAACAATCACAAGCATTTAATGAATGATTTAATAACTACACTATTTACACTCGTTTTTAAAACAAGTGAACACTATTAAAATTTTAACTCATTATTAACATCAAGAATTAGGCTTCTTGATCTGTTCCACCTCAAAATTGTTCACACCATCCCACAATTATTTCCCTCTTGGATTAGATTGTCTGATAATTTTACTTACTGTATTAACCCAATTGCAAGCTGACCTTTTTTTCTCTTTTTTGTAGTTCACAAATTGACCCTCGGCTTCAGTGTCATAATGTTGCTGTAACGTAGTTGACACCAGATATCCGTAAAGATATCTATTTTTCGCCGGCCATGCGGCCGACACAGTAGAACATACATAAACTACCTCTGTTTCTTCAAACACAAGACACTCCCAAAATCAGATATATTTCCTAAGAGCGTTGTTGTACGTGCAAATGTAAAAGGGTGGTTTACTAAAGACATGATGTTACAATGGGGTTCAGTTGGTGCGGCTTTGTCGCCTTGGCGCTTTGTTGAGGTTACATAGCCTCCTGGTTTTGGACTCTTCCGTGACCCACACTACTGAGGCGGTAAAGGAGTTGAAAGATTAGGGAACCAACTTGGCAATTATTCCAGGTGGACTAACATCAATACTTCAACCCCTGGATGTGTGCATCAACAAACCATTTAAGGACAGATTGAAGAAAATGTACAGACTGGCTCTCCAAAGAAGACAGAATGTTCACGCACATGGAGCATGTGAAACAGGCTAGTCTATCACAGTGTAGGCTAGGATAGATGATGCCTGGAAGAGTATTCCTAGAGGAGTTGTCACAAGAACTTTTAAAAAATGTTCAATCCAAATGCCCTTGACCACCTTTTCATTGACAAAAGTGACAGAGTCAAGTGATCTCTAAAACATATAGAAATCAGTGGTCTTAGTATATTAACCATGTATTACGTTTAAATAAATAAATTTCCTTTTTTTACATTATTTAATTCTTTATTTCTTGGTGTCAGCTTACAATCGGTGTTTGCTTAAAATCAAGTACATACTGTACTCTATTTCTGGCATTCTCTGGATATGATCTTTCCAATTTTCATAGCTGTTTTACTTTTCCTCTCTGTGCTGTAGTATAGGAAGGAAAAGCACTGTGACATTAACAATATTATCGTGAATATCTATCATAAAATGTTTAAGATTCTTCTCAGCTGTAACTTTACATATCAGAATTAAGGTATATTAGTGCTTTTTCTAGAGATTGGTACAATTCTGTATCTAAAATCTATTTGTATGCAAGAATTGGGGCAGAAGTCAGGGCAACTATTTTTTTTCTAAAAACAATTTGATAATCGTGCAATTTTTATTTTTCATGTGAAAGAAATGCAGTACTAGTGTGTGTTTACAACAATAGATGGATCTTTCACTTCTCTATTAGCACAGAGAGCTATGAGAAATCATTTGAGTAACTATTGCTGTGCGAGACAAATGTAATCCTTTCAAGTAAAGCTCCTACATAAAAACAGACGTACTCTGTGGAAGAAATGTATAGTATGTCACAGGAAATTAGCAGCTGTTGGGAATAATGCCCTTCAATACCAGACAGTTGCAACTCGCCCAGGAGAGTTTCAGTGAGGAAATGTAGCAACATGTGATCAGCAACACACGGGATGCCGGCAAGTGCAGAGCAATGTGGCATGAGAAGTAATTGAACACCTGCTGGAGGTAGACACAAAATATACGCTACTGGAGTCAAAGAGCGAAAGTAATATCGAGAAACGCACACTCGCAGGTGGTCCTGAGCATTGCTGATCACAGGTTTCCGGAATGGAAGGTCATTATTATCAACAGCTTGCACCAACTTCCACTAGGGCATTTCAGAATGGCAATCTTGATGTAGGAGCATTGCTCAAAAGGGTTACATTTATCTCAAAAAGTGATAGTCAGACAACTGATTTCACATTGCTCTGACTTTTAGAACAATGTGTGGTTGTGAACACACATTAGTAATGCATTTCTTTCACATTACAAATACAATTATGTGATTCAGAATATTTCTTTTAGGAAAAAACATAGTTGCCATGAGTTCTGCCCAAAACCTTGTATTTGGATGTATGTCCAGATGGTTGTGTCACAACTGTCAGATTCGAAGATTTTGAGCTGAAACTTGAGAAATATGTCAAGAGGAAGATCTGGAGACCATTAATATATTCATTATTGGGAGTACTTTACATGAAGCCCCTACAACGTTTTCTGAAACTTTTTTGCTTCAATAGAACAAAGTGCATTTAAAGTATGATATAGTTCCGATCTTCATTAAAACAGGTCATTTAAAAACTTCCAGAAATCTTTACTTTTAAAACACTAAGGGTTCTCATTTACAAAAACAAGTTTGTCACTCAACCAAAATTCATGATTTTTGCTTAAAATGAAAGGTAGTGGGCCTGAAATATTTCATAGCTTGCTATTATTACACTGTTTTATAATAGAAACCCAATTTTAATAATATCATAAAATAAATGTACACTTATCTGCCAGCATTTATACATTATTTCATAGTGTGCGTTGTAATTAAGCCATTGCACGCATTTGACATTTCCTCTTTGAGAAAATATGAGTATGGTTGTTATTTGAGCTTTCTTAAGTTCGAAGAGTGTTTTTAAATTCAAGGATTATCATTAAGGGATTGTTGAAGTGTAAGTAAACAATGACCAGCGATTGTCTGACCTTCCACAAAAACAGAAATGTCTATTATAATTATGTGGTGTATTCCATTTTAAGGGAAGGTGAGCACAAGACTTCTTTACATAATACTCTACTACATACATGTACAGATTTTGGTAAATATAGAACATTTCTATTACACTTCTAGAAACATGTTGAACTCCATATTCACAACGAATAGTGATGTATTATTCCCTAAAGTGGAAATCTCCCTCATTTTATTAGTTTTCAAGATTTAATACTATACAACATGAAACAATGTTTTAGGAGCTTTCTATTTTCCATATAGTGAATATATAGAATGTGTAGTGTTTTTCTAATTTTTCCACAGCCAGATCTCACATAACTAATTTTTAGCTTGCATCCTTGCTGCTTGTAATTTTAAGATATGTCCCAACTTTCCAAGCCATTCTTCAACTATATTGATTCTTGTTGCTTGGATATTTTCTAACAAACTTCCTTCAATTTTAGATCATTAAATGTCATCATGCACTTTTAGTCTGTGTAATTGTTGAGTAACAACATTGATGAGGAAAATTTTCAGTATGCCAGGCATTTTTACTAGTTTAATTTGTGTAAGTTACTCCAAATATCAGTTCTGACATTAAAACTTTTTGTGGTCAAGTAGTAAATATACTATCAGAAACTGGAGAAATTTCATCCCTGATTATTCAATTTACCAGAAATGGTATAATGTAAATACCCAGCTCTCGCTTCAAAGGGTAACTGAATTTTACCAAGCCGAAGAGCATAAGTCATTTAGTAAGAAGAAATTTTAAGTCTCTGTAACAACTGAGCCAAAAATCTTAAGGTTATGATTCTAGTCCTGAGCTGAATTTTTTTTTTAATTACATAATCATTTTAATTTCTTTTATTGATTTATAAAAAAGTCACAGGGTTACTGGAAGCGAACATCAGGTCTAATTGTGTTAATTGCTTTGTTATTAGTCCAATTGGACAAGTTTAGCACTCCTCAACCATGAAGTTTCAAATGTTTGTCATGTGAATTTTGTTAGGCACTTTATTATTAAAATTGTATCATTCTTACTGTTATAACTAACATACTAATAATTATATGTTTTTTTTATAATCTGTTTGTTATTATAATGTTGTAGCACATTATTGTGTGACACAGAAATACAGCCTATTTCTCCCAACACTCAAAAATGCTGGAAAGGTTCATTGCAAAGTAAAAGCAATGGCAATAAAAGCTTTTCAAGGTGAGGAACAACTGCTTGGAGTGCCTGAAATCCCAAACAATAGAGAGTGGAGAAAATCCAACAAAATTCTTTGCCTGTCCTTTGCTACGGGTGGGGTAGAGTGTTATTGGTGAATCAGGGAGCCAATCATCAACTGCAGGAGGGAGTTGAATCAAATGATATAGCTTGTGATTGGACGGCACGGTCCTTTTTTGGCAAGTAGTACACCATGGAATGGACTGCTTTAACTCTCATTTTAAGTAAGACTTGCAAATTAAGGATTTTCTGCTGGAAAAAATTCCTATACCTTCAACTGGTATTAAGCACATGAAATGTGCATGTCAATCCAACACACTAACTACAAAATGAAGCCAATCTTATTTCATAATCACTGAAATTCTAATAAAAGGAAGTTTTGTCACATTTTCCATAATCAAGCTATGTGATGCATTTGATCAAACACGTGCGCACACACACACATACACAAAAAAAAACCACAACACCACCACCTTGTATTCATATTTTTTCTACACAATTTGTACAGACATAAAATACTCTGTCTCTACATGAATGAAAATATCAATGAATAGTCATGGCATGAACAAAGATTTACCTTAATTTATTAAGATGTTTTGGCGGAGGAACTCCCGTTTCACCCAGGTGCAAGAGCTGTGATTTCTTGTAGGCATCATACCGGAGGACAAAGCACAGCAACAGGCCCGGCATGACCACGTCTCCAAGGCCCAGCATGGAGAAGTGGCCCTGGTTATGAAGTGAAGGAAACACTAACTTCCCAGGTAAGGAGAGCTTTGGTGCTTCCTTTACAACTCCTCCAAGGTGCAATTTCCTTGCCACCAGACCCACAGGATTCTCTGCAGGGCGAGTCGCCACCTGTACAGGTATGAAAACAAACAGTTTTTACAATTGTAATTATAACTTGCAAATAAATGCAAATAAATCTGAAGTAGACGAGACCCGCCCATTAAACGAACATTGAGAGAGATATTTGACATATGTTTTACATTCCTTTTTATTATTTTGTACACAATATTGTATATCCACTCCATTTATAACCCTAAAAATTATTTCATAAATCTGAGAAATAATACTGAAATTGATTATTAATTTGGTTATGCACTGCACACATTATAATGGTGATACCATTGAGGATGCTATTATTTTATTCTAAATCTGACCAACGAAGTCCAGGAACATTCACTTTTTCCCCTAATGATAATATTAAAGTGTGCTTCTAATAAAATTAAAGCAATTTGCTACCTTCATTTTGCTAACTGTAATATCTCGCACATGTCAAAATGACAACTATTTTCAAACGATAATTGCAACATACACAATAAAATATTCCAGTAATGAACAAATGAAACTGGACGAGCATTCATTTATTAGTTTCAAAATATTAATAAACCGAGTTAACACAATACGTCCAGCTAATTAGAGCAGGCGATAACAAAGCCCACTACCTTTCATTTAAAATTAACCTCACAAAATTAATTTGACTAGAAATCAAAAACTTTTAGATGAAAACTTTTAAAATATAAAATAAATAGATTTTCTTAGCATGTCATGCCGTGATCATTATGCAATCCATTTGAAAGTTGGGCTCTTGAGTTCAGATTACATTATTAATAAACAAAATCACATGTATACCATTGTATACCATTCTGCCAAATTTTCAAGATTTTGTACATCCTTTTTCAGGACTTATGTTAATAATAGTTAAATGTATGAGTATATTCAAAACGGGAATACTGCTTTGGATGTGTTGAGATGTATAGATAGTAAATATTTTGTATGAAATTACAAAAAATGTAGATGATGGGGGTGAGTGGGAAGAGGCATGGTAGGCAGGCATGGCCCGTATATTACAAACACCAAAGAAACAACAAATATATTAGAAATTTTTTGAAGTAAAATGTACAAGACACATACGTATCCATAAAATGCCATTTCTTTCACATAAAATTACAACATTATATTTAAAGCATATCAAAGAATGCATGGAGATCTACAGTGGACTCCCTTTTCTGAGGCAAACTAGACCAAGACTACCTCAGTTACACACAACCAAGTGTGTGTTGCGAACATCAAGAGAATGCACTGGTGACAGATTCTCTTTCTCTTAAGGAAACAAGATCACCCCGATCACGCACATCAATTTCTCATAGGGACAGTTTTTTCTTTTAAGCAGTCTCAGCTGGAACTGTGGTTCGGAAGATTCTTATAGTTAAAATTGCATAGTTTAGAGTAAGGGTTTCCTTCACGATCTTTCATCTTACGGATATTGAAAATGTCTATGACAAAGAATAAATAGAAGGCAGGTAAGTTCTTTGTGAAAGATCAGACCTTAAAAGGAGGTAGCTGCAGATGTGAGAAATTCAAGGTAAACGAAATACAATTTTTGAGATGTAAGGCTGAGATAGCTTTACAACAACTTTATTGAAGCAAATGCTTTTCATCATTGATGTTTTCAAGTTTTTGCTATTTTGTTTGTGAATGAAGAACTCCCCCAATCACAATTTTATAAAAGTTAAAATTTGAAAAAATAACTGTTCATTCCATTGTCAGTACAAGTTCGAATGAAGCAAAAGGTGCTTGTCTTTGCACAACATTCGTCAAGCAGACTGTCATAGGCGAGATGACCACCATGCTGCTTACTTCCTATGCCTTTTCTCATTTTTCACACATGGAGAGGGAACGTAAGTGCAGTACTCATGTTTCTTCTCTTCCTGTGTTCTTCTATAGTGAACAGAAAAGGCTCTGATTACTTGAGATTACCCTGAGCACGCAATTTTTAAGGCTATTTCATTAATAGTTCAAATATTATTTTTTCACATCAAATTAAATCTTAATAAATAATACCTAGAAATTTTATGAGTGGTATTACTGCAAAGGCCAAAATTTTAAAATCTACGTGAAATGTAGCGGAGCTGAGATTTTAAATTTGGACGAGGCAGTAATAACACCAACATTTCATGGTATGTTCAACATTATATCGGTCACCATAAAATCTCGCTATTTATGCAAAAATTTACAACATTACAGCAATAGTAAACAAATTAATTCTGTTGCTGCAACACTTTTCTGTATGGTGGGGTTTTGCTTGCGATATATCTATATCTATTTAAACAATATTTGTTTACTGTGATTTGAGAAAAGATGGATGCATATATTTCTCCTGAGCCTAAAGATACTTAAAGAATTGACATTCAATAAGTAGGTTGGCACGTCAACTTCCAGATTCATCAGTAACTCCAAATTGTCAATAAATATGAGTACCGGAGAAGCGCTTCATTTGGTGAAATGCCAGGAAAATGAGCTAATTTACCTAATACACATTTTTTAAATGCACTATTAATATTACAATTGACAATTATCCGCTAAACTGATACGACTTACTGTTCTTCTGAATTGTTTGAATCTGATTTGTAGAAAAAAATACCAGTTTTTTTCTTAATAAACATTTGACTTGCGATGCATCCACAGTTGCATATTTACGTTGCTTAGAATGTTAAATTTCTGAGGTAGGTACAGTGAGGTAGGTACAAATGTACTTAAATCTGTAGCGTTGCATGTTATAAGGGGTTAAAGACGCATGTGACTGATAAATAAATAGAGCCACAATTAAATTATGTAATAAGAGTAGTAGAATTATACATAGATCATTCTGTTTTTATTTGGCTAATATTGATATTAGCCACAGAGCACTTGCTAAAGTAGAGCAATTGATTGTGAGGCATCTTGTATGTTTGCAAGAAGTATTTTGGCATCAAAATATGTTGGAAATTACATGTTGCACAGACTCAATGATGTTTTACATAATTCCCAAAGGTCAGGCCTCATCAGTGAAACAGGAATGCATGGCAAACCTTCAATTGAGGTATAGTGAAGTTCAGTTTGGTGGTGCTCCAAAGAAATTTACCACTAATGAAGTGTGACTCTAAACTGTCGTGCCTTAGGAACATCACAAGCTATCTCATTCTTATCTAACAAAATCCTGGTATTCCTCCTCATTACTGTAATTTACATCATCTATCCTAGCCACCTCATATTGACTTAAAGTTTACTGAGCTCACCTTGACCATGACATTGGTGTTGAAAATGTAGGATGAAAAGAATACCCAGAAGACATCATATATCAGCAAGCCAGTGAGCAAAAGTGTGGATACTTTCAGGCTAGGCAATCGCACAAATGCAATGAACGCCACACACAAGCCCATGCCCATTGCTGCAACAAAACATATTCATGTAACTGTAGATAAAACATTGATTCCCTAACAACCATTTGAACTCGCCTGTTGTCTCTAAATTATTATCTATTCTAAATGGTATTATGGTAAAATGGTATTATTTTAATACAATTTAAATTTTATTTTTTTAATACTCATAAAATTCTATTATTTTAATAGTTTAATTGTATCATCGAACTAAAACTAAATTGAGATAAAATCAATGGGAAAGTGACATTTAAGGACTGATTTAAAAGTCAAATTCTCATAAATTAATTTCAATGCTGTGGTTTACCATTGTTTTACATTTTTACATCATCCACCAAAGCTATTCCAAATAGGATGCTTACCCAATAATCTTTGTATTTTGCTCATTTCTCTACTCAAAGATTGTTGAAATAACAACCACATGCAAAATCATGTTAAATTTTAATACTCACCATCCATAAGTAACCAATGTCCAGTAAGAACCCATATACACACTATGAACACAGCCAGTGAGAATGATAGTAATTCTGCGCCAGTAAAACGTCCACACACACCAAATGAGATCCTGTAATGAATAAATGAAGTTTTCTAAAAATTAAATAGGACAATTGTACATTATAGTAATGTACTAATTAATTATATTGATAATGTCTCCCTCATGCATGCAAAATCAATTTTCTTTAAAATACATTTCTAGCTTTTATTAAACTATTACCTACTTGCCCTTGTTCTATTGCTAATTTCCTAAGAAAATACTTCTTTGGACTATAATTTAATATCAAAAAATATTTATCTCATCTAGAGAATGGTGCACTACTTGAAATTTAAAATCTACCATTGGCCAGAAGAGGGTCAGGGAGCTTAGCTACATAAATTATTAAAGGCAGTGATCCATGAGTGTCAACTTACTTGTTTCCATCAGAACATGGTCGTATGACATACTGGCACATAGGAAGTAATAAGAATGCTAGGGCAACAGTTGCAATAACTGAGAACAGAATAGAAAAAAGCACAGTGATTAGTAGCGTCCAGATCTAAGGAAATTGCATATTACGTTCCACATTGTTAAAAGATCAAATGTATACTGTACTTTGTATTCACGACACTTCTTGACCAGCATGCTTATTCTGGGGAAAAAATTATTTTGCTTGCACTATCTAAGATTTTAAGTTATAATAGTATATATTTGATTGAAAACTATAGCGAATGCACCTTTTTTTTCTCCTAGCAGTAACTATTATTTTTCCCAAGAGCATGATAAATAAAAATATAAATAAAAGACAACACAATTTAAATGAGAAATACTCCAGCATGATGTCAAAAATTACTGAACTGTTTTTATTCCTATTTTTAGCACTGTTTTTAATGAATGCAATTTTTGAAAATACGGTGTTCAATGAAAATGAGACCTGTGCCATCCATTACGCATTGCATGTTGTATACGTGGGGAGAAAAAAATTAAAGATAAAGTTTGGAGCGGTTTTTGAAAAAACTTTGAAAAATATGATTGAGGCTTCGTGAAAGTACCCCTCAAAATCAAAATATCCATTTCAAACTTGCAGGATCTCGATTTCCTTCAAATTGATCTGGGAATAACAATTTTGAAGAAAATTCAAAATTTTTGATCTTTTAATTGTAAATTTCAGATATTCATGTAATTGTCCAATAGAACTACTTTGAACACTTCTTCCAATAGCATTTTAGACAAATGCACAGTTCATCCCCACATTTTAAAAATTATCAAATAAAATATATTGGGTTAAAAAAGAACAGATTTCAGAAAAATATTGAATCGCCTCAATGATCTTGAATATTAGCCATAAAATCCCTGATTATAGATCTTCCCAGTTATAACTTTGCACACATGCCAGGATAAAGGTCTATTAGTGCTATTCCACAGAAGGTTAAGACTGGTAAAGGCGGAGGGGAGATTCAAGCAATTTTGTACCCCAAAATCTATTCGTATATATGGATGGATGGATGGATGGATGGATGGATGGATGCATGGATGGATGGATGCATGGATGGAATGATGGCCGCAATACTGAACAACATGACGCAACGTTTTTGGGTTCTTCTATTTTCTGTGTAGGTGAGTATGTAGAACTTTCCTAACTTTTCTACAGCCACATCCCACACAACTTATTTACAGTATGCATTCTTGCTGCTGAAAATTTTAAGCCCAACTTTCCAAGCCATGTTTCCACCATATTGATTCTTGTGACATGGATGTTTTCTGCATAAATTCATTCAATAGTAGATCTTTAAATGATGTCGTGCACTTTCTGTAAACATCTGAGCAACTGTTGAGTAATAATACAAAGAGGAGGATAAGTTTTGGTACGCCACACTTTCCCACTAGTTAAAATTGTAATAACGAAATTCAATGAAGTAGATTTTTAGTTTCAGTTCAGATTGTACACAGAGTACATTTGGGCAATCTGGGAATCAATGAACTTCATTTTGATAGACAGTATGCTTTAACAATAATGCTGTAAAGAAAACATAGGACATTAACACGTCATGTGCTTTAAAAACTTACTTGCAGTGCAGATAGCAAAGAGCATCTGCATAGAGTCGAAGAAGAAGAACATTACAAGAAGCGATACTGAGGCACCAAGAGGGAGACAAAGAGCCTGCATTGTGTCCAAAGTCTGCACATCTACAAAAAAAAACAAGATCATTGATGCTCAAGGTAGATCACAAAAGCATTGCTTCTCAAAACAAGGAAGAACAGTAGTGTCTAATGATTAAAATGGTATAATGGAACTACCAGAGGCTGAAGTATTTAACAATTTGCATAAATAAAAATTACGTCAAAACCTTCCTCAGAAATACCAATTTACGGATTTTAAATTACCATTAACCCTTTGACAGTTTCTCAAATACTTACAAGAACTCTGTTTGATGCAGGAATGTTATTTGGAATTAGTAATTGAGAAAACAATGCAATTTTTTTGCTTTAGTTACTACACTGTACTAAATACCTAAAAAAAACTATTTTCATAAAAAGCATTCTAGCATCATTATTATTATAAATATGTGTCTACCTTACGACCATGAAAAGAAGAACTTAGAAAACTGAAAAGATTACCACTGGATATAAATAGTATATCTACAAGGAAAAGTTCACAAGAATAACTTTCAGAATGTTGCAAAACATAATTGTCCCTGGGGTCAAAAGAAGACCCCAAACAGAGTAAGGGTTACCAAGAGCAAAACATTAAAATTTGACCACTAAATTTCTCTCCTAAAACTAACTGAAATAGAGTTATAATGCAAATGTACAATGTCTCTTGAAGGTATTAACTGAGGACGTAACAGAATTGGCGTTGATATGACAAAGCACTGACTTTTATACCGGTTTATCATAAATGCCGGTATACTTAAAAAGAAATTAAAAATTAAAAAGAAACATTTCACACTACTCTTCTTATTTCCCACATTACACATCCAAATTCAGTAAAATAATTACATAATTTTGTGTGAAAAACTCATTATCAAAAAGTTGATGAGAAAAAACAATATATTTTGTAAAGCTGGCCTCATTGAATAAATTTGCTATTAAAAATAAAACTCATTTACGCTAATGAATTTTCTTCCACCAAGCACCAAATTACGCTAATTGCAAAGTTCCTGGTTATAAAATTATAACAGAAACTAATTCCTTTTAATTTTTTTTTTTTAAATACTCACATTCAGCAAAGCGTTGTTTTCCTGGTATCACTAGTTTGGAATATAAAATCTACATAAATACAATTGACGATTGGCCTGTACACATCAAAGTTTGATACCATAATTAATTTTTATATCAGATTAATTGGATACTTAAACTTTAAAAATATATGTCAGTTTGTTCAGGTAAAACAAGGACATACAGCAAAATGTTAACAATTTTTAAGAAACCCCAAATCAAATATCTCTTAACACTTCAATCTTGGCCAATGGGAACTAAAAAACATCTCTTTTTTTATAGTGTAATAAAAACATTAAACAAGGGCCAAGAACACATTACAATTAGTAGCATGAACACTGTAATATTGTGAAAAATTCTCGCTGAATCTACACAAACTCCAAAAACAATTGTTCAATTCAACTATTTTCATACTGAAACACTTCTCTTCATAATGCAATTCATTCAACCCTATAGCAGAAGATAACACTCTTGCCTTCAATTTGTACTGCAATTTTTGCAACTCTGCCCCTGGCACGTATCAGCTGTTGACAGTTGCTATTGGCTGTTTCATCCAATCGGGGGTTTAAATGTCACCATAATGACGTCACTATGGAGATGTTCCTCGATTGGATGAACCAGTCAGCAGCAGAGTTGCCTAAATCGCAGTGATAGTGAAGCCCCAATACAATATTTTCAGTGCTATGATGTTTCTTTGAGGTTTTCGTCAGAGATCTAATTCAAAATTGAATATCATTTGCCTGTTTCATATTTCATTAGATTGGAGAGGAAAAACAAGAAAAGGAAAATGAGAAAAAAAACAAACAGGAAAACAGAGACAAAATACGAGAAAGATGCAGAACAAGAAGATAAAATATTAGGGCCAACAACCCATACTGTCAAAAGAATCCTGTTCAGAAACTTGAAAATGGCAGTCAGTTGGTTATTAGGAAACGACATTGCAAACGGAAAAAGGAATATGATTTATAATTTGGTACATGGAATGTCTTGTTCCTACACCGAATTGGTGCCTTAACTAATCTACTGGGGGCACTGAAGAAATGCAGAATAGATATATTGGCAATGCAAGATGTAAAATGGAGAGAAGAGAAAAGAACAGGGAGGACATGTAATATGCAATAGTAGTGACAGAGAGCCAAAGAAAGAAGTGGAGGAGTGGGTTTTACAATCAAGAAAGAACTACAGGGTGCTATTACGAACTTATGGCACAAAGTCCAAGAATATGCACGTCAAAAATTAGAGGGAAATTTTATAATACCACTTTTATTATTGTACATGCGCCCAGAAGATAAAAAGGATAAGATAAAGAGCGCATTTTACAAAAAGCCGGAACAAATACATTAAATGACACGAAGGTAGTGTTGGAGATTTTAACGTGCAAATGGAAAAAGATTGTACACCCCAAATCTAGGACAAAATAGCTTACATGAAAATAATGATAATGGAGAGAGAGAGCAGTTGGTTTGACAGTGGCAAACAATGTGATTATCATTAGTATGTGGAAATAAGGAAATACATAAGAGTATATGGATTACACCAAATAAAACAACATGTAGACCAAACATGTAATGGTACATCCTCAACTCAAAAAGCAATAGATTGGATATTAGAACAAGGAGGAAACCAGGCTACAACTCTGACCATTTTCTGGATTGAGCCAAATATAGACAAAAAATATCACTTAATTGAGAGAAGTAGTGTGATGTGATAAGTTAGTGAGATATAAAGGAAAATTAAGGACAATAAAGGTCACAAGAGAATTAAGGAAGAGATGGGAAACATCCGGGGAAAGTGACCACCAGTAGAAGGGGAGGAAAAAGTAAGTAAGGAGGGGAAGCAAAAGTTCGACAGAAAATCAAAACTAGTATAACAACAGCAAATAAAGTGCTACGGGAGAGGATGCATTTGTTTTGATGCTACGTGGCTTTACATCCACATACATAGTTTGCTTCACACATCTACCACTTCAGATATAATGTCATCAAAAGTTATTCAAAAATTCACCAAATTTGAAGTCCTTGAAATATGCACAAAATGAGAGTTAAAAAATCACACATACAAAATAAAGATCTTGGAATTTTCCTCAAATGAAACATTATTTGAATGCTGTACAAACATTTTTTGACAAAATATAAGTTAAAAAAGCAACAAGAGATGTGAATACAAACTAAGAATTTTCTTAAATTTTAAACAAACATTTTCTTCTGACTTTTAGAAATTACCAAAATAATATGTAAATACATAATTATTATTTTCAGAAACAAAAGATTAATAGAAATAATTAATGAGAAAAGATGCTTGTAAACTACTAAAAAAAGTTAGGTTTTTTGAATGGTCAAAAGTAAAAAAGCATTTTTTAAACCATCTTACCACTCGCAGAACATGTCAGAAACACTTCATAAATTATAATTTTCAGAATAAGTTATTAGTGAAAATCCGCAATTAGCAAAATTGTGGAATTTGTTCCGTGCATGTAAAATTGTTTGAGAAAATTTTTCAATGCACAGTACTTGTCAAAATCACATTATTAAACTTAACATTGCGGCACAGCCGACTGATGCAAAATGAGAGTACAATACCAATTGTAGAAAAAGTTCACGGAATTGTGAAGTAACAAATTTGTGATGATCATTCCTGTATGCAAGAGTTTGTTGCAAATCCAGTAGAACATTTTGAAGGAATTCATATTTCTAAATAATAAAATGGAAAAGGTTTTCTTTGATGAAAACATTGAACTTATGGTATCATACTAGAGTGTACAATATTTCATATTTATGTAGTCACAATTTTAGGACTGGTTGGGTTACAACATAGAATAATTCAATTCACACTCCTGAATAAGGATTAATTTTGTTTTTCCAAAATACTTTTTAATGAAATATACAGTTCAAAATGATAATTGTTTATCAAGTATCAAGCAATGCCCAAAGGCTGAATATGGTTTCTTCTGCCTCCTTTTATTAAGATATCAGATGTGTCAGCTGGAACCTTTCTGATAAATTTATTTCATATTATATACTAGTTACATGAGCTTTGGCAAACATTTTCTATTATGCCTTGATGTAATCTGAGAGCTATTACTAATATGACTTCCATGAAAATTGTCAACTTAAATTTTGGTAAAAACAATATCGTGATTATTAAGAATGTGATCAAGGGATGTAATATGTATTTTTAAAAGTTTTGGGGTTATGTATTAGAATGAGAATGCAAGTTCATTAGGACATGTGATGAAGGCAAACAGTCTTCAAAACATTATGTAACCAGCATACAATACGAAATAAATTGATCACTAAGTTTCTAGCTGTTGATTGTTCTTAATGCAAAGAGCCAGAAGAAACTAATAATGGTGAATGTTTGAAACATCTTGATAACTTTGATAGAAATATTACAAATGGTATGGCTGATATGGTAGTATTTCATCCCTTAAACAACATAACCCCTCAGACATTATATTTGTATATTTATATTCAGATTCACATTTCAGCACCATCAATTTTACATGTAGCTTCAACTGACATTCATATTTCATAAACAATAATCTCTCTTTGAATTTTTACCTCACCACTCAGTATTCAAGGCTTTGCTTCAAGAAGCCTTAAAAGGCGGAATTCTTGTGAAGTCACGCTTACACTACATTTTATCTGAGAAATCTTAGGTTGAACATTGTTGAAATACTTTATGGCAAAATTTTGAATTTTTTTTATTTTGTTTCAAAATAGAAAGTAAGTTTTTGCTCAAAAAAAACAACATTTTCCAAAACTATTCACATTACATTTTTTTAGAGCTAAACCTTACACACTCAACTCTTTCGTTCATTTTACATGAAACTGCCCCAATTTTTTAAGCATTTACAAATAATATGAAAACTCTTCAAAATCAGAATGCATGTTTGCCTTGGCACTGGAGTAGAGCAAGGGCAAGTACACAAGAGCATGCATCTTGAGAAGGGAGAAAAAAAATTTCTTGTAGCAATGCAGAATTGGCAACAGAATTTCCCAAATTAAATCATTCAATACATGTTTCCATAGCCTTGCCAGCATATTTTAGCAGCATCATTAATCATTGAAATTTTTTTTTTAAATTTATGAAGAGGTAAGTTCAATCAAAATCCCACTTGCTGTTATAAATTCAGAATTGTGGAAAAGGTTTCCATAATTTTTGAGATAGGTAGTTTAACGTTATAACAGTATTATTTCGAAACTGAAAACAGCATAATTTATCTCATTCCAGCTACAATTGACAATTACGATAAACATCCACAAAGACTTCCAAAATGACATGTGCTAATTCTATCCTCATTTAAACATTCTCAACACTGCTCCACCCTCTAAACACTAATAGGAACCAATGCCTTACTTTTGGCTTGGGAACTTCTACCTCCACTTTAATCTTTACTTTTAAATTGATAAATAAGCTCCTTGCATATGTTGCAATAGTAAGGGTTCCCACCAATAAATATTAATCACAATAGAATCATTCTTGTTAACCCTCATGCAAGTTTACCACAAAATGTTATGTAAATTAATATTCACAATATTAACAGCAAAACTTAATCTGGCACATCACCCTCTATGGCGAATGTATGTAACTGTAAAAACCTCAATTTGGTGTAACACAGCAATAGTCACTAATTTTGTAGTATCAGCACAAAATTTTAATACAAATACGTAACCTCAACCTTACATCACTAATAATGAACAATTAATATTTAATACATAAATTTTGTCAACCACCTCTAATGTACAATAGAAACTAAATTACACCACAAATTGTTTATGAAGTTACAGACAAATGTTTCAGAAATGAATTCTATGTCAAATGCTGGAATACAGACTGAGAAATGCATATGGAATTGCTCTTACTGTTATCGGGTGAAGTGCTTGCAGCTGCAGGCAGCCCGGTCAGACTTGGAGCTCGCTCCTTTTCTTTTTCTCGTTCACGTGCTTCTTGCTCCATATTTAATGACCTATATCAAAAGATGTTCTGTTATTTCCTGTTTTCTTTCACAAAAATTCTCAGAGCAAGAAAAATTTTTGTTTCCATGATAAAGTTCTTTCAGTTTATTGCTCACCTTTTACACACACATCAAAGTCTTTCTTTTTTTTCCCTACAAATTATATACTCCCTTTCCTCATATTTAATAACTGTACTTTATCGTGTTTTCTTTAATAAAAAATTAAGTTCTTGCTCCATCAGTCTACTTTAAAGATAACACAATTCTGGAAAGTGCAAGTTCAAGTTCAAGTTTCTTCAGAAAAACAATTTTTTTGAAATCTTCAATATCCCAACTTACAGTTTTTCCTCAATTATTCAAATTCAGATGGGTAGAGTGTGTAACATAGGAGAAAGGAGTGGGCTAGGTTTTGCAAGGTCTGAAGAAAAATAAGAAAAAAAGAGAAATTAATTACGTTAACAATATTAGGAAATTAAGGAAAGCAGCAAGACATACTATGTAAAACTTGTTTTAATAAAAATTATTTAACAAACGATTAAGGGATAAACGACACCACACTACAGCCAAGGAAGTAACAAAAAACTTTACTAAATCAGCGAAGTACTTAAAGAATCATAAAATGTATGCTGGGTATGTAACGCGAAGTAATGCAATAAAATGTCCAAAACTCAGATTGATTTTCATAATGTGCCTGATCCTTAAGGAACTATATTATTTTCCCTGATCTATTTTCCTAAAGAATAGAAATCATTCCTATAAAATGAAGTAAACACTTTCGCATGGTCAAAACAATTCTACTAACACAAAAACAGTGGATATCATCTTCAATCGAGAGAGGAAATTAAATTCACAAGATGACTGAGGACACTTAATGGCTTGTGGCCAATGGTACAGTGAATGAAACTTTCTCAGCACTTTCTCCCACCAACTGCTTCATTCCCCTCCCACTATCATCTCCTAGCCACAGCAGCTTTCACTGTACCTATACATCTTGCATTTGCTTTACAGTTGACTAGCAGAGCATGCAGTAAAAGGCAAGGCCAACTTTTTATACTTACATCAAAATCTTGTTTTTAAAACTTAAAATACTAAATGCCACTCCCCTCCATTTCCTTCCCTTTGACTCTACTTAATTTCCACTAATATGTGATTGAAATGAAAGATTTTAAAAATTTCAATAAACCTACAAACAACCTAACACACACATCAAAATCTCAATTATGCATATGTTACACATGCAAATCAAATGACAGCATCCACAAAAACTGTGGTAATTTTAACAAATGAACATTTTCAATGAAAATGTCCAACAATTACCGAAAAAATGTAGCAAACTTACCTAAAGCTGCCGTACACAATCAAGAGAATTGAAATTAAAAATGTAGATACTCTTGACGAGTCCATAATGGAGTAAGCCCTGTACGGAGACAAAAAAATAGAATTATACTTCTAATTTTGCACATGGTATATTTAGTAAAATTACCATAAACACTTTAAACTCAAATGAATTCTTGAAGTATATCATATCAGAATACTTCACAATGCATCTTGAACACACCACAGTCATTTCTCATGTCTGAAGTTCTTAAAGAGATTATACAATTATTTATTTAGGTTACATAACCCAACAAACGAATATTTTGAATCACACGAGTGTTAAATATGTAAACCTTGAATATATAAATGTTGAAACACAGATGTGAACACAAAGAGATGATAAATTTGCACAGCCAACAAACGATTCGCTTGGAAACGTCATTGGTGAAATGTAGAGCAACTGCACACACCACACGGACAGCAACACTTTTTCAGAAAATGTAATAAATTCTGAGCTCACCATTGATAATCGGCCGGTGTGGCCATGGTAAGGGCCTCCGTTGGCTCGCTAGCACCTGAAAAACAACATAGTTACACTTCCATAGAACAGCTGTCATTTTCGAGGTGACTATCCAGATATTATCGGGATGTAATTCAGAATGGAAGAAAGCATTTCAATACTACTTATACAATTAACTCTTCACTTCTCAAACCACAGAACAGTCAATTAACAATAAAATAACTTTATTAACTACAGTAACACATAATTCTGAAAAACAGGCGTGTCCTGCTGGATCTTTGTTCTCATTTTTGTCGTGGGAAAACACGGAAGGTTTTTCAGTTTTCCTTCGACTACTTACCTGAAACGAAACTTCATTTCCTAATGAATACTGAACTGAAATATCAACTCCAAACACTGTTCATAGCATTCGCCAATGCTCACAGTCCACAAAACACCACCTTAACTTCATTTTTGCACTGCACTGTCTCGCGAGATGCCCAACCTGCCTGCCATTTTAGTAAACATAATCACGTGATAAATAGTTCAGAAAGTAATAACCCGATTTATTCAGCACAATGGACAACAATTGACAAAAAATTATGCCATAACTTATGAATAATAATAAATTGAACGTAATTCGCCATAAATGTAATAATTTAATTTTAAAATGTTGATAATATATGGAATATCGAACAAAAAAAAGGTATTCATCCGCGTTATCAGTGGTTCGGATACTCAGTGTGCGCGCTTAGTTTGCGCTGTATGAATGCAGATATTCTGAAGAAATATTATTCAAAAGAAAAATGTTTTGAAGTGATAAGATTTGATTTGTTATACTTTCATCGTTTGTGTTATAAACTTAGTACCTGTCTTCATTTCATGAACATATGCACTTCTCCATTGATTTATTATCAAACCCCGCAAATTTTGAAGTTCAGTTCATTGTTAATTTTCACGCAAAATACACTCAGAGAATATCCTTATACATTTAATTTATGGCATGTACTGAAAAATTTCTTAAAATGTAGAAGCGACCTCCTTAAGAGACCTACATGAAACATTTATTATATTCCAAAAAGTGAAATGGCAAAGACGAAAAATTGCTAAAATTTATTCTCAACAAATATGTCGATTAAAGAGTGATCAGCACGCATTGATATTCACGTCTTAGCATGGATAATAATCCCTTTCTTCGAGAAAAAAAACACATTGTTTTCGTCTAAAATAATGTTCCTAGAAAATATACCAGCCCACAAACATTCTCTACAAAAGTTTCGAACACTGGTATCTGTTCGGAATGAGTGGATTTGGGTCTCTCCGACAGATCGTAAATCCGCTGAATACTAAGTACTGTGTACGCATGGTTACCAGAGCCACCGCCCCACATGCGGACGTGCAGGTGCGTACAACTTCCGTTGTGGGACTTGCGCTCCGCTACGTCTTAATAGTGTCATTCACCTAACGCTGTCATGTGTGTTCCGCAACAAATTTGAACTTGTAATGAGGATCCTACGAAAGAATTGCAGATTGACAGCCATTAATAAAATATCGTATTCATCGCGAGAATATTTCGCCGTAAACAAAACAATTACAGGTAATTTGCCGTAAAATACATATAGATGATATGCACTGTGTTGTACTGTTTATCTTAATTTCACTCTTAAAACAAGAACACTGTTGGAAACAAAAAAAATGACGTTAACGTTTACCATCCAAAATGTAAATATAATTCCAATCTTACACAAAAAAGCCAGTTTTAAATCAATCTTACAAGAAATTAAGATCAATGTTTCTACAAATTACTTATCTTCAACGGTATATGTAAGCGAGCGCAGACTAAAACAAGAGGGGAGCAATTTCATTCTCGGCTCCCTTTTCCACTAAACTTTTTACTTATGTACGACATATTTTACCAGTAAATAAAAAACATACAACAGGAAAATTAAATAATAACTGGAGCCTAATAATAATATTAATATATACGACAGACAGGGTTGCTAGGTTACACAAGGGCATCTTCCAAAAATATGTACAATTACACAAATTATCAACTTAAAAAGGGGAAACTCAGAGATTGGAAATATTTTTTTAACATAAAGTTACGAGACTTTTCCAAAAAATGTCCAGAGGCCACGGACAATATGTATGTATGTATGTGAACGAAAATCGTCTCGATCATCGAATCCACATACATCTGACAATATTGTAAGGTATAAGAGTCTGAAATCAAGGCGCCCCCCCCCCCCCATAGAATGGTCATGGACCTATAGAAAAAATACATATTAATGAAATATGTATTTTTTATGTATAGATTTGTATAATATCCGAGTAAATGGTGTCCGTTTGTGAGTCCGTTCGTTCTCACTGTTACACCACTTCCCGTCCACCAATCGAGACATGAAGTGTCATTTGACGCATGTCGGTCACCTGGTGGGGATATATTTGTTTGCGGATCCATCCAAAAGATTCTAAGAAAACCCTCCAAAACCGTGTGTTTTTGCGATTTTTAGGCAACTTAAACGTGCTTCGAGCGGCTCACAGCAGTGTGATCAATATCTCAGTTGATTCCTCTCAATGAGGCATTGTTTTTAAGCAGATCCTTTAAATACATTCTGAAGGGGGAAAAACAACTAGAAAACCGTGTTATTTGAGTGTTTCAAGGCACTTACAGTGGTGAAATGCCGTAAATTACTACAATTACTGCCTGTCCGGCAGAACGTGAAGCTCATAAATCATGAGTGACAATATTTAAACCTAATTAAGCGAAGAAACGCACCCTTTTTTTAAGAAAATAAATTACTTCTGTCAATGAATAACATAAATTGAAAACGAATACCTCTTTGAATATTTTTAAAAGCTAAATGAAGATTTGATTATTAGAACACTAGCGAAACCCGTCGTCCCACTCTCCATCTCCTTCCCCCTCCCCTTTCTCCTTCCATCTCTCTTTCTCAATCCATCTTTTATTTTCTCTCTCTTTCTCTCTCTGCCTCTCTCCGTCGTCTCTCTCTTTTATCTCCCCTCTCTCTCTTCTTCTCTTTCTGCCTCTGTCTCTATGTCCCTGTCTGTCTGTCTCTTTCTGCCTCTATCTCTTTCTGTCTGTCACCCTCTCTTTCTCTCTCTCCCTCTCTGCGTCTGTCTGACTGTCTCTGTATGTCTGTCTCGTCTCTGTCTGTCTCTGAATATTAATAAATATTATAATGAATATTAATTAATATTTACATAGAATATTAAAGAAGAGTAAAACATCGTCCTAAATAGCAATTTTTATTGAAAAATGTAGAGCTGTTTTTAAGAAAATGGCGTTTATGCGTTTCTGTAAATGCGAAATTTGAAGCTCTTTTCCCAGAAAATTTTTGAGTTTATGAGAAACTTTATTAGCAGTCATTTGAGGCACTTTAACTCACAAATACAATAGTGTTTATAAATATCTGGAAATGAGCATATTAAATGCGTGAGACTTATTTAAAACTAGTGGCGCTGCCAAAGTCTTTCTCCAGGGGCGGATCACAGACGAATTTGGGGGGTTTGTATGTACAAATATATATAAAGATAATATAAATTATAAACAAGGTATATTATTTATCATCGAATGCTTTTAACAAAATTAAAAGATTACATTTAATATTTAATGAATACGTTATGGTTTAAAATTTAAAATAGTAATAACTGGTTATTAAACTCGTTGAATTAAGAGCTTCTTAAGAGAAATGAAATTTAAATACAATATATACGCTACCCATTGGACCGACTTATATATCCTTAACTGCCGACCAGGAGAGGTGGTTTAGGGCATTAACTAATGCCTAATGCCTAGTGCTACTGACCGGGAGAGTCTAGGTTCGAGTCTTAATGATGGCAGTATTTTCGTGACTAGCCAGATAGCTAGGTCAAGTTCTATCGCTGTGTGGGAACTAACTCTAGCAGCCGGCTGCTTTGATCGGTAGTTTTCCGGGATTTCTCTGACCAACACCAGGCGAATGCCGGGACAGTACCCTACCAAAAGGACCGTGCGTGATCTTTTCTTCCCATTCCTTGTCCTATCCTACCCCTTTCTTACACACACTTACATGCACCACACTGCCACACATACAGGGAGACGGATCGAGAGCTTAGAGATGGTCCCAGCTGGGGGGATACCCCTCTGGTGGGGGTATTTGGTTGAGGACAATCCCTCTCGCTAACCGAAGGTAAGTCGGCGGCGGATTTAGCCATCCAGGGGGGGGGGAGATCACCGCTACCTCCCGAGCAAAAACAGGTACTACACTTACGGGACGAATGACGGGGTTGGCGCACCCGGAATCATTATTAATCAATCTACCAATCAACGTAACAGCTGTTAGTCCGTCTGTGGACAACTGCAGGGCCTAAACCGTTCAGCCGATTTTCTCCATAACTGATATTCGCTGATCGAGCTTAATGGACTTGAGTTTCTAATGGGTATTTTAATTGACGAGTTTTTTTTAACATGAATCTGGCATTTACCCTCTTATTCTTTTGCCCGAACACGATCCAGAGGGCGCTTGTGATGCGTAGTGGTATGCGTGGCGGTAAGTTAACTCTGGTTAACTCCGAGGATCTGAGATCGGGTCTCGTAGCAGAACAACATTTCGCTTGTTGAAAACACTTTTGCTGGATTATGTAATAGTATAATAATTTTGTAGGATAGTAATTTTGAAAATTTGTTCGGCAATACTAACACCAATTACTGTGGCACATTAATATTAGATTATTGTCGTTACTTCCTGCAGAAATACTACAGGTTTATTTATCGCTTAAATCTTTCCTCACGTTGAACCAAACTGTCCCAACCTAAAATAGTATTTTGAAGATGAAAAAATTGACTTTTTCACTATAGATCAAACTGTTTCAAATCGACGACAAAAGAGAAATCAAATCAGTATCAGTGATAAAGAACGAAATGCTATTGAAATTAAAAACGCGACCTAGTAATTTTATTCCACAGCTGGTTGAGGTCAACTGATCAACGTAGGTCAAATTACCGTATCATCTTACTTTCAAGTATACACAGAATTTTATGATAGTGAAATATAACTTTTTAGAGATATCGAATAAAAGCAACGAAAACGCACCTGATTTGAAATGCTTGCTTTTGAACATTGTGCATTCGAGGCGAATTTGAAACTGCAGTTAATACTTTCCACAATTATTTATCAGTAAAAAATAAATAGTTTCAGCATAGAAACTACCAATAAAAAGTGCAAGATATTTTACCACTTTCACAACATAACATAGCTTTTGTTAATATGAACAAAAGTGTTGAGCTAGAACCATGGTTACAAAGTTTAAAAGCAAGCACAGAAAGTGTATTTTCTCAAATAGCTTTAGGAATTGATATAAAATCACTTTTAACTGTACATACATTGGGAACTGTTTTAGCAACTAGTGTTTAACTTCTGTGTGTTTTTTCATAAATTTCAAAAACAAACAAAGTAACTTAACTGCAGTTTCAAATTATGCAAAATTCCACTCTTTTAAAAAAAAACTTTCTCTCTGAAAATTCAATTTTCAATTTTATAGTTTTAAAATGTTAACCTTTTTGTAATTTTCGAAAAATACGGAGAGTTTATCGAAAATGTGAATAGCACCATATTTTAACCATCCCTTATTGCATGCAAGGATAAATTAGAGCAAATTTTGAGAAAAATTTTAAAAAAGTTAATTGCCTATACTATTTCACTAAAAATTATACAAAAACAGCTCATATTTCCAAAAAATTGAAAATAAAATTGAATATCTGTCTTTAGTGAACAGATTTCATTAAGAAAAAACTGTACCTTCAATATTGTAGTTGTAGGAAGACGCCCCCAGAAAATGGCACTTTTGTTATTTTCAAAAAATTGTGAATTTTAACGAACATGATACGAGTATGAGGCCTGCACCATTCTCTTAAACTTTCTTTTTGCTACCCGAGGACAAATTTAATCAATAAATTTGCTGCAATTTTTGAGAAAATTTTGAAAATGTTTTCAGTACCCTCAAAAATCAAAATATCTGTTTGGAATTTATACGGCCTCGACTTCATTAGGATCAATCGGGGAACATCAATTTTGAAGAAAATTGGCTCAACTGTTTAGGCGCTATTGTTGACCACAGGCATTTTGCCTTCAATAGATTTTTTGGTATCGAGGATTCACAAAACATGGATTCTGGCTATATCATGAGTTAGAGGAAGTAATCTACTACACTGTATAGCAACAGGATTCATTCACTTTTTCGCTACTAGGAACCGGCAATAATAATTTTATATCAATTTTGGTGCATTTTAAAATTTATGAGATGGATATTTATTAAAGTAATATACTCTATTGAAAAATAATATAATTATTTAAATTTAGAACATTTTGTAAACTAATTGCATAATCTACTAATAAAATAAGTAGTTTTATAAAAATGTAATATTACAGTTTTATAAAATAATTAATTTAAGTGATCTTTGTTTAAGTAACATTAATTTTAATAAAGCCATATGAAAAGCAGTTATGCTTATGTTAAACAATTTATTTTTAATAATCTGTATTGCTCACAACATGTATTTGATGCACAAGTTATAAATATAATATATTGTAGCTGCTTGAATTTTGTTTTATATTTTGAAATTTAAATAAAATGCATCATATGTGTATAATAAATATTAAATACTCTTTTCTTTTTGAGAGTTAATTTGAGTGTAATGAGTCATGTTTGTAAGCACAAAATTGTTAAATTTCTAGGTAAATAAAGTTTAAAAGCAGTACAATTGAAAGATGATTTATTAATTCGGGATATTCACATGCTGAACATTATCCTGCACATTATGTAATTCAGAACTAAAGTTCATCAATTTATTAATATATGTTATTGGCTCAGCTTAATAAAATTATTGTTTGCATAATTATTATTAAATTTCTCCTCAAAATGCAGAAAAAGTAAATATTTTATAATATACATTTGAAGATCTGCTAAATGAAATGTTAAAATATATTTTATTTAATGTGTCCCAACATGGGTGGGGGGTGGGGGGGGGGGGGTGCGTTATGATGGTGATTTGGCAGGTTGGCATTTTAACTTGTAGTAATTAAGGAGTATGGATAATTGGTTGGGAATTTCGAGGGATAAAGATATTTATTTATAACCAAAAGTTTGGTGTATTTTTAAATCTATTCTACATAAATACGTTACAATCGGAGATGAATATGCTTAGTGTAATAAAAATACAAATTCTTGGTACTTGCAGTCAACTTCCTATTCAGTCATTTTGACAATACTATTAGTTTACATGATCAGTTTAATAACTCAATCAATAAATAAAAAACACAACTTACATGCACAGTACATAAAATCTTTAGGAAATACAACAAGGTTTATAAAAGCCTATCTTACACTAACAAATTACAACAAACAAAAGCACATGTAAATATTCTTCAGACCTTGCAGTCCAGCTGACAAGTTTGTGGTAAATAATTTCAGTTAGAATATACAGAGACCAGTGAGGACTAGTTGATAAAGTCACAAATCAGGTTTTTTATCAACAACTTCATTAGCATTTTCAATCAACGATCAGATAGCTAATATTATGTTTTCCATTATTAAAAAGTAAAATAAATAGACAAATTCAAAATAAGTGTGACTTTTAGTAAGTACTAAATCACAAGGCTTGTATGAAAGAGCTTTAGAGAGGTACATTTAAGTTTTCTGGGAGTAAGCAACAGTAATGGAACAAAGAAAAGAATTATGGAATTTCTATCTCTTCATTGTAATTTTTTAATCACAAACAATGTCTATGAAGAGATAAGGTTAGACAGAATAACAACTGTTCATGGAAAGTTTCATGACCTAACAAAATTATATGATGTGATCTGAAAGATGACGAAAAATAAATGAATAATAAGAATTTTAGAGTTAAGTTAAAATAAATTTCACAAATTACATGAAATTTCACATAAAATTTGAATTCAATTTTATTTTCAGGATCCACTTATCATGACAACTAAGATTTTTACAGTTCCTAATGGAAGAGTCATAAAGTCACTCTCTCCCAATTTGGCTGCACTTTTGACCCCATTATCTCCAAGTATTCAACCTAATGCTATAAAATTTTAGGAGCACTTTGGTGGAAATCTTTTAAGCAGATTTAAATATTTTAAGTGGTGTTTCTATTTTACAGCATAGTAAATTACAATATTTTTTCTTAACATTTGTGCAGAAATCCAGAAGTATGAAACTTACTGTTTGTTGGATTGCGGCAATATATTATGATTACTCTGTAAATGAGTATTTAATGATGTATATATCATTTTATTCAGAAAATTCAAAAGATTTAAAAAATGTTAGAACTCCAAAAACAAAAAACAAAAAAGGAAATTGTTGTTTTATGACTCCCTTTAAATGTTGTTGAAATATATTAATAATGAAAACAAATTCACAACAAAACTGAAGGTGATAGTGGGGATTATACTGAATGAAGATCATGAAAAAAGAAATTTGTACAATTGCATTGATGAATAGAACAAATTAAGTAACAAATGATTCATACATTATTAACGATTCATACAATCTAAGGTAAGGGTTGTACTAAGCTATTTTAACTCACAATGCTTCAATTATCAGTTCCTTACTACAACTCAAAAGCCAACAATTTGCACTTGCCTTATATCTAATCTTCTACCTTATTTAAATTCATTACTTATATATAAAAAATCAATTATCAAAAAATTATTTAATGTGAAATATTGTTTTTCATTACTGGACGGTAGTGGATGGACACCTCATAAGATGATGGAAACTTAATACAAATGTGAAAACATTAAAATATAGTATTACTATTGACCTGGCTGTGAACAAATGACTCTTAACCCATTGATGCAAACTCCATAAAAAGTAATAGTGATATTTCAGATCTTGGTCACAATAATCTTCTGAAGAATAGATGCTAATGAATACAACTTAAATGCAGGAGTTTGGAAAAACCTGAAAAACATTCTTTTATTTATGATTCAGAAGAAAGGTGTTTTTCAAAATTATCAATGTAATGTATCAGTGTAATACTTAATGTTTTCATTGTGCATCACTAACCTTCAAAATTAAAAATTATTTTTTTCTCTAATTTTCAACCTTTGAAAACCAAAGATGCTTTGATTAAAAATTGTAATGCATAGCGATTAATTGATTTAAAATTATTGTCTTAATCCCATTTCCAGATTTTAAGACAAGAAACTTATAGGAAATATCAATTAGTAACAGAAATAATTGGTTGGAAAGAAAAATGGAAGAACCAAGGTGGAAGGGTAGAAAAAAAAGCACAAAGTAGTAACATGTTCAAAATGCACACAATAAAACCTTCCACGTGATACTGAGTTTTGTTTATCAAGCAATTAGAGAAATGCAAGAATTAAAATATTTAACTTTGGCAAGAAAAATAGATTAATAAGAAGTTAAAATAAGCATAAAAAATCAAAAGCAGATAGTCTATTATCTGCACTTCTTAACAAATAAAAATTTAAAACATAACCCCATTAATTACTATTTTGTTTAATGTGACTACTTCTTTTGAACACTCTCCTTCATATCATGGCCTTTGGTTTCAATAGGCAACAGAAAACATGCAATAGCTGCCATCAGTGCCACTACTCCATACACAGCAGTTGCCAGCAACAGTGAAGCCTGCATCAAAACCTAGAAGAAAATATCTTTGGTATAGTCATAGTAATGAATCTGTTTAAAATAAATACAATACAATACAATACCCCCCTCACCAGAAAGCCTCAATCTCTTTTATCTTAACAACACATTATTTCCACTGACCACACAAAAGATAAAGCAGTTAATTTTACATCAAGCACAACCAGGTTTTCTCCTTCATTTGACCTTTCATTCTCCTTCATGTTTTAGTTATTTTCTTCAAGGTAAAATAAATTCTATGTCATATGTTCCTCTTGGAATTCAAAATGCATTACAAAAGAGAAAATATTTAATTTTCAAAGATAAAATAAATCAAAATTTTCCATGACGTGCACACCAAGTATCCATTTTGAGTTAATCACTTTTGGCATATTCAGGAGGCTTCCATAAACACACACAAGATACCCAAATTATTCAAGTGTTGTTTTACAGTATTCTAAACCCAAATTCAAGTCATTAGATTATTACAAATGTTCAAACACAACATCCCAAACTTGGTCAGAAAGACATGCTTAGAACCTGGAAGTTTAGGCATTTGTTTTCCCTAAAATAGACAACAAAAAAGGCATTATTTTCATTAAAATAGGCATTTATTTGAACTTAAATACGGAGGCGAAAATGACTTGTCTATTATGACAGATGCCTTTTAAATAATGATACGAAGTGAAATCAAATTCAGAATAATTTAAATTATTATTCTCAAACTTAAATTTATATTAGCACTAACTTCACGAAAACTTGATTTTCCTTGTAATCTTAATTGCAAATAACCACCAGATATTTCTTAAAATTTTCTTCACACTCAATCTCCTATCAAAAATAATATTTTTCACTACTAAAAATTATTCTCAGTGGTATATAAAATTGCAACACGTCTTTGAATTTGTTTCACATGTAATACAGGTTTCACTTGTAATAAAGACTTTATGAGGAGCTATTATGATTCTATTCTCTTCTGAATTCTTGAAAATGGTATAGTCCAAAATACTGCTATGATTTTTGTTTCTTGAACTTGTGTAATTGCTAGCACTGAGCTGAGGCATACTGTATCACATAGAGTGGTTTGTCTTCACAAAGGAATGGATAACATTCATAACGATACAACTTCAGGAGTCTAAAAAAAGACAAACATCAACGAAAGCAGTCCAAGAATTTTGACTGCTATCATCTGGCTTTCTCTGAGCAGTTTTTAACTCAAAACAAAGACCTAATCCTGAAGCCTGAGGTCAACACTTTCTGCAACAGAATCCTCATGTTGTTAAGCTTCCAGGTTGATTAATATTGATGCAGGGAGAAGGAAAACAAAAATGAAAAAAGAAGAAAAACTCGTCTTTAGTCTTCATGTGTATTATAGGACAATAAATTTATGTTATTTTTATGATAATCCATAAAAATCCAAATCTCCATCCATTCCAAAAAAAACTGTAAGTGGCACTTGTGACATGTTTTAGTTTATTTAGTACGATCCATTTAAAAATTTGAAAGAAAAAATTTGAAGCTTTTTTGAGAAAAATGCAGAATTTTGAGCTAATTTTCCCAGAAAACTTTTGACTTTTCCAAAAATTTCATTAGAAGTCTTTTGAGGCCCTTTCACTCACAAATGCAATAATGTTTATAAATGACTAGAACTGTGCGTTCAATGTGAATTCATTGTTACAAACCAATATTACCTGAGCCACATATGGTGTCACCATGGCCCCAAGCCTTGCCATTGCACTGCAAGTACCCACACCTACAGCACGTAAGGGTGTGGGATACACCTTAAAAAACAAATTTTTAATTAAAAATAAATCTAATTATGAGTCATTACCAGTACAATGAGTTACCAAATTTTGAAAGACAATGATATTTTCAGATAGTATTACTGCATCATTTGATCAACTCTAATGTCTTTTAATTGCTCCATATAAACAAATTTAACATAAACATTTTTATAGTGTACATTTGTACTAACTATGTAAACTATATTAAAAAATCCATAGCTCTCAAATTTAACTCTAAAATAAGTCTGCTTAAGAAAAAAACATAAATGTTCCTATTCTTCTATGTTCATCTTCATCAATTATTCCATTAGTTTCTCAATCTTTCAACTGAAGCACAACAGCAAAAGTGACCATGGCTACAGAAATGGAATTAATGAGCAATAAAACCTATCTCTCTAAATCATATCTTTGAAACAAAAAAGTCAAGAAAGGGAAGAAGAAAAATTTGTGACAAAAGTCCTTTAAATGAAAGGGTATTCTACTAATTTAGATTCCAAGATGTTAAATTAACCCAAATCATCTTAAAGTACTTCAAAACTAATGCAAATCTTTTCCACATGCATTACAGAAATTTAAGGAAATGTTACCTCAGGAGTATACACATAGGCAGCTTGAAACACTCCTGCAATAATTCCTCGTGCAAGAAACAACATAGTTGTTAAAAATATTCGACTGAAAAATTAAGAAATAAAGAATTACACAGTTTGTTTACATTTACGCTAACATCACAAGAAAACACTGGAGACATGAAACTTACTTCTCTGTACAAATAAAAAGGAAACAGACACAAACAGCAAAGACAATGAACTGAACAGCCATTGTTCCTTTACGACCAAATCGTTCAATTACAAAAATTGTTGCAAAAATACCTGAAATATAGGAGTTTATTAATAAAGATACATTTAATATGTTTATCATATGTTATACCTACAAATTTGAATGAGTGCAATGAAATATCTGAATCAGAAATAACACTAGTGCTGTTATAAGAGCATTGTAATGGCAATGTAATCTGATAATACTAATTGAACCCATAAAAGTGTTTCCAAAGATGAGCAGGGTCTGCAAGCAGTTGTCTACTTCACCACCAAGTGTATACTTACAGTTCAGACACTTCAAAAAGAAGAAAATATCTTTCTGCATTAATACAGATGTAGGAGGGTGTCAAAAACATTTTAATTTTGCAATTTTCACAATACCAGAGATTCAATGAAAATTGTACCTATACTATAATTTATTAAGCAAATATTACTCTATTTAAGTAAAAAAAATATTAAGCGAGTTTTGAAGAAAATTTCACTTTGGAATTTTTTCCAAAATTGTCATGATTTTATCCAAACTTACATGAAAAGTATTCATACTTGGAGATAATATTGTATTAAATTGGACATAACATTATTTAAAGATCTAATTTTGTAGAATAGATTTCATTAAGGAAAAAAATATCTTTCTGCAATAATACAGATGTAGAAGGGTGTCCAAAAACATTTTAATTTTCACAATTAATATTTAAAATTCAGGGACTTTAATGAAAATTGTACCTGTGCCATTTTATTAGTGTACATTGCTATGTTGCGACCTGTCCTCCCCATCCCTCCCAGGATATAAGTCTGAAGATAAAAAAATCAGTGATTTCAAAATATTTTCAACCTGGAAATTCAGCTAAAGTGGTCCATAAAAGGTCCACATAGTCATGAGTGGTGAGTTCACGACAGTCCGCTGTGCAAGTCTGGACTGGATGTAGGCCTAGACCTGCCCACAGTCTCCCAACAAAAGGTTGGCTGTTGCTTGAGCTACTGTTCAATAAGCCAGGAAAGGGCGTTGAACAATGGGTTGTTCCTGAAGACTCAAACAGCTCTGTTGTCATCAACACCACTCCATAATAGCAGAAGGCACAAGAAGTCCTAAAAGAGAATGTACATGACTCAAGCAAAATTATTTTTCATAGTGCAATTTTTCCAATGTGTTATTTGTGACCAACTATCAGAGAATGGACTTTTAGGTTTACCAAGTCATTATGAAATAATTTAAAAATAAAAAATTAAATTTAAATTCAACACATTCAAATTGCTGCTAGGAACTGGGTATCAAATTTACCCCAAAGATGACACTGCCAAGGACAGTTCAGAATGCAAGTTTTGCATCATGTTTTACTGACTCACTGTTTTATATACTTTGCATTTAATTTGATAAGTACTAAATTACAAAATTGAATTGTTAGGGAAAGAAAAACTGAAGAGTGGCATGGGGAGCGTAGCACATTGTTTACAGGCTTCTGTTGGTATCAGCATTTGAAAAATTCTTTCCATCTATACCACATGGACCCCAACTACGAAGAATAAGATCCAAATATTGTTATTGTTCTCATAAAGGAAGATGAATGGCATTTTTGGGCCTTTTATTAGTTTGCAACTATTAAAACTACCCTAAACTTTTTTTTTTTCAAACCAAAAACACAGGTTTTCAGTTCTGTATTTTCATAAATAAGCCTCCTACATAAAATTTACTAATATAATTTAAAAACAAATGTTGGTTCTTAAAACATATCCCAAAACAATATTCCCCATTATTTAATAAATATAGAATGAAAAATGGCAGGACCTATGGAACAAGAAAATACTTGGAGAGGTACTACCTGAATAGTATGTTAAATAATATTTTGGAATTTTGCCTACACTTTCTGCCTACTTACACCTTGAAAATATCCATGCCTCATAATTTTGGTTCCACTAACTTTGCATGGAGTGATTGGCACCACAACTGTTGGCATAGTTTCACTTTGGGTTAATTAAAAATTTTCAGACAGTATTGATTAATGGCATACCAATTTCAGTTTAAGAAATTGTCTTAATACACACTTGACTGTTTGTTAATACTAAGCAACAGCCTATTTTACATATAACAAAAAATTGTTGTATCACAATCATTACATAGCTAGAACAGGACTCACATTGAATCAGTTCTTATTGCACTTATAACCATACCTTCTATAACGTACACCCAACAGTATTTTGCAAGAAATTTTTTTATTGTAATGTAATAGGACAATTAAACCACCGAGCCAAGTGAGGATTTTTACTCACAGATATACAAATTGACTGGCACTTTCACACCAACTTTCAACCAAGCCACTAACAATTTGACATAAAATTTCATGGGTAGTAACATTTTAAAAACAAATATAAAAAACAATACCAGATAAACCATAAAAGGAGAGATGTGCGTCTTAACTCAGGACATAACAAATCGCGTGTGCGACCACGCAAACTGGGGTTGGATGAGCTACTGGCATCATCCATAACTAAGCGACCCAAGAGCATGGGTTTTCCATTATCAGCAGCTATTTGTTGGATGGTGGCCAAGGCACGATCTGGGTGGCCAGAGGCCACATGAAATCTTGCACTTTCAGGTAGCCACTGCAAAATATACAACAATTTTTTCAATGTTTCTCCTTATTTTTGAATAAAATGTGGACGTATTTTCTATAGAAATCAATTTTTAGTGTGAACGTTCTCTTGGTCTATTTGTTTTCGTTACATTTTTTCTCACACAATACAAATAGAATGGTTCTTGGAAATATGCTAGTTGGGAAAGAACAAACAAACTAGTGAATCTCTTTACCTCTTAACATCTCAGACACCAACGAAAAATGCAACAATCCTTTTAAGTCAAGGAAAATTACTTATATCATTTTTACAAACACAGTACCAGACCTTGATGACAATGAAACACAATGAAAAGTAAAACAAAATTAATTAATGACAAAACATGGGGATTGTTTGATCTCTTCCAATGAGAACACGATTATGAATATTTACAGAGTAATGATACGAATTTTTAACGTATGAATTGAAACCAAAACTAAATGGATTGCGCTCTACAAAAATTAAATTCCTAGCTTTCCATGAGTTCTCATACTCCATATCCTCTGATTTTTCTTAGTATTTGTGAATTTTACTCACGGGTGTAATAAGAGCAAATGCCAGCAATGGAGCAGTGGACAGAGCCAATAACCACTTCCATCCAAAGGTCGGCATGACTAACAAGGCCAAGAGCACTTCAAAGCAAGCACCCAGAGCCCAGAAACACTGGAAAAAAAAAGACATCCAAAGGGACTTTGAACTAGCAAATGGTAAATTTACAGCCTTCCAAATTACTGACACATTTTGCCTACAATTCAAAGAGAATGCGATTGGTTGGAGCATTGTCATCTCATTTCCTTTACTACCAATGCTGAGTGACGTGATTTAGTAATCATAAACATTTTCTCAAAATATCAATAAAGGGGAACTCAAAAATTTCAGAGATCTTTCTGTTTGCAGTCTTGTAAAGAAAGAATAAATTATTGATGAAATGAATGAAATATTTTCTAAAGATTACATTCATTGTTGACTTTGTGAGCTTCTAATTGAATACAGAAAAATAATTTTTTTAAATTTATATCAAGTAAAAATATAGTTTTCAAACCATACAATAATGATCAAGGAGGAAAAAAATGTCATCAATCATTCTTTTAGGACTTCAAAATTGGGCAATTTAAACTCTTGTAAAAAGTGAAAAACTAGCCATTTTGCAGGTTTTTTCAGGCTCACACAAAAAAGAAAGTAAATGAATTTCAATATCCTTTTTCCCTTTTATATAACTAAATCTAGAACTATGTGTGTTTTGTGATTGCAGATGCCTTAACGTCATGCCTATTACATACAAATAAACAACCGCAACCAGTGATTAAAGGACACCATACCACATGCCTACATTAATATAATTCAACTCAACAATCAATGTTTATAGAATTTTTTTTTAATTTAAAAACCGTAATTTTTAAATAAGGAAAGGCATTCTATGAAATAAATAAATAAATAAATAGAAATAACCATAATGAACTAAAATTACATAAGTAGAAATCACAAGTTTAGAAAATTGCATTTATGGCACTTCGACAGTTTTTTCACTGTTCTGTGTAGTTTAGGTAACTGCTTAGATTGTTTCACAAAGAGAAAAATCAGTGAATCATAACGCACCAATGTTGAAAAAATGTACAACTTTTATGAAAAATGCAGACACAATCAAATTAAAGATATGAGCTTCCACAGTTGAAAAGGAAAGGACATTTAAAACTTTTGTAAGTGATTACTTTTTGTACAAAACATTGCTTATTCATTATTATTTTAATATTATTTTAGAAATCTATTTCTTTCTCTCATGTATTAGAATGTGTACGGTTTCTCTTTTCACAAGTTTTTCTGACCCAGAACAACCTTACAATTTCAATTAAGTAACAATATGTTGAAATACCTAAAACTGAAAATTTATTAACTTAGCATTTATATTAGTGTTTATTGTATGCTCCAAAGTTATTTTCTTTTAATACAACAATACTTTTTTATTATTGATTATTTTTTATTAATTTAATGTTAGTTTTTTCCACGAAATTTAATATTTTCTCACATTTTTGCACTAACTGCTATATTGATAAAATTAATCCCTAAAAATGATTCTAAAAATATGCCAAGTTGCCTTTCGAAGATCACCAGGGTCCAAGATCATGATAGTCTTCTAAAATAAAGAGATCACTAGGGGGCGTATTTTAATGAAATGTCATTTTTTCCTTTTTCCTTTAGAACAATGCCTTTTAGTACAGACATTATCATGTTATGACAAAAAGAAATGACATGTTTTTCATTTATTTTTGCATTTATCGTTGACTAATTAGTCATTTCTTTACTTTCTTTTAAAGCATTTTTTGCTCATTTCATTGATTTTAATATCATTTTAATGGTACTTGCTTCTAATAATATTTACGAAATGCAACAAATGTTCTCTGCAGAAATTCTGAGTAACCTCTTTGATTTCTTCACATTACACAAAATTGTAATGCCAGTCATTATGAGTATGAAAGCTTCCTGTAATGGCTATCAGCACCATTGTCGGTTCAAATGATTTCTGGATCACTAAAGACAGATTTCTGGCAAAAAATAATCTAAACCAAAAATTTGCAAGTTGAGTTGACTTGAACAAAAGAAGAAGCCATTAGTACCACATCCAACACCTTGAATTGTTCATCTGAACTGGCTTCAATCAAATTTTTTATTACATTTTTCCTTGCTTTTAGTGAATTTTTAACCTATTTTAAGAGCATTTTATTGATTATTTTTGATGATATTTTAGGTCATCAAAATCCACTCCCTAGTGATCGTAGAGAAGTTTTATTGTTAGTTCTAAAATGAAAGTGAATATTCATATCAAAGAGAGTGAAGCCACAGATCAGAATCCCATTTACAACAAACCACCAAGTATCCTGCAAAACATATTAACTCACATCCAATAGTACCACACACTTAGCACGTTGTTTAGTGGGCAGAAATTCTGCATACAAGGTTACCCTGAAAAATGTGTTTCAAAAATTAATACTAAAAGGGGGGTAGCACAAGTGATACCTAAACTTCAGTATAAATATTGAAAATATCACTAGCTTACAATAAATTAAATTGCATGCAACATTTTCACTAACACATTCTTTCCTGCTCTTTTGGTACTTCTTTCTACCCAGGAACTTTAACAATAAATAATTTAATTAAAATATTCTGGGATATTTCTCAAATTTCTTTTGGTAAAATGTTTGTTTTTTAAAATTCACAAAAATGTATTAATGCCAATAAAAATAACAAGTATTGATGCTTAAGTGTTTGTTTTTTAAAATTCACAAAAATGTATTAATGCCAATAAAAATAACAAGTATTGATGCTTAAGTTTGATAACACTGACATATCTATTGTTCATAGCATTGTTGGTATTGATAACAAATATTGTATAATAGCCTACACCAAGGAATAATTGACATAGCCAATTCTGCAACTGGCAATGATAACTTTCTGTTTACAATCTCTCATTCTGTCTCATTGCAAGTCATTGACAATTCTGAGATTCTAATCATGAAAACCATTAGATGATAAAATTAGTTTCAGTGAACTGACCCAAAGTGATTTAAGAACACATCTGCAAAATTTATGTACTTTTTCTTATTAGGGTATCTATACTCTTTTGATCAAATTACTGTAAACAACGAGTTTCTTTATAAATGGTTCTAAAATATCTGAGGATAAAATAACATAATAATTTTGAGTACTTACGATTGAGGCACACAACCAATTGCAAATCCTACAAGTCCACGTAGAAACAACAGCCAGAGAAAATTTGGAGCCAAAGAACTCAGCAAGCCATAATAAAAAAGTAATACAGCACATAATGTTAAAGCCTGTAATAGAAAATAGCTTTTATAATAGAAAATAACTTAATTATTCTTACAAGGAGATTCAAATAGAGGAATAACCTCATATTTAGTACATAATTTTCATTGCATTTGTACACTTTAGAAAAGTTCTTTCTGATATAAAACAGAAGTAAATAAATTTTACTGTCTAAAAATCAGCACTTTTCACATTACATAACTTTCTCTATACTATGTATATTACTCCATATAAATGTATGAATATGAGAAAGTAAAATTGAAAAAGAAATAATTAATTGCACTCTGTTATTACAAAGCAAAAAAATGACTATTTAACCTACAAGCAGGCATGTCAAATTTTGTTCTATGCATAGGAACAAGGCATATTGCGTAGGCTTCATATATTTCTGTATTTTTACTTGTTTCTCATAGATATTCAATACTTACTATCTTAAGTTTCATTAAAACACCTCATGATACATTGACTATTAAATACTTAATACACGGTAACTACTAACACTACTGTAACGATAATACAAGACAATGAAAAAGAACCAATATTACTAAATGTATGAACAAAAGTATCAAAATCACAATTTTAGTAACCTGATCAAATAAAAGAGTTTTATAAGTTAATTCCACATACTGCTTCAAAAGGAATGAAAGATGGAATCCTTTTATTTTTGTTTCATTCATTGCTAGAAAAATTTTATATACTTGACAGTGTGCGGATACATTATGTTAAAATCTCTTGTTTATATCCCCCAAATGAGCTACAAGTACATAAATCTGTAGGAATCGGTTATCTTGAAACATTAGTGGTCAAAGCAACTGTGTGTGATCCGGGAGACCTTAATTTAAATGCTGGTTGGAGAATCCAATACTTAATCTCTCTGAATTCAGTTATATGAGCACAACAATAGATACAATTCCATTGTATAATTAAGAGACTTTTGATCTCCTTATTAGCACCATTTGGTTCAGGCAATGAGTGAATATTTGTTTCTGTGCATGTAAACTACTTAGTTCATTAGTTCTGAATGTGTAGTTATATTTCAGAAAAAGGAAGTGTTCTGGCCCCACTGGCACATGAGATTTAATGTCATCCTATATGTCAACTTGCAGTTTCCCCTTCCCAGGATTCTTCCCTTACTGAGAGACCACTCTGTGCCAGAACACACACTAAGCTCCCAACTGGACTCACAAGGTCTGTGGTAATTTAGGGGAGATAACAAGGGGCGATAAAAGAACAAGGATGAGGAACGAAAAGTTGCATGCAAACCATGTGCTGTTTGTTAAGATACTGCTGTGGCAACCTGGCATTGACTGGAGAAATCATGGTAAATTACTAATCAAAGCAGATGAATAATACACAAGGACTGCACTCGACTTGGCTACGAAGCTTGTGATGAAAGTCTGCCACTATAAGGATTCAAACCTTAGAACTGTCTGGTCATTGACGATGCAGGCTTTAATATGAGCCATTGCAGCCAACTTAAAGCAGTTGCTGGAGTTTGGGTACAATTCCTGCAAAGGGCAGGGGCATTTTTCAGCAGATTTGTGTCATGGTAGTGATGTCATAGTTCCATCCAAGTCATTTGGAAAAGGTGTTCAATCTTTTTTGTCAACATTCCTGCCTAAAGGTTAGCCCTTTGCATTCCGTACGATTTGTGTTGTGAAACCCCATGAACTCTCTTTAAATTCTGCGCACTGGCCAAGAGCATGGTCGACTGAATTAATGATGCAATCAAGGTTTGGTATATCACTATACCAATATCATAAATATCAATATTATCAATAAAAAGTGTATCTACAGTTTTCTATGACAACCATTTATTGTTAAATAACATGATGTTTCATAACTTGATTGGTTACATTATCAGGTTACTAAAAATTACAGAGAGACAAAATTACTCCCCGAGAATAAATATATAAAATTTTAAAAATTCTCTTAAACTGATTAAATTTTAAACAAATATGAACAAAATAAAAGTCATAAAAGACACTCACCTGACTACAGGATTAAGTTACAAAACATTTGTTATTTGCTAACAAATTCTTGTCATAAAAAACAGTGGATATGGTTTATATTTACATATAAAACTGACAATCAGGACAATTTCATGTCTTTTTATCAGCAAGTTCTAATATCACTATCGTGTTTAATTTAAAACAAGTACTCAATTCTTTGAAAGTTTCTTAATTTTCTTTCTTTGTTTAAAATTTTAATTTCTCTGTATGATATCTTTTGACGCATTCTTCCGACGCAATACTGGCTGCCTGGAATATGTTCCACAGAAAAATAGTTTCTTTCCTGTCTCCTTTCTTCTTCCTCTCCAAACACAACAGCACAGTCCTTATGCTTATTTCCTGAAAATTTGTTTATTATGGGTAATTTTTCATTGAGGTGTTCATCATGAGAAGTTGATTGGCAACCCCGTTTCTGACTTCTCCTTCCCACTTCCCCATCACGCTCCTATAATATTTCTGTGAAACAATTTGTGTGAAGGAACATTGATGCTGTTGGACCATAGCCTGCTAGTGTGCATACTAGCTGGCTATGGTTGAAACATTAGAGCAGAAAACAAAAATCTTGATGTCAATTCCCAAAAACATAGGAGTGCAAAGTGTTAAGGGCTGACATGAGTCTATGGGCTTCCTCTATTTGGCGTATTACATGCACAAAACTGTCTAAGAAGAGTCTACGAGCTACATCTATTTGGAGGTTCCATGGGACAAAAGATAGCTCTGAGATGGTAGAAAGTGGAGAATAAAGGCACCTGATGTTTCTAGAAGAGTACTGATTTGGTGTGAAATAAATGGAAGTTGGGAGTAACACAAGCAACAAATGAATGTCTACTGAAAAAGTAACTGAATGGAAAGATACACATCTGATGAAAAACTTCTAAAATTAGCAGCTTAAATGTCAGCTGGAGTGTTAAAAAAATCAGTATTTCTAAATTGTCTTTTTATGGTTTACATGGTCTTGTAATATGTACAATATTATATTGTCTGGAATACCAAAAACTTAAATTCTTTAGATATTTTTGTGCATTTTTGTTGCATACATCACCTGTTTTCGACCATATCTGTCACTCAAATTACCCCAGAAAGTGGAGCTTAACATCATTCCCAAAAACACAACCTGAAAAAGATATTTTCATTACACATTTCATCATTAAATTAATTAATTTTTACAATTTTAATTCAAAATATGTTTTGAAGAGAGAGATGGGGTGATGAAGACAGAAGAAGAGTGGGAGAGGGGAAGAGGCAGAGAGAGGGAAGCAGACAGAAGAGAAGGGAGAAAAGGGGAGAGGAGACAGAAGTGGGGAGAGAAGAGAAGGGAGGAGAGAGAAGAGAAGGGAGAGAAAAGAAAGGGAAGGAAAGAGAAGAGGAGGGAGTAAAGAAAAGAGAGGGAAGGAATAAGTGAGAGAGAGAAGAAATTTTTTCAGGGGAAAAAAAAAAAAGTTTAAAGAGCTTATAGGTTGGTAACAATAAGGTGTAATTAGCAAATATGTTTGTTAAAAGTTGACAATACATGAAACATACATACAGTAGTAGTGAGCGCTTGCTGATACCGAGATATATGCCATTCACAATGAAGTGCTGGACTTAAAACACTCAATATTGTCATTTCCATGCTATCAGCCATCCAACACAAACCCGTAAACAAGGACAATTTCACTTGAAACCGACCAAATCCTAAAGCATTGACAGCTTGTGTGACCGTGAATGTATCTGGAAAAGAAACAAAGCAGAAAAACTAACATCGTAACTATTACGAATCAAAATAATATGATCGCAATATGTAATACAGATCCATAATATATAATTTTTTAAAGATAATTTTCTCCAAAATGAATTCTGAGAAGGGGATTCAATTATAAAAGAATCATAGGTTCTACAAGACCACACAATGTTTAATTCAATTGATTATTAATTCTAAATCTTGTGAAAAATAATACATTTTATGGAAGATTTAGGTATTTGATAAGTAATGATATCAACAAGCTCATCAGCACCAGTGTCTCTTCCCTGCCTCTTGATATTGCTGTGAATTTTTTGTTCTTTATTAAGTGTCTAAATACACACAGTGAATATAATAGAGGGCACAGCAATTCACAGATTGAAATAACATTGTCGTTCAGTGTAATGTGGAGGATTTACTAGAAAAACTCTCTCCTCTGAGTTGCATTAATTTTTGTAAATATAAATAAGGTTTCTTATATGATGACTAATATAAATAAATTGTTATACTAAGTGCTGATCATTTGCATGAAATGAAATAATTTACTGAAAGTTGTATATTGCACTTATGTATCACATGGACACCCAGTGTCTCTGCAAAACATAAAATGAATTTATATTTACAAAACTTTTCTTCAGCTGTGAACTGCTCTGACCATTTTAATCAACACTTTTGTAATTTGTGCAAGTGAAAATACAAGTTCAGTTGAATGTCCTTGCCTTGATTAGCTTACCATCAGGAACTACAGACACTGATGCCATTTCAATTTCTTCTACAACTCTACTGCAGTAATCATCATCAGGAGAAACAATATGATGACGGTCCGAATTACTACTTGATGTTGTCCCAGTATTGTCCAAATCCTGGTAAGAAGTTCGAGATCCTTCCCGTCGAGTAATCTTCTGAACGGCAGAAAGTAACTGGGCCATGACCAAGCCTGTTAAAAGGCATAAATAAATAGATATAAACATTAATCCTAAAAATGCATGGAGATTCAATAAACACTGCATGCACACCTTTTAAGAAAAAAATTATTATAATGTAAATGGCGTTATAACAGCATGAACTGTACTTGACATATAAATTAAATACACTTTTATAAGATCATATCACGAGTCACAGAATTATGGTAATCTAAAGAAGATATTAAATGTTTCTTAGAAACATGAACACATATGTAGCAAGAAAATGAATAATGAAAAAAAGTATAATATTTGGTATGATATTGTATAAAGCTGGAAATTTCGAACTTCCTTTGTTTTGTTTATTTATTTATTTATTTTTTTGCCATTTCCAACAAAAATTATGCTTTTTGATGTATCTTAAGCGACTCGCACTGCCTACTTCAAAAACAGTTAGGGTTGCCGAATTCATTAATCGTATATGATGTTCAACAACAAAATCATACCCTTTACAATTCAGATTCCAGGCAAGTGTATTTAAAAAAAAAACAGCAATAATAATTTTGAAATTTGATAATCAAAAAACATCAACACTTTCATTATTACGCGGAACTATGACAGTTCACTCTCGCTTTTACCTTTTCTATAATAACAATTTACGGTCCGTTTTGATTACAATTTTCTATCGACAGAACAAAACGGATTTGAGAAAAACGTCTTCTTCTTGGACATAAACAGACTAAAGCAACAATTTGACGTTTGAAGGCTCGTGGGCTGCAACAGGTCACTGACGGTCATTTCTCGCTCTATACCACTCCACCCACACCAACCCATAGATGTACTCTTTGCACCAACCTTGCGGTACTTCTACTCCTATAGAAATGAGCGCTGAAGTACCGCTTGACATTATTTGTCACGTCATCACAGTGCCATAATTGAAACCACGCGGGCTTCATGTGAAGATAGGCAACAATATAAATTGCATGGAATAAAACTAATTCACAACAAAAATGTTGCTTTTTCCTGTATTAAAATAATGTAACCTAAATCTAGATGTCATACATCGAATAATTTACAAACTGAGGCGAATTACACTATAGTTCATTTGCATAAGTTTGTTTCATATTTGCGGTCAATGAACTACTTTTTTTGTTACCGGTAGGCATTTTTCGTCTATCTTGGGAAAAATGTTCAAATATAGGTATTAATGGGGGATGGATACAGCTGTGTGCCTGTGGAATCATGGCGGCTACGCTGGGAAAACTGAGGCCGCTTTCGATTTCAAAAGCCATAACAGCGACACCAGTTTCTTCAAGGTAATATTAATACATTATGTAAAACTGAATGGGTATATTTAGTATGCAGTTTATTACATTTTTCAGAACTTACGAATATATGACGGTAATACAGTAGTGGGTGTAGACCTTCATGTCTTTGGCAAGGTCAGAAAGTTTTGAACTTACTCTTTATATTTTAGGTTAGTGTCTACTAGTACTGTATATCAAGAAAATGAAAAAGGTTGGTTCAGTAAACTGTTGGTTCGTCGCATCGAACCCACGAAAGAATCCCACTCGCGTTTGCTGTCAGACAAAGAAGTTATATATGAATTACAGACTCATAATATGAGACCAGATTCAGTGGAGAAGTACCTGCAGAATTAGTAAGTTCAATAGCAGTTTCATATGACTACCTTACGTTTGTTGGATAATTGCACAAGGATGCATTCACAGTAGTTTTGATTTGCAGTAAAGCAAGTGCACAGCTTATTCACTCCCGGGACCTGCATTGTGAACTGGTAGGCAGTTGGACTGTACAAGTGGGAGATCTTGACCAGGCCTTGCATTTGTGGAGATACACTGGTGGATTTGCGTCTATTGACAATGCTAAACTGCAACTTTCAAAAGATCCGGTGTGTTCTTTTTTTAGTTTAGGGATATTCTTTTCTCAAACCTTGAATCTAATTGACAACATATTTGTCATATTGTGCTTTGTTATAGGATTGGGTGAAACTGTTAACTGAACGTGGAGGAATGTTACGGTCCCGTCACTTACAGTATGTTCTCGCATTCAGTTACTGGCCACCCATTGTACCGAGAACTGGATCAAATATATATGAAATTCGTAGTTATCGTCTCAAACCTGGAACTATGATTGAATGGGGAAATAATTGGGCAAGAGCCATTAATTATCGTCGCAATAATGATGAACCATTTGCTGCTTTCTTTTCTCAAATTGGGCGACTGTATAATGTCCATCATATGTGGTGTAAGTATTTTTATTCTGATAAATACTTGTGATATTCCCCTTTTTGTGCATTTGATAAGATAGTATTAAGAATATGACATTGATCTTACGTTTATGAGAATTTTGTGTCACAGGTTATAAAGATTTGCAGACAAGAAAAGAAACACGTGAGGCAGCATGGCGTTTGCCAGGTTGGGATGAATGTGTGGCTTATACAGTACCTTTGATTCGAGAGATGCATACACGTATATTATTGCCTACAGATTTCTCACCCACTCAGTAATGCATAACCAAAAATTTTGAGAGAGCTAATATCTGACATTAGTTAGAGGTCATTATTAGAGGTACTGTTTATAACTTGCAGCTTCTTTTGGTATCAGCTGTACACCTTTTGCAACACTTTAGTTGTGGCTAGTTATAGTTTCCTTGAGTGTATTATCAAATTATTTTTATTATGACTGTGGTTAGAATCTTTATAGATATGTATTTGAATGAACAGAATGAAGATACGAAAGATAGTTCTGCACCTGAGAATTCATTTCACACATTTTGCACAAAAATTAAATGAATATTTTAAAGGTTGTTTTTTGATACGTGGTCGTTAAGTACAAATATGAAGGAAATAATTGGTCTGGATGTAGTACCTAGATTTGTGTTTGTCTTGAAACAAAAATTGCATAGTAATTCGATAACTACCCAGAATAATAGTTTTTTTGTACTTGTTTTCCACATCTCTTGCCATAAGATTTCAGAGTATAAGTAGAACTTTCAGAGAAATCGTTAAATTTTATAGTCCTTTCACATTAAACGCTTTCAAAATAATTCAGTAATTCATTTAAATTTACATTCGTGCTTCACTCATAGATATGCAGTGAGACAATTTTTTTCTTTGTTCATTCATATTCAATTGGTGTACAGTTAAAAGAAAGAAGGTAGTGAAATTCCAGGGAAACTGTCGTGTGACAGTCATTTTACAAGAAAGTAATTGTGATAGCAGTACCCAAATATTTGCAAAATTTTCCTAGTGTTCAAAAGTTTTCAATTATTTGTTGTTGAGTTAATCCTGTTTACCTATATCATAATTGCCTGATGAACATAGAATAGCCGTATGTAATAGTGTTGGTTGTTCAACAATTTATGGATTATATATTACAAAGAGGTGTTACAGCTAATCAGTTGTGTCCAAGGAATGTCTACTCCAGTAGTCATTCCTATTTAGAAATTAATAATGTATCTACCTATTGTACATAATTTACAAATCATTTGTGACAGTCAGATTCCAATTTACTGCAGTGGATTTGTATTTGTAAATGTAAATGTTGTAAATTTACCTAGGACTGTATGTGCAGAACTGAATATAATGCACAATTTATAATACAACTTTTTAATCAAAATCGAAGTATCATTGGAGACTGCTGTATTAAATTAGCTTTTGCACAAACTAGTCTAGCTTCATGGTGAAGACATACTCTTTGTTTCATTCCCATCAGAATGAAGGAAAAGATGTACAGCAATTTGCTTGCAATGAATATAGTTCAGCGATTTTTAGGAAAATTGCTATTTATACATAAGTAAAGCACAATTAATTAACTTGCACAGTTTGTTAATGTGTTGTGATATTGGACTGAATTGTGAAGAATTCATTGCCTACCTCTCAATGTAGAGTGAACACTCTCATGAAATATATAACTGATTATTACTCAACGTTGATTAGGAATTTCCAAACAAATGAATGTGATCATGAATTTCACAAGTAATTGAAAATAATCAGTAATGATTCAGTCCCATTATCACCTATTTAGAAATACTGAATCTGTATGTACATATTGACAAACAGCTGAAATGAAAACTAATATATCTAACACTACAGCATACATATTTGTACAAATTGGGCTGTGGTTGTCAAGCAATTTTTAAAATAGGGCTAATTTTATATAGGGAATTGTGCACAATAAGAATGCTACTGTGTCCAATAATACTTGAATTTTCCTTGAGTGTGCATGTGTGTGTGTAGACTGTTTTTCTACAAGTAATTGTGTTATTTTAATTCTGGTTCATATTATTTCTAGAATAAAAAATTGCATTGTTGCTCAATGTTGCAATTCAAAAATTTGTTTTTTTATAAGTATATCCTAAAATGGTGATTGTATCAATCAGTTGTTAATAAAAATAAATTTGATCTCTAGTTATGTTAACTTATGTCAGCTATCATTAATTCCCAAGGTATTGTCTTGTAGTGATTGTGTATTGCATGTCATATATTTGAAGCTTGGAAAATGCGTTTTATAAATTTGAACTCCCTGTGCAGTTTTTACACAGCAAGGTTCTGTTCAAAGATCTGAGTCAAGAAATTATAAACAAATATTTCTATTGAATCTTTGGATTTACTAGAAAATTTGGAATCAATCTTTGTTTAATATTTGAGGTGATTTTAAGATTAATAGAATTTTGGAATTGCAATGACTAGCTTACTTTCCACCTGTAAATAAAAATTGAAAAGAAACATATCATTTGTAGTGGGTTAACAGCAGGAGATCTGTGATTTCGTTATCAATGTTCATTGCCGGAGCTGGATTTGTATTGTTTCTTCATTTGTTAGAATCAAACATGTGACATATATTTATGAATTTAAATTATTTGAAGCACATTTATTAAAATTGCTAGGTATAGTGAACAATTTTTAAATAAATTTGAGGAAAACCCACATAACATTGTGTATTTTAACATTTTATTTGCAATATGTTCCATATTCTTTCAAAATTATTTGTGGATTAATTTTCCAACTAAGTCAAATTTTTAGCTGTGTGAATAGGATTTGGAGGTAGATCTGGATTTAATTCCACAAGATATTTTAGTGCAGTCCCCAATATTCTTCTGATATGTAGGAGAGTTTTAGCCATCAATATTGTGACTAAAAGGCAGTTTCACTTTTGGACATAAAACGATTTGTACCTTGCTGCTTTGCAAATGGTCAGTTACCAAGTGTTGAGCAACACAAAAATGTCGTGTATTGTACAAGAAATTATTAAAATTTGTTCTGTGGGTAACATAAATCTGAGCTCTGTATATTGCCATGTAATGACCTATATTTGAGTTTTGGCATTATATTCAATGTAATGAGTACTGCCGAAGTCAATGAAACAATATTAATCATAAAGTCATAGAGTTAAAAAGTGAATGGATAAGATAAAACATCATATGCGACTGAAAGACTCTTATATGGTCTTGCAATTCAGTGCTAATGAACAAATCAACTCAATTACAAATAATGGTCCCTCTTAGCCACTTGTAAGACAGTTTGTTTATTCCACAGTATTTTGAAATTTGAATTCTATTATTTGTACCTTCCTGGTAATGTTACCTTACACTGGAGAATTGTAGAACTGCTTTCACTCTTATTGGCAACAATATTTTCCGTTTTGATTATTCAATAGTTGGCTCTGTGAATAATTACAACAAAGTAAGCAAAATATTTCAAACATTTCATATTCGTTTTCAAATAAATTTGGCACCTATTTATATGGAAATCAAAACAGAATACACGGAACTGTGCAACATCAAATGATGTGGGAAAAGATGTATTTAATTAGCCAGAAAAGACTTATTCCACACAAGAATTGTTTATAAAATTGGAATCAACCTATAATAAACTACAAGGATGTATAATTTGAAATAGCATTTGAAGGGTGATGTATACAAAAGATCAAGAGTTTGTTTGTCATTCTGAAGCTTTGCACAATGAAAGGACAATTTGATCTGGGGAGAAAAATGTGTTACCCTTCATTGTAGACTTCACAGGGGCTGACAGGGAAGTAACATCAGTTTATTTGTCAAATTTCGGATGGGATTGTAAGGAGTTCTCAAATAATTTTAAGACAAACAGTTTTTTCAGAAGATGATATCATCTTGCAATATGATTATTATTAATATATATATTAAACAAAATGTACAAACAAAAACCGTATTTTACGGAACAAAATCAATTTCCTTAATATTATATAGTATGTTCAAAAGTCTTATTTGCCTTTGGAGCTTTTTCACCTTGGTCACATGATGTAAGGGAAAAAGCAGGATAAAACAAAACTGTTTACACTGGTATCATTCATTCTCCTTCACTATTTACTGTATAATATATTTTTATGTATATATATAATCATAAGATAGTTACACATTAATACATATCTATGTTTACAATAGAAAAGGGTTCTTATCAGCTTTCATGGAAGGGAGCATTTTTTTAAATATTTCCATTTTCACTGCCACGTTATATAATTATTACAAAGTTTTATTTATTTTCAGTTAGCTTTATTGTAATCTGACTATTGTTTAGTTTTTGGTTCTGAAAAGGTTATTTTTACATTTCAATGAGCACGCAATGATGCAATATTCTAAAGCAACTATTTTCATAAATGACTACTTTTTTGGTTTTTCTCCTCCTTATTCCAAACAGACCAATGGAACTAGGGTTTAAAACCACAGAAACAAAGTACTGTATCAAGCATATTAATTCTTCTCATAAAACTGCATCTATGTACAACATACTGTTCTGAACATTTGTAAGAAGTGAAAGCAGATTGGGTATAAAAGTGTTACAAAACAAAAAAACAACTATTCAAAAATCATCATACAAGCAAGTACAAACATTTCAAAACATTTTTAAAGCCAACAGTCGACTGTCGCTTTACGTTTTATACGTCAGCCATCTGCATAGTATCAGCACGTCAGTCAGCAGTGTCATCTTATAATACTTGCTACTCCCCTTTAGTCATTTCTACAAAACAAACAATATACGCATCACACAGAATATAATTCTTTTGCAATATAAAAGGGATGTTGCAACCAACTGGTCACATCCATGTTTTTGTTTCAAACAATAACTTTGAGTATCAAATAATATTTGATAATAAAAAAATTATCATATACAAGATTAACACTAAACTTTTAAAAACAAGAATGCATATTCATGTGTAAATATATGTATACAAATATAGCATTATATACATATATGTACATTTTCATCAATCCACTTCGGCAGGACTGGGCAAAGACCTGTTCTAGTCAGTCACACACACTTGCACACAACATTGGCTCGTGTCACAAATATTCAAGAATTAAAATGAACAAGATTTTCCCATTATATTATAAAGCGTTACTTCCCTTTTCAATAGAGAATAAGATTGGGCAAAGAGTAAAAGTTTTATTTTTCTTAATATTTCTAAGTGCTTCCCAACTCTTTCCTATAGCCATCTCAATATGGAAACACACTTGCCCATTATTCATAAGGACATGAGAAGAAGAAGAAAAAAAGGAGAAAGAAATATAAATAACTTGTTCAATAGTCTTGATTGACAGCGAAGAATGTTTGAATCTAGCAAGCTTGATTATTTACTACAATAATAAAATATAAAACTGTTAAAACGTAAAGTTGTATGTCTTCATGCATCAGTAACAAATGAACAACCACATGCTGAAATGCCAAGTTGGTTGGGACCATGACAAGGATGGTTAAGAATGTATCAGCACTAGACACACGAACAACCTTTCCCCATTCCTCCAGCTTTATTTGTTCCCTTCAAACTGAAATACTGCTTTAATTATATAGTACTTTCATAAAAGTAAATAAACTTCCATACTTGTAAGCTATGGATGTGGGCAAAAATTGCAAACATTGGCAATGTTATTGTCATTAAAAATACCACTAGTCTACATGTTGGGCAGTGTTTCAAGCTGGAAAATAACTGTACAGGTGAGGAACAAGAGTATATAAAAATTATGGAGCACAAGCACTTTACTGAATTACTTCAACCGTCAGAGTTATCTTGTGATCAAGATTATAACATTTACATTACCCAACTGCAACCTACATAAACATTAAGCATTAAAACGATGACGTGTGAATAATTGCGTAAAGTATTTAATATAACATCTTAATAATTTTCAGCCGAATGCAAGCTGGAAGAAGGGGGCATGGATAGAACACTTAAATGTATCAAAGTGAAAGAGAAGGGAACTTTAGGTTCGCAAACTCGCATTAAAAAGAATGAGGGCATTTGGACCTCTATACTGGCAAAATATACAGAACTGAATCTGACATCACTAATTCAGCAAACGCAAACAAATAGGGCAATGCAGTCACTTCAGAATATGTTTTAGACTATGGATCCTACTGAAGACCCATTAATAGAGCATAAATCGCTGGCAAAGAAGGTGCTGGCTTCAGAATGCTTGAGCTGTCTGCGGGGCCTAAAGATTGAGCATATGATTGCTTTGCTAGCTCTTCGTAATGTCCCTCAGTACACAGAGGTTTCAAAGAATGCAAGCATAGGTAACATTAGACATCAACATGACAGTTTCACGGCCATGTTGCCATTGGATGCTTTATGTCAAAGACTCTGGCTTCTAGTCATATACACACACACTGATTAGAGATGTCCAGAGACTCATTTACAGTGGAGGACAGAATATCCAGCTGTAGAACGCAAAAGGGGCTTGTACAATGCAGCAGTTTACTATTTTCTGATAACCTGACAAAGCCATGGCAGAGAATAAATCACTTCTGAAGCACCGGGCAGTTCATAAAGAGCGACACACTGCTCAGTTCGCTTTATGCACGCAAAGGAAAGAGTGAAGACCTCGAAAGGTTAGAGGTGGTGGATTAGTGGTGGCAGACAACGACACAATCGTGGCGTTTTACTTTGATGCTTGCGATGACGCAGGAGGTAACAGCATAACTGTAGGCAGCATCTGCTAGAGACTGCCTGGCGGGAAAGATGTGGAGCTGTTGCTGTGGGCCAGGCTTAGCATGGAGCCTGAAAGACTCTCCTCATCAGGGTAAGACTCCTTTGTTGCTTCCGCAATGGCTAGAGCACTGCAAAACAAAAACAAAAAATATCCTTTAATAATTTCATCACCTACATTTTCAAAGAAGACAAATCACACCCGCAGACAAGCACTTCTGTTTATACTTCACATTTCTTAAACACCTATTTGTTTTGGCACTTTTTGCCTATTAACTATGTTTGAATTTCTTGACTTTTCTTGGTATTCCTACACTTCATCTTATTTCCTATGCTAATTCTGAAATTATTATTTAACTGTAATTATTATTTAATGTTGAAGAACACATTGTTTTGAATTTATGTTAGTTTTACAAAAACCAGAACATTGCAAGTAATTTATTTTATTTCAACAATATGTTTTGTCATAGTTATCTTTATTATCATTGTTATCTTGGTGACAGCTACAAGCTAATATAACATACACACATCTTATAATCACAATTAATACTTTATTTTGATTTATAGTGATATAACATGTGAACTCTATTATGTAAATCTTTACATGTAACAAATTATTTATGTTTTTAATATCATTTTACAATAATTTAATTAATTTATTCATCATAAAGTAACAGGTATCTGAGCTATTCATAAATATGTTCAGATTTTCCCTGTCAATGTATAGTGAAACTCCGTTTATGTTTCACACTTATACATTGTTATCTGTGAGTCCCGGATAAACCCCTATACTTCCCATGCTGAATTATTTCAGATATACGTTTCACATTTATTCATTTTTCATGCTTATACATTCATAATAAAGACTGTATAATTTCCTTTCAGACTGTATAACTTCCAACACAACATAGGTAACCAATACGTGAAAACCTTTATGTTATCGTGGAGGAACCCACGGATGTTATGTGTAATTTAGTATTGAGGTTTAATTTCAAAGGCGTTTCAAATGGTTTCAAATTTTCAACAAAAATACTGGATGAACAAATAGGGACACTAGTATCGTCCGGGAAGGTGTTGCATCATGTTCACCAATATTGAATGATAAAAATGCGGTATTGAAAGTAATATTGAAACTCGATGGAATCAAAGTCCTATAATGACAATTTGACCTGTGTTAAACGAGCGTTGCATTGACACGCGTCACCTAAAGCAGCTGCGTTGATGCCTGCGGGCACGAGTCACGTAACATGCAGATTACAGTCTTAGATTAACAATGTATCTTATGCGAAACGGCACACGAGTGCTCTTGCCAATGCGTGTTATCATGACTTGCTTGAGCTGTGGGCAAAACGCATGTCGCCAATACTGCTCTTATGCCGTTTCGCATAAAGGCGACTCCACACATTACACATTCAGCATTCGCTGAGCAGCGAGCTACTGCTTGCCCAATCCTGAAAAGCTGATGTGTTCGGGGAATGTTCGCTCCCTAGGCGGTGGCGAATACCCCAAGTTCGGTGCTCTGTGAATTGTAAACAACCTGTCCACACTATGTGGACCTGACCACACTATATGTGGATTCGCTGAATGCCACATGTGCGGAGCCACCTTAAGATACAATGTTAATCTACAACACGTGTTAAGTGACTCGTGTGTGCAGGCATCAGTGCTCTTGAGACAGGCGCAAAGAATGAATATCAGGGCTATCTTTTCCACCTGACGAACGCCTGGCCCGTGTGACTTCTAAGTAACAAGTGATGTACTTCAGCTTCTGATCTCCATCAGGGGTTTGTCCACTTTCCATGATCCACTGAGCAAATGCTGAAAAGATGCGGCCCCTTGTTTTGCTTCTGGACATAAATGTAGCTTCACAGAGGATACTATTTTGTTAGCAATACAAAAATAAAAAATTTGTTTACTGATGCAAATAAGAAGTTTCTACTTCCAAGTTATAGAAAACTTGTTTTCAAAAGTGGCTAACTTTGCTTCTTTTGAAATTTTTATTCATCATTCAACTATTTATAGTTAAAATGTTGGGAAGAGATTCTGGAGCTCAAGAAAATATGTGCAGATGGTACTTCTCTTGCACATGTCACACACAGTTTTTACTCTTCTTTGACTACATAAATCAAAACTAACAATGGTCCAAGGGTTGAAGAGGCCAATGTAAAAAATTGAGTTTTTGTTTTGCTTAAAATATTCAATTTTGGTTATGCGTTTTTCTCACACACACCCCTCCCCCCGGTCCATTGAAAAATGTATAAGTGAAGTTTTACTGTAGACTGATGGGAGTTTATAACCCAATTTACAATAAAGTGAGAATGCAGTTTAATCCTTGCTTTTCCTTTTACCAATTTCTTTGAATGTTCACTGAGCATGAATCATAACTTTAAAAAATGCAGTGAAATGCCATTATATAAATGCCACTATAAATTTCAGTTTCATGCAAGTTGAACTTTACTTTTTCAAAATATAATATTAATTTTTCAATATTTGAAATTCATCCGGCTTTGTAATTTAAAATTTTTATAACTATATTGTTTATTATTCAAACGATTCTATCATTAAAGCCATTTTCCATAAATAAATGAGATTAGACGAGCTGTGTGCAACTTCCAGTGCAAGTAATGTTATTGGCTGGGTGGAAGTCCAAACTTTATAAACTACCAATGACTGTTAGACCAATGAATTAGCATTTTTTCATCTTTCATTTAATGCCACCTAAGAGCCTTCTCCTGAGGTTCTCTAATCCAGCATTTTCAATATTTTCAAACCTATTGGTCTGAATCCAGTACATCTGCAGTGAATGCTTCCATGAATATAAGTATAATAGTACCATCACTAACTAAATGCTGTAACCTGCTCTGAAGCAATGAGTTTGCAAGTTGTTTACTTTGCCACAGCCTCAGTTCAGCATTGCTGCTCATGTGACTTGTATGCAGTTGCTTGATAAGTGTGCAGATAACACTTCCCACTATTAGATTTCAATGCATATGTTGGGTAACAATATGGTTCAGCTGTGGAAGAGGCTGTGAATATGACCTCAAGACTGTTGATAAGTTAATATTTTAGAATTCCATCCCTCGGTCACGAAGGTGCTACTGATATATTGAATTAAGATTGAAGTAAGTGAAGGCCTTATTTGTTCAAGACTTCTAAAATGTAACTTGCTAAATGTAGCTTGATTGTCTGTAATCAGAATCAGAACCTCATCACGGTTGATCTCGTCAAGTCTTGTCTGGAGTACGATCAGAAACCCATCATTGCTCAGTCTTTGTGCTGGATGCACTGTACCCAAGACAGTGAAGATCTTTGGCTATCCAAAGTCAGATGAAAAAAAGAAATTCCAGATTCTGACCCAACATTCCTTGTATTTGCATGGTTTAAACTATAAATTTTGCATTCACATATAATACTTGTGGAATGGAAGCCACTAGAGAACATTAAGGAAATGTTTAGAAGTCTGCATCTTCATTTCAGATCTCATACTGCTTTATAGATTATGTGCAATGCAGTTCAACAACCATTTGTCTACATATGCAAATGTTTACTTGGAAAATGTAATACGAAATTTCCTTCACAATTGCATGATGTTAAAAGAATATTACATGACAGCTGGCCACCCTGCAAATATTTTGAAAGACCTATTGAAACTTTCCAACGTTAGTGCTAATATTTTATAGTTTACATGTTCAGTATACAATTAAGTTCTGTACCACCCTCTGTTTTACTTTCATCCCCTAAAAACTCAGTAAAGTGGTTTAATGTGTAACTAAAATGCCCAAATAATTTTATCAAACTTCAGTTTCTGGGAGGCCTATTTTTAGATTCCCCCCACATTTTCATCAGTTGAAAATGTTCTGTATCAAATTAGTGTCCTGCCTTTGTGACTGGCCCTCATTTTTTAAAACCAAGCATTACCACAAAGCATCACACAGCATTCACAATATTTCATGAATACTTTTGGGTGTCTGGAACGTAAAAAATCAATTCATTTTAGATCTAACGAAAAATATTTCTACACTAATTTGGTTTTTATCAGACTTTTTCAAATGGATTAATAACAAAAAATTAGGTTTTACTGTCTCTAAAAAATATAAAGAATGTTCAAATATAAAAGTTCTATTCAGATTATTCCCACAAGTTGTTTAAAGATGACACTTGCTAAACCAACCTGAAGCCAAGACGAGCACTCTCTTCATCAAATTGCTCTAATTCACGTTCCTGGCGCTCTTTCAGCAAGCGCACACGTTCTGAGCGCTCCTGTAGAAACTGCTGCGTTTCCAACTCCATCTAAAATGAGGAACGATTAAAATCACATCTTTCATCCCCATATCAACTGATGATATAGAAGTACACCGATTCCCAATTAAATAACCAATTGAATTTTTATTAATTGCAAATACAGAAGATTACTTAATTAGCAATTTCAGGACATTCAAATATCCTTTGTTTCAAAGCAATATCGTACACCATTTGTCAGATTAATAAAGATAGTAGTAAACATTTCTTAGATTTTGAATAGATCCAAACCATGACAAAATGATGTTGATTTATCTAGCATTTTAAATGTATTCCTCCAAAAAAGTTACACTTTTGTATTAAGTGTTACCGAGCAAATGCCTACCTTGTTTTCAAGAAGGGCTCGCCGAACAGATACTCTGTCCTCCAGTTCCTTGCGCTCACGATTGCGCTGTGCCTCTGCCTGCATTTTGTTCTTTGACTGGTAGGCCATAAGAATTTCTAATTCATATCGCAGACGCTCCTTCAAATGATGGCACTCAACTTCTTGCGATTCATCCAGACGGATCTGAAACATGCCAATCCATCTCTTGAAAGGGTTACCTTTTGAAGGAAAGAATTACCGTTTACTTCCATTTCCAAACTGATGGCAATTTAAACATTAGATGCTGATGCCTAAATGGTATTTTACTGCAATAAGACTTCTTTCATACAATCAGAAACATCCAAAAGTTTAGCCAAAATATCAAAAAGATAGCAGTACTAGCTTGCTGAAAGTTGCACCAAATGAACCTGAAACCTAAGGAAAGCAAAAGATTGATCAAAACTCATCAAGGAAGATTTAATTTGAAATAATGAAACATTCACGTTTTTTTTTATCATATTTTTCAAGAGTATGATCAAAAACTTGCAAATGTTTTAGCAGAACCAAGCATAGTGAATAAACAATTAAAATTTTGTAGCTAATTCTTTCTCACTGTAATTATAATAGAAAGTTGAATTTCATACGAAGATCAAATTTTTAATTTCTAATAATTGTAAATGCGAAAAAAAAATTCTTTGAGAATAACCGTCATGCATTTGCTATTGTTCCAAATATATTCATGCTTTACACAAAATTTTCAGAAATAAGTTGCATGCTAGACAAGGCACCAAGTGATCACTGCCTTTAGATATCAAATAATATCTTTTAAGTTTCTCACACTGCATTCAGATGGAACCCTGAAATAACACACAAAAGGAAGGCTGCATGTCAAATAGCTATGCCCTCAGTCTTTGAGGTAATTTATAACATCCAGAATTCTTTTAAAAAACCTAATCTCATGCGTTAGAGATTTCTTTCCCTCTTGTGTGAAGAAGTTAAAATGATTCTGATTTTTTCAAGCAAAGTCTACCCACCATACAAAAGCAAGTCCATAACAATGGCACAATTAACTACTGACACTTTTAGCAACACAGCAGTCCTACAACTACTCAATGGCTGAGATGTACAGACAACTACAGAAAACAATATTTACTAAAAAAAATGAAACAAGACCAGTTTATGCTGTGCAAGTTTCCATGAGGAAAAGGTTAGATCCAAGATATTTATAATTATTATTAACAACATATTTTATTAACATATCTGAGAAGAGAAGAGTTCAACAGGCACTTGAACAACATAAGCTAAGCCTTCTCCACACAAGAAGAAGAGACAATTGAGAGAAATAGTTTTTGGATAAATTTAGGTCAGTGATTACCTGAATTTCCTATAAGGGTCCCGACAGTCAGACATGTCAGTTGAATGGCAACAGAGGAGTGCGTGAAAGCTACTGATCACAGGGAAGTCTAAGAGAGCCCCACTTGCTTTAAAGCTTTAGCATTACCAAATACATCAGCACTTCCAGAGTGAATACAGCACTTTTTCAGACAATAGTGCAAATTCATTTAGCCCATCATAATAGCAAATGGAGCACTCTTAGCCACTCTTATTTAACTATTTCATCTAATGTATGTGATTAAAGTTTCTATGAACGCAGGAAGAAATAAAACCTACATTATCGAAGCTGCACTTATTAAGAGAAAAATAAATTACTATAAAGAATTATTTTATTTACTAAACAGAGGAGCAAGTGAAACACTATTTTAGGGTGACTACTTTGTTTTAAATTTTCTGTTAAATTACAAAGCAAAACCCTCCAGTGAAACATCAACTTGTAACATTTATATAATAAACAAAGAAAAAGCTATCTTTCAGGAAATATAGCCTGCAGTGAAATTTTACTACTATAAGTAAATATTACGTTAAGAAAGATGCAAACAGACGGAAGACAGCTTTTTATGATGGTTTAATTAAATGAGTGATAATTTCCTCTAATTTCTTCTAAAAATAAAAGATTGTTCCAAGGGCTCTTTTAGAAGAAAGATTTTCATACACAAATAACAATTTTATTTCAGAAATGTAATTTTAATTGTGAAAACAAAGTGGACCCTACAAGGATAGATCTACTGCTGGAAGAAAAATCTTTAATTGTTGGAATATTTCACCATTATGATAAATTTATATTTTTCAAATGAGTATTTTCTGTCATAAATTTCTTGCAACTTCAATACTTGAAACTCAGGAATATACTAACACTTCAAAAGGAAAACAGTCTTAAGTGTTTATTAATATAATTTTAGAACTGGTCACTAGCCAAACAGGCTTTAAACCCTCATATTTTGCAGAAAGCACAGTTCCCGTTCTAACACATTTTTGACAAAAAGAAAAGAACATAATATAAAATTTGTCATGAAAAATGCAATATATAAATAAAGGTCTCAAATGACTAGTGATATTTTCACAAACTCTGAACAATCCTAAATTAAAATTCTAATGTCCATAATTCAAAATCTTAGACCCTTAGGTCCATTTATAACTATCATTAGTTTTGTGCAAAAGCAATAAGTAGGTAGGGTCCACTTGTTCCAATAAGGAAAGAAAATGCTGACAGTTAAATTATATAATTCCAAGAAGAAAATTAATATTTGAAGTTTTATCTGAACATATTTTCCCCATCAACCATGAAGATGCACATGCATGCCAATGATTATGTTTCTAGTTCTGAAAAGATATTGTATAATGCTGATTGAAGTTTGAACTGTCAAACACATTCTTTCATTATATCAATATATTACTGGTCAAATACTAAAGATAACAGGAATTAATTTAACTTAAGAACAGAACACTCACCGACTGCTTCTGCAACATCTCTGCAATGCTCTGCTCATACTGGTCACCTAAAAGAGCCAACTTGCGCCTTTGCTCTTCCTTCAGCTTCTTGATGACTACTTTCTGTTCATCTTTGGCTGTCGTCTGAAGGATCTGTGCCTTTAAGGCCTTGTATTGCCTTGTTTGGATCTTACAGGTTTCTCGGAATTGTTTCCGGATTTGCATCTCCTTTTGCTACAAGACAAAAAAATTAACTTCAGAGAATTTTTGAGATCTTGACATTTGGAAACTTCAAGTATCATCTCCATTCTTATCACACAGTTAAACACAAATAGACGATAAGTTTCCCTAAATCCAATAGGCAATTACCTGACAATCATTTTCAAATTATGTAAAAATGCAACATATTAAGTTATCTTCATAGCTTTCACAGAAGCTATCCACAAGTCTTTTGAGAGAAAATCCTTATATCTTCTCAGTACCTATTGCACGAATATCTGGTACCATGCTCCAATATGACAAAAATACAGACCTGCTAATACATTTATCAGAGATACTGAAATTACTTACACTGCAAAATATTGTACAACTATTTTAAAAATTATTTGCTAAATAATATTCGTGTATTGTGACTCACTTAAGGGCATGATATAATGGTGAATAAAAACGTTCAATGACAGTGCAAAAATAAACATGCTAAATGATGTAAAAAGAAAAAGTAATATGTTTAAAACAAAATTTGATAATATGCATGCATTTATGACCTAAAATTTGAGAGAATGACAAGAAAATATATCTGAACAATATGTTTTTTCTGAAGTTTATTGTATTGTCGAGGGAATGAAGCATTACAAAATAATAAATTTTTGTTACTGAAAGATTTGAAGTGTGCGATGTATGTCTATGACCTCAATGGAGAGCAAAACGTTTCAAATTGATTTAGAATATTGAAAAGTTTGAATAAAGAACTACATGTTATCCTTCCAACTCTTTTAAAATGGCATGGTGTTGCCTTCTATGTGGACTCGTGCATTTCGTGCCAAAAGCTCTGCGAAATTATGATACAAAAACAAGTACATGAAAAGAAAGGTTTTTAACATTTAATGAATATTTTTATATTAATATAAATATACATTAAAATGTATTGTTTCTTATGCAAACAACCAAACATTTTGTTACACTCTCCCACATTACAAAAATTTACTTTTCATAACAGCTTACATTTTAAAATATACAAAGGCTTTACAGCTACTATAATGCAACCAAAATTAAGATTTCACTGACAATTGCAAGCATTAATTTTGTGTTTACTCTTCAAATTTGAGTTTAACAGTGATTATGAATGTAGAATTCTGCTAGAGTAATGTTTAAAATCAACAATATAACATTTTCACTAAATATTAATTTTTGCCCCCTCCAAAAAGTGATTTTGCAAGAATTGTCACTTATGTGAAAACTTTTTCAAATGGTTCAAAACTTGGTTTTTATACCAATATACAAATATCCATTGCTTTGCACATTTGCAGCCAGTATTACTTATTTCTATGTTTGGCCGAACCTAGATTTGTGAGCTTTTTCCCCCTTCTAAACCTTAATTTATTAAATATACTCCCCAAATCACATTTAACAGATTAAAATTTAACTTAAAATAAAGTATTTATTTACTGAGAATATGACACTAAGGGCCAAATTCATAGTCGTCACTTGTAGGATAAGCAAACCCTTAAGTGATAAGTGCTTTCTCAAAATAAGTGTTCACATATAGGCACTCGTATTTCATAGACATTCCTTACGACTGCCGAGTGAGTGTTCCCTTAAGCGGAAGGGAAATGTGGCAAGATGGCATTGGCGGCAGCTGTTTCGAAGTTCTTGGCAACCGAGTTTACATACGCACTTCATCTTGTACAGAGGGCGTCCAATTTAACAGGGGGTGGACACTCCAACGTACGGCACGTCGCAAGCACGGCAAAATACTCTAATATGTCCTCACACAAAACGAGATGTTTTGATATTGGTATATTTTACTAATGAGATTACTACCAATCGCTAATAACGAGCAGATTTGCAACAATATAATCTACGATTCTCATATAGTTTCAATGACTGACACTGGTATCATGTTAATATTTTTAAAATGTATTTATTACAAATCCCTAATAATAAGAAATGTTTGGTAAAAAATATAATCCATGAACCTCGTATCAAAATTAATGAATTTCTGCACTGGCTTGTGCATTTTCTACACATTATTTGTGTGCAATATTGGGTTGTAATATAATACTTAACATCAGTTTCAATTGATTCCTCAACATTAACTTATGCTCTAGTATAACTAATGAACATAAGGTGGTGGTATGGTAACATGGTATGAACGTAAGTCTGCCAATATTGGTAATGGATTATTAACATCTCATGTAACTGAAAATGTCAACCCCATGTGGCATTAACATAAATTCCATTTTACAACAATTTAAATTACTTCCCTTGTTATTCATATTGCGAAATTCATAATTACTTATAAGAGGTCTTATAAATCAGAAATGAATAAAAGTTAAAAATTTTGGAAACATTCCTGAAAGGATGAAGTTGCATAACATCTTAATGCAACGAGAACTTTTAATAAGGGGAAAATTGGCAATTCTCTTTTAGTCATAGGGACTTTGTTGATCATCGGCACAAGTGTATCCACTACAGTAGTTGTATTGAAACGAAACCTCTTTCGGAATTGTTCATCATTCTACATTTCCAATGGGTTGCTCGTATCTCTAATATATCTCTCCGAATTTTGCAGGATGTGTAGTTTAAAACTCAAAATAATCTTTGAAGTCGTTTTCCATAACATGTTTCACAAATGATAGGTTTTAATTGCCTACACTATACAAACACCCGCAAAACAAATTTAATAGTCAGTGAACGTCGCGTAAAAGTATAACCTAAACTGGTTACGACTGACGATGCGACGGAGCCATAATGGATACTTAAGGGAGCAGGCTGCCTTGCTTATAGGAATGAGTGCTCACTTAAGAAGACTTCACTCAAGGGCTGTTTATGAATACGATTCGTCCACTTAAGGGAACACTCAGTGTAAGAGACTACTATGAATTCGGCCCTAAGGCATTTGCAATACTCAAGAACGCATTTGCCCAATGTACATATAATACAACAAGGTTTGGTTGTAATCTTTCAGAATATCTGGGTAAACTGCTGCATCAAGAAGACGCCTGAGAATTTAAGCTGCCATCTTAACTTAGTTTGAAAGGTGCTGGACATGTGGCATCTTGTCATGTCAGTCATAGTCACATTTGCCAACTACAGCTGTATTCAGACACCAGCAGCTGCTGGACCATCAAGCAAGAGAAAAAAAAAATCTTGCTTAACTTGTCCCAAAATTTGAAATTGCATAAGACAACACTGTCTTAATCACTGAATTATTCTGCATTGTATCATGGAGTACTTATGCACTGAATAAACATGAAAAGATAAGTTATCATGTGTCAATGACATGAACTATGTACTGAAGAGGACTGGTTCCATGCAACTATAGTGTAATTTCACTTCTACATTTTTTCAGGGGACTGAAGGGAAAAAATGAATAAGTGAGTAAAATGCATAAATTAAATTTAATATTATGAGCTAAACAAAAACTCAATAGTTTCAAATTTGTGTGCTCCACTCTTGGATCTGCTTGCAGAATTGCTACTACTTTTGATTTATTTAGTTAAAACAATACAAAATGTATGTGATGTAAGGGGGAGAAGCAGCATCTGCACACGTTTTTTTTGTTGTTCCAGAATCCCTCTCCTTGACTTTAACTATAAATAGCACCAGCTCTACTCCTACTCAAACTGGACAAAACCTGATCATGATGGGGGGTCAGTGATTCGGAAGCTGATATACACTACTTGTTACATAGGAGAAATGCGTGCCAGGCATAGGCCTGTTCGGTGAAAAACATATGATATGTTCACACTTTATGTAGTCAGTTGTTTAAAGTCATTATAAATCATTGATTCAATCTAATTTCAATATTTTCCGTAAGGTCTGTGTCACATGAGCATTGTGTTGATGCCAGATTAAACACCCTGAATAGCAATGAAATTAAACAACCCGAATACTAAATTCAACACAAAAAAATCCTTAGCTCCTATAAGATAACAAACTTTCTCACTTACTAGTCACCTATATTGTTATCATTCAGATATTATATGGTCTTGAAGGGACTTCTTTTATGACCACATATGCATGAAAACATATGAATGTGAAACACCTTCTAATAATTTAGTGTGGGAAGAACAGAAATTTATCCTGGACTTGGCAAAAAACAAGAACAATAACAACATCTAAATCTTAAAAAAAGTATAACGGCAAAATTTATAAACAGAGTTTCACTGTATTAGGTTTTTCAATCATGAAAATAAAATATTAATAAAAATAAAATTTCCCCCCCAAACATCTTGAATTAAAAATGAATCGAACAAGACAGTCTTATAGATAGGATTATTCTTTCCCAATTTTATCCCATTAATGGAATTGTACACACTGATATTTTATTAACAAACTGGAATGTAACTCGAAACATCAATTTTCGCTTTATTGTATTAGAAATACAGGTTTTCCATATGTCCCAGAGTTGGCTCAGCCACTCAGAATAATATATCCTGGCTTACCTTCAACGACTTGGGCTGCTGCTTGAGCTCCAGGGCATGCTTCTTTCTCAACTCGCGCTCAGCACGTTCCATGTAGTCCTGCTGGTTAGCCAACTCTGTTGAGTGCTGGCGCTGCACTTGTTCTTCGCGTAACTGATGCACAGCCTTCTGCTGTCGGTACTCAAGCTCTTGAGTCTTCTCATGATGGCGGAGAAGCATTGCATGGGCCTGCTCCAGCTGCTGTTGCCGCTTGTTCAATTCCTATGGCAACATTTATCACCTCTTGAATTTGCTCATACCTTAAGATGGGAATCTTATATCATGTATACAAGTGAAAACGATGCCAAAATACATCTCAAATTTAGATTAAAGTTGTTCATGGCTTCTTATAAATTCAGCAAATTAATGAATACATTAAAATGAGAATACGAAATAGGTAACAGATTAACATTATTTTTGATCCATAATGTTGATAAAAATTAAAATTTTAAACTACTTTCATTCTCAAAAGTTATGGTAAAGGGGAAAACAAAAATCATAATTATACCATAAAGTAGGGCTAGGATTACCTTTCTCTTCAAAACTATGAATTATGCTTACACCAAGCTAAAAAGGCGCATCCTATAGTCAATTCAAAAAACTGTGACAAAATATTAATAATCATTAGTAATAATTTCATTAATTTTGGGTCAATTCATTTTAAGTGGTCCAGAATTTAATAAATTGGTCGCTCGACCATCTTGAAAAAAATCATATTTTGTTCATAAATATCCTTCTGATTTGGCTGATAAAAAAACATCTTAATTAAAGAAATTTAATATGTATTTTCACATGGAAACATTGGGAACATTCAGATTCCTGGAGAGATTCTGGGTGTAAGAATTGCAAAACATGCCAATACTTACTTCTCGAAGCAATTCCTGTTCAAGATTATGATACACCAGCATTTTTTTCCTTCGAAACTTTCTAATTTCAAGGTCCAAATATTCTTTTTGACCACGAATCAACCGTTGTTCTTCTTGTGCTTCCATTAATTTCATATTGTCTTTCTGGCTTCTATAAATGGAAAATAATTGTTAGAAGAAACAGCAGTCATTGTCTTACCCACAATACTAAGCTCATGACAGCATGCTCACATAATAAAGAAATGTCCACACAATATTATTCACAAATATTGAAAATAATATCTTGTGATAAAAATCTTGAAGTACTGAAGCATTTGACAAATTTGATATGATGCGAACAATTTAGAAGTAAACTATATAATTCATTCACAAAAGAGATTCCAAACTCAGGAACCTTTACATGCTAATAATGCTATCATTCCGTTAATATGGCAGTACATGATTTTTGAAAGTTATACTCTTACACGTGGAGCATGTTTACTCATGACATGAAAATGATAACACATTATGTATCACAATATGGCTTTATATGGTACTTTAGTAAATAAAATCTTCACAATTCAGAATTACGTATACATGACATTATTAAAAAAATACAAAAACACGATTTTTTACTATAATAATCCAGAACTTCATCTGGCATAACATAGTCCTCATTTCCTACTTTTGTCAGTGTCAATTCTGAATCTGATTCAATCCATTCAATAGTTTAGCATGTGAGAGCATAGGCTTCCGCAGCCGGAGTCAGTAGCTACTTCGATGTTCAGAAGACACAAAAGGAGACTCCGAGCATTTTGCCCCGAGGAAGGTCACAGAATGGTAGCCAAATCTTCGACACTTGTGTCCAGGACGCAGCGTCTCCTGGACAGCCAAGTAGCTATTTTAGCATGTGGCTCTGATATGGCAGTTTACCATCTCATCCAACCCAATCACAATAGATAAAATATTTACTCCAACAATGATTAATGACAATAGACTAATGATTAATTATTTCTCAATGCGTGGTTTGTAAATTTATCTGATTGATGAAACACCAGTACTATAATGAAGCTATATCATAATGACTATTATTATGCAGCCATCTAATAAAAGAATTATACAATGGGAGTAGAAAGAAAGTCATTTAAAGTAATAGTCTCTATTCTCCCTCCCTCCTTGCATTTTTGAACAGTCTGATGTTCAGGCTGCATTAAAATGCACTTTTCTTTCTTTTTAATACTGCAACATTTCTTCCTTGGATGCAGATTTCTGTTAATTTGGAAATTTCTTGAAAATGGGGGAATCATCAACAAAACATTGTAATATTTGCTGAATGTTAACAGAATTGTCCAAACAAACTGTACTTCTTTGCTAAGTATTTCATTCACAGCTTCAACATATAAGTGTAGGACAAGTTTAAAAAACAAGAAACGCACAAGACATGGAGAGAAGGAGAGTACATGAAATAATTTACAGATCTAACATTGAGGTAATTGTAGCTTTAAGAAAAATCTTCAATAATAAAGTGGTAGGGAGTCAAAAAACATTTGAACTTCGTAATTTTCAAAATTCCAGAAGTTTTAACGGAAATCTAACCTTAGGCATTTTTTAAACAGCACATTCAACTGGATTCGAACAAAATATTTAAAGAAAAAACTAGGAACAGTTTTTGAGAATATCAGGTTTAAGTATTTTTGTAGAAGTCTTTGTGTTAGGAGTCAAAATTACTCATATTATGAAAAATTGTAGAATTGTTTAACATCATTTTAAGATATAATAGTGAAAGACATTTCATTAAGGAAACATCTACTTCTTCAGTAATGATGTGGTAGGATGGTATAGAAAAAAATATTAATTAATGCAATTTGTGAAATTCATGTGTTCCTGAAAATCTGAGTTGGATAATTTTTATAAGCATATTTTGCTCTAATCAAGCTAACAAGTACGAGAAAACTAATAATGCTATTACAGTACATACTTTTTTGCACTTAGTACTAGATTATCTAATATTGCCACACACAATATATCACAATTACCGTTCATTCACACATTTCAGTCATCAATTGTAATACTATTACAAATAATAGATCATGAGGTGCAAAAACTAATTCTTTTGAAGGTAATATCAATAACACAAGTTTGACAATTAAAAATGTTTCATATAGCTATGGACTTTTCCCAACAATGAGAAGGAATTCTCAGAATTTCAATCTGCCTAGCCATGGCTTGGCTTTGCATCATGTATTGCAATCTGACGTCTTGTGAAAGTCTAGGAAATGAAGTGCGGTTTTAATGTGCAAATTTCAAACATTTACACTAAACTATCCATATTTTAAAAAATGTACATGACCTTTCTTTGAGAACCAATTTCTTAGAACACATTCCATTAAGGAAAAAAAATCATTATCACTACTGTTCTTTTGCTATGTAAATTGTCATCAATTTTCAAAAATACTGAGATTCCCTGAAAATGGGACCAGTACCACTTTCTTTACCACTCTTTGTGGCATACGAGAAAACAAATTTAAAGAAAACAATTAGAGCCATTTTTTGAGAAAATAGTCATCTAAAAATTTCCTCCATTTCATGCTAAAAATTACTCCTATTTGCGAAAAATTGAACATGAACTTATTTCATGAACAAACATTTCATGAAAAAATTGAACATGAACTTACAAAAACAAATTTAAAGAAAACAATTAGAGCCATTTTTTGAGAAAATAGTCATCTAAAAATTTCCTCCATTTCATGCTAAAAATTACTCCTATTTGCGAAAAATTGAACATGAACTTATTTAAAGTTCTGTTTTTGACAGATTTCATCAAGGGAGAAATTTTTTTTCTTGATTATTGTAGTTGTAAGAACACTGAACAAATTTTGAACTTAGACAATTTAAAAAAGAATCTGAGTCCAATGAAAGTTGACCCATGTCAATTTTTGATTTCTTCATGCCATCTGAGCACGAAATTAACTGAAAAAATTTTGAGCCATTTCAGAGAAAATCTTGAAAATGTACTTGAGGCTTCATGTAAAGTAAGCCTCCTGCCTAATCAAAATAACGATTTCAAATTCAAAGGGCAGTGACCTCAGATCAATCAATTAGATATTAGTAAATCCCGCTTACATTTTAGCCACTATGGTTGTTCACAGACGGATGGATGGACATATGTTTTGCTGTAAATTCAATTCTCCCGTATCAATGATCCCCGAAACGTTAAAATGCACAACACAATTTGTTGAAGTAATTTACTACATAAAGGAACACGATTTATTCCCTTTTTCATTTCTAGGGCCTTGCGATAAGAGCATTGGTTCCTAAACCGAGGGTGTTGTTGAACATAATGAACATTGTAAAATGAAAATTTGTAAAATGTAACTAGAATTAAAAAAAAGACCAAAATTGATTGCCCTTGCATTAGATATGTCTATGTCCAATTAATTTATTGACATCTGTACACTAAAACCACAACATTTCACAACCCAATGTAGGCACATCATTAGATGTTCAGTAATACAATATGTTTTAAACAATTAAAAAGTTTCTTTCATCATAAAATTTAAATCTGAAAAAACAATACACATGAAGGAAGAATTTCAACTACAAATACAATAGAAATTTTAAATACAATATCAAAGAAACCTTTAGAATTGTATGACTGCAACAAAATCTCAAATGGTATATATTTTTTTTAGCTGATGATACGACCTCATTATGAACACCCGATGATGAAACTACATTGGGTCAAGAAACATTGTGATTTTAGTGCATAGTTGTCAATAAAATCACTCACAAAGGTTGTATTAAATAAACAATCGGTTTAAAACATGAATCAATCTGATTGTCTTTAATGTAAGAGGATATCACTGCACTTAGAATTATGAACAGAATTTCAAATAACCAGAAAAAAATCTGTCATCCATACGTATCTTTTGAGCACCTCATGGCAAAACAATGACTAATAACCAGAAAAATTTACATCAAATAAATTAGAATAATAGATAAATATCAACACAAACAATTCCATTAAGCAAGCATCTAAGCTAACCAGTTTAAGAAAAATTTAGAAAGCAAATTTTACTCACTGTAGAGTTGCATCTCGTTGCCGTTTCGGGGTGCTTTCATCTAAGCTGAGTTCCCGCTTCCATCGTTCCTTGCTGGCCTTGTATTCCTTCTTCTTGTGAGCTTCAAAAGCCTTACGATCAGCATCATGCCGTGCTGCTATCTCCTTGTGGAGCTTCTTCTCAGCAGCAGCATGCTGCTTTAGTCGACGATCCAACTCTTGCTGGTGGCGAGCTTGCAATCTTTCAAGTTCTTTAGAGAAAGTTTGCAAGAGTCCTTCGTACTCCTTATCAAGAACTTGTTTGTGACTGTCCATTTCCACTTTACACCGCTCTTCCAACTACAAACAAATTACATCAATGTAAAATTTCAAAGTTTAAGATTGAATTCATTTTTGAGTGGGCAGCTAATTACAGAAATATTTATGATCTGAATTTACTCTGGTCTTATTGAATAAATTTCTGTGCTTCCAACTCAAGTTTTCCTCTGAAGTATTTGAATTTGAACAACTCATTAACACTAGAATCAGAAACACACTCTCTAACATACAAGAATCCAATTTTTCTAGTGATAACAGCAATTTAGAGAGAAAATAAAATTAAAAACAAAAGCACAAACTAGTTAGTTTCCTTCTCTTTTCAGTTAACACCTCATTAAAGTTTTAATAATTTAAAAAAAAATACTTAATAACGCAATTCTAAAAATATGTACCTACACTACGTTTTCCTCTGCAAGTTATCTCAATGCGAAAGCACAGTCCAAAACTCATGTTCTTACCTTGAGTAAGGCAGCCTGGTGCTCCCTGCGCATCCGCTTGTAGCCAGTCATTTGCTCATGCATTTCCTCTTGCATGTGCTCCTTGTGCTGTTTCGTGACAATGGAAGTGGTGCGAATGGTAGCAAAGTTGTTTGGAGTACTGTGGTCACCACCTGCACCAGCACAACTGGTGGAATTGCTTGGCTGTAAAAAAATTAAAAATAAATCAATCAAAGGACCACATTCATTCTCCGCCTCCAGAAAAATTCAGAAAGCCACAACAAACACAGTCCATGTGGTTTCCACACAATAATGAACAGTTTATCAACTTGCACATGCTGGTAAATTCTGAAAGTAGTTGTTATCCTAAACAGAAAAGTTTTGAAATATTTCAAAAACTTGGCAGCAGTTTCACAAAATAAGAAATATTTAAATTTATTTAGATATGAAAAATGATAAAGGAAGGAGAAGAAACAACACATATTTCTGTGTTTAGGAAGTCAAGCTTTTTTGCGAAGTTCAAAACACAAATTCCGAATATAAAAGAAATGGTTACAAACATCACAAACAGCATGACAAATACAAGTTGTACTTTTAATCACAAGCTCGAAATTATTGCAATTATCAACTAATTTTATAAAATAAACAAATTGGTAATTAACATTCTTTCTAGCCAATTTGCTAACCTTACATTTTGGAAACATTATTTACAAGAAGATACTATAGAATCATTTGTCTCTCCTGTATTAGGAATTCATTTTCAATTTGCTATCTTTTGCGCAAGTCTTAAATAAAATATAGCCAAAAGAAACGCACAATAAGCAAATTGAGAAAAGATACACACTTTAATTACATTCTAGAAAAATATGAAATACATTGCAAACACACAAAAGCAAGCACAAGCTTCAGTATAAACTATTCATTACATTAATTTAAATCATTAGCCCAAACATGCACTATTTACTACATACATTCTAAGGCAGATACAAGCATAGTAGAAGATTATTTTAGTTGGATAAATGCTGTGAATTTAACACACAAATGTGCTTAACAGTTTTGTAAGGAAGTGTGTCAGAAGTTCTACGATATTCACAACTTGGTTACAAGTAGACAGACAAAATTTTGCAACGAGTAAGGCATACTTAAGAAGGACTACAGCAAGGCAGCTTGGAACAAACTGGGGACGTTTCCTAAACATTTTCCAAACCAAGTACAAAAATGTCTTTATAATTAATATTACATTCATTTTTAATGACTTTAAATGTCATTTATGAAGACATAAATCATTCTTTTATTGTCATTGTGTGGAGTCACCCAGAGGCATCAATATACAATAGCCCACAACATATTCAAAAATTCTACAAAAGTTGTAAAACTAGTAAGAGAAATATTAACAAGCAAGTGGAATGGGAAACAGGGAATCAAGCATTCAAACCCAAAAGTATAATACAAAGTCTACCAATTACATTATTTTAACAATCTGTTTTATGAGAATTGTAACTTTAATAAGGTACTTCTGTGCTGATATTTTTACTCTTATCTGTCCAAATCTCTAAAGTCCAAGTTTTCCAAACATGATTTCAAGGAAATGCACCATGGTACTATTTTAATGTTATGGGAGCTGAAAATATTGAGATTAGAATTCTAAGTTTGTGAAATTGAATACGGCTATCTATCACACATCATAACTTCACTTCAATTATTTTTAGTGACCTAAATGTAGTCACTGAAGATTTTGAGTGACCGAAATGAAACAAATTTGCATTGATTTCTACAAAAAAGACTGAAGACACTGTTAAATCTCTCAAAATTGGAGGGAAAGGTCCAATTCAAACATGCAAACAACTGCTTATGTTTCAAGCATTAAAAATGTTGCTAAAGTTGTTACTGCCTAACGTTCAAAAATGAACATGCTAGACATTCTTTATCCAAATCTAAACTACAATGTTCAATAATGTGCAATATAATGAATTAATCATAACTAATTAACCAATAAGAGTGATGCACTTTCTATAACAATGAAGTATTTTTATTGTACTTTGTTTTCCATGTGAATGGACTGCACAAAGAATAAAATAAAAAAAATAAAAAATAAATGAATGATTACATATGAATGGACATATTACAAAATGTCAGGCAATATTCTTCTATTGAAAAAACAGACAAAACTTATCACGAATTTGATTATACAGAGAAGTTATCTAATCTGTAAGTCAATGTGGATTCTCGAAAGTCTACATTACTGAAATAGGAAGTCTTCTTAATACTCCCTGCAATATATAAAACACCTTTTCCTGATGGGCAATGTAATTAGAGCAAACATTTTTCTTTGATTTATCTTTTGGGTCAATGACCCCCCATCACAACCAGATTTTTGGTTCACTTTCCCACGACCCAGCATCAAGCTGGGATGGTCACTACTGTAAACATAGATTTTCTACCTGAATGTGCTTCATTGATCTCTATGGGATATTAGTTGGAAAGTTTATTTCCTTTGTCAGCTCTCATCATTTAATGATCGAGGTCGTAAGGTAAAAGTTCTTAAAAGATCTTATATTGAAAATAACAAGGGTTATGTTATAAAGTAGTTTTTTGACTACACATAACTTGAAAAAGTTTGTGGCCTTCTTGTTTCATTTTATAACTGTCTTTATATGTACAATATAATATACATGTAGATTACTGAAACAAAATCTACATGAATTAAAAAAACAACAGTTATAACACCTTCAGTTATCTAATGTGAACAAAGTTTAAGATGGACTAATAGTTGTGGCAGATAAAATGCTGCTGAACAAAACCATACAAAATGGTTTTCCACAAACCAGCATCACACTGCTAAAGGGCAAATAAAATACTCTGTAATATCTCATATAACACTGCAATAAATTTTAAAAAAATAAACAAAAGTATTGATGAATCTGCAATAACACAGTGTAGTATATATACAGTACAATTCTTTACATCTTAAGAAAATTGAACTAGTGCTGCTATAGAACGACAGACTGTCTTGTCTAGTTGTTTTCTGATCTGTTTAGTTTGGGCTAGTTATTCAGCTCCCCCTCTTCCCAGCTGCTACGTATCAACACCTAAAATACATTTTTTCTCCCATATTTTCTCAATTTTACACTCTCTTAAGAGTTGAATTAAAATACAACTTTAAGAATACCATAGAAAGTGAAACTTGTTTTTATACGCACGTTTTCATTGAAAAATTTGAAATCGTTTTTGAATTAACATTGAAAAATTTTCATAAAAAATGATTTGAAGTACTTGTACTTGCAAATGCAATATTTTAAGAACGCCTATAATGTGAATATTAATAACAAGAGATGTATCAAAAAAAATTTCATATTTGTAGGTTTTTGGTGAAAAACATCAAATGGTGTTTATCCCGTTATTCTGTGAATTTAGTATTATCCATACAGAATATTTGAAGAACAATATTAGAGCAATTTTTGAGAATATTTTGTTTTAATATTGCTCATATTTCACTCAAAATTGCATGTAAACAACTAATATTTAAAAAAAACAACTAATAATAACAAACAAATTTAATTTGAAGAAAAAAATTCTACCTTTAATCTCGTAGTAGTAGCAGCAAGATGCAGAAAAAAAGAAAGAAGCTATTTAAAAAAATTCAAGAGTAACTGAAAAATCAGACCTATGCCATCCTTGTAAGTGTATTTCACCCTATTCTTACAAGAAATTTAAAGAAATATTTTGAGTATCTTAAGAAAATAAAAGATACAAGAGTAAAGATAAAGTAAGAGATGTCCCAAGAGTGTCACAGAAAGTAGTCTACACCTAAAGTTGAAATAACTTCCTTCAAAACCACTGGGCTTTGAGCCAGTTCAGTGACGGGAATATTAATTATCACAAAATTCCAACTAGTAGTTTAGGTACTTGTGTTGTTTAGACAGACCAACCTTTTGGGAGGAAAGAAAAGAAAGAAAGAAAAAAAAGAAAAGGGGGGAGAGAAAAAAAGAGAGAGAGAAAAGAAAAGAAAAAAAAGAAAGAAAAAAGTAAATATCAATAAAATAGTATCAGGGGACCCCAAAATGTTAATTTCCATTGAAATCTATTTTCAGCAACATCACAACTATTATTCCTTGTTACATACAAATCCATGAAAGTTAAAAGTTCCTGTTCCATAATACAACACATGAATAGCAAATCTTCAATTGCAATGGTCTCTTCCTCAGTGTTGCTGTTGCATGATGACAGCTGTCTTAAGCAATGACACATGGAGCATGAGAATTCTGTCAGCAAGTGTGGACTGAGAATAGGTGAAATAACATGCACAAACAATATTGACATTTTTCATTCAAAATTGAGTTTTATTGTTTCTGTCCTTTTCCTGAATTCCTGTGTATCTAATGAATCTGTAGATACCTTGCACACAGCCAGAAGCTGCAAAGTTTTCTTTCAATATCTGCTTACATTGGAAATTTGTAATGTAGATGGTATGGACCATACTTCGGCATTGTACGGCATAGTAAGCATTGGACATTAAATAGGACCACATATTGACTTCTTGTGTATGACATCACGAGAAAACTATTTAAAAATATAAGTATAAAAATGTTATTTATTATGATTTTGGAATAGTTGATCTCTCTGTAATCTTAGTTTCCTTAGGATACGTAGTTTTTCTATTTATCGGGCCCAAATTGTGCTTCCAGTCAATAAAAATCAACAAGGACATGTAGCTTATTATAACAATCCATTAAATTATAATAAACAAATTACGTTAATTATTTAATGAATTAATTAATTAACAAAGTTTCATGGGTCAAGCATGAGAAATTGTGACTACAGGCATTATAAGAAACCATTTAGTAAGGGCTGGCAATACTTCAATGTTTAAAACAAATGTAGAAATAATAATAACAATAATAATAATAATAATAATAATAATAATAATAATAATAATAATAATAATAATTTTATGTTATATTCTGCAGGCTGCTAACAACTTCATAGAAGACTTTTGATTCCTCAGAACACCAACAGTACACCTTAGAAACAGCAAAGATGTCATCCTCACATCTTTTTTATCTACAGCTAAAAGTTACTAATTTGACCTGGAAATATTTAAATTGACAAAAGTTCTTATGTCAGTTAAGATGTTTAACCCAATGAAGAAACTCAATCTGAAAGTAAGCAGCGACCTTTGACATCAGTCATTTTATACAAATAAAATATAAGTAGTTAACTAAATTCAATAAGGCCAAAACTTTACTTACAAAATTTTACCGTGTGACCACAAAAATCTGAAGCTCATTTCGATTAAAATATTTTCTATTATACGAATACATGTTGTCGAAATAGCTATTGTACTTTATTTCACAAATGTCAGACAATTTTTAATTATAAACAAAAACATTGATGTTAACTAATTAAATAAACAAAATGATAAAGTCCCTGTGCAGTTGATTAATTCATAAGATAGCAATTGGGCAAATATAAAACCAGTAAATTATCTCACCACACATTCAATGTTGTACATATTTTCTGAAAGGTGAAAAATATTTATAGCAATTACTTTTTAACAACTGATTCTATGATCAGGAATAATATTTAACAATCTATTTAAATTCATGATTAGAACCCTGATGTTGAAATAATGAACAACTATGCGAAATTTCCTATTTGGTGAATCTTTTATGAATTTATTTATAGTATTTATTTATGAACCACATAATTTATCATTAAAAAGGAATTAATGTATTTTAACAACAGGAAACTAGCCTGAATTTGGAAGTTCTATTGCAACACTCCAATGAAATTATTTCTAAAATTAAAAGCACTTATTTAAGTTGTGACAAACACCTGGGCATGTTGAATCTTGAATTTCACAGAAAGCAATAAGGACTTGTCATTCTTTAAATGGTATTTCGCATATGATTTGAGCACAAAAAATTACGAACACAATGCCGAAAATGACAAAGACATTGAATTCAACAAATTTTTTTTAATGTTATTATAAATTAACGTAATAACACGTTATAATAACAGAAATTAATTATATTTTGAATTAGAAGAACAGTATTCTTAAGAAATTATTTTAAACTTCCCTGCTATTGAAAATTTGCCACAAAAATGAATTGCTGCCATTAAATTAGAATAGCGCTTAATACAGAGTAATACTGAGGATGGCTTTCTCGGAACAAACTTTTCATGGTAGCCATAATCTGGAAGAGTGGAAGTAATGATTCTTGATTGTTTTTATAACAGTTACAAATGTTTATATACCACTTCAACACTATATCTCAGTATGAAGAAAGAGTGTCTGATGACTCCTAGTGATTCACAGAATGAAATGATCATGATTCACTAGTTCTAGATTGTTCACAAATAAATATTGATCATAAACACACACCTGTTTTTTTTGTTTTTTTTTAAGGCATTGCAAAAAGATTGTTTAATGATGAATAATTATTTTATACAGATAAACAAGCAAGAATTTTGCTCCTTTCATTCAAATGATGCTTATAGACCTAAAAAACCTATCAATGTCACAGTTACAACGAGCAAAAGAAGACCAAACAAAGGTCAAATATTAACCATACAAAACAAGAACAGTACTTTGAATATATCACAACAGAGTAGCTGCATGATAACTTTTATTCAGAAACAAACAATCAAATAAAATAACGAAACATTTCTGAAAACTAAATATTCTCACTGAAATATTTTGTCTATTTTCACTAGGGGGTGGTCATTCGGCTGGGCAGTGGAGTACACTTTGGTCACCCTGCGCATGACATCACCATTGAGAAAGTTTAAGCAACCTGACATGTAAAGGACTTTGTTGTTCGTGGTTTGGTTGTGTTTTGTTAAGTATTTGTGTTACCAAAAATATACACTATCAGGATTTAGAATACACAACATTAAATTAAAGTTTTTTTAGTGTCAGAGAAAATGATGGTGTTTTGGGGTACATGTGTATGACGTGTGTTTGTGTTGAGGTTAGGTTATGAAATTAATTTTATTATATTCTGCAAACATGCCTCAATGTGCAGTGCCTCATAAATAAGAAATATCTAATTTTATTAAGTTAGTGAAGGATGTTTGAATAATGAATTCAAGGGCTCTGGAATCTGACAATCCTCCTATTGTAAATGCTTTTGGACTGCATATGCAAGCTCCAGACAATTACCGAAAACCTTTGTGCAATTTGTGAGAATATGCAATTTGGTAGAAGAATCACCTTACTTCCATTCCAAAAACGATTCATAATCTGTTTGTTCCCTGATTTCCTGTCACAAAGAACTTGAAAACAATTACAACATCAAATACATTTTTACATCTCGATTCAATCAAGACTGCCTGAAAAATTTGTTTTCTTAGATTCTTACAATGATGAAGATATGATCACTCTCTCCCTGTTGAATTCAAAGGTCCCCTACGTCTAGTTATAATGAGCAGAAAAGTTACAAATATAGCATTAAACAGCTCTTGTCCTATGGCTGTTGATCAAGTAAATGCACATCTCACATTTTATTTATTTAAAAGGTTAATTCCCAATATGGAAGAAGCACTGACAGTGGTACAGGACGACTTGGAGGTAGAACAGAGGATGGCATTAGATGTTCCTCTTTGGAATGTACACCTGAAGATCTACTATATATAGCTATGTCCATAGCTCAGCGTGATATGTTTGTTCTCTTGACATAGATAATGAACAAATGGAGACAGTTTCTTCTCATTCCGGTGGAGGTTAGGTAGAAAAAATGTCTCGGTTTGATTGTCCCTACAGATAATTAGTTAAATACAATAAAAGTTCAAACTTATATTTTCATAATTCAGTGGTCAGCATAGTGTATGCGAAGACCATAATGTGGTAATACAGGGCCTGCATAACTGTCATACAAATTTCCACCTTTGCATCCTCAAATGGCAAAGTTTTACACCAGAACAAGAATATTGACTAGGATACCCCATTTAAATATTGAAGCCAAAGCAAGAAAATCAATTGAACTTCACAAGCGAAAGGCAAAAAAGTGTATTGCAGGCTGTATTTTCTTTAGTTTTGGAACACAGTTAAGGTATATATTTATTTTACTTTCTTGTTTTGGTATTTTACAATTTTTTTCAGAATAACAGGGGGTGATTGAATGCCATAACATCTAATGTGATATCATTCTTTCCAAGTATAGGGTTATAACTAAGTTAAATCATACAAACAGATTACATTTAAAGTATAGTTTAAGTCATAGTCTTGTATACATGTCAAGTATAGTATAAGTCAAGTAAGTAATCCTTTAAAAAAAACTAGATAATTGATTTAAGATATTGTCATACTTAATTCTGAGTAAATATTAATAAATATTCTTCTCTATATAAGAGTATTTAGCATTAGACGTTGTCTTCACACAGCTGCACGGGTGTGACTGCGAGAGGTTCCCAATAGTGACAACATGCGCAGAAGCCATAGCACATCCGCCCATTTCACTCTCCTCCTTATTCGAGGTACCTTGCATTTTCACCATCTGGTGGCCACTACGTATTAATTTACTCAAACGTGAATATTTTTATGAAAATAAATGTATACTTTCAAAACAAAATCTTCTTCTCCCTTCTTAAGAAGTTTAAGACATATGTTAAAGAGAAATATTTTAAACTTATAAACTGATTTAGTGATGTTTCAAAATAAGAACTTAAATTACTCTTGATAAAATCTCAGACTGATTCCCACACCTTTAAGGTAAATTAAATACTTGTTTTCAGGATGCAATTATTATATTTTCATTTAAATCTTAAACAAGTTAACCCTTTAAAGGGCAACTTTGACAAGTGTAAAAGCAGCTATCAACTTTCATTTGGATTTCCTTCTGTGACAAATAACATGACTTATCTGCAGCTACCATGGATATACTACAAACATGCAACACCAATCCCAAAAGTGCAAAGAGAAAAAGCAAAGGCACTCGCCTTGTGCCGGTTACGGACCGAAGGAGGGCCGTTGTGGCCGGGCGCACCATCGTTGCCATCTGGCGGTGGGGGAAGGCTGTTTGTAGAGCTCGACTGCGACGAGGCACTCACACCCATTGAATGGATTGAGTGTTCCGATGTGATGCTGTTGCTCTTGCTGCTGTCTCCTGTGTGCTCATCAGGTGTATCTATGACAAGATCACAGAATGCATTGGAACATTTTAATAATAACCAATAGCAGCTAATCTAGCACAAATAGACATTCAATTTGCAATTTCAAGTCAATCAAACTCGCAATTTTTGTAGAATTCAATGTTGGCATCTCTAAGGATGTGTGTAGATATTAAGCAAATAAAGAGAGATGTAGCCACTACAATTTCCTCCTTGTATACTAACAAATTTGGCAGTCTTGTTGACAATGCAATTAGTCAAATACACTTTTTGAACAACTGATTCTCAGAATTTTAGTTCCCCGATGAAAACCTACATTATTCATATTAAGGAAACACAGTGAATTAAGCAAGTTCTGAACAAGCCTCAAAGTGTCACTTTTGGTGGCCATTAAATATTTCTCTGCAGCAAGCTCAATGCAAGACACATGATAATTTAAAAAACAACCATTCATTCGTCACTCTACATTACTACATGGCATATGCTGTACAGCTACCTACATAACTTTTCTTTATGAATACATTTTAGCTAATTCAATTTATGGTGGAAGAATAAAAAATCAATATCATTGATTTTAACGTAAGTCATTACAAGACCTTTATATTAATAGTCAAATTTGTAGAGCAATATATCTTTTTGTTTTTAGTCTTGCATTCTAGGGCTGCTGAAATGAAAGAACAAGAGCCAGGCTGCCTGCAGTGGCCTGTGTCACTTGCCTTTCTCTAAACTAGAGCCCTTCTCACCCAACCACCTCCCATCTGGTAGGGTTCACTCAACATGCAGTGGGTCTTCCACCACAAATAAGCACTGGTCCAAGGCATCCCTTGTGAGTCACTCACTTAAACAGCTCTTGTGTATTTAATAATTTAATTTACTTCACAATGTTTACATCACAAAATAAGTTGAAGGTACTAAACGATAAATGTTTCATTAATAAGACATTTTCATTAATTGCATGCCCTCGGATTCATCGGTCTACTTATAACAGAAAGAAAACTTTAAACAAACATTTAATTTTTAATGTATCAACTTTTCATATTGATTAAAAGAATATGAAGAAAGAACAAAAATATACATAATCAAGAAAATTTACCTTGGAAGTTAATTAGTAACAAAGATATATCAGTCCCTTTCACCCCAAAAGGCAACACAGTAGTTCCGAGAACTTACCATCAGCATCTCCTGCAGTACTTTCATTTTCAAATGCATCGATCATTAGAATCTTCTTCATTTTGCGGTAATTTAAATTGTCTAGTTCACGCACTGCTGCCTTTGTGCGTTGTATTAAATCAATAAGCACATGTGGTGACCTAGGACGAACCACCAGTTGATGCTGTCAACAAATAAATCCATTTACCATCTCCATGATACTTTGTCTAAACTTAAGCACTTTAACAAACTTAACCTAAGCACATAATGATGAATATTATAATTAAATACACAGCTGAAGGAATATTTAACTGTCATACATTTTTCCAAATACTTTATCCCAATTGTGAGTTTTCTTATCCCAACTCATCCAAAATTTGAATTTTTCAAGTAAGAGTTAATTCACATGTGTAGGTTATTATCCATTGATGACATAATTTTGTGCAAAATAACAAAATCTCTGAATTCTCAAAAAAAGAAAAGAATTTTTGCAAGGTATATTAAAAACGACCCAAAAGTTTCATGTAACATAAACACGATTAGAAATAAAAAGCAACCGTGATTCTCAAAGTTGATGAAAAATATTGCAAACGGAAATTCCTACTTCATTTTTGAATATAGTGATGGCAGCTGAAATTTTCTCTACAAGCAAGGTTTTCCGAAGGAGAGAGGAAAGAAAGCTCTCTTACAGTCTTATATCTTATAATTGTCTATATTAACTTACTGAAAGCAATTTTCCTGAAGTAGGGCGTTCATTAGGGTTCTTCTGTAAACATGCTTCAACAAAATGACGGAATACATCACTCCAGTCCGAGGAGCCAAGAACAGGAGTGTCATTCTGAGCAATATGGTACAGTGCACTCATGGCATTCATGTTGAAATATGGTGGTTTTCGTTCCGCTAGAACAATACACAAAAATTTATTTGATTTTTAACCTCTCCAAACATTTTGTATGACTATTTATTTATTCATTCAATTTGTAGACATTAAAAACACTATGTATTTAATTTTTAGACATTATAGTAATTAACATAACGAGTGTATAAAGAGTGGTATAATTGCATGAATGGTATGTTCAAGACAATGGGCAACAATAGGAGAGGGTTTTCTTATGAACCCTTAGTGCAATTATACCCCTTTATCAATGTGTTTCGTTCAATGTTATCTCATTTCCATTAGAGAATAATTTTAATTTTGAGAAATTCAATCACATCTTTACAATGAGAGGTATGCGTTTGATGACGTCATATTGGCTCGGAACAAGACATATTTTAGTAGGCCTTGCAGTGTGTACTTACGATTACCTAGTGTCTTAGAGAATAATTGTAATTAATAATTACCATTGAAAATGGAAAATTTTAATTGTATTCCGGTGAAATATTAGAAGAAGCTGACAAAGCTATGAAAACATTACTTCGTACGAAAAGTAAGAGCATGTATGAGAGAACAAATGTGTTAAAGTTGGAAAAGAGAAAGACGATTCAGTTCTGATTGACATTTTGCAGGTGGCTATCCAGAGCAGGTAAATAAAACTGACGATTACATTTTTTATATTTGTAATATTCTAAGACCAAATGTTTTGCATATAAAACATTTATTCATGTTAAATATTTTATGCTATTCCATTAGCCAGGTAGTGTCAAGTATGCTTATGGCCATACTTGTTTATGTTGAAGTGGCGTCTAAACAATAATATCGATTAACATACAATGTAGATCGATATTTTACATTATAAACAATTTACTTGATTTTCCAAAACAAATAAGGAGTTTTGCCAAAACAACTGCTCTCTCTGGACCATCACTTTCAAATACATGAATTAACATATCTGTGCAATATGAAGTGACTTCTGGGTTAAATGATTGATGCCAAGTATGAGTAGGGTATGAATAGTTCCTAATTTAACTTATTGTCCTACAACTATTAAAATGATTGTCTATGAAGTTGTAATTATTATTCATTTATAATTTATTTTCATTTGTTCACTTATTATGTTTTTGATGTACGTAATATGTGATGTACTTTTTGTTAACGTTTCATGGCTGTCAGTATAATTGATACATAATTAAACGATTTCAATCAGCTCTCTGAATTCCGATTGGCTGTTGTGGACTTTTAATTGCATGCATGCCATAAACATAGTGATAACGATTTTTCCTGGAATTAATGAGCATATTTAGTTAACTAAACAAAACAAATATCATAGAATTAAACATTTTAATAATGAATCCTTTCTATAGATAGGTAGTGTGTGAAAATAATGTTTTTCAATTTTCTAACAAACATTTTCCAACCATCTTTTACTTTTTTACTAAGTTAACCTACACCTGAGGAAGTATTCAAATGTGAGAAATTATACTCTTTTACAAGTGAGTGACAAATTTAACTCTGAATCTTTAGATATTATTTTCGCCAAGAAATAGTGAAGCATATTGAAATTGTACTACAGAATTGTTTTTGTTATGTAAAAGTGTATCAATATTTATTAAAATATCAATGTATAAAGAAGGTAATTTTAAAATTCTAATGAAGTGCATATTTAATGAGCAATGCTCATGGAAATTATACAAACATCACTAATGTACACAGAAAAAAAATCACAGAAACTTCGAGTACTGCTTGATTTTAGTGTATATTGTGGTTTTATACACCACTTCTGAAGGGGTGAATCATAGCCAAGTACATGAACAGAACACTTAAGATATAAAAAAAAATTAAGCAAAAAGATAAATCAAAATCAATAATCCAAACAAAAACTTACCAAGTTCAATGCAGGTAATGCCCAAAGACCAAACATCCACTTTCCCATCATACTGGCCTTCATCCATAGCCAATATAACTTCTGGTGCCATCCAGTATGGGGTGCCAACAAAACTGTTGGCTGGACATTTAATACTGGCAGATCCAAAATCAGCTGAAATGAATGACTTCAGATGAGAAACACAAAAACTATCTGTGTTTGATGACAAATCCATAAACACTCACAATTAATCCTCGTTACTAAAGCATTAATGACACTGCTATACAATTTCAACAAAAACAGTCATTGATATTATAAGTTAACAAAATGTATTTTAACATTTAATACAAGCCAGTTTGTTTACTGGCATCATCAACCCCAAAGATTCACATATTTTACCAAACAATTCTTCTGTCAAAGTAGATTTCTCAATAATGCACAGTGAAATAATTTATCTAAAAACATAGTATTTTCACACACTTTTATCATCATTGGATGCCATCAGTGCATTAATAACAAATTAATTACAAATGAATGTTTTATATCTTACCAAGTTTGACAGTGCCATTTTCTGTCAGAAGAATATTGCCAGCTTTCACATCCCTATGTATCCGACCAAGTGAATGCAAATAATGCAGTCCACGTAAAACACCTTCACAAATAGCAGCTATTTCTTCTTCTTTGAGAGGTCTTTTGTGTACTTCTAATATATCAGAGGCAGAGCCAAGGCAATATTCCATGACCAGCTGTTAAAACAATAGAACAAATATATAAATTTATTTCATCAGTAACAAAATTTAACAGAAACATATAGCAAACAATACTACAACTGATAATTACCCATGCTGTGTGATCCCTTAAGTAGCAACCTTTGTACTGAATGGTATTGGGATGATTTAACTGACGTAAGAAACGAATTTCTTTCAATATGTCTTGCCATTTTTCTAGGCTCTGTTTGCCCACATATGTCATCTTTTTGATGGCAACAATTTCCTTGGTAAGCAGACATCGTGCGTAATACACAGCACCGAAGCTGCCATGGCCAATCTCCCGTAGGTCTTCAAATATCTTGTCTGGATCATCTTTATCAAAAAGCTCTGCTATCTCTGGATCTTTCAAGCTGCCCGGCCTATAACACGCCATGTTTTAAAGGAAAATACGGTTCACCTGTACAGAAACAAAACAGTAAGAATGACCCAAGTTATCATGTTCTACATCATAACTTCTTCTTTGTGCCACATTATATTTTAATGCACAGAACTACTTGCTTGCAAAGGTAAATTTAAATCAAATCACTCACAAACTGATCTATATTTATAAAACACTAAATTGAATACTACACTAAATACAGTCACTTTGCAAACACACAGCAAAATGAGAATTCAATGGAAGAGGAAGGCTTTCTTACCTTGGTACTGATGGCATAGTAGCCCAATAAGACGCAACCTCGCCACAGTTGAGCACCCAAAGTTACCCAACTCCCTGCACTGGAGGGTGCACACACTGTTGGCCTCTAGTTGCATCCAATAAACACTGTATTCCTTATTCCAAATCTCCTCTACCCATACTTCACTGGCGGCGGCTACAACCTACAATATTCAAATTCTATATATAATAAAAAAAATAATAGTATCCGATCAAAACACGTTATACTTTAACCACCAACAAGAATTTGACTAACAGCTGATGAGCCTAGGTTAGGGCAAATTTAACACGGGTTAATAACCGTAGACATGCACAACAGGAAAGAAATATCAGGTACGCGGACTGAATAGATAAAAAAACATTTACCACTGAGATAATTGGCGTTTTATCAGGTACTACCCGCAGAAATGAATTGGAACAGAGTAAGTAAGAACTAAAACTGTTCGCAATCTACTGATCAAGCAGCCAATACACAGATGTGAAATATCACCAAACAATTAGCTTAACACTTGGGGTAAACAATTCGTCATTAGAATTGGCTCAAAAACAACAATGAGGACGCATTTTCAATCCGTCAGTACACCTCCACTTACCATCAAATTTTCACCGTCAAAATGGCGTCTGAGCATGCGCAAGAGTACTTTTCACGTCTCAATGAGCTGCATTTTTTAACAATTTCCACTCTACCGGTGAACATAAGACAATAGCCACACCACGGGTAGTTTCGGAGCAGTTCAGCTCCATGCATGAAAAAAATCAGTGAGTACCGCACACAGCATTCATCAAACTCTGGTGAGAAGATTACTAGAGTGGTATTCCTTCTGAAACTTAATAAACGTTGACAGTACATTGAACGAAGATGAGAAGTTCCTTAATGTCACTTGATACTAGTTCCATTTAGTTTCACACAGCCAACAACAGAGACCTCTCCAGTTCTGAAAGCACTATCAAATCAAAGAGAAATATAGAAATGTCATTTCGTTACATATTCTCTGTAGTAATTAGTTTTAGTCAAGACAGAGGCAAAATCGATCCTTCAAATCCAAGAAAATCTTTAGTTTTAAAGAAAAGAACTTTCGTAAAGAAAACTGGTTTGTTTAGAAGTATTAAAAAATTACATTGTACATATGTCCTCTTCAAATAGTTCCCGAGAGAGCAAGTAGAGTGCATGGTGATGCTTTTTCCTTGTGCGTCCGAAACAGTCCGAAAGTACTGGTACAATAATTTGACACAATTTGGAAAGAAGGGTGAGAAAGGTGGAGTTAAAACAACGATTTTTCAACTATATATTTCACTGTTGGTAGAAAACATTTCGGCATTAATACCTCTGCGGTTTAGTACATAATTTCGTGAAATAAAATATCTCGCTTTCTCCCCAATTCCATGAGCAGATTAAAAAGCAGAGAAGGAATACAAAGAATTACTTTTTCTGATACTACATTGAAAGTGTGCCTTTTTGATCATACAAATATTTCTTTAAAATTCCATTAAATTACAAAAAAGGAGGAAAATATCACGGGGCATGATTAGAAGCTATATTTTATCCTCACAGTCAGAAAACATATTCTAAAAAAAATTGCTGGCACTCAAGGGGCTGTGCTTTTTCAACTTGGGTGAGGTATGAAAATTTAGAAGTGGGGTATTTTTTAGGTGTTATTGTACTTTAACAATAACATAAAATAGGTGAAACATCGATGTTTAGACCCCCGGGTCACTTTTTCCCTCAGATGACTATGCTTTTCTGATTTTCTCGACATAAACAGAGCAACACAATGCAGTCGAGCCAATGACAGCGGAGCAGATTTCTTTCTTTTTAACACGAATGCTAATTTGTCGTTGTTCAGCCACCAATCGACTTTATATATATATATATATATATATATATATATATATATATATATATATATATTATTATTATTATTATTATTATTATTTTCGTTTCGGCCAACTAGGACCACGCAGGGCAAGCAACCTGCAATTACCGTGGCTCAGTTTTTCATTTAATATCACGGTGGCAGGTGCTTGCGAACACTTCTTTGGGGGGACCAGCATTAAGCTGGATCCGATTTTTATCCCCCAGGGTTGTTAGTCCTGGGGGTATGAAAGATGAAATGATGATGATAATGAGGGGTGAAAGGACGACACACTCATACAAACACACACAAATACACCCATGCCCGAGGCTGGACTCGAACCCGCGATCTTCTGGTCTGAGACCACTCCGGCACTACTGCCTTAGCGATCTCGGCCATCTGATATATTTATTTACACACACATACATAATCTATTAACTATCCCTGCAGACTTGTAATGTCTCGGTAAATGGATGGTAGAACAAGTTCTTTTGGAACATCGTAATCTTTCAACACACATAGTATTACATAGTTACATACGAGATGATATCACAAAAAATTAATTATACTTTGCTAGGTTTGTGGGTACCTAGTGCTCAAATGTGCCAATGGTAGATCAACTGCATTAAGTTTAGTATAGGGCATAGATTTCGTCTACGAATTAAAAAGTATCAACGCTATCTCTGGGATTATAAGGAAGGTTGACCTCACCCCCAGTGAGCTTAGGATTCTAAATCTTTCTGGGTTTGTGGGAGTTAAAAAATTGTGTGGTGTACCCTAACCTAAAGGAATTGGCTGGATAAAACAGTGCAGAAGACTTATGGACGATTGAAAAAATATAATGTGCACACCAAGAGCTTTCAAAAACTATTAAACCGTTTTGAAACTGTAAGAACGTGAATTACCAAAAATGAAACATATTTTATGATAACTGAACACTTATGTGAAAGATTTTATTAAGTTATACTCAGATATGATATAATTTAATAATCTATGAGAGCCGAATGTGAACCATGTGAGAAACATGAGTGATCTGTGGATTTTAGTAAACAACGATGAAATCAGAAAAGCGAGCGATAGTAATAGCGGAAAACAAATCGCGGGTGAAGTAATACTTTTGAGGTAAAAGAAATCTTCAAAATATATACTTCCAGAAAGTTTTCGAAATCGAGTTGTGTAGCCTACGATATCATTAAAAATACGCACGATTCAAAAATTATTAAAAAAAATATGTTGAGGGGATGAACTAAAATTTCATTTTTTCATGTGTGAATTTCTGATTTCTTTTCTTTATGCGCAAATCTTAGTTAATATTTAGATCTTACTGAAAAAAATTGATAATAATATTAGGGCTTCATAAACGGTCTCCCATGTGTCTAAGTCTGGCATTTCTTAATAATTAGTATACTCAGGCCTAATATCATAAAAGACTAAAAAGCCAATCAAACTACATAATACTGATTATTTAAAACCAAAACCTAGAAAATAAGTGGTGTTACAATGGAAGACACCTACTTGTATTATTTGTAGCGGTAACTAATATTATAATACTAGTTGGACCTATGCGAACATTACACTCTTTTTGAACCTGTTTTATAAGTGAAATACCGCAACCAACTTCGAACGTTTCAAAAATCTCATGCTGCTGAGGCGCTATATCCTCCTGAAAGTATTTCCATGAAAAAAAGTTTATCCCATGATTTTCTGAAAGCCTCAGTTCGATAAAACTATTAGAGGACCAAAAAATTGAGAAAGTGTGAAAACAATATATAATGTTCTTTGACAAAAGACAATATTTACCAAACAAACACAGGAAGGAAAACTTAATTATCTTGTTAATTGAGATCTCTGTATTTATATTCTACATCATTTCCAGTAGAGCTTGGTAAAGTATAAAAAATGAAATCTTAATGTGAGCGATGTTGAGAGTTTTTTAACACTAAAGAATATTTCGGGCATTGTTTGGTTTGCATTGAATGCTGTGGAATGTCAATAATTCAGTTCTATATAGCGCTGTCAAGCATACTATTCGCCATGTAAGAAACAAAAAGAAATTTACCTGAAGGTTTAAGAAAAAACTAGATAATAGACATGGTCGGCTTATTTCAAGAAGTTTTATGACGGGGGATTGACACATAATAGCTGAACTTTCAGGGTTACAAGAATTTGTAATTTAATCTAACTATTTAGGTAGGCCGAATTCAGCTGGTGCCTGAAGGAGAATTCTAGTGGCCAGCTGCTCTGATAGTTTACCGGGCGAATGCCGGAGCTGTAACCTAACAAGCGGATCACGGACTGCGCGTGATCTTTCCTTCCTCTTCCTGGTTCGATCTTCTCCATTGCTTACACACATTTATACTTACATGCCCTACACTACATTTCGGGAGACCCGTCGGGAGCTCAAAGCTTGTCTTGGCTGGGCCGGTTCCCCGATGCAAAGGAACTTGGAGGAGGAACCCGCTCAAGCCGATGAGAAGGACTGCGCCGGATCTCACCATCTTCCGGGGAAAAATTCACCGCCACCTACTGGCATATGAAACATTCACATCACTAACGAACTAATGTCCAAAGCAATGACGAGGCCAGAAACACCAATTAATAAATCAATTTATATTCAATGAAGAACACAATAAAATACCCGACATTACAAGCTGACAGATGAGCTTATGGCTGTGACTTTATTGTGAGCCGGTTCATCATCAGTCGGATTCAACTTTTTTCGTTGCTGGGCTTTTTTCAGCTTCAGAGAATGCCGACACATATTGATCTTTACACTAGACACACATTCGAGGTCTTCGGTCTGTGGTCAGCAGATACAAGGCCTTCCGCGACGACACACATACACGAAAGACAAGGGATAAACAACCATGTTCACGGCAGGACTCGAAACCGCGAACCTTCAGACCGAGGCGCTGATTCGACACACGCTCTAGACATCTCGGCCATCCAGGTCGGCTAGACGATTTCAACGTAGCTTAAAATTGGTAGTCGTTCATACAACTCTGAAACTACGCTTTTACGACCCCTTTTTGCACTGACACTTTCAATCTACTCAAATCTATTACTGAAGTGAGTTGGTCGAGTTTTGATAATTGTATAGAAATGTAAATTTAATGTTGCAACTGACATTTACAAACTTTGAAATTTATGTTAATAAAACTGTAGTATGGAATTTTCAATTAACATTCAGGTACCTTGGAGGAAAATTCGAAAACGGAACCATTATATTAATTGTTGTGAAATAATTAATAGAAGTATGAAAAGATAAAATAGCAGTCTTTGTTAAATGCGTTTTGTTTTACAAAGCAGTACGAAGTTACAAAATGATTATCTGTCAAAAATTAGTTGCTATGTACATTTTCTGATAATGAATAAAATTATTTTTTAGGGTGAAGGAAAAATCCGCTGGAATCGTCCTGTAACATTTTACTTTCATTGTTTTTCCGGGAATGAAAATTTTGTATTGTTAGCATGAAAGTTACAAATACTATTATATACAATCGTGTGGTATATATATATATATATATATATATATATATATATATATATATATATATATATACATAATGTAAAAATTTCTTAATAATAAAATATATTCGATTGTTTTCACCTCTTTTACGCCGTTGTTAACTTAACAAGTACGCAGAAATAAGCTTCCTTTCTAATGTGTCCTAAAAGTCCTAAAAGTTAATAAGCAGACGTATTTATTAAGGTATTTCCTGATGTTTTTGAAGTTTGTAATGCAACTAAAACAAAATGTAGGTCACTTATCCAAAACCGCTCGAAACGTTTCTTCTAAATGTTCCCTATGAATATAAGGATAAGGTTTTCACGTATTGTTTCTGTTTAAATTTTTTAACATTCTGTAAACGACTCATGCCTAAAAGAACTCTACTGGCGCAACAACTTCAAAACAACGATTTGAAATAAGACGAAAGTAATATAGTCATTTAAATTGTTTCAATAAAAGAATATTGATTAATTGTTTTTTATATTTTTACTTCATTGTTGACTGAATGAAATTAGAAGCAAATCATATTAAAATATATTGCGAAAGATAAGCATTATTTGGAAATTATTTGAGGTACAAATGCGTAGTACTTTGTTCTTCGACGAAATATGCCGTTTAAGACACATAATATTTTAATATGATAAGAAATGTAACATTTTCTTGTGATTTTGTACAAAATATGGAGCAAAAGCACATAAACATATCAACGAATCCCCGTGGAGATATTTTGAGATCGGAATGAAGCGAACGGATATTCGCGGCAACCCGCAGTACACGTATGTTTAACGGTACACTTTCTGAAATTGGTACTTGATTTTCCAAAACAACACGGCGGTGTGTCCCAGGAAAACTACATTAAAGAACACGAACTTGGCAATTATTTAAACTAGTGTCATTAGAATAATCGCAAAACAAAAATTCATTACGACTTCCTAAGATACTTGATATCACGGATTGAGGAGTATAAATTACTCAGCATTAATCGAGTAATTTAGATTAATTGATCACTGATTCCGGGCGCGTCAACGGCTAAATCCACAAGTTCCATAAGTGTAGTGTGTGATTTTATTTCGGGAGATAGCGGGGATCTTCCCCCACTGAACGGCGAGATCCGGCGCCGAGCTATGTCGGCTTACGGGAATTCTCCCCGACCAGGTGTCTCCCACCAGCGTGGCACCGTCCCAGCTGGGACAAGCTCTAATAATAAGCTCCCGAATGGCTTTCCGACAAGTGTGATAATGTAGGGCATGTGAGGGCAAATGTAAGTGAGAGGATAGAAAAGGACAAGGAAGAGGAAGGAAAGATAGCGTGCGGTCCGTAGTCCGTATGCTAGGGTATTGCTCTGGCATTAGCCTGGTGATAATCGGAGAAACCACGGAAAACTACTGATCAGAGCAGCCGGCAGCTAGATTTTTCCTCTAGGCAGCGGCTGAATTCGAGTTAGCAATCTAATTAATGTCGGAAATCCTGCCACCGGTAGAGGTCCCATAGATCATAGGCCCTGCAGAGGCCAGAGACACTGAAGTGACATCAGCTGATGCCCTGAGCACCTTTGACGGCATTAGTTGTTTACCATTATATTAAATATATCTATTAACTTTTAAAAAATACTTATGACAGTTTGACACAATTTATTTAATGTTGAACCGTTTACAGGGTTGCCCTAAGGATTCTTCCCCATATGTATCAATTCCCCAAATTATCAGCAGGGAGGTAAAACATGCGCTACATTCACGGGACTAATAACCTTAGCAATTAACGCGTCTGCTAATCAATTAATTAAAACCAAATTATCACCTTAAAAAGAGGAAATTAAGAAATTTACATTTACGGCAAAATTTATTACGTAGGGCAACTAGTCTTTTTTTCAAAATGTTCAGGAGGAAACGGCTCCTTAGCCCCTCCCCCTTGTGGGCCTATGCCTTTCTGGTTCACTCTCGTCCAACATTTTAGCAATTTACTATGTCGACGTGGTTTACTGCTCCCTACATGCGGATCATTTCTACTGAAGGAAACGTTTACTAGAAAGGTGAGCAATTATTAATTACCTATTAATAATTAATTGATTAATTAATTATTAATGTAGTACACTTTACTCTGATGGTTCAAATACCTGTATTTTAACGAAGCTTCATAATAATGGCTCTCATCATGCAACGAGCTGCAGCGATCAAATACGAGAATTACACAATGGGCGTAGAAGAACATAAAAACGTGCCGAGTGGTGTTTGTTGCAACAGAAGCCCCTAGCCTGACGCCCCGTCGCGCCGGAGGTTGGCCCGGGCCGAGGGAGAGAGCTTATCACAGAAGGCCGAGCGGGCGAGAACAAACAAGAGACGGTAGCGACGCGCCGCGACGCCCACGAGGCCGCGGGCGACATGCGGGCCGAGGACGCCCCACCCCGCCCCCGCTGCACGCCCCCGCTCTCGCCTCCACCTACGCCGCCGGCCCCGTCACCGCCCACGCCGCGAACGCAACCGCGAAAGAAAGCACTCGGCGCGAATACTGTTCATGCGCCGGGCGCTACTATTTTTAACTGACTTGAAAAAGAATGTTATACAATACATTTTGTAGGATTTTTTCGTAACGCTCTAGTTATCGTGACATAACTTGAACATAGAAATGAAAAGCCACGCTTAATGACCAGTGTCCGTTTAAGATTTTATTAACCACCGTATTGAAGAAGATAAAATATCATTAGGATGAATCAAAATAAATGTGTTGCAGACAAAAGAGATGAGTACTCTTATTTCAAATAATTTAAAGAAAAGTTATTTCGTTTAGGACAGCACAAACAAGATACAGAAAGAGTCGTTTCTTTTAGAAGTGGATTAAAAAGTGGTATTACGAAAAGTATTAAATTTGTCAGCCTCGCAGCGGCTAAAAAGAAAATATCTCGGTTGGTTATTAACAACGACAGTAATTTGCTCTGTATGGGCCCAATGGCATTAACATCTATTCTTCTTTTAATGCCATACAGCGAAGTGATTAGTGCGTAGGCTAGGCTCCAGAATCTAGCGCCTTCTTGTGAGACTTATTCTGAGAAAGTACGAATACCTAAAGTCGTTTGCCATTGCTTCTCCTAGGGGGGCTAGTGCGTCAATTTTGACGTAGGATTTGAATGCCAGATGGCGCAGGCCAAGATACAATATCCGCAATCCTATCCAGTAATTCAAATCGAAACTCTGATTGGCGTTAAATTGCTGGAGGTTTTAATTTTGCCAGGATCGGCCAAGTACCTTGCCTGGTATTTGTTTTATATGCCAAAAAGTGCCCGCATGCATTCCGTGGATTTTTGGATTTTTGGCATCTCAAAAATACCCCGACTTTGACCGGATTTGAATCCGAGAGCTTCTGATCATTAGCCCGACAGAAAAACCACTTTACCATCAAAGCCGGTGTTAGCGACTACAAAATTGTTTATTTAGCCATTCCTGTTGCAAATACACACGGTTAAATTCTTATTTAACGGAAGTGTTTTGCACTCGTCATTGTAGATGTTTGTGGTGAGCTGTGTGCTTTACACAAAAATTTAATATGAAAATCCTTTAAGCAAATAAATTTTCATTGAATAAATACTTATTTACACACAGCTCTTCTTGCCCTGAGATGTCTCAGCTGATCTATCGAGTAAAGACAAAACGGAAATCATAGGGGCGCATCCTCAACATCTTGGAAGACCAGCTCCGACCACGATAATTTTTACTACACGTCACGTCTTGATTCACGACACATTTGTTGAAGTTTGAATTTCAGTTCATCTATTCCCTGATGCACTGCTTTGACAACATTATTGACATCACAGTTTTATTTCCTCCTTTCTTCTTCTTCTTCTTCTTCTTCTTCTTCTTCTTCTTCTTCTTCTTCTTCTTCTTCTTCTTCTTTTTCTTCTTCTTCTTTTCTTCTTCTTTTCTTCTTCTTCTTTTTATCTTCTTCTTTTTATCTTCTTCTTCTTCTTCTTCTTCTCTTCTTCTTGAGAATCAGACATAAATATGCTGGTAAATTTCACCCTCTTATATATGTTATTTGCAACTCTGTTGAAACTCAATATTAACTAATATTAACAATTTGAGTCCCCTCTTTTATTGCCATTTTTATTGAGCAATGTGAAGAATACACGTTATTACTACATTAAAACTACCGCAAGGAATACCCGATATTATTGCCCGGCTTGCACCTCTTTAATCACCAAACTCTTCATATTGTAGACTACTCTTCGTGTATAAGAGGATAGAATAATGGTGCCCAAATAACAATAAATCCCATATTAAAAGAAAGCCATATTAAAACAATGACCCTAAATTTATTCTTGAATTTTACCGAATTTAGAGGATCTAATCAAATCAATTTTAAAATTGTATTTTACTTAAGTGGTCCATTCACCTACAGTAGCAACTTGCAAGCTTTGTTTTCTCGGTTATAAATCACATTTTCCCTCAGTGGAGCTGGTTGGGAGAACAATGCGACTGATTTACAACAGATGCAAGCCGGACTTGCAAGCATCGCTGAGTCGTGTGTACCTACCTTTAGTCTAGGCCCTTGATCTTTCGAACCCTGAATGTTTACTACCTGCATTGCTGGGACATACGTAATTACAATGATTTACTCAGTAAGAAAGTGAGTGCGTTTTCATTCTGGGGGTGCGAACTACTTAGGTCATTAGTTCCGTAAGTGTAGAGTCTATTTACTTTATTTATTTATTTAATAATTTATTTATTTATTTATTTATTTATTTATTTATTTATTTATTTATTTATTTATTTATTTATTTATTTATTTATTTATTTATTTATTTATTTATTTATTTATTTATTTATTTATTTATTTATTTATTTATTTATTTATTTATTTATTTATTTATTTATTTATTTATTTAAGCGTCAAAAACAGTTACAAACTGTGTGTGAGGTGCTATGGGGAGAAGTTAATTTGAAGTTACATTTTTGTCTAGAAGCAAAATATGGGACATCTCTACATTTGCTCGAGGATTACAATTATACAATCCAAATGAAATATACTACATTAAATGTCATTGTTAAAATTAATACTACTTTCCTTTTGGATGCTCGGTATAGTCTCTAATTGTATAGAAACAGTTATGCAGCAGAAAAGATTTTACTTGGGACATAAACTTTTGAATCGTTTGAATCGTGAAATTTAATCGTTTTATGTCATCTGTCAAAGTGTTGTAAAATAATGTACATGTATTATATGTGAATTTTTTTGTAGTGAGCTGTTGATACTGTTACCTGATGAATATGATTACTACGTCGAGTGTTGTAGTTATAGGCAACGGCGTTTGCTGAAAATATATTCCCGCCCTTAAGTAAGTCATTTTTGACAAAAACCACTAATTCATATATTAAGAGGCAAGGTAATGGTAAAACACCTAGATTAATAAAGAGATGCTTACAAGAATCACGTGGGTGAGATTTGCTTATTATTCGTACAATTTTTTTTGTAATCTAAAAGTCTAGGAGTTATAAGATGTATTTCCCCAGAATATTATGCCATATCTCAGGCGGGAATGAACATTCGCGAAATATACACAACGAGCAGTGTGGAGGCTGACTGAATTTGAAAGAATTCTGAAAGCGTAGCATAAAGAACTTAATTTAGTGTTCAATTCATTTAAATGGACGTTCCATTTAAGCTTTGACTGAATTGAAAGACCTAAAAATTTTGTTACCGTAACATCAGTCAATAGAGAAACTATTGTATCTCCGGAGGTGGCTATGTCCCTCTCACAGAGAATCGGGAGATTTGGCATCGTTGACTTGCTAGGATTTCCTCCAGGTATCTTCCGTATCTGGTCACCACCACAGTCGGGATAAATTCTAATTCCGAACTATCACGCAGCATGTGTGGTAGTGTAGAGCACGCGAGTGTGTGAGTGAGAAAGGGCCAAGAACGAGGAAGAAAAGAGCGTGGGTAATCTGTACCCCATTTGTTAGGGCACTGGTATTGATGGGAGTAACCATGGAATACTACCGATTAGAGCAGCCGGGCGGTAGAATTCGACCTAGCTGTCTAGCGAGTGCCGAACATTCACTACTAAATAGCTCTCGAAAACTCTAGCTCTTTAAATCTCCCCCACTGCAAGCTACTATGGTGCAGAGACAACGGTTTTGCCGATGACATTTTACAATTTGGTACCACATGGGTGTCTACCACTATTATTTATTTTGTTACGAACTATTTTGCGACTCTCATATTAGAACTCTAAATAAAACATATGCATTTTAAGCATGGACCATTATTTCTTAGGGTCCCAGCTAGATGGAGACACTCAATAAATGGTTAAACAATATTTTTTTAATTTATTTCAAAATATTTCAAATACTATAATATTTTTTTAACTTTCAAAGGTTGTAGTTTATATTAATATTAATTTTGAATGGGTTTGTTTAATGTATCTGCGTTATTAGAAGGTCCACTTAATTCGTTGAGATTGAGGACCCATAAGATATTAATGTGGTCTTGATGACACTACAACAACATCAAGTCATATTTCATTCATTCATTACTTGCGTCGTAGTCTGAACGAAGGAATAAGGGATCTGACTACGACAGGTATTGTCAGAAGTTTTAAATTTGCCGATCATTTTCTTCACGAGTTCTCTTACACGTCCCAAGCGTCATAGCAGTCTGAGTATTTTCCACTCTTTGAATAGCTAACCTTCCTAGCCGGGCTTGTACCCGAAAGCTCAGGTTTGATTTGAAAACCAGTAATTTAACTTCAATGTCGATCCGGATAGCCATGATCGATAAGTCAGTAGGGTCGTGGGGATTTCGAATCGAAGGATAGCGGGTTCGAATTCCGCCTTGGGCATGGATGTATTTGTGATTGTCCCTTCACCCTTCATAATCATCCTAATGATTATCATCCTAAATCATTAAAGGAGGATTAATAATTCCCTGCGTGAGCAGAATGTCCTTGTCCTTAATAGGGATGTGTAGTTGTCTAATTAAAAAATCTAACTCCCATGCGAATGGTCCCGCACATTGTGAAAGTAAGACGTCAAAACTGTAATAGTATGTTTTGGTGTGGTACTGACGAGTGACGGGTTCTATGCATAAGGCCTTGGTAAAATAATCATATCATTCACCATGTCAAGGGAACTGGTAGTAGGAAATTATTTATTTTAATTACTATTTCTTCCCGACATTTTTTAGATTTGGGAGTTATTGTCCGGCGAAGCTTCACAGCAATCGACAGCTCTATAGATCATCCGCGCATGTGCAGATCGAGATTCGCATCGCTTTTGGGTAATTACGTATGCATCGAGATCGCAGTTAATTATTGTACGCTACGCCATGAAAAAACTAGGGAGTTTGTGCCCGTCATAGCGGGCAGTACTATCGATCTTCTACGCATGCGCAGATGCACTAAAGTGATGCAAAACGTGAACTGCGCATGCGTAGAAGATCGATAGTGCTTTAACGTTTGAGGGTGCTCAAACGCCCTATTCTCTTTTAGCAGAACCTGTATTGATTCTCGTGAATGGATTATAACCTGATAAAGTTATATTGCTGGAAATATAGCTAAAACAGCAATATCGGACGAGTTGGGGAATTCAGCGCGCCATCTCGAAGTTTTCTGAGGGCGGATCGATACCCGGCAGCGCAATGCCTCTCGGAGAGTCTCGCGAGCTCTGCCCCCACGCGCATCGCCTCGCGCATCGTGCACAGCGCCGCTGGAGCTCGCCAAGGGGGGTTTAGTTGGCGCAGATCGCCCCCACTGCCATTCAATCTCTTCTCCTTGTGCCAACTGCCCAACAAACCGTATATTTGTAAAGTAGCATTTGTTTCTTCTACACGGAAGAGAACAATTTTGGTTGCAAGATTTTGTCAAGCACGTTCATTGCAATCACTTATTTTTAATCTAACTTTGATCTGAGGGTAGGTCTTCCTGGGCTCAAGAAAACGTGCTTGTATAATACGAAATTTTCTTCGAATCATATATTGTATCAAGAGTCCCTATGTAAACATAATGATTGAAAGCTTTAATCTGATCCAGTTTCATAATTGAACATCGTAACTGGTTATAAATCTTCCCCGAGCCTCTCATATTTACGACATAATGAATTTGTTATTTGAAACCAAGAAATGAAGGTTTCAGATGTGGAAACATAATACGGGCACAGGAAATCATGTAGACCTATAAATTGTTTGAATATATGATTTAATACTGACAAAACATGAACATGAATTGCATTTCATTTCGTTTCTTAATATCACCACTCAAATATACATTTTGAACAATAATTAATGTGCTGTTTATTTAATAATTAGTTATTCGAAATTGTGCAAAGATATATGAAAATACACGTACTTAATAAGTAAAAAAGGAAGTTATACGAGTATAATACAAGTTTGGGTGAAAATGTGAAAATGGGTTATATGTAAAACTTTAGCTAATTACGTGCTACTAAATAAAAACCTTACATTTTCCCTTATTTTTATTATAACCTTTATTGATCTTTACGTTTTTCACGTATTTTCATTCTCACTCTGTTTCTCCAATCAATGGATTATTTTAAAAAATGTTCGTCCGTGAGCTCCCACAGTTTTCCAGGATGTACTTAACCTTTTAAAGTTTATACTGGGATTCTCCCTTGCCCTCGTTTGCACTAAATGTAAAATCGTTTCTCTCCGATTTGCAAGTTGATCACAATTGAGAAATTCGGTTGGAATTGACGGCATCTGACCATTTGGGACCAAAATATGATTATTGACTTTTATGACGGAGAGGCCTCTCACTACGTATTTGACAATAGGTTTTGAGCAGAGAGATCAAATCACAAAGATAATTTACTCTTACGTTACAGCAGCACAATTTATTGAGATAGTATAGCATCGCTTTTTCTATGAAACATGAAATGTTAATTAATATTATTTACACCATAAAATCTCAATTTTAATTAAGTAAATTCATTAAAGTGTTAACTGCCATGAGTACGCTTTTATGGCCCGATCATCACCATAAATAAATGTTTATTATTATATTACACATACTGTTTGTTTTACCAGTGTTAGGAAAAGTCACATTGTTTAGCAAATTGAGATACATTTTAGGCACTAAAAGCTGTGTATATTGAGTCGTTAACTATCAATACAGCTAATTTCATTCGCGAAGATTTTACCCGAGATACAAAAGTCTTCTTATGTTCACGCGTCCTTTAATATGAACGGGATAAGATAAATCATATTTTAGTTGGGAATCAAAATGGATTTTAATTACGTTCCTTCCTGGAGTAACAACCCTCTAAACATAGCAAAAGATGTAAAAATAGGAATTTTAATAAATAAAGGAATGAGTTGATTTTGACAGCAAACGGCTCCTACAATATTTTGTGTACCAAAACATTGGATTGGGGTACATTTTGACAAAGTATAAAGCTCAGCGTTATTGCAACGATGTATCTAATAATTAATTGAAAAATCTTTGATTATTACCAAAATCTCAGAAAATTTCCTAAAATGTAGCTCGTAGAATACATATAATCAATATATTGTAACAGCATAAATATTTCAAAAGTTGGCCGTGTTACTTAAGCCAATAATAAGTTACAGATAACTGCTTTGATTTATTTAACACGATTAATGAAAACCGATTAAATGCTACATAATCATTTCAGAAAGCTTTGAAACAAATGGAATGCCCTAATTGATTTTAAACATTTGTATAAAGGTGGTATTTCGTGTGTTAGGACTTTGACATCATTCGTTTTACTAAACTTAATTGACTATTTGAATGAAATTACTTCCGTGCAGGTAATGTAACAAATTACTGTCCTTATTCGTTCTAGTAAGCAATAATTGCTGTAGTAAAAATGGCTCTAACTACGTTATATTTTACCTGTAATATAAGGTTTCAAGTTTATATTGTTCAATTTTACTTTAGACTGTGCATGTATCGACGATTTAACTCTTAAAAATTATAAAAATTATTATTACCATGTGGGTGGAGAAAACCTATTGAAGTACCTCTTCTTTTAACTCTGGAGATAGAGTAATGAAAGTAACGAACGATATACTAATGAAATATGAATAAATTGTCCAAGACACACAAAATTTGTCGTGGGAAGAATTTGTTTAAACGAACTAACCAGCCATGGTTTTCAAGTCAGGTAACATCGCTCACGTGTTTTTGTTTCTTTCTTTTCCTTTGCCTTGAAAGTAGGTCAATTACATAGAACATGAATTACAATATTAGAAAATAATGAAAGCTTTTTAGAGTAAGAAGCTATAGAATTTCAAATTTAGTATACCATAAAAGTGGAAAAGTAAACAATTCGTAGTTTCGTTTTCATGTAATATGAACGCCATGAGATTGGGGTTTTTCCTCTTAGTGTTAATTGTTTTTAACCTGAATGATGCGGCAATTTCATAAACCAATAAAAACATTATTGCTATTGTGTATTGCACTACATTTAATTATTCGATGAGTATTAATTAGAACGAAACATATTTTATAGTTTGGAAACAAGGTATTATTACAGAAAAAACTGCTCAAACGGCCGCCTCGATTAACAGCCATTTTTTCGCGGAACCCATTGATTTTCCATGAGACATCTGTGAATATTCCCTCTTTTCAACGGTTACCTGTCTAAATGAGTAGCGGAGAGATAAATTTTGTATACGGGCCTTTATTAAGCGATCACCTGAAGCGATTTTGAACCATTTTGTACCATGAAGTGACAAAGAAATAGAAATAACTCTTAATTCATTGTGTTCATACGACGAGACGTATTGTCAGATTACTCAGCATTATGTCGCTCAGAATCTTCTCCAGAACCTCTAGGATTACTTTCTGCTTCAGGTAAAAACAGATAATTTTAATAAATATATCGCAATGGAATGGCTCGCGGCTAGCTGTTGGTAAGCGTGCTCGCTTTCTGCTATGTGGCCCCGGGTTAGATTCCCGGTCGAGCCAAGGCTATAGTGTGCATTTTCCTTGCAGTGTCCCAGAATATGTTGCTGTGTGAAGATGAGAAAATTCACTTCTAAGGTTCAGAAGTCCGGAATATGGCGCGGGGTGTCTACGTGCTAACCACATGTATCCCCTTAACCCATGGCCGCGAGGCAGGGTCGTCGTCGGAAGGCCTGAGCCCGTTCACGGGCTGACGCGCCAAATACACACATACATATCTTAATGAAACAACATCCCGCTCGGTTCTCCCATTTCATAGCATTCATTTGTTTTACTAACCCATACTTCCCTTCGGAGGGAATCTTTTAGTGTGCACTGCACGATACGGATCCAATCTAAAGGTTCACTAACTCCTTCGTCAGACGGCACTCTTCAGACGGAACATCTTCAACACTAATTTGCGGTTTTCAGTCGACAAGGACGGAAAGTGGGTTTATTGATTAAGTATGAGTGACAGTCCAGGGTGGTGTTTTGATATTAACCGAGAGGAGGCACTTGATCTTAAATACTTTGTTCACATTGTATCTTGATACTACGATAATTAAAAATGTTAAAGAGAAAATATTTATTTCATAGCAAGTGAGTGTTTGATTTATTTTACGCTTCCGTAATATAATAATCATGATTAAGTGCGACCTCAATTAACGGCCATTTTTTGCTGCAACCAAAGACGGCCGTTTGTAAGGGTTGTCAGGAACATCAATACTTTAATATTGGAAAGCGCCTTCTATTGCAACTTAACTCGAATAACCTGGTTGTGAACTGTGCTTCACACAACAAACGAGGAGATTAATTTGAGTGCTCGAACCTCAAATGGAGTTGAGATTCATCAATACTGATAAATAAATCTGAAGGTGTGTCCGTGATTTTCGAATTTTCAGCTTTTTGATACTTTTCAACATATGTATTCGATTACCAAAACGAATCTCACGTCGAATAAATTGTTGTCTGTCCGTACGAAACGATTTAATTAAAACAAATCTACTGAATCTGTCAACATGAAATTTAAACACATAGACAGTACTCATGGGAGCAACATTTTTGTTTTACCACGACATAACCACCGGTTCCAAAGATATGAGTTTCCTGTTGTCCCACCCTCACCCGTATTGCTTAGCTTCGTGCTTCTATTACACGAAAGTGAGTGTATATGTTTGTATGTGCCTCATAAACTGCACGGGAGGGACGAGAGGAGCAGACGGAGCGGAAAGGCAGCAAGAAATGGAAGAAGCAGAATAAGTGAAAAGAGCGAAAGGAGCGGAAGAAGAAGTGTCGGCGCTAGGCACTTCCCCATCTCGATGACATGACTCAGCATGACCCCCATCTCGATCAGGTTTTTGTCCAGTTTCCCTGATCGATTGAGCAAATCCTGAGATGGCCCCTTGTTTTGCTTCTGGACGTTAATATAGCTAGCTTCATTATGCGCACGTTTTGTTGAACTCTCCTTTTGCTTGTAATACTAAGAGTAGAGGTATGGACGAGTTACTGTTTTGTTAGCAATGCAGAAAAATCATGCTTGCAATTCGTTTACCGATGCAAATTAGTTTTCTATAACTCGGAAACGAAAATGTCTATTTTTTTCCAATATTGCTTATCTCACACTTTTTTAAAATTTATTTTTATTTATTTATTTTAAACCTTTTTCTCATATTTCAACTATTTATAGTTAAAATGACGGGAAGGGATTCTGGAACTCAAGAAAACGTGCGCAGTTAATCTTCTCTCCCACACGTCACATACAGTTTTTACTGTTTTTTTTTGACTAAATAATTCTATATCTAAATCTAGGCTTGGGCAGGCCGGGCGATCGCAGTCAAGGGGCCCGAAGATTGTACCGATGGGAAAAATAGTGAAAAAACTGAAAAAAATTGAAACTGGAGAAAATCGTTATCGTAAATGTTTAAGTCGTGGCACAGTAATTTTATGTTTCATAACATTTCCAATTATTTTTTTCATTAAATTTAAAGTTTTATTATAGCCATTACATATAAGGTAGATATTCACGTTTAATTAATTAATTAAATTATTGATTTTTTCGGGAGTGGGGGACTACGTTTCAGCATTACCCGGGACCCAAAATTGTCTAGCTCCGGCTCTGAGGAGAAGCGAGAGGAGATGGTGGAGCGGCTCAGTAGCCGGAGGTGGAGCGAAGGAGAACACGGAGTGGAAAGAATGAGACGGAAGAAGCGGGAGGTGGATGACGAGTGGAAGGAACAGATAGAGCGGAAGGGGCTGGTTGGGCGGGGTGGGAGGTGTTTACAAGAAGGCCACGACAGAACGCGTACGGGGAGGGGGCGGGACCTAGCATTATAAGAGAGGAACACGTAGAGTGCAATAAGCTGGATGGAAGGGGCGGGAGTTGTAGGCAGCACAGCAATGGCAGGCCGAATGGGGCGTGGCAGGAGAAGCTAGAGAAATAAATATCCGGACAACGCCGTGTAATCAGCTAGTAGCCGTAAAAGTCATATTTATCAATGTTTACAGGCACAGTTAACCCAGACTTTTAAACTGTTCTTGCGCATTTATGCAATTGCGCATTAAATACAAAGAAACTTTATTGGCGCTATCTACTCCAAAAGAACGCAGATTTAAGTTTTGGGAGGTTAAATACAACAAGCGCTTGTCTGGAAACCTAAATAAACTTAAATATGGAAGCATGGATGAAACTGACAAAGAAGTTTCAGAGATACCTGCGCGTAAGATGTGAGTGGTGTCCAGAAATGATGTCTTTTGGAGTGGACATTGAAGGAGAGTGAAGGTTGCTAATGTGTTCCGTCAGTCCTTTGGGGAAGACCACTTAATGCCCAATTATTACTGGGACATCAGTTGCGTGTGCAATGCGGTCTTAGTAGACAGGATTCTGGAAACAAAGATCGCGGTTTATATCGAGGATGGGGGCAGTGGATTTTTTGAATTTCCCTTTGTCCTGAGTACTCATTGTTCACGCTTACGGCATGTAGATGAACCCGGCAATTTCACGCCGCAATGAGATCATACGCTCTACCGACGAGTCAAGCAGAATTTGCTACCTGATAAGTCTGAGAGAAAAGTAAAAGTCAAATTCCAGGAGAGATAACAGGCGCCCAAGAGGCGAGCAAACCCGAAATGTACACGCTAGAGTCGTGCCGGTGGAAGACTTCACAAGACGCCTGTGTTAAAAACACGGGTAAGGAACTGCATCCAAAAGCCTCTCTGGAAGTTATCCCATACATCAATGAACTACTGAGCCTCACTTTTCAAGTCTTTCCATCTTCAAGGTCCCGATATTTCATTTTCTTCTTCTTCTTCTTCTTCTTCTTCTTCTTCTTCTTCTTCTTCTTCTTCTTCTTCTTCTTCTTCTTCTTCTTCTTCTTATTCTTGTAAACAGTTGTTTTTGCTTTTCAAAATTCGGAATAAAAATAAATGTGTGTGTGTGGGTGTAAGGGGTAAGGAAAGAACAAGGAAGAGAAAGAGAAAACCACGCCATCCATGGCCTGTTTGTTACGGTACTGCTCCGTCATTCGTCTGGTGCTGACCGAAGAAATCACGAAAAACTACCTGTCAAAACACTGGCTGCTACAAATCTTGTCGAGAGATTGGCTGTAGTCGATCGAACTGAGAAGCTAGTGTCGAAAAACCTGTCATTATCGGGACGCGAACCCTAGGACCTCTTGGTCAGAGGCACTCAGTGACATAAGTTGATGTCCAGAGACATCTTCGCCGGTCTTCTTTTTAACATATTTCATTTCCTTATGAATCAAACAAATATCTTACCTTTTTGTCACCCCCTGTCAATATATTTTACACGATTATATGACAGCTTGCGTCTCACATAATACTCCTTACTACAAAAACAAAAAAATCGTCTCAGTTACTACAGCTGTGTGACGAAAGAAAAGCTCAGACGGGCCAAGAATAATAAGTACGGTGATGGGAATACATCATGCTCGCCACATGCCTCCCGAATCTCAGGGGTGGATAATAAATAAAAACAAGGCCCAGGCTTGGTAACATCGCGTGATGGCAAAAGTCAGCTTAATCTGACCCTAAAATACCAAACACATACATTCATACAATAATAATAAGTAAACATTCTTGTTAATATATTATACATTGCATTATTGTATTATTATATACTAGTGGAACCCGGCAGACGTTGTTCTGGCCTTCATCTCCTTCTTTGTCCTTTCCTCTCCCTTTCTCTCTCCGTCTTTCCCTCTCCGTCTCTCTCTCTCTTGGTCCCTCCGTCTCTCTTGGTCCATCCGTCTCTCTCTCTTGGTCCCTATGTCTCTCTCTCTCTCTCTTTCTCTCTCTCTTCATCTCTCTTTTTCTGTCCCCACCTTAACCAGTCTGTCTGACTGTCTCTGTCAGTCTGTCGGTCTCTGTCTGTCTGTCTCTGTCCCTCTCATTCACATATAGTTGCACCTGCAGAGCACCTGCAGAGCAGGTGTGGTAATATCGAGAACGGACCAGCAAAAATATAATAGAATGTTCAAGAAGATCTCATCCTGTAGATTAATGTGTGAGAAACGTTTATATGAGGCCTCCAGTTTCAAATTTTAGTTTTTAAAGCCTTAGAATGCTTCGTTTAGGAGTTACTTAAATATATATGTAAGTGTGTATGTGTGTGTGTGTGTAAACATATATGTATACAGAATAGATTTAGCTATTGTTATTTAAGTACGATTGTTATTACTACTGCTTTAGCCAGTAACAATAATATATTATTTTTGTGACATTTTATCTGCATACGCACCAATACTACGAAGGTCACACCTGTGTCTTCAGGGTCGCGACGCGGGAGGCAATGCCTAATGGTTCGAAAGGACAGGCCAAGGCTCTCTAGCCTTGCCACTGGCCCGAATGGAAAGAGGCTCTGGTCCATATGATGCAAGCGTTCACATAATAGCACTACGCACTAGTATCCTCAGTCTCTTAGAAGCAGATAATGTTAATAATTGCCGGATAAAATCGGTGATCTCATACACACACACACACACACACACACACACACACACACATATATATATATATATATATATATATATATATATATATATATATATGAACTCGCCCTATCAAAATCTCTATTAAGAAAAACTCAAATGTCTATGATTTCAAAATAACTGTTTCTAAAACCTCGTATGATTGTTCACATGAAACTCCCATAAAAATCCATTCAATAGTTGTGTCACACTGCAAGTTGTATATATGTTAATAGATGTCTACCTGACATTGATCTGGTTCATCTGTTCTGGTAAAACAATTGTTAACAACTTTGCAGATTACCATGTAGAATGATGGTTTATGAAGAAATAATTATTAAGGGAAACTTGTAAATTAATTTTGTGTAATAAAGTTATTGAATTGATATCCGGTTATTATTAAGATTCATCTGTCACCCAGTAAGGGATAATGCAATAATACGTTAATTTAATATATTTTATTTTACATATTAAACCAATAGTATATGAAACTGAGTTCCTGATTAGTTTCTCAAACCGCAAATCAAAAATTCTTGACTCCTCTGTTACTTATAACATCAGGCACAAATATCATCCATCTTGCTTTCCATTACTTGCGAAACAATATTTTTCTTTTTGTTCGTGTATTACACGTGAAGCGTAAATAAAAGAAATATATTTGAATATTTGAATATTTGACATCTCTCTATATACCATAGAACTGACCGTCAACATCTTGTAATTCAGTAATCCCAGAAGAATTATCGGGGCATACAAAATAGAAAGCAAACAAGAACCAACGAACTGAACGTCGTGAAAGTTATTGTCCACAAATTTACAGATTCTCGTTTGCAATCGTGAGGATCCATCTTCACCTCAAAAATCTCAAAATGCATTAATTATTTAGGTTTTTGACTCTTTATGAGAAAAGGGAAAACAATTCACGAATCTTGAAAGCGGTTGAAATACTTTTAAGAGGTCCCTTTTAAACTCAGAAACGTATTTCGTTATCCATGTGTAAATGTACCGTTCAGAACCTTGAAAGGATGAAAGTTGAACAACGAGAAAATATATTTAATAAACTAGGAAGAAACTATAAGAGAAAACCTGTGTTTTTTGCTAAATGCTGTCAATTCAATTGGTATCCGGTTACGAATATTAACCATCTCGCAGTCAATTACTTCCGTAAGTAGTTTATTCACGAAACCGGAAGTAGCGAAATATATTAGGAAATTTGTGATCCGCTCTGTATATCTTGGAACTGCTCATTAAAACCTAGTTCAGAAATCCTTGAAGAATTATTAGTTGAGTACACACTAAAAACCGATAGAGCACCACCGAAATGAACGTCGGTTGTGATGCTTTGTTATTGTTTCGCCGGCGGGCAGTCAACCGAAGCGATGCTTGTTAAACCGCAAAGCGAGTCCTTGGAGCAATCGCCTAAAAGGCGTGCAGTTATGCACAGTCCGTGCACAAGAACGAAAAAAGTGGACGATTGCGTAATCAGAAAGTGGATAACCATTAATTGTTTGGAGTCTGAGATTCTCAAAAGGCTAGGTTCACACGGAGCCTCTTATCATTCAATTTTACGCATGCAGTAGAGCGGTTCGAATATGCATCTTTTATCCAAAACTAATAGATGACATGCAATAGCGCACGGCTTCTCACAGAAATTTACTGTGCCTCTTCACTTGTGTTGCCCGTGTGTTTTGTGCTAAGAGCAAATAGTAAGCACTATTGATAGCAACGAGTGCGTTGGAGTTGGAGCGTTGGAGTATTTGTTAAAGTCGTGTGGAATGTTAAGCTGCACGTATTTTTTGTCTCTTTCCAGAAAGGAATACCTCGTGTCTTACGTAATATTACAAGATAATGATTGATGTTTACAGACGCGTCAACTCTACGGGCATTAGTCCCGTATGTGTTATGCGCGTTATATCCCTGGTGGTGGCGGTGTTCCTTCTTCACAGGAATGAGAGATCCGGCAGCGAATTACACGTCGGCTTGAGGGGTTTCTCCTCTGTGAATCCCCCTCCAACGGGGCACCGCTCCAGCCGGGATGGCTGAAGGTGCCCGATTGGTCTCTCGATACGTGGGATAGTTAAGTGCATGTAAGCGCGTGTATTAGAGGAGAAGAGTAAATAAGGCTGAGAAATGAACGGTCACACGGCGTACGTAGCCCCCGACATTGCCTGGTAACGATCAGAGAAACTATAGAAAACTACTGAACAGCCGGCTGGTAAAATTCTTCTCCAGACAGTGTCTGAACTCAACCTAGCTATTTAGCGGACGTTCCGATATTATAGGGACTGGAATCATAGGTCCTCCCAGTCAGAATCAGTATAGAGATAACGGAACGCTGGCTCTGAGGAAAAGCAACCGGTTACAAGATAAAGAGATTATATATGTCGATAAGGACTTAGCATTGAATTAAGCTGGTGGTATAGGACAAAATATAAAACAAACAATTCAAAATAAAATGAAATTGCTTCTCTTGGGGCTGTATTCCTTAGTTTTTTCTTCTTACAAAGACTTTTTTATTTTTATTATTTCATTTAATTGTAAGTTGCAACAGTAGTACAAATTATACTCATGCTGCCAGAACCAATTAACGCCAATGAGGCACAGTGTGGATGGCGGAGCGCATAGTCTTCAACTTGCATGTGTATCTTTCAACTTTTACACCTGCAATTGTACGCCGTATAGACGCATTCTGTAGACGTAGCCTAAGAGCGCAAAGCTGAAGTGTCAGAGCTGAAATGACCTAAACTAAACTAAAAAGCCTCCATATTAATTGGCAGAACATTTCTGCATAAATTAACTAATGGTGCTTCACCACATACTTTGTCATGTTATTGTTCCTGTTATTAATTTGCATCTTTTCTGTCATCATATTCTACTAATATTGTAGGCATCATTCGACGAAATAGTACACTAAATAAAAATTACGTGAAACCTACTTATATATTTTAAATTTTGTACCGGGAATGATTTAAAGTTCTAATATTGATAAATAGATTGCGTTAGGAAATACATATCTAGCTTTAATATGGAAAGTGTAGGACAGATCTGGAAAAAAATTAAAAGTTATTTTACCACTTAACATTACCATTTCTCCTAGTAACTCGAATTGTGATCTATAAACAATATGCTATGAACAATTAGGCATTATTGCTACAATAGTTACATTTAAAATGATTGAAAATTATTTCATGGTTCCGTGTTTACACTTATCAAAATAGTACTTTTCCAATATTTTAATTTTGCTCATTTGCATGTATCCATGTATCCCCGATTATTGTAAAAGTGATACCTGAGTTTCGTTCTGTATTGAACTATACTAAATACACTAATACAATACTTGGAATGTTCCTTGATTCGTATTTCCTCAATTTCTGCGAAGACGTTTCCGGAACTTAACAATTGTTTACGTAAATCTATTGCATGGGAAACCACAGGTCCGTGGTCAGTTCCGCCGTGTTCCAACTCACCTCGTGTTGCTTTCTGAACGTAACGAGGCTATTTCTGAATCAGGAATGCTCTTCGATGCAGAAACGAGCCTAGACAAAAAGCTGGTGGGAGGAGGTCTCTCCGGACCATTAACGAAGTCAAGGCTTCGGCGACCGCCACCGCAGCCGACTCCCCCGCCGACGCAGCATAGCCTTGGATTCCATGGGTCGCTTCCCACATCCACACGCGTTATACACGCACGTGATTTAAGCTCTTGAACTCCTTCCCCCCTCCCTCCCTCCCTCCCTTTAACTAATAGTTTATCGAATTGTCAATAAAAGAGAGCAATGAGCATTGTTGACATAATTGTTAACAAAAATATCCTACGTTTATAGGAACTATTTACTTCGTCAAACAGACATACACTTAATTTGTTAGTACTGCTGTACAAAAAATCAAATATCTCATCTTTCTCCTCTCCACCTAGAAAAATGTAAGCTCAAGAAAATGTAAACATGCACATGGCCTGCTTGCACTGACTCAGCCACGTTCTATGAAAACAGACGCAAATGTTCTGATTGATGAAACATACCAGCTTTCGCGAAAACAGACCAGTTTTCTCGTGTGTGAATGAATACGTAATAATGGAGCAATTTGCACGCGTACGTTTGATTGATTACCTCGTGTTTCCGGGCGCTACACCTGATATAGTAACGTGTCCCGTAAGTGTAGTGGATGTTATACACAGTGTTTGGCTATGCTCTTCTTGACCTGGATGATGAGGTCCGGCGCCGACCTACACGTCGGCTTGCGGGGTTTTCTCCAACCAGATATCTCCCACCAGCAGTGGGACACCACCCCAGCCGCGACAAGCTCTAAACTGGCCTCCCGACAATTAGTGCATGTACGTGTGTGTGTGTGTGTATGTGTGTAAGGGGTGAGGATATGACAAGGAAGGGGAAGAAATATTTATATAATTAGCGCTTGTGATGGAAAAAAAGGGAAATGGAGTGAAATTAATGTAAAACATCAAATAACAATGTAGACAATGTTTTTATACACAATGTTAGAATATTTTATTAAATGTAAATTATAATTAGTTAATATCGCAAACAAATGAAATAGAAGTTTATTAACTGTTATTACAAGTTTTACATTAAGCCTCTAAGAATACGCATTTTGGTGTAGGGAAAGTCATGAGCGCTCTCTTTGTTGACAAGTTAGTTGGGGCAGCAGGCTCCTCCTCATCTTGAACTTGTTCTAATGGTCCCATATCTTCCTCAACTAGCAATGTTATTAGTGAGTTGAAGTAATTGTGATGCACTGGAGAAGTTTGTGTGGTGTATTGCAGAAGTATAATCATGCCTTTTTATGCTACAGTTACAGGCTAGAATTATGTTATTTTCTAAGGAACCAAATCCGTGCTGTATTTGCAGAAATTTTACTTTCTTCCCTCATTATTAATCTTTCCCACAAATGATTTTACAAGCTGTATAAGATTAAATCTACTTGGGTCATTTCACGTACTGTTCATCTTTAGAGATGAAAATATGGTGGTATACCTGTCAGAGGGAACATAATAAGTTTCATTTTTGCCAGCTTGCTCTGTTTCTAAAATCAGAGTCATTTTCCATAACGAGTGCCCTGATTCAAGAAATTTCTGGACAATAAAGTTATTTGTGGACAATAAAGTAATAAATTATAGGCTTTGTCACGATTTTCATCCAAATGAGAGCAATTTCGAAGTTGCGATTTTGACTTGTGCACGTATCACTAAAAGAGATTAAGTACTGTTTTTTCGAGATGCTTATTTTGGGATGGGTTCAGAAAAACAAGAAGCTATTTCTTGGGCGACTCTAAAAGCTATTGTTTCACCTAACCTGTGACTTACATCACAATTACATGGATCGGTATGAGCAACTTGTTGGCTACGTCTGCATTGTGCTCTAGCGAAGAAATATTGAATTTTGACTGACCCTATTTTAGCCCGTGATGGATCTCCTACGAGTGCATCCAACTCAAATCTTCCAAAATTTGACTTACGCTACTTTTGCTCTCAACGGTTCATATAAAGTTTCCTAAATAGAGAAAATAAGCAACAGACAACCCTTTCAATACTTTACAATGTCAGTGTTTCCTGTTTTGCTTTGTAAGTGACTTCTCAACATAACACATCGTTCCCACACAGAAATTAGATCGTTTGCATCTTCGATCGTTAATAGCCGTTGATTGATTTAAAAGTTATGAGTGCCGGAAGGAACCTACTATGTCTACGACGGAAAAGAACTTTGTAATATTGTACTGTTGAATCGACTTAACGCAACCAAACAGAAGAACAAAAAGCCACTCTTAACCGTCAACGTCCGGTTAAGGTTTTAACAGTCCGCCATCCTTAAGAACATTCGAAACAAACCAGTTGCAGCTAAAGATAGCGGATGGGTACTCTTACTCCAAGAATTGATTTTTTTAATTTTGGAATCGAAATTCCAAGACATTTTTTATATATGGTTTTACGAGAAGGATTGATCGACACATCGCCTCTGGCACAAATAACAAACTCGCTCGATTATTAACGTTGGCTATCATCTGGTTTACTGGGTTAATAGCGATAATAACTATTTCTTTCTTCGTAAAGTGAGGTAAAAAAGAATATCTGTTTGAATGTTACTTTGTTTTACCTGTAGTAGGCCTAATCAATTCAGTGGCTCATATGAACGCTCAACACAAAAGTTACGAGAATCATCTTTTGTTTTTCTGGCCTTTGTAGGTGACAATGTGCTTAAATGTGCAAAACGGCACGAAAAAATTTCAAAAGCAAAGTGTATATATATATATATTGAAACCCATAATATGTGTTTCATTACACTAATTAAATCATTAGTGTAAGAAATCAATAGCTACTTTGGACTGCGCGGTGCGTGCGCCGGGCGCTGCGAGCAGCGACGAGAGTGACGGTTGCCACCGCCACCGGTGCCCCTGCTGGGAGGCCAGCGTGAGAACGGCGGGGACAAGGGTGGCAGCGCGCACGTGCAAAAGTTCGTTAGGAGAATCGAGAGAGACGTTAGCAGAGCGGCGACGAGTGCGGACGTGCGGCGTGAGCTCACCGCTAGTGCATGGACGCATACAACATGCGACGCACTTTGTGCGCTGTCGGAAGCCGAGACGCAATAGACGTGTAAATAGGACATTAGAAGTATCAGTAGAGTGAAAGATTAGTATTGGTAGAATAATTGATTTCGCTTCTACTAGTTGGTGCGGTAGAAATATTATTGAAATTGTGCGGTACGGAACTGTGACCGGTATGCAGGATTGGCGCGGGTTAAGTAATTAAACCCACTGACGGACAGTGATTCGAGGGAGGTACGACGCCGAGGTATCAAGATCCTCATCGGGGAAGCATTGCAGGAGCATCAGCCGTGGACGATTACCACGCCATCCGCCGCCGACGGCCCGCAGCAGTAGCAGAGGTCGACAACCCTGTCGGCACGAGCGGTTCTACGAACATCATAGGTATTCGATCGGGGCCCCGAAGGTATGAAAAATGCATTTCACACTTAATCTTGGTACCAAGGCAGAGTGTAAAAACATTGTTTGATCATGTAAATAACAAATTTGATCTACAAATAAATCTTGTTCATAATTGTATTTCTATTTATGATTAACTTCCCCAATGTTGCACCAACTTATCCAGGGACCCATTCACGTAAAAGATACCCTCCTTTAGTGTTATATTGCAGTGAAAATACCCGGCATCACCAGGTATGTCACAGCTGGCGCCCGAACAAGTGGAAAACGTATAGTTAAGAAATGTGGCCTTAGGAAAGTTGGTGAAATGTTGGAAAGTAATGTGCATGTATTTGATATATAGTAATGCAGGTTACAGATGATAAGCAGGCAGTGTAAAGTGTATTATTATAGAGAACAAAAAGTAACAGTACATGCATTAACAAAGGATGCATAAGTCAAGTAAGCATAAGGAATATTTGATAACTACCACAATTCTGTTGTGTAATTAATTGCGGGCTGATATAGGAAATTATTTGAGAGCAACCAATATAAAGTCACTACTGTAGTTACTGAGGTTATGAAGGCTACACATGTACATGTTACAAATAACATAATGTAATAGAAGTTCAAATTGTGTAAGACATATTAGTAATGTTTGAATGGCCTGGTAATTTTTTTAATAACATGGAAATTAAAGAATTGGGAAGCAGTAATAATTCTTGTGGAAATATAAAGGTGGTTAATATTATTGTATAAATTGTGCACATCATTTGCTGGGAATATTCATTCAGCAGTGCATTATCCATTGGTGATGGTAAAGTTTGTGGAATTTAATAGAAAGGATACTAGGTTGGGGAATGTATAGCAGCATTGTGAATGCATGTTGTTAATATTCATATGGCACTAGTGAGGAAAATTCAGGGAGAAGATATGACATGTAATTGTGAGTGATTATTATGTACATAATATAGCAATAATTGTGTTGAGAAGTAATTTCAAATTAATAAGGGATTTACTATAATTTGAAAGCATTTTTGTAATAGTGTTAATGAGTTTATTAGCAGTGTATATGTGTTTAAATGGCAATAATATTACGTAGTGTAAGGATTATGTTTATGTATTGTTAGGTGAGTGGAAATTTATATGGCTACTGAATTAGTGTTATTGTGTTTTTGGTGGTGAGTGAGGGTTTGTTCGTCATCAATTAGCAATTGAAATAGGAGTGAATTAAACCAATCACGAAGAATATACAGGGTTGTGGCGGATATAGTAAAGTTATAGGATAACTGCTGTACCATTGTTAGGTGAGGCAAAAGAAAAAGTTGTGCGAGTATTTTAGTGAAGTGAGAATTGAACGGATAGCCAAAAGCAACAGAATGGAGGCGCAAAATGTAGCGTTGGACCGGGAGGAGAAGGTGGATGAAGTAAGGGAGATAGATGTAGGAATCGATAACAGCAGGTCATCGGAAAGCAGGGATAGTGGTATTGGAAGTCGGTTGGATGATACGTCAGGGGACAGCTTCAATAAAGATGTACAAATTACGTCAACGCCGATGAACCAGGCAGCAGAAAATCCAAGTAAGGGGGGTGGAATATTTACCGATTCAGAGATACAGCTGATGGCGAAGTTGTGGGAAGACATACAGAGGAGACCAGATGATCTCAAAAGATTTATGGAGGAACTGCGTAGGGAGACGGAAAAATTGAGGAGGGAAACGGAAGAAATGGCTAGGGAAACGGATAAATTGGTTAGGGAAAGGGAAGAACGAAGCAGGAAGTTGGCTGAAGAACAGAATAGGAGGTTGGTTGAAGAACAGATTAAGAAGCCGGCAGAAGAAATGAGAGGAATTACAGAAGAACGGAGTAGGAAGCTCATCGAAATATGCGAAAAACCGTATAGGAAAGCGGAGGAACTGGATAGGAAAAATGAGGTGCTAAAATGTCAATCATACCATCAAGTAGATGCTAGGGTAGCGGTAGCAGATAGAAACGAGGGGATGACGAACCAAATTCATGAAGAAGTCAAGACAGCGGAGGGCAAAACGGTGGAGGTCCAAATCGAGACCGAGGAGGATGTTTATAAAGTGAAAGTGAAAACGGAAGAATTGAAGTTAATAATGGAAGAAGAAATGGAAATGAAAATAGAAGAAATGGAGCGTATAATAGAAGAAGAAATCGTGGAAAATATACAAGGGTGCGAAGAGAAAAGAGTACAAGAAGAGTTTAAACAGGAAGAAGACGGGAAAATGTCGCCAAGTGTCAAGTATGGGGTGACACCAATTATGCCTCCAAAGTCGATGAAATCTCTGGGAGATGGGACGGAAAACCCTAAGGTAGTTATGCGAGCAGAAGAACGGCACCTAGCATCAAACAACATATTGGAAGGATACAAGATCCAGTTATTACACCCAATGTTAGAAGAGAACGCCAGGACATGGGCAGAGAATTTTGGTATATTTCCGAAATTTTTGAAGGAATTTGAAAACAAGATTTCTGTACGAAAGCGGAATGAAGAAACCCAAATAAACATCAAGAGCGACCAGAGGAATAGCCATCACAACTACATCACGGGAAGTCGTAGTGAATACAGAACGAAGAGCGTTATGGAGCCAAAAACATTATTTGCTCCTATAAAATATCAAGGAATTATTTGCATGTCAACGCGACAGTATCCTGTCACCGTGCAAAGCCTACTGAGCAGAGCAGATCATACCGATTTAGGAAAGGGTTTGAAGATATTGGAGGGGTACAACTTCATGTTTGCAGACGTCCCAACGAATGGGAGTGAAGGAGATGTAGGCAGGTCAAGAATGGAGCGAAGTCAGGGGCGAGGGAAGAGTGATGGTATGGTCAACCATTGGTACAAACGTAGAAGAGGTCGTAGCTGGAAATGGGATGATACCTATCAAGATGTGTTCAACACGCTGGAAGCTATGTCCTAAAACTGTGAGTTAGGAAATCACTGTCAGCAAAATGGGGATGAACTGTCGCACAAGAGACAAGACATAGTAGGACATTACAAGCTTCAAATCGGAAACCTGGTTCAACATGGATGGAAAATAGTGAAGTGTAAATAAGTGTAATGTTAGGATTAATAATAAGTAATCACATGTTAATTCGATTTTAAGTTATAAGTGCATATAGGGCGTCGGGCAATATGCAAGAGAGTGCAACCATCGGCAGTGACAATGTTACTAGTGTGAATTTTTCCAGAAGCGGGAAAAATTCAAAAAAGAAAAGGGGGGGTGATGAAACCCATAATATGTGTTTCATTACACTAATTAAATCATTAGTGTAAGAAATCAATAGCTACTTTGGACTGCGCGGTGCGTGCGCCGGGCGCTGCGAGCAGCGACGAGAGTGACGGTTGCCACCGCCACCGGTGCCCCTGCTGGGAGGTCAGCGTGAGAACGGCGGGGACAAGGGTGGCAGCGCGCACGTGCAAAAGTTCGTTAGGAGAATCGAGAGAGACGTTAGCAGAGCGGCGACGAGTGCGGACGTGCGGCGTGAGCTCACCGCTAGTGCATGGACGCATACAACATGCGACGCACTTTGTGCGCTGTCGGAAGCCGAGACGCAATAGACGTGTAAATAGGACATTAGAAGTATCAGTAGAGTGAAAGATTAGTATTGGTAGAATAATTGATTTCGCTTCTACTAGTTGGTGCGGTAGAAATATTATTGAAATTGTGCGGTACGGAACTGTGACCGGTATGCAGGATTGGCGCGGGTTAAGTAATTAAACCCACTGACGGACAGTGATTCGAGGGAGGTACGACGCCGAGGTATCAAGATCCTCATCGGGGAAGCATTGCAGGAGCATCAGCCGTGGACGATTACCACGCCATCCGCCGCCGACGGCCCGCAGCAGTAGCAGAGGTCGACAACCCTGTCGGCACGAGCGGTTCTACGAACATCATAGGTATTCGATCGGGGCCCCGAAGGTATGAAAAATGCATTTCACACTTAATCTTGGTACCAAGGCAGAGTGTAAAAACATTGTTTGATCATGTAAATAACAAATTTGATCTACAAATAAATCTTGTTCATAATTGTATTTCTATTTATGATTAACTTCCCCAATGTTGCACCAACTTATCCAGGGACCCATTCACGTAAAAGATACCCTCCTTTAGTGTTATATTGCAGTGAAAATACCCGGCATCACCAGGTATGTCACAAAATATATATATATATATATATATATATATATATATATATATATATATATATATATATAATGTGACGTACCTGGTGATGCCGGTACTTTCACTGCAAGAAATTACTAAAGGAGGGTATCTTTTCCGTGAAAGGGTCCCTACGAGAAGTCGGTATAACATTAGGAAATTTAATTAGTAAATGAAGTACAATCATGAACAGTATTTATTCACAAACCAAATTTGTTAATTACATGATTTAACAACAATTATGCACTTTGCCTTGGTACCAAGATCAGGTGTAATACAAGTTTTATCATACCTTTGGGGCCCCAACCAATACCTTCGATGCTTGGATCACGGTTCGCGTCGGTAGGGGTCGCCGACCTTCGCAGCAGCTGGGCGTAGTCGGCGGCTGATGGTGTGGCGGTCGCCTCGGCTGGTGGTTTCTTGAATTCTTCCTGATTCAGCTCCTGGTACCTCGGTGTCGCACCTCTCTCTAATTATCTTCCGTCGCTTGATTTAATTTCTTAACACGCGGCCACTGCACGTGCTGGCCTCAGTTTCACACCACACAGTTCCGGTATTGTTCATACCACGACAACTAATACAAGCGCGATTGATTGTTCTCTTGGCGCGGATCTCTCATCCTAATAACATTCCCGATCCCAACCTCACGTGTCTATTGTTTTGCATTGGCTACTATTCTATAATACACACCGCATGCTCCCTTTGTCCATGCAAAAGCGGCGAGCTCCTCACCACACGTCCGTATCTACCGGCCACTTCTCCGCGACAGTCCTAACGGCTGAAATCTTCGCCGCTGCCCTGCTCAGTTCGTAACCGTCGTTCTCACGCTGCGTTCGTGGCAGCGGCAACGGCGGCGGTAGCGACCGTTGCTAGCTCCCACCGCTGTTCGCCGCGCTTGTCGTACGTACCACGCAGTCCAAAATATATACTAATTACTTACGCTAATGTTCTAATTAGTGTAAGGAAACACATTATGTGTTTCATCACCCCCTCCTCCCCTTTTTCGAATTTTTCTTGCCTAAGAAAAATTCACTTCATCACCATCGTCTCTGCCAATAGTGGCGCTATCTTATTCACTACATCAATCCTTATATACATTTATTTCCCTAAAATCAGATTAACACGTGATTACTTAAACTAATACTCCTATTACACTTTATTTATACTTCACTGTTTTCCTCACCTATTGGATACGGTCTTAGCTGATGGAAGACGTAGTAACCTACCAGTTCTTGTTTATCATTTACCAGTCTAGCCAAATTCTTGTCTATTACTTCGGCTATAGAGTATGGCCCCTCATATACTAGACAAAATTTATTGTATAAGTATAAGTCCGATATCTTGGGAACCCGTAGCATTACCGATTGCCCCGCACTAAATTGGTAAATCTTCTTCTTCATGTTCGCCTTCCCTTCCTGTCCTGATTCTTCAACCACTACGCCCGTGCACATCTCAGGCCCGTTTTCCCTCCCCAGTTCGAACTCTACCTCCTGGCTCCCCAATTCCACCACTTGCCGTTCGAGATCGATAACCGCTCTTTCCTCAACCAAGAAATCCGTCCCTATAATTATTGGATGCAATAAGTTCTTTACCACCAGGGCCACTACCTCGTAACTTCGGTCGCCAATCATGGCTCTAAACATTATTTGTTTTGTGATGGGGCTAGACTTCGACCGAGTGGCTCCGATCACATATGCCCTATTCATGAGCAAACACATTATTTGTTTTCCTTTTTTTCTTTCAATTCTTCGTATAATTCCTCCGATACCACTGTCGTCGTGCACCCTGTGTCTACCAATGCTTCCTTCTCTAACCCCTCGCATACTATCTTAATCGTGGGACACTTTCTCAATCTGATTTCTGAGCTCTTACTTCTCTTCCACGGCTGGGCGTTATGGGATACTAGCTGCATCGTATTGATGGAGACCACGTTTGCTTTATCGTCTTCTACGTCCGCGATGGGGCCACCTTTCACCACGGACTTTGTTGGTTTAAATAATTCCCTTGTCTACCACTTGTGCTGGGCTGCGCTGATTGGTCGGGTGTACCCCCACCTCCGCTTCTTGTCTCCATGTGGTTGAGGTTGGGTCCACTCCACTCCGATCTTTGATTCCTCGGCTCTGGTTGCCCTCCGTCTCCCCCTCTTCCTCGTTGATTTCCCTGATTACCGGTGCCCCTGTCATTTCCTCGCTCCTGATTTCGTTCCATTCTTATCGTATTAACATTCCCTTCATTCCTGTTCTTTGGGGCGCCTGCAAAAGTTAGGTCGTACCCTCCCAGCACGTTCTGAAATCTCTCCAAGTTGTTGTGCTGCACACTACGTAATAAATTCTGCACCGTAACTGGGAATTGTCTCGTTAGTACACATATAATTTCCTGATCGTTCATCGGCGGAGATAGCGTCTTGTACTCCATGATACGCTTTGTTGCGTATTCCCGCAAGCTTCCCATTGACTGGTTGTAGTAATTGTTCATCAAGCTTATTTTAAAATTGATTTGAATCTCCTCATTCCAGTATCGCTCGAAAAACCGATCTTTAAATTCCTTTAATGATTCGGGAAACTCATCAAACGTATCGGCCCACGTCCTTGCGTTCCCTTCCAGCATTAAGTATAAGAATTGTATCTTACACCTTTCCGAGGTGTTGATGACAGCTAAATGCCGTTCTGCCGCCCTCATGAATATGCAAGGATTTTCTTTACCATCACCTGAGAACTTCAGTGATCTTGGAGGGGTGAATGGTACCATCCCGCTCGCTACAATTGGAGATGCCTTACATTCTTTTACTTGTTCAACCTCTGCTCGCAGTAACAAGACCTTCTCTTCGCATTCCCGCTTATTCTCCTTTATTTCTTCCTTGACTACCAACTGTAGCTTCCTTGCATCTTCTTCCACTGTTCTAATTTCCTCTTGACATTGACTTCGCATCCTTTCAATTTTCTCATCCTGCTCGGCGGTTTTGGCATCTAATTGCTGATGTAGCTTGTTCTCCAATTCCCCACCCAAACTAATTACCCGGGATTCTATTTTCTTTTCCTGTTTTATGAATCTTTCGGAAATTGATTGCTCATGCATCTCCACTCGCTCCGCGATTTTGGTCATCTCCCTCTTGGTCGACTCAATTTGTTCTTCAGTGTGTTCTATTCGCCCACTTATCTCCTCTCGTAATTTGCTAATTCGTTCCTCAGCTTTCCTGTCCTGTTCATCTAGTTTCTCGCTCTGTTCTTCCGCGAACTTCTTGATCTGTTCCTTTGTAAATATTTTGTGTTCATCTAATTTCCTACTCTGCTCTTCTGCCAACTTCCCAATTTGTTCTTCAACTTTCCTATTTAGTTCTTCAGCCAACCTCCTATTCTGCTCCTCCGTTTTCCTGTTCAGTTCTTCCGCTAACTTCCTATTCTGTTCCTCTGTGAATCTCTTCTGTTCTTCCGCTTTCCTATTCTGTTCTTCTACCGACTTCCTAATCTGTTCCTCAGTCTTCCTGCTTCGTTCTTCTGCTTTCCTATTCAGTTCTTCCACAATCTTCCTATTCTGCTCTTCAGCCAACTTCCTGCTCCGTTCCTCTGCTTTCCTATCCTGTTCTTCGAACATCTTCATCATTATCTGTATGGAGTCAATATGGGTATTTTCCCCACCCCCCCCAAGTTGGATTTCCTACTGCCTGGTTCATTGGCGTTGACGTAATTTCTATTTCTTTATTGAAACTGTCCCCTGACGTATCGTCCAACCTGCTTCCAATTCCACTATCCCTGCTTTCCGATAGAGTGCTACTGCCAATTCCTTCATCTGTCTCCCTTGCTTGATCCACCTTCCCCTCCAAGTCCAACTCTATGTTTTGCGCCTCCATTTCGTTGCCTTGAACCTCCCGTTCGACCCCAGCTGCACCAAAATATTCGCACGATTTTTCCATTTGCCTCTTTTAACAACAATGCAATAATTGCCCTCTTAATTTCCTATACCAACCACTGCACTAAATGCTCTTCGTGCCTGTTTTAATGCACTATTGCCTCAGATACTAACTGATGAAGATCAAATTCTCACTCACCACAAAAACACAATAACACTGATTCAGTAATCATATAAATTCCCACTCACATACCAATATATAAACATATCCTTCACAATAAGTAATACTACTACCACTTACATACATACGCACTGCTAATAAACTCAATAAAATTATGATAATTGTTCCCAAATTTAGTAAATCCACTATTTGCTTAAGAATTACTTCTCATCACAACTGCTATTCTATTATATTTACAACAATTACACACAGTTAAATGTCATGCCTTCTCAGTAAAATTCCCTCAATAATACTACATGAATGTTGAAAATATGCATTTACCATGCTACTACACCTCACAATATGATATCTTTTCCAATAAATTTTACAGTTTTTCACCACTAACGATGAACAATGCACTACTGAATGTAAATTCCAAGCAAATAATGTGCAGAATTTATATAACAATCAAATACCTTTATGCTTCCACAAAAATTATTACTACTTCACAAATTCTTTAGCTACCATGTTATGAAAAATACTAGCCACTTAAATCCTTATTAACTTGTCTTACAAAAACTTGGAAACTATACTGCTTTTTATCAGTTACAATATGTGCATTACTAGCTTTCATGAGTCCAGTAACTATAGTAAGAAATTTATACTGGATACTTTTCCAAATAATTCCACCTGCATGCCCACTATTAATTAAAAAAAAATTTTGTAATTACCCAGAAATCCTATACTCTCACAAATTTTTACATGTATTTTGTCAGTACATATACTGTTACTTTTGTTCCTTCCAAAATACTAAATTCTTTCACTGTCTGCATATTACATTTCACATGCATTGACATACATATTCTCCCTTCTATTCCATGCACGGTAATTTCCCCTGTTTTATCGACTTTCCTAGGGCCACATTTCTTAATTACACGATTTCCAGACTGTTCGGGCGCCAGCTGTGACGTACCTGGTGATGCCGGTACTTTCACTGCAAGAAATTACTAAAGGAGGGTATCTTTTCCGTGAAAGGGTCCCTACGAGAAGTCGGTATAACATTAGGAAATTTAATTAGTAAATGAAGTACAATCATGAACAGTATTTATTCACAAACCAAATTTGTTAATTACATGATTTAACAACAATTATACACTTTGCCTTGGTACCAAGATCAGGTGTAATACAAGTTTTATCATACCTTTGGGGCCCCAACCAATACCTTCGATGCTTGGATCACGGTTCGCGTCGGTAGGGGTCGCCGACCTTCGCAGCAGCTGGGCGTAGTCGGCGGCTGATGGTGTGGCGGTCGCCTCGGCTGGTGGTTTCTTGAATTCTTCCTGATTCAGCTCCTGGTACCTCGGTGTCGCACCTCTCTCTAATTATCTTCCGTCGCTTGATTTAATTTCTTAACACGCGGCCACTGCACGTGCTGGCCTCAGTTTCACACCACACAGTTCCGGTATTGTTCATACCACGACAACTAATACAAGCGCGATTGATTGTTCTCTTGGCGCGGATCTCTCATCCTAATAACATTCCCGATCCCAACCTCACGTGTCTATTGTTTTGCATTGGCTACTATTCTATAATACATACCGCATGCTCCCTTTGTCCATGCAAAAGCGGCGAGCTCCTCACCACACGTCCGTATCTACCGGCCACTTCTCCGCGACTGTCCTAACGGCTGAAATCTTCGCCGCTGCCCTGCTCAGTTCGTAACCGTCGTTCTCACGCTGCGTTCGTGGCAGTGGCAACGGCGGCGGTAGCGACCGATGCTAGCTCCCACCGCTGTTCGCCGCGCTTGTCGCACGTACCACGCAGTCCAAAATATATACTAATTACTTACGCTAATGTTCTAGTTAGTGTAAGGAAACACATTATGTGTTTCAATATATATATATATATATATATATATATATATATATATATATATATATATATATATATATGTAATTGTAACACCTCCACTCATCTCCCGGCGACTGGGATCGTCGGAAAATGCGCGGTTAGCGGCCCGGTTATAGCTCAGTCGGTCCTATTCCCTTTATTCGTCCCTTAACTAGCCAATTGTAACAATTTCCTTTGCTCATTTAAAATTAGGTGATGGAAGGAATTGTTAACGAAATTAATGGTTATTCAAAATAAACAATTTGATCACTGGTAAAAAGACAAAGTTTATTCCTGGATAAACTGTACCAGGGAAGTTACATTAATAAAATAAAAGAAAGGAAAGATTGAAATAAAGAAAAAATAAAGATTAAAATTAAAAGGAAAGCTTACAACTAGAGAAGAGTACAAAATTATTTTATAGTTAGATTTACAGAGTTGTCCCTGAGGACCTTTCTTGTGCCTTGGCGCGGCACCGCTTTGACAATACTTCAAAAGGTTTATTGCCCCAGTTACATTGCCTGAGAGCCCTCCGTGGCAGGTTCGCTCAATAGACCCGGGCGGGCACGGCGGAGCTTGTAGGCGACCTTCGCTGGAATGCGTTCGGTCGCGCCCCCTCAACAGCTGGGCGGGTGGCAGCGGCTCGCGGCGTCTGCGGCAGTCCGTGACGTCAGCAGAGGGGTCGTCTGGTGGCTGCTTCGGCGGAGCTTGTAGATAACCGGGGTATATCGCCCCCGATCGCAGGTGCGGAGCACACAACACTGTCTCCCTCTGAACTATGCGAATCCTCTCAAATACAAATTCAGAAGTTGCGAAATCCTGTAGCGAATACGCAATTACACAGGATTCGCCAATTTACTTTGGAAGTGCTGTTGCACTTCCTCTAAAATTCTCACTGAGAATTCCAGTCTATCACCCCAGTGATTTCAACTAAGTGCTTTCAGAGACGCACTCGCCTCTCCCCGCGAATAGCTCCCACCCCAGAGAAGTTTCTCAACCAAGTCCTTTCAGCCCACTGCCTTCAGAGGCGCACTCGCCTCTCCCCGCGACTGGCTCCCACCCCAGAGAAGTCTCTCTACCAACTGAAATTTTGTTTCTCATAATGCACGAAGTTAACTTTTATCCCCACCCTTTCTCCTCATATGTTCATTGTACACTAAATTTGGCCAATAAGCTCCGGCGGAGTATAGGAATATTCCATTCTCTCTGTTTCCGTCGGATCATGGTATCCTTCTCTACCGTCTCGAAAGTAGGCCACGTCTCTGAAGGGGCTTCCCGGCTACTGAATTATTGCTTTGGGTTTCCCCGATCACGATGACAGGCTTTCGAAAGTATTCCAGATGGGGATGCAGCTGGGCGCCTTACAATTTACCCTTTCTTCGGCCGTTGGGTGGGGTGTCATAAACATCCGAAATGGATCAGGGGATCGTGGCTGTTGCAAGAAGGAGGGCTGCGCGCGTGACGCCGTATGTTTTTCTTCAGTAAAAAGTTTCTTAGGTCTACTTTACTCAATTTAATTTATCATAATAATTCTGTACCGCTATAACACACACACACACACACACACACACACACACATATATATATATATATATATATATATATAAATATATATATATATAAAAGAAAGTCGTGTTAGTTACACCACTTATAACTCAAGAACGGCAGAACAGATTTGGCTGAAAATTGGTAGGGAGGTAGCTTAGAGCCAGGAGACGGACATAGGATACTTTTTATCCCGTTCGACAGCGTTCCCGTGATAGGATACTTTTTATCCCGTTGACATGAAACGTCAGTCACTATAAAACGTGGTATAACAAAAAAGAATCAGACTTGGAATAACAAAACGCAAATGACAGCTATGTAATTGACGTAAAATGACAGCTATGTAATGACGTATGGATGACAATTTGATATTTGTAAGAAATCAATATTAAAACTTTTTCTATTAATAAATAATTAACAAGTGGATTGAAGTGAAGTGAAGTTTAATTAATAATGCCGCGACCAAGACGATCGAATCTTTCCCGACAAAGCCGTAATGCAAGAAGAATACAAAATACTGCAAATGAAAGGACTGAAGAAGAACAAGAAATTGCACGTGAACAGCGCCGTGATAGTATGGCTCGACTTCGTGCTTCTCAATCACGAGAGCAAAGTGAAGCAGCCCGTGAAACAGCTCGGTTGGCAATGCAGAATCGTCGAGCGAACAACAGAAGGCAACAAATAGATAATTTGCGACGCAGAACAAGATATTTAGCTGATTTGAATCGAGCAGCGTTTCGATACGATTGCAGCAATGATTACCGCTTGCATCCTAGCGTTTGCATTGGGCAAATGGACGTTGTTTGCGAGTATTGTGGTGCATTAAAGTTTTCCGGAGAAACGCCTGGATTATGCTGCCTTAATGGTAAAGTGAAATTGCCAGTGTTGACTCCGCCACATGAGCCATTGTATTCATTGCTTTGTGGTGCAACACAAGAATCACGCCACTTTCTTGCAAATACTCGAAAATACAATAGTTGTTTCCAAATGACGTCATTTGGGGCAGACATTATCGAAGAAGGAGGATTTAATCCGACATTTAAGGTATTTATTTTTGTATTTACATAGAATGTAGTTAAAGAATAACTTAATTTATCTATTGGTATGTATTATATTTGCTAATACTGAACTCTACTCTCCCACAGAAAAAGTGTTTATAACCCAGTTAATACTGTCTGGTTTTTATTTTGTAGATACAAGGACAGATTCACCATCGAATTGGATCATTACTTCCTTTCGAAGATACACAGAATAAATTTTTACAAATATATTTCATGGGCAACACGGAAGAACAACTTGATCGACGCCTAGGGATCAATGCAGGAATGAAGCGAGCAATTATTCAAGACTTGCAGTGTCTGCTTCATGAACATCATGCGTTGGTCAGGTTGTTTAAGAGTGCTTTAGAGCGCATGCCAAATGATGACTATAAAGTTGTCATCAAAGCAGATAAACGACCATCTGGAACACACGAACGCACATTTAATGCTCCAACAGTAGACGAAGTTGCCATCCTGATTGTTGGTGAACAATTGGAAAAACGCGATATTATGCTTTCACGTCGCGATACTGGGCAACTGCAACAAATATCTGAAACTCATCGATCATATGACGCATTGCAATACCCACTGATGTTTTGGCAAGGAGAAGATGGATATTATTTTAATATTAAAATGATAAATCCATTGAATGGTAAAGTATCAGTATCTTAATAATGGTTAATGTCTGTATTATTTGTCTTTGAAATGGTTAATTATCAAATTTTTAATTTCAGGTGAAGAAACTACAAAGAAAGTTAGCTCAATGAATTATTATGCATATCGTTTGATGATTCGTCAAAATGCTGACAACTATTTGCTGCGGTTTCGTCGATTGTTTCAGCAGTATTGCGTTGACATGTATGTAAAAATAGAAACGGAACGTTTAACATTTATTAGGTTGAACCAAGCCAAACTGCGTTCTGAGGAGTACATCCATTTACGTGATGCAGTTAGTACTGAAGGAAATGCAGCTAATATTGGTCGATTAACTATTCTGCCGGCGACGTACATTGGTAGCCCACGTCATATGCATGAATATGCACAAGATGCAATGACATATGTTCGTCATTACGGCCGGCCAGATCTCTTTATTACTTTTACCTGTAATCCAAAATGGATAGAAATTACTCAATTGCTGCTTCCCGGACAAACATCAAATGATAGACACGACATCACAGCACGTATATTCAGGCAAAAAATTCGGTCCCTGATGATATTTATTGTTAAACAACGCGTCTTTGGAGATACTCGATGCTGGATGTATTCAATCGAATGGCAAAAGCGAGGCCTGCCGCACGGACACATTCTTATTTGGTTAGTGGAAAGAATTCAGCCTGACCAAATAGATGATATCATATGTGCCGAGATTCCTGATCATGAAGTCGATCCAGACCTACATGATGTTGTTACTACTAATATGATTCATGGACCGTGTGGTGCCATCAATCGCCAATCACCTTGCATGGTCGATGGAAAGTGCTCTAAACGATATCCACGGAAATTAACGGCGGAGACTGTCACTGGCAACGATGAGTATCCGCTGTATCGGCGTCGATCACCAGATGACAACGGTCGAACTGTCACAACGAAAGTGAAAAGAATGGATTTCGTTGTCGACAACAGTTGGATTGTTTCATATTCGCCACTTATTTCTAAAACGTTCAAGACACATTGCAACGTTGAATACTGCAATTCAGTTAAGTCCATAAAATATATTTGCAAATATGTCACGAAAGGCAGTGATATGGCGGTTTTTGGATTGCAATCCTCAAATACCAACGATGAAATTTCACGCTATCAAGTTGGTCGTTATGTGAACTGTAATGAAGCGATTTGGCGTATATTCGCATTTCCAATTCACGAACGTCATCCTACTGTTATACATTTGGCGGTGCATCTGGAGAATGGTCAACGAGTATATTTCACGGCTTCGAATGTTACGCAACGTGCTGAAACACCTCCAGCAACTACATTGACCAGTTTTTTTGCAATCTGCCAAAGCGATCAGTTTGCACGAACTTTGCTTTACTCGGAGATGCCACGTTATTATACTTGGAATGCTTCATCCAAGAATTTTCAAAGACGGAAGCAAGGTGATGCGGTTCCTGGGTATCCAGATGTGCGTTCTACTGATGCTCTTGGTCGTATGTATACAGTTCATCCAAAGAATGATGAATGTTTCTATTTGCGGTTGTTGCTGGTAAATGTGCGTGGGCCAACTTCATTTGAGACACTACGAACTGTTAATGGTGTAATATTCCCAACATATCGTGCTGCATGTGAAGAATTGAACTTATTAGAAAACGATACCCATTGGGATACGACAATCGCTGAAGCCATTATCTCTGCATCTCCAAGTCAGATACGCACATTATTCGCTATCATAATTTCGACATGTTTTCCATCAAACCCATGTAACCTGTGGCACAAATACAAGGATAGTATGTCAGAAGATATTTTACATCAAAGTCGTGTCAGTTCCAGAAATCACGATATTGAGATGAATGAGGAGATACATAATCGTGCTTTACTCCTGATCGAAGATATGTGTTACCTCATGTGCGGTAATTTATTAATCAGGTTAGGAATGCCAGCGCCAAATCGTGAAATGAATGACGCATTTAATCGAGAATTGGAACGGGAACGTGAATATGATCACCAGGAATTAGATTTAGTAGTTCAAAGGAATGTACCCCTGTTGAATTACCAACAAAAGGAAGTTTATGATACTTTAATGAAGGCAATCGCTGATGAAAATGGTGGTTTATATTTCCTAGATGCCCCTGGTGGAACTGGCAAGACATTCCTTATGTCATTAGTTTTAGCAACTGTTCGGGCGAGATCCAACATAGCGGTTGCAGTTGCTTCTTCTGGAATAGCAGCCACATTGTTAGAAGGATGCCGTACGGCTCATTCAGCATTCAAATTACCGTTAAATCTTCAAACTATTGAAGAACCAACGTGTAATATTGCAAAACACTCAGCAATGGCCAAAGTTTTAGCGGCATCGAAAATCATCATCTGGGACGAATGCACAATGGCGCATAAACGTGCATTAGAAGCACTTAACCGAACATTAAAAGATTTACGCAATGACTCGAGATGCTTTGGAGGAGCAATGATTTTACTGTCTGGCGATTTCCGCCAAATACTGCCAGTAATTCCAAGATCTACGGCTGCCGATGAAATAAACGCTTGCCTCAAATCGTCAAATCTATGGCGCTATGTGAAGAAACTGCAGCTGACAACAAACATGAGAGTTACATTGCTTAATGATACATCTGCTGAAGATTTCTCGGAGCAATTGCTGACTATCGGTAATGGTCAAGTACCTGTCGATGAATCGAGCGGATTAATATCATTTCCAAATAATTTCTGTAATTTTGTCTCATCAAAAGACGAACTTATCAACAATGTATTTCCAAATATTATTTCTAACTACAAAAATAATGAATGGTTGAGTGAGCGAGCAGCGGCTAAGAATAAAGATGTAGATGACGTGAACTACATAATTCAAAATAAGATCATTGGAATTCATTCATTCTAATCTATTGACTGCGTCACAAATGAAGATGAAGCCACCAACTATCCAATTGAATTTTTAAACTCTTTGGACGTGCCTGGCTTACCACCGCACAATTTACGCCTAAAGGTTGGCTCCGTAGTAATCATGCTTCGAAACATAAACCAACCAAAACTGTGCAACGGTACGCGTTTGGTGGTTAGTAAATTGATGAACAATGTAATTTACGCTACGATAATGATAGGAAAATTCAAAGGTGAGGAAGTTCTCATTCCGAGGATCCCGATGATCCCAACCGATATTACGTTTGAATTTAAAAGACTTCAATTTCCGATACGTCTTGCATTTGCCATGACCATCAACAAATCACAAGGCCAATCCTTAAAAGTTTGTGGTTTAAATCTAGAACATTCATGTTTTTCCCATGGTCAATTATACGTGGCATGTTCACGGGTCGGAAGACCATCTGCGTTGTTTGTTTTTGCGCCTGATAATAAAACAAAAAATGTCGTGTATCACAAGGTACTTAAGTGAAGAGCAACCTATGTACTAAAATACAGAAATAATAATGAATGATTAATGTAGTTATTTAATTTTTTTTGTATTTTTTCCAATAAAAAAAACACAATCTGCTTATTTATTGCCATTAAGGCGGAACAAAGTTCGCCGGGTCAGCTAGTATGTATATATATATATATATATATATATATATATATATATATATATATATATTTGTGTGTGTTTATTGATTTTGTGATCATGAATGGTGATACTAAACTTTTTGCAAATCCTTTTGCTGTGAACATTATAACCAACCGTTGTGTAAAATTGAATATTTGCAGGCGCGGCTAAAAACAATATGCTAACATTTATTTGAAACTCCAAGAAATTACGAAAACAAGTTTAAGGAAAACATTTGAATTTATAAATAATATTTATCAAAAATTGTATGAAGAGTTTTTATTTATAAAGTTTGAAATATAAATACAATGTTAAAAATACAATGTAAAAATTAGTTTTTCATGGTGGACTGCGGTAGAAGTATGCTATATTAATTTTAAATAAAAATATTTATTTTAATGTTTTACTTTATTTTGCTTTTTTACTTTATTGCTCGGGTAGACCTTTCTCGTAAGATAGTCAACTATTATAATAAGATATTGGTACTTTTTTGTTTAGGAGTCATTGATATTAAAAAGGTTGTATGATATAATAAATGACACTGGATTACCAACGCGTTTGTTGTCCCCACTTCGCAGTCTCTGGGAACTTTGTCATCGGGATCGCGACACACGAAGAGTCCGACAAACATTTCATGTCACTCACGTGCGCTTTCTTTCCCGAACTTCTTTTCCATCCGCCCTGCTATTCTTTCCCATCCCCACCTCAAGTGTTACTCTTCCTGGGGTAACATACCTTTCTGCTCGTGTGCCGAGCCGTCGGCCAACGCGAGCGTTCGCGCTCTTCAAGGCCTGTTCGGCAGAGCTGATCAAGTGCTGTGTACGGAGGCTATGTATTCAATTACATTAAATTCAATGATGTCTTATACAATGCTGCTAGTGGTGAGACATAGGTCATGAGGCCTGCTCTTCCGCCTGACCACGCGAATTCCGCTTCGCTCCTTTCACCGACTGGCCGAGAAAGGAAGTATCACACGAGCAACAAAACAGGCTATTTGAATTTTGTTCACAGGTTTCATTTAGGCCTGAGGATCATTTACATGAAGTAAATCTACAACATGGGAGAGCCGGTTTTTGTTCCCCTCCGAAGGAAGGCGCACGGTCTTAAAAATCCACGGCTTCGATCGGGTTTGAAACAATGAACTAGGGTATAACGTTCCGATAAGCTAACCGTTACACCAACGAAGCCATGTAGTATCTAATGCTTTTCAGGCAATTACACAATTATGAATTAAGATGAAGAATATTAAATGAATGTAATCAGCTCACATTTTCTTGAGCTTTCTTTTTTACTTTCCCGTATACGTACGTATATACGGAGTAATATACGTATTATAGGGAAAGTTATGTAATACTGCGGAAAATCGATTTCGAGATTTCAACGGAAATACAGGTTTGACGGTCCTCAGATACCGAAAAAGTGTTGTTTTTTTTCCAAAACGTCCGTCTGTCTGTTCGTTCGTCCGTCCGTCCGTCCGTCCGTCCGTCTGGTGTCTGTGAGCACCACTAGCGGTTAAACCATACGTAGGATTTGTTTCAAATTGAAGAAAACCCTGCCCATCTCACTCGAGTCTAAACATTGAGATTTTGAAAAACGTTCTTTAAAATTTGGGGATAGTTTACATAAAGTCCTACGGACATTTTCAGAATTTTCTCTAAAACGGCTCCAAATTGTTTTTTTAAAATTTCTTGTAATAATAGCGTAAGATACACATATAAAAGTGGCAGAGGTCCGATTTTCACGTTTACCTCTAAATTTTCGAAAATTTTAAAAGTATGATTTTTTTTCGGTATCTTCCTACAACTACAAAATTAAAGATAGAGATTTTTACTGTTAAAAAAACTTGTTCTCCGTAGTGATTTCTTTCATTAGGTCATCTATTAAGTCAACAATGCTCATTTCTCTATTTTACAGACAATTTAACTGTTGGTTAAAGATAGTGAGGAGGGAAGGAGTTCCAGAGCTCAAAACTCGTGCGCGTATAACACATGTGGATGTTATTGTCTACAATGCCATAATCTCAAGAAGAAAACTTCCAGGGCTGTCACAATTACGCAGAACAGAACCCATAAATCTATTAGAAGACGGTTGCTGTTTTTTACGATGGTTTTCAACTTGCGTAAAACATGAGCGTTTTCATGCAAAGAAGTATGTTGCAGTTCATCACATATATTATCTATATATTGAATCATTTACTATAACAAAGTAAGCAAGTAAAATAAGCAAAACAATGGAAAGAAAGTGGTATATCAGAAATAACTACAATTTTGGCATATTTTGAAGGTTCTACTTAATTCGTCACATTATTCACTGGAAACATATTAACTAGCACACAATTTTTGAATGCGAAACTTTGTTGATGGTTCCATATTAAGAATGCACCATGAAGATATTTCCCATTGCGACGCTTCAAGTTAATTTTAATTAAAGAAACGGACAACCTCCTAGATTAATAAAAAAATATAAACCTTCTATCAGTAAAATACATATAACAGTTACAGTAAATATTTATTTTCGTATTCATCAAGTCTTATTTAAATAACCAAACCTCCTCACCTTTTTCAAACTTAGAAATAGAATCTTCCGAGGTCACACAGACCAAGTGTACCGCCCCTCCACGACAACAGCCAGAAGAAATAAAATATTTCAAGGCCACTGGAGAAAAGGCTCCGCTGGTAGTGGTAGCTGCGTGTCATCCAAAGAAGCGAAGTCGCGTTGAAGGGTGGACACAAAACGAAGTGACTGAGTTGTGATGTGAGAAGAGCTTAGTACTGCAGCTAAGTGGTACATCAACACATACTACTATATCATGGAGGTGGCAAGTTTTGAGTACTTCGCCAATGTGATAAAAAAGGTATGTGTTATCTTGATTAATACGAACCAATACCTTCAATTTAACACGCCGTGCTCATAACACGGTTTTTCGTTTTTGTTTTCTTTGTGAGAAACAGGTATTTTTTTCATTCTAACTAATAGTGTGCGAAACCTCTTCCGCGCATGACATTTTAATACAGCACACGCACGACGTGAAGCAGACGATTCTGGCACTTGTACGTCAATCATTTTATAGCGTTTTTAATCATGAAATTCGTTTAATATTGTTACAGTTTATGGTTTTATAAAATTTACGTTAAGTTCGTAAATTGTATGTATATATGGGTCGCATAAATGAACTCAATACTCAACGATGAATTTAACTTATCTTATTACACACAAATTAAGATAATAATTAAGAGTATCAATTGGTGCACTATTCTTGTATGTTTAGCAAAACGTTGTCTTATTCCTTGGAGACAAAGGTATCACCTACTACATTAAGTTTGAAGTTACAAGACCCGTTTGGTAGCTATAATTCCCGAGGGCATGTGTCCCAGAAATGGCAATAAAAATTTTACTCACTTCCCAGGTTAGAATTCTCCACAGTAGTCGAATCACACACTGCTTTGTACCGCGTAGCCGTGCCATTCTAACCTATGGACACAACGCGATGGAATGCATAAGGCGGGGTATCCAGCTCCCCTTGAGGTTTCTAAGTCGCAGTCCCCCGTCATAGCTTTCACTTTGAACCAAACCCGCTTCAAAATAATAGAATGTCGTTTTATTATAAACCAGATACAGCGAGCAGTTCGCACTTAACTGACCTTGACGAGCGACACGAAACGCAGCGCGCTGGGAAGGGAAAAGTCGTTTGTCGGGAACAGCACGGGCTTCCGGAATTCAGTCTCCGGCTAATGATTATTACGGGGAAGCGGATTACGCACTCAAGGGCGAGAGAATCATGGAGTTTCAGACATCCCGCGAATCCGACGCCACATAGTATTGACTAATTTCCTTGAGTAATGAAAACCATTAATATATCTGTGTGGAATACGTCGAAAATATCCATAAATCAACTAGTAAATTACATTTAAAATTTAGAATGGATGAAAAATTATTTATAAGAAAACATCAAGTCTGAAAACTAAAACTTTAGGCTTCTTTCCCAACGTACCAAAATTCTGGCTTTTTCACTGTTAATGGCGATGCCGTATTTTTTCTCAGTCATTTAATTTTTCAAAGTTATACCATATAAACAGTGTTATCAATGTTATTACAAATTTTGATATTTTATTAGCATATTAATGATATTATAGTAATATGCAGTGTTATCTTCGCACGTTCGATTAACAATCGTTTGAAAAGCTTTTAGGGTTTAGGTCAGGCTGTTCCAACTCTGCTGCCCGCGGGAGGGCACGCGGGCGCCCGTAAACCATCGCGGGCTCTGGCGGAGTCCGGCGCACAAATTTCTGTCAACACTCCCTGCCGGCGCCTGGCGAAATACAAGCCCTCAGGGCGCGAGTTGACGTTGGCCTTTGGCGACAGTTCGTCGCCGATAGCCGAAGCAGGGAGCGGTTAGGTTGGGGAGTGAATGGCACACCGGGGCTCCTCAGAAAGAAACAATGTTTAACAGAAACCGTACAATTCAATTCAATTCAACAACAATATTTCATTGAATTAATCTTTTTCTTAACAAGAGAAGACATATCTGGTATAAGTCCTTAGACTGTTACGATGCGTAGAACGCTCTTCAATGTCTTGTTTAATTGGTTCTTCCTTTGTTTTTTATTATTTTCATTGCAGTGAAAAGCTGCTCACAATATGTTTACCCAAACATAGATATAATCTTCGCTTGGGAAAGACTTCCATAAGTAAATTTTGATACCACCGCGACAAATTAAGGGTATTAAAATATCTGTCTTTTAGAAGTATGGAGTTCTGCAAATCTTGTATCTCCAATTGCATCGTCGATAGATGGTGTCCGGTGAGAAGAGCGCTTCCCCCTCCACAACCTCCTCCTCGGCTGGGCACGATTGCACACGGGCGCCCGTGCCCGCCAGTGGCGGAGTTAGAACAGCCTGGTTTAGGTGTTTTTTATCGAATTTATATTCCTATTAGTCAAGTAAAGTTTGATATTTTAATATTTCATCCACTAGATATTTTTGTTTTCGTTTTCGAAGGCAAAATTCCGAGCACACACACTCATACTATTAGAAAAACTCGTACAAATTGTATTTACTGCATGCTTAGCGTCTCCGAGCACGGTGGGCGTGACCTCCGGGAAATGCCCGATTGCATGCCGCGGTCAGATTTCCCTCCCACCCGCTGCCCAGATCCGCCCCTTTCACTTTTGACCGTCTCACCATTGCCCGATTGCATTACAGACATTTTTTGGTGTCGGCGAAGGAGGAAACAATTTCGTTAAATTTCCATGTATGAGTAATGCAATAGGTGTTTCACACCAGTCGAGGAAAAACCCGGAACTCAGGTGAACGTGTCAAAACCGTGGATGTAAACTAACAAAAATATACTTGTTTTAAATCTGCTAATTTTAAGGGAAGACCTTCACTGGTTTTACCCTCCTGCTTGGAGCAGTTCCCAATATACGTCGTGTGATATACTGGAGAATACCTAGAATGAGTATACCCGACAAAAGCTGGCGCATGGTTTGACGGCTGGATTCCTTGAACACAGTTCAGACACCCAAGCCAGGGGCGCGAGCGGAGGGGTGAGAGACAGATGCCAGAGGGGGGGGGGGTCGGCGAGGAGTTTGAGTAGGGAAGGGAGACGGTCGGTGTGCGACGAACGAGACGTATGTCAGGAGAGCAACCGGGGAAGTGTAGTAGTAAGATCATTATAAGTTTAAAACGTGATAAAAGTGTACGAGAGTGGGTTATGTCGATTAGTGTCTGTAAAACGAAGAAGTTGTGGTTTGTGGCGTCATCTCGGAGGTCGCTAGCGGGCGCTACTCAGGTGGACTGGGGAGAGGAGGAGACCGGAAGAGGAGAACAGCCGATAAACGAATCCAGCGACGCTTCAACTAGATAGTAAGTGAAATTTGGGGACGTTGATTGTTTGGATACAAAGGCCTTAACAATTTAATTTTACCTAGACGTCTGGGTGAGTTAAAAAGTAAATATGGACTAATGACTAGAAGTAGTATTGATGTAAGAACATTTTGGAAAGTAAGAAGATTCTCATTCTGAAATTTCTTTGTATTTGTCTGTTCGTTAACTGTATTAGACAATGTTTACAGAAAGGTCAATTTATAATTCAATCTATTTTTCTCTACGGTAGTGTATTATTGTCGTGTTTTGTCTGTTGTCGTTTGTTTTGCTTTTTGAAAATATATTCTTCTAAGTGTATTTTTTTGTGTTGTACCTTTATGTTCAGAGATATATACACGAATGAAAACCCGCAGGTTCTCCTAAGGTAGAGAAGGGGGAAAAAGAAGATGTTATTAGGAGACAATTACGACAATTACGTATTCTGAGGCATACACAGCAAAACTATTCATACTGAAACATATATTTTAAGACAAGAAATGTAGAATGAAAATTGAAAACATGTAAATCTCACAGAAAACACCCACACATACTCCTACATAACGTTATATTTAGTACGTCCGTACAGTATACGTACGTATACACATCTGAGGTCCAGGTTTGGCCTGAAAATATCATACTTGCACTGACGGGAGTCTTTCCAGATCATGGTTCGTAAGAAAAAAGTTCTCTGAGGTTGGAAATAGGGTCAGGAAGGAAAGATCGCGTGCTGTCCATTTAAGGTACTACTCGAGAGTCCTCTTGCAATTGATCGAAACCACGGAAACAACCGTTCAGAGCAGCCGGGAAGTGACTACGACCGACATCGCTAAGTGCCTGGTGACAGTAATCTGCCAGACTCGGGCCTGGATCCTGAGTTGCCGGTCTTCGAAGCTTCCTCTTCCGACTTGCAACTAAATTTCCTAAAACTTTGTTTGTTTGCACTGTTGAAAAACGTATGCCTTGTTTGTTCCTAAAGTGCGATCTGTCGCCAATTCTGGAGTTGTGTATTGCTTGTTTGGATTGGTTGTTTTTAAAAGACTACACCTACATGCTTTGTGAAAATGAGTTTATCTCACTATTTTATACACACTATATTTTTAGAATTGTTACACACTGAAGATCACAAAGAATCTGTCAATAATAATAAATAATATAAACATGAGTTTACTTCGAGTAGGCTCTGGAGATATGGCGTTTTACAACAACGTGTGTTTTCCGATAACCTCATTGAGATGTGGTATTTTTGAAATAACTGATTTATTAACTTTTGAAACGGAGCAGAGGGAAGAAGTTTAGTCTCCATTACAAAACGCCCCGCTCCAGAGTGGAGGGGCGTTCTCTATACAGAGGGCGTTGGCACTGTGCGAAATATTCTTTCCATGACGTCAGAGTCTGAAGTGTCGTTGCTTCACATAGAACCACGCCCAGGGCGTCTCTGATGTCTCAATCGGCATCACCCCGTCCATTTTCATCTCCATCTGCATTGTCACCGTCACCACCCACTATTGAAGGTCGTCGTAGGACCCGCGACCGCAAATGTCTTGTCCTCGACACAACTCACCACATAGATTTTCCAGGGAATATTTCCGATCCTCGCCAACTCTATAGAGCGAAGCAACGCCGACTTGGGAGTTGACATGTGAGTTTCGTGTACGATTGACGAGCGTATGGAAGATAATGCGTTTCGTTTCATGTTGGTTTGTTTTCGTTGAAAGGTTTAATTATTGATCCAATTGGAATGAAATAAGGTTTAAGAGAATCCTTTGTTTACGAGGAGTGAACAGTCTGGGCTGGGTAACAGTTATATAGATTTATTTTACGCAATATATACATTATGAAATTCCTCTCACATTGGTTAAATTTATCACAGAGTATTTGATTTCGATGCCACAGCCGTTTCAGGATTGGATTGAGCTACGTTTAAAGGATGCTTTATATCTTACCGATCTCATGCACCAAATCATTATTGTGAGAAATTTTTTCGTATTAAATCTTGAATAATTACCTAAATGACGTGTTTCATAAGTCGATAACAACGACAGCCAAGGACAGGCTTAGAAACGTGCGTTAAGCCATGTAAAAGGGGATTCATAATGATCTCATTTTGTAAATTACAGCTTAGGAACATATTTTGAGACGTGAGTGAGAGTCTAAAATAGTATATTACGCAACTAGTTTATAATTGATTGATTGATTATTAGTGATTCGGGCGTGTCAACTGCTGAGGTCATAACTTCCGTAAGTGTAGAGCATGTTTTTGCTCGGGAGGTGGCGGTGGTCTTGCCCAGCTGGATAGCGAGAGCCAGCGCCAACCTCCTGTCGGCTAGCGGGGTTTTCCCCGACCAGAAGTCTCCCATTAGCGGGGCGCAGTTCCTAGCCGGGACAAGCTCTAAGCTCCCGATCTGTCTCCCGGCATGTGTGGTAGAGTAGTGCATGTAAGTATAAGTGTGTGCAAAAGGTAGGATAGGACAAAGAATGATTAGGAAAGATCGTGCGCGTTCCGTGGTCCGTTTGTTTGGGTACTGCTCGCCTGATTTTGATCAGCGAAACCTCGGAAAAATACCAATCAGAGCAGCCAGCTGCTAGAATTCTCCTGCAGAAGCTACAAAACTCGACCTAGCTCTCCGGCTGAACCCCAGGACCTCCCGATCAGAGGCACTGCAGTGACATCTGTTGAAGCCCTGAGCCACCTCTCCCGCTTAGTTTACAGTGCGTGCTTTATTGCATAAGTACAAGTTTTATAACGAGCTAAGTTAGGAGCTAGTTTTCAAATTTATATGAAAGCTACAACACAACATTATGAATGAGCTATTTTTACTTTCTCACCTTACAAATTCTTCGTAAGAAGAGAAAGTTCTTTAATCGTGCGTCGGAAAACGAATAATTTTCGCCAGAGAAAGTCTTATAGCCTGGTAACGAAAAAGTGGATAAATACTGTTGCTAAAATTCGAGGGGGAAATATTCTAAGACGTGGTGTAGTGAGAATCCATGTTTTGTTGGTTCTTGATTTCGAAAATGCGTTTGACGGCAAAACGTCTGTCTGTCTGCCTCTCCGTCCGTCTGTGGTCAACTCCAGAGGCTAAACCGTTCAACCGATTTTCTCCAAAATTGATATTTCACCTCTAGTTTGTACACGAACATCAAGGACGGGCAGTGAGGACAGGCACTGATGACGAGCAGTGAGAATAGGAAGTGAGACGGGTAGGGAGGACAGGCTGTGAGGACGAGCGCTGACGACGGCAACACAAAACAACGCAAAAATTACTCATATTTTCGCAAAATAGTGTGACCTTTCTTCAAGAAACGCCTTTGAATAATGAATTTCATTCAGTAAAACTCTATTTTCAGTATTGAAATTGTAAGAACCGCGGAACATTTTTTGAACTTTTGCAATTAACAAAAAAGCTGGGAATTTAATGAAAATGACGCCAGCTTCATTCTTTTAAGCGTCATTTACATTGCCAAAGGACAAAGTTTAATAAAAAAATTAACTTGATGTGAGAAAAGTTTCAAAATGTAATTGAAGCTTCATGTAAAATACCCCAACAATCAAAATATTCGTTTCAAATTCGCAGGGAAAGTGTGGAAGTGCAAATAAATGTGTACGTGTCAGGCACGAGGATAGGACAAGGAAGAAGGAAGAAAGATCGAACACGGTCCTTGGTCCATTTGTTACGGTACTGTTCCGTCATTCGCCTAATATTAATCAGAGAAAGCAAGGATAACTGCTGATCAGAGCAGCCGGCCGCTACAATTCTCCTCTAGACGGCGAGGCTGAATTCGGCGTAGCTATATAGCTAGTGAGGAAAATTCGTCACAGTCGGGATTGGAACCCCTAGTTCCACCTAAACTGAGCCGGTAAGGGGTTGAAGATGGATTAGAAGAAGGAATGAAAGTTTAAGGAAATGGGAGAACCACAGACAAAAACTGCCGCAAACTCTCTTCTCCAAGGAGTGACCAAAAAAGAGTGAAATTAAACGGCCCCTAAAGATGGGAAGATAGCTCTGTGCGCTATTTGCACTGAAATACGTAAATAGCTGCGTTAATTTCTAATGACTGGACTTTAGAATTTATCCATTGACCTTCTTCAAACATGGACTGTATTGAATGAAATTTTCTAATGTGACAGACATGGAAGTCTCACACTACCAAATAGGATTTGACTCCTAAACTCGCAACGAAGGTGCGATATACCCCAGATCTGTGACATTATTATCAGTTACTAGCGTCGTTACCTGGAAGACCGAATATGCGACGTAATTAGAAGGGGAATGTTTGGGAGATATAATTTTGCACAACATAGACGGATTAATTTTCTCGCTCTTATTTGGTAAGAAGAGAAAGTATTGTAATCGTGCGCCAGAAAACGACGGATTTTCGACAGAAAACTGTTACTGTCAGGCCCAGTCGTGGTGCTACAAGACCACATATTTTTTCCCATTATTTCTAAATTAGAAATTTTTCAAAATTCAGAGAGTTCAATGAAAATGCAACTTGCCTCATTATTTTAAGCCTTTTTTGTTGTTTCAGCGGAAAAAAATTGAAGAAAAAAGTTGGTGCGATTTTTGAGTAAATGTTTTTATAATTTACAATATCTTCAAATTTTAATAGTTTTGGATTGTTGCAATTTTTGAAAATAGAAAGAGCTTGACAGAAATGGGACAAGCGGCATATTTTTACGTTTGTGGAGAAAATTTAAAGAACAAATTTGAGCAATTTTTGTGAAAATCATTATTTAAAAATTGGCTATTTTTCACGCCGAATTACGCAAAACCTACTTGTATTTTAGAAAATTTTGTACAAGATGTTGTTTTAAGATGTGTTTAAAGAAAAAAATTCATTCAGGAGAAACTCTGTCTTCAATGTATTTGTTTACGTTGTAGAGCTTTTGCAATTTTTGAAAAATCAGGAATTTCAGTGAAAATGAAACCTGCGCCATTCTTGTAAGCGTCGTTTACACTATTAGAGAACAAAGTTTAATCGAAACATTTGGAACGATTTTTGATTCACGTGTTAGGGCTTGACAATTGATGAGGTCACAAGTCCCGTAAGTGTAGTGCATGTTGTGTGTTGGAAGTTGGCGGTGATCTGCTCTCGCGGTAGAGAGATATATACACAGATATACGCAGACATACCCTGTCGGCTTGCGAGTTTTGTCCCCATCTCCCACCCAGCGGGGTCCTGCCTCAGCCGAGAGAAGCTCTAAGCTCCCGACTGGTCTTCCGACATGTTTGGTAGTGTGACGCATGCTAGTGTAAGTGTGTGTACATAAGTGAGGATCGGACAAGGAAGAGGAAGGAAATATCGCGCACGTCCCTTGGCTTGGTTGTTAAGGTTTTGCTCTGGCATTCATCTGGTGTTGAACGCAGAAACCACGAAAAACTACCGATTACAGCAGCCGATCGCTAGAATTCATCTCCAGACAACAACTGAATTTGACTTAGCTTTCTGGGTTGTGTCGAAAATTCTGACTCCATCGGGACTAGAACCCAAGGCTCTCCCTGTCAGAGGTACTGCAGTGATATCAATCGATGCCCTGAGCCACCTAAGCCGGTGGATCCATTCTTGAGAAATTTATGAAAATGTTTTTGAGACTTCACGTGAAGTCCGCCCCCCCCACAAAAAATGCGTTTCAAACTTGCAGACCCTCGAGCTGGTTTTAATCGTAGGGGGGATATCAATTTTGGGGAAAATAGAACAGTTTTGTCCTAGCGTTGACCACAGAACGACGTTTTTCCGTCAATACATTTTTCGGTATCAAGGGTCCTCAAATCATTATTTCTGACTACACAGCGTGTTAGAGGAAGTAATTTACTACATGTAGGAACAAGATTTATTCACTTTGTCGTTACTGGGGCTGAGCTATAAGGGTTTTTCTGTCGGAAATTCGCCGTTTTCCGGGACACGATTAGGATACTTTCTCTTGTTACGAAGTAAGGGAAAGAACGAAATATGGTGATAACAGATTCTAGAGAAACCAAAGAAACATTACACTACCTCCAGAATTGAAGGTTTCTTTAAATTCTCCGTCTCTCTCTGGTATTGTATCTGCAGAATTGTATTCCATAAATTTACGTGATTGATTAAACATGTACTATGAAACGATTAATGCGATAAAGCTGAGATATGCAGTTTCTTTCTAACAGGATTTTTCTTGATAACGAATTATTTCTTCCTTGATAACTATTCCAATATAGTCACTCTGAGCTTTACGAGAACATCACATGAATCTGAGGTGATAACATAGTTTCCTTGATTATGATAAAATATACCTCCTCGTGGGCTGCAATAATGGCACAACTAAAAAAACTAATTTTGAGTTAATGCACATTCCAGAATTGGAAATTTGTCTGCCTTTCAGCAGCAATAGCATCATATCCAACAGTGCTCCAACAACAAAGGAAGATGTGCGAATGTTGCATTTCATTACAAAGTAAAAACTTCAAACTCATTTATCTCAACTCCTGCTTTTTGAGTTGTGTCATTATTGCAGACCATGAACGATAAAATATACATCGGTTAATAACGGAGATATTTAAGGAGACGTGTTTATCTGTCAGAGAAATACGGTGACAATGGCACCTCACATGCTTTCAATAAAATGTATTTAAAAACTGATGACAAGGATGATATGACAAGGATTAAGTATTAATGTTGAATAACCTAATACATACTAAGAAATGTTAGCAGAAGGCGTGTTACTTACATGTCTCAATAAATATTAATAACTTTTGTAAACCATGTGAAATAGTACCGCCTAATCTTGTTCTGTTTGTAATCAGATTCCAAACAATTGGAATTACATACTCGAAAACAAAAGCAATCGGTACATGTAAGATATCTTTAATTCAAGAATTTTAATAAAAGGAGTAACACTGAATACGTTTGGGTGACAGTAAGTTCAAGACAAAATGTAGCATAATTATTTCAAAAATGGAACAATTAATTATATGAAGAAAAACATACAAAATATGGAGGAAAATTCATCATATCATTTTATTTTCAAGTCAACTAATCAGGTATTCTCATGTTTTCCCTCCCATTCAGATGTGAATGCGTATTCAAGTACCTTTCACACATTTTTATGTCCATTACACGCGAATTATTGTAATAAAACCGACGGGCAATGCATTGTTTACAACGTAGTTGCATTGGCGACACCTCTCCCGGGCGTCCTTATTTCGCGACTGGTGGTCGACGTTGCGGTTTCTACTTCGTGCCCGCTGCCATCGGACATGCTAACGGCTTCTGGAGCACGTGACCAGCTCTGTAACTCGCCTCGATGAGCCACTCAAGGACTGAGTACTTTATTTCGTACATCGCAACTCTACGAATGCACATTCTCATCACGCCAAATCTTACGCTGTTGGTGTAATGCTGTTCATGACAACAGACAATGGCCATTCATTTGTCGTGAAACTAAAAATGTTAACACTTTGTTTAAAATTTGTTACATTGCATTTGTTATCGTATAAAGAGGATTACTGCTACAAGTTCTCTCCACTCTAAGAATGACCAAACTCTGGGACGTAACAATATTGAAATTTTATTCTTATTCAGAATTAATAAGAAAAACAAACCACAATATTTGGAATGTAACAATGTACATTGCAATACATTTACGATAGATTTAAATTAGGTTTACATTACACTAGGTTTACATTACATTTACAATAGGTTTACATATTTAAGAACTAATATAAAATTTCGGTGAAAACAAAAAATGGGAACCATACCTAACAGGGACTTGAAGCAAGTATTTTGTCTGTTTGTCCATTAGTTCATCCCTAGTCCGCAGATACTTGGAGGAAGTTATTCTGAGTAGATAGCTTCGAATGCGAAATAAGATAATTTTCGGCCTTGCCATATGCCATTTTTACATAATCGCAAATATATCTCTCCCGACAGATCTTGCAATATTATTTATTACTTATTGTCAAAACAGTGTAAACCTTTGTGACTTTTGAGAGAGAAGTACGGCAGAGATTTGCTGACAACGATAGCTGTACTCAATCGCGATGTGTTGATTGATTGATTAATTAATGATTCCGGCGCATCAACTGCTAAGGTCATTAGTCCCGTAAGTGTGATGCATGCTTTCATCGCGGGAGACAGCAGTGATCAGCAGACTTAGGTCGGCTTGCGGGAACTGCGGGGAACCGGGTATCTCCTCTCAGCGGGGGGCCATCGCGATGTGTTCGGATAAGACTGAATCGAACATGGTAGTGGTCATTTCAATAAGTCTTGGTAACATGCCTCGAAACGTCGCTGCGTTGTGTGATTTCGAATCCCGCATAACACACAATTTCAGTAATTTCCACATTGGAACGGAATTGGGAAGAATCGCGCGTAATCCATGGCCCGTTGTTTCATGAACTATCCTGGCATCCAGTTGGAATTGGTGAAAGAAAACCACGGAAAAGACTGATCCGAGCATTCGGTCAGAGAATTCTCATCCACTCAGAGGTATCGTCCGATTCAGCTACTTGACCAGTGTAACAAGTCAACAACCATCTGGACCAGAACCTAAGACACTGCAATGCCTACAAAAACGCAATTGTTGCTCCCTATATTAATTTAAGTAAACTATCTTCAAGTGATTATTACCTGTAAAGTATCTGTTATTGCTGTTCCATTACTATTATGGTGAAATCTCGGGTTTTTCATCTCCTACGTTTCGTCAAAACCATTGTCACAATCGTTGGTGAAGAAAAATTGCTATTATTTTCCATGAAGAAAAGATTTATAAAGGAGTAAACTAGAATCAGGTGATTGCAATAGTAGGTATTATTGAAGGTACGTTTTCATAAAAATGTATACTGGAAATTAACCAATTATCAAAGTAATGCTAATTCTGGAAACCTACAACATGATTTAGTAGAGTAATCCACTGTCATGCGCTTTTATATTTTTAATTAAAAATACCAAACAATAAAAAAAACTATCGTGAATTAAGAGTTGAACTACATTTTGTGTGTGGTTGAAGAAATTTCTTTCATATAATATGGAAAATTATAATTAATGTTAATACATTGAACTCTGTAAAACTTCAAGTCTAATCTCACTCTGGATGAAACGTACAAAATCTTCAATTGCAGGGAGCGGCAGAGAAACTCGATTCTCATCACGGATTGTCGCTAGGTAACCCAAGTACAGCGTGCATTGAGAAACATGATGATTATGATAGAACTAGTAATAATAAGCAGCGAACGCCGATCTCTGAAAATTGATTAGGTGTCTCTGAAAATTGTAAAACCATTTTTGTTAAATGTAAAGAAAAGCATGAAATCTTCTTATAAGCAAGATGACTTTCTGTGGACAACGCCATTGAAATCAATGGAAGAGCCGGAAGAGCCGGATCAATGTTTTTTTGTTTTTTTTTAGTATATCGTTATTAGTGAACGAATGCACATAGTTCAGTATTATGTATACTACATCATATGTATTTTTATGACTTATATTTAACTTAAATGCTAATCTTACAACTAAATCTAAATACACATGAATAGGAAACTCACAGAACACCTATGTGATTAATTGAGTTCTGAAAATATGCTGAGGAATGAATCTAATGGATATCTATTTTTTATTCTTGTTGGGAGCTGGTAGGTGGTGGCTAGGCCGTAATCGGTGGCTTGGGTTATTGTGGTTATTTTGGAGAAGAAATTGTTAGATAGGAGCGCGATATGGTCAAGTGTAGGGGGTAAATTAAATTCTTTATGCAGTTGAATGTTTGAGATGAACCAGGGTGCATGAGTGGCAAGTCTGAGGAAATTATTTTGGATGATCTGTAATTTATTTATATTAGTTTTAGAAGCATCGATCCAGATAGGGCATGCATAAAGCATTAGGGGTCTAATTATTGATTTATAGATGGTGATGGCATTGTTTAATGAGAGCTTACTATTGCGATTTAAGAGTGGCTTTAGTTGAATTAATTTTATTTTGGCTTGCTGTGCTTTTACTGTTATGTGATTTTTCCAATTTAGTCTGGTATCAAGATTCAGCCCTAGGTATTTGACAGATTCATTGTGCGAGGTCCATGGAATTGGGTTATTGTTTATTAGGAGTGGTGTTGGGGTTGAAAATGTTCTTAATGAGAATATTTTGGCGCATGATTTTGTAGGATTTAGTTTCATTTTCCATTTGACAGACCATTCATCAATTTTATTTAAATGTGTTTGAATTTGTTTACAGATTAGATAAGTTGAATGATTGGACATGAAAATTGCGGTGTCATCTGCGAATTGGGCGATGTGCGTGTGTGATGTTATGGGAATGTCGGCTGTGTATATGTTGAAAAGCGTGGGGGACAGTGGTGAGCCTTGAGGTAATCCAGCTGTAATTCTGCGGGGAGTGGATGTGTGATAATTAACTGTGACTGAAAATGTTCTATCTTGGAGAAAGCTATTAATGGTATTAATTAAATAGTTAGGGGTACCTATTTCTTTAAGTTTGAATATTAATCCAGGGTGCCACACTTTGTCAAAAGCTTTCGAAATGTCTAAAAAGGTAACTATTGTATGGTGTTTTTTTTTTGAATGCCGTGTGGATGTGCTCCGTGATTCTTAATAATTGATGAGAAGTTGAAACTTTATTAGTGAAGCCAAATTGGTGCATTGGGATTGTTTGAGTTTTATTCAGATGGGAATTTAGTCTTTTAAGGATTAGTTTTTCTAGGATTTTTGATAAAGTGGGAAGAAGGCTAATGGGTCTGTAGTTGTCAGTTCTGGATAGGTTTTTGAATGGCTTGGGGATGGGTATTACATTTGAATTTTTCCAAATAACGGGGAAGTAATCAGTTCTAATTATTGAATTGTAAATATTGGTGATATATGCTATTGTGGGTTTAAGTAAGTTTTTTTAAGATTTTGTTACTTATTTTGTCGTGACCAGGGGCTTTTCTTATTGGCAAAATCTTAATTATATTAATGACTTCATTTGGGGAAATATGCACATTCACTGTCCGTTTTCATCAAATAAAAATTGTAAAGTGTTGTTAAAATTGTAGAAAATTGTAATTTGACTACTTTGAATACTGAATTCGAGGATGAGGTTGAGCAGATAAAACCTGCCTGAAATGTTTTTTATCTGAAACGAAAATTAATTCCTCCGCGATTGGTGTGTGTTGGAACGGCCACGTTAACGTTTTCGAACTCTCTTATCACGCGAGGGATTAATTCCCTTTTCAGATAATGCATGATTTTCACACACGCTATAAAACGTCTTGAGAACATGAATTGCTGCATCACGTACACTTTATTTAGGGAGATTTTGTTCAATTTCTATTCATCAAAAGAAACAGTGTTAACAAGCGGCAGAGCAGCGAGCTTCGGTTGAAGATTGCACGTTCTTTGCACGTTGTGTTTAAATTAAAAACAGCAACACCAGTATCAGAACATGTAACTAACTCTTTTTGCAAACCTAGTTTTAAGTAGACGATGTAATTCTCACTGAAGAGACTTTTATATTTACAGATGGGATTAATTTAATTGGTAGGGGGAATGCATTTCTTTACAAATAGATTTCAAGACATTTCAAGATGTATTTGTTTTGTTCAGTCAGAAGGAATTTCATTGATAGAGGGAAAATGGAAAAAAATGAAAGACAGGAAAAGGAGCATTGCTGTGCGTCAGAAATTGTTCCTTCAGGTACTAAAAGCACAATTCAGACAGAAAGTATTTGATTGTTGCGGAATAAAAAGAAAGAAAACGAAAAAAAAGGAACATCGCTCGACCTCACAAATCGTTCCCATGCCGCAAGCGCTGGTCGTCAACACTGCGTCACTCGCGCTGTCGCGTGCCATTGTGGGCGACGTCGGGTAGACGTGCGGTCTGCTGGAGCTGTCCCGCCGGGCCGGCCGTCTGTCAATCGCGCTCCAAGGCACCGCCTCCCCCCTCCCCCTCGCGGCCCACCCCGACGCCGCGCCGCGCCGCGCCGCGCTGCGCGAAGGCCTTGCTCCACTAACCCCTCCGCCCCGCCCCCGCCGCTCGCCCCCCCGCCGCTGGACCGGGCGAAACAGGTGTCGGACCGTCACGCAGCGGCGCTCCAGGCCGCTCGCGAGAATTCTTTTTGATAAACGGCTAGCGCCAATGGATGAATGTGGAGTAAATGATCAAAAAATATGCACCGGCTGAGTATAGCACAGCGCTAGCATTGCCGCTGGTTTCGCAGCGACAACCGGGAGGTCCTTCCAGTTCCGATAAAGGCAAATAAATCATCTCGGAATGCTTGAGTTATCTGGATCACTGCTTCTCACACGCACCGACTGAGTTTAGCTCGGAGCCAACAGTACTGTCGTCTCTTCGGCGATTCTGACCGCGAAACTCTATCGTTCCAGTCCCAAAGGTGGCGAATTTTTTGCTGTTGCTGCACAGCTATTCAGCCACTGTCTGAAGGAGGATAGTCGGGGACGGCTACTCTGCTCGCTAGTTTTTCGTGTTTTTTTTCGTTTCAGTACCTGGCGAACACAGGAACAGTACCGCAACAAACAGGCCACGGTTCATGTGCGATCTTTCTTTCCTCTTCCTTACCCTTCCCTCCCCACTTATTCACACACAGTTACACTTGCATGCGCTACACGTACACTACCTACATGCCAGGAAGCCAGTCGGGTGATAACTGCTTTTCCAGGCTGGGGCGGTGCCCCGTTGGTGGGAGAGTGGAAGATTCCTGGAGGAAAACATTGTCAGCTGATGGGTAGGTCGGTTCCGTATCTCACCATCCGATGACGGAAATAACACCGCCACTTCCCGTGAAAAAGCACTCACTTCGCTAACGGTCTAACGATGAGTTGATGTATCCGGTAACAGCAATCAATCACTCTATTAATCGGAATATACATTGCGCCAGAAAAAGTCTCTCCGCGGTGGCACCATGATGGTGAGAGTGCAAGCAAGAGAAATTATGTCAGTAGTAAGAGATTCAACTTGTAACAAAAGAAAAAAATAGGTACTCACACAATCATAAAAGAAGTGTTGTATCTGTTGTCGAAAACATGCCTCAAATCGTGTGCACATGTCGAAAACTTTGATTAAAGTTTCGTGCGTTAACGACTGCATATACATAATCACATTTGTTCATCAATTGCTTTGGGATTGCTTTTTTACACAGCAGGTATTGCCACCCCCTCAAAAGAACTAACCATATTGACGATTTAAATTAGGAGACTATAGTGAACAGGGTTCTACAGTTTTTATTCTCTCCCTCAAAAATTCACTTTCAAGTTCAAGTAAGGTTGGTTGATTATGCTGGAGCGTTGTCTTGGTGATATAAACCATTCAATTTCGACAGCTGAGTAATAAATTTGAAAATAATTTGGAACAGTAGACCCCCGACTTCACTGTTCTGCCCAAAATGATTGGCCCTAAAAATCTTCCCTTTCTTATTTTTGGCCCCTTCTCCTCCCTTACACATAAACGCGCACTTATAAGCACCATGCTCCTACTCATGTCGGGAGCTCAGAGCTTGTCCTTGGGTGGGACGATGCCGCGCTGGGGGCCGGTGTGGATCTCACCGGCACCTCCATAGATACATCACCCACTGCGCACACAGGGCTATTGACACAAGTACAGTCACTCCTCGTTAAGGCACGTGATTAATACCTTAAAATTGGTCTTTTAGAGGTGTGGTCGTCTTAAAAAAGGGAACACCGTACAATTAAACTGTACTCATCGTTACTGCTGCGACTACTACGATAACACATTGTAACACTTCTGGTTTCAAACGAAAGCTTTATTGGACTGCATCATTAAATTAATTTGAACAACTGTCATTACTAATTAATATGATTAGAAACAGAATAGTACAGTATACTTTAAGAATCATCCTTCTTCAGGTAATGCATTATTGACGTGAGGTGTCTCCTGACTATCGTAATCCTAGGGAATTATTTTGCTCCTGTTAAATTATCTTTCAAGTTGGTAACTTGATAGTTTTTCTACATGCTCTGGAAGGCCTCCCCTTCGAAATTATAGTGAAATCTCAAGCGCCCTATCGCTGTTTCGTATATGAAACACTTCAGCAACAGCTTCGTTCACAGTAGTATGCAAACAAAAAGTTTGTTTGTTTGGAGCATTAACTAAAAGTTTGTAAAGAATGCAATGATGGAAAGTTTCACATATGTAAAATATATCAAATGCAGTGGAAATAATATTTCAGCCTATATAATTTTTTTCAGTTTTCTTCATTTGCATACAAACCACTAAATACTGTAATCGACTATTCAAAAAAATATATAATTATTGAAAATAATATCCATCTTTTTTTCTGGTTCACTCGCTTGATCGAAATTATAAGGGGAAATTGAATTAAGGGAACTGCAAGCAGAAGGGTCTGTGAGACCAAGTGCATACAGAAAGAGGCGCGTGTACTGCGGGGTTAAGAATCTCTGATTTATCGAGCAAGAAACGTTTCCTAGCGAGAAGCGCAGCACGGGAGTCGGCAAGCGGCGCGATACGCCGATGACGCATGCGCGATGGCGCGTGACGCGAGGAATGCCCGACGCGGAAGATGGCGTGCCTGCGAGGCCGCACGCATTATCTGGCAAGGTGAGGGCGATACGGCTGTTCGGCGTGTGCGACAATCAGGCGCCTCTCCGATGTGTCACTCCGGTCGACATCCGCCGACTCGTAGACCGCTCGCTCGACGCGGCACGACTCCGACGGACGGGAGCTCACGTGTGATAAAGGGATTTGGAAACAGCGAGTGTGGAAGATGGGTACAGAAATGACTGCAGGTGGATAGCGGACAATGGGTGCTAAAAGGTGGAGAGATCTGTTGAGGGGGACCACTTGCGAAAAGACTGCTATGTTTTTGAGGTGGGAGGTGGCGAACTAAAATGCTTTCCCTCTATCCTCCCAAAAATACTTTCTGGATCCGCCTCTGTTAGTAAGTAGCACATTTTGCGTGCTTACGGTCTGCAAGACGATTCGATGAAAAACGTTCGTCTTCTGGTCTACGCTATTGCGCACTGCACGGTAAACGTACATATTTGCGCTCGTCTTAAGGTAAAGTTAGATTACGCCGATTAACATTATTCGCAATGATTGAAGAAATTAGTTGCATGTTTGTAGTGTTTTAATTAGATTATTTCCATCTGAGTAATGGACACGTCACTGACAATTATCCTAAAATTCGAACGATAAAAATGGTTGGTTATGACGAACGTAATAGGTATAATTATATGAGTGAAATATTGAAATCACTAATCAATATGGACCTCTAGAGAAACAGCAGGGTGGGAGACGACGGGAGAGGGAGATCGCTGGGGATCGTCAACCCATAGAGAGTTCGATGTCCACAACTGGAAACGTATTTATTCGTCCTTTCCAGGCACTCAATTAATCCATATCTAGATGCATGCTTCATGATTTCTATTCTTAGAAGTGTTCCCATCAAGGAAATTAAAAAAAAAATAATTTCCCAAGACTATTCTGAGGATTCATTGAGACTGGCCTGCGTAAGCGAAAATGACCTTCACTCGTCGTTTACGTATTCTCCTAGGCGCTTTGAAAGTCCTCCCTTATAAAAAATTGCTTATTCGCCCCTGAGATACAGTAAATTTCCATTAAAGCTTACGCATGAAATCAAGTTTGGTTTATTGATGGATGTATTCGAGCACGTCAACTGCTGTGGTAATTAGTTCCATTAAAGTAGTGAATGTTTCTTTTATACCTGGAGATAGCGACGATCCCCCCAGCTGAATGGTGAATTCGAGTGCCGTTCATACGTCGACTTGAGGGAGTATTCCCCCTCAAGGTGTCTTCCCCCTCAAGGTGTCTTCCCCAGTAGGACACCGACCCAGCAGGGGCATGACTCTATGCTCCCGACTGGTCTCCCGATTTGTGTGGTAGTGCAGTGCATGTAAGTGTATAAGAGGACAAGAAAAAGAGGAAGGAAAAATCGCGCGCGGCCCATGAGGGTTGAGAGGGTACTCTTCCGGCATTCGCCTGGTGTTGATCCGAGAAACTAGTACCGATCAGAGCAGCCGACCGCTAGAATTTCTCTCCCGACAAAACGGCTAAATTCGTCCCAGCTACCTAGTGTCGAAAATCCGGCACCGACGCGACGAGACCCTGTCGTGTTTTTCTCTCTCGGGAAGTGATGATGTTCTTCCCTAGGTGGATGGTGAGATCCGGCACCGACTTACCGTCAGCTAGAGGGGTTTTCCGCAATGAAGTATCAGCGGGGCACCGCCCCAGTCGGGACAAGCTCGAAGTCCTTGTGTCCTCGAAGTCCTTGTGGGCATGTAAGGGGTGAAGATAGGACAAGAGAGAGGAAGGAAAGATCGCGGGCGGTTCGTGGCCCGTTTGTTAGGGTACTGTTCCGGCATTGGCCTGGTGTGGATCGGAGAAACCATGGAAAACTACCGATCATACCAGCTGGCCGCTATAATTTTCATCCAGACAGCGACTGAAATCGACCTAGCTATGTAGCTAGTCGGTTAAAGTGGTCTTTGGTTTTGAAGGAGAGGGTATATAACGGAATACCGTACCTGATCGCTTTCAAAAACCCCATTACGTCATGTCCCTCACGCTGAATGATGTCATGAGCACTTTCTGGCTGCACTTCTGGGAGATGCGTATCGTTACAGTCTTCTTCCCATCCTACTTCGTGAACAAAACCTGTTGATTTATGAGTTGTGGGTAAAGAATCGATAGTCGATAACGAGAGTCTGTCCTGTCTTCGAGAATCTAATAAGCGAAATGAATAGCCCAGAGTGGCCTGCCACTCAGGACGTTAAAAAGTGTTTGACGAAACGCATGTAGTATGTGAGTTCTGATGCAAAATGATGAAAAGAAAATCTGGACTAAGATGAATTTTGCTATTATTTTCCCCTTATTAAGTTGAACTATCGCTTATGGAGTAAACACAAAATGATTAATAGTATTGAGATTAGTCACTTAGGACCATCTCAAATAGGGTGGAAAATTTGTGTGATGTTTGTGTTTTGCATTAAACGTGGCAAGAATGGCAGCGACAAATGAGCCACGGACAGGACATATAAAATGTTTATTTGTGAAGAAAACAAAGAAAGACACGTAGTAAATGCAAACGCAAGGGAGACGAAATATTGAAACAATATTTTATACAAATTGGAACACGTGTTTAGGTATTTTGAGCATCTAGGATGGCTCGTGGACAACATACTAGCTTCCCGTGGTGTAGACCTGCGTTCGATACTCAGTCAAGGCAAAAATAAAGTTGTAGATGTCCTTTAAAATCGTCCCGTTTTCTGTAGCTGTGTGATGAAGGCAAGGCTCAGGCATTCGGATCTAGCAAGTTACGGTGAAGGGAATACGTCATCTTCGCCAGATGTTGCTCTTACCCCCAAGCACGAGAAGTTAACTAGGCCCAGGCATGGGGGAAACCGTTAGCTGGCCGGCAAAGTCGGACTGTCAACCCAAAATGACAAATACATACATTGATATGATTTTGGGGTAAGGAAAGTAAACGAGTAGAAGTAAATAAATAATCGGACAGAAACAATATATTTAGGAAATCTAAATAAGAAGGATTTTAACAGGGAAGATTGAAGTAATAAGTGATAGAAATGCATAGGATAATGAACATAGGATACTTTTAGGAGTCGTCTGACCAGAAAATAAGGTAGTTTTTGCTGTTGTTGGTAGAGGGAAGAAGGCAATGTTCGTGAAAGACGGTCGTGTCGAGGCGTATATGCGCAAGTTGAGAAACTGATAGTTGAAAGTTTTAAAAAGTAGTTGGGTTGACGAAGTATACGGAATTAGGATTGAATATTTGTGAAAACCCGCGTTGCATCGGAAAAGGAGTTTTGAGTGATGCTGGAGATTTTAGTACGGAATTTGGAAAATGGAGCATGGACAAGAGAGGGTGCAAGATGACGGTGGGAGTGATGCTGACGACGTGGAAGTGTAATTTGGGATGGTATAATGCAAATTATCACTAGTCATTTGAAGGCAGACCAGTGATATGAAAGTGCAGAAACATTTTCTGAAATTGTAGGAAAATGATGTCGTTATGTAAGATAATTTAGCATAGATTATAAGTTTAAGGAGAGCGTAGAAAGAAGTGTAGAAGCATAGCATGGTAGAAATTAAAGTGATGGATGAATGAATGGAAATGATATGCAATGTGTCAATGAGAATTATTTGTATTTTAAAAATTGAATTTGTTTTTGTTGTGTTTTTATATTGTCAGTACAGAATGAACAAAAGTTTATAGTGGTTGTGTAATTGATTGTTATATGAAATTCGGTAGCAAGGTGCGCCTGTATTAAAAGATATAATAACATGGAAGTTGAATAATTACGAAATGTATGATATAACCAATGTTATTATTTAAAATAATTCAAAAGCATGATATTTTCAGTAACCTGTTATAAGAGATTCACATCTTGCGTTTCTGTAGAGCAGGCTTCTATCGCCTCACACTTATAAATTTTCTCAGACCACTTAAATACGCCTTTCCATACAGAAAAATGCATTCATAATTAATGAGAGAAGGAGAGCTAGGCAAAGGCTATTTAAAATTATAATATTGAAAGAAGTTTAATATAACAGGAATGTGGAAGATATAGTTAAGATTTCAAAACGAGCGAAGTTATTGAACTATTTATGGCGAACCATCCGAACTTGACTTTGTAACAGAAACTCAAGCTTGAGAATGACTTCGCCAACAAACAATGTAACCATTACGAATGTTATTGGATCAAAGGTTTTTATCGCAAAAGCTTTGCTTCGTTCAGTTACTAATAGTTATGGCAATGTTGAAACATTCTGCCAAAAGTCGTTCTATTCCCTATACATTGATAACATCGTTATGAAATGTTACTTCCAGCACTATAATGTTCGTCATTTGTCTTTGTTATCTTTCCATTATCAGATTATTTTTTTGTGTTAGACGTGACTTTAAAATTAATCATAATGATCATAGCTTGATAATTTTAATCTGAGAGTTTCCCCGAAATGTCTTATTTATCGTTAACATCTTCGTGACGTACATTGAATACAGTAAATTGGTTAAAGCATTTTAGTAATTTACAATTGAATATGATTATATTTTGATGATAGAATTCCTACAATTTATCGTAACTATTATGTATTATTTATTTTGTAACTAGTGTTTTATAATAATTTTCTTTTCACACCGTGAAGTACTATTTGGACAGTGCGCGATAATCAGAATTGACAAATCAAAAGGCATAAAACACAAATATACAAAATATTTGAAAATATTTTTAAACGTGTATTTATTGGTAAAATATGTAAATGTATGTATTTATAGGTGAAGTATGTTAATATATGTACTATAAAGTCAACGTTTTGAGCACTATTTGATATGAAACATCAGTGTATTGTCGTTTAGAATTGACATAATTATCTTAAAAATATATAATTTCATAATTATTCAGAAATCGCGAATGTAGAGCAATGTACGAAGTTAGCCAATGATCAGATAATAGACCATTTAAGCTCTGGGTACACGAATCTAGCCAATAAACAGAATCAGCACCAACACAATGTGAAAATAAATATTTTACACCAAGCTATGGTGGAAATACATCACGAATCAGCCCTTTTGTTGGTACAAAGTCAAACTTGTCGTAGAAAATTAGCAGTTCCAAGTGTATTGTGACTAAAAAATACCTACCAGTAAATCTATCTCAGCAAATAAACAAAACCACTACTACATATTTTTCGGAAAAGAAAAGCTTGCATCATTGATACACATTATGTATTCTACAGGTCACAAGTTCCCCCAAAACAAAAACGAAAAATATAATAATATAAGTAAATAAATAATAAATACTCAATAGAATATAGAGAAATATACATTATTGAGCCTATTGGTATTTTATTATTTCTTATAACAGCGAATAATGTCACCATAATTCAATTACCCCCTCGAGTGAGAACCCAGAAACTACACGGTGCGTCAGAGAAACTTACTTATTTGAAAAGTCAATAAAAACAAAAGTACTTCAATTATTGTTTTATTTTTTTTTTATTTGAGAATACTATATCCCAATTTTTTTTTCATGCAGTCTTGAAAATGACATCGGACAAATGGCGACCCCCATTGCGCATACACTGATGAAGTCGATTTTTGAAATTCGTATCCACTCTTTGCAGCATATCAATCGGTATGTTGGCAATGGCGTCGCGAATGTTGTTCTTGAGGTGTGCTATGGTCCGTGGTCGATCAACATAAACCACAGATTTCAAATAACCCCATAAAAAGAAATCGCATGGAGTCAAATCTGGAGAGCGTGCCGGCCATTGGAGATCGCCTCTGAGAGAGATGAGGCGGTCGGGGAAATGTCGCAACAAATTCATTGAGTCTCGTGCTGTGTGTGCTGTGGCTCCATCTTGCTGAAACCACACGTTCCTAACGTTCATTTCTTCGAGTCTTGGAAGAAAAAATTCCTCGATCATGTTCCTGTAACGAGCTCCATTCACGGTAACTGCGCGTTCGTTTTCTTCAAAAAAATAAGGACCAATTATTCCCATTACCGATATCGCACACCAGTCAGTAACTCGCTCACAGTTAAGTGGCTTCTGGTGAAGCTCACGTGGATTTACACCACACCAATAACGCATGTTTTGCTTGTTGACGCAGCCGGAAATGTGGAAGTGAGCCTCGTCACTGAAAAAAACGACCGCGTCTTCAGGCAGGTTGTCAACCAGCATTTCACATGCATTTTGACGGGCAACAAAATCGCGTTCAGTTAATTCTTGCACAACAGCCAATTTATAGGGATGATAGTGAAGGTCTTCATGGAGAATTCGTCGAACAGTGGTTTCAGAAATTCCCATAGCAGCTGCGTGTTTGCGAGCCGAACGCCGGGGAGAACGCACAACTGACTGCCTCACTCTTTCGACATTTTCCGGAGTTCTGATGGTCCGTTGAAGTCCATTTCTGGGTTTAGCGACACTTCCACACTCCCGAAATGAGTTAACCCACGACAGAATCGAATTACGGCCAGGAACGAGTCTGTGAGGAGGAATTTCAAAGCGAGCGCGGAAGGCACGTAGCCACAATTGAACGACCATTAGAACACAGCGTAGCCACAATTGAACGACCGTTAGAAAAGAAGCTCTCGACTGCGAAGGCCCGCTGCTCTCTAGACCAGAGCATGATGGCAACTGACTGGAGGGTAAAACAAACTTGGGAACTTCCCCCTCCAGATGCGCTCCCTCTCGCCCCTCTACCCGCCCAACTCACCGCGCGGGAATTTTTTCAAATAAGTAAGTTTCTCTGGCGCACCCTGTATATACACACGTAAAACTCATTTTTAATGAAAATGTTTCATTTGAGGTTAAAAAATGGGCACATCTCAGAATATTAAAAATGATAGTTAAGAATTCGTAGTATTGAAGTATTTCTAGGTTTCAAGGAATGCCAGGCAGGTGCCCCAAAGCCTTGATTTTTATATTGGAAATTTAATTTAAATATATTGGAAAAATTAACTCCACTAATTGCCCCAGCCGGAAATCGAACGCCGCTCTTCAATTACCTGCTGGGCAGTTAATTCCTTGAAAATCAAACATCATTTGAAATAATTATAGTAACAAGAACAGCAACAACAACAACAACAATAATAATAATAATAATAATAATAATAATAATAATAATAATAATAATAATAATGATAATAATAGTAATAATAATAATAATAATAATAATAATAATAATAATAATAATAATAATAATAATAATAATAATAATAATAATAATAATAATAATAATAAAAGTTATTGTCTGTCATGGCATCAGGAAACAGTCAAACGCCATCACGTAACACGATGACATAATTTGGCAGTGAGTTAGTACTACGTGGACTTGGGGTTTGAGGGCCGCCAGAGATAACACAGATTTGCTCCGTTCTCGTTTTTCCACACGTCCGTTCCAGATAGGTTGCTTATCTCACGCCGAGACGCCGCTGCCATGGCGGCCGCTATCGCCCTCTGCGATCTTCAATTGAACGGGCGTAACTGCGCTCTCGCGGCGCTTCAGAGCACTACGCGCGGCTGGTCGTTCCACTCAGCTCCTAGAGGCAGAACAGTTGAAGATCAGACGTCCCGAGGTCGTATGTGACATATTTCCAGCGATGTGTCGGTATTGGCAATTATCTGCTCCCAATGTAAACAGCCTCTAGTTTTAACAGGTAGATCGACATTAAAATTTCGTGCATTTTAAGCACGAGCCAATTCGCAGGAAATTTGCCGTTGGGTCCGCGCCGCAGTTTCCCGACTGCACTCTTTCCCCTCTCTATCACAAGCACACCCTCTGCCCTCTGTTTCCGGGCGCGTCAACTGCTGTAGTCATTTGTCCGTACGTGTAGTGCATGTTTTTTTATCAAGGAGGTGGCGGTGTTCTTCCATCCCTTGAAGGTGAGATCCGGTGCTGACCTATATGATTTGCATTATTTTCCATATCCAGATATCTTCCACTAGTAGGATACCACCCCATCAGAGAGAAGCTCCTGACTGCTCTCCAGATATGGTATGTGGTAGTGTAATGCATGTATATGTAAGCGTGTATAAGTATTGGGTGAGGATAGGAAAAGGAAGAGGAAGGAAAGATCACGCGATTGTTAGGTACTGCTCATGCATTCGCTTGGTGTTGATCGCATGGAAAACTACCGGTCAGAGCAGTCGGCCACTATTTCTCCTCCAAACAGCGGCTAAATTCGACTTACTAGTGTCGAAAATTCTGGCACCGTTCGGACTCAAACCCTACGACTATACGATCAGCGGCATTGAAGTGACATCAATTGATGCTCTGAGACACCTAAGACGGTATGAGTTAAAATTATTTATTTTACTTAGTTATTAACTTTTCAAAACATGTACTTATGTAAAGAAGTTATAAAATAGTTGCATAATATACTATTAGGAATTCGTAGGCATAAACGCAAGATGGGGTAGGTGACTGCAAAAACAGACAAAGCAGTAACATAGGTCTCCGTGCCCAAGGAATGCATTCACAAAATTTTGTGTTGAATTATAAGTATATAAAATGATTTTAACCTATTTTATTAATAATTCAAAAATTAATAATTGTCTTTTATTCATATTTTATCACTTACAATGCTTAACTGTCAGCGCTGTGAGAGGCAGAGAACAAACTGGATTTTGATCTAGAAATTCTGCGTTTCACAGCACTTTGTTGATGAGGAGGTAACTATCAAACTTGTAATTGTGATCCTCTGGCAAGACAGCAAATAAAAGAGCTGGAAAAGGGGAAATTTGGTTCCTTCCATTGTCATTAGGGAAAATGTTTTTGATGTTGAGGGTCAAATGTGTTTGGTAGGAGTTACAAGATTGATCTTCGATGTCAAGTAATTGTGAATGTTTCATTGAATCACGAAAATTTGTAAGTTATACAGAGTGGACAACATATCGGTCAAACAACTCTTTTTCAAAAGCACCATCACTCCAGCATTGGCATGTGCCTGACCACTTGGTTGAACACTGCACCTAGCAACATTAACACCATTTAAACCTTCCATATTCTCCGATGTCTTCTCAATGCACCATGTTTTATACCCAAATTTAGTACAAAATTTCTGTTCCCTAGTAATCGGTAATGTATAACCATGAGTTAGGCACTTCGAACTTGCAATTCTACAAATGTAAGTAATACGGAGGTACATGCTAAATTGTCACACTCCCAGGATGACAGGATATAAAAGTCACCCGAACGTTCCTTTTCCTCTCAAACCGTATTTCTCGAAATAAAACCGTATTTAAATGCTGGCACATTTTAATGGTATAACAATGAATTACAGTGATTCAACAAGGGATTTCTGGAGGACTTCTTTCACTCGTTCAGAAAGTGTGCGAGTTGAAAACTGAGAATTAGCACACACCTATAGGATAGATGTAAGTATTAGTGAAAAATTTTAATAATATTTTGATATTGAATGAAATACATCAAGTGTGAGTGCGTTGCAGTGTTTTGTAAAAGACGTTTGCTTTCTTAAGTGACTTTATTCATGTGGCTATTTTCACTGTATGCTTTGAATTACCTGAAATCAAGTTGAAAACAACATTGAAGGTTTCTCGAATGTCTAGAAAGTCCCCCATGATTGCATAGAAATTTCAGTGGATTAGTAAACTAATGTATATTTATAAACTTTAATGAACATGAAGTAAATAAAAAAACATCACAGGAGAAATCGAGATGCCTTACAAATTATTATCACAAGACTACTCGAACATATCTTCCTCTACAGATTGAATTTTTATAGACTATGTTTCTCAGAAACGTTTGTTGACTTCAGAATTGTGTTGTATTTATGCAGTGACATGGTTTCGCCTGCAGAACAACAGTTAAAGGTATGAGTATTGACAATGTTTACAGAATCTACAGGAACTTGCACAATCTAAGAACATTGTTACATCCAGCAGACGATTTCTTCAACATTTGGAGAAGAATTGGTTTTCTGAATTCCTATTTCACGACTCAAAACATGAATAAAACATGAAACTTTGAAACATGAATTCTAATTTTAGTTCAACCATTGATCTGATATTCGGGTAGCTGGGTTTTCCAATTTAATATTCCATCTTCTTGACTACAAAACTTTACTGACAAAGCAATACTTCACAAAAAGTTCTACAGAAAAATATTATCTACAGGAAATTTTTATTTCACAATTTTTGAAGCATAAAGTCACCTAAATTCAGAATATCAAATTTAAAATATATATATATATATCTCATTTTTCCGCGAGAGATACTGATGGTATTTCTACTATTGTGTAAAGCCGATAATATTTATCCAGAAACATATTACTTCACGTTACTTTCTATTTTCTTTTGAAGTTACGCGCTTTTCCTAGTGGTACCTGGTTCTGTGAAAGAATAAAAAATACGCGCTATTCGCGAGTGGGAGGTAAAGCCGCAGAAACAAAGGCTAAATGCAATTTTTTAACATTATTTAAATTACATTATAATGGATTTTGATAGTCGCTAAGTTGGAAACAATTCTAAACCGAAAATGTATGCAACAGATATCTTTCAGGAAGAGCGGACCAACTTAAAACAATACGAAATTGAGATAAGATAGAGTATTCTTTCTTGTATAAGGAATTAATGTTAAAGGCACTCTTTTAATGTAAATTATGGACTTTTTTTTAGATTTTATCATTCTCATAAAATGGGAAAAAGATATATCATTTTCAATTATTCCATACTCATTAAAGTGGCGTTTTCCGTAAAGAAAACAATAAGCTTAAAAAACATAAATGACTATTTCCTCCTAGAAGCGCATAATTGTCTTTTTTTACATGTAAGTTCGATAGGTTTTTCTAAACCGGAAAATAAAATTTTAAGACAAAAACTTCAAATTGTGATGAGTTTTACGTACGAGTATTAGTGCATATTACTGTTTTTACATTGAGAATATGTTTGCAGTAACGCCAATTGGATTTAGAAATATCCCTTTTATTTCTGATGTTTGGTTTCTTGACAAGTTGAAATAACAACACAATGATTTATAATAATATATAAATTAATTAGGGAATAAATAGTTAGGGAATATTTAATCTGGCGAAAGTTTTTATTAGGTCGCGATTGGGATAATATATTGCTGTCTATAGTCTTTTGGTCATATGGTCGTTAAAATTTCTGACCCTGAGAATAGCCCAAGAGAGACTTCTTAGCACTATGGTTGCTTCTGAATGAAAAAAAGTGCATTTCCATAATGTTAAGAAATCTGTATTTTCATTAAACGCATTTATGTAAAATGTATACAAATTGAAAATTATAGGAGCCAATGTCCTTTAACTCTACGGTATTTTTTGGATCGAAAAGCTGGGTTTTCGAAGAAAGATTTATGGCAAATGAGGAGAGAAGACCTGGTGATGTAATTGAAACTGAATTTGGGGTATAAACCTAGAACGGAAGAAATTCGAACAAAATCGTAGGCAGGGTAAAACAACTCCAGTCAGCACTAAGAATAAGCTAATAAAGAAATGACAAAAGGGATACATTGAAAACATTTGGAAACTAATGTAACTATGGTTCAAGAACATTCAAGTATTGAATTTGTATTCAAAGTTTGCGAAGTATTCACAACTGCAGAAAATAATTTGACGGTACAGCATAATATGATTATTTCTCATTGTCTCGCTTAAAGGGAATTAATAACAACATTTTTACAGATTGCGTTTTGGAATGATGTGTAGGAATGCTCGATGAATGTAGATTACTTAACGTACGTTTCCAAATCCCAAGTCGGTTAGATCATACGTAAGGATGAAGAGCGCCAAACGGCTTCATTGAGGCTTAAGTTGATTTTTCAGTCTGAGTCTTGAGAACCTCGGCCAGTATGATTAAGTGTAAAAATACAGAACACTCATCTGATTAACGGTGTAGTTCCTTTCTCGCGCCGTGTTTTATTTTCCGACATTTCCACCTAAACCGCATCCAATTAAAACTTGCCAGTTCCCACGGCCTGCTCCCAGGCACGGGCTCACTCGTCTGCTCCTTCTGGTAGTAGGTTTTCCTGCTGACGCTGGGCCGGCAGTCCGTCAGCGAGGCGGTTGCGTCACACTTTCAGGCCCTTCCGGGCCACTACTTCTCACGAACCAATGATCTCCGGAAGAAGGTCGTGATAGATGTAGAAGCAAACGGATTTGATTTGATTGATTAGTAATTTCGGGCGCGTCAAATTGTAAGGGCATTAGTCCCGTTTGCGTAGTGCAGGTTTTATCGCGGGAGTTGGCTGTGATCTTCCCCCGCTAGTGTGATCCGGCACCGACCTACGTCAGCTTGCGGGGATTTGAACCTAACCTGTATCTCTCACCAGCGTTGCACCGCCACAGCCGGCCCAAGCTCGTAGCTCTCGGCTAGTCCCTCGACAAGTGTGGTAGCATACGAGTGCATGTGAGTGTAAGTGCATGACCATGTCTGTACGTAAGTGGTGAGGGTAGGATAAGGAAGAGGAAGGAAAGATTGCGCGTAGACCTTGGCCCGTTTGTTAGGGTATTCGCCTGGTGTTGATCGGAGAAACCACGGAAAACTACCTATCAGAGCAGCCGACCGTTAGAATTCTCCTCCAGACAGCGTCTGAATTCGACCTAGCTGACAAGCCACTGCCGAAAATCTTGCCACTGTTGGGTCTCGAACCCTAGGACCTTCCGGTCAGAGACACTGCAGCGACATCAGTTGATACACAAATCGACCTTTGCCGGTCACAAGCAGAAGGATACATCCCAGGACCATTGATCTTTGCATAGACTGCGCAAGTTTTCAGATTGTAAAATTGAATAATATGAATAAGGGAGAAGATTGTTCGACAATATTATTTTTACATATAATATTTATATACGGTGTTTATTTTATAATGAGAAATAGCATAGTTATGTTACTAAGGGTAACTATGTATGAGAGATTCTTGAACAATTTGCCTTATATGACATGTATAAAGTGTAGTGTCTCGAATAAATCGAATAATTGTTCTATTACGAATGTGTAATTATTTATAAAATTAAGGAACCAATACACCTGCGATCCGTAGTGTATTCGGATAGATTCGCGGTAGATTTTTTGGGAGTTTTCCCGTTTCCCCCTGCCTACCATTCTACCATTCATCCATCATGCTTCATATCAATATCATTATCACATATCATTCATCTATCAGAACCATTCATCCCAGGTCAGGCTGAAAATGCTATGTACTGAGGCTTATAATAAAGAATTAATGTCGTAAAACTTCGATTGCAGAATTATTATTTTCTTAAATTACCTTGATTTTCATCGTGAATTGGATGAATTTTGGCTCCGCCTGGTCAGGAAAAAACACTGGTAATATGTTATGTTTTCATGTTGAGGTGTAAAGTCATGGTCTACTCGTGCACTCAGTATCTTTAACACCAATATTTCCAGTGAAATAGTGATTTGCGAGGCAAGGGGTATTATTATGTGTCTCCCAGAAATGTAACCAATAAGCACTCAGGGTTCAGCATGGAAAAAGGAGTCCTTCTGTGAAAAACGTAGCGACTAAACAAGATTCATTTGAAGCTGTAAGCAGCATTTTCACCAAAACTGATATACCCCGACATATCTGGGTATCCGGGGCCTTGAATGTGAAATGGATATCTTAATTTTTGAGAGGTACGAGTACTTTAAGAAAAGCTTAATTAAATCTTAACATTAATTTTTTTAAAGGTGGCTTTAAATTTTCAGATTATTTTAATGCGATAAAGTAATATATACTCCCCAAAATGAGTCAGGTTTGATTTTCGTTAAATTCTCTGAATTTCCAAAAATATTAATTTCCTTTAAAAACTAATATTTAAGTGAGGTCATGAACAATGTTTTCGCACAATTTTGCGTGAAATTAATGCAATTTTGAAAACAATATTTTCTCAAAAACAGTGAAAAAATTGTCTTTATATTTTTTCGGATAGTGGGGAAGGATATTAAGGAAGTACACTTATAAAAAGATACTTATAAAAATATATGAATATTCTAAAATTTTGAAATTTTCAGAACTTTTTGAATCCTCTTGTACAAAAAACTTTTTGAACCCCCTGGTACAAATGTATTTTTTAAAATATCTCTAACGTTATTATTATTAATATTACACTTTTTTATAATTTTTTGTACCTGTAAGAACAAGTGTTTCAAATGATTTCTTGCAAAGTTTTGTAGAAAACTCAAACGTTTTCTGTGAAAATGAGTTCAAAATAGAAGAGTTTCAGAAAAGCAACAGCTACGATGCACCAGCAACAACGCAACAGCAACAATTTCTCAAAAAGCGTTACCTCATTTTTCAATGAAAATGTGCTTATACTAGAATATGCCCAGTCCTATGGCTCGACAGCCCGCTATGAGCCTTGGCCGACCAACGGTGGCCAAGCCTCTCGGTCCCAGCCTCTCCCAGCCTCTCGGTCATGGGATAAGGGTTTCGTGTAGTTAGCGCGAAGACATCCCTTCACCGTATATGCTTATAGAATATTGCTCAGTCAAAATAAACAAATTGAGAAAAAAAATTATGATCAATGTCGCATATTTTACAGTTCTTGATATTCAGCCAATATATGAACTTTCATATTTATTTTCAAGTAATGTTTATTTAATTGAAAATGAATTTTTATGATCTCCATTTTTTTATTTTGTCAGTGATCAAAAGTTTGTCCCCCTAAAGTTAATTTTATAGTAAAATATTTATTTAAGCAATTCCTCAGGTTAAAGATTACTTGAAATTTACGCACATTGGCCGTCTAGAACCACGACATACACCTACACTTACCGAGGCTCAGTAATATTTATCCCGTAGCAAGGGTATATGACTCCTGTTCGGGGGAACAGCATTATGCTGAATCCAATTTTAACACCCTAGGGTTGCTAGTCGAGGGGAGATGAAATGATGAAGATGATGATGAAAGATACACGACGATGTACGACCCACACATGCAGACATACACAAACACACACATTCCCGAGGCGGGACTCAAACCCGAGATCCTTCCGTCCGAGATCGCCGCCACGGCACTATTGCCTTAGGGATCTCGGCTATCTGAATCAGCATAATAATAATAATAATAATAATAATAATAATAATAATAATAATAATAATAGTAATAATAATAATAGTAATAATAATAATAATAATAATAATAATAATAATAATAATAATAATTATTATTATTATTATTATTATTATTATTATTATTATTATTGTTATTTAGGCGATCTCTGAGATGGAATACTGTTGAAATATTTTCGAAGCAATTTTTGTTCTGTGACTGGGCATTGTCTTGTGTTTTGGTGAAAGGTTTCCATCTTTTTAGTCCCATATTTCGTTTCCGACTCGCTGCATTCGGTCTGGCAATGCAGTTATGTTGTTTCATGAGGTTCTTGTAATGCTGTTACCTAATATTTCTTCGGAAGTAGACATTACATATGTTGACTTAAATTATAAGATAAAATTAACATATACAATTTTCTTATTTCACATGTTAATTTGATTATTTGCGTTAACATTCAAGAGATCTTACAATATGGTTATATTAAAATTTATATGAGAAGATTAGAAAGGCATATGGAAACAATCTCATAAATAAACAGGGAGGAATAATGTTGCTCTCTCAATGATAAGAACTCATCAGGTTTTATAATGAAAATGTCACATTTATTAAAAAGTTAAAATGATATCTTCTTGGAAACAAAGGACTGGACTAAGCGGGCCCCTATCTACAAGTTCTCATTAATTTGCATTCAGCAATTAAATAATTAAGTTACATACAAGGAAATGCAAATTCAAATTGTGCAAGTTTGTACATGGGCAAGATCATTATTATTTGCTGACATCCAGACTGTGCTTGCACAAGATCAAGATGATGCATATATGATGAAGAAATTAAAAGCAGACAAAGGAAATTGAACTTGGTTGTATCTACTGAAACAAAGACGTATGTAGGGCAATAAATTGGAAGTTATAAAAATATGCTCGTAATAATTGATATTAGAATTGATAGGTGCAAAGAACTTATCATGCAAAATAGGTTAAGATAATACCTTTTATTAAAACATCAATTGGAAAAACTTTTCTCAAAGAGAATTTGTTTATATCAAATTCATTTGGACAATTAACAAAAAACCTGGAGCAAGGCTTGAAGAAGCATGCCAAGAAGTGATTCAGCGTTCTGTTGAAACTGCGGGTCAAAGACGAATTTCAGATGAACATCTCAAGCTGTTGGATATGTTACTGATGTAATCGAGGCTTCTTCCTTTTGTTCAAGTGAACTCAGCTTGCAAACTTTTGGTTTGAACTGATCTTTAAAAGAAAAGCTCTTCCTTTATTCATCGCGAAATCGTCCGAACTGAGAATGGCAACGATAAACGTCACAGGAACCTTATATTACATAGTACTCACAACGGCTGACATTACAATATATGAGCGAAGCAATCGGAAAGGCTACTCAGGAATTCTGTAGGGCACATTTGTTGCACCTCGCAAATATTATGTGAAGCAAGTACCACTAAAATGATATTATAATCGATTCAATCAGCGAAAATGCAGTACAAATTACGTAAAAAGGTAAAAAATAAATTATAGTCAAAATCGACTAAAACTGCATAAAAAAAGACTTATAAAACGAGTTATTTCATTTCGTCATAACATAAAATTAATTGGTATACTGAACGGCTGTGTTCTGAAGTTGTAAGAAAAAAATGGCATTTCATTCAAATTCGCCCCCCAATTATTATTATTATTATTATTATTATTATTATTATTATTATTATTATTATTATTGCTACAAGAATGTGTAATTTTTCAGCGTCGACATGTCGAGACGCCGCATCGCGTGGCGTCGGCGGCCTGCAGTGACAGGGGCCTTAACCCGCTCGGCCGCCGGGCCGCCCCAGCCCGCGCCGATGCACCTTTGAGCCGTCTCCACCGCCCGTGGGCGACCGGGATGGCAGCGCGGCGGCGACGGCGGCGCAGCGTGCGGCGGCCGCCCCACTGTAGTAGAAATTTCCCGCGGCGACGACGACGGTGGCGGCGGCGGCGCACAGTGGTCTGGAAGGACGAAACGCGCCTAAGGCATTTATTTGGTGACGTGAAATGTTTCTGAAATCGGTAAGTGGAGCGAGGCGTGTATGCGATGCCTTGATATTTTTATTTATTTATTTATTTATTTATTTATTTATTTATTTATTTATTTATTTATTTACTTATTTATTTAATAGTATAATTTTAAACTCGGAAACAACTTTAAAAATATTATATATTTAAAATATTGCAAATGTTAATATTATTGATTAAATGAACTTCTATCAGGTAATTGTGCATCATATTTATAAAATTGTTTAAAATAATTTTAATAATGTACATTTCTAACGGAAGCATAACGAATCTGGATAGTGAAATTTTTAAAATCGCTAAAATCAGAGAGAGCGGAGGGAAGGAGTTTGGTAAAATCTCGTAAGATTAGACTATAAGAAAATATTTCACACCAATATAGGCTAATTCTATTTATGTCATGGCAGTCGTACTATTTGAGTACCTTAAGCAAGGGGTTGTCATTTGAAGGAGATAAATTTTTCTTCAATTACACATGTGCAAGAGCAGATCTTGCCATTGTAGCACAACGCAAGACGCATTTAGAGGGAAAAAAGGGAGGGGAGGAAGAGGGTGTGGTCACCATTGAGTGGGGAAGTTTGCATAAGTAGACCATAAGAATACCCCATCCAGCTGTATAATTAGTTATAAATGTTGTGATGTTTATATCGGACCGGCTGAGTGCAATTCAAAGACAGAACCTCCGTTGTCTCTTTAGCCACTCTGGCCGGACAGTTCAAGCGTTCGAGACCCGACAGAGGCACGTTTTTATCACAGCTTATGAGCAAGGAGAAATTGAACCGCTGTCTGGACGAAATTCTAGCTGTCGGCTAGTATGATCAGTATGAGCAGTACCCTAGCAAATGAGCCACGGACCGCGCGCGACCATTTCTTCGTCTTCCTTGTCCTATCGTCTCCCCTTACACCCTTTTACACTTGGACGCAATACATTTTCACACGTGTCAAAGTGCAGTCGGGAGGTTAAATTCACGGGAGTTACTTCCGCGTGTGACGGTGCCCTAATGGGGGAGATGGTTGGAGAGAGAAATCTTTCGTAAGCATTCATTCTCAGGAGCGATATCTCACCATTCAGCTGCCGGGGAACACTGCTACTTCCTAGTATAATTAACATTAACTTCGCTAACTAGGCTAATGACTACAACAGTTGTCGTGACCGAAAATTTCAATCAATCAATGAATAATCTAAATGTGAAATTAATGTGTATTTGGTTCCATTATTTTTGTACCGAATTCACTTCCTGCATGGACAGATCATACCCCACTCTGCCATGTTGTCTCCCCGATACAAGCTATTGAATTTGGAAATGAAATTCCGATTATAAATTGAATACAACTCATTTTTGTTTAATTCTATGCTGATACGTTTTAGATTCTAATGAAACTGTAAGTTTTCAGACACTGTCTTCATTACAATAATGAGGAAATTACATGCCTGAAATGATGCCATTTACCCACTGTGCATCCCATCACAATTTTTAATGGGACCGCTTATGTTAAAGTAGCTTTTTATTATGGTTTCACTTGTAACGTTATTATATTACCGATGTTTACTGATAATTTTATGTTTCACTCAAACCTCAGAGTTTATTTGGTTAAAAGAAGTAATTGTTTGGTTGTGTGTAATTGTAAATGATTTAATTAATTGGAAGAAAATACAAAATGTTTCTTTGCAAATTGAAGTACAAGGCAGTTTTTCAAGATACACAAAATTACGTATATTTTACAGAAAATTAAACTTCCACAAGAGAATCATTTGCAAGCAACCAAGCAGTGTATTTTCATTACTAGCGAGCAAGAAGTCGTATTCTGTCTTAACGGACAACTTCCAAGACGTTTTTTGGGTGCAGATTAATTTGTTTTTTCTTCATTCAACTGTAGTTGCATTTACAGGTTTATTATCTGTAAAATTTAACTTTTTTGTTCAAGTCCTGTACATACGCTAGTTCTAACTTTAGCGAAATATGTCAATTGACGCGAAAAATCGTTAATTAGTTTTCAACTTCATTGCGGAACTAATTTTGTAACGAAAGCAAGTCCCTTTCAATTAAATTCATTTTACAATATTAGTGTTAAGTACGCTTTCCATCGTAATATTTTTATAATATGCCTTCTCTTTGACAATACACTATTACGTTTTGATGTCAATGAACCTTCAATAAAAAACGAAGTAGACATCAACGACCACATTCATGATTCGAATTACAGATATCAGCAACATAAATACCTACATAATACGTACTTCCCTCTGCATACCTTCTGAAATCATCAACATTTTAACATTTTCATTAATTTACCTCTAAATAATTATTGGGGAGTGTTCAAAAACGTCGTATGAATCTTTACTGAAAAGTAGGCTATTTTTGGACCCTTTTATTCGTAAACACCTCGTCTGAAAAAATAATTTCCTTCTCAGCCTTGATACATGTATAACTATGTAAGTTTCTAGATATTTGAACTTTCTAAAATTAACATTCATTTGTTTTTGTTAAATTGTTGTAATTAAGGCATAACCGAAATGGGAACCGTTAAAAACTGTTTCAAAAGTGAGACCAAACGGAAACCTTTATTTTTTCATGAAATAAATTTCTGAATGTGAAATAGAGTAAAAGGTTTTGATTTTTAAAATACCTTCACAATTTTGCACATCTTATTATTACGTGTTCTCATTTGGAGATGTGACTAATAGATAATGTCTTTTTGATTTTAATCCTTAAGCTTAATAGTCGTAACTGGAGTGGATGTTTTGGATTGGCAAATTAAAGTGCAGAAATATATGAAAATAAAAATATGAAACTGTATACAATAAAAAAATCAATAAATTATTTTTTATACCCTACCTAGCGCTTGCAATAACAAAGAGGAAGAAGAAGATGAAGAAAAAAAAAAGAAGTTACTTCCACTTCACTTTAATGTACTGCACACAACTTAACCTAAATTTTAAGTCTTCAATAGTTTTTATCTGTAGGCTCCACACTATGTATCATACCTTTTGCTATGCGTTTTCACCCTATTGATTAATTTCCTATATTTTTCCTAAAATGTTTCTATGTTAATAAAACAATGAGGAAATGGGAGAGAGGGGAAATAGAACTTGGGAAAAAAAACGCATCGTGGTTTTGTCCGCAAAAACCTCAGCATGGACTGGCCATGATTTGAACTCCTGTCCTAACTAATGGAAGGCGAGCAGCGTAATCACTATGCCAGGGGTGGACTATGGCTTTCGGCCTGAACGGGTTGTTTTACCTTTACGGGTTGTACTTCAATTATATGTTACGAAAACTGTAACCGTTTTATATCAAACCTCGATCAAATTAGCGACGTTCGTTATCCCAAGCAGAAATCAAAACCTAAATATTTTATTAACGGAGGTCGAAATTGGAACATTGTTTGAAACGGTTTCATGCAGAGGCGTCCACAGGTTAAAACGCCAGGGGCCAACTACTTTTTTGGGCCCCCTTTGCTATTGAAGTTTTTTGTTTACATATGACACATTTTACTAGTAAATGAATAAAACCTACAAGGATATATCTGCCATAAATCTAATGATTCAATTTCGTATTTCGAATCATAACTTCCTAGATTGTCAGGATAAAAAACAAGTGAAAACCAGGTTTTGAACATAAGGAAATAAAATGTTTCATTACATAGGGTTTCGGAGTCCCTTTCTAAATTTTGAGGGGACCCCAGCCCCTCTATGCTCACGCACATAATTCGATGCCTTGGTTAATTTTTTTTAATTGTATTTATTTATATCGGTTTACAACAGCTTACTTAAAAAATTGTTGTCCAGGAAACTATTTTTCCCCCTCTACGCGCGTTTGGTCCCTGTTCGGACCATTGTGCGGCGGCGGCGACGACGGCGGCGGCGGTGGCGGCGGCGGCGGTGGCGGCGGCGGCGGCGGTGATGGCGCGGGGGAAGGGGGCGGGGCCGCGGAGGAGGGGAGCCGGCGCGGCGGCCACCGCCGAGGCAGCGGCGGCGGCGGCGGCGGCGGTGGCCGGGCCGGGAGCCGTCATTGTGGCGCGGGGCTGGCTCTCCGTCAGATGCGCGCGAGGCCCGTTGGCCAAGCGACGCCGCCGTCTCCTGCGCGTCGCGACGCCGCCGTCGCCGCCACCGCCACCACCGCCGCCGCCGTCGTCGAGGAACGCACGCCGCGGGAGCCCCGTCCGAGCGGACGCCCACGTTCGCAACACCAGCCCGCGCGGGTGAGTAGCCACGGCCAGCACGCGCCGCCGCTGCCGCCGCTCTAGCGGGACACTCCCCGAGACACCGCTCGCAGACGCGGTGGCGCCCCAGCTGGGACGCGGTGTTGCAATATTTACTCCGCCGGGACCTGATCTGCGCTCCGGAGGCTGCAGTCCCTTCGCACGCACGAGCCGTGTGCGTGCGCGTGTGGCATGAATCACGTGAGGGAAGTGGTGCGACGCGTCGCTGTCTTTTCGTGTACCTGTTTCGGAACGTTGCCCGACGCTACTTCGAAACTGTGTCGCATAACCCTCTCTATCTACCCAGTGGAGAACCCGATCAAACCACGAGAGCCCCAATCTCCGTTCTGTTTGCGAGGCCTGTTCTCCGGCGTAGTGTAGGAGCTCGTTGGACAGCTGTCACAACGTGCGGGATGCTGGTGTAAAAATCGCAACTGTGCGGAACCGTCGTGCTGGTGCTGGATTGGTGTTGTCACGGCAACAACGTCGTAAACAGTTAAACGTCAATCGCCGCGGTGCGTGGCCGCGTGTTCGACGGCTGCGTGCGCACGCGCGAGGTACGCGAGCGTGTGTGAGTGTGAGAGAGATACAGTCGAGAGTGAACTGTGCCGTATTGTGTGTGTATGTGTACGTGTCGGAGCGGATGGAGGGGAGAACGAAAAACACGTGGAATTTAGAGACGGCAGTGATGCGTTTTGGACCGACGCTGTGCTAGTAGATCGCTCGCAAAAGCGAATAATGTTTGCGAAAGTTGAAATTAGTCGATTGAAATTTCTCTATGGCGGCGTTGATGCGAGTGTCTGTGTGTGAAAATGGACGAAAATGCGTGGTATGAATTACTTACGAGTTTTAGAACGTTTTATGATAAGCGGTAGGTGTACGTCGGTTATTTTTTTTTTTGCTGGGTGTGGGAGTGAGCTGGACACGCCTCGGACATCTGTGAGCTCCCCGGTGCACGTCGGATCGCACAAGCGCTATCCAAGGCGACCTCGGTCTCGTGGCTAAGTGGTTTCGAGAGCAAGACAGGTTCTCCAGAAGACAGGTGATTAGCAATTTAAACCCGACTGAAACGTCGGGGCTCGTTTCAGACTTCGAAATAAGTCGAAACATCTACATTTGCTCTTTACGAATTCCTTTGATCGACAATTCTTTTCACTCGTGCGTTAGGGCGAGTGATCTAAACATCCAGAGAAAGAAATCGTCGTTAATTGAACGATGTGTGGCCAAGTGAAAGCAGGCCTGGATTTAGATTGTTAGGTGCCCTAGGCCTAGTGAACTTTACGTATCGCCATATTGCTGTGTCAGCTGTAACACCAGTGTGCTCAAAAAGATATGGAACGGCTTGTGCGCCTAAGTGTACTAATTTTTTTGTGGTATTTTGTGTACACTACAAGGGACTAGAAGTTTCAAAGGTATTAGTAGCTAAAGATGCTACTTGCTATTCGAGTAATGTGAATTAATACATGTGTAGTCTATGATACGTAGCAATGCCATTATTACCCATCTATTTCCTTGATGCACCTATATGATAATTACATTGCCATTTCTACAAGGATACCTAAAAGTTTTAAAGTATTTCCTCAACGATTAGCTAGTTGCAATTTTGGCACTTCTTACATGTGATAGCTTCAGTCTTCATAAATGGCGCGATGTGGACGAACGATTAAGAGAATTGTTCTAATGACAGTCCGAAGTTTACCTCACATGGCATATCATTGAAATCATAGAATAACTTTAAAAGTGAAAGGAAGAGTGAGTTCTATCGCAATTGTTCCATCGAACATTAATTAACATTAATGCAGATGTTCCTATTGCCCCCAAAATAGGGCAGTCAACTTCACCTTTTTTTTCGAAGTTCAAGTGTCTTATTTTTTATAACCCGCAACATGTCCCAATTTTATAACTCGCAACATACACAAACATCCTAAACGAACCAAATAAGCAAGTTCAGCAATTTCTTAATGCGAGTTGGTGACATCGCACGGTGCAAATTGACTGGAGAATGCCATCATGAAACTATTCAAGCCACGGCGTTTACATGACTTTCGACGGTTCGAATCTTATAAAAGTGCTTTATGACTGTCCGAGTTACTTTAAATTTTTAAACAAATATTTCTTAAAAGGGCGTTTCGTCTTCTGTTAAATTTGGCAACCTGTAGCCGTCACTGTGGGCCCTTGTAAAACTCCGAGCGTGCGCGAAATTTCGTGTTTTCTTTTTCGAATCGCGATCTGTCACAATCAAGTTGGTATGCGTCAAATTCGCCGAGTGTGCGAAGGAGGGGGCGGTGTGCGGAACGGGTTTCGCCGCCGCTGATGTAACGGTGTGCGATATTAAATGTCCGTTTGGATGGGCTAAAAATACCTCTGAACTCGTTGCGCTCGGTCCGAATACCATGCTGATGTTGCGTACTCGCTGTTCCCATTGCGAATCTGTTTTCGAAAAATTATGTTTACTTCCTGGTCAACAAGTTTTCCACGAGTTTTTATTATTATTTTTACATCGACATATATTTGAAGCTGTGTAGCCAGTTGTCAATGAGCTAGAAAACTAATGCCTGTATTCTATACTTATAACTAATGCCTAATTCTATACTTATATTCAATTTTAGTTTTCGGATTATAGTCTATATGTTATGATTTAAATTCAAGTATCAAATTCTGATATTCAGGAATATCCAAAATTGATCGTAAAGGAACAGATTCTGACATTTAACTTCTCTGTTAAAAGATGGAATTGTCAACGAAGAGACCCCGAAGTATTAAAAGAAATGAGCTTCTTAGATATTCTCACTTGTTTCGAATTTCTATTTCAATGAGAGGATGATATCACAGTTAAACTGTATAAAAAAAGGGCTTTGAGAGGGATGGGTAGAACTAAAGAAACATTGTGAATCTAAAGGATATTCAATACTACTAAACTGGAGGATTTTTCTAACGGAAACGCTATAGGTACAGTGTTCACCAGACTTGGAGGTTGTCTGAAGGTTTCATTTATAAAAATTTAAAACTTATATTTGTCTGTTGATATATAGTTACTAATAACGTATTCACCTGAGTTATCGAATTACTTTCGTTACTATAGAAGATTAATAAAAAATATGTATTTGTGAATACGTGCCATCGGTTTCTGGAGGGAGGGGGTCGCCTCATGAGCATCCTTGGGTGTACCACTGCACTAAACATTTTACCCCAAGGATAAAACACATATTACATAAAAATAAAATCATTACTTTTTATTTCTTAGTTTTCATTTTATCAGTTTTGTAGGGACGAATTGTCTTCTTATTGGTTGGCCATATATTATGATTCTTACTAAAGCTAGAGACACCAAATCAGTGTAGGGACGACTATTTATTTCAAGTAATTCTTTGTATAGGCCGAAATAGTGTTTTCTTTTTAATTCAAGTGTTCAATAATTTGTATTTTTCGACAATTTAGGACCATACCAGAATATTCGTATTCCAAATCGAATCCCATCAACTTCTTTCCTAAACGTTTTTGACAAATTAAATAAATAAATACAAGCCATCGTGAAAAGTAGGAAAATCCGAAGTCGCTGTGAACGAACGGGTACATTATGGCGTTCGTGCGGCGCGATAAAGAGCCACTAAATCACTGGCAGGCGGGCGAGCGAGCAGGCGACGGCAGCTGGGCACACGTGTGCTTCCCATGGATCGGTTTCCACGGACGCCTCAAGGAGAGCAGCATGCGCGAGGGAACGGCTGAGTCACTCAACAGAGCGCGGCCGCGGCGGCGAGTGTAGGGCGCAGGGTTTTAACTAGTGCACCACACGTTGTGATGGCAAGTTGTATCATAACATCGGTACATCAACCAAAGGTTTTCGATGTCGATAAAAAGATCGACAAAAACATCTATGTTTTAAATATGATAAAACGTTATTTTCCCATCCTGTTTCCATATTTAATTAGAGTACTCAAATGAAATACGTTACCGGTATATTTTAATGTTTGGTCACGTATATGTAATATTAGATTAGATTTATTAATAATTCTGCAATTAAGTGTGAGAACTTGGTGGCAGAATACACTAACTTAACATTACAGAACTTAACAACTATACAAACTCTACAAACGTTACAAATCTCATGAACATTTCACCGTGCAATCTTTTATAGAACTCCACTTCACCAAACTTCACTTCACCACACTTCACCGCACTGCGATACAGCGAGCTGTAATGTCTTTCTTACTCACTCGTTTCTCTCAGTTGCACAACGTCACTGCACTTCACGCCACTGCACTGCACATAATAATAATAATAATAATAATAATAATAATAATAATAATAATAATAATAATAATAACAATAATAATGCTAATAATGATAATAACATTAATAATAATAACAATAATAATGCTAATAATGATAATAACATTAATAATAATAATAATAATAATAATAATAATAATACTTAATTACAAAGAAGACATAGGTAATTGCACTGAATTTTATTAAATATATTTATAACATATCCACATTCAAGAAACCAATTTATTTTTAAATTTGCTCAGGCTTTGAGGAAAGGGATCGAAGATTGAAGTATGTTAATGAGAATGTTTATCGAATGTAAAGAAGAAAATTAAAAATAAAGGACATCGTGTTTTGCTATTATTGTAATAAGTCACTTCCATTCATAAATCATCGAATAAAACGACCTGTAACTGATATACATAATACCTAAATATTAGTTTGAAGTATATTCTGCTTTAGATCAATGTCACCTGAATTTTCTAATCAATATTCTATACAGGCACAGTTCAAAATTCAATCTAACGATATTATCTCGTCAAAATCATCTTTTTTTAAAACTCGATGTTTCTGGAAAAATACATAGATCTGAAGAAAACATCGAAAGCAAAACATCGTGTTAATATGTTTTGGAAAATATCGTTGTTTTTTGCTATCCCTAACCACTCACTCTACTCGGATTTGTCTCCTCTTATCGCTCGTAAAAGATGCTAAATATTATGAAAATAACAATATTGTTTATAAAAATGATTACCAAAATTCATAATTATGAGAAATAGATTCTATGGAGTATGGAGGATTGTGAAAGATCTTTGTAGAATGTGTGGTCTACCAAATAGTTCCATGTTACATTAGCAGGATGCTCCGCCAAATCTACATACATCTAAAGACACACAATCAAATGAAGTTGAAGTTATTCATAGGCAATGTCATTGAATTATAGACCAATTGAGAACTCCCTCAGATTTACAAAAACTCACCTTCACTAGTTAAAAAGTATAGAAATAGCTTTACTGTAATGAAATAAGCCCTTTGTTGCCGGCAAAATTGTAGATTATAATTGTCCGAATGTACTGGTTGTCTATAAAATTGATAAATTAAGAATTTTTGACAAAGATCGCCTATTAACAATCAACATAAAAAAGACAATCAGAAACGCTATTTAAACATCGGCAGCTTCGGCGGCAGAAATTAAATGGCTACTGAGGAAGGTTGAAATAGCACCAATAATTATCTCAGCCTTGGAAATTGTGTTTCTTCTGGTCTAATAAAATAACGATTATTCAAAGGCATTAGCATACCAATCCAGAAAACTTTAATCCTACAGACTTGACATAATAATTTGCGAAAATTCTTAAACTGAGGGAAGATCTAAGATCAATTTCTACGCAGTCTTTTCTTAGATCTGCCCACCTCTAAGTCTTATGAGTAGGTGAATGGCTCCTAGTGATTGTTGAGAAAATTTAAACCAATAATATAAATAATAACAATAATAATGTATATTAACAACAAGGATCACTCCATAGCTTTTCCTGCTATTCACTTTGATGAATCGTACATTAACACAAAGATTAAACTTTGTGGACAGGAAGACAAGCAATGCATTTATGGCTGGGAGTGCAAAACTAGAATCGAAGCGAATTAGATCAACCCCGGAAAAATACAATTGGAATAAATTTCAATTGGAATGGTGGCTAAGTCAAACATAGTGGAGATTGTACAGTAATATTAAAGAGATGATGAAAGAGGGGAGAAAATTTGTCTAGGAGCAATGAAAAATTAAGTAACGTGTAGGAGAACGGCGAAGAGACGAAGGGAAGAGGATAAATGAGAGAAAAAAAATCAGTGGCAACACATATTACGATAATAACCTTCAATTGTAGTTTTTGTGATATAAATTTTGCTGTGAGATCAGCTAATAGTTCATTTTATTACTCATAGATATTTTTTACTGGTTGTAATTTTTATGTGAATCCCTTAATCCCCTTAAAGCAACATGTTTCCTTGTTTGTATCTCGAAAGAGTTCAATACCAGGCGAATACCGGAGCAGTATCCTAGACAATGGGCCTCGGATCGCTCGCGATCTTTCCTTTCTCTTCCTCATTCTAACTTCTCCCCTTACGTACACACACACATGCAGTACACTACCACATATGTCGGGAGACCATTCGGGAGCTCAGAACTTTGAAGGGAAAGGGCGGGGCCCGCTGGGGGAGATACCTCAAAAAGGAAATCCCCCACTAGTCGACATATGGGTCGTCACTGGAACTCATTATTCAGGGGGAGGATAATTTGCCACTTCCTGCGATAACATTTTTACTTCACTAATGTGAATAATAACCATTGGAGTTGATGTACCCAGCAACATAAATCAATCGAAATGGTATATTTTACGTCCGAACCTTCCATCTTCAAAAGGTAAAATAATAAAATATTTTATAATTAAAAAAACGCTTTAAACATATTTTCTCATTTTGGTCGAGGATGTGAGAACGACAACTATTGACAACTATAAAAATGTTTTGCCCCCGACGATTTGCCAAGTTATTAATAGTCGAATGTTTGGATTTTCTCCACAGCTCTTCATATGCATTTACATTGGCGGTGAATGCAAAATAATACAATCTTATGTTGACTTTGAAAATGTGAATTAAAAGGTTTATTAATCCAAATTAATTAGAACTTTTTACGTGAATAATTTTGTGCAAGGGAATTCAAAGACATTGTTATAAAATCTATAATTATTTTACACATAAATAATAATTTTTATTCACGAAAAGCCTTTGAAATTAATGCTAGTTAATTAGTGATACTTCTGTTATAAATGGATAACTACGTAAGTGCAGAGGCGGAGTGTTTTTTCTATTTTAATGAAGACATTTTGAAAATACGTATGCCAGACACCTCGTAGCACGCAGAAGGTTGTGTAGCTTCAGAACAAATCGTATTTAGGTCCTGTTGGACATGAACGTGCAGATGTATTAGTTATGACTGAAAAATTCAAATAAAGAAAAAAACAACGTTTGTTTCAAAGTGTGTTGAGTAGTTAACAAGGTATCCTAATTGCAACTTGCATATGTTAAAAACCTAATTACATTTTTTCTAGGCGTGGAATGCTTTCTTTTGTAGAACATTTTCACATTTTATGTGCTGCTCAATTTCTATCTTCGTGGATGCGTTTCTTGTACTGCGTTGAAAAAAAGGTGATAATATAAGACAACGTAGAGCTATGTAGTGAGTCGCGGTTTACGCAACATTTGTATGACATAAAATGTGTGTTTCATCTTTGGAAAGTCATAAATGGTCATATTTATGGTACGTACGGTGTAGAGAAAATCATATTCGTTATGTTAATATGAGGTTACTTAGTACAACATTTTTTAAACAAAGGATTGAAAGATGTATTACTTCTTAGTGCCGCAAACTGGAAATAAAAATTACGTAAACGTGCTGTTTCATTTGTATGAGGGAATTACATGAATTACAAGTTACGGAAGAGTTTATTTCACGAGAAAACTGGAGGAAGTACTAATGCGTAGATTCGCATCACAGAAATAAAGATGCATCTCTTCCATGAAACATACGTAAATACCCATATTCATCGCGAAATTACGGATAAGAAAAGTAATGTACTTCATTAGTTGAATGCAGTATTAAAGAAAGAATGATATTACGCCTGCAAAAAAATGAATACCTTTGCTGAAATGTTATAAGTGGAAGAATTTGATGTTTTATAACTTTACTGATGAGTAGACTTGAGAGTTTTTTAATTGTAATTGGATAATCTAAATACAATATGAAATTTTTTTCGCATATAATACCATTTTATTTCATGTGATAATTCAATGCGCCAATACACTAACTTACGACAAATGTAGAGCATCACATCGGGTGTCTGTAAGTTATAATGGATTAAAATGTATTCTGGGAAGAAGCGTACGTCCAATAACTTTCAACATCAATAAACAATTTTATTTTCTGACTTGCTGACTTGCTGCTTGCATTATACGCAATTTAATTAAAGTTTTTTTAAATCAAGGAACTGAATTGTTTTCTAGTGTACTTAAACATTTTCTCGAAAATTATCATTCTATGAGACAGCGTTCAAATAATTGAAGAGCTTATTTCCATAGTGGTGTGTCTCCATGAAACACAATTTTTGAAAAATGAAAGTATTCACATTCAAGACATGTTCCGACGGTTTGTGGAAATCGTTTAACATATGAGAAACGTAAATTTTGAACGCAATATCTGGGAGCATGATGGACAAGCTTTTTTAGAATATAACAATACATAAAACAACACAAATAAACGGAAATGAAGGTAGGTAACTTAGAAAATAAGCTGTCAGTTCTACAAGAATCGATTGGGATTTGAACCCCAGTACACAAAGATAGAAGGAAACCGGTCCCGCCGCACCTCGGATCGCCACCGGACGCACTTGTTCGATTAACATCCAGTCCTTTCCCAAATCATCTTTCGGCGAAGCCGCATCCATCAGAGAATTAAAGACTAAATCGATTTCGCCCGCCTGCCCGCCTCCTCTGTCTATAAATAGCCGTGAGCACCTTGCAATTGCAGATGGCGGCATGTGGCTCGTCAACGAGCGTACGGGGCGCGCGAGGGGGCGCGGCGAGCGGCCGCAGGGCCGTTTCGGAGGGGCGCCTCCCCGGGGGCACCGCTGCCCCCCCGCCCCCCGCGGCGCCCTGCGTGCCCAGCGCGGCCGGCCAACAGCTGCGCGCACGAGCCGCGGCGCTCAGCTGTTTTGCATAACGTGGCGCTGGCGCGGCCCTCGACGTGGGTCGCGCGCTCACGCGAATGCCTATGTGTGTGTGTGTGTGTGTGTGTGTGTGTGTGTGTGTGTGTGTGTGTGTGTATAGTCGTCAGTGTACGTAGTGGTGTGTGTGTGTGTGTGTGTTATATGTTATATTTTATTATTGATAGCAATTTCCTTTGGACGCGCTCGTATGAGGATTTCTTTGTCTGTACGTATGTTCTCAGCAACAGTAGGTAGTGAATGTGTGGGTCGCGAAATCTGGAGGAGTAACAATGGCTAAAAAACAAAGAAACCATAGATCTCCTGTTAATATTTATCACAATTGCAGATTATTTAAGGGTAATTTTATTATTGATACCAATTGCGTGAACGTGTTTGAAAGCGCTAGCACATGTATTGTGTGTCCGGTGAGTATTTGGCATTCAGCGACAGGAAGTAGTGAATGTTGTTTCGAATGTTTGTTCGGCACTCAGAGACACGAAATAATGAATAAAAGGTCATAACTTAGATGTGTAATACTCAATCTGCGTTATATTTTTAACAATTCTGAATTTATTTCAATTTTAATTGTATTTCATTACCAATTACAATTTAGTAATTATTATTTAATGATTGAAAATATTTGAAAATTAACTAATTTCGTGATGTATAAATAAATTTGTCCAAAGTAAGGTTTTTCAAGAACTATTTATAATATCTTCCGGTTGAAGACAACGAATGGCCTATGTAAAATTGGCGTTATAGACAGATTTCTCTGTAATGAATATTTTGTTTATGTCTTTATGAAGACATCAACATCTAGCATTCAAGAGTTATATAACTGTATCTCACGTATGGTTACGGATATTTACTTCCATTAGGTGTATAAAATTAGTAATAGAAGGCATAAGACACAAGAAAAAACTGTTGAATTTGATTGTTCTAATTTTTTGAGAACGTGGCAAAAATGGGTTAATCTCATTTAAAGATGTGGCTGTATCACATGCCGTGTATTGTGTAATAGTAGATTTCATTTTTCTGTGTTTGTCTCTGTTTACAAATGTAATTTAATATGTAAAGTTGGTGGATTTGTAGAGAAATAACATTAGGAATAATATTAAGATCACTCGACTTATCCGTATCCGATATTTGCGTTTTTCGGCGTAAACTTAAATGCAAATGTTCAAAGCAAAAAGTCGATGGTTATTTAAGTTTATATTGAAGTTCATGCAGCAATGCATTGTTTTCGAAATAAAAAACAAGAATAATAATTATTTCTTTATTTACAATTTCAACAGCTTTCACACATTTTTCAACTATGTATTTCGCATTCTGGTGGCTTTTATCTTGCACCATTACATTTTGCGTAGAGATATCAAGTAAGGTTGAATATCAGGAACTTGTCAACTTCATAATTTTACTAACTCCAACAATGCAAATTACCGGACAGCAAGTACGCTGTGCCATACTTGTAAAGAACTGTATGATGAACTCATCAAACAACTATGTCACTATGAAAACCACTATGAAAGAAATAATTCGCATGCTTTGGATTTCGACGTCTCCCTAATTTTGTAGTGCGTTAAGTCACGAACTCTTATATAAGATCTTCGCGAGAATGCGCATCTCCAAATTTCTTGAGAAGTGTACGTATAACTGCACAGCTGTACTTGGTCCAACGTCATATTCCAGTTGCTTCAATCTCTAGAGGGTTTAGTGTTCATCGGGAAACGGAGGTGCCTTTGTGTGATCAACGAGAATATTATTGATTTTTCAAGTGCCGAGGATTTTTGTAGAATTGTGAATAACGAGAGCACAGGCAGTTTGCCTGGATAGTGACAACGCAGGCTGTTTGTCTGGATAGCACCTGGACCGGCAGTGTGTCTGGATAGCGTCTGTGCGGGCAGTTTGTCTGGATAGCGACTCATACAGTTTTTCCTGGATACCGTCATCCCAGGCAGCCGGCCGGCTTTTTGATCTCACCGACAGTCATATACAAACCCCCGCAGATGATGAGTTTCATTTAGGACCCACGAGGATGAAGGAGTACCCCGTGTGCTCCTGTCGAGATTTCGGTATTGTCCAGACTAACCTAACAGTCTTTCGGGCTGAACAATGACGACTCACTATATCAACGTTTCTTCCCACGCCTGGCACCCAGCGGGATTAACAAGCGCGACGGCAGGCCGTGGGCTGGCGACTCGCGTGGAGTGTGGAGAGCGGAGAGTGGGTTGTGGGTTGGCGTAGAAGGGAAGGCGCTATCAAGGCCTCGGACACCTGTGTTTCGGTCTCGAGTTCGTGTGATTGATTGTGGGGCGACTCCCTTCAGGACGCACAAAAGCCAATGGAAATGAGGTTGTGAAAATAAATGCTACACGATTTTTCGTTCAAATGAGTGACAAAAAATTCCTTCTGCTTAAGTTGTCTAAATTGTACATAAGATTCAAATCAATTGAAATAATTTAGCTCGTTAGTTGATTCGTAACCGTTGAACTCTTCTCTGAGGAAGAGAGCAACCGGACTTGCTTTTTATTGTTTGTTCATGCACTTTTCTTCATAGGTTTGCGCTCAGAAAATTATGGGTTCAACCGGGGGCCATATATGACCATAACGTAGGAAATACGTTTGTTTTATTAGTTATTCCCGGTCGAGCCAAGACTATAGTGTGCGTTTACCTTGCAATGTCCCAGTATATGTTGCTGTGTGACGACGCGAAAATTCACCTCTCAGGTTGAGAAGACCGGAATATGGAAATGGAATACCGGAAATGGGGATGTCTACGTGCTAACCTCACGTACCCCCTTATAACCCATGGCCGCGTGGCAGGAACGTAGGACTGAGCCCGTCTACGGGCTTTCGCGTCAACTACATACATACAGTACGTACATTAGTTAGTTACTTTTTTTGTATTTTATTGGTGTTCTGGTACTGCAATATTTTTCTGTTAAGAAGCTAAGAAAAATTGAGTGAAATTGAGCTTCGTAACTCAGAGGGTGCAGTTAAAAGCACAGAGTTGACCAGAAGAGAGTGTATAAACGACAGCACTCTCGTTTCTTTCAGTTTTTGTGCACCTACCATATTTTTCCTACCTTTCGATGGCAAATAATTTATAAGAATTTAAGATTTTGTGTTAATATTTATTGGAAAAGATTTACTATCATATATGACCATCCAATTTGGAAGTTTCCTTCAACTTCATAAGTAACATTTTCAGCTCGTATCGCTCCCATGAAAGAAAATCGTTTAGCACATCGTTGATAAAAATCCTTTGATTGAGTAAAATTTGCGGGAATAAAATTTACAAAAATCAAAATGACCTTCACGCAAAAGGCTAAAAATTTAGTTGCTGTTATCCTATATCTCGATGTAGGAAAAGTTAATATCTTCTGTTATAAGTGTAAATGAAATGTTGTTTTTTTTGTTTTTTTTTTGCATATGAAACCAGCACTTCCGCCGTGTCTATAATTGTCATTATTAACAGTACAGGTCGTTTACTTCCTCCGGCCTCGCCTTTTGTATAGTTGCTGTTCGTCTGGGTGCTCTCTAAGCCCGAATTTTCGTCCAGGAGGACTATAATGTCATTTTCTTCAAATATTCAATATTCTTCAAAAAATGCCTTTTCTTAAAATGAATAAAGTACAAGTAGTTATGAGTTATAATGTTCTTACCAAAACGTTTTCATTTAATAGGGGCATTGTTGCGTGAAATTAGTATATTGTTGGAATCCTCAACTTTTTTCTATATTGTTTTTTTGCTTGTGAATTCTTGATCAGAATAACCTTCGCTACTTAATTAATTTTAATATTTTCCCCCTTGGTTCCTTGAAAAACTAAACTTCACGCATTGTTCATAATCGAAAACTTTTATTGGGATAACTTTAACATAAATTGTCAGTTATTAATTTTAATGAAACTGGAGCAAAAGCACATGCCTTCGGTTTTGTTACATGTGTTCAATGCGTTTCGTCCGAGCGTGATCTCTCCATCTTTAGTATTGACCCATTAGTTTGAGGACAACAAGAAGTCACCTAAATATTATGATTGTGAAATTAGGCCATGAAAGTCATGAGATATTGGGGTAAGCGCCGAATACAAACCACGTATTGCCTAACAAAAACTACCGTTGGCAAGGACTTAAACGGATATTGCAGGATCCATCTCCATTATTCAAAGGCGGTGTAGTCTTTTGTATGTGCTTATATCTCCAGTCCCCTCCAGTCCCTCCAGGTATTACAGTTATCCAATCATTGGATACCCCTGTTGCTCATTATATGCATAATAAGTAGGCGAATGGAAATAGATAAAACATGTTACAGCTTTGCACGAGTTAGAAGAAAGTCGTCTCTCACAAAAACAATACGTCTGGCGTTTTCAACAAGTGCTAAACGTCTCCCATTAAAACCGTAGGCCATTTTTAAAATTCGCGTAACGATGGCGACTCTATACATTAAGCACTGTCAATGTCTAAGCATAGCGTTTTAACGAGAAAAGAAAATGACTGTAACCTTATTTTAAAAATGTGTAGTAAAGCACCGGAAATTCTACATCTTACGCACCAAAATGAAACGCCAGGTCCGTTTCATTGTGAAACACTTTTCCCGTTACATTTTGAGTTTTTAGGTTATGTAGGACATGGAAACTTTAATTGGATCGTACACGTGACTACTTTTATCGCCAGGTGATGGCTGGCAGTAATAATAATAATAATAATAATAATAATATAATATCATAATAATAATAATAATAATAATATAATAATATAATAATAATAATAATAATAATAATAATAATAATAATAATAATAATAATAAAAAGAAGAAATTTTAATTATTAATTTCAAGAAGTATAGTTTATTTACTTAAACCATTGAAGAACAATGAAAGTAACAAATAATTAAAATGTGCAGGTATTATACATCATCGGATTGTATTTCAAGGATCATTTTCGCTTTTTTGTCAGGAAATAATCACTAATGATTCGGCAAAGGTCAATACACGACTTTTCAGACCTTACCTATCGAAATTCCTATCTCCACGCCCACTCACTGGTCTCCCTATTTTTCTACGTTGTAAGGAACTAATTGAAAGACGCACCAGAACAACCAGTTTCTAGAATATTCATCCAGACACTGAGCGTCCTCAATCCATCTATTTATATGACGATAAAAATCCTGACCCTGACGGAACTCGAAACTAGAAACCTCTGTCTATGAAATTTTAATTTATTTTTATTTAACAGGCTTTAACGAGTAATGGAACTAATTTATACAATAGAGTTTTTATCAATATATTCATCGCAAAGTTGTTAACGATGTTGACGTCATTACGTCGCACAGACATCCACATATGCACGAGCGTATGTTAATAATGGTCCCGGTGGTATGTATTAGTTTGAGATGTTAACTAGTACAGTTAATTTAGTTCTTTCTTGATTCTTTCAGTTCATTTCTGTTTCAGTTGTGGATCATTGTATTATTTGGTACGCATCATCCGATTGATCTACGCTTTACTATGGTTCTTATTTGTTGGTGGATTTCCCCAGTAATAAAGGTGTTACGGTCGGCCGGTGTTCTAGTGCAGGTTGACGAGGGAGATGCCGGGGTTCTAGTGAATTTGTTGTCCATACTGAAAAAAAGTTTTTAAATGCCCCGGCATGTACTACAATACATAATTGATTTTTCATTTATGATTTTCCACTTCGCAATATTCAACGTAAGGACTACAAACAAGGAAACAGTTCATTCGAAAGAGATTTTTATCCATGCATGTATATTGCACTGCACGTATATTGTACTGCACAAGTTAAGACAGTTTTCGTTTCTCTCATGAAGTTGCCAATTCCTCCCCCGGAAGAAAATCCCTAATTTGCCGCCCTGGACGAGCTAAGGTGGTACAGGGCATGGGTTGATATCACTGCAGTGCCTCTGTTCTGCAGGTGCTAGGTATTCAGTCCCTATTGTGGCAAGATTTACGACACTAGCTGGAAAGCTAGATCGAGTTCAGCCAGTGTTTGGAGGATAATTCTAGCGGTATGTTGCTCTGTTGGATAATTTTCCATGGTTTCTTCGACCAACACCAGGCGAATTCTGGAGTAGTACCCTAACAAACGAGCCACGAGCACGATCTCTTCTTCCGTTCCTTGACCTATCATCAACCTACTTACACACACACACACACACACACACACACACACACACTTTCACACACACACTCACATTCCCTGCACTACCACACAAGTCAAGAGAGCATTCGGGAGCTCAGAACTTATCCGGCTGGGGCGGTGAGCCGCCAGTGGGAGATACCTGGATGAGGAAGACTCCGCATGCCGATTTTTAGGTTTGGGACGGATATTACTATTCAGCAAGCGAAAATCACCGCCCCCTCCTGTGATAAAAACATGCATTTCACATACGGGGGAAATTGCGTTAATATTTTTACGGGAGCATACGTTAACATTTTTACGCACTGGGAAACACCAAATTATCATTCAATCGATCGCCGTCTGGGGTGGAAACGCTTCTTCTGGTTTGCGCGTCAACTGCACCTCGTCCACGAGAGAGTGCAGTGTGCAAGGTGAAGTGGGCGGGGCGGGTGGGGCGTTGTGATCGACAGGCGCACCCTTTCCCGCTGCGCGTACCGTTGCCTTTGACTCGGAGACAGGCGACGTCCGTCTCGGGCCCGAGACTGATTTTCTTTCAGCCCCGGAATGGTCGTCTTCCTCATTCCGACTTGTTGTGTCCGCCGACGTATTGGTTGCCGCCGTTCGCTGATTTATCGCCGTGACATGCGAGGACTTGAGCAGCTCGGAGGGTCAATACTCCTTCGCTGCGTTACCTTCTATGATGTTTGACTCTTGTGAAAATCGGTTTTGATATCTGCCGATCTAAATGCTCTCGGCCGTGCAAAATTCGTGCTGAGTTAACGCAAAGAAAATTACTCCAGACAATTTTATCATTAATCAATACGATCGAATGGGACTGTAACTATAAAAATAAAAAGAAGAAGAATAAGGAAGAAAATGTAAAATCAGTGAGAAACTGAAATGAATCTAGTTAGGGCTGGATTAATTGAAGACCTCTATTCATGGCCAAACTGGCCTCTTTATAATTGAACATATTCAATGAAAACTAACATGAAAATAAACTAGAACCATTACAATTAAAAAACACACACATTATTTTTGCGTGTGTTTATGAGTGAATATGAAATTTTGTTAAAAAGTTATTCCGATCTCTTTCCAGAACGTGCTAGTGTTTTGCCTTTAATCTCTCTCTTAATATATAGTCGTGTATGACCAGTCAAAGTCTACACAAATATTTAGGAATTGACGTGCAGCAAATACAGTTTAAGTGTCCGACACTTAACATTACATGGTAACAATTTATTTTATTAGCATGTATAAAATATGTGATTAGGATAGATATTGGAAACATTTTTACTGATATGTTGGTTATCTTCGAATGAAAGAATATATATACGAGTATCAATGAGATGGACTGTAAAAGTACAACATAGATTTTCCTAGTAGTAGGTAAGTTAATAAGTATTTAGTATTTCCAGACATGTCAACTGTTATGATCGTTAATCCACAAGTGTAGTTTATAATTCGGAAAGAGTTAGAGATCCTCCCCGGCTGGAACGTCACATCCGTCGCCATCACGTTAGTTTGCGTGATTCCCCCTTCAGGCATTTGCTCTAGTGGAGCACTACCCCAGCCGGGACAAGCTGGTTTGACCAGCCGGAACAATAAGATGACTGGCCTCTTGCTTTGCGGGGTGGTGTATTGCATGTAGGAAGTGTGTGTGAGAAAGGGGTGAGGATAACACAAGGATGAGGTAGAAAATATTGTGCGCGGTCTGTGGCCCATTTGTTAGGGCACTACTCCGGTATTCGCCTATTATTGATCGGAGAAACCACCAAAAACTCCCAATCAGAGCAGCCGGTCGTTAGAATTCTCCTCCACACAGCTGCTGGGTGGTGTGATACCTAATTGTGAAACCAACGTCCTATTCTCGTCCCGAACGGAAACGAATCCTTTAACTTTGACCTCGGATTTTGACTCGAACTGATTTGACCTCGGAATCCCGGTTTGGAGCATCATTCGGAGAAACGGAGTCACAAACGGAACCAGCGCTAATCTCTGGGGCGATAAGGAGCATCTTGAGGTCACTCTCCCCCCACCTCACCCCACCCATCCTTCGCACTCCCATTCGAATTCCTGGCCTACTTGCGCGACTTTCCCTTGTTTACAAACAATCACGTAAGGCCCAAAGGCGAGGGTTTTCCCGCTATTTCTGGCGATCTCTTGCAGAATCACATGGATAGAGAGGTTTGAGGCCCTTCTGAAAAAAATTACAATAATACATTGTACGAAAGCAACTTGTTGATGAGTAATGTTGTCAGCATTTGTCTTTGATGAAACATTTTTCTTGCAGGAATCAAGTTTCTGTGAAATAGAACCATAACCTTTAGGACCGTTGTGAAAGCTAGACATTTCAATCGAATTTCGTTCTATGTATATCGCGAGCGAACTGAATCTAGTTTACATCGATCTTGGTAAGTGCCTTGCTAACTACCCGTGGTGATGACGATTAGTGGGAGGTATTCTTCCCTATCTTCTGCACGTTGAAGCCGACTATTTGACGCTGCGAATTTCCTTTCATTGATTGGTTTTCTTAAAGAATCGAGACTGTTTATATTTCCTTCCTCTCCCTTACTATCTCTTCATTCCCTCATTAACAAGTACTTGAAGATAATATTAAATATATCGAAAATATGCTTGTATTTCGATATTTTATAAATTCCACACAATGGTTTAATAAATAGGCTCCGGTTCGGGTGGATAAGTTAGCTAGAGCTTATATTGGGAATCTCATTCGTGCAAAGGGTTTGAATCCGACACTAGGCATGGAAACATCCCTTATTTCACGTGTTGTGAAACTGAAGGCATTATATTCTGCTAACTACAGATACAAACTCATTATGTCAATGTCTAATATGTTTTATAATTATTTATGTGGGCGGAGAGTGCAAAAGGAGATTCTTGTGTTGACTCTGAACTTATTAGATATAATTTTCATTAAGGTATTATTAAATTATTTCGAGATTTAATTTTATGAGTAGCAGTTGCTTAGTTAATACCTTATTTTATGTGGCGAGGCTCGTGCCATCAGGCCCGCTCGCTGTTCCGCCAGACCACGCAAATTTCGCTAGGCGCCTTTCACCATCTAGCTGAGAAAGAAGGTACTATCTCGGGCGACGAAACAGGCGATTCAAATTTATCTCAGAGGCTTCTTTTAGGCTTGATCTTTTACATGCAGGAAATCTGCTACATCGGACAGCCTATTTTACTTCCCCTCCGAAGGAAGGCGCAAGAAGGATTTTTTCACCAGTGTGAGAGTATTAGAACTTTTACACGAATAATCGGGTACGTGGGTATTAAAAATATTCGATTTGTATTACAAGAAAAAAAATTTCACGAATAAGTACTTCTTTATAAATTAAGCAATGTCCGGAATTGAAATTCCCATTGCTATTGTATTGTGAAACTGAAGGCATCTTATTCTGCTGATCACGTATTCGAAACTACTTTTATGTCATTGACTAATATTTGGTGCAAGAAACACCTCATAAATAGAAACCGGTTTGGTGTGAACAAATTTCAGCGAGACAGTATTCAAACCCGCAGCCTCCCGCTTCGAATCCCAGCGCTGAGGATAAAGCTCGATGACACTTGGACTCTATTGTCAGTTTTCCTCGGGGAAAATCTCCCTCCCTTTGTTTTGATGAAACGCTTTACGCGCTATTGTTGTTGAAAGATACACGGACGTTACGAACATACGTACGGAAAATTACGGACATACGTAAAAAAAATCGGTAAGGGACCCTCCAAAAGGTGTATTTCCATAAAATTCTCGACATAGATTTTTTGAAAAAAGGCATAAGTTTCTCTGTAGTAGAAAATGTACTAGAAAATAAAAGTAATCAACCGCCACAAATGGAAATTGTTGGGTGTAAACTATTGCGGAAAGATCAATAAAAATTACCTAATATTAATTAATATAATATGAACTTTCAAGTCCTGTGCTTTATTGAAAGTTATTCTTCTAAGAACTTATGAAAATAAGTAATAAATAATACTTAGGTCTCACTTTAATATTATTTTAAATAGTCTACGATTATGAGTAGTTAAATTATTTATTATATTTGCATTAAAATATTAAATATAGAGTTAGACTGAAAAATATTTTAGATAAAATAATCATAAATGTATATATCTTACATTCGTATGGTTAATTGCTAAAATTACTTTGGTCCCGCTTTTATATTTATATGGGCGTGGCAATGTCAAATTAAAACTTTAAACATTATATCAATATTCACCCTCCTTATAAGACATTATAAACTCTTATTATTTCTCAATTTGAACGTCTTGTTAATTGGATTATTTATTGAAATCCTTTCGTACTCCAAGTCGCCCCAACATTGATATAATTCAAAATTTGGCTATAAAGTGTTATTAGTTCGCAAATAAAAACATATTCAGAGTATTTTTTCTACTGCTTCTTTTGTGGTGCATACTTTGAAAATATAATGCGAGAGACCAGTTCTATTTAAATTGTAGTACTAGTATGCTTGACTTTTATTTTGGTCATGAATTTTCAAATTTGTATCCTGAATTACAGATTCCTTTGGGAGCTACTAAATAATGGCACATGCTACTCAGAAACACTCCGCTTATTTGTGCGTGTAAGATGCTGACCAAAATCTTATTTTCATTAACCCGTGGAGCTGTACTTGGCGGGTCATCTGTGAGAACATTGATGCTGATGGAGATGTTGCATGTATGCAATCGCCAGATGCAAATTGACCGTGCCGGTAATCCCCTTCAGGTGTTAACGCAGAAACCGTATGCAAATCAGTTCTTTCATTTTCGTCTTTTTCTTTTCGTAGAGTTTCGTAAACATGAATGTATACCAGTGTGACCATTTCTTTTTTGCAAGTGCGAACGAGAGGTTATGGTGCGTGGATGCCAAATAGTGCAATTTCTTCAACAGGGTTGCTGCAGTTTCGTCTTGTGGTATGCACATGAAATTGGGTTTTAACAAGTAGCGGTATGTTTGCAAAAACTGGCAAATTGGCAATGATCCATTATGAAAACTGATTCATTAGAACAACAAAATCTCAAAGGTGTGCGATTCACTAAAATAAATGCATCATTATGAAAGAAACATGATTAATCTGTAGATCATTATTCCAAAAACCGTTCGAAATAAACAAGTTCTTATTTCTGGTCAAGAAATTGTTTATTTTGTCCTAAATTTAATAACTAATGCTTATGTCTACAATTGCTAGCTTTCGCCTAAGGTATCTAAATAGGCTTTAGTAAAATAACACTATGTAAATGTTATTTCATTGTAAATAGTATTAAAGTTATTTAATTTTGCAACTACCAAAAATATAACTACGATTAAACTACCCTACATTAGATAGAGTTCTGAAAAGTGCATTTTTTTCATTTGCCACTCCGTTTTTTTTAGTATGAATTTATTCTAAAACCATTTGCATGTATTCACTAAGAATGGAGTGAATACCCTGAAACAATGTTAAGAATTACATTATTTCTGGACTGTCATTTCTTTTATTTGTTAATTAAATCTCAGAATTCCACAATATTTCTGCTGCCTCTACAAAAAAACTGACACGTCTCGTGGCATATTACTGTCTGGGAAAACAGGTCTAAGAACTCGTGGAAACCAAATTCAAACTAAATTAAAATTCTATAAAAGTGAAAGGTACCCCAGCGAGAGGCCAACTACGAAACAATCGAACGCAGCGTCCGATGCCCCGCCTACCACTTCGCAGAAAGCTCTGCTTTCAGCGTGGCCCGGGAGCTGGCTTACTGAATGTGGCGCAAACAAAGTGAACGACACCTTATTTTAACGAACTTGAATACTAATACCGTCACTTTTCTCGCTCGCAGGAGCAAACAACTCCTTTCGTTGCGCACTCGCCAACCGGAAAAAAAGTCGCCAGAGTACTACGTGGGAGTGCTTGGCGAGCGCGGAGGAAAATTCTACATCGAGGCAGACTTGAAAGCCTTCCTTTAAGGACATGCGTCCGACCCGAAGTCGAGAACTTCTCGTTTTGTGATGTAATCCCCCGTGATGATGTAATACGCAGGGGTGTCCGTGATGTAGACTAGAGGGTATTTTAATATGATGGACGAAGTTATGATTGTTCCGCACATGACCGCATACATTGCCATGTTACTAAAACAAAATCTAGTTACGAGTTTAATAGAATACGGAGAGTGAAAAATTCTAGTGATGTAGTAAATAGACCATAATATTAAAAAAATAGTGAAATCTGTATCGGCGACTCAACCGTTGAGTACGTAATGTCTTGTACATCTAGTAGTTATACCGTCCGCTACAGAAATGACTTAACCAACTACTTACTACATTACAAATTACATTTATTCTCTGATATGCTATTTTTAATTTTATATAGATAATTAAATTTGCTTTGGGCACTAAGCCTGGTGTCTAATTCTTCAAATTTATACATCTAATTCAATAATATAATACAATAAAGAGCACTAAAATACATACACCACTACGATTTATTTCACTTTAGGCATTCCTACTGAATGCAGAGGCCCTCGAGACTACTGATCTTATTGCTTACACCTCTGTTATTAGAATTTAATCTTAACCTAAAAGACTTTATGTTTTTGGGAAAAGTCTCCGTTAGTGCTGCAGGCAAGCTATTCCATGATTCGATAGTCCTATTTACCAAAGGGTATTTTACAACATATACGCTAATATCACTTAATGTTGTTAAGTGATAATGTTACCTAACATCTTATATTTAGATTACAGCAAGTGGGAGGGATCGTGTTTTCTCCCCATCCTTTTTGTTTGTCAGCTCGTGTTGGTTAATGTAGTGCTGCGTGCGGGGCTAAATTTCCCAATGCATTATGCGTGGCGCATCAACAGCGATATCATCGCACCAAAAGTATTCGTAATCCAGCAGTGGCTTCTTTTCTCTACACGTTACCACAGTAATGTTCGCAGGTAGTACTCTTCCAGAGACATAAGCGATACGTCAGTGCCAAGTATTGCCAGGGCTTTGCATTGCTTTCATAGCCCTTTTCTTTTTCATTTCTGAACTCGCATCGAAATCGGGAAAGTTATTGTCAATAAACTATCTTTCTGCCACAAATTACTCAATTGTGAATATGATAAGCAATGAAAACTCAAAGTAGTTCCTTTATATTGTGATTACAATATAATTGAATACCCTATCTTTCATGTTTCCTCAATACCGTAGGGCCCGCAACTGTATTACGTTCACGTATTCCGTGAATGCTTATTGAATTCGGTACTACCGAGTGATGCGTAATGATACACCACTGTCATTGCATCTTGAGTGGTGCCCTCTTCGCAGTTGTTTGATGCAAAACTTAACAGTCCAGGTCTTCGTCCAATCGTTGATCTGATCGTTGAGCAAATGCTGAGATGGCCCCTTGTTTTGCTTCTGGACATAAATGTAACTTCAATTTTACTTCTACCCGTAGCATGTCGCACAAAGTTTTTAACTGTTTCTAAATAAATAAATAAAGAAATCTGACCATACAAACTTTTAAAGTGGCTCTGGGCATTAACTGATGCCACTGCAGTGCCTCTGACGAGGAGATTCTAGGATTCTAGTCCTGACGGTGGCACAATTTTCGACACTAACTAGTCAGCTAGGTCGAATTCATCCGTTGGATGGAGAATTCTAACGGCCGCCTGCTTTGATCAGTAGTTTTCCGAGGTTCCTCCGATCAACACCAGGCGAATCCCGGATTGTACCCAACCAGCGGGCCACAGACCGCGCGCAATCTTTTCTTCCTTTTCCTTGTTCTATCCTACTTATACCCACTATATTTTTTATTTCTATTTTACTTATATCCTCTTACTCTTACATGCACTATACTAACACACACGCCGGGAGACCAGTCGGGAGCTTAGGGCTTGTGCCGGCTGGTACGTTGCCAAGCTAGTGGCGGATATACCTGATTCAAGGAGAAACCTGCATACAGACGGGTAGGTCGGCGCCGGATCTCGACATCCAGCGTGCGAATATCACGCCACCTCTCGCGATGAAACATGTAGTACACTTACGGGAGTAATTGCCTTAGAAGTTGACGCGTCCGGAATTACTAATCAGTCAATCAATCTCCAAAAAGAGCTTCTTGAACCTTCTTGATCTACTTGATGAAATTTTGTTCGCTGTATGTGAACATCGTTCTCTTATTGATTATTTATAGGCTTAATTTACCAGAATTTCCGTGGGATGACATTCCCAAAAGGTAGAGGGAGCCAATGGAATATTATTGACGAAGTTATGCTGCTCGTAATGGGGTTGAAAATACGTTTAATATACTGTACTTAATCTCTGAACAACACTCACATGTACTTGACTTACTCTTTCTAAGTACATATACAGCGAATTCTCGTTACTCCCAGAATCGATTTTTAATTTTACCACTTATTGTTTGACCCTTCTTATTAGAATTTGGAGAGGATTAAATTAACATATTAATCAAGGACAATCTGCTCTAATGCGTTATTTTAGAGGGATCAATCATAACTTTCATATTACTAGTTTCCAATGCGCACCCAAATTGAATGAAAACTTTGCAGTCTCCAACAAATGGAGAGGTCTCATTTGTTTCGCTAAGTAGTCAGGAGCTCGAGAAAATCTCATAACAATAAAACAGATTTGATTCTGACGGAATTCCCATACTCAGTGCGTCAGTTTACATCACAACAGATGTCTTGCGATAGCAAAGGTCCAAGGAGGAGTCTTCCAGCCATCATATATTTGCTATTCACTTGTTGCGTCATAGAACAGCAACTCACTTTTTTGAGCGAGTTGTTTTGTTAAGAATTGTTATGCTCAGTACGAGCTGTACTCCTACTATGATATTGAGTATTCGTGAAGACTATTTTTTATTAAAATATTTAATTTATTGCAGTATTATACGATAGTATTTTGTTTGTTTTTCTTGGTCTGTGTGCGTTCTAAGTTTGGGAAAAATATTTTCTATCTATTTGTTTAGCAGCTGCTGCAGACCACTAGAATTTTAGTATTTGCAGTGTTCCAAATTCGATTTAAAAATGATCTTTAGACCAAGTAAAAATGTAATGAATATATCAGTTTTTTATTGAAATGATTATATATGTATATTATGTAAAGTTGCATAGGCTCTTTTCTCCGAGAAAAGAAGCACTTTTTACTCGCATCCTCTCCCCTACAAAAATAGATTCCTTTTGAACAGGATCAAACACGCAATCTCAAACATTCAGAACTGGCACGATACCTATTGACTTATAGGGTCAATGAGCAGATAAACTACTTGTGCCTTGATGCTTACAATGTTTATTTTTATTTAACTTCGTCGGTTAAATTTTCTTGTGTATTGTTTTTTGGCAGAGAAGTATAATTTACAGCAAATCCAATATTTTACAAATATCACTTTTAACACTCATTTCTGATTCAAGAATCGGGTTTGATTACGCATAAAAGTGAGATAAAAATATGGTTGAAATAAATTACGCTCCGGAATTTTACATTTAATTGAAAGTCATGTCATCTGAAAACTGTCCCAAAAGGCGATGGGAATAATTCCCATCCATATTTTAGTAGAAATATTGATATTTGTGTTGTGCTATAAATTCCTCCCAAAACAGTTATGAATGCTTTAAATACAATTTATGTATCTACAAATATTAAGAAAAACGTTTAGCAACATATGTTAACTGTAAGCATTTTCTTTGAAACTTGCTGTTTGGTCTAAGAGTGTAATTACGGCACCGATGAGGAATCTTCTGTGACTTCATTATTTGTTCAATATTTAAGACACGGGATACTTTTCCATTCACTTTAAAATTAATTGTTTTTTTTAAAATTCGAGAATGATGAATTACTTATCAATACCGAATAAACCACTCGCATAATGTGTTGGTATTATCTTATGTGTCATATCTTGTCTTAATTGTTTGGCTCTATTGACTCCTCTCTAGCGTGGGTGTTGGCAGTGTAAACTTAGCAGTCATGTTCGTGAGAATAGACACTTGGCATTACTGTCCAATTATGAAACGATGTTATATCTGTGCTATTTAGGTCGACTCTATCATTGCATGGAGTAGCAAAAATGCATTTCCCATGAGTATGAATACTCCATTTATACTCGGCTTGTGTTTCCTACATTCCACCGAATGTTAACGATTTCATGAATGCAGTGCACTCCGTACTTCTAACTGGTGTTAGTTTCTAATTCAATTTACCGGTTTTTGCATCTATGAATAGTAAAATTGTATTAAAACATAAATGCAACAATATTAGGAAGATTGCTTCTAATTTACAATAAAATTAGAAATATAAAGACGTTAATGAACGGGAGGTAGTATGAATTAATAGATTACATGCATGCTAATTCACACTTATTAAATTCTTCCCTTGTTCATTGACATAGTATTAATAGTATAGACAGAATAGATAACAGCAGCATAAGAACAACATTCTAACACATTATAAACTCATGACCTTCTTCCCGCTATCACTGGAACAATGGGAGTGGACAGACTCCAAACACAATTGATCAGAAACTACAGCACGTCGTGAGACTGTGACGAAACATAAAGAGATGCGCGAATTCGACTGACAGCAGTGTGCAGATGCGACTGCAAACATCTCCGGCGGGAGCGAGAAATTGGGAAGTTTTGAGCAAACCGTTACTTATGGATTAAAAATGCTATCGGAAAAATATAATTCACTATCGATTCATTTAAAATAACCTATAAATGAATTTTAGGAATGAATGGAAGGAATAAAAAGCTGTGGTTGCTCAAACTTCCAACCGAGCCAGAAACCACACTTGATTTCAGCGCTCATCCTCTGTAAAATAGTCGTCACGTACATTAACTACCGCAATTTTAAGATCTCAAACGAAATTCGTTAACCAGTTTATTCGCTAGGGAAGCACGCCAAATAACGCGTCGCCGCGTAAATGAAAACCACGTGTGCTTTACTTACGTGAATGTCTCAGGCGTGCGGCCAAAAGTGTAGGTACCATAAGTTCTTTTTGTAGGCATTTACGTATTTACCGTTTCCCTGATGTTCCACAATTTCCACAAATAAGCAATCCCCGCAAAAATATAATATAAATACGTTATAGTTATGACCGAAATGGGTTCGAAATTTTAATTTTGTAGCATCAAATTATTGGCGAAAATATTGAGCTTTTAAAAACAAGTGAATTCTTGAATATTGCAGTACATGACCTTACAAAAATATAACAATACATATCTATTCATTTTGTTACTAATAGTACAAAAATAACTTTACATTCTGCGACTAAAGACATCAATAATAATTTAGGAGAAAATAATAACGGGAATAAAATTATTAATACGTCAATTAAACGTGTACGGTATCTGGTGTGAGAAATATCTTTTCGACGGAAGCTAGTTTTGCTGAGTGTAAAATGATGAATAATTGAACGCATAGTTAATTGCGTAGTCAGTGCGAAGTTTCGGAAACAAAGAATTATGAGAACAGTTACTACTAAAAAGAAACTACTTCTTTGTTTCATTTCCCACGGAAATGAAGGTGAAACGCTCACTTCCCTTTATGAAAGCGTCCTTGACTCACACACGCACGATTCCATGTTTCCATATGTTCGTGTGTCTAAACATGCATTATTCATGCGAATATAAACTGTGAACGTATTTATATGTACACATACTCATGCGGTTGATGATGACTATTTTGAAAAGATTGTTCTGACACGGTTGTGTTTTCTCGAGGTGCAATTCAATCCCAGGTGTAGTCTGCTAAAATATACATGTAGTATTGCATAACGTCCTTCAAAAACCGTGAAGTATGTTTTAGAACACCTGAATTGAAATTCAAAATAATTTTACCTTTGCCTAATGTCTACACAATAGACTCTAGTTAAACCGCCTCCAAATTGTGAAGGAAATTAGCGATATTGGCGGAATAATGGAGGGTAAAAACAAGTGAAACAAACGTAAAAATGTACAATAAGAATTGTGTATACGGTATCTTTTTATAAGACAAAAATTCACGATTACGATATCCTGCAATAACACGATTATTGACCAATAAATTAACTTTAATGACAATTAAGAAACGTGAAAATGTTAAATAAATGATATTACAAAAATTACAAATAAAATACACAGAACAGTACTGTCGTACTACGTAAGGTTTTAATGCTATTTTTTAAGATTTAAAGAAAGTTTTTACTATTTTTCCTGTAGTCTTTTTAATGAAATGATGATGGACGCTAAAAAATTCTTTTTTCTCAGCCCACGTGATCGGGAGGTGGTGTTTGTTCTCGCACTCAGTCCGCCGCATTACGGCACGGACCAGACTGCATACTAGACTACCTACTCTCCGTGTTATTGCGTTTCAAAAGATCCGAATAAGCGTCTAATCAGCTTATGAGCTTGATCGTCGTTCTCGACTCAGTCCAGTTTATCGCAGATTTTTAAAGACAAATAATCGAAATGTTGAACAAATTTATACAAAAAACTTCAAACTTTTCGTTAATGCTATATTCGTAGCATTTTGGAATTGTCTATGCATACTTACTCTTCTGTGTCGCCTGTAAAATACATTACAGATTGCCACACATTCGTCAATAAAACCAAATTATGCTGGACTAATTTTCCGCTAATGTTTAAAATCGAACTAATATAAATTTCCAGGGAAGAAATGTTATTTTCAGTTATACAATAAGCTGAAATATTTGAAGACAAATTAACCATCCCCTCAGAAAAATTATATTAAAAGAAGTATACTCACTTTCCCGATATTATTCGCTCTAGGGAGGGACTGGACGTACAATCCTGTTTCCACTAAAAGGCAACCTCACAAAAAGCATACGTAGGATAAATTTGTGATTATGTTTTACATTTCAAGGTCTAGGCATATGGTAATGACATTATTACACGTGTTATATTGCCTGAAAGTTTTTTAATTAAACCATATTTTCTCAGTAAACAGCAAGTGTCACTGTTAACATTGAACACTTGAGAATTTCAGTCTTCAAATGCATATTCATTTGTAAAAGATTACACAATTTTTCATTTCCCTAACAATCAGTTGATCTACTCGTACTTGTGATTCCCGCGTGGCGGCGACCGTCGTCTTCGTCGTGGGGGTCTCGAAGGTCGCGTGCGGGAACGAGGCGAACGAACCGGAACTTCCGAAAATACTCCGAAGGCCCTCGAAGCTTGCGAGGCGGCCGTCGCGACGCCACGCCTCGCCACGCAACCGAATCCCTCGCCACACCTCGCCACTCCTCCTCCAAACAAGACCCGAGAAGCCACTAAATAACTTACCACATGAATCTTCACATCTCCGAGACTTCACATGCCACCATGACTCGTCAGGCCACCAAATACTACGCCACTCCTCGCCACGTGCCACGACGCATTTCCATGAGTCGTCACGTCAGTGAGTGATTGATCAGCATCACGACTCGCCGCGACGCATCTCGCCGTGTGTCCCAATACATCGCCCCACCTCGCCACGCCACCTTTGTAGGACACCACACGCTCCCAAAAATACTTCGCCACGGTGGGGTGATGCCACGCTTCACGTTATTATGACTCGTCAAGTGCCACCATGAATCACCACGAGTCCATCACCGAATACCTCACCAAGTGACGCCACACCTCACCTCACCGTTTCGCCATGCCACAAAATACCTCTCTCCACGCATCGCGAAGACTCGCCACACATCGTCCCGTGACACCACGTATCACCTCGATTCGCCACGTCTCACTTCATTTTGACTCACATTGTTACGGAATACCTCGCCACATGACTTCAAGCATCATCACGATTTACCTCATCACACAATAATTGGTCATGTGACTGCATGCATCACCACTACTTGGCGCGCCTCACTTCTCCATGTCTTGCCTCGGCAACGAATGTCTCGCCAAACCTCGTCATCTGATGCCATGCATCACAGCGACCCGTCACGCTACCCTACGCCGATGCTCGCGTGGCTGGTCGCTGAACGACATAATCGTGCTTCCGTAACGGCGGAACGCAAGGAAGATAATGTGATTAGGCATTATGTGTGTTTCATTTCGTTACTTGTGTTAACCCTTCACATCGTCGGTGCAAAGGAATATTTACTCATGAAAATCGTTTTTGAGTTAAATGAAGAAATATGTGTATAAAAAATATTTTTTCTTGCAAAAATTGCATGAAGAGAATTCACCAGGCGGATGGTATAGAGAGTAAAACACTTTCTCTTTGGTTGCCAAATGATCGCATTCGCTCAAATTAACACCGTTCTCCTGCAGTGGGTCACATTTCTTGTGCGCAGACGATATAGTGTCTTGGAGGCCATCCAGACTCGACGCTGCATCCTAAATTTCTGATGCTGATTGGAGATTTTCTGGAAATGAGAATACGTATATTTTAGGGCTCAAGGGATTAAAACGATGGCAGCTCAGACGTAAGTAGTTGATTCAGTTATCTGGAACTGGCTCAACGTTTTCACGACTTTCTAGTCATTTTTTTACGTGTTTCATTAAAATGTATGAATTGAACACTTTCAACAGAGTTAAAAATGCAGTCACGAATTTAGTGTACATACATCACTAGATCACTGTGAAAAGCCTATCTCTGGTCCTAAGGCTGGAAAGTGATGGGAAATGAAGGATCACAAGCGGTCGCTGACCTCTTGATTAAGCTACTGGTTCAGCATTCGCCTGGATTTGATGGGAGAAATCTAAGGAAATGGTCTATGCAAGCAGCCGGTCTTTATACTTCTCAAGCATGCCCAACTAGACAGCTAAATCAGCTGTCTGGATGGAGCCGAAAATCCTTCCGCCGCCTTCGGGTTCAGAACCTGAAAACCTTCTGTTGTACGAAACCGCAGTGGCGGACTCACTTCCTAATTCGCCGAGCAAAGTTTATTCCCAATTATTCGAATTTCTGTCTCTGGCTCTCTTTGCCTGGCGCAACATCCTGGGTTCCTAACTTCATGTTTTCCTCGACATTTATTATTTCCATTATACTTTGTGATTCAAACTCAGAGGCGGAAATTGTTGTCTGATGAAATACTCGTAAATATAATTTTTGGTAGATGAACGTGCATAGTGGAGAAATATGAGAATTTGTGTTAAAACTTCATTTTTGTTACTGCCATAATTTCTCGAGGAGTATGCGATATTTGTGTGTGTGTGTGTGTGTGTGTGTGTGTATTTACCTCTTGTTCTCAGGGGAACCACTACTAAGGTGTTGCTTTCTTATGTTCTTCTCATCGGCTGCGGCCGGCTCGCCCGTCTAGTACGCCCACCATGGTGCCTACCAGGATCCTGAATCCTTTCATTGAATGTTGACCGCTTCTCGTTATTCTCTGTGTGTTCTTCTTATATCTTTCTCTCAGAGCTCAACGACCTTCGTCAATTCGACCTGTTTTGGTTGTGGCCCCGAGGCCCGTACGGCACGCTGTTTGGCATCGCCGATCCCTTCCAGTTTCCTGCGGGGTGACGGAGAACTACGAAATGATTTATTGATTATTTCGTGATTCTGGGTGTGTTCTTTACGTTATTAGTCCAGTAAGTGTAGTGAATGCTTTTTTTTACTCTGGAGGGTGAGTGATCTTCCTCCGCTGGATTGTAGGAACTTGCGTAAATAAAAATCGCCTAGCGTGTTTTCCCCAATCAAGTATCTCGTACCAGAGGGGCACTGCCTCGGCCGGGACATGCTGTAAGCTCACGACATATGTGGAAGTGTAGTGCATGTAAGTGTAAGTAAGTGTGTTAAGTAAGAGGTGGGGATACGACAAGAAAGAGTAAGGAATGGTCGCGCGCGGTCCATGGCCCATGAAGGACGTCCCGGACGATAACGTGAAGGACTCTTAAGAGAAAAGTCATTTTTCGTTGAATTTCCTGATTTTTCGATAATTGAAAAAATCTAACTTTTTTCGACCTCTTCCTACAACTATAACATTGAAGATAGAAATATTGCTCCAAATCAAAAATTTCATAGATTAAAAGAAAGTCCTGTACAGGTTTTCTAAAATACCAGTATTCGCAAAATTTATGTGAAATAATAGCAATGCTTAAAATTTTGTAAACAATTATTTTCTGAAAAAAAGCTCCAGTTTTTTCGTTAAATTTTTTCTTCGTATATAACTAAGGGCGGTAAACAATTGGTGCTTGGCTAATTTCTGGAAAGCTCCCTGTACTTTTGCAAATTCCAAAAGATAATATTTCAAATCTACAAAGTTGAGGCTAGAGATTCTTGCCTAAAACAAAATCTGTTCTAAAAAATCAACTATTTAAAACAGGTCATGTACAATTTTTAGAACAAAATGAGTAGTTTTTGTGTAGTTTCTGCTTGAAATTAATGCAATTTATAAACAACACATTTCCTCAAGAACCATTCCCACTTTTTTATTGAAATTTTTTCTTCAATTTTTTTTTCAAGAATAAAAAAAGGTTAAAAGAATGGCACAGGTCTCATTTTTGTTGAACTCTGATTATCAAAAATTACAAATTTATAAATGATGAGAGAAATTATGTGCTGTTGTAGCTTCACTTGAAATAGTGGTTTGGTTGCTTGTTCACATAAAAATAATACCTTGTAATAGTAACAAAGGGAAATCTGCTGGTTGAATTAGCATATTTGTTTATCATTGGTATGAAAGAAGCTAAAATTCGTTGAGATTTGGGCATGCGGGTTAGTAGTCAACCACAGAGGTGCAATTACTGGAGCAATTCTTCATAACACCATAGTTACTTGTTGACAAATATCGTCAACTCACTTGCTGAATTGGACGGGTTTATTGCGTTCGCGCCCTACTTTAGGAGAACGAGTTCCATTCAACCTTTGGGCTTCCTCTGACATCTTACTATATAAAAATGAACGACGTGATGTTGGACGACAATATAGTAGGTACTGACTCAACTTAGAATGATATCATATCAGTTGAAATACTCTTCAATAATTTCGCCTACCTAAGAAGCTGTTTGAACGAAGATTTCGCCTTTAATCCTTTATTAGTCACGTTTTTTATTGTTTATTCCTTTTAATTTTTAAAATACTCCTTGCTTAATAACTGTTTCGGGTTTTCGGGCAAATTCTGAAATATATATATATATATATATATATATATATATATATATATATATATATATATATATATATTACCTGCGATTGTATTTATTTCTTGAAGGGGCTCGTGAGGAAATTCATAACACCTATACATTTAAAAATAATTTCGTTATAGGCACCATATTTCAAAATTTATTTTTCTTACTCGGTATATTTTGACTTTAAAAGCAATTTGTTAAATTTTTTGTGATTGTTGTTTGTGAAAGTTTTTGTCATGGTTGGTATTGTGTCAAAAAAAATTGTTTTATACATATTTTAAGTACGTGTTTGATGGTTATTTTGCGGGGACATGGTATTTGACATTTGTTCCGCACCCGAGTTTGAGTCGGACTTCCTTTGAAGCCTTCCCCCTGGGGGGTACGTGTAGGGAACTTTTTTCGTGCAGGCGCGCCCCTGGGCGTCTCCAGAAGCGCCTGGGTTTTGTCTGCCATTTTCTTCGTCAGATGTCAGTTTCTGATACCCATATTCTAGCTATCTGGTTGTGAAAACGTGTGATCGCATTTGGGCGGAAAATTGCCGGAGAGGTTTAATTTTGTCGGACACTTTCCAGGCTTCTTCTACATACCGCGAGCATAGCACGGCTAATTTTGATTTACCGCCCTTCGAAAATCAACGCTCCTCAGCCGAGATATAATCCTTGCACAGGGGGTTCAGAAGCTAGTCGTCTAAACATTCACCCCACCCTTCGGGGAGTGCTAGGGAGCGCAGAGCCATCGCGACATCCCGCTGCGGATTACAGCAGGGCCCCTTCGCGCCCCTCGCGCCGGCTCGCGCAAACAGATTTGCGGTTGCACCAGCGCAGGGCCTCCGCGGGCGACTGTCCTTCCCAGGAGCGCTGTGCGGCAGGCCTCAGGGTCGAACTTTCTGAAGCGAGATTCACTGGCTGCTTTACATTGCAACTTCGAACAGCAGGGAGCATAGTTTTAATGTAAGTTCCTTCTGAATGGGTCGGGACATCATGGTGATAACTCTCGTTTCTATAATTTTTGTAATCCGTTGAAGAAAATAGTTTGTGTTAATTCAGGCTTTCAGTTGATGTATAGAGAGTTCCTTTCTCTCGGTATATTATAGTTCTGTGAACACATGTGTACAGCGTTTGTATGTTTACTTGTTTTTTGTATTTTTGTTTTTGTGTGTGTGTGTGTGTGTGGGGGGGCGGGATCAAGGATCATAATTTGGAATGGATGAAATGAAGGTTATCATAATGTTGCCTCAACCTCCTCATTTAATTTATGAATTTGTTTTATTCATATTTCAATGATCAATTATTTATAAGGCAATATTTCGAAATTCTGTTGTGTGATGGAGATAAATTATGTGAGACTTTAAGTTCGAGAAATTCAGCACATGATATTATTTTGAAATGTGAAAAGATAATGTGTTCTGACTAATTGAAATTTGTAAAATAATGAAAGAGAAATAGCCCCTTTACATTAAAAATGTAAGTTTTAAGAGTTCTGCTATATTTAAAGAGGCCTTTGTCTCCTACTTTTTATTGTCTTCAACGTCTCAATTGCACAGAACAGTAACTTGCTGTATATTGTATTTTTTCCGTATGTTTCTCGTGAATTATTCTATTTTTTGTGTTCTTCGTTTAAGGCAGGAATACTGAACTATTATAATCTAATTATCTAATTCCAAACGTAATCTAAGTGCACAATGAAAGCAAAGAATTTAATATCCTGCGCAGTTCTAACATTTTCTAAATCAGTACTACTATATATTAATTTTTCTTTGTGGTAATGTGTTCTTGAGAAACTCCACATTTCCATTCTAAAACATACGTGTATGTAAAATCCTAACGAGTATTCTAAACAACAATGAATATGCTTTGTGTTCCGCAGTAATTATATTATTTACATAACAACTGCAATTAATTTTATGCCTTTCCTGCCAGTTAATTGGTTTGTTTTTCCCATGTCAGTTGAGTCAAAATTATCCAGGTTTAAAACTGGAGACTCAGAGCAAAATGTCAGAATATTCTCAGTCCACAGTTCAGCACGAACACAAACTTCGCTACATGCTCTTACCAAATTTACTTTTATAGTGACGAAAATTAACGATTCTTAATAATTTAATGTCCGATGATATTTAATATAAAATAAATAAAATAATTTTTTTATTCGTTATTTGAGTCACTGCTGTATCCAGAGATTCGTAGCTTAATGTACCACTTATATAGTAGTGCAATACATAGGGCTAAAAATATTAATATCAATTTTTCAGAGGAATATTAGTACGTTTGATACAAAAAAAACAGTTGGTTTATATTCAATTGTTACCAACCCTTTTATGTATAAGAAGAGGAACTCTGGATGGCGTAGCCATCATTTTCAACATTTCTGGAATAAATCAAAATAAAGAAGAGAATAAGAAAGAAGAGATAAGAATAAACTTGTACTAAAAATAATAATTACAATAGTTTCATTAATAAAGATATTAGTTACAATAAAGTGAAAAAAAATATTTTGACGACAAATAAATTAAAATGAAAAATTTATCAAAGATTTGAAAGACAAATTCAAACTCCACAGTTTTAGTAAATAGTAAAATGAAAGGCAAGTTGTGCCATTTCGTACTTAACGTCTGGGCACCAGAATTTGACGACAAAGGGTCCTATCGTATCTACAGATTAAAATATGGCATATAAAAATGTGAGTTGTAAAGGAGAAGGAGAAGGGTTGTTGACTTGGGTTAATCGGCTTCAATGACGCGTTGTAAAGGTCCGGAGAAATGTTGGCGTTTAATAAGATCTTCAGTGGAGGGGAGGATTGTTTTATATTTTAAGTTTCCATTAAGTTATAATCCCTATTTAAATGAATATGAAGATTTTTTAATACTGTTCTAAAGTGGTGTTAGTTCTTTTATTTTCTTTTTGAGTGCGTGAATGACTGAGGATTGAAAGTGTGACCTGTTGAAGTAAATAATTACCATTGCGGGATTAATTAGTTTTATTTTTCTAGGCATGTATTTGTTCTTTAATCACTGTGTTAAAATGTTTGCGTGTTTGACCTCTGTATCTAACCTCTCATGGCAATCAATGTAAAGCGTAGACTCCAAATTTCACTAAGAGAGGTGTTTGGATTTCTGAGATAATTATGTATTTTGAATTGAATTGTTATTGTGAGCGACTTCTGAACTATAATTTGTGCCAGATCTCATTATGATGGCTAAGCAATCGAAAGCTGTTCTTCTTGTAAATGAAACTGTTGGTAGAGACACCTTCGATGTCTACTACCAACAAGATCTTACCAATTATTCATAACGAAAGTGAGCCTTGGCTACCTGAATTGTTATGTAATTTGATTTACCTTTTGATAGAAATTCGATTAATCTGTTTGGGGGACCAAAAAATAACAAACTATGTTATTTTCACTGCGTTTATTTTTAAGTGTTTTTTATGGTTTTTGTGCCATTAAAGAATTTGGCCTTCTCTCAACTTCAAAATGTTTGTTAGCGAATGTGCGCATCTGTCAAAAAAACTGTTCAAAAGTAGATGTAAAATTCCAAAACTTTTTCGATTGATTGATTGATTGATTACTAGTCATTCCAGGGGCGTCAAATGTTAAGGTCATTATTCTCGTAAATGTAGTGCATGGGTTAAAGCTGGAGGTAGCGGTGATCTTCCCCCGCTGGAAGGCGAGATCCGGCGCCGACCTAACTTCGGCTACCGGGGTTTTCTCCAACCAGGTATCTCCCACCAGCGGGGCACCGCCCCAGCCATGACAAGCTCTAAGCTCCCGACCGGTCTCCCGTCATGTGTGGTAGTATAATGCACGTAGGAGTAAGTGTATGGAAGTAAGGTGAAAATAGGACAAGGAAGAGGAAAGTTCGCGAGGGGTCGGCTTGTATTGTAGTGTAGTGAATGTATGTGTAAGTGTAAGTGTGTGTAAGGGGTAAGGATAGGACAAGGAATAGAAAGGAAAGATCGCGCGAAGTCCGTGGCCCGTTTGTAGGGGTATTTCTTCAGCATTCGTCTGGTATTGATCAGATCCACCACGTACAACTATCGACCATTCTCCTTCAGACAGCGACAGATCTCGACCTAGCTATCTGTCTAGTGTCGAAAATCTTGCCAACGTCGGGACAAGAACCGCAGGATCTCCTGGTCGTAAGTATTTCGAAGTGCGCTGCTTCTTAATCTTTTTCTTAGAGTTCGTTATCCGATCACGAAAATCTTTCCCGAAAATGTCAGTGGTGTGATGTGTTTGCTGACCGAACTGAGAGTAGCGATTCCTCCCTGTAGAGTGTTCTTCTGCGTGTATTATTATCATAACGAATCTGCGGTGCATGTATTATTCGTCGCGAGTGAGCTAGGTCGGGCACCCCGGCGTTTCCACTGTGGCCGCCTGCTGCACGGCGGCGGCGTTCGCGGCGTCGTTGCCACCTGCGCCGCCTCCGCCCGCCAACGCCCTCTGCGAGCGTTGACTCGCCGCTGTCGCACAGGAAGAGAAGCCGGCGGCGGTGGTGGTGACGGTGATGGTGGGTGGGCGATCTGGCTTCCAGAGTTCGTAGTTATTCCCTGTGGGGCGGTCGGGCGGCGGCGGCGATAATGGCGCGGGTGGCGGATGGGCGGTCTCGCTCTCAATGTCCAGAGGTTCCCATTACTGCCTTTATACCGCGATTTATGCAACTCTGCCTCTGGCAGCTATCGCAGCTGTTGATGGTTTCATCCAATAGGGAGCTTGAACGTCACCATAGTGACGTCACTATGGTGATACTCAAGCCCTCGGTTGGATGAAACTCTTAACAGCTGATACCTGCCTAGGGCTGAGTTGCGAAAACCGTGTTAGCATAGAGTGCTCAGATGGCGTCAGCGCGTGGCATACAGATTGAGTGATTGATTCATTATTTTGAACTTTCGGGTGCGTCAACTACTATGGTCATTAGCCTCGTTAGTAAAGACATATTTTATAACAGGAGGTGGAGGTGTTCTTTCACAGCCGAACCAGCTTTCCGAAGCTTACCTACACGTACGTATGTGGCAGGATTTTCGACACTAGCTTGTTAGCTAGGTCGAATTCAGTCGCTGTCCGGAGGAGAGTTATAGCAGCTGGCTGCTCTGATGGGTAGTTTTCCGTGGTTTATCCGATAAATTCAGGCACCCTAACAAACGGGCCATGGACCGCGCGCGATCTCAACTTCGTCTTCTTTGTTCTATCCTCACCCCTTACACACACACACACACACACACACAGACTTACATAAAATGCACTTTACTACAACACATGCCGGAAGACAGCTCGGAAGCTTTGAGCTTGTCCCGGATGGGGCGGTGCCCCGCTGTTACGAGATACTTTGTAAGGGATAACCCCGCTAGCGGGGGAAAGATCACCGCCACCTCCCAAGCAAAAACATGCATGACACTTACGGCACTGTTGAACCTGGTAGTTGACGTGCCCGGAACCACTAAAAACAAACAACTTCACGTACGTCTGTGGGGTTTTCAATAACCGCTCACAATAATTTCTTGTCCATTACATTCCGGCTGTTATCCTTAAAGTTTGGTAATAGGATGTTTTCCCATTCCTACATAGCCAGTACTCAGTTATCTAGAACAGAATCAGACTGTACGAATACTAGAATATCACATCAAAATCCACGAATTATTGTGCCACCAGTGAAAGATACTTGTGGGCTTATATCGCTAGTGTAAAAGAAAAGGTAACTGGACTAAAAAATCATTTTGCAGAATGACTGATTTAATCAGAACGGATCCGTTTATTACTCGGCGTAAGACTCTCTTACCAATATACCGACAGATTTATGACATTATTACTAGTCAAAATAGACTTTATTCTAAACATGCCTATAATCATACTCTGCATTTAAGTATAAAATAAATAATCATTTAAAGTAAATAAATTGAAAACTACAGAGACTGCTTTTCACTAGAGATGGCAGTTTTATGTTATTTCAGTTTTATTTCCTGTTCAACCTGACGATTACTACCGCCCAAAATATTCGATTATAATCTATAATTATCGAAATAAGTTTTTGTTTTTGTGAAAAAGGCATTTTATATGCAAAAAATATTTTTTCATTGTTACAGGAACAAAACAATATATTTTACCAGAATTATACAAAAAAATACAATTATACACGTTACATGCAACATTTCGCAATCAATTTGTATGTATATGGTTAAAATGAAAAATGTAAAGAAATTCAAACACTAAAATGCCCGTTGGCATGACTTTTTGTACTTAAAACAGTATTACTGATTTACTCACATTAACAAAGACACCACGAAGTTAATACAGTTCCTTTTCATTTATCTCACATTTTACACCAGTTTTGCTCAGTTTTTCGGGCTGAAAAGCATGTTCTAAACGAGGCAAAATATAACAAAGCATGTGAATCAAAATGAAATAACCTGTTTGGCTTATAATAGGTAGGTTTTCCCCATCCATACTCTTGACGTGGAAACGAAAAGAACTCCACGAACTGCCTGGGCGGTCGACGGAGCTTAGTAAAGCGAACCGCGCTGTGAACGTCTCGCGGAGTTCGAGCCGGTTGTTCCCCCTGGAGAACGCGCGGGCAGCGGAGGGGCCGAGGGACGAGGGAGGGGGAAGTAAAGTATTTCTGGAGGCGGAGACGTTTGCGCGCCGCGCCATCGATCCGGGGACCCCGGGAGCACATCCCGCGCGGACCCTCATGCCGAAGAGCGCTCGCAAACAGACGTCGTTTGGGGACACGGTTTCGTGTACGCGTGTAGCTTTTATGCAATGAAAGATGCAATGATACGTCTTATTCGGAGTAGGTCAAAGTTGAGAGCGGGCTCAGCAAGGTTCATGGAGGACATTTTAAATTACATATTCACTCGCTTTCAATAATATTGGTTTTTCTCTATTTGGTTGATTGATTGACGCTTTCGGGCATGCCAACTGCTGTGATCTTTAGCCCCGTTTATGTAGCGAATGTTTTGCCGCGGGAGGTAATAATGATTCCTTCCCAAGTGGAGGTGCGGTGCTGACCTACACGTCGATTTACGCAGGATATCCCACTTCAGGTATCTTTCCCAGCGGGGCTCTACCCCATTCAGGACAAACTCGGTTTCCGAGAGATTTCACGCCATGTGTGGTAGTGTAGTGCATGTAAGTCTAAGTATGTAATGGGATAGAAACGGACATGGAAGACGAAGGAAAGACCGCGTGCGGTCAGTGGCTCGTTTGTTGGGATACTGCTCCGTCATTCCTAGTGTTGAACATCCGCCACAGTCGGGACCTCCCGGACGGAGATTTTGTAGACTCAACGACAAAGATGGCTCTGAGCTAATCTCAATAGATATTTATGTCTGGAATTACACAGTACGGATCGCGGACTGCGCGCAACTTTCCTTTCTCTTTGTTGCCCTATCGGCACTCTTTTACTTACCCACACACACACACACACACACACACACACACACACACACACTATTATACCATCCATGTCAGGAGCTTAGAACTTGTCCTCCGCTGGTGGGAGTCACCTGGATGGGGTAACCCCGCTAGCCGAACTCTAGTTCCGCGCTGGATCTCACCAACCAGCTAGAGACAAACACCAATTCCGTTCGTGATAACCTGCACTATGCTTGTGAGGCTACTGTCAAAAGCAATTCACGCGCCCGGAAACACGAAATAATTAATAAATCAATATTTTCCATGTGACAAACTTCTTGGCAATACAGTAGATCACATACTGATCCAAGGGGACACACTGTTTTACATCAAAATAGTATGATATCAAACTACTAAACGAAAGTAAAAAAATTCAATGTTTCATATATTATGGAAAAGGGTTCATTTAAAACAAGAATAAATATAAGTGGTGTGTTTCTTTGTACAACAGTCGAGCATTGTCAGAAAATGGTATGTTGGTGAAATGTTGTGTCATCCTTCACTCTAGTCAGGGAGAAAGATAATACTAGTTTCGAATATTTCGATATATTGATATTTTATAACCTTGAGACATTTGAAGAGATAGAAGTTGAGAGAAAATGCTGAAGTTGGAAATTTAGGAAGACGAAAATGGTTAATTATTTTCTGTCGGATTCTGTTCAACGGAACCCACGTTTAAATATTTGCAAGGAAATAGTAAAATAAGATTCTGGAAAAGATTTTGGAGACTTGCTCTCTGTCCTTAAGAGGACCACTTCATTAAAATCTCAAGAAAAACATGCCTCTTTGCTCGTATACATGTGAAGTTGAGTGAGCGCTAAACTTTGCGATTCGTTGGTTTGTAGAAATCGATCGTATGATTCTTTTAATGTTCTTCTTCTTCTTCTTCTTCTTCTTCTTCTTCTTCTTCTTCTTCTTCTTCTTCTTCTGCTTTGTACTACTATTACTCGCTTATGGAGCTGATTCTGACTTCGTGTTTCGGGCGCACATCCGCTGAATCATAGGAGTCCCATAACCTTTCTGGATCATTGTTGATGAGTCGTGCGCGTATGGGTTTCAGCCTATCTCACCACCCCACGTTCAGTAGTAGGGTCAGATGTGAATGACCGTGCGTAATCCGTAGCCCATTCCTTTAAGCTCTTCTCCGGCGGCCGTCTGGAATGGATTGGATGGATCTCCAGATCAGAGTAGCTATCTCTAGAATTCTCTCCATGTGACACGCCGCGGCGTGTTGATCTGATCACCTTTACCCGAACCCAGCTGTTGGTCTATGCCCCTTTACCCGAACAGAAAACTATGATCTCCCCGTCATTCACTGGTTGGAGGACTCGCACAGGTGACGCCTTGCATGTGGCATTCGACGAGTATCGAGCTATATATTGCCGATTTTCTCCAAAATGTTCCGTGTGTAAACGAGATTTGATAAAATTTACGTTTTCTAGTATTATGTAGTTTATTATAGATTTATTTTAAACAAACGTGCAGTAAATATTACCATGTGCAACAGGCAGACATTTTCAGTCACTTATTATTTTCACCTATTATTTTGACACTTATTTCTGCCAAATCATATTAGGAGACACTGACGATGAGTAAAATACATATTATTCGCATTTATTTGAAGTGACTCATACGTACTAGGATTGTGGTATTATATTTGTCATTTCGACGCATGAAAAATGTATGCATAAACCAATGTTTTACGCAGTCATAATTTAAGAAAAACACACTTCAAACTTTCTATTTAAAATATTTAAATGGATTATCAGTCTGCATATTACGAATTTAGTTAAGAGCATATTAAAAGTAAGTTACACGGAATGTTTTTTATATTCGGTAACTGTTTAATTTCGATGTGTCTGACCTCACGGAATTTTTGTCTAAGAATCCATATAAATGATCTCACATGCTTTTCGGTATGATTTGTACCAATTATCATCGACCGCGAGCTACTTGCTAGTAGCTCGAAGAGGAAATTTTCGATAGATCGCAGAATCATGCTCAGGATGACGAACCCAGTTGCTTCACATGACTCACGAAACCGCTGGTTACATACTCCCACCCAACTGTCACAGTCAGCCTCATAGTTGAGTGAGTGAGTTTGATGTACACACGCAAAACAGAATGGGCGTAACATCAGCCGTGATTTCACTGCAGTTTCTCTGACCGGGAGGTCCTAGGGTTCGAATCCCATTGAAGGATTTTCCACACTAGTTAGGTCGAACTCAACCGCTTTGTGGAGGAGAATTATACTGCTCTGGTCAGCAGTTTTGGTTGTTTCTGCGATCAATGTCCGGCGAGTGACTGAGCTGATCCCTAACAAACAGGTCATGGGCCACGCGCGAATTTTCCTTCCTCTTCCTTGACCTCTCATCTCTTACTTACCCACTCACTTATATACACTCCACCTCTGCACACGTCCGAAGACCATTCGGCAGTTTAGAGCTTGTATCGACTAGGGCGGTGCTCAGCTTTTAGGAGATACCTAAATGGGGAAACTCTGGAAGCCGACGTGTAATTCAGTGCCTCATGTGTCAACGAGGGAAGATCGCCGCATCTATGCGATAAAACATTCCATACTCCACGGGTTTAACAATCGTAGCAGTTAGTCCCTGGAGTAATTCTGCGTCTGAATCGTGAAATGAGCATCTGGAATCGCCAATCAATCAATAAATCAGACACGATCTCGTGGTAGTTCACAGTATACCTTAAAGTCTGTACGTTTCCCCGGAAGCTTTATAAGTTTGGCGACTACTATTCTAAGGCGTTTTCAGCTGGCGCTCGGCTCATCTGCTTGGCGAATGCGATGCGAACTTCGTCCAATGTCAACGATTTTAGTAGTTGTAATCCATAAATCGCATGCGATACTTAGCGATCCCCCTAAGAGGATATCCAAAGCAGTTCCCGATGCCAGCCGCTTTTTCGATCGAGACTTCCTTGGAAGCCGACCTCCGACGCGCGTCTGGGGACCTTTCGAGCAGGCGCGACTCGCGGGCTGTCCCCTGTTACGCCTGAAGTATGACTCTCTTTCTCCGTTAGATGTCGGTCTCAATTACCTTTATCCGAGCTATGTGTTTGGGAGAAAGTGATATATCATTAGAGAGGAATATTGTCGGAGGGATATAATTTTGCAGGGCAACTGCCAGGGTTCTTTCACACGTGCCCCCCCCCAAAAAAAAACGGCTTTGCTACTGTGGATTCTCCACCCTTCGAAAAATCACGCACCTCGGCCGGGATTGAACCCACGAACTGGGAATGAAGAGGCCAGTAAACAAACCCCTCACCCACCTAGGTGCAGAAAGCCGCAACTTTATTTTTGCCTCGACTGGGAATCGAAACCTGGGCTACATCAAGGGAAGCTTGTACGCTGCCCATGAGCCATCCTAGAGGCTGTAAATTATTTAAGAACCTGTCAACATAGTCGCCCGCCAGCCTGAACGGAGCGTAGGTAGGAAGGCGCTCGCTGTTATTAGAATGCCCGCGCGCGGCGCTTCCTGGTGGCGCGGCGGCAGAAAGCGCCTGCCGCCGAGGCGAGTGCCCGCGCGCGCCGAGCGCTACGAATGTCGGTCACGTGTGCATTGGCGGCCGCGCTGCGGGCGTCGGCGGCCGGAAGGATGTCAGCCAACGCCGTTGCGCAACGGCCGCTGGCAGCCGCCTCCAGCTGCCGGCAGCGCGACGCGGCCACGGCGCTTCGGCGTGCGGAAGGGCGGGGTGCGCGAACGTCGCTCCGGACGGCGCGCCGTCCCGCATGCCTCTGGGGAAAAACAAACAAACTACTCGCCGACGGGTACCTCGCCCGCTCATCCCCTCGCCCGCTCACCCCCTCGCCCGCTAACCCCCTCGCCCGCTCACCCTCTCGTTCCTCACCCTCCCTCTCGCTCCTCGCCATCCCTCTCGCTGCTCACCCTTTCACCCGCTCGCCCTTTCGCCGGCTCGCCCTTTCGCCGCTCGCCCTCTCGACCGCTCGCCCTCTCGCCCGTTCGCCCTCTCGGCCTCTCTCCCTCTCGTCCGTTCGCCCTCTTGCACGCTCTCTTTCGCCTGCGAATCCTCTTCCCAATCACCCTTTCGCCCTCTTGCTCACTCATCCTCTTGCCTTCTCACCTTCATACCCACTTGCCCTGTTTCTCACCCACTCGTTCTTTCGCCCTCTTGCACACACACTCTCACTTTCCCGTTTCCCCACTCACCTATCGCCCAAACCCCTCGTCGCTCAGTCATCCTCACGTCCATTCATCCGCTCGCTTCCCCTCTCTTTCCCATTCTCATCGTCTCTCTTGCTTTCTCTCTCGCTCCCGTTCAGCAGTTCTCTTATAGCTACCCTTCTTTTCTTCACTCACTCGCACTTCACCCTTTCACTCACTCGCTCAATCATTGATTCGTAAGATGCTTCACGTATTTTACTACAATTACGTGATATAGACTGAATGGTTAACAAATGTTCCCGAGTTCACACGGTATTTAATTCGGGTTCATTAGTGGAACTACTCAATTCGCTGTTTTTGATTCGCTTTAGAATGACACTGTATTGCGGGTTGCGTTCGATAACCAGAGCCCTTTCACTTCGTGGAAAATTATTTTGCCGGTGGGATAGGTATCTTTTATATGAAAGGGCGATAATTGAATATCTACACGGATGTATTTGATTACATATACGTACATACATACAGTAACTCAGTTGCAAGAGGCATCTTGGGTAAACTTTTTGATGGCTCTTATAAGTGAAAATACTAATAGAAGTTCCTTTACAACTAAGATTAACTTAAAATTTTAGTGTTTCCAATATAACGTATGGCTTCTGTTTTTAATATTTACGTAAAATTAACTTCCCTGTCATTGCAATTGGATTTTTAAAAAGTAATTAATATTTAGAGGTCGCGTTCGAAGCAAACAGAAGTTCCCATACTGACATCATCAATAACATCCCAGCATTGAGATTGTCGATACCCAGTATAATACGCCAGTTTATAGTCTTATCGAGTAATACTCATCACTCAGAGGTCACGCTCGACTGAAACCGATCAAGGCATTCGCTTGCATTAGCTCTGGACGGAAACCGCTCGCCTTAGTCTTCCTCAAACAATTCTCGTACACAGAGAAAGTGGGAGCCGATTTTCACCTTTCACGAGGAGTTATTTCTGGAAGGGTACTTCCGAGGACGGAAATCATTGCTTTTGAAGCGTTTACCAACGATACTTGAGAGAAAAGAATAGTAAGAACCACCAATTTGTGACTCCTGGATATCGAATAATTGGCTACTGGCAAAATGTCAGTCTTTATGTCCGTCTGTCCGTTCCGTCCGTTTGACCTTCTGTGGTCAACGATAGCGCGTAAACTGTTCAGTCAATTTTCTCCAAAATTGATATTACCAGAATAATCTGGTCTAAATAAAATCCTTGCGAATTTGAAACGGATATTTTTAGTAGTGGGGGTATTTTACCTAGAGCTTTAACATGTCCAAACTTTCTCAAATAGTCTCAGAATGTTTTCTTTGTTTTTACCGTCAGATAGAGAAGAAAACGCTTAAAAATTGCGCAGGTTTTGTTTTCGTTAAACTTTCCAAATTTTCGAAAATTGTAAAAAGGCAAAATTTTTCCATCAGCTTCCAACAACTACAACATTAACGATAGCATTTTTTTCGTATTAAAATCTGTTCTTCAAACACATCTTTAAATAAGTCATAACATTTTTCAAAAAAAAAAAAAGATTAGTTTTAACTTGACTTTGCGGGAAATATAGTATAATTTTAAACCATTATTTTCTCTAAAGCGACTTCCGACATTTTCTTCATGTAGAGCACAGTACGTCCATAAAAATGCCTTTTTCTGTGAACTCTCTGTATTTTCGAAAATTGAAAATAAATTAAAAATACCAAACTACAATTTTGATAACAGAGATTTTTTCACGTAATGGAATCTAGCCTGAAATAAATTTTGAAGTAAGGTCTTGCTCAGTATTTTTAAAAAGGAATAGTTTTCGTGAACTTTTTGTTCAAAATGGATGCAATTTATAGAAATGATTTTTTTATCTTAAGCCGGCTTCATGTTTTTCCTTTCCAGTTTTCCTCAAATAGTGTAGAGGACAGATTAAAAATGGCGCATGTCTCATTTTCGTTGAAATTTCTCATTGAAAATTTGAAGGTTGCAAAGAATGCAAGAAGGTGTGTACTGTTTTAGTTCCACTAATATAAAATTTAGTTCGGATGTCCTCTCGAGTTATAGGATAGAGTGATAGTTGATGCATGATTGTCAGCTGAGTACGAGATATAAGGAACTATGAGAAGTCCACCAGTCAGAAGATGAAATCATCCATTCCTAAAGTGGGGTTCAAACTACGCTCTCCGGGTATCGTTCGTTGTCTCTAACATGTTCGCTACATTGGGCGACTAAATAATGCAATAGTTTAGCGACGTATTAATTGAGAATTACAATATTTCAGCTGATGATATTGTGAGGTTTTAACTTTGAAGTCATCTCTACTAGTTTCTCAGACCTATTTTAAATTAAATCACCATTCAAACAATACTTTCCGTTCTGCAAACAGAATAGGTAAAACGTCGAAATTGTTATCACTGAAGCAACTAGTTTTGTTAAAAATTGCACAGTTTTTCTTGCGTGAAGGTCAATACCCAGATAATACAGTTTGTGCTCAGGTTGTTTTGATAAGAAGGATAAAGGCTCAGCGACAGCAATTATGACTCCGACTTGTGATTATTAGTACTAAGATAGGAACACAATTTCTTCGCAACTTACATACGGTTGAGACTGCTACCGAAGTTTGATCGCAAAATAAAATTTAATGTCTATTTTTTCTTCCCTCTTATTTCTCAATAATTTATGAGTTGATTCGAATATTGGTTGTAAATGTAAATAGAAGATATTTGCGAACGAGTAAGAACGAAAACCCAGTCTTTTCCTGAGTGACCTCCATGATCGTTTCTTACCTACTACGTTTTATCTCGGTTACTATAGTAACTCTAAGTAAGTCTTAGAAGAGAGTAAGTATATTTTACTGGACGGATTAACCAGAACAGATTATGGAATTGATTATAGGGAATATATTATGGAATTAATTTTGAATCTCTTTTAATTTAGATCCTTCAGTTTTCGTGTCCTTGCAGGTTTTCCATCCCGTTTCGAATTTCTTTACGATTTCGGGTTCCCTTATGGTTTTCGGTTTCTTTATTGCTTTGAGTTCCCCTATGATTTTGAGTCCCATGGTTTTCAGACAGTTTTAGGGTGTTGTATTACTTTAGGGTTTCAGACCACATTATTGTTTCAAGTGTCTTATTATTTCGAATTTCTTATGGCTTCACAACCTTTGTGGTTTCAGAACCTTTGTGGTTTCAGATCCCTTATGGTTTCTTCGAATTCCTTATGGTTACGTATCCCTTGTGGTTTCGGACGGGGTCCCTTGTGCTTTCGTATCCCTTGTGGTTTCGGGGGTATGGTATCGGGACGATTAATGGCTTCAGGGTCCCTCCAGAGTTCGGCCCCCCCAACTTCAGGAAACCTCGTTGTGCGCCGCTTTGCGCGAATAACGACGCTCTGCTTCGCCGGCGCAGACGCTCGGCGTTCTCGTCGCCACCCACACAATGAACCGCGCGCCACGCGGCGCGAGCGCCCACAGCGAAATGACGCGTCACAACGCAACGCAACGCGACGGGACGCGACGCGACGCGACGCGACGCGACGCGACGGGATGCTTGCGGGGTGCGACGGCGCTGCCAAAGCGAACGCGACAGGTTCGGGTTGCGACAAGCGCGCCTCGCCGACGCGCGTCAGCCGATATTAATGGACTTATTTTTCACCGAAAGGTCTATTTTTTTGCATCGCCGCGAGGTCTGGGGCAATTTGATCAAGTTCGCCTTGTGAAAAAGAGAAAGCGACACTAAAAATACGAGAGTAAATCGTGAAACTTTCGCCAGAACCACGTAATTTTCGATAGGTTGCTCTATCTTCATTTTAGATCGTGTTTTAGTGTGGAAGAGGTAACTAGGAGTACAAGCGTAAAAAGTCAAAAGTTCCAAGATATCAGGTATTTTACGATTGTTTTTGACTCTTTGTGGGATGTTTATTTTTCTTCTCTGCATCGTCTCTGGCAAAATTGGTGTTGGACATTGTTCCATTTGTTTTTGTGAAAAATGGAAAGAAAAAATATTCCAATGTAAAACGTAATCATTTAAATAGCATCACTCTTTTTTCGATAATTTGGATCAGTCATTGCCGTATTTGTTATTTGGAATCTTAATCAATATGGGTCAATTTCGCAAACATTTCTTTCTTTCATCTGTTTTAATGAAGAAAAGGATGAGTAATTTAGATTTTGAGGACAAAACGTTAAAAGTTAATCACGGTTAATCTTGTTTTCACAGAAAAGTATTTTTTTTGCCGCCATGCGAAAACTGCGGTAAATTTTAGATGGATGTGCGAGCTGATCGTCTTTTTGTGAACAAAAGAGACAGACCATGTAGAAAACATTGGAATGCAAAAAAAGCAGTAATGACACATACTTCTTTGAAATTATGATGACCTTCCTTTTTTATTGCAATGCCAGGAATACCCCAGCGTCTTCACCCATGAACAGATAAACGTATACCTCCATTTGTATTAATCTATTCCCCAATAGTCCTCCTTCAATTACTCGCAAAGTAATGTGTCGAAAAGTTATGCATATGCTTCACATTATACACCAAGTTTATTTGAGCTAGAAGTCTAAACTAAAACTATCAAAAGTATTAAGAGTCAACGTTCAACGCGCAATTTATTAAGAAAAAATAATTTAATAACTTTTAATTTTTCTTGTAGATGTCTCAACGTCATCTGAAAAAAATATTTATCTGAAATATGGTATCTTGTCCTTTATTACAATCTTCGCCATTGGAACATCCTAAGCTACAAAAAGCTGCATTGGTTTTGGAGCCGATTGCGACTCCGCCATAGTGTCACGGCCGAGTCCTTCGTGACTTCGTTGGCCTACCGCCCATGCCAAATCACAGCGACTTGGCAGAAACGGAATCGTGACCTTGCGATAGCGGTGAGTGAATCGACGAGGCTGCCGCTGCGCCGTGCGTGGCGCGGAAATCTGTTTTTGATCCTGGCGACTCCGCTGGCACGGCGGTTGGCGGAGGGCAGGCAGGCAGACGGCGCGCGGCGCGGCGGCCGCCGCCAACGCCACACTGACCACGCGCCAGTGTGGAAGGTCACCGACCACGCGCCGCCGCCGGTACCGCCTCACTCCCGCCACCGCCGTTACCACTTTGTCCCTCATCGTCGCCGTCACTACCACCACCGACACCGTCACTACCACCTCCGTCAACAACGCCACCGCCATCGTCACCGTCACCGTTACCATCACCCCACCGCCATCGCCATTGCAATCGCTACTACCGCCGCAGCTGTCACCATCGCCGCCACCGTTAACACCACCCCGCTGTCAACCCCCACCCGCCCCCGCCCCATCATTCCCGCCGCCGTTGCCGCCCCCACCGTCCCCGCCGCCCCGGCCGCTCCGGCAGCCGCCGCCGTAGATACCACCATCAACACCGTTACCGTCACCACCGCCATCGACGCCATCATCTCTACTGCAGTCACCGCCGGCCCCGCGGCCGCCGTTAACACCGTCGCCACCACTGCCATCACCGCCATCACCGCCACCGCCGCCGCCGCCGCCGCCGCCAGCACCATCACCATTGCTGTCATCACAATCACCACCACCTCCGCACCATCTCCATCGCCACCATCACTATCACCGTCACCGCCATCTCCACCATCTCCACCATCTCCCTCGCTGTCCTCTCTTTGTCCATTCCTTCGCCGCCGCCAACGCTCCTCTAAATTCGCCTCCGCCTCCTTGTGGCCTTCGCTGTCTGACTCTTCTCTCTACTTCTCCGCCACCACTTCCATCATTTACAATTAGTGTCACTCGCACCTCCAGACTGTATTTTCACTATCAACTCGTCTAGCAGAACCATTAGCGACGGAACTAACATTACTTTCATTGTCAGCACCACCATCTTCGCCCGTAATACCGTCACATCCACAGACGCATCAACACCATTGCCAATATCACTGACACGTCACTGCGTTTATCGACTCAAGCTCCACGATTTCTACCCTTTTCTATTATCACTAAAATCACGAACCCTGCAAATAATAAAAACAAAATCTACTCGACCCTAAAAAATACTAAAAGAGTTACAATCATCGCAATATTAATTTTACCGATTCATATACAACCAACACATCCACTTCAATTACCGTCTCTGCTTAGGACATCTCCTCCACTCCCAATCTACTCAACCAATAACATTTCTAACAACAAAAACCCATCACCACGTAGACTATCATCTCAACCTCTATCACCACCTTCACTTTCTCCACTTCGTCACCTCCACACCATCCACAACACCAGTCATCGTTAGTACTACAACTATACGTTTAACACTGTCCGCAATTAGTTACCATTTCAATTAGTAACCCTTCACCAACCTGATCACTGTTATATTAAATCACTCTCAAGCTTCAACTATCAATTGAAAATCCATATCTTCCTTCTTCCCCGTCTTGTTTTCTAGTCCTTATTTTTCTTGAAGCTTTCGCGCCTTGGCCAGATCCCACTTCCTACTAGCCGCGGTCAACGTTCTTGTGAGCGTTTTGCTCATCCCATGCCAGGCACTCAAGGGCATCACGAACTGCTTTTACGATATTTCCGGAAATCTCCACTTGTCGGAAACTGCTGGAGTTCGTGCTTCTTATTCGTATTCTTCCAGTGCCGAGGTAAACATTGCCTTGGTCAACCGTGTATGTGCAGACATTATTTGTCTCTTTCAGTATGTGATGAGGTGAGTCTGTACTCGTATTTGTTCCTACCCTTGTTCCCAAGTATACTCGAAATATTTCTTCCCTCGAAAAATCATTATTTTTTTAATCTGAATATTTTTTCTACACAATTCTGGGAGGCAGCAGAGGTCATACGAATTGATGATGATGAGATTATTATTATTATTATTATTATTATTATTATTATTATTATTATTATTATTATTATTATTATGAATTTCATTGTTTAACGAGATTCCAACCTTCCGTACCCTCTCCTCTTCCTCATTCCCTATACTCGCTACCACCTGTATTCTGTCATCATGTCTTCTCTACTCGTGTTTACAATTTTGAGATCTACTTAATATTTCCCAATATTTTTCCCCTCAGAACGAAGATCTGATATCTCTTTCTCTATCTCCTCTTGCAGCGGCCTGATTTCACTTACCTTTTTACCCTACGCTTCTACTCGCATATTCCAATTTCTTTCCTATTTTCTATTCCAATTTTATATTCTATCACGTTTTCTTCCCCCTACTCTTCTCATCATCGTCCTTCTATTTCATTTCGTCTTGCTGTGAACTTTTAATGTGCTACATCTTGCCCTGAACTTTACATCTATTCTAAGCTTCTAATTTGCTTTCCCAGTTTAAATCTGCCTTTTCTCATATCTGGTCTTCTCATTTTTTTCATTTCGCTCATCTTTTTATATGTCTTCTTTCAGTATTCCGACTTATTGGGCAGAGTTTGTTACCCATGTAAATGCCCTATATTTCCTTCCTATTGCCTCGTCTTCTAATATTTTATTTTCTTCTTTCTTACATCTCATAGTCTCGAGCAGTCTCGTGGCATCTTTGAATTTATTCTTTCTTATATTTATCTGCTATTGTCTTGTCTTTCCAAAGCTTCCCTTTCCACTTCCTCCTTCTTGGCGGCGACGATGGTGTAACGGTTGGCGTATCGGACTGTTATACTCAAGTTCGCGGGTTCGAACCCGATTGAGGTCGTGGATTTTTAAGGGCGAAAAAAGCCCTATTTTTTCTTTAAGTATCCTGCCCCTTCTCCTCATCGCCTTCCTCTTCTTCATCGTCATTCTTGTCCTCTTTCCTTTCTTCTTCATCCTTTTTCTCTTCGTCCTCTTCCTCCCCCTTTTCTACCTCCTATTCCCTTTTCTCCTTCTTCCTCCTTTTATTCCTCCTCCTACTTTTGTTCCTCCTCATCTTCATCTTCCTCTTCTTGCTCGTCCTCTTCTGCTTCCTCCTCCTCCTCTCCTAATTCACTTGCGGTTATCTCCCACGTCCTCTACGTGATAGCGACGGCAGCGGCGGCGTCCCGCTGGCTGCCCGTACGCGTTGGCGTCGCCGGTGCGGCGCGGCACGGCACGGCGCCCGCATGCGTGGGCGCACGCACACGGAACCGCGCGGCCCGCAGCCTCGCCCCCGCCCCTCCTCCTTCCTCCCGCTGTCCTCTCCCCCTCCCCCTCCCACGGACCGCTTCGCTCGTGCGCCGAGTACGTGAGGCGGCGGAGGCGCGACGCCGGAAGACGCGCGCCTAAACGTTCCTCCGGGCGCTATTTAAAGCCCGCTGGTACGTGTTGTGGGTGGGGAGGATAATTATTACGGAATATAACAAACTCCAAACAAAACTATAGCATAATATCGAAAAAAAATGTCGAAGTGTTCTGAAAGAGTTTAAGACGATGTGATGAAGTTTTATGGTTACTCAAGCGATGCTTTTATTCTTGTTATTAGGGAATATGCTGTTTAATGGAATATTTGAACAGATAAGTAGTAGGAAAACTGACGCACATGGCAAGCATAGATTTTGTGCCTAATCCGAATAATAAACATACTTTATTAATAAATTATATTTGTTACACGTTTCTCCATCTGCAATGGAGAAACTTCCTTTCTGACTTTGAAAGTTCACTAGAAATATTTTGGACTCATGGTGTTGAGTATTATGCAATTAAAGTTTGGAAGTTTCTTTGTGTATGTATAGTAATTGTCATTCAGAATTTCCTGATAACTCGAACTATAACTTTTCTGAATTATAATTTATTCGATTTCCGATTGGAAATGTAAAGTTTGTGTTGAACGTCTCTTTGGCCTTTGCTAGCTATTAATTAAATTATCCGACATGAAAAAATTTAACATATTTTGCTTATTTATTAACTATTTTTTATCAAATTTATTGAGCATTAAGTAAAGAGCATAAAGAATATACAGAGATTGTAAAGAATTCTATAAAAAAACGTGATGGAAGAAATAGAAAATACAAAGTGTGTCTGTGATTTCTTATCAACTAAATCCTACATCGTGTTATTTAAGATTTTTCATGCCGTATTCATTGGTGATTGAATTCGCAATGTAAAGAATAAGTAGAGGGAAATTACAAACTTTCTTCAGAGCGAAGCTTCTTCGCTATATTTTCGATACAAAAGCAACGTGCATTGAGAAAATTTGTAATGGGAAGTCCTGAGATGAAACAGCAGCTGCCACACAGCTTAGTATTCTACAGAGCTCCACAACGTAGCATTCACTAAAACAGTTTCTTTACAACGCGGTATTCTTCAACGGCAAGTTCAACACAGCCGGAAAAGATTCTGGATCTGTTCATAGGGTCTTATTGTTGACTAAGGCATTGTTCTTTGGTGGAAACGAGCGGTAACGCCTGACCAGTCTCTAACAAACACATGAACGATCATCAGTATATCAAGAAAACGTGGAAGTTGAGGACAAATAGCGTGTGCGTGCTCCATAGTTGCGGATATAGAGTTGCTTGATTTCAGTCTAATTGAATTCAATTAAATTGAACTTCAATTTAAACTTGTTTTACATAGTCGACCGGTGACTGAGGATCCGAATCTGTGACAAAACATTTGAAATTTTAATATCCTCAACTCCTATGTAAGGGTGTAGGATGCGATTTAATTTGACTATAGTTTGATACCTCTGAGTAAATATGCATCTTGATATTAACGTTCATACAATAAATTGTCCTTGATTCTTAGTTTTCGAAATTTGTAAGCTTGCCTGAACCTACGCGAACATCTTGTTTATACGTTCGATCCAGGAGGCTCGTTCATCATGAAATATTTGACTATTAACTATCCACCATGTTTGACAAATTAATGCGCAATTGACTTGCTTGTAATGTCTCGGGAGTTAGCAATACAAACTGAGACAAAAAACACTGGTTGAAGATTAATGGTAGTCACAAAAATGAGCAACAAACGGGTGACCAGTTTTTACCCAAGGGTGGGCAGATCAGAGACTACTGATGTGTAGGTGGACAGTCCGATTGTCAGAACGTCTTGTTGTTACAAGCTAGCTTTCACTCCAGGATTTCTTCGTCGGTTTCAGTTGACGCTCATATCAGAATATTTTCTCAGTCTACAAATGCAAGGAAAGGACAAGGACAAACGAAGGCAAGATTGTTGTTGTTGTTGTTGTGTCTACCAACAGGACTTTGGCAACGTGTTCATTTACCTACATGCTCAACATTGCCTAAATGTTCTAGTATAATTGTCACTATAATGGTGTAAAAAGGGTACCATGTAATTCTGACTGATTACCTGCATGTATCGTACGCAACTACTGCACAAGTATCGCTTCAATGATTCAGCATCAAGAACACACCAGCGGACTCAACAACGGACTCTACAATTTCTTATTTGCTTAGTTTCCTGGGAAGGGACATGTGGAATCTAAATATGGCTGAATTGTTGGAAAAGTATTCTTTCCTGAGCATTAAGGCAGGCATTTTTCCCGCGAACGTCCGCTTTGGAACCCTGTATACAGGCTCCCTGACCATGGAGACCAGCGCAGGGCGATATCAAATATTAATATACTACTCATTTCACATTATATGAAAGGACGGCTCTATATCAAAGCATCTAGTAAAGAAAAAGACCATTGACAAGTTACCAGGCGTCTACTAAGAATTAAGGGAGTTTGATTATTTGTTAATTCTTCCACGAGGTGTAGAGGGTGCCCTTGGTGGTTCCCAGAAGCACATTTCCAAGATATCCTGACATCGCCGCTTGAGTCATGAAACTCTTCTGACAAGCGAAAATCAAACGAAACGTACTTTGGCATTCTGAAAGGTTCTTGAGCTTAGAGGTGAGGAAAATGTCCAACGAGATTTGAAACCGTATTGCACATTCATCAGTCAGACGTCCTTATGAGTATCCGCTATGAATCATCCAGTTATATGTAGACGAGAAAGAGTGGGGAAAACCTCGGGCAATTAATAAATAAGACACCTCCACAGGACATCGACACAAAGATAACTAACCACAAAAGGTGCTAAAGGAAGTGCGCTTTAAGAATGCCTCGGATGTTCTTAAATGTAAAATAAGTCTAAGGATGTTATGTTAGGATATGTTTGTTTTGTAATGTTTGGTTAAATAATAGGAATGCAAACATCTGAAATAAATAGAACACAGCAGTGTGAATAGACGTGTTTTAAGGTCATAAAATTCAAATGAGTCGATCCTTAAAACAAAATATAGTGATCCACAAATCTGTACTTCCATGAATATGAATATTTTTCTAATTTTGAAACTTTTTTCCTTGGAAATTTATTGGTATTCGAATACCCTTCCCTAAGTCAAGTTCAGCAACTAGCTGCGATAGCCTATGAAGACGTTAATTTCCAACAACAGTTTCGCTGGCATGGCGGTCTTTGCCACAGACTGAAGGCCGGCTGCTCCGATCAGTCGTTTCCGAAGGATGGTCTAATTAATTCCGGGCGGTAGGCGGAGCAATATTTTAAAACAACAGACAATCATCCGCGCGCGATCCTTCCTGACATTTTTTTCCATTCATTTGTACCGGTTGATGGAATAGATGGAATTCATAAGATATATAACCATAATAGAATAACCATATAGATAAGAATAACCACATAGAAGGCCCCATAGAGCCCTTCTATAAGTGTAGAAAAACTCCCTCAATATCTAAGGGTAGGAATGTTTCATCTATCGTAACGAATTATAAAATTAAACGAATGAAGATTTGACACTTATTCTTAAATGAGTTTTTATCATTATTTATTAATGTTATTCATTCCAGAATATTCTCAGACTTTTAACTAAACAAGTGCATCCCATGACAAGGCATGGTACTGTCGTGATTGTTGTAGCGGTACTGGTGTAAAGGAATGTCAGGACTATGGAAACGTGTTCATTTGACAAGTTACCTGCGTTATATGAATGACATGTAGGATGAATTTAAAAATTATTTTAAGAATAACTGTCTGATCTTTGTTAGTATAATTGTCTAATTATGTAAGAAACATTAAATCACTTTGAATAGAAATATTTAGTTCCTGCAATTAATCATGTAGAAGATTCAAATAAACGGTATCGTATATTTTGGAAGAATAAAGAGCTTAGTCACGTTCGCCAACCTGCTGTTTGGTTAAAAACGATAATGCACGTGTAGTAATGTACACAAAACAGGACGAACCTGTGACGAATGGCATCTTCTAGAGGAAACTAAACGAATCGTTGCTTTGAATAATACATTGAGCAATATTTACTAAACACATTGTAGTGAAAATAACGATACGACACGTGACAGGGAATACTTTATTTCTATTTCTTCAAGAAGGAAACAGAAGGGGTTCCGGGGCGGTTACCCATCCTACGGCCCCGTGGAATTCGTACTTCCTTAACCCCGATTACCTGACGAACCGAGTCAAGTAGAACTGTTGCGAAGGCAGGCTGCAGACATAGGGCTACTTGAGAGTATTTTTGCCATTAGTTTAGAATATAACGTACTAATTATTTAAAATAAATAAAATACTATTTATATAGCGTATAATTCTATAGAGAACGTTGAATTCTCACTCTTCACAAGGGCTCTATAACCTTTCAAATCGATCAGATGACTGAGAACGCGCGCTTACTAAACAGTGTTTACTAGTGTGACATGAAACGTAGATCTCCCCAAATGATTTTATGTACGAGACAAGTATAGTACCTCTGACAATTTTCTTTGTTCATTCACTTACGATTTTTAATTGTCTGATTTACTAAACTAAATCATGTTTAGTAAATCTTAGTACATGAATTCACTACATGATCGCGTACTAAACATGTTTTGTACATTCTACTACATTTCTATCAGTAATACTGCGAGTAAGAGGATGGGAAGGGCAAATGCGACAGGTCTAAAAAAAAAAAAAAGATGGCAATGGATCACAAGCGGCGGCAACACCTTAAGAAGAGTTAATTTCATCAGTTTATCTCGGACTAGAATAATTTCTCTTTGCTCCTTGCTAGGAGATCCTTCTCGCGTTTAATTCGCTAAAGAGGGAAAAAATGAACCAGGAGACTGGAGAGGTTCTCCCTTTTTAGCTGCTTCATCTTATGCAAACGCTTCTTTATTTTAGCATCTCCAGGGAGATCTATGTCTCCTTAATGAACAAGAATATCACGTTGAGATCCCACTTTCTTTTTACACTCTCACAAAACGTATTTTCATCCTCTAAAATGCAAATATTGAGGGACGTAGCATGTAATTTGGCGCTTTGAAGGCAAAGAAATTGAAGAATGTTGCACATAATATGCGTAATCAGTATTGTGAATATATACAAAGGAATGCTAACATTAATGAAGGAAACGATTACAATAGAACAGAAAACTGTATCTATAAGAAATAATTATGTTGTTGAAATCGTGAACCCAGACATATAATTAAGAACTATTTTTCACAGTGCATAACCCGTTGTTTCAACATTATAGTCGAGATTTACAATATTTTGTTGTCTTCCAAGTATAAAAACCGGTCCTGAATAATACTATTCACCACATGTTCAAATTTAGTCTGATTCAGAAACAGTTGCGCATTGCTGACCGTGGGACAGCTACAAGTAAATTCCTTAGTTTCTGGATTTTTTATTGTTACATTTGTGGCGTGGCGCTAGTTAGTATATCCCAGTTCGCAACTCGGTTAGTCACCCTTTAAAAGTGTTGAATTCTGCAGAATAAATTGGCTATTTGAAACCGATCGCACGAGTTCAATCTCTCTGTTTGCTTATAAACGCCTTGAAACACTTGAATATTTACCCACGTACAGTACATACTCTGCGTGATGTAAGGCACAGTTCAGCACGTCTGGCCGTAGAAAGTTGGGATCTAGTTGAATATTGTCTCACTCAAAACAAGGATTTACGAACCACAAAAGTTTCGCATGGGTTCAGCTTCTTTCTTCTTTCTTTTGCTTTGTTTTGTTTTTTGCTCAAAAGTCAAGGGGAAACCCCATCGTTCTGCGCAAGCGTCGGGGACCTACATCCGGTTCGGGGGACTCCCAGCCATTGAAATGCAGGGACCATCCGTAGATGTGGCTACGAGGCCGGTGGGCCGGTTCTTGGCCGAGACGACGCGACGCGAGGCGACGCGAGGCGGCCGCCTACTCTCGTGTGCCTGACGGAGACCGATCCGGCAATTACGTCACGCCCATCGGGGGAACATCGGGTGGTGCGTTGGCCCCCGCCTTCGCGTTCGCCGCAGGGCGGGGGAGGGGGAGGCAGGGTAGGACTTCGGTGCCAGCTCTTGTCCAGACCTGCCCTAAGCTGTTCCCTTAGGCAACCCAGGGCAGACGCGGCCACGCGAATTGCAACCGCTGCCAGGCGCAGTACGGTAAGGCAAGGTTTGTTGAAGAGGTGCCGCTACGGGCAGTCCAGCGTGATGCATTGACGCAGAATGTTCTATTTGGGTAAAAATTCTTCTGTCTTGTTTTCATATTTCTAACACAGTGCGTTCATTCTATAAATGTGCCGGTCGCGCGGGGCTTAGGTCTCTGCGAACAGAGCCACGGATGCAGGGGAAATCGAGACAGGGCGGTCAGTAGAATTGCCGAAGAGAGAATATGGCTTTTCGCTACCGGCAAGTTTAAATTGTATTCACGTTATGGTAGATACTGGATCTGCTCACCGCGGCTCTATTCATTCATTCCATTTAAATGAGTTCTGGTTCACTCGGTAAAGGACTGTCTTGTGGTACTACAAACAATTGTTCATGTAATGCCTTGTACCTTAATTATTGTTCCGTGTGGGGATTTGTCGTATATGTGCGATCTTTCAGGAATCTCCAAAGAAAGAAATCACATGGAGTCAGATCATGAGAGTGTGCAGGCCACAAACCAGGGGTGATAATTCTTTCTCCATGAACGGCATGTAAGCCCTTAAGAAAACTGAAGCAGTGTGTGCAGTTGCAGAGTGCTGTAATTAGTAATTACTCTCTTATTTTGTCAACATTTGGAAGAAGGGCTCGAGGATACGATACACATAACGGTTTGACACATTATACGTAAGTGTCATACACAAACATTTTCTGTTTGAGAGTGAACTTTGAGCGAGCCATCACAAACAGACTATTCAACAAGGCTGCAAACATGCCTTTTGCAGGGCGAATGGTTGAAATCCTCCCGTGCGCAGCGTTCCCAGGGGAGTGCATTCGCTGACGAGTGAAGGCCCGTCGGCCGAGTAGAATTTTTCACGATCGAGTCACACTAGTAAAATAGTCGCACTGTATTATCTGATAATATACGGAAGAGGGTTACTATTTCTCATCAACACTTTCTCCTTTTCGTTTTGTTTATTGTTGGCAGAATGTTCATTACAATTTCTTTCCGCTTGTTCTCGGGCACACACCGCAAACACTTCTCATATCGCAAAGAAAGTCCCGTTGTAATATTAGTGCGGCACGGCAGGCAGCACCGGAAAGTCAACTGTCACAGCAGTGCCTCTGAACGAGAAGTTATAGGTTCGAACCCCGACGGTGGTAAGATTTTAAGCACTTGCTGCATATCTAGGTAGGAATCATCCGCTGTCTGGCGGCCGGCTGCTCTGATCGGTAGTTTTCCGTGGTTTCTCCGATCTATACCAGGTGAATGCCAGAGCAGTACCCTAACAAATGGGTCACGGACCGCGCGCGATCTTTACTTCCTCTTCTTTGTCCTGTCCTCACCCCTTACACGCACTTATACTTTCATGCACTACACTACCACATATGCTGGGAGATCGTTCGATGCCTTGTCCGGCCTGGGGCGGTGCCCTGCTGGTGGAGATGCCTGGTTGGGGTAAACCCTGCTAACTGACGGTAGGTCGGCGCCGCATCTCACCATCCAGCAGGTGACGATCACCGCCACCTCTCGAGAGGAACACATATACGGGACTAATGAACTTAGCTCTTGGCGTGCCCGGAATCACCAATCAATCGATCAATCGATCAATCAACGGCGGACAACCTTCAAATGAGAGATGGTGAGAGAAAGGAGTGGCCCTGGCGATGCCCGGGGTCACTATGTCTCGAACTAAGCTCATCAGGTAGGCGTTATCCAGTCTTTGTCATGTTAACAAATTTCGGGGCCAGTGCTACTTCAGCAGAAGGATCGCTCTTTCTCTCTTTATCATTTTTATTTTTCATCATTTGGAGTCTTCATTATTGTTTAAGAATTTTGCGTTAATACTTGTTTCTGGGAGAAATATTGCATAAACATCAACCATCTTTCGGGAACGTTCTAGGAAGTTATTTTAATTTAGTTTTAAAGAGGTACTAATTTTTAACTTTGCTTAAACAATTTGATCAGCGTAATTGTATGGTTCACGTACGTGAATATATGAATACGAACATACTTATACTTTGATTCGCTTAGGAAGGACTCTTGAAACTCTGAAATCGGGAAAGGAAATACAATTCTCTTTATTTCACCCCTGCCCTGTACTCTTAATTGTACTGACTCCTTAAAATTCTACATATATCAACCAGGACCTTGAGCCATGCTGTATTTGCTGTTCACTGTGTGTGTCCGCCACGAGAGCGTGATCTTCCCAGCGGTCGATGGCGTGTGGGCGATTGGGAAGACTGCCATCTCTGCCTCTTCTGCGCGCAGTCTTCTGTTTCAACAAAGCAACATCAGGAGCTGTCCCGTTTGAGATTTACTGGTTAAATGTATTATGCATTCGAATTTGCATGTGAATTTGATCTAGGAAATATTGCCTCAAACTGTTCAGTTTATTCAATGTAAATTTAGATTGTTTTCGCCGAGTCACTGTCTTGTTGCGTTGATTTTTCGATTGTTTGCGTCATACGTCATATTTCAAATGTTTTATTGTAACACGTCTTGTTATTCGTGTTCGTAATGGCGGTATCAGACATTTTTTACTCATATTTTATCTGGTAGGAATATTTATTCCAATATTTTGGTTTATAAGCAAAATGCGTGTATCTAGCAAGATTTACGAAAACACTTGTGACATTTTTCCGTTTGATAATGGAAAAAAAGGCAAAAGAAGTGAGACTTTTGAGGACTTGAGATAATTAGTCTTTCGCCGAGTTAAATCCTTAATTTTCCCTAATCAACCCTTAAGTTTCTAAATAATCTTCAGTTAATGAAAGAAGCAGTGGGTAATGTTGTGAGACACCTTCAAATTAAATCTTGCCTTCGATGTCTCAATTACTATTTAAAAATATCAATTTTGTACGTAAAATTCAATGCCACAACTTTTCGTTCTCCGCAGTCCGCTTTTTGCCAATCTTGTACGTTGCGTAGTTTGTCAGATTATCCCATAGAAACGAATGAAAATAAAACTTAAAAGAACTTAATTCTGACATTGTCTAACAGCAAATTGCGCGTGATAATTACACGTAACCCAATTTGCAACTGGTGCGCGTCTCTGATCGCGATCACAAAAGAGATCTTTTGCGATGACTCAAGCGCGCGGAGTTGGCTCCGTCTCTCTCTCTATGAAACGCTCGTCACGTACGCGCGAACGTGTGAGCGCACGCGAATAGTACGCGAACGGCGCCAGAGCTGGCGCGTCAACAAGAGCGCTCGGAAGGGGCTTCGCGAAAAGATGTGCACTGTGTTTAATTTTTTCACATCACGGGTGATAGAAACGAGACACTAAATTGGCCGCTTGTAAGGGATACAGAAAATTAACGAAAAAAATGCATAATTTTCTCCGATTCAGTTACGTAAACGGTTGTCCCTGGCAACATGGAACAATTTTATATTGGAGTGAATTTCATGTACTGTAAAATAAATGTTAAGTGACCTTTTAATTGCCAGACTGTGAATTTAATAAACGAAGCGTTAAACTAGTCGGTTACCGAGAAGAGGGATTTACATCTGGTACTTATGTTTACGCACGCACGTGGCTTGCAACCACCTGCGACGCCCCCTCCCCTCTCCGCTCGGCCGCCGGGACAGCGAAGGCGCAAATCCGTCTCTTTGACACCGCACCGCCGGCTCTGCCACCCTTAGGCACGGCCGCGTCCTTGTCGGCAAATGCGGTTTATGACACTCATTTGCGCCTTCCGCGTATTGCGACCACCCCCAGCCAGCGGCCGTAAGTGCACCGCGCGGCCCCAGCTGGTGGTCTGAGGAATTCGGCAGCCTTTTTCCCACGGCGGCCCAGAGCACCCCCCCCCCGCCACGCCTCGTGGTAGCCACCCCCGCTCCAGGGAGGGGCGGGGTTCTATATATTCGTAGGCGCAACCGCGCCCGGGCTAGAGAGACACACAAACATTCTTTGAGAGAAAACATGTGAAGGCGAGGCACGTGAGCACGTGTTTTGTCACGTCTGCTCCGCTCCTGACACATCATTCAGGGCCTCAGACTGCCCGCATAGCCGATGGTCGACACCAGGGCTGTCCATAATCGGCATCAGGGTTGAGGCTGTCCACACATCATAAACTGGACCACGACAGCGCGCATTGCCTGGTCATCGCGTCCGGGGGGCCTGCAGCATTCGCTCAGAGGCGCACTGTACGTGTTCGGTGACCTCCGTGCAGCGAGGAAATCGGACGAGCTCAGCGCCTTCATATAGCAGGTACCTGTTCTGCCTTTTAAGTACCGAGCCAAGCTTCAGGTCAGTTCATATCATACAATGGAACATTAATCGGCATTAATTGGATTGAACTGTCTCTCGTCATCATCAAGAATCATTTATTGGACTTTGTGTCAAACTTTGTGTCAAACTTTGTGGCAGTTAATATAATTTGTCATTGTGAATTATTGATTAAGTTTAGATTTAGTTTCTGTAATACCTTTTATAGTAATTCACCGTTCGGGCCCGGCACACGTTTTGTATATAGTAGTTTTGTAATTGGCTTATTTTCATGTCCTTTCTTAGTTTGTAACTTTACATTTTATTCATCCAAGAGTCAATATACAATTAAATTAACATTTAAGCTATTCCGTGTTGCGATTCATTTCGGCCGATCCATCATTTCCTCGTACGAGGTGGTCCTCCAGCCCTTTCATTTTAGTAGCCCTCTGGCTACACCGTTTGAGCTACCGGAGGCCGATATGTGTGTGTGCTGTGCCCGTCTATAGCCAACAGTACGGTCCACGCTGTTGGCTCATCATCGTGCGTGGCGCCGTGTGAGAGGTGGGTACCAGGTGAGTACCGCGTCTGCACGCGCTCGCACGACACGGACGCGCGGTGCGCATACAACTTAAGTTGAACAATATACAGTTGAATTTAATATTCAAATTTTAATTAATAGGAATATTAATATTTTGTTCAAAATTAAATAAGTATTCATGAATAGATAACGTGAATTTCGGCTTATGACTTACTTCTCAGTACTCAATAATCCCTGGAGAAAACTTACAACGTGAATAGATCGAAAGTTCGATCGAAATGTAATTGAATGAATGTATGATTAGAAACAGAAGTATTAATCAAACTTAAAATGTAGAACAATGGAGTTGAATAAACTAGGGTCAGTATGGAGGGCTGGCAAATTTGATATAAAATATACGAAAAATGTACTATAGGTTGAATTGAAACTGAAAAAAACTAAAATACCTACAGAAAACAAGAAAAGAGTAATGAAGTTGTGATTAATGAAATAGGTTGTCGGACACATTCCAGATTTATTTCACCACTATCAGATACAAAATGTGCCCCGTTTTATGAACTCTTTCATTTCTTAGTGTTGGGTCTTAATGTAGCGTTGGAGACTAGTATCAAAGAATGATGTAATTAGATTTTCTGCGCAATATGAAATGGTGAATTATGATGATCATAAAAATGATTAGAACTCTCCATGTTAACCTGTTCTTTCCATATTTGTCAATTTTTAGTATAGTTTCATTTGATTTGTAGAACTGAATGAGTGCAGGTCTGTCGCAAAAATGCTCCGTCACAAACTAAAGTAATTCTTTGAGCAAGCAAGCCTATTCAGATTTGCTCAGATGGAGACTTAGCCTTTTGGCTCTTTTATAAATGCTTCAGACTGCTTTGCACACCTTCAGACGTGATAATTTATGCTCTAAAATATCATACCATTCAGAATAATGATTTACTTAGTTTTGTGGAGATTCATGTTGGTTCGAATTTTACTTCAATATCACAATTGCAACATGGACCAATCAATGCTTTACGCGAGATTTCAACCTTCAACCGGCTGCGATATCAGAGCGGTAACAAAGTTACTTCTGCAGCATCATTGGCTGGCTGGTACTAGGGTTTGAATCCCGACTGTGGAGAATATTTGACACTTACTAATAGTTGGGTCGTATTCATTCACTGTTTGGAGGAGAATTCTAGCGGCTCAATGATATGATCGGTAGTTTTCCATGATTTGTCTGACCAATAACAGGCAAATGCGTGAGCAGTTCTCTTACAACCGGGCAAAAAAGCGCAATCTTTCCTTCTTCATCCATGCTCCATTCTCCCCTCTTACACATTTACACTCACATACACACTTGCACGCACATTCACTACGCAATCGCACATTTCGTGAGACCAATCGGGAGTTTCGCGCATACACCGGCTGGGGCTGAGGTAGATACCTGGAAGGGGAATTCCTCGCACGCAGACGTGTAGGTCGCCGCCAGATGTCACGTTTCACCGGAACTCAGAGAGATTTTATTTACTCAAGAACTTTTTTTTTAAATTAAGTTTTAGCGAACCTCTATCGATACGAAGTATTGATACGACCAATATGTACGATCATAGATGTATTCATGATTTAACGTAGATAGAAAAAGTGTGCATTTTGTTGATTTATTCAAAGACTTTCCGGGATATATTTCATAGAAAAAATAAAGTGTAATATTTTACCTTAAAACCCATACATTGAGTTTACAATGTATAAATAGGTGAACTTAACCTGTTGTGACAATATATTTGTTACATATGTTTAATATAGCTCGTCCATCCGGTAATGCTTATCCGAGATTATCTCGAAAGTGTATGTTCCGCTACTGCGCTTTTGCAATGCGCATGCAAATGAATATATATCTTTTTTAACAAAATGATACAATACAAATGTAAACTAATTCAATATATATCTCTGATTTGTTAAAATAAACTTTCGTTTTCTTTTTGATAATCAGTATAGTCTCTAATTGTATAGAAACAGTTAATGTTATGGTTGCCGTGCGGGGCGGGGCTGGGGCGGGAGCGGGGCGGGTGCGAGGCGGAGCAGATGCGGGACGACTGATGGGCGTGTGTGGTGCGAGTGCGGAGCGGGGCTGGTGCGGAATGAGTGTGGGACGGGTGGGAGTGCGGGGAGTGGCCCGCCCCGTGGCGGGGAGCATGGTGGGAAAGGGAGTGCGCCGCGGCCTTCTGGTAGACGGGGTGTCCTCCGCGCGGGCTGGCCCCGGAGGCCTCGCTCACTCGTCGGCTGCGACAGCGCGAGACCCGAAATATAAGCGAGCGAGGCACCAGCGTGGAGACTTCGCAGTGAAGGGGGGGGGGTGGTGCAGAAGTTTCACAGGCGCCGGCTCTGATGGGCTCATAGAGAGAAGAAAACAAACGGAAGAGGACCCCAGGTACACTTCTTCGCCTTGAGTGCCACTCACGAAATGCATTTGCACTCGTCTTTATTTTTCGGTTAATCCACAACGGTATTCGTGGTTATCCGTGCATAAGAAAAGTGACGTATTTTGTCAATTTGTCAAGTGAGAATTTGTCATTTTGCAGGTGAACTGCTTTAATCTGAGCGTAACTGTGTATTTCTTGTAATTCTAAGTGTCAGATATCTTGTGAACTATGTTTATGAAAATATTTGTTGTACAATTATACCAACCAGATTGACACAATGATTTCAGTGACTCCAATGTGTGTGTAATTTTTATTGACGGATTTAATTAACCAAAATTGTATAATGAATTGATGAATATCAAAATATCAATTGCTGAATTTTAATTGATATGACAAGTAAACGAATGGTGGAATTACTTACAGCATGGTGACTATTAATCCGTACGAACGAAATTGAAACTCCAATACTTAGAAGTGAAAGACACGTTTATGGTTTGATTAATTCAATTCCGTGTACATTGGTGCCATTTCCACACAAACCACTCATCAGGGTGTCTAAATAAGCATGACTTCCATCGCCGAACGCTGCTGTTCGTTGTTCGGAACAAGCTTCCTTTACACACTCATTTTAATGAATCTGTTGCAAGAACAATACAGATCGATCTCTTTTCATAGAAGATGCTGGTCATTGTTCTCTCCGGCCGCTGGCTCTCTTCATGGGAGCTCATCCGGGTGTCGGGGTGAAGTTCCTACGTCAGATCGCCTCACGCCTTGCTACTGTACTCTCTAACGGGATGTAACAGTCCTGCATCGACGGGTAGGTCCGTGCTTCGGAAAAGGAGACTGAACCACTGCAAGTCCGTTGCGAATCATCCGGAACCTGCTATATAGAATGAGTTGAAAGCACCGCTTCGCGTGTGATAGATCTGCAGTGCAGCAATTGCTCCTGGACGTGATTTTATCGAACCTAATTATTGGGATTTGGAAGAAATGGCGGGGAGCTTTTTCAATTGAGCATAACATATAGGTATGAGGATAATTTATTTCTATTTCTAGTAGGCCGATTTTCCTGCATCTGAAACTTGACCTATTAACCTACTTACAAATTCGCCAGCGATATATTTAAATTATATTAATAAAAGACATTGCTTTCTCGGTCAGATATTTATCGATTTTTCCTTCTGGGCTGCAGGTCCGTTGTCTTTTGGACAATGATGCCACGAACGATATCAAATTTCCATTAGACAGCGTTTCTACAATAATAATAATAATAATAATAATAATAATAATAATAATAATAATAATAATAATAATAATAATAATAATAATAATAATAATAATAATAATAATAATAATGCAAAGTTGATAATGATAGTAGATAATAATAATTTTTTTAAATTATTTTATTATCATATTAATGAAGTTAACACTGTTTAAATTAAATTAATAGAGTATTTTTCACGAACATAACCACAGAAGTGTTTTAGAAGGAGAGAAACACATGCATAAGGACAATGATTTGGGTTAGTAAAACGTGCGTGTATTTTTTATTTAAGGATTTATTTTAGTAAAATTGTATAGTGAATTAATTAATATTCTGTGCATTGAAATTGTACCTCTATGAAATGATGTTGAGTTTTAATGAAAGTAACTTTTAAAATTCCTAGAGCAAAGTGCATCCATTCTACTTCTCGCATATTTAAATATTTTTTCATATTATTATTATTATTATTATTATTATTGGCAAAATATTTGTATAAGATTTTATACAATGATACGAAGGTTTCAAAATATTTTCAGGGTTTGAATTCGAATAAGAAAAAATTAAATATTCGTTCCCTAATCAACTTTATTGATTAAATTAATGGGTTTGTTCTGATCCCAGGTCTTTGAAGGCTAGAACATACAACTGATAACTCCATCGGTGCTTGATATCTTCCCACTTTTCTCTTTGCGACAATTTTATAAATTATGCCTTGGTTTGGAATACGACTGTGCTCCATTCTGCAGAGATGATCTAACAATCCGTGCAATCTCTAATATATACTTTTTCTTTCTTTTTCCTAGTGTTAGTTCCGCTCGATTTCAGGGGTCGCAATGCCTCTTCTTCACTGACGTGCTCCCAACGGTGCCCCATTCCGCATTTGGGGAAATGATGGGATTATGTCGCTTGCGCTTCATGGCTGATCGTATTAGATGCTGCTTCGAAATTCGCCTGGAAGTAATCAGAAAAACCACGGACACCACTTATTAAAGCAGTCGGCTACAAATTTGATTCCGGCAGACACCTTAAAACCACCAATGTTCATGACATCAAGTAAATGTCTGCCAGTTTAAGGGATCGTACCTGCGACCTTTAATCATTCGTTCTGCGGTAGGGCGTTGCCGTTTCAATGTTGTTCCCACCCTTAATTTGAATGATTCATTGATATTTACTACTATTATTACTATCTCTAGTGATCATATATCACTCTAAGTCATTTCTCAAATCATTGTTTATTTTTACTTGTTTTTGGTTTTACTCGTAAAAACGTGATGTGACGTAATATGTGACGCATGGGGGATCGGCACACGTTTTCTCGCTCAGTGTTCAGGGATCTAGTGAACATTTTCTGGTATTGACCAAATAAACATGACCAAGCAACGCAACGCCTGTAGGACGGAGGACATTTCACATTGCACGACGTTTTTCAACGTCCATAAATCTATCGCCCACCGAAGTTCCAAGCTGTGTTTCAATGCAGTAAGCTCATCAACACTCTTTATCCACTCCACAATAGGTGCTCTATGTTTTGACATGAGATAAAATACAACGTGTTTCCGGACAATGAAAAACATTCTTACTCGTATTCGTATTAGACTAGATGTTTCTCTATATTTGCGAATTTTACAAGCTATTAAAGGCTGTTAATTTATGCTAAAAGGAACCCTTGATATACCGACGTACCACTTTGAGAGTATTTACCTTTTCTACAAATAAATATTTTCCAGTCCATTGTACAAGAAATGTTATTTTTTTCATTTCTTTCATTTCTCAACAATATTTAATTTTCGTTTGGGGCTCATTTGACGAAGATTCCGGCATCAATGTTATCGCCATAGTTCAAACTAGTGCTACTAGGGTAGGGTATAGAGGGATTACTATAAGAAGGGACAACTTTGACAGATCGGGAAACAAATGAACGTCATGTACGGCGATGACATAGCAAGAGGTAGTTAGGAAGTCATTTACAAATGAGCTATCTGTAAACGAAAGCACTGACAAAACGAGTGCTTTGATGTAACCTGTAGTTATATTGCCGGCACGGGATAAACAGTAAAAAACTGTGACTTAACTGTCAAAACGGTTCCTTCTTATAGTAATCTCTCCATACATGGGCATATAAATTTAAGCATGCTTGTCCGGAGAAGAATTCGAACCCGCCAAGCTTCATGTAGGGCTAGTGACGATGCTTTGCTTAAGCTACATATGTTTCTCGCATATGTAATATTTGCCATTATTCGTTATTATTGCTTATATATGACATTATCACAAATCCCAGGATCTTTCTGGAATTCCATCCAAGTTGAAATTCATATTCTAATTTTCTCGAGACTTTCTTGAAAATGTATGATAGACATGCGTTCGTGTATTTATTAAAGAGACATTTCAGTTGTACATAAATAAACTATCGAAAAAAATGATGGGAAATCTTTGCTATGGCAGTAATAATATTTCACTTTCATTCATTTATGCATCGTGAGAAGTAATGAAAACCGTATTACATTTGAAAAACGATAATATTAAATTTTTTGTATTTCAATATAAACCTGTGTCAATAATACATTTTATATATTTTTCCCAATATTATCTAATATATGGTTATTTTTCCATTGCCACAAAATAGTTTAAAGCATTAAAGATTTGCAGATAAAGCAGAGGAAGTGACATTTTTGGTAACCGAAGACATTTCTGTCCTTGACATTCCTCAGTCCAAAATAACACTTTAAGGCAGCGCATACGAGAAAGTTTGTTGCAATGTTAGTGCAGAGCGTAGCCAGAGGCTCAGTATTTGTTTGGCCGCGAAGTGGTCGCGCGACTGGGCCACGCAGCGGCGTCTGGCTCGTAAAGCGCAACACTGCACTGTGACGTAAGCCTCGGCCTCGCCCCTCGCCCGCGCGCCCTCATCGCCATCGACATTGCCAATGGCGGCACCATTCCGTCACTCCTCTGCAGCCCCGCAGCCGCAGCCCCGCCGCCGCAGCCCCGCCGCCGCAGCCCCGCCGCCGCAGCCCCGCCGCCACAGCCCCCCCGCCACAGCCCCCCCGCCGCCGACCCGCCGCCGTCCCGCCGCCGTCGTGCACCATCCCTGAACCTTTCCCGCATCATTTCGTCATCATCCACACCATTTTCTCTCCCAACCAAGCACCTTAACCGCACCATCCCCACCCTATCATACCCTCATCTTCGCTCATTCCAGCCCCACCCCATTCGCCATCCGTGCCCCATCTTCCGTCCAACCACCACCCTCTCCCCGTACTCGCCCCGTACCCGCCCCGTACCCGCGCCCCGTACCCGCGCCCCGTACCCGCGCCCCGTACCCGCGCCCCGTACCCGCGCCGCACCCGCCCCGCACCCGCCCTGTACCTGCTCCGTACCTGCCCCATCCCCACAGTATCCTCTCAAAAGACCCGCCGCAACCGCGCCAGCCTACTTCGCCTACATGCGAGGCCCGCGCTGGTACCACGGGTACCGAGAACACGCTTAACTGCCCTTACGTCTCCTGTTCTGCAGTCGCAACACCCCGTTTCTCTTCCGAATGGAACGCTCCATCCGACGCTCCACCTCCCAATCTCATGCGCTCTCTAGTCCCAACCCGCCGCACCGACTTCGTTACACCCCGCCCAGTCGTCAGACAGCAACTTGCCTCGCATCATCCTGTGCACAAACCTCCGCAAGTATCCACACAACTCCCCGCACAACAAAACGTGTTCTCCACACATCCCACCGTGCATCTATCAAGCCTCCATCTCCTCAACGCATCTCCCCGACGCGTATCATCCCCTCCACCATTCATTCCGTCATCCTACAGGCACCTTTCCAGATCGTCCCCTCCATGCTTCCACTCCCGTCATGCCTTCCCCTCCACGATTCCTTCTCGCCACGCGTCCTCCCCGCTTCGCGTACTTCCCTCTGCGAGTTACACTGCCACATGTCGTTCCCGCAATCCCTCTCCCTTCCCCGCCCCACGTCCTGGACATCCGCCGGCCCGCCCACTCGCCGTCCCACTACTTGAGCGCGCTGTCCCGCTCACGCCGTTGCCTTCGCCGCTGCCTCCGCAACACCCGCTGCCGCTAAAGCCACTCAGGGCGCCCTCATTCCTTCTGTCGCTCAGCCAACTCCCCGCCCCTCCCCCCGCTCGGCGCTTCAATCGCCTTTCCCACCCCCTGCCTTCCTTGCTCTCCCCCAGTCTACAGTTACGCGGTGCTTCGCGTCCTATTTTGCAGCGCACCCCCGTCCGTCGCAACCTCCTGCATCGTACCCTCATGCTTCGGACCTCTAGGCATTGCACCCCATGCATCGCAACCCCTTGCATCGCACGTCGTGTATCTTGCCCATCATGCAGCGTATCCATTGTGCACCATACAACCGTGAAGTTTACCTGCTATGCACCGTACGCCCTGCATCGTACCCGCCATGCACCCAGACACCATGCAAGTCTCATCGTGCATCGTAACCACCACGCATCTAACCCATCAGGCTTGCCATGCATTGTACCCGCCATGAATAAAACCTCCTCTCATGAACCCTACCACGGTAATACTCTCCACGCATAATGAGCGCCAATCATACTCCCCAGATAGTGAACCCTCCATCAAGTACCAACACACCGAGCAACTATCACACCCGCAATACATCATCCATTCTGCACATAGTTCTAGTCATATTACGTTCTCATAATGTACCAATTCGCCATTATTAATTACCCTTCCTTAACAATCCGTCAGGCATCACCAACGACATAAATGACTCTTGGCATGCATCATCCGGCCATGAAACCACCAACTCACTTGTCATTAATCGACCCTGCTATTCTATCTGCTATTCTATCTGCAGACTGCCGCGTTTCCACTCGTCCTATCACGAGACGGTCCTGCTAACTCGATCTACAACTTCCATCCGGCTACCCCGCCATCCTCCTCCCCGCCCCCGCCTCGTTTGCTGTCTCTCTCCCTCCCCCTCCTGCCTTACCCAGCCCAAACCCAACCCCCCCCCACAACCTCTGGCACCCGCTCCACCGATCTTGCGAACTCGTCGATTCACAACTTCCATCCCACCGCTCCGGCCTTCATCTCTCAACCCCTCCGGCTCTGGACCCCGCCCACGTTCTATGCACCCATCCCTTGCCTTCATCCCTCCTCCCCCGTCCCCCGCTTCCCGCTCCTCGCTCCCCACCACACTCCTGCCCATCCCCTCGCCCACCGCTCCGGCCATTGCATTGCCAGCCTCGCCCCCCGGCACTCCTTCCCTCCGAGCCCCGCCCTTCCCCGCCCTTCCCCGCCCTACTCCGTCCCGCCCCACCCTGTCCCCGAACGCCGTCCTCTGTCCCCCTCCATCTGCTTCTCCACCGCTCCGCCCTGCCACATCGCCCCCGCAGGTGGGCGATGGGCGCATCGCGCTGGGAGCAGCGGGGTCGCCCGGCTGCGCGGGAAGGTCATTGCTAGCGGTGGGCGACGCAACGGCGGCGCACGCGATCTGCCCCCACGCGCCGCATTACGATGCACGGCGTTGTCGGCGCTTGCCTATGCGCCATGAATGAACAGATCTGCAGCGGGCTCTGGCTAATTCAACGGAGAAGAATACGAGCCTAAGTAAGTCGGTTGCGATGGCTGTGTTGCACGTCCGGTGCTTCTGCATTATCATTCGTCGGGAGATCCTAGGCTTCGAGTCTCGCTAGAGGCGGATTTGCTAGAGAGCTACATCGAATTCAACCACTGCCTGGAGACTTAGAGCAGCCTATTTAAGTGATCCGAACTTTTTCGTGGATGTTTCTATCGATACCAGGGGAATGTCGATAGATGCCCTAATAAAAAAGCCAGGTCTGCCAGAGATGTTTCTTTCCTCATCTTCTTCATCCCCTAACCCCCACATCCAACCACGTGTATGCATTATACTACCACGCATGGCCATGTTTGAAGATCAGTCGGAAGCTTAAACCATGCCCCGACTAAGGCGGTCTGATGGAGATACCTGGAGAGGGAAATATGCAACTCAACGTATAGGTTCACGCCGGATATCCTATATGGTTCCTGTGGGAGAGCAACACCGCCACCCCCATGGATGTAGCATGCACTGCATTTACCGGACTACTGACCTATGTAGTTGCGACATGAATCAATCCTCTCTCTCTCGATCTAAAGGGACTCTTGAAATTCATATGAAAACCAACGTAGAAAACATACATATTTTGAATTTTTAGTTTAGTCTATTTAGAATGTAATTTCACAAGTATTTCGGAGGAAGCACTTGAGAATTTACAGAAAGCATATATTTAAATATTTTCATAGAAAGTGAAAAGTATTCGATTCAAAGTATTGAATATCACAATGAAGCAAGAATTTGTTACATATTAAATGATTTCAAAAATGCACGTTCTGGGAGAAGTGTCAAGATTGCCGTTGAATGAGAAATAAAGTTTCATTAATATTGTGTTTTCTACGTGTATGATGATATGCCATTTAGAAAATGGTGAATCATAATTGTATTAGTTTCGCCTAGGAGAAAAAAGTAGAAGATACTCCAAAAGGGGCAATGTGTTTTTGGGTTAATTCTAATTTTAGATAATTATATTTTTGTTTTTTTTATTGGATTTTCATAATCCTTAGTCTGTGCACAAAAGAACCGGATATCTAATGTTAATGAAACCCGGCGTTAATGTTGCATTATTCGACAAGTGCATCGCCTAAAACTTATTAAACAGGTGTGCAGTATGAATAGAATGAAAAGCAATTGCATGTTCTTGCATTCAGAATTGTTTGCTAGTCATTGCTCATACTCCAAGCTTGAAACTCAGTTATATCTGTCCTGAAATGAAAGAATATCCAAGCAATTAAAAGGATTGTGTGATTTTTTGTCAGAATTTTAATGAAAATGTAATTTAATCGACTTGTTCTTTTTATATATGTGTATTTTTCTCTCTTTTTGAGGTATAATCAGCTAGAATTTGACCTTAGCTGAACGACAATAACAAATATTATTTATCTCCTCTCCCATGCAATGCAGAAACTTGAAAACTACGAAACTCTCAGTTAATAATTTTCGTTATTATTTTTCTCGTTTCTTTCAGTTTACTTGAGTTCTGAGATCCCCTTTTTTTACTGAAGAAATATTTTAAGCCGTTTTGTATATAGCTAAGAAACTGAATATTTTATGTGTTTGTTAATATTTAAATATATTAATAAATATTTGATTATTGTTAATCCTAATTTTTGGATTATCTAATGTCTACTCTAGTAATTATGTGTGTGTCCTTTGAATTCCAAAACAACTTAATTCATTCTAGAGGTGTCATTCCACGAGCTTTTGTGTTTTAAAACTGTCATAATATAGTGGATACAATTATATTTTGCAAGGAACGACGTGGCATTAATTTGTTTTTTAATTCACAGGATGCAAATCCCATGAATCAAAATAAAGATCTGCGTCTCCAAGGTCTCCGGTACAAAGGATGACATCCGGAAGTATTTCTAAGAATTATTGTATAACGTGGATGTAAAAGAAATGTAAAGAATGTCTGTGGGAATGTGGGAATTTCTTTCTTTCTATTGTCTGAACTTCGTGTAATTAAGTTTAACTGCTCTTCTGGATATCAGTCCCATGATGTATTTTCTCATTTCTTCTCATACAGTTCACAAGTTACTTACTTCACAACTTCTCAAAAGCGTTTAATATGTCAATTTACAACGCAATAATGAAAGAGATGCAGGGATGAAATGTAGTGATGATTGCATATAATGAACAGTAACATTTTTATTTTATTATTATATCTGCTATAGTGATTTACGTAATATGCATATTACATTAGAAAATTCACTTGAAATCGATCAATAATAGCGTTTAATTAGATGCAAGACTTCCATCTTGGTGTTGGTTTTATAGTACACAAACGCGAGAGCGCATACTGAATTGGTGGTAGTTTACTTATATTCAGTAAACGTAGTTTAATTCTTGGTAGACACCGCATACCTAAATAATAGATTATAAAAAGTGCCATCCAGATGAATAAAAAATTTCACGTGTTAGTTGTGAGTTTCTAGGAATTGGTTTGGGTAGAACGCATGGAAATAAACTTTTAGTATCTACACAATTACATTACCAGGAAAATACCATTAAACCATTGTTATTTGTAACATGAATTCGTGATCGATTGAGTGGATAAGAAATACTTTCCTTGTAACAAGTATTTTTCAAAGGATTTTTTCCTTATTTTTAATGGGTGCACGGCCAGCAATCCTATCTTTACTACTGACTGGTAATTTACGTCAGCTAGCCGTTTGTATTAGATGCTGATAAAAAAATCGCGAATACAAGTGTACTGAAACGTTCTTATTCGTCATCGCCAAAGCAGTTGCTTTGAAGTTTCAATGGACGATAAGCGAGAAATTATAATATTATTACCTCTTGAATGGAATATTAAGGTAATTACTTCTTGATAGATACCTGCGCATGTTAAATGCTTATGTACTTCAATGCACTTTACTAAAGGATATGATTGACCTTTGAGTCAGGCAATAGCAGTATAACCTTACTACTATTCATGAATTTGTAATACCCCAATCTCCATGCAAAGCTTGCATTCTAATCGATTGGAACAAAAGGAAAAGTAGATGTTACAAGAACTTTCTTTTTTGCATGAGGAGAGGCTATGCGATAATAGAATCGTCGAAACTGTTAGTTATACTGGTAGTATTCGTTCAAAGAATATTTATAAGTTATTACTTTTTATGTGCAACGGATAATAGAAGGCGGAGGTAACGGGGGCAATAGTTGATAGGTTCGACGAGAGTATGTATTATAAATTGAATTGATACGGAGGTGAAAGACAATGCTTCTTTTGATGAACGATCATTAACTTTACTTACGCCTTAAATAAGAAGAAAATAGTACAGAAACTCATGATATTGTTAATTTTCCGAGAAGGGTAAAACAAAATTTTGCTCAATAATCTCGGGAAAACATTATCCCCTTCTTCTCTACGTATTGAAAATGCTCAGTACATCCTAAAAATTATTAAAAATATATTGAATGAAATCTGCAAATTATTATGTTTTGTCATTTGACTTGATTCATTGAAGTTATCCGATGCTTTTAATTACGATATTGTCACACCACCCGGACTAAAGATCTAAAAAGTCGTGGTACGACTCTTGCATATCGGAGGTTATTTCATACCGTTGGTGCACAACAAAAGGGATTCGGTTTTATTCGGAACGGAGCCATTTATTTCGCGACCAACGACCGTGTTTTACTTTATGCACCATCTGCCTTGAGTCAGAATGATGGAACCCCGGTGAGAATGGTTGGCGCGGGGATTGAACCGGGGCCTCCCGAATGCGAAGGCAGCGCGGTACGCCCCGAGCCACTTCGCTTGGTACGTTTTCTGCGCACAGTTATAAAGCGAATTTCGTTTCCTGTGTGCAGAGTTACCTCAACGTGAATCTCGTACCTTTGCCTGGTCCTCAGAATAGAACCCACGGATGGGGTGGGGTGGAGGGGAGGGGAGGTCGTGCGAGGCTGCGCCAGGCGAACCCGGGACCTGCGGTCGAAGTGTTCACAGGCGGCTCTCTGTCGGCAGCTTCGAGAGGTTTCGGTGGCCCTGAATGAGGCTCCGCGTCGGATGGAGCACTGCGCTCCTTCCCAGCCGTGGTTGATTTGGATTTCGATTGATTAACAACTAGGCGTTGATTAGGGGCAGCCCGCCGTGTAGCGGCAGTCAGATTGCTCCCCTTCTACCGCTGGACCCCGGGGTTCAATTGACGGTCGACGTACGCGCAGTTTGCTGTGGTTCGCGAGTGGTTTTGCCTAGCTCTCCCGTTTCCCTCGTCTTTCATTTCACCAATGCTTCATGATTTATCGTTCCATCATCCGACCCAACAATTCATCTCATCCATATTGCATACCTTATTATAAGCCTCAGTCCATAGCCTTCCCGCCTCATGACCATTAAGTAGAAGGTACGGGTCTAGAAGATACTCCAACTTGGCGTCTCTCTGGATTCAGGGAGGTCAATGGGAAACAGCGCCGCTCTGTGTTGTTGAGTGTTCTAAGATAAACTGTTCTAAGATTGTTCTGAGATAAACTCTCTTGATTTTGACGAAACCCCATGAACAACAAAATAATTCTACTGCAGAGGGTCGTGAAATAAAAAAATATTATTATAAATATTAGTTATATCTGCACGATCATACCATAATTTGTAAATATAAATTGTTTTAAAAGTAAAAATTGTTTCGTACTGGAATTCAAGTTTCAACCTGCGTTACGGCAGCTGCTTTGCGACTACATCATAGGACGTTCAAAAGGATTTCATTTACTAGAGTATAACAAAAGAAATCATTCATGGTCCACGTAAACATTATTCTAAAAGCCTAGAACTCATGGCCTACGAGTTATGCTAACGTAAGTATGCGACGTGTTCGGGATTGCAAATACACCTGCTGTTTTCCTACAATGTGGGTTCTTACAATTTGATGGTAATTTGTAGAAAAAATCCCTTTCGAACTTAAAACATTGCATTCATTCGCTTATCTCCATCGCGTGGGCCACAAATTCGCCCTGAAATAGGAAAACTCGCAAACGAAGATTCTTAAAGTACTTTTGTGCAAGATGGGTTGGACTGAGAACGACTTCATTGGTGAAATTCATTTGTCACACTGTAAGGAATTCATCTATTCTCATCTCTCATTTTTTTTTCAAGCTACGACTTTTTCGTAATTCGTAGGGACTCGCAGATCGGGCGCTTTGCTGCGGGTCCGGCGCAGGGCGGCGTCCCCTTCCATTTGGAGCTGCCCGGAATAGCCCTGTAGGTATTTCCGGCGCGGCGCGGCGGCCGGGCACCATCGCCTCCAGGCGGTGTGTTGCTTGGATGATGTTTCCGGGCACTCACACTATGGTCAATAGTTGCGTTAGTTCATTGAAAGTTTTATCCTGGGAGGTGGCGGAGTCCTTCACTTCACTGAACAGTGGCATAACCCGGCGCCCTACACGTCGCTTTGGGGGGGGAATTCCTTCTCCAGGTATCTCCCTCAGCGGGACACCGCCCCACCCGGGACAAGCTCCAAGCTCCCGACTGGTCTCCCGACATGTGTGTACGTAATTGTGTGAGTGAAAGGGGAGAGGGTAGGACAAGGAGGAGGAAGAAAAGATAGCGCACGGACCGTGACCCGTTTGTTGGAGCATTCGCCTGATATTGATCGGAGTAACCAATGGAGAACTATCGATCAGAGAAGCTAGCCACTAGAATTCTCCTGGCGGCAACTGCATTCGACCTTGGTTTATAACTGCTACTGAAAATTCTGCCACCGCCTAGACTCGAAGCCTAGAACCTCCCAGTCAGTGTCGCCGCAGTCAGCGGAATGCAGGCTATGAGCTAAACTTAGCCAGTCCTTCAGTCGGTAACGCCCCCTTACGACACAGAAGGGTAACTCGTACACATGTGAGGGCGTTGTGGTACTTGAGATGGTTGTTTGTAATTGTCTCAAATCGGTGTACGTTATTGAAACGTAATATTGTAAGATGGATACATTTAAATGAAAATAAAAGTTACGATGTTTTACGTATTACTCCTTATGGACGACTCTTTCAATTTTGATAATTTTTGTGACCTAGGAAACCCTAATCCAACCTAGAACCATACATCACTACAGTGGTAATCTGTCACCAAATACAGTGATGTCTAAGAGAGAGGGTTCACTGAGGACTCATCTATTTTGGACTAAATATCCCTAACTGGAGTTAAGATTTGCATATAATTAGGAACAGAAATATATCTGTAAATTGACACCTACTTGAGGCATAGATTACAAGACTCTACTCAGACGAGAGTGTACACTAGACTCTTGTTTTTTCTCGCTGTGTCTCCCGAAATATCGCCCTGAATTGAATAGCAGCAAAAAAGGTTAAGCTTCGTTTTGTCAACAACCCGCATACGCATTTCGCTTACGCAGACATATTCTGATAGTGACTGGCCGCCTGGAAGCCCTCAATTTCAAACACTTTATCACTGTGTTTAATTGTGAAGTAAGCGAACGAAGAAAGAGACTATTATTTTACTAAGTATATATTATTATATTTCCAAATTAATAAGTGCTGGTTACTCAATATATTTAAGTTTAAATCCGTTTTACAGTAACATTATAACTGATAAACTATTAATAATATTACAACTGAAAAAACTTCTTGCATTTGAAACAATAAATTAATACCAACCTATATTCGAAGTATTGATACTTAGAGTTCGGTATTTTCAGTGTAAAATGCGTTTCGATGAAACATTTGAATCAGTTCACCTATCGTGCCGCAAAAGATCCTTATCTACCCCAAAATGTAACAGATTCATACGCAATATGCCTACTCATGTAAAATTGTTTGATGCCAAAATACCGTATAAACGTCAAAAAGCAATAAACAAAACGTCCCAAACATAAAAAGATGGAAAACTAAACACATGGAATGAACTAAAGAAAGCAATGAATTCTAGATTATGTAAGTGAACCGCCAACCATAGCTTGCGAACATGATTTGTGGGCTTTTTGTCAATGAATATTTCTTGCTAAGTCAAGGTGACTCGAGACGAAGTTACTATCACTCATGACAGGGAAATATCCAAGTGGTTCTTACTTCCTGGAAGCAAAGGAATGTGAGAGACGTGACATGCACGCTGACTCGACACGTGTACAATCCACGCGCGTTTGTATTCTCATTTCGCTGGATGTGAGAGGCGTGCAGAATTTAGTTCATTGGTTGATGATTCTTTCCTGTTTCCGAGGGCGTCAACTGCTGTAGCCATAAGTACCCCATATGTGTATTGCACGTTTTTATCGCGGGAAATGGCGATGTTCTTCTCCCACTGGATGGCGAGCTCCTGCGCCGACCTACAGGTCGACTTGCAGGGCGTCTCCAGCTGCATCAACCGGGTCAAGCTCGAAGTTCTCGAGTGGTCTCTCGACACGAGTAGAAGTGTAGTGCATCTAAGTGTGTGTAAAGGATAGGGATAGCACAAGGAAGAAGAAGGAAATATCGAGAGCACTTTTTGCAGACCATTTGTAATAATACTGCAATTAATCTTGAATTAATTGGAGTAACTGTTGAAAACTACCAATCAGAACAGCCAACTGCTGGATATTTCCTCTAGCCAATGGCTGAACTCGGCCTAGGTATGTAGCCAGTACCGAAATCATTGCCACCATTGGGACTCGGACCCAGGACCTCCCGGGGGTCAAAGGCAGTGCAGTGACATCAGTTGACCCTGAGCCACCCTACTCAGTCAGCGTCTAGTTATTTTGTCAGACGATGAAATCTATATTTTGTTTACCGATGTTGATGCTTTGTTTTTACAAGGAAGTTTAAAAACGTATTGTTAATAAAAATAGGCAACGATCTTTCCTTATATATTTTATTCATAATAAACTAAGTTTAAGGAGATAGGAATTTCAGATCCAACAAAACATGCGCAATCGGTAAGTTTGATCGTGTCTTCCCAGTAATCAGTTTAATAGGCGCATCAGAACATTTACGAAAATCATTTCTATTTGTCATTTAGGAATAATTTCAGAGTGTATTATTGAATAAATGTTGTATCTTAATTATTTTCATTAATTTAGTTATTTTATAGTAATATTCGTAGTGTCATTTATATGCCATTTATATGTGTTTACGTGTGTAGTTTTATCACATCGATGGATATAGTGATTGATTGAAACGATTGATTATGTTATTTCCACACATACATTTTCAAACATTCAAGAAAAATACATCGTGGTGTTTTATCTCAAATAATTTTTGCGCTACTCTATAATGTATACTTCTAGGTTGGAAGGCAAGACAACTCAATCGTAGCAGTAACACTTTCATATCTGTCAAAACGAGGGCTGTTTCCTATCTCTTCTCTGTCACGAAAGATACTGAAGGTGGCTGACAGAGTTCTCTGCCAACACGTTCGTTTCAAGCGCAGGCAGGTTAGGAAGTGAATATAGCAAATCAATTAATTAGGTATTTATATCGACTACTGAAGCCAATAAACAAAATAGGTAAAGTTACCTTCGCATTAATATTTAATATCATTAATATATAAACATGAACATATATAAAATCATTTTGTTTATCTTCTACAATAAAGAATAGGCATATTGGCTTTAGGTGTGGTCTCTACTCACAACTAGAGACATAGTTAGGCATTGAAAAAACCAAAATAGTTAGGTAAAGAGGCTCAAAAATATTCAAAAAATAGGTTCTAAAATAGGCATTCAAAAATGTCATTATTTGAAAAGTTCTGAATTTATACGGTCACACAGGCCTGCCGAGAATGCAGTGGGCTTAAATCATTTCATACATATCTTACTAAGTCATTACTGAACTTACTGCTTTTAAGAAATGTATACAGAACTGTTTCACATTTCTGGTTTTATCAGTTTTCGTTACATTCTCTCGAAAATTTTGTTGAAATTAGAAGTGTAGTTATTCCTTTGTTAATTGCCTGCCTCAAGTACCTCAAATTAAATATTTCATGAAATAATGTATATATTTAAGCTGCAAAAATGCAAAATTTTTATCGGAGACAACTCAAGTGTGCATGGAAACGGAAACTGATCCAACCGTCGATGAATTCTAAATTGAACGGAGAAATCACTAATATAAGCGTTATTACTTGAGAAAATAGACAAAATTAGGTGCGCTCTTCACAACCCTACCACTTGGATTTGAATTGAAATTATGTTATTTTTATGACAGCTTCAACAAAAAGGTACATTCATTTTGGCTGACATCCAGTCTCTACTAATAGCAACACAGCATTGGCCTTTATACCCACACTACTATGAAGTCTACGCGCTTATTATTTTAAGATGTAACAATACATACGTGTGTATGTGTATTTTTGCGCGTGTGTATTTGCTTTCGAGCCGAATAACTCTCTACGATCACCCAGTTAATCCGGTAATGAAGTAATGGTGGAACGTCAAAATAGCGTACTCAAAGGTAGACGAGACCGCAAGGGATTACAAGAAACACAAAGAGCTCACAGAAACCGCAACGGACGTTTGAAGCCGCGCGCTTTGTATCTAAATTGATGCTCAGTTTCTGCCAGAACGTGAAATCGACCGTGCCAACGAAAATGTCTCGTGATGTGTACTTTGGCAGTTTCGTGGACCGCCTTTCCTCTCCCACGTGCTCTGTACACAGAGTGGCAGCGGGCGCTTCAGAACCAGCAGTTCAGTCATGAATCGTGACACGCGTTGGAAATCGTAGTATGTCATTAATTCTACAGAATATTGCTCTGAAAAATAACGATTTTTATATTGTTATTTCAATCAAAACAATTTTTTATAATTGAAAAAATGCCAATATATTTTATAAATCAATTGAGGAGCTTCCTCGGGAGAGCACTTAAGTCCAAAAAAAACTTCCTTTTTTTGTTTTTTTGATGAACCTGCAAGAACAAGCTGACGCCTGTGGAATGGTTAATTGTTTAAAACCGAGCATTGTTGCGATTAACTTCGAGGATTTCCGAAAGAAATCAGTTGTAAGTCCACACGGGCTGGCAAAAAGAAGTATGTGTCATATCCGACTGTGCCTTGTTACGACATTTTTGTTTTGCGTGATTCTTTTTTGATAATCTATGTATTTATTTTTAATAAGTGATTCCTATTGCGAATACGTGTAATTAGGTTATGTAACATTGAATCGCCTTAGATGAGAATTTTTACCACAATATTTGTGTATAATTTAATTTTTTTCACACATTTGTTAATTTTCTTGAACATTTAATTTGTTTTCAATGGCATATAATGATGTTTTCAGTGAGTAATATAATTTTCAAACAAGGGTTTCTAAACAGTTATTTGCTTCTGTAAAATTACGATTTTGAAATTCAGTGTTTACTACCGCGAGATCCCCAATTCTATTACATTAACCAATTATTCAGTAATAAATAAAATTACAATTAAATGCATTAATCATTCTTAATTGCGCTCAGATTGGTAAAGCTTTTGCAAAATTTACGCAATTGATTTGTGCATAACAGTGCTCGTAATTGATTTTTTAAATTATATTTTTCCACTTCGTCCTTGATAGGTTTTGAAGGATACAATGTTCTATAAAGCGAGTTTATTTGGCAATCCTTACGCAAATTCGGATCTAGGTATAACCCTTCACTAATTTTAAAATCTCTCATTTATATAACGTAACTATGTGAAGTATGCATATATTGTTTAGAAGTAGAGGGAGAGTGTTTGTAGGAAAACGGGACACTTGATTTTATGAAATATGGTGGGTGAAAGAGATCTTTGGGGAATATGGACCTGACGCCTGAAGGACAAAATGCTTATTGATCGAGATTGAATATCGAAGTTTTGGAACATTGGTTTGGAATATCATTTTTGAGAGCGTTGTGAGATGAATTCAGATTGGAATACTTGTAGTTGTCAGTGGATTTGTGAATTGACGACAGTGCTTTCAAGGTTTTCCTTGGATATTGGTTTTGGGTGGAGGAAATGGGAAGGTATAACATTGTATATCTTCTAGTTGTGCAGCCAACGAGCAGTAACAGACTACGTGGTGACATCGACTTTCGAGTTATGTAGGAATTAGCAAATTACTTGTAAATCCAATTCTCGTAAGCCGAAAGGAATAGCTACTCTATAATGCGTTTCTCTGAGCACAATGAGAAGAATACGAAGTCAGAATTTTTACAATAAACTACTATTGTCAAGAAATAATAAATAAATTATAAGTAAATAAAATGTATTTAATTGTCACAATGTGCAAAATTAGGTAAATTGTGTTAACATATCGTGTAATGTGTGCATAACGCAATTAATGTATTGTTTTTTGAAATTTTTGGCAATAAGAAGGTTGGACTCTTTGGACTTGTGTGCAATGGTGGAGAAGGAATTTTAAAAGTGACCTAAGAGGGTATTGTGACACGGAACTATAATTTAGAGACACATTTCAAAATACATGTTTGTATGGGAATGCTTAATTTCCTGTATAATTTGCTACCCATTAAATTGATCCATTACGGTGTTCTACGCACCAAATTGTTAACTATAGAATATGTTATATGCGTATCAATCTGCAACTTAATCCATGTCAGTGATGACGTAGATGATGTATGTTGTTTCTGCATGAAGGTTTCGCATGGTTAGCAGAAATTTCATGTAACGCATTAACGCAATTCCCTAGAGCATTTGGGATATAGAAGGATATAACTTTCATTAAAATGTAAACTGTAAATGAAATTGGTCGAGATATACCACAGAATCACTATTTTTTGCTTGGCCATGTTTTGTTTCAAATGTTATGTTCGAGAAAGAATGCTGCCTCAGCTCCCGGTTCCAAGACGTAGGGAGTACCCAGCTGTGTTGGCACGCGAAAAAAAGCATCGAGAAAATTGCTATTGCTTCTTATTCTGCGCTTATCGCCATTTTTATCAGTCAGACATCGAGAAAGTAGTCATACGATGGAATTTATCGGCTTTTTCAGTTTTATGATACATACGTGCTCAAAGGCTCCCGAGATCTGAAACTGAGTTCATTTCGCGTTCCAGCTGTGGAATGGGTTATTCCTCTTACTTAAAGGTTGGAAAACAGTCACCTTTATGTAATGTCTAGGTAAATATCTGAAGGTGCAGATCCAAAGGCTTGATATTCTATATCATGGTGATGTCGGATGTTGTCACCCGTGAATTTTCATTCCGGGAATGAACGAGTTCTTAGTCCGGAACATTTTAGATGAAGACATCTGTGGCGTTGTTACGTTTCAGGTGTTGGTCGTTGTGGGTGGTTGTTTATCTTTTGTGAGTTTATTCCTCACAGAACCACATAATATTTTAGCCGCGGTGTGGTTACGACAATGGAGAGACATATTAGAGTTCAAAATTTACCATTAGGCAATTATATATAAAATCTAAGACTAAGATTTGAAATGACCTAAGGCTCTTTGACATAGACACATACAAACATGTAAATGTTTAATCTTGATTAATAGTTCTTATAATAATTTGTATTATTAAAATTTACTAAGCGAAAATTTCCTCTGTTAAATAGACGTACCCGATGCAAAATAAACTGTCTCTTCACTTTATATCCCTCAGTAATAAAAAAAATAAGTTTTTTTGTTTCAGATTTTAATTTTATCGGTAAGTTTATTACGTGAGACTGTTAAAGGCAATTAACGATCATCGCATATTGCCTTGCAAACTGTAGGTGGTCTTCTTCAGAGCGACCTATAACCTTCAATCCCCTTTGCAGCGCTGTCTAAAGAAAAGCCAAAACGCGAACGTTCATTATCTTATGATGGATTTTTCGTCATGCATTTTCCGCGGAACCCCGGTGTTTAATGAGGTAGGACGCCGTTCATTAAACTTCGTGATAGACTTGGCCACGGCGCGTGTTGGTGCCGCCCCAGGGTCTCAGGAAGTAAGGCTAAGGCGCGGAGGCTGAGTCCTTAACCTCCTCGCAGGAACTTCAATGAGGTGATAATTGAATAGTTCACTCGCAAAACGTTGTGGCAAACACACTTGGGTGTGGGGTTGTGGAAAGAGGAAGTCATTCAAATTTGCTTCAGAGGCGACGAATCCTCAATTTTGTCAAATCCAACCAGTGTTCGAATCCTAATAGATTGCCGTGCTCATAGTGTAAAAATATTGTATAGAATAAATTTAGAGTTTGGATATTTGAAGTCAGAATTGTGATGCTAATCTCTATTGAGTTTTGTATTCAGTCTCTACAGAACCGTTGAATAACTACAGATGTCCCTTGTTTTGCTTCTGGGCCCGAAATGAAGCTTTTCTCCATCCCACCCCAATACTCGTACAGTTTTTGCTGAAAAATAAATAAATACCAAGAAGGGAACTTCTCTTGAAAGTACTTGTGAAATCTAGTTAAAAATTAAAAAGTAATTGTCATTAAAACAAGTGTGTCATCCACGTTCGGAAAGAAAAGTGGGGGAGGGGGAAGTTCATGAAACTGTGTCGGGTTATTTATATTACTTTAGTAAATATATTAAATCCTTGGTAAACACAAACTGCCTTTGTAATAAATAGAGATGTCAATGCAGATATTCGGAAACTCTGTGTAATATTGTGTTCTAAAAATGCGAGTAACTGAAACACGATTCGAATCTTCGAATGTGGAATCTTCTTAGGATACACAATATCCGAAGAGGTGATAGTATGTATCTTCATATTTACTGACTTCAATAGTACATAAATGACATAAAGTCCAATTAGATTAGAGAAAAAGGGGAATATATGTGGAGTTTGAAACACAGTAAAAGTAAAAGTCTAATAACCAGTAACAGACGAAAGAAATTTAATGGAACTTGAAGATGGAGCCTTCTCAAGAATTTTATAAAAAAACAATTTATTATAGAGAAATCTAATACGAAGTTTCACTACATCATTACCCCACGAAAATTACTACCTCTCGAGTCTCGCGTAAAAAGATCCATCAAGAATTAATTAGTATCCCCTGAAGATTTAATTATCCTATTGTAAATAAATGAAAATATACAGTGTTGAAAACTGTTTACAGCACACGTTACCAATATCGCTTGCGAAAATATAGAGAGGAACAATACGTTTTTCATGAGAATGAGTTCGTACCAAGAAAGTTTCGAATTTACTGTTAGCTTAGAATAGCGTTCCGGACGCTCTCAGCAGTTTTATAATGATAGAAGTATCATATTAATTAAAGTTTAAAACAATATATTACAAGAATACAAGAAAATGGTCAGTTCACCACTAGCAGATCAATTAGTGTCTCAACCGGGAGGGGTAACTTGGAGCATCAACTGACATCACTTCAGTGCCTCTGACCGGGAGGTCCTAGGTTCGAGTCCCAACAGTGGCAGGATTTTCGACACTAGCTAGTAGCTAGGTCGAATACAGTCGCTGTCTGGAGGAGAATTCTAACGGCCTCATGCTCTCATTGGTAGTTTTCTGTGGTTTCGACACAGAATCAGTACCATCAATACCAGTCGAATGCTGGAGCAACAAACGGGCCACGGACCGCGCGCGATCATTCCTTCCCCTTCCTTGTCGTAACCTCACCCTTACAAATACCAGAAATATTCAAATAATACACCACCAATAAACCAACCAATAAATAATTATTATTTACTAAACTATTAATTAATGCGAAGGCGAGTACTATATAAATACTATTTATATACTTTGTATTAAATTATTAATTTTATGAAAATAATACATTGTAATATCTCGATTGTACTTTCAAACACAAAAAAGTTATTGTACAATGTGTTTTTCGGTATAGTTCATATGTTATACATATTTCCCACGGAAATGTACGAAGTAACTGGCAGAAATGAAACTCCGAGCCTTACGTCATATCCCGTAGGTTTGAAATGAAAAGAAAAGTTGTTTTATCTTGCTTATTTCTTAATGGTAAGAAATAAATTGGCATATGACGTAAGCCTTGGCGTTCCATTTCTGCCAGTTACTTCGTACATTTCCGTGGGGACAGCACATCGGACCTGGAGGCGCCCACACCCCCTACCCCGTCGATACATCGATCGAGAGTTCGAGAGCCCAGTTTAGCCAACGGCTGAAATAGCAGCTATTTTTGCACTTAATCCAATATATGTGGGCAACAGCCTCAATCACGAAGGTGCCATTTTTAAACTTTCGATCTCCTTCCAGCGCGAACACTGGGTACGTGTCTAGAGAAGAGTGTTTGGATTGTACGTACTTTCTGAGACTTTCATATACATAATATATTAATTTTATCAGTAACTTATAATAATGTTTAATAATAATATAATAAGATTTTTTAGGCTCATAGGTGAGCTGTTGATTGCTGGCAAGTTATAATTACAATATCTTTAAACAATATTCTAAATATAACGCAATAAAGAATAATACAATGAGAACTCCAAATTTTGATACAATGAAAGGAACATTGAAATTAAATAGCACAATTCAATAAATATCTTATTTACAAATAATACAGGATAATTTACTATATATCATAATGACTCCCTTACTCTCAGGCGTGGATAATAAAAGCAGGGCCAGACCTGGGAACATCCCCTACTGGCAGGCAGAAGTGTAGGTAATTATGAGAGAAAATAATGAAAGGGAATTATGGGAGGGAAACATGAAATAGCTAACCGAGTCAAGTTAACATCTAGTTAATTAGTAAGTAAATCTGAATCAATAAAATTAGGTAAAAATGAAATTATGTATGTACCACGAGCGTTAACTGGTTCTAATGAACTCGGGCGACAAAAAGACCTCGGCAATTTTGTCACCGCTCAATCATTACAACCATTTCTAGTACATTTATAAATAATGCACCAGTGCAATTTGGAACGTCTTTTCCCATCCCACTAATAGGCTAAACAACTCGAGCAGCAATATATGTGGTAGTGTTCTTACACCAAGTGTTGAGACATCGGGAAATGATAGACATGGAAAAGGTGGTAATGAGGAGAGCAAACGTTGGGGTTTTTCATACAAATTACGTACTTTTAGAGTTTAAATTTAATCTATGCTCTTTCGCATTTTGCGGCCGATCGCTTTTAACGCCCTTGGAGCATAAATAACTATTGCTTGCTTGTTTGCTTGTTTGTTCGTTTGTTTATTTGTTTGTTGTCTGTGCTGCAGGCGCATGGCAGGCGCCGCGTGGGTGGCTGTGGCGGCGGGCGCGCTGCACGCGGCCTCCCTGGCGCTGGGCGCCGCCGCCAACGCCCTGGCGCTGCTCGCCTTCTACCGCCGACGGCGACGCGTCGCGCTCTCTGACCGGTGAGTGCCCCGCCCCCCTCCCACGGCGTTGGCCGAAAACCAACTCGCGGTCCACACTCTCTGTCGAACACCACGAGCCTCGCTCACACGACGGAACTTAAAGCCCTGTTTCTCCCATGTTAATTTCGCTACACATTTGATCCATTGTCTCAGAAACTATTTAGTCCAGTGCTGTAAAATTTTAGGAGTAGCTTGGTGGAAATGTTGGAATTAAATACAAACATGTTTACATAATTTGAATGGTTTTTGGTAATTTACAGCATTTTTAAAGTAAAAGTCAAACTTTTAACGTAATTTTTCCTGTAGGTTTATGCTTAAATCTTGAAGTATAAAACTTGATGTATTAATTTTGCTATCATAAATTCATTTTTTACCTAATTGACTTCATGCAAAATATTGAAAATTCACACTTGAGTTCTATTTTCAGGGATAATGGGACAAGTGAGTACAAAAATGTAATTTTTATGGAAAGCCTTATATCGTATTACGATACATGACATCTATTGACGAGCCTTCAACCAGTAGATACAAATAATTCTTTTATTTAGCCTTTCTCTTCACGTTCAATTAAGTACATATTTGCATACATCGATTGCATCTGTAGGTATACGAGTACTATTTTAATTATTTAGAGAATTAATTTTCTATTTTTATGTATTTTATAATTTTCTTTTAAATTCTGCAATTTTATCATGTTTTTGCTAATTTCTAAAGGTTGTTTATTAAATAATGCAAATTCTTAGTTAAATATTCTTATTTTTTGCAGGCACAGATTTATTTAAATTATAATTAAATTGTGTACTTGTCTGTTTGTGTTTTATCTTTCACTCTTTAGATTTATTTACTTAATTTCATTGTTTAATTAATAAAATGACAGCAAAAGAAAAGATATTTTGTTGCTCAACAGGCGACATATATGGTTCTCTTTTCCCAACAGTTTTCTTAACAGACCACATTAAGGCGTTGTGGGCGGCATATGTCTGCTTCTTGCGACATGTATTTACGCGAGTTCGCGTGAAAGCCTTATAGTGCAAAAATTGTGTAACTCATAATGTAGCGTGTCATATTCTACAACATTTGGTTATCTTGTCTTTCTGGAAATGTCTGAACTCTATGTATTATCCTCCGTCGTTTTATCTCCAGGATAATTACTGATTTCATTTTATTGCCTTTCACGTGCTGCAACATGTTATTTTCATTGATATTATGTAAGTTTAATATTTAATTATTTGTTATGTTTATAATGACATCATGAAGTAAACATTTTTATTTGCTTATTTTTATTCGTAGAAATGTGTTTATTAATATATTTCTTGTATGTACATTCTCAGATAAATTCATCAGTCATTTCAAAAGCATTCGTTTCAAAACTTGCTTTATGTTTCTGATAACCGCGACCTTCAACTTACAAACACGTAGCAAGGCTTTAATAAATCACCGTACATACATTCATAGATAAGTATTTTAAGACCAGAGTCATCAGTAGCCTGAATGGGCTATCGAAATCTCCAGTCGGTCCTCACGTATTCGTAGAAGTTGGTACGCAGCAATTTGAGATAACAAATCAGTTCATTTGTTTTACTACACATTACTCTAATTTTATACCTATTGTTGTTGCAAACCCGGAGATATATGATGGTTGCCACGTACATTTGAGGTACCATGTAAAAAAATCGAATTTTCGAAGTTCCAGTAGTTAATATTCTTCGATATTTGTCGCGTTCAATGCTTGTCTTTTCTACTGCGGTGTCCATCAACTTATGCGCATCAAGAGTTGTCTTCATAAATCTAGTTTAATTCATTCATCAAATAGAATTTTAAGATCTGAAGCGAGAATTTTTTTAGGTATCAAATATTTTGGCATAAATTTATTTGCGTTGCCGCGTTCCAAATATTAAAGGTAAATAAAAGGGCGATTTATCATAGAATCTGTTATCTAGTGATCCAGCAGTTTTGTTACTTTTCGGCGTGATTTTTATTTCCTATCTCTGCTCTGCCTCCCGTCCGTGCCCTTCAACTTTCAAAGATGTAGGGAAGTTCTACAAGTCACAATGAATACATTCTTGGAGGAGTGAAGGCAAGAATATTCGGTAGCCAGAAAGAGCTATCGGAATCTGCTGTTACCCTCGCTCATTTCTAGTGCACAGTGAAGGCGAAGAAGACACGAAGAAAATTACAGATATCAAATAACTCGCATATTGTTTATATTGAAATCATTCTCTTGTAATTGTAAAATGTCCTGGTTTGCAATTCATACTAAACGACCTATCTTCCTTCGCTTTGATTGGTTAATGATTCCGAGTGCATCAACTGCTGTCATTAGACTCGTGAAAGAAGAGCATATTTTATCGCGGGAGGTGGAGGTGATCTTCTCCTGTTGGGTGGCGAGATCCGTTGCCGACCTATGTTGGCTTGAAGAGATTTTTCCCCACCCTGATATCTCACACCAGCGGTGAACCGCCTCAAAAGGGATAAGCTCTAAGCTCCCGACTTGTCTCTCAGCAAGTGTGTGAGTATAGTACATGCGAGTGTGTAAGTTAGGGGTGAGAAAAGGACAAGGAAGAGTAAGGAAAAATCTCGCGTGTTCCTGACGCGTTAGTTTGGGTACGGCTCCGGCATTCGTCTAGTGTTGATCACAGAAACCACGGAAAACCCCCGATCAGAGCAGCCAGCATCTTCATAGAATACTCCTCCAAACAGCGGCTGAATTCGACCAAGCTGACAAGCTAGTGACGAAAATCCTGCCACAGCGAAGATTCGAACCAACGACTTCCCGGTCAGAGGCACTTCCTTCGCGTAATTGTAACCAAAATATTTTTATTTAATTAAATACCTGCATTCGCAGTTGCTCCATTTATCTATACGCTTTAGTTTTTTGAAAAAGAGGGGGGGGGAAGGAAGAAAAAAAGAAAGAAATCTCGCGTCCCCGCGTGCCCTCATCCGCATTCTTCGGCCGGCGTTCGCCTCATTTGGAGGTGCATCGCCCATCCGGCTCACGCACTCGCGCGCCAAGGCTGCAGGGGGCTTTGTCTGCCGCTCCCAGCGCCGCGGTCCGCCGCCGCCGCCGCCGCCGCCGCCGCCGGCACGATCGACGCCGAAGGCGACGGACGGTTCGCCGCGTCTGGCACAAAGCGATCCGGAAGTATAATACGCTTTCTAATGTACATGATGGGGGGCTTGTGACGAGAATAAATGGGCGCTGATATCGGAAGTGCGTGAAGAAAATAATGGGTGAGCGTTGATCGATACGAGTTTGTTCTGTGTTAGCAGTACACAGCTGGAGTTTTGTGAGTGTCACGTCACGTCACGACACGTCACGACACGTCACGTGTGGAACGTCATTAGAGTTGGTAGGGAGTCATAATCAATGGCATGGATTAGGCTAATCTAAATCTTTTCCGGCAAATTGTCTAAAGTCGTCCATCTCTTCTGTGGTCTTCGTACTTCTCTTTTAGCTTTTGGGAGATTATACAAGGCCGGCTTGGGTAATCTGTCATTGTTCATTTTTTTGTACAGTGCTTTTCTATAGATATTTATATTTTCTTGTAAACTAGTTATTCCCAATTCTTCTCTTACATCCTAATTTCTAATTATGGTCCATTAATGTATATACCTTCTCATACCTCATTAATCGCATTCATTCTACGTTAATTCTCTTGTTTTCCCTTGATTTTGTTATCAATGTTTGCATCCAAACAGAGGAGAAGGTATGGCCATTGTTTATAAAGCTTGAATTTGGTTTGCTATCTTTCCCAATGTTCTTTTCATATAGCCTGAAATTTAGAGATTTTTTACTGCACATCAATGTCATTAAGAAAGTTGGATACTTGATCGATAGAAATGTTGTATTACTATTTTAGTTCGTATGGGATGTTGAGCCGTAGCTTCATTTTCGATAATTGAGATTTTACATTTATATTCTCTCTCCCTCTTTTGTAATTTTCGTATTCCATTTCTCGCGTTTCTAATTTAAATGTTAACTTGTCGAGGTGATCTTCACAGGTGGTGACCAATACTAGATCATCTGCAAACAAGAATGTTGATTTTAGTATTATTTCCTATTTTAATGCCTTCATTGCTTAAAGCATTCTTCCAATCCAAGAGAAGTGTGTCAATATATATATTAAACAATGAAGGTGATTGTGGGCATCCTTGTCTAATCCCTTCATTTATGTTTAAATACTCCCTTCTCTTTGCATTCGGAATTTCATAATGGAAGAGAGGCCTCTTCTATATTTTTAATAATTAGTGGATTCCAGTATTTTTATACTAATTTCACTTTTTACCAAAGAAAATTTCAGTAATACATAACCATGTTTCTTATCCAGTATGTAACTTTGAAATGAAATAATATTGCAAATAAAAAAAATATTCCGCTGTTCTCTGTGTGTCAGACAGTCAAAACTGCATAGCAAAGAAATGTTGTGAAGAAGTTCCGAAGCCGCAGAGTAGGAGGCTATAGGACTACCCCTCTGAGTACCGCCACCATCACCATCATCATGATTCTTGACATCGACTCTGTGACCGCTATTCATAGGCATGCGCACAGGGAAGGGGAGTCCATGGGGGCTGTGGTCCCCCTGCGAAATTTGAGAGGGGGAGCAATCGCCTCGTAATAATATATTTTACTTAAGAAAATACATTCAATTTCTTATTTTCCCACTTTTTAGGCTGATCATTAGGAGAATTGATACACATTAATGGAGGAATGTGCTCTCCAAACCATCTGACAACCCTGTGGAATGGTTCAACATTAAATTAATAATTACTATTAAGTATTTGATATTAATTAATTGCATCATTCAAGTTAAAATTTCATTCTCCATAATGTATTATTTTATTTTCTATGTATGTATCAAATGTAAATAATAAAGATTAATGAAAAGAGGGGAGGGAGACCGAGAGGGGACCAGAAATATAGTTTGTCTCATTCCTGGTTATACTTTGGTTTTATAAGTATGCTGTCAGATTATATAATTGCCATGAATTGCTTCGAAATGACTCGATCATTTTTAATCCAAGCTATGCCTTGTTCAATATATCAATACAGAACGGTGTCTTGAACGAAAGGTTTGCGGAGGTACAAGCGTTTAAAACACTTCCTTTGATGCCTCCGTCACATTTACCTGCTGGAGACGCCCTTGTCTATGCAGGTAAATGAAAATTTTCTTCGTATCCGCAATAGGGGGCTTATGTTATTCAAAATGATGTCATGTCAGTAAAAAGAAATGTGGAAATCGCCACGTGGTATTTAAATTATCTAAAAACTATTTTTTCTTGCAATTCGAAAAGTCAGTGGCTTACGAAATACTGCCTTGCAATTTATGCAATCGCCGCTTTATCATGTGGTAATTTGGTTGTCGCACAAAAGTTCATGCGTAAGGCATAACGGGTGACACTTTAGACAACCAGCTTGCTGTGAGATTATAGAGCTCGATAATGCGGAAAAAATTATGAAAGGATGAATGTCGTTTAGTCAGCGCTAAGCGCATCATTTGTGTCGTTTTCGCAGGGTCATCGTTTTTGTGCAGGGATGGTTTCCCCTACTTAACGCCATGCCGACAGTCTCTGATCGAGGGTATCGAAAATTTTATCACCACAGGGCGCGTCAATTTTAGTCCGTGGTTAGAATGCACTTACAATTTTGCAAAAACAGAATATCACCTACGGCTTGTCATGTACTAATGCAGCTGACTTCTCATAGTCCGAAGGCAATTTTGAATCACTTGTATATGAAAGTTTTAGCATAATCTGTCCGCATGTTTCATCTTCAGTGGCAGGCTACAGGCAAATTAATTGAAAACTTAACAACAAATGAAGTTAGATAAAATGATAACAAACATACAATTGAATAAATGAAAATATTCACATATGCAGGTAACTTGATGTTTTATTCCACCAAAGATGAGGGAAAGTCTTCGAAACCTGTAACATGACGTATAGTTAGTAGGTTTTTATCAGTTTCTCCACATATTACTATGTAATACAATTCTCAGATGAACAGCTGTACTGCTTGTTCCAGAAAATTAATTAATGGACATATTATTTCAAAAGTTTCAAGTATCATCATTAAATTCCATGAGATTTTGTTCGCCTCAAGCCTAAAACTTTGCCTTCAAGTCCTAGGTTCGAGTTTGGGCAATAACTGACAATAACTAACAATAACTTTTTGGCACAAATTAGAAACTATGTTGGACGACGCTGATACCTGGGTGACTGTTCTAGACGCCATTTCAGACACCAACGGTTCTGATTGATTGTTACCGTAGTTTCCCTCCATCAATTCCAGACGGATGTCGTAGCAGTTAACTGTTTTTAATCCAAACTCAAGGGAATACAAATTTAGAGTTAAGCACTAAATATTTTCGATGTCAGTGACTTAGTTACGCGTCAGTAAATAATAGAAACGAGTTATTGTGAAAAATATTACGGAATACAATGAATGTATTATTATTTTCCTGTTTAACCCTCTTGTACATCAATGCAGTTTTACCACTTCCTCTGCAACGATCTCAATGACCTTACCTTTTGGGAAAAACAAAAATTGTTCCGTCTGCTTTGCAAATCAGGCTTTCACTACTACTACTTTTGCTGTATTGCTCACGAGTCATTCTCGAAGCTTTTTCGGGAATGTTGACCAATGCCATAAATGTCTGAAGATTCCAATTAATCGTTGCAGTGAATATAAAATAATAGTAAATAGTTCTGGAGTGGTAATTTGGAAAGTCCCATTACAAATCCCGTGTCGTGTCGTGCCGTGTCGTGCCGTGTCGTGCCGTGCCGTGTCGTGCCGTCCCGTGCCGTGCCGTGCCGTGCCGTGCCGTCCCGTCCCGTCCCGTCCCGTCCCGTCCCGTCCCGTGCCGTGCCGTGCCGTCTCATCCCGTTCCGTGCCGTCCCGTCCCATCTCATTCCGGCCAATTCCGTTGCATTCCCTTCCAATCACTTCCCCAATCCGATCGCCATGGGGGAGACCTTTCACACCTCGACCTACACCGGTAGATACAGTCTACAACCGCACGGTTTGAGGACGGCGGAAAAATTAATTTAACACTTCCATGGGTAGTTCTTACTAGTATGTTATCAATGTGCAGTGTCTCTGTCTTATAAGAGGTAACGTGACATTTTTTGTGTCTAAAGAAATATGGTCAGCAAAAACAAGCTAATGCTAAAGCTATTAAAAGAACAAGGAAGACAGCGAGTGTCCGTCGTCAAAATTTATTCTAGTGCAATTAGTTATTTAATGTGAATAATGAAGCATCTCTGAATCGTATCTTTGCTTATTAATGTTACCTTTCTAAATATTGGCATATTTCCTTGTGTTACTGATAACTCTTTTACATTGTTAGGAATGCCCAAAAAGATAGTTTTATTTTTTATATAGTTCTAAATGGCTAAAACGGCGATAACTGAGGAACAATATACTTTATCTGTTTACATGTCCTATTTTGTTATCTTTATAAATTGTTTAATACATTTAATGGCTATCTTTTTTGGTCGTAAAAATTCGAAATATAATGAATTTTTTATTCTATCTTCTGAATGCTGTTTATAAAGGCTTCAAAATTCGTTTATTTAAAACGTAGCAAATGCAATTATGATTAATTTTTAAAATGTGAATAGATATATTAAGATTGAAAACTATTTGTAAACAATACAACAAAGTTCTTACGTACATTTCTTTTACATTTTGCGCTTCTCAATTTGAAGTGATTGGGTCGGATTGTAGAGCTTACTATATTAGAAGTTCACAAAAAAGCTATATTAGCTATATTATATAAATTACAACTATTTACATAGTGAGTAGTATTTACCCGTTGGTGTTACCTCTTCAACGCTCTACCCGAGACAAGCTTTTGAAACGGATCGAGTCATCCTGTGTATCTCTGTCTTGCTCTGGTTTAACCCGAAGCCTAGATTATCTTAATAGCATATTAATTGTCGCTGAACACTGGGCATTTGTGTTGTGATTAATACGAAGTAATCATCCGAAAACTGCATTTGATTGATAAAAGAAACGCTATTGCCAACACTTAATAAACAGTGCAATATTTATTTCCCAATTGCTGACGTTTGATTTATTGCACTTTCTTCTAGGCTGTGCCCATATTGCGTAACGTCACAAATACCACACTCACAATATACGTACAATTACACGCTCACCGCATCCAGAACAATTGGCCCGATGCAGACTGAATATTACATATGAATTACCAATCCCTGAAATGTCAGCATTGAAGAGGCGTTGTTTCATTCCCGACCATTGTGAAGAACAATTGTGGAGCTGCCATGGGAAAGCACTTAAGGCCAAACTTGCAATTTTACAGAAGCAAAACACGCAATCTAAGGCACGTGGATACACAACGAATTCCATAATTGTTTTATGGAGACTTCAAGTGATAGTAACATAAACACGGTATGGATACCAGCGCTTTTTCACGCTAATGGCTTTTGAGTTTACTTGAAAATATGTGAAGAAAAAAAATGGATTTAAGTGAACCTCGGGAGGTTCTAAAGTATTCTCCAAAATCATTAAAGGTTTGTCCCTAAAAATATGATTTTTCAATAATACAAATAATCCAAAAATTGTTTGTTTTTTATGTTTAAATTAAAAACATTTATTTTGTTGTACGAGTTAAATGAAACCCTTCAATAGTATAAACTAATGAGATCTCTATATATGCGTTGCAATGATGGATTTTTTAAATTTATTTCTTTATTTATGGGCGTTTTTTAACTAAGTCATGCAGCGACTACTTTGATTGTTTACACTGGAGTAACTGTAGGGGAACACGACACGTAAAGACAACACAAGCCCACATTAAACCAGACTCCATGATCGATGTGGGATAGGAACCTGCGATCCTTCGAGCTGAGACCTCTGCGGCCCTACAGTCTTAGCGACCTCTGCAATCCAGGTGGGCAAACGATGTAGTTATTCTTTGTAATTATTTTATATTACCACACTGATTTACCCAGTAATGGAGAAGCTGTATTTAAAAGGCAGAATATACGTAGCTAAACTACTGCTGACAAGAAGGTAAAATAAGTAACGGAATTTGCTCCATCTGCAAAAAGACCAATTGTCAATAATAATTCTTCCCCTCATCAATCAAGCGATATTAAAAGATTAGGATTATTGTTCATTTAAATTGAATTTTCGGAAACCAGAAACGCTACAATTTCAGTGCAGATATTCCTCGTTTTTCCCTTCCCTCGTTTCTGTGTCCCCTGCCTCAATTTAAATCATAAATGAGACTCTGTAACCAAATGGCAAATTAGTTGGTATGAAATAGCTATTACTGCCCGCACTATAGTGAAATAAATGACCGGAAAGTCAATAAGTGCTAAGGAACGTCTCGTTTATTACCTATTTCAACAATTATTCCCCAAATTAGTAAAAAACGTAAAAAATTGTTAAAATATGATAATTTTTTCATTTTAATTTACAATGTCACAAATCAGCGACGACTCTACATATCAGTTTCAACGCTGGAGCGATCCCTCGTCGTTCTGTTCTGATTCCCGCCCTGATTTAACCCGTGGCCGAGCAGCCGTATCTTAATGGCAAATTAATTGTCGCGGCACGCCGGGCATTCGGGCTGGGTATTAATAGCAGGCAGGTCATCATGAGTCAGCTGCTAGGGGTCGGCGCGGCGCGGCGCGGCGCGGCGCGGAGCGGAGCAGCAGCTACTCACAGAGGGCCGTGGCCGCGGCGGAAGGTCTTTGCGCGGCCCCTCCCCCACCACCGACCGCGCCCCTCCCCCCCTCCCCCTCGCACCACCGCCCGGCGCCGCTTTCTCCGCACTCGAGGAAACGCCGCCGCCGCCGCCACGCCCGCATGCGGGGCACAGGGGCACGCTCGCCACAGTGGGATGGGCCTCCGGGCGGCGCGACCGCAAGAATTTCGCGAATGCATTATTTCGTGTTTCTGGACGCATGAACTTCTATAAGTGTGTTTTATATTCCGGGAGGTGGAAGTGTTCTTACCCCGCGAAATGGTAAGATTGGCGCCGACATATACGGGTTTCCCCGACTAGGTATCTCCCACCAGTGAGGCACCGCTTCCAATGAGACAAGCTCTAAGCGTGCGACTGGTCTTTCAACATGTGTGGTAGTGGAGTAAGTATACGTGAGAGGAGAGTATAAAACAAGGAAGAGGAAGAAAAGATCGCGCCCGCTCCGTGACCCGTTTGTTAGGATACTGCTCCAGCTCATACTACTCCACAGTAATGATGTATTACAGTGTTATTAAATTAATATTTCTGAGCCCCATATGGAAGGCAGATCGATCGGGAATACCAGTTTTCGGGAAAAGGAATTTTACAGGAGAAGCAATGCCAAGGCACGGGGACTTACAATTAATACAATTTGTTTTATAGCGACATTCAGAGACACTAACAAAAAGCGAGATGCGGATACCAGCGCTTTTTTTCGCTAATGGGTTTCAGTTGACTTGCGGATCCGTGAAGCAACTGTAGGGCTCAACTGATGTCACTGCAGGGCTTCTGACCTGGCCCTGGAGTTGGAGACATTGATGGCGATGAATTGAGCAAGATCAAATTTCTCGAAGCGATTCGTGATCCGAACACTCGCCTTGTTCGCACCATTGGAACCATAACGAATCCTTTCAATCCTACTCCATTCAAATATTTTCGGAGATAAGCTTTTTAGCGTCATGGCTGACCCCTTTACCCATCCTTATTCACATCAGTATCATTATCGCTAGCATTTACCCATCAGATAACTAATTGGCCGAAATGACCTCAGCAGTTGATAAACCTCCAAACTCAAATGAAAAATACTTTTAAAATATTATGTTCTCTTCGTTCTACTGGAAGCAGTCTAATGCCTAAAAGACTTTGAAATCTAGATTATTGATATGTTTCAATTACCATATTTAGGAAATTATGAATAGAAAGCAGCAACCCTTCAGATGTTACTTTGAGAAAGCTTGATTATGAGTGTCATAGAAAAGTATTTGACCATGTTTGTTCATTTTTAAGCGAGAAGACAGGGACATAAGTCGAGAATTTTTATTAAGAAATAATATGAATCACTGTCATTGCTACTAATTCTAAGAACTTTTGTTGGAAAATGTGTGAAAAAGACTACTTCTTTGTAAGATATATTCTCTATAAGACAACTAATAGTGCTTCACTTTTTCATGAAATGAATCATCGTTGTCTAATTCATGCTAGTTGGTTATTTATTTCATTTTTTAAACAATAATATGCATATAAGAAATTACATTTCCCTCGATATCACTACCGTTAAACACACATGTAGAGCGATTCCACGATAGTTTTACGGCGTGCAGTAGCGCATAGCACTTGAAACTGCACCATACCACGGTAGCGCGGTTTGGCCATACATTTACATAATGTATTTTACTTTCTTGTATAAACGTTAATGAATACTGATGATAAATTATCTAATTATCTGATTTCTGAACGCCACCGTACCCGCATGCGGGGTACAGGGCTACAGTAGGCTGAACCTTCGGGTGCAAGGATTTCTCGCAATGCCCGATATAGTGAACGGGATGGGATTTTTTTCTTATTGAAGTCATGAGAGACAATACGTTTTATATTTAAATAATCTGAAGGGCTAGGATATTTATCCATCCTCATCTACAGGAAAAGGGAAGAATTCTATTTACCCTACCCTACTCGCACTCACCATGGCCTGCCCTACCTTGTACCGCTCGATCTCATCTTGCCTCGATTCTTCCGCTCAGGTCTACCCTGTTCCTCCCAACCGTCCCTATTGTTTGTGATATTCATTATTACTATGGACACTTTTGCATTATGGGTGATCTGGGCTGTCCGGGTGACGCCGCGTCGAAGGCTGAGTTGCCGACACCCGGACAGCCCAGATCACCCACATGACTCTGGCCGCGGAAGCCTACGATTTCATTTGACTTTTGCATTATGTATTGTGGCATAATTATCAGTAACAATTTTGATCTTCGAATATTCAAAACCTAATTGCACTATTGGAGTCAATTAAAATGCATTTGGTAGGGTATTTTATGGGCTTATTTGTTTGGCAAAAGTTGAATTACATTTGATAGATTTACTCTTTGTTTTTAGATTTTTGCAAGAAACTGAAACAGTGAACTCTTAAATTTTGCTTTAATGTGTAGGAAGAGAAAATGCTGATAGTTTTAAGGTACTTCATTTTGTTATAACTAATGTTTCTATTATTTTGATGGTAAGTTACAAAAAGTATATAAATTCATAGATTTGCATAGAAAAACAAAATAAATATTGTTTTCCGTATAATAGAAAATAACAATTTGAAGCCATAGCCTTAATTAAGCCCGCCAAAATAATCTACGTTTCATTGGAAATTCTTCGAAATCGGTTTAGCCGATGAAATGATTCGATGCGTTGAGATAAAATGAAATTCTCCGGTGTTCGTGGGAGAGGCGTGTTATGAGTGGGAGTGGATGTGCAGTGGTATATAATAGGGACATTCCCATCTTCAGATTCTGAGAAAGATTCGTCAATTGAAAATGAATAATCTCCGATTATTTCGTCATTCGAATCCTTCGAGTACTAATGAGTCGTGTTGACAAGGATTTCACCGAATGTTAGGGAAACCTAGCCACCATAGTGAAATGTGTTGGGATATGATGGTTTGGGAGAGGATGGGAGGGACTGGAAGTGGATGTGAAAGAGGCAGATGGAATGCGGCGAGAATCGAATGACTGGGGACAAATTTTATCATTAAAAATATCTGCCTGATACCAAAATATAACTAAAGAAGTTATCATTGTACGAATTACCTTTAATTAAATTAATACGCCATGCATATATGTATGTCTATAGACTCAGTTGTTTTTCTCGTTGCCATATACAGGTGTTTCATAATAAATATTACAAGATGTTATATATTGAAATTACTCACGTGATATTTGCTCCTCACTTGATATGCAACCCATCAAGCATTGGTGTTTGGCGGATATATAAAATCTCTGTGCGTCAGAACGTGACTGTCAAATACCGAGGCATGATGGGTTGCCTTCCAATAAATTCAAATATGCCTTATTTTCCGTGGCGAGGCACATGACATGCATTATGCCTACGCTGTTCCGCCTGACCTTGCATATTTCGCTAAGCATCTTTCACCGCCGAGCACAGAATGTATGTATCGCTCGAGAGACGAAACAGGCAATCTGATTTTTGCCCAGAATCTTCATTTATGATTCAGGATCGTTTTCGATCAGTAAATATACAACATGGGACAGTCGGCTATACTTCCCCTCCGAAAGAAGCCTACGAAGCATTTTTCCACATTAAAATCCCACGGCTTCGGTCGGGATTGTGACCGAGAACGTGTGTACGTATAACAGTGAGATACGCTAACCGTTACACCACCGAAGACACACAATTAGCAATGAGAGGCACATGACACATTAGTAACTTATATATTTACCATCACATATTCATTGGTAAAAGTGGTAATCTAAATACATTAAGTGTTTCTAATATGCTTTCACTCTCAATATTTCTCGAAGTAAATATTTTACACACTCCACGAACATGTCCCCATATCTGGTATCAAAAAACATTAAACTCATAAACTGGGAATAATTGGAAAATGAAAAAAAATTGTCAAATTGACCTACAAATTGACATAGAATCAAATGAAATTCGGATGATTGGAATAAAATGAATTGAACTGATTTGAACGAACTAAAATGAAACGGAATAGAAATGAACGGAAAAAATGCAATGTAATTGTATGAAATGAAAAAGCATGAGTTGAAATCATGTACCATCAATTTTTGAACTCGAATGATCACTACCTGTTCGCTTCTTTATTCGTGATCACCGTCTACACGAAATCAAGAACGTTATCGTCGTTGCATATTTTCCTATTATTTAAACTTACTTAAATCTCATGTGTGATCCAAGAATTACTCGTACGTACAAACGGAAGAAACAATAGAACCAATCGACGCTAACAGAAGAACTTCTGAATGATTTACTATTGTATTTTTATGACATTTCATTCTGCTCACTTTTTATACCAATGTTGCCTGTCGTGGGGCGTATTGGTAGTTGTTGCTCAGATTTCTGCTTAAGTTTATTCATCACCTCATTGAGGCCGTTTACTGTACTGGAGCGTCTGGGAAACGTTCTCACGAAGCCCTGGGATTTGCGTGCTTCTTTGTCCATCTGCCCTCAAATGGAATGTAAAACGGGTCACATTAAATCTAAAAGGAGCAATAGTGCAGAGTTTCGTGCGAAGAAATAAACTATTTTCTCCTTATGATATTTTTTGTTTTTCTAAAATGTTAAGCTCATTCGAAAATTTATTTTAAGTAAACAATATTAAATATAGGAATAAAGTGAAATTATTAATTATTTAATAGTATTATTAATTATTTATCTACATAGGTTCATTGTTAAAAATGGTAGTTTGAGTTTTTCCAGGAATAATTTTTATCAACATTTATCCTTGAATAGGTCTTTTTGAAAATCCTTTGTTCGGACATGAAGTCCGTTTTATCATTTAAATACAAGAAAGCACGCAGTGCCGGCATGTCTCTTAAATTAATCACATGAGAGCTTTCAGAGGGGTCATAAAGCAAAAATCTGAGTTTTTGATCTTTCTGTGATTGTAACATTTTCTAAACACTTAAGAGTTTTCTGGATAGAATTATATTTACATCTTGTGAAATACCCTTTTTAACATATTCTTTTATTTTCTTCTTTCGTCTAAATTTTTCACTCTGGTTCGAGACTCTCATTTACGTTACATCGTTTGCACGAATTCATGTAGAAGGCTCTGTTTTTACTCAATGCCAGAGAAAAGCTCATTATTTACTGTTACTTGCCCTACAATATCATTGATGGCAATTTAAGATGCACGTCTTTTGTTTACTTATTACCATAACAAAATTAACTTCGACGCTAATTTCTGAACAGTGACGTTTTTGAACATATTTCTCCCATTATCTCTGAAACTACGCAAGTGATATTTGTTGTATGAGGTGAAATAAGTAATATGTAATATATAGTAGCAAAATGAGTATAGTCAGTGTCATAATTCCAAGATTTCTGCCTGACAGTACAGAAAAAACAATGTAAAAATTTTGACTTTTCAAACATGCTGTCAATTACAAACAAACAATGAATAGGAGAGAGAACGTTGGCTTAGTGCTGTTGTAAAAACGATGGCGGTTCAGCTTAAAACTATTTGCTTAGTCCTGAACTTATATGCAGATTGATTCGGGGGTGAATGGGTCGTTGAAAATGTAAATGTAAATGCAAATGATAATATAATGAAATGTACAAATGTATGTCATAAATGATTCTTGGTGACTTCCGTAATCAAAAAAATAAAAACCAATTGTTTGCATTGAAGGTTGGATGGCAGAAGATTTCGCGTGACAAAAACGTCAAAAGTAATTATCTTTACACATCATGTAAAATGTTTTCTTTATTTCTGATTATTCTCTAGAACATTAATTCTAGTAAGTATACAGTTCGTTATACAAATCTTCGTTGTACAAATCTTAGAGACACGAATTTCAATGGAAATTATTTCTCTTAGAAACCTCGTCTTGTTACTTCATTTTCTATCAAATGATCGTGTTATGATTTAAAAATTGTTTCCGAGAATAAAAATTAAGTTCTTAAATAAACATCTCTGTTATCAACATATATTTTTATTGCGCTGAAAAAGGTATCACCTCTGTTGTTACAGAGACAATTGAATTATGAAATAATAACAATGATGACAATTATGAAATAATTCAATACTACGAGAACTATTGTAATATTTAATAATATGTGATTTAGGCTAAAATAGAATTTGTATCTGCAGCGCCAAACGACCGTTTAATTTGATTTCCCTATAGTTTATAGACTGCAGAAGCGCTACTGGTCGTTAATGTAATTTAACTCTCCACGTCTCCCACATATGAGAATTCAAGAGAACTTGCTCACGTGCATGATCTACCGTTTGTATTTTAGGTGTTAGCAGATCGTTCATTGCAAATTATCTTCAGTTTTTGGATTGATAATTGCCATTGAATGTGGTGTATAATTACCTAATAACTTCGATACTAACGCTCTATTCACTCTTGGATGTAATGAATAAATGCGACCCAGGGATGTGCGGATTATGGATTCTCGAACGTTAGGATATCTAAAGCATGGGCTCTTGAAAACTGATCCATGGTCTTCTCTAGCATGGTTTGTATTGGTTATCATTTCGTATCCAGCCGAATATAAATTCTCAGAGTTACAATTAATTTTGACTCAATTTCACCTCCATGATTTGATGTGGTAAGACGAACAAGTAGCTGTCTAATCCTTGAAGTGCAGAAGAAGAAGAAAAAGAAGAGTTTCACCTCCGGTATCCGATCTCAGTCAAATTATCCGTTACGTGATTCAATTGTACTCCTTTAATGTTTCGAATGTCTGCACAGCATGCACAGTTAATTGGAACCTGCAATCTGTCTGTGAGCTCTGCAAAATTGTGATTCATGATTCTGTAAAAAATGCATACAGAGTAGAGCCTAAACATATATTCATTCAATGGTAAAGATGATCTCACTAAGCGAGTATACATGAGCTCCTGCAACGTCGAAACAAATGATAAAAGAGAAAATGTATTAATTTGTTTTGAATTATTTCTTATATTTAAAAACCATAAGGGATCATAAGGGTGTATAATCATATACTTGCGTCATTCCTTGCTTGAGAGTTCATGAAATCTGTTGAGAGCGGGAATTGATGGAGAATTTATTTTTACCGGAAACCGTTCAGGAATACTTGCACCAAACAAGCATGACATTTTACTTTGATGATTTTCAGCCCCTCGAAAATTCGCAGCCCCCATCTAAATTTCTACCAGCGAACTCTAGTTGTGGAACCCAGTGTGCCATTCCGAACAGCACCGCGGCGAGCGTTTGCTTACCTACGAGTATTTGCACGCTAAAATATTGGAGATCGACTTTCGCTCGGCCATCGCCTGGCGAACCTGACGCCTCCGCGCTGAACATAGTGACAGCAGATATTTCACCATTGCGCACGCCAACGCTAAAATTGATTTCCCTTGTGTCACCTGTTGTACTTCGCATCTAACAGGAATTCGCATCACGTGCTGCTTTGTCCCTCGTTCTTTATATGGTAACAATTCTTCGTCATTCTAAATTAACGTTTTATAATGGAAAATTAACCATCAGATTCACTTTTTAATTCAGATTCAAGATTTAATTAAAAAGCATCGGTGATAGTAAAATGTCATTTGTAAAACTGATCTGATTTGTATCTGGAGTAATGTATGCCTCGCTAATGATAATATAAGAGTTCTCAAGTTGCTTGTATGCAAAAGTTTGTCTCCAAACAAAACAAAAACAATATGTACATGTACTTTTATAGTAATTTCACATGAATGATTTTTACTTTCACGTATACATATGTATATACGGAGTACAGGGAAACTTATGTAATGCTGCGCGAAAAAACGGCGCATTTTCGTCAGAAAAAATTTATTGCCGGGCCCTGAAATCGAAAAAGTGGATAAATCAAGTTGCTAAATTAAGAAAAAATCCTCTAACATGTGGTGTAGCCAAAATCCCCGTTTTGTGGGTCCTTGATATCAGAAACCCAATAGACGGAAAATATCCGTCTATCCGTCAGTCTGTGAACACCACTACCGGCTAAACCATATGTAGGATTTGTTCCAAATCGAGGAAACCCCGGTCCATCTGTCTTGAGTCGAAGCTGTGAGATTTTGAAAAACATTCTTAAACATTTGGGGGTACTTCACATGAGGCCGCAGAACATTTCCAAAATTTACTCAAAAACGGCTACAAATTTTGTCGAAAAATATCTTGTTAAAATAGAGAAAAATAACCTTATAAAGGTGGCATACGTTTCATTTTCACGGTTAACTCTGAATTTTCGAAAATTGCAATAGTTTGAATTTTTTCGACTTCTTACAACTACCAAATTGAAGTTGGGGATTTTTCTTTCAAATATAATTGTGTCTCCTTAGACAGTTTTTTCATTAAGGACATGCACATTTTTTTTGAAAAATTTAGTATTTTTCGCGCAATATTGCGTTCAACCTGAAAATCATTCATTAGTTTTGGGGAGTACTTTACATGAAGCCCCTGGAACATTTTCAAAATGTTTTAAGAAAGGCTCCAAATTTGATTTCCAAATTTCTTGTAAGAACAGAGTAAAATGCACCTATAAAGGTAGCATAGGTCGCATTTTGACGGTTAACTCTGAATTTTCGAAAATTTCAGAAAAAGTTTGGATTTTTTTCGGGATCTTCCTACAACTACAAAATTTAAGATAGATTTTTTCCTTCAAACAAATTTTATTTGCCTATAATTTGTTCTTTCATTAAGGTCAGGTACAGTTTTTGTAAATATTAGCAGTTTTCACGCAATTCTGCGTGCAATACACATGTGTATGTGCAATGTTAAAAAATGACCAAAACAAGATTTTCTCAAAAACGTCCCCAAATGTTTTCGTCAACCTTTTGGTAGGGATAGTGCTAAATGCACTCAATAAGATGCCATAAACATTTTATTGCTCTATTCTTGTATGTATTTTGTATTGTATTTTTTAACTTGTCTCTCACGTCACTAGCGGCAGTTTGTTCACTTCTTTACATTTATGAGTACATGTGCTTTAAATAAGGTCATGTAACGTTTCACGAAAACTCAATCGCTTTCTGTGGAAACTCGCTCAACATTCCGCATTTTCAGAAAGGCTTCATGGCCATTTTCTCAAAAAGTCTGCAAAATTTTGCTTTTAACTTATCGAACGGGTAGTGCTAATTGCACCGTTTAAAATGACGTAAAATTTCATTTTCGGGTATTTTGGTTTCAAAAATTATACATTGTACTTTTTTGAAAGATCTCTCACGCTGTTAATACGTACATTTTCATCTATTTGTAAACCCTATCGTATGTGAGTTAATGTGCTTCAAATGACTTCTAATATAGATTTTAAAAAACTCAAATATTTTCTCTAAAAGAGAGTTTCAAATGTCGAATTTACAGTAGCGCTTAAACGCCATTTTCTTAAAAACGTCGCAAAATTTTAGGCCGAGATTTTAATGTTCTTTAATCTTCCTAAAATAATATTTTCGGTCTACTATTAGGAAACCAAAAAAAAAGTCAAAAAATGTACTTTGTACGGTGATAGATGACAGCTGACAAGAGTATGGGGCAAGTCCGAATAGCAAGCCGAGACAAAAGGAAATACAAAACGAATACAGGAAAGTCTGTGCCATTCTGTAGCACCACTAGTTACTGAATGTTATGAAACGTTGAGAAAGTTCTTTGATTAGCAATATGCAAAAATAATGAAACAAAAATTAAAATAAGGATGGAACTCCTTAGGAAGTCATTTGAGAAAGCAATGTAAGCTATATTTAGCACAAATATGAGTTTAAAGATGTCAATAAAAACATTGAATTATAAATTCGTAGCTACTTGTGTATATTTCAGTTTTGTTTCATTGTGGTCTTTGATCTCGTTCGTCCCGTTAGTGCTCAACCTGCCTAACACGTTTTTTCTCTTTGTGTGGCCCTACTTCCTTATTCTAATGAGCGCTGTGGGACACGTTCTATAAATTAAAAGATAAGAATTTTTTTCTTTTCGTATTTCTATAAAATGACCTTCCCAATGAATTGAAAGATATGTAGAATTCAAACACAAACGATGGAATGAATTTAAGTTTTTCGGTATTCAAAATTGAAAATAAACAAGGACGTTTTGATGGTGAATTGCTGGCGTATCGAAATTTACTATTAATAACTTTATGGTTTCGAAAACTATTCTCCCTACGTCTTCTTAAAATGGCAGGTAAAGTAGGCTTTTGCAATCATACATTTGGGGATGTAAAAATACCTGAAACAAAGAACTTTTTAAAATGTAAAATGTGGTTATAACCATATTAGATGGCACTATGATTGAAGTCCTGATCTCTACCGCGTCGTCACAAATCGATCATTACAGAATGATGAGAGGCACGGAACGATTCTATGAATGATGATTATATCACAATTTATAAAGTTTAGAGATTCAACTTTAGACCGCTTTATTACAAATTCATAAATATTTTTGAGGGAGAAAGCTGTTATATTTTACCATTTCGTAAGAGAAAGCGAGATTAGCGAAAGTTAGAAAGCGAAAGTTAAACATTATGTCAAAATTTTGCATTTATTCTCAAATGACTCGTGTTTTATTGTTTTACCGAGTTTATTCTCAAGAACAAAGTCGTAAATCAGATAAAACAATATGTGCAGTGAAATAAATTGATGATTTTGCGCTTCTGGCCTCGGTAACTGCTATTGCCATTAAGCCCGTATGAGTAGTGCATGTTATATCCCCGGAGGCGTCAGTGTTACTTCCCAGATGCATCGTGAAGTCTGGCGTCGATCTATTCTTCGGTTGGAGGGGTCTCCGGTTGCAGGTTCGGATCGCATCTCCTCCGGCTGGGAACCGCTCTTACCGTGAAAGGCTCGGAAGGTTCCGCCACGTGTGGTAGTCTCGTGCATGTAAGAGCAGGTGTATGTAATGGAAGAGTACGGGTGTCAGTGCACAGAAAGTTGACACAGTTAAAAAATCTTTTGAACTAATTAAAGAAATATTTCTAGAAAAGAGTGTGTCGCTACTAGAAGAAACTTCAAAAGGCAGCCTATGTGTAAAGCCACGAAATAAATATCTCCGCTCAGATGATAAACTTTTCTGTTAAATGGCAATTTCCGAGCTGTTCCACTTTTCTTGTGCACCGACGACGTGTTCTCCGGACCCACTGCGAGCGGCTCAGCACGGAGGCGGTATTTCCCAACGGAGCGCGCGGTTACTGTTTAATAACGCGCTGCCAGCGGCACGCACAGGCTACGACCGCACGAGACGCCGACGCCGGCGCGACGCGACGGCGCGGAAGGGCGAAGTCTGCGGAAGCCGCTTCGTTAGGTTTATTCATTGATTGGTGTTTCTCGACACGTCAACTGCTACTGTCAATACTCTCGTTAGTATAGTAAATGTTTTATCGTGGCAGGTGTCGGTGGTCGTAACTGGCTGGATGATGGGATCTGGCCCCGAACTACACATCATTTTGCGAGGTATTCTCCTGGAGGTATCTCGCACCAGTAGGGCATTGCCCCAGCCGCGATAAGCTTTAATCTCCCGACTGGTCTCTCGACATGTGTGGTAGTGTAATTTAGTGTAAGGAAGTGTATGTTCAAGTAAGGATTGAAGGTAGAACAATTAAGAGCGCCTTGTCCGTTGGCTCGTTTGTTAGGGAACTGCTCCGGTATTCGCCTGGTGTTGATAGGAGAAATCACGGAAAATACAAATAAGAGCAACATGCATGTAGAATTTTCCTCCTGACGGCAGTTGAATGTGGTCTAGCTATCTAGCCAGTGTCGAAAATCCTGCCACCGTCGGGACTCGAACCATAAGACCTCCCGGTCAGAGGCACTGCGGTGACATCAGGTGATGCCCTGAACAATCTATGCCTATCTCTTCCTTGGAAGTCGACGTGCTACTTTCCATTTCACTTCAGCAAGTAGCCATTTGACGAGAGATACAGGATATCGTCATCTTCTAGGAGAAGAGTTTAAAGTTGTCTGGTGAAAAATAATTCCTTTATTCCTCTTAGGGACACATTCAATAATTAGGTGCCTCATTTGCTTTACGCACGTTAATCCTCCAAATTAAGGACGATTGATGTATAATTGAAAAATAAATGTTTTCCTATAATATCTTAAGAATTTATTCAGACAGTACTGTTTAAGCAAATATGAACTTAGTTATTTGTCAATTTGTCGACTCGCATACCTGTGAGTGCTATGAAAACACGCTAGAAAATAATTGCTAATTTGCTCTCGGTCATTTAGGCGTGTTCTTCTTGAAAAAACATACGTCCTTCATTAAAATGTTCTAGAAACTTGCGAGCTCTGAAGCTGTACTGCTGTATTAAGATTAATTTTTAATTTCTCACTGCCCTGAGGAAGCCTGCGACATGTCAGGCGAAACGTCGACCTCTCAGTCAACGACGCGGCGTCTACCCGAGAGCCAAGAATTTATGGATTCGAGCCGCGGAAGCTTACGTGTGCAATAGCAAAACCATGTTTCCTACATTAAATTGCTTCTGATAAGATAGATTCACTTCTTATGAACCAGACTCCTTTTGTCTTGAACGTGAGTTCGGGTAATAGACTTACAGAGGCATTTAATGATGCCATATTGTGTTAGGGGAAATATTATATTACATTTCAGTAATTATTTGCTTCCCGGAACTAAACTCGGTTAATACATTAATAATATATAATTACCAAACAGTTACCATTAAAAGACATTTTCTTATTAAGATTTTGTTGAAGATGCTCAGCCCTGACCTCGAAGAAACTGTAATGTTTATTGCGAACATTCTAAACTTTATTTCTGTGCATTCAATGTTACGGAGTGGTGGGAAATTCTTTAACTTATTCTGCCGTTTCTTTTCTCACGGATTACATAACGTACTAAATGCTGGTAATGTGAGACTTGCTGCAATATAACGTTGCTGAATTTTCACTTCGCTGGCTGAGAAAGACTTTCAGATTACTATTTTCCGCGGAACATCTTTTGATTTAGACTACTTTGATTGGAATTGTAAATTCAATTAACACAATTAAATTAGTTTATAGAATTCCATCCCGACATTATCTGCTTTCTATTTTGAGTAATAATTGCATACTCTGCAACTCAGAATGCGTGCTGTATTCTCGCTACTTATAGTTTTATTTGATTTATTTTTAATTTTAGTAGAAATTGTACCTAGGGTTTAATCCGTGAGTTCAAATTTGAAGGCAATAATATAATATCACATACTACAGGATTTGGAATGAAATATAATGATTTTTTTATAATTATTCATTATTATTTAAACGACTTACACCTTGGAACTGATAGCGAAATATCTTGTACATAATGAAAAATATGAACATTATAGATATGAATTATGTGTGTTAGAGCCACAAGACAATTGAGAAGCAATAAAATGATTACGTGTAATCTTTTCGTGTTATAATGGTAAACAAAGACGAGTAATCCAGATTATAAAATCTTTCGAGCACATTGTCTCTCCCAGATGACTTCGCATTCTATATAGTTATTTTTCTGAACGCTAACTACAAACTATCTGATAGTATTACTTCATGGGAATGAAATGCAGATATTTAAAAAAAAAAATCTACATCAAAGAGTTCACATATAACTTCTCACAATTCTCTTTTCACATATTATTGATCTCTCTCACGAATGTAGCAGGACTATGAAGATCAAATGTACGTTGTTCAACCCAATTTCAACGTAACAAAATGTGTTCTTGCATTTTATAAATATGGGAGTATATTATTTAGTAATAACGTCTGTTATTGTATTAATTGAATCGCAAATTAAATTTATTTAAGACTCTGAAACTGTGGTCATAACTGTGATGACTTACTCTGGACTCCTCTGATTGACTGTCAAGTTTTAGAGGATCAGAAGGACTCCAGGGACGACGAGTGTAACACAGTTGTCCACCAGGTGAAGTTTTTTTTGAATGTTTTTACTCTCGTAGTATGGAGTAATTCAGGCGGAGGAAAATGTAATCGAGGTTTTTCTCGAAAGAATTTCACAAGCTGCATGCAATTTCTTTGCTTTGTGCTCTAAGCCTTCAGAGTGATCTCAGATTAAATCTCAGAATTACTTAGCTGGCATTTCATTTATATTAGTGTTTGTCGAGTGTTAAAATTACAGTGACATATAGAATAATCTAGGTACGTCAATGAAGTTATAATTCGATTTAATTGAAAGAAATAACACTAAATATTAATCCAAACATATTTCTTTTTCTTATAATTGATTACATTTAATTTTGTAATTTTGATACAGTTAAAACAGTCCCGATGTTTATAGGATATTAACAGTAAGAGTGTATTGAAATTGTATAGAAATTGTGTCACCATCAGTAGGCATTGTATTCTACAACTGTATTTTTATATTAAATTGAATTTAAGAAAGTTTAATGTTCGAGAAAAGCATTGTTTGGAGTTTAAATAATACATTTGGAATACTTGACTTAATAAATGGTTCATATATAATTTCGTTATAGACTAAGGATCACTTAGTTCGTATGATTTTAATATGCGGAAATTCTGACATTGTCATGATGACATTAAGTTAGAAAAGATGTCAGGTATAGAAAAAACGTTGATTTACATCTTGAGTTACATAAAATGAAATAACAAACTTCATTATATTAGAACTTTCATGACATACATGTGTATTAAAATATCCCATGGAAGAATACAATAGGCATTTAATACGTTCTTGTTGTAGTCGAAACATATAAAAATAAGTGTATTTCTTTGAAGGATTAAATAGTTTCCGTGCAGCAATTTGTAAAAAGACTGTAAACTTAAAATATTATATAATTTTATTAAATTATATTTTACTTAAAATATAATTTTAAATGATATAATTTTATATTTAATGTGCTTTGTGTTTGGGGTTCTATTATATGTTCCAGAAAAGTTTTTGCATATTGGAATTTTCCATCAATGAGGGTTACTCACCCTGTTCGCAGGACAAGTGTCATATCCGCCGAGTCGAGTAGACTCGCGTGAGTGCAAAGAATTGCTTTTTCCCGTCGCGCTTGCTAGTCATTCGCTGCCGGTTTATAATTACCAGCAGGCGGGCGAAGGCGGCGCGGCGGCAGTGATGGCATGGAAGGCGGTGGTGCCGGCAGTGGTGGCGGTGGCGGAGACTTCTGAAAATAAACTCGTTGGATGATCACGCAAGGCTTCCACGCGTCTATAACCTGCTCTCCGACTCATGACACTGCAGCCTCAGTGGTGGACTTAACAGCCTCCGGAAGAGAATGTCTCTTTGCTGCGTTTCAGCTTGATCCAATTCATTTTTATTCGTTCGATTTGGGGTTATTTTTGTGTTAATAGAAGTATCGTGGGGACGATTCAATTTAGCTGTATCGCACTGCTTTAATTGACGCTGGATATACATATAAATTTCATATGGATATTGCCCCACAGTTGTAGTTTCTCTAAGGTTTCTTAATAATTTCCCAAGAAATAATGGAGGAAAAGAAAGTATAATTCTTCACTTTGTATTATCTGTTCAATGGTATCTATACTTGCATTCTTTTAAAGACTATATCTAGTAAAGAATACGAAACGGTGCGAATAATGTAATTTAGAAACGCAGTGCTCTTGATATTTGTAAACTTTCCTTAACTATTTGAAAAATTTATGACATGACAATGAAAAACTCTCTAATCTGCCCATTAGAAAGGAAATAAGATTTATTTGTGGTTATATTTATGAAAGCCAAAAAGGTGTGATAAAATCTAGGAATTTGATGAATACAAAATCGAAGCGACGGAAAATATTTGAGAATCGTGTCAATACTCGGCGGATTTGTAAAGCACGATTTTTCGATTTTTCATATTCCCGTAAGTCACAAATGAATGCCGTTAAGCCGGAGAGTGAGCCGGGAGTAATGTTTCCTTGGCTACAATTTCCGTTAGTGAATTGCTTTACAACTTATCTTCTTTCAACACACACTGCGCCCGGCCGAGAGTTCCGGGTAGTCAGCCATCCGAACACTGACCAGTTCACAACTTCCGTGAATTCATGGGAAGGAGTGCTTGCGAAGGACCGAAATCCAAGCCTCACAGGATTGCGTTGAGTACGGTAGTTCTTCATAAGGCCGTGGTGCTTTTGTAGTCCATTATCCTACACGGTAGATGCTTCAGAGAGATAAGTTATTTTTTTTACAAATTAAAAACTAGTTTTGGCTTTGGTATATTTTCCTCCTTCAGTACTTGTTGAAAATGTGACCTAGACATTAGACGATCAATTTGTGATTGGTTAGTTTTCCCTTCTTCTTTTTTTTAAATTTTACTTCGTTATTACCTACTACAGTATTATAAAAATACGTTATACCTACTACAGTATTATAAAAATGTGTTTTATACGTAACTTGCGGAACCCGGAAGACGTTATTCTATCCTTTATCTCTCTTTCTCTCTCTTCGTTTCCCCCCTCTCTCTCCCTCCTTCCCTGCCTCCTTCCCTGCCTCCTTCTCTCTCTCTCTCTCTCTCTCTCTCTCTCTCTCTCTCTCTCTCTCTTCTCTCTCTTTCTCTATGTTCTCCCTCTCTTCCTCTCCCCTCTCCCCACAAAAATGTAATAGTATGTTCAAAAATATCTCATTCTGTAGATTACGATGTGAGAAACGTTTCTTTAAGGCCTTTGGCTCCAAGATTTTAGTTTTTAATGCACTAGAATGCTTCGTTTAGGAGTTATTTAATGCGATAGGTTCAAAAGATTCTGCATACTATTCTTCAGATAAACATCTTTGTAGCGGGTAGTATTGCGTGTGAAAATAAGAGCTCATTCGGAATATTATTTATATATATTATATAATATATATTATATTATATATATTATTTATATATATTATATAATATATATATATATATATATATATATAGATAGATATAGATATTATATATACACACACAATGATTTCTCCATTACGTTGTATTATATGGGAATCTGGAAGTTTTCCATTTAATCGAATAATGTAAAGCACTCATGTTACAGAATTTGTTGTGAACAGGACTGGAATATCTTTTAGGGACTCAAAATACTTCCATTCTTTTTATCATTATCACTATTTATTAACTAGCGTACCCGTGCTAGAACTCTCCCATATTAAACTACACCCTTTCCCTTTACATTTACCTATACTTTTCATTAAGAAGGAAAGTTGTTAGTGAAACGTGTTTATATGTTAAAAAAATATATAAATGTAACTTCTAATGTGCTTTCTGATTATAAAACAGGAATAAAAACAATGCAATTGGTATAAGAGAAATTTTTCGAAACGATAGGCCGTAGTCTAGGTGGCATTGAAGGGCCAAACGTGCTGTGTATTACTGAAGGGACATCTTCAGTGGCTGCAGGGGCACGGAGCGCAGGGTTCCGGGCGACGGCTGGCTGGCGAATCGCGGCAAACTCGGACTTTTCTGCTCTGCTGTAAAGAGATGTCTTACGATACTTATTTCGTAAATAACTATTTTGAATGCTTACCCCTAAGGTTGCATTTTTAGGACTCTTTATCACTCGTAAAATTGAAAATTTTCAACCAAAGCAGATCAAATTTTTCATCAATCTAGACCTGCAAAGATGGTATGCATTTGAATAATACGTTTCCTTTGAAATGACTACGACCTTGAAAAGAACGATATAAATACAAAATGTTACATCACTGATTCCTAGTTTTGGTAGTTGTAATCGTAGTCTTCGTCACACTAACAATTTTTTTATTTATTTGTATTATAGTTCACAGACCCTTTGATGAAAGGGCGAAGAGATGGAGTGAATGAAAATAGGAGCTCTTTAGCGTGCTGAGCAGTACTGCGCAAATACAAGGAAACATCTCGTTTGCATTTGCAGAGCACGCTCAATTACAAAAACATTTTTAACAAGGTTTTTTCATACAATATAAAAACGCAATTAGCAACTCGCCACAACTTTATGTATGTAATGAAATATTACTGTAGATAGTTTCTTGTTTAAAGTTTCTGTAAACTACGTTCATTTGTATACAGATTTCATTCTTATAATTTTAGTGCCCATAAAAATGTATTTTTGCGTGAACATATTATCGTCCTTGAGCCTAAGACTGTTAATTATCTTAATGTCCGCATTGTGAGAAGAATGTGAACAGTATAGTTGGCAAAATACGCAGAAATTTCATCTTAATTATAAGAAAGTGTAATTTCAAGACATTCAGGTGAAGATTATACTCGTTGATGCTTTCCGTATAGTACTAAAGGATTTTTGAAAATAAAAAAAGACATTTGGTGATGATGCAACTGTATTCATGAAATGGAATAATGCAGTGATTAAAAAAATGATTGATTTTATGATACATATAACAAAATATTTTGTTATATGATACATATAACAAAAAAATATGTATTACAGCTCGTGAAAAATATTGATCATCTTGAATCCGAAGGTTATTAATTATTTTGTTATGCCCCATTGCGTTAAAAATGTGAAAAATACAATATTCAACCGTGTCTTAAATACTGTATTACTACGTATGTGTACTGATTCTTTATAACTAAGAGGATTAGCAGATAACATTGTACTCGTATCATTAAGAGGAATAACTATGCTTTTAGATTTTATGGTGAAGATTATTCCCATGTTCAACGATTCTTTGTATAACATGCTGAAGTGTTCATGTAATAACTTACATAACTCATTTCTCTTCTAGAATATACCTGTATCTACTCTTGGCAATCACTGTGAGTCACTACGAAGCCTCTAGCACTTACACGTTACATCCGAAATCTTGGGTAACGGGGTTTGTCCTCTTCCATGCTACGAGAGTTGGTTGAGTAACCAGGAGTCGTCTTCCCCGGATGTCAAAATGTCTGCTATCAAAACATATGGATTAAGAAACCTCTCAAGTTATGTGACCAAATGCGACTAATTCCCTACAGAGTAGCAACGCTATTGTGTCGAGTTATAAAAGACATTATAATGACGCAAGTAGGTTTTCTCGGCCCACCTATTACAAAACTTCAGATGTATTAATATGCGTCAGGGGCGCCGCTTAGAAGTTGCTATTCTAGGAGTGAAGGATTAAGATTTGACGCTTGAAATAAAAGGTCAGTGGCTGATGCATGTGGAAACTGGAACATTCTCTGACGAATGACGCCTCTGCGTGGGCGATGTTTTTTTTTTTTACAGTTTATTGGTGATAATTGTATCCAAAAATTGCATCATATTTTGTGTATCATTCTTTTTAAATATAAGGAACTTTTCGAGAAAGAGGCTTGTATTTATTTGTATGAGTTTTATCTCCCTATTGCTTTCTTGGGTTCACTGAAACATATTCCGAATGATTTTATTACAGAAATGTAAAATAATGGAGATACACATATTAGTGCCTTTCGAACCTACTATACTAGTACAGCCTTTTTAACGTACTATACGAACACCTACTGTCTAGTGCAGGGTTGGATGTATGTCTAGACCAGCGACCCGAGGAGCTTAGATGCACTAGGCGCGCATCGGTTATGGTGATTTGGGGGGTCCCCAAAATGCATAAGTGTATAATATACATATATATTTTCTTGCGTTATAACTCAATTTATTTGAGGACTTCAGAAGGGCAGGAACGGTTATTCAATGTTGCTATTCTTCACAACGAGTCAAGAGATACTCAAACATGGAAACTATGATGACATAATCGAGACCTCTCAAAGACGTTAAAGGAAAAACAGCATATGCATATAATATATTTTTAATTACAAAAAATCATTATTTTAAAATGAATAATTGCTTAATATGAATTAAAAATAAAAATGCTAATATATTTTACACACGATTTATACATAACTCACATGGCACTTTACATGCTGGAGCCTCAATGTGTGAAATCTAGCTCTTTATTACTGGGAAATTAAAACACCCATAATTCGTTCGTATTTACTGAATTCCTAGCGTTTTCTTTAAATTATGTGCGGTTTGTTGCTTAATGAAATATTATTATTATTATTATTATTATTATTATTATTATTATTATTATTATTATTATTATTATGATTATTATTATTGTTGTTGTTGTTGTTGTTGTTGTTGTTAGAACATTTGGTGTTTTTAGAATTCGCGGTTCTTATCCTAGCTGAGTGCCAGAAAATCGAGATGATCAATCAAAGCCCATCTCCTCCTTTCAGAAATGAATGACGTGAGGGTTTTTCGCTACGTTTCGTACCTTCATCTTCACGACAGACGTATTCCTGTGGAAAATCGATCGCTGTTCCTTAAGAGATGCATGTAGATTGTATGCAGAGAGTATGTAGAGATGTATGCAGATTATAATAATGTTTGGGAATTCCTTTTGTGCAAAGTTTCTTCAGTCTTAAAATGTCTACTTTTAAAGATAACTTGTCGCGTTATGCTAATGCATGTTTTTCTAGCCATAATGAACGTCTCCTTCTGAGCTGAATGAGTACGGTACGATTTTTTTTTCAAGAAATGAATGGTAGTTCACTGCCTTTTAGTCCACGTGGCGCGAAAACGTTGAGCGTGACGTCTTGTCAGTTGGGAACGAACTTGTAGAGCAGCCGGTTCCTGTATACAGCCTCCTATCAACAAGTTGGACTGTTTATTTTCTTTCGCTGGCACATGCTTCGATTGCTTTGTACATATAAAGGCTGGGATCCTTCAACCATAGATGGTCCACTCTGACTGCGAACCAGTTGATTAAATGACGCCTGTAGAATGCATACGGTCTGTCTATAGATGACATAGAATGCATACGTCTGTAGAATAGTATACGGTCCTATGAGACATCATGAACCTTTTTAATTATTTCCTTATCGATAACAAACAAGAGAAAAATAATATATTTATTGAGGAAGAAAATTAACAAAATATGAGGCCCCCTCCCCCCAAAAATGTCAGTGTTGTTCGTACCTAAGCACAAGCACAATCATTTCTATACCTCTCCCATGGCCGTAGTATTGTACATCTTATATGGTGTAATCTCCATATTGTTAACGTCACTTTAAACACGATAACTGTTAATGCACTACGGTCGTCTTCTAGTTCAAAATATTGAATTTATAACGTCTTTAAAAGTTACTGAATTTTTTTCTTGTCTGTTAGAATTACACAAAACAAACACGTAATGTGTTGCCTATTGACAAAAATAACATATTAAGTACGATTTAATTTTTTTATTTCTTCTATTTATATTGTGTTGAAATTTATTTTATAGATTAATTATCTTAAATTACTTTGTACAGTTTTATTTCATATTATAGGATATTTATTATTCAGAAATAATAAATACATTTTACTTTTCGTCAGATTAACTCTAAATATTAATTCTTTCATTATATTTGATATGATTTAGACTTCCGTTTGAGTCGATTACGTGACTGAAGACTGAGTAGAAGGTAGAATGCATTTAATTTTGAATGAAAATGAGTAATCAAATTAAAGTGTGAAGCAATTTTCCTACTTCGTGAGACGGTGCGGTCTCCTCGTTGAAGCCATGCAGACGCATGACGTCATCCTCCGCAAGCATTGACGCACCAAGTATGGAAATTCTGACGATACGCGCAGTATGTGAATAGGTGAAATAATACCATCAAATATATTCATTTTTTTTGGTAAAATCGAAACTGTCATAGTTTTTGAATTTTTACCGAGTTCTTGGATGAATAATTGCGTTGAATGTGAAATGATCAACACTAATTCTGTTTTGTATCAAAATCGTTTGTTCATGTGCTTTGATAATTTTACAAGTTGTGTCCTACATTTTAGAGATTTATTTATTGACTGAAGCTCCTAGTAAGTATTCTCGCCTTGATTTGGTTTGCTTCCTGAGTCAGTCCACAAGGATAAGGAACTTAATTTTAACGTCTGTTGATGGTAAGCGTCTGCTCTCTAATGATGTCAGAGCTGCCCAATGACGTCTATGGATGTGATAGGAATTTATGTGCCAAGAACGTCACAAGCTGCTTGCATCAAAGATGAACTGACTTTTGGCTCTTGAATTCTTTATTTAAGAATAAAAGATGAAAGATGATTATTACATGCATATGTTCCAATAAAATGTATCAACAATTTACTAACATGCATTACTCTCAGTTACTAAATTCACTACCACTATTGCAATTTCTCTTCTTCTATTGCACAGGTCTTATGCATACAGGTGATACAGATTTTGTTGATCAAGGTGGTAGTCCTTAAATATAATCCGTTCAATCACAAGTTAATAAATTGAACTGAGGTGAAACTAGGGCTCAAGAGCCTTAGATTGGGACAGCGCATCGGGTTAAAAGAATGGATTTTGTCTTTAATGAACTAAAAAGACAAATATGTCGTGATCATTGAATATCGAAAAAAATAGCTGCAGTATCTTCTCTGTATACCATTAGAATGATATAGCATATTTTTCTGGAGTTTTCACGAAAATCATGCACACGAGATCACCCTAAGAAATGACGTCATTTAGAATTATGTTCAATTCATTCTAATGTAATTTTTAACAATTGATTTGTGTATCTGGTCATTTTAACCCAATTCATTTAAAAAATTCGAGTCCATCTTAGCAAAGCAAGCTGAACAAATCTCCAGCCTAATTAATATCATGACTGCAATAATGAAGAAACTATGAGTAATTTACTGCGAATTGTCTCCTGGAATGCCAACGGAATACTTCAACATCGAAGAGAGTTAGAAGTGTTTCTACATCAAGAAAATATTGACATACTCCTAGTGTCTGAAACACATTTTACCGAAAGAAGCTATCTACGTATATCTGACTACGAAGTATATTGCACAAATCATCCAGATGGGACAGCTCATGGAGGCACAGCAGTAATAATTAAAACAAGAATAAGACATAATATGTACAAAGATAATGCTAAAGACTATCTGCAAGCAACCTCTATACAAGTATACGATAAGTTCGGTCCGCTCGTTATTTCAGCTATATACTCCCCTCCAAAACACAAGATAACCACCGATCAGTATATCAAGTTTTTTAGAACGCTCGGCACAAGTTTCATTGCCGGAGGAGACTACAATGCTAAAAATCAACTATGGGGATCAAGACTGGTAACTACAAGAGGTCGCGCTTTAGAAGGAGCCATCTCTACACTAAAACTCCAAACAATTTCATCAGGAAATCCCACATACTGGCCAACGGATGGTAACAAGGTACCTGATGTCTTGGATATCTTCGTCACAAAGGGAATGGCACAGACCTATCACATAATAGAACCGTCTTTCGATCTTTCATCTGATCATTCTCCAGAAATACTGACAATCAGTTCTTCTGAAATCAAAAAGAAAGAAAACATATACCTTACAAACAGAAAAACGAACTGGGAAGAATACAGCAACTGGCTTTACCATAACACCACTGCCAAGGTCCGTCTAAAATGTCCAGAAGATATCGACGATGCTGTTGAATACTTAATACAACACATTCAACAGGCAGCCGTATATGCAACTCCAGAAATGAGAGTGTTTGAAAAAAATAAATACCCATCAGAAATACTAAAAATGATTAAAGAGAAAAGACAGATGAAGATGACCTGGCAACGCACTCATCACCCAGACGACAAACGAATACTCAACAGAACTTCCCGCCTCTTATCAAGAAAATTACAAGAAATTCAATCGGAGGAAATGAAGGAAAGAATAGAAAAGTTGTCACCCTCAAAAGCTACAGATTACTCCGTATGGAAAATTACTAAAAAATTAAAAAGGCCTACAAAACATGTCCCCCCTCTTCGTAAAACCGATGGAAGCTGGGCTAGAACGGAAAACGATAAGGCAGAAGAATTTGCAAAATATTTTGCAAAAACATTTCAACCACACCCCTCAGCACTACTCACAGAAGAAAAAGAAATCATAGAATTCCTGGAATGTCCCCAATCAAATGTCGCCACCAATTAAATTCTTCTCAACAAAAGAAGTCACAGCAGGGCTGAAACTACTACCAAATCATAAGGCTCCTGGACATGATCGTATTACAGGGGAAATGCTTAAAAAACTGCCTAAGAAACTCATTGCCCTTGTAACATCCATTTTCAATGGAATAATACGCATCGGACACTATCCTTCGCAGTGGAAACTGGCACAATTAATTGTAATCGCAAAACCAGGAAAACAGCTACAAGATGTTTCCTCGTACAGACCAATAAGTTTATTACCTTCTTTGTCTAAGGTATTCGAAAAACTATTACTTTTTCGCATATATCCATTACTTAAAGAAAATGACGCAATTCCAGATCATCAGTTCGGTTTTAGAAATCGTCATTCTACAATAGAACAAATTCATAGAATAGTCGACACCATCAACGGAGCTCTAGAAAATAAAATGTATTGTTCCGCCTTGTTTCTAGATATCGCGCAAGCGTTCGACAAAGTGTGGCATCAAGGCTTGCTATATAAAATCAAGAAATGTCTGCCGCATCCATACTATAATATACTTCGATCCTTTATTTCAGATCGATTTTTTCAAATAAAATTCGGAGATGAAATAACACCGTTTCATCCAGTATTATCAGGAGTGCCACAGGGGAGCATCCTTGGACCAGTGCTGTACACGCTGTACACCGCTGACTTACCTCAGTCCCCAGATGTCACCACTGCAACATATGCAGATGACACAGCCCTGCTAGCTTCGCACGAAAACCAAGAAACGGCAACAAGAACATTGAAAGAGCACCTCGAGCTTATAAACAAATGGTGTAAACTCTGGAGAATAAGAATGAATGAAACAAAGTCCAAATGTATAACATTTACCCTCAGACGAACAAGAAATACAAGAATAGAAATAAACGGAAAACTAATTGAAAACGTAGACACCGTCAAATATCTCGGACTACATCTAGACAAAAAGCTAACCTGGAAGAAACATATTTCGATCAAAAGAAAGGAAGCAGAACTGAAAAGTAGACAAATGATATGGTTAATAGGAAGAAAATCTAGTTTAAGTCTAGGAAACAAAATTTTACTTTACAAAACAATACTCAAACCTATCTGGTCTTACGGAATTGAACTCTGGGGAACAGCATCACATTCAAATATAGAAATAATTCAAAGATTTCAATCCAAATGTCTCAGACTATTACGCAATGCTCCCTGGTTTGTATCAAACGCCACTCTACATAAAGATCTCAATATCACCACTGTTAAAGAGGAAATCACTCTCAAATCTCACAAATACCAACACAGACTCGAAAATCATATTAATCATCTGGCCATAAACATCTTAGATAACAGCACAATGACAAGAAGATTGAAAAGAGTACATCCTCTTGATCTGGACCACAGATATAAATAATATTTTTCTTTTAAAATAATTGTTACTGTAGATATATTTTTTTTGTCACAATGCTTGCACTATTGTATGTTTGTTTGTTATTGTGTTATTGTTATTTCAATGTGATGTTGTTTATTGTTGTTCTTGTTTGTTTGTCTTTTTCTCTCTCTCTGAACTGGACAATTAGTTTAAAACCATTTTTAGAAAGAACCAGAATTGTATGGTTTCTTTACATGTCAATAATATATGTACAATTGTATTTGCCGAATGTTCGAGTAGAACAAATTGCAAATAAAGCAGATGTTAGAAAAAAAAATTTAACCCACAATGCTTCTTTGGTTATTCGGAAGCTTCTTTTAGAATTTTATTTTCTCTTTAAACTCTTGCTTCTTGTCGAATTTTATTTTTTTTATAATTTCATGCTTTGAGATGTATTACATATTTTAATAATAAAAGCCTATTTTCAAGAGTTTTAAAGAGTGTTAACCCCCCACCTTCGCTTTCATCTTAAGAGTAATATCTGATATCAGTCCTGAATGAAAACTTGATTATTTGACTTGTTTGTTCCAATAAGAAGAGAATATACTCTAGGCACAGAAAGTCTCCCGATATTCGTAAATAATAATATTTCGGTTTGATAAAATTGATTTACCTTGTTACTCATTAAAACCTTTCATATTTTTGTATACAATAAATGCGACCCATCTAAAAAACGTCATATTTAGTTAAACGTAAAAAAATATAATTAGAAAATAGTCTCGTATGTCTAGTGAAAATTTTGACAATGATAGCTTACAACAGAGCAAACCATTGTGTCCTGCCCGGGTAAAAAATGGCTACATTTAAAATAAAACCGTTGTTCTGAAATATGACAATTCTGATAGGTGGAGAAGACATATTTAGAAGCAGAGGTTAATGAAAGAAATAACCTTAGTCTTTGTTGACATTGATCAGTAATCAATGTTTCCTGTTTTTCTGAAGCTGTCGCTGCTTTGTCATTTGCTGTTAATGACCATAAGACCTACTCTTCTTTCAGATGATTTATCTTATTTCATCGTTATTAATGATTCGGATTTCGTATTAAATCTATCGGCTATCTACGACGTAGGAAACTGTCTTCGATGATCACAATACTTTTGGATGATTGGATATCGATTATAAATTGTTAGAAATCCCAGACATTCAACGAATTGATAAGATAGTAATGTTACTAATTTATTTTAAACAAAAATTGTATTTACTCTGAGAAAAGAGTTAAGAATTGAAAAAAAAAGCAATTTCTTCGGTATATACATAAAGACTCGTACTAAAAAATTAAGATCAAAGAAGCACGTGAACAAAAATGAACCTTATAATTGCACGTGGGCCAAAATTGACTTCCTAGCGTGCTAAAATGAAGTGCATAAAAGTACATGTGCTGAAATGAAGCTTGCAAAAGCACTTGGACAAAAATGAAAAAATAATAAATTATTTTTACACACAGCTCTTCCCTCTCCCACAGGTATGCATTTCTTTCCAGTTTTAAATCATGATCGAACAATATTTGTTTTAAATTGGCCTAAGTTCTATATTTAGGTTGTAACGTACACATTCGTGGGTATAAATACTCATCATATAAATTTAAACACAATCGTATACTCACACAATATCGTAAACATACATTTTTAATGAATGAATACTGTCATCCATTTTATATTATTATTATTATTGTTGTTGTCATTAAAGTTATAACATTCCTATCCAAGGCAAAAGCCTCTCACTCTCTGTTGAGGTAGCTCACAAAAAGAACTTACCGGGGCGAGCTAAAAGCTGGCGAAGTTAAATTGTTTTTCCTTCTCATCAATTGTGTTATACAGATATATAGTCCAATAGTTTGCTAGACATATTAACATGTTTACTTATCTGAACTTACTTATCTTAAAATGTATTATTTACTCATCTATTGATATACAAATATTAACAAATTTGTTCTTTCTAGAATTTCTTTTATCACTTTTCACTTGACCCTGTCTCTATCTATGCGGTCCCATAAATTATCTATTTTGCTAAGAAATTCGTCTTGCCACCTTTTTCTTTGTCTACCTACACATCTCCATCATACTCATGCTACTCCATCATACTCAAGAGTCCCACTGGGTGACTGCGTGTGTCCACCTTTCATGACGGCTAAATCCCTTTTTATATACTACAGCAAAAATATGGATTATTAGGCAATTTCTTATGCACTGTTCTTCTGCAGGTAACAAGCTGCGTAAGTCAAGTTGATTTCATGAACCTCACGTACACATCTGCATTCGAAATTGCCTATCAGACAGGAGCGAATTTGACATGTGTAAATTCGTTATGTGAAAATACGCACTATACGTTCATTGGCAAACAGCTCGTTTTTGGGCCCTCTTCATCTTCCAAAACACTGTCAAATTTGTTGTGAGTCTCCCAGCATTGAAATAATTTTAAGATAATAAGAGGGATTTGCGGCAGACCCAAGAAAAAAATATTTCTGTGGTTTGGTTCAAGAAGGACCGATATTTTACAGAATGGGTGTTTCATAGTGTTACAGAATTGGTGATTGTTCTTACACCATCGAAATGACAAAATAATCGTTGGCCAATGTAAAGATTGATAGTGAAATCTGGAGATCGGATGTGCTTTCTTGCACGGAAAGGAGATTAAAGAACATATTGGCGGTACAAACCTAAAATCCTTAAAAACTGACCATGGCCCTTCTTGCACCTAGCCGCAGATTTATTCTCGAGTCCGCCGCTGCCCCCCAACGCATCTCCCCATTGATTTTATTTATTTATTTATTTATTTATTTATTTATTTATTTATTTATTTATTTATTTATTTATTTATTTATTTATTTATTTATTTATTTATTTATTTATTTATTTATTTATTTATTTATTTATTTATTTATTTATTTATTTATTTATTTATTTATTTATTTATTTATTTATTTATTTATTTATTTATTTATTTATTTATTTATTTATTTATTTATTTATTTATTTATTTATTTATTTATTTATTTATTTATTATTTTATTTATTTATTTACGTCAAAACAGTTAAAAGCGGTGTGTGACGTGCTATGGGGAGAAGTTAATTTGAAGTTCAATTCGATGGCGTCCGGACACCGGACTGGCTTGTGAATGCGCCCGTGAACCCGCGATGCGTGCGCGCTGTTGTCAGGTTCGTGGTGAACCTGCTGCTGGGCGGCGTGGTGACGGCGCTGTGGCTGCCGCCGCTGGCGCTGGTGGAGCTGGTGGGCGCGGGGCCGCCGCCGCCGCCGGGGCTGTGTGCCGCCGCCGAGGCCGCGTCGGCCGTCGCGGCGTCGCTGCCGCCGCTCGCCGTGCTGCTGCTGGCCGGCGACCAGGCGCTGGCCGTGCTGCAGCCGCTGCGCTACAGGGCGCGCCTCGACACGCCGCGAGCCGCCGGTGAGTAGGAGGGGAAATATACTGCTATTTTTTTTCAACTCTGCCCCTGGCAGGAATAAGCTGTTGACGGATTTGTCCGCCAACATAGTCATCCATAGTGAATATGGTGACGTTCAAGCTCTCGGTTGGATGAAATTGTCAAAAGCTCATACCTGTCGGGGGCAGACACGCAAAATTGCAGTATAAGCGACGTCGATGGCCAAGTCTTATTTTCCTTTTTTCCATGCTGTGATGTTTTTATGAATCGTTGATCATTCCATGACTTTGAGCGTGTCAACTGCTCCGGTCACTGGTACTGTAGGCGTAGTGTTTGGTTTATCTCGGATGTCGCAGTGTTCTTCCTCCACTAGAACGTGTGATCAGGCACCAACCTAAATGTTTGCTTCTGAAGTTACCTCGTATAGAGGTATCTCCGCCACCGGCCACTGCCCCTTACGTTTCGTACTTCAAGCTACAGACTGGTCTCCCGACAACTATGTTACAGGACTGCATTGTGTGCTAAGCGAGGGGTAGGGATAAAAACATGGAAGGAAAGATCGTACAAGGTCTGTGGCCCATTTCTAAGGGTATTGCTTCATCATTCGCCTGGTATTGTTCGGAGAAACAATGGAAAATTATCGATCAGACCAGCCTGCTGACAGAATTGCAGCTGAAGTTTTATAAAAATCTGTGGTTTTTGCTAATTTTTTACGTTGTTGATATTTTATTTTTAAATGAAAATATAATTCTAAATTAAAAGTGAATAAAAAGGTTTTAATTTTCACATATTGGAAAACCGATCATTCTCTCATACAAAAGTAACCAAGAGTGTTGGTTTTGAAAAATGTAAGGCAATTCTATATCTGCCAGAGTCTCATTTTCAGCTTAAAAAGGAAGAAAGCCGTCTCTAACTACACTGCCACACATACCGGGAGACCGGTCGGGAGCTTAGAGCTTGTCCAGGCTTGGCCAGTGCCGTACCGGTGGGAGATAACTGGTTTGGGGCCATCCTCGGTAGCCGACGGTAGGTCGGCACCGGATCTCACCATCGGGCGGGGAAGATCACCGCCAAATGAAAATATAATTCTAAATTAAAAGTGAATAAAAAGGTTTTAATTTTCACATATTGGAAAACCGATCATTCTCTCATACAAAAGTAACCAAGAGTGTAGGTTTTGAAAAATGTAAGGCAATTCTATATTCTGCCAGAGTCTCATTTTCAGCTTAAAAAGGAAGAAAGCCGTCTCTAACTACACTGCCACACATACCGGGGAGACCGGTCGGGAGCTTAGAGCTTGTCCAGGCTTGGCCAGTGCCGTACCGGTGGGAGATAACTGGTTGGGGCCATCCTCGGTAGCCGACGGTAGGTCGGCACCGGATCTCACCATCGGGCGGGGGGAAGATCACCGCCATCTTCCGCCATAAACATGCGCCTAAACTTAAGGGTCTAATGACCTTAGAGGTTGCCGCGACGGGATCGCTAATGAACCAACCAACCCATTTTTATTCCACTTCATCCTTCTCACTCGTTTCTATCTTCTCATCCGTGTGTTTTTCCCTCTCCGTCCCCGTTCTTGTCTCTTTCTACCCGCTACCCAGTAGCTCTCCATCTTGGGTTCTTTCTTATCAACGCACTCCAACCTTTTCCATCTCGCCCCTGATCTTTGTCACCTTGTCTCTCTATCAAACATGATGGTAACTCTCCAACTCTTGCTTCTGTCATTGCTGTATCCTTTTATATCCACTACTATATGTTTTTATATTTACTGTATATGTTTTTTCTGTACCCCTGTCTCAATCCTTCACACTTTTTGATCTGTATTTATAATTGACTATATAAAAACAATTCTTTAAATTGTTAATAATCAATAGATTTGTCTACGAACTTTTGTCTAAATGAAGTTAATTTCATTAGTTTTTCCTACAGTCGCTTTCCATAGCAAAAATATTATATTCATGGAAATGTACGTTCTTTGAGAAAACTAAAACAAACACTTCCAATTGTAACCGGGCAATACGTAAGGTACACAGAAGAAATGGGCAAGAACTTGACAAGTCGCGCCAAACATATGTCATCCTACATAATTACGTGTTGTTTGTCATAGGTTTTGTCAACAAGATTGTTATCTGTCAGCTGTGAGTGGTTCTATTTGTGTATTTGAGTTCCTATTGTCACGAAATATTGTAGTACATTCGGGAGTTTCAAAACGGGTTCTAATAAGTAGAAAACTGACCGAATACGAATGTTGACAGTTCTGTAGTGTCTCCAATTTGAGCCGTTTCAGGACAAACAACTTCGATTAGGAGTCGGGTAGGTACCACATTCATAAATTAAATCAGATTAGAAAGAAATTTCATAGTTTCTTAAATATAGCAACGAATAAGGCGTCGAATTTATTATGGTTAAGGCAATATTACTAATTCTCAATTGTTTTTAAAATGAACAAAAATATCTTCTGAAATTGTACCTTTGTTCGAACGACAGTCGGCAAAAAATGCCCACGACGAAATCGTATTTGCACTTCAGGCATTTCCATAACAGTTTTGATAATGTCCTAAGTGGATATGATTCAGTACATATGTATGTACTTCAAAGGTTTTTATATTCGATTTAACCTAGAATCTTACAACAAATAAGGTTGACTAGTATCAAAACACTCAAATTTAGTTGAAAACCTCTACTTTAAAGGAAATACAAATATATGTTAAATTAATTCTGTCCAGATCATTGCCATGTGGTGAGCTTGATATTTTAAAGATATTTGGAAAATTCTGGAGAGACGCGAGGTGGGGCGTTAAAAAGGCATTTTGAAGGATAAACGTGTGAACTCTTGCCAGCGGGCAGAAGCCAATGTCCGAAACG